>CM061046.1:20673876-22054224 GCA_030762985.1 Adelphocoris suturalis
GAGGCTTCACACAACTTTCCTAACTTGTATTCTTTTTACATGGATGCTATCAGATGGATCACATCTTAGAAGGATGGGGTTGTGATTCGATTGTATGATTTTCATGTATGATGCATGATTCATGTCCATTAGTCCACAAGTTTCTTCAGATGGCTGTCAGTTAGAGACTGATGAAAAACCGATTGCACGTCTTCCTGTATTTACTTTCCTGGCGAGTAGGAAAGCGATAACTGTCTTCTAACCAACCCTAAAAATTGCAGCAAACTCCTGGTTTTGGCAGAATATTAAACATGAATAGAGTAAATTCAACATTGAAAACTCTTGCTCGTCTGATGTGTTGAAGTTCGAATCAATTTGAAAAGCCAGCTCAAGTACTGTTTTTTCGTATAAAAACTCGTTAAGTTATGCTTCGTTTTAAATGTTAGCTGCGGTAAGTGGTTACAACTTCCTGACCCGCCCAAAGACTGATATAAGAAAGTCGTGCGATCTTTTTAAAACAAATTTCTGCATACATACACGTACATGAGTATAAACTACACATGAGTATACATAAATACACGAGTACAGCAAGACCGAAGAGATATACAGGGTGATTCTCTCGCAGATGCAAAAAAAAAAAAAAAAAAATATTGGGTGAAACTACATCAAAAATGGATTAAAATACCGCCAACCGCATATTTTTATCTCAATCCGTACTCGAGATATGATTTTTTAAAGGTTTTTTCAGGAATACCGGGTTTTTTTAATTTTACACTCGGATTTCTCCACTTTGCCTCATTTAGTTTTAACTTTCAACCTCATTTTCGGTATCAGCATTAAATTTCCTATAAGAATAGTGTACTTGGGTTCTTAAAAAGTACCATCCGAAGACCATCACATCAGCTCAAACATTGACGATTTTGAAAAAATAATATTTCTGAAAATCTTTAAAACTTTACTACTCTTCTAAAAAGAATCCTGGAAACTGGCAAATCTCATGAAAACTGCTTCATCTAATATGCTTTCCAACGGTATTATCAATTTTACTTTTATTTTGTTATTTAGGGGAGAAAATAATGTTTTAATGTTAAAAAATGTGGGTTTTTCAATGAAATTGTTGGTTTTCTTGAAAGATGACCCTCCATGAACCAACGAGTATGGGGTCGGTTTCTATGTATTTTTTCTCGCTGGATCGAATGAAGACTCTTGCAGATCTCTCAAATACGTTATAATCAAGTTTTACACTTTAATTAACTAGTTTTACCCCATAACACACATACATTTAATCGTAACAAACATACTAAACATTTGCGATTTTAAGTGTAAAACTCGGTTATAACGCAGTAGGAGAGATCTACTAATGTTACCATTCGATACAGCGTAAAAAAATACATAGAAACCGACCCCATACTCGTAGGTTTATGGAGGGTCATCTTTCGAGAAAACCAACAAATTCACTGAAAAACCCACATTTTTTAACATTAAAACATAATTCATGAGATTTGCCAGTTTTCAGGATACGTTTTGAAAGAGTAGTAAAGTTTTAAAGATTTTCAGAAATATTCTTTTTTCAAAATCGTCAATGTTTGAGCTGATGTGAGGGCCTTTGGATGGTACTTTTTAAGAACTCAAGTACACTATTCTTATAGTAAATTTAATGTTGATTCCAAAAATGTGATCAAAAGTTAAAATTGAATGAAGTAAAGTGGAGAAATTTGAGTTTAAAAGGAAAAAAACACGGTTCTCCTGAAAAAAACCTTTAAAAAATCATATCTCGAAAACGGATTGAGATGAAAATATGCAGTTGGCGGCATTTTACTCTATTTTTGATGTAGTTTCACCCAAATTTTTTTTTTTATCTGCGAGGGAATCACCCTGTATTAATATATAATAATTTGGGAAAACTCAAGTTTTTTCGATCGGGAATCGAACTATGAGAACAAACATTTTCCCAAGATGCAATACGGGTAAAAACTGCGGCAAAATTTTACCTTTTCAACGTTATAGCTTTTTTTTTTTTTTTTTTTTTTTTTTTTTTTTACTAATGCGTGGAGACGAAACTATGTTTTAGAGTTGGAAAACAATGTTTCTCCATGAATGCTGAATCGAATAGTAACACTTGCAGATCTCTCAAATGTCGTTATACCCGAGGTTTACACATTGGACACTTTGGATAGGTTTCACCCCTAAAACACATAAAATTGATCATACCAAATGAACTCAAATTTTTGAAAGTGAAAAAACATGGTTATACCAGGGTTTGAGAAATTTGCAAGCCATACCATTTGATTCAGCGTAAAAAAAATAGTAGAAACCGACCCTCAGGTCATTTTTCATAAAAACCCTCGTTTGCATTGAAAAAACAATGCTATTCAACATTAAGACATAGTTTTCTCCCATAATCAGCAAAGTAAAAGTAAAATTGACTACGACGTGGAATAGGGGAGATTTTGAAGCAGTTTTACCGTTCTTGCATATTGAAACTAGTACGCGCTCACTGAACACAAGACCACTCTTCCTATTTACACTCAGATATATTCTACATAATATTCTGTAAGTGTGTTTGCAGGGGCGTCACTATGAGGGGAGCCTCCCCCCTTATTATTTACTGACTAGGGAGAAGTTGGAAAAATTGGAGAGCTGTCAATAAAACCTTCGAAGAGACCTATTTGGAAGTATAATCCTAATCAAATCCTGGTTGTCCCAAGTGTAGATACCAGGTATTCATAATACACTAGCATACAGTAGCTACTCTCTTGGCATACAGTAGATCTACTTGGCTCTACTTGGCATACAGTATGCTCTACTTGGCTCTACTTGGCATACAGTATGCTCTACTACCATACAGTAGCTAGCTCTTAAGTATAGAAATCCAACCCCGAAATTGTAATTTTTTTATATTGTATAGTAAGGTCGCAATCGTGTACTCGAGTTACATACATACATACATACACACATCCATACATTTTCATAGATCGTATAGATATGGGTTCAAGATGAACAAAATACCCATCCCAGCATGAGTTTCAGAAATTGATTTTCAGGGTGATTGCAAGACTTTCCCTTCACGCTGCGGGTTAAGTAAGGAAAGCAAAAATGCTGACTGGAAACAATAGGAACGTTTTCAGGGATGGAGAGATGTCAGGGGACAAAAAGTTCCAGTCATACATACTTCTCGGTTCTTGCGAATGTTACATCAAGGGGACATTACCTAGACTACCAGCGTTCAGGACAACCTCTGAGTGTTGCAGGTTAATCGCCTCTCACCTTTGAAGGGAACTACTATCTTTCATCGCCTCTCGTTGACACATGGTAGTAAGTAGCCCCTCTATTATTGAATGTCCTGGTGCCCCTCCCCCCACCAATAGGCAAAATAGGCATTAACCCCTTGAACTAAAAACTAATACAACTAACAACTAATACAACACAACTACTCCAACAACACAACAAGTTTTATGAAATCACCGGTAGTGTGACAGATAGGAGTAGTTTCTCCTTCTCAATTCTGGCAAATGTTACATCTAAGGATGTTACACGAACTACCAGCGTTCAGGACAAACTCTGGGTGTAGCAGGTTAATCGCCTCTCACATTTATTCTAAATAAGCGATTTTGAATATTAGCTTTTTCTGCAGGTTTTTTCGAATTGTTAGCTCTAATTGTTGAAATTTGAGTTCATTTGTCATCATAATTTTGTTTATAAATTGTTGGATGTTCAAGTTTGATAGTTGATTATCTTGATTTGAGTAATAAAGCTAAAGAAATATATATGTCAATTTTTAGTCTTTTTGCCATATTTAGTAATTTTTCAGCACAACTTGGGAATTTTACCAATTTGTTGAGCTCAAAAGTGCTTCCTAACTAACTAATTCTTCCCTTTGGAAGTTAGAATGCTCGATTTTTTTTACGCAAAAATGCAATTTGTATCTTCGTACATGCATAGGAAAATCCGTTTAATTCCAGGAATCGTTCCACGATGCCTCAAAACGGATTTCCATGGATGGAATTCTGTACACAAATTTTTACAGACGGCATTACCGTAAAAAAACGCCTACTTTTGCAGAGGATGAATTTCTGCGATGAATCAGACTAATGGAATAACAATCGGTTAGAAATTCGATTCTTGAGGAATTTTAAAATTTGGGCGAGGAATGGGTTCAGAAAATCACCATTTCTGATATCTACGTATTTTTCAATGGACAATTCATGATTTTATAGTGTTAATGGCATTGAATAGGTATTTCTAATGCTTGATGATCGTGAGTTTATTTCAAAACAGTGAAAAATTATGGCTACAAAAAGGACAGAAAACATTTATCGAACTTCGTCAATTTGAAAAATAAGGAAACTTCTCTATCATACAATAAATTGTTAGTTATTATGATTCAGTGTACCATGCACGACCAGCGAAACTTCATTTGGATCAACGTAAAATCGATCGCACAGTAGATGCCTACTTCGGTCGCTGTCAATTATACCCGTAATAATTTTTGTGTAGGCTCAATAGACGTACCTAATTAGAAAATTTTCGTAAGAGACGAAACGATTAAAGTGGCTCGAAATGGCCTAAAATACAAATTTTCTACATTTCCTTAATGGAAATACATTTTGAGGCAGAGCTAGCTTTTATGGCACTGTGGATAAATTTCAATCCATCTTAACTAAGTACTCCATAATAATGAGAAAGGTGGAGGAATACAAGGCTGTTACAACTTCGAACCAGGCGCGAGAAAGGTGTGAACCAAATTACACTAACAGGCGCTGAGGGAAATATAAAACTCGTGTAACAAGGTAATTCCTAGTCAGTGGGGGAACAAAACAAAGAAACAAGAAACAAAAACCAAAGACCATTAAAAAATTAGCTCATACTATCGTGCTGCATGGGCGGAACTTTTCTCCAACAACCGAGTTGGAAGCAGAGAAAAGTCTCTGGTGAGCACTGATTTACACTCTCTCTTGCCACATAAAGTTAGTTGTCTGCTAGTAGGTATTTTCAAGGAAAATCTTGCATACAAGTCTGTAAGACATTAAGAAATTTTATGTCATCACTTCCCAGTCTAATAGTGGTTGCAATAATGTTTACAAAATTAACTGAGAAGGATCACCTGTATCTAAACAATTATTCAGACAATCACGCTTATACCTCAGATTGTTCGCCACGCACTGCTCAGTGGTTAACTACGGTTAGGTAAATTGAGATCTTTCCAACGACTGGCGAACGATTTTTGTACTCTGATGAATGACTGAGATACAGTTCCGAAGCAACGATTTGGTTGTAAGCAATAATCATCAGAAAATCAAAAGTACCTAACACTTTTCGGTAACGTAACGTAACACTTTTCGATTCTCTGTGACATATAATGTTGAAAAAATTATATGTCAATATCCAAATCAACTAGATAAACAGGTTCCATAATATATTCGTGCGTATATGTAAGGTGGGCCTTAATGATTTATCTACTTTGATACTCAATTAGACAAATACCTAGCATACGATTTTGAATGATATTACCTTATTAACTTTTCACCTTCAAAGATCCACTGGGGAAAAATATGTAATCAGAATAGATAAAATGGAAGTGCAATGAAGAAAAAGATTGAAAACATGGAACGCTGTAATATATTAACAAATAATGAGAAATTAATACCTATGTTAGTTTATTTTAACTAGCATGCAGTGGTAATTGTTCCTATTAATAAATTTATTGATGTAAATATGTATAGATATATTATCCAAGGACATAAATATGTATGAAATGTAGGACAAAATGTAACAGAATGTTCATTAGTCATTGAAGTGATCTAAATTAACGTTTAAGATGTGTGTGGTGATTGGTAGAGGTGGGGGTGGTGAAGCTCCTGGTGATCAGAAAATATATTATGTTATATATATGTGAAGTAGTTATGTGGCGGTTATGAGAATATATCCACAAACATAAATTACTGTCTAAGTAGGTAGGTACCTACCTTCCCTTGATGGCGAGAGAAATCACGTGGAATTGCAGCAAACCAAGGTATTTCCAACCTGGATTGACGTTATCCAGGGAAAATCGCTTCATCCTTTCAGTTCTCTTTGTAGAAAAGGATAGGTGAAAGTGGCTGTAGTTGAAAGCGTAAGTTTAAGATTAACTACGCAAACCGAAAAAGCCGGATTTGAAAATCAAACCATCGTTAAAAGTTGAAGTAGGTTCTGGACGGGGATCTCACGTAGTAATGGCGAAGGGATCTCCACCAACCGCGGAGATGTTAAAGTATGATGAAGTAGGTACAACTTTTTTTTATCTACAACTACGAACTTGAAACTAATAAATGTATAATTTGCGTACAAGAATATTAGGATATAAAGATAACAATCAAAATGCTACAACAACAATCAAAAGCTAATAATCAGATGTACAACTGAAACTGAACAAGCGGTAGAAAAATATTAGCGAGCTTAAAGCTTAATATGTTGGTTGCCATGGTTATCGACAAGGCATTTATCTTTGAAAGTTTGTTTACAACGATAACAGCCCAAGGTCGATTTTCTATTAAGTTGAAAATATGATAAAACTATTGAAAAGCGGCATGGAAAGCTAATAGAGTGGATGTGATTTGAGTGGTGAGTGGTTAGCGATGATGGTGTTGGTTGGATCGGAAGGGATGACTATTTCAAAGTTTGGAATTCAGTATGCATTCTTGCACAGTACCAATCCACAGGAAAACAAATATTATATCTGTTATACAGCTGTATCTACAGAGAAGCCATTACGTTGCCTGTTTAATAGTGTTGACGTCATCAAGAATATTATTATTTACATTTTTTGCTTGTTCTTACTTTGTAAACATTATTGTTGTACTGAAATAAATCTATTCCAAATACTTTCAGTTTCGAACATGTCTTTTTAAATCAGATAGTAGAACATGGCGCAGTTGAAGTAACTTTGTGAGTGCTGAAATGTTTGTAATAGTTGTGCGGTCATTATCATCATGCCCAACTCGCCGGAACCAGCTCAAAGACTTGGAAACTTCTTTTCTCAGGTAAAACTTCCTGAGTGATTTTCATTTAAACCGTGTGATTGGGAGTCATGGAGAAAATGATTTCCTAGATGAACTATGATATTGTTATAATAAGTTTCGAGTCTCACTTCCTCCCAAACAGGAGTCATATGCGAGAGTGCGCCTTTCTTACGACAAAAACAAGGTAGAGAACGCCGGAACTTTATCAGTGATCTCCAGACGTAGCTTGAACATGTAATTGGGAAGCCTCTTGAGGAGGAGATGCTTCTTACGGGAATAATCATTGGCATTCGAGATGAGTGATAAGTTGCAACTTGAAACTACATTACCTCTACAAACGGCTATCACTTTGAAACACATTTTCAGTGGAGTTGGAACGTCCGCAACGAGAACTAGTTTCAAACATTGATGATGTGAGACATTCTGAATCTCGCTACAACCACACCATTTCCAAATTCTCCCAGTTGTTGCTGCTTCTCTTCCAGGTACTCTACGATACACATGCGAAGATTGTGAAGCTAACTTTGAAAATCATATGTACACAACCTCTGTCCAAACTTTGAAAAATCATTGATCGAAAACTTCTCATCGTTGGAAAGTGCCGTTGGTGTCAAAATTCTTAGGATGGAATCATCATTCTATTTAAATCAATGGGTATTCATTAGAAACGTAAACATAAAAAATCTTGCATACGAGTCCGCAAGTCACCCCCCCCCCCCCCCCCCTGCACCCGTTTCTCGTTGAGAGAATTTCTCATTCTATTCAGCCCATCATATAGATCGTCTCTTGATGTCCATTTCAACTTCCTAGGGTGAACAGGAGAGAATTTAGCTCACTCAGCTGATCAGGAAAGAACCCATCATTTCAATCGTCTCTTAATGTCCCAAAGATAAAATTTGAGCGTCCAAGTTTCTTTCCACTCTAATAGTGGTTGCAATCATGTTTAAAAAATTAACTGAGACCTGTATGTAAACAATATTATTCAGACAACCACGCTTTACCTCAGATTGTTGGCCACGCACTGCGCAGTGGTTAACATAAAACGGTTTGGTCAATCGAGAGCTTTCCAACGACTAGCGAACGATTTTTTCCGATGATAAATGGCTAAGATACAGTTCCATAGCGACGATTTGGTTGTAAGCGGTAATTATCAGAACAAACAAGCAGCATTGTTTACTACATCCATATATATAAAATGGCGACATAAATACCATGAAAAAGTGCGAAAGAAATGCGGAGTAAATCGAAAGCTTTCCAACGAAGGTGAACGATTTCTGTACCTTGAAAACTTAAGAAGTTTCATTTCTCCAGAAACGGCCTGGTTGTACGTGAAAATCATCAGAAATCAACTGTAACGCTTTTTTATAACTCAACGCGTTTCGAGTCCATGTGCCAAAGTAAAGACATAAAATGTCAAAACATTATTCCGAAGCATTATGGTAACAGTTCCTTCGAGCGTAACCTGCAAAATACAAATGTGAATGGTGTGGAGCAGTACTAAAATTGGTTGACAAAAGGCCAAAATGAACCTATGCTGATGACATTTTCAGACTTTGTGCGCGCACACCCCTACACAACCCTCTTTTGATTCCGTCGTCATTGGATGAATGAATGCCTATGCGTATGCGCAAATATGAATCTTCCGAAACATTAGTTGCTCACTATCTACTAAAGTCGATTTCTTTCAAATCGGAGGGTTCTTGGGGCGGTATCATAATATATGAGTTTCGTCGCAATTGGTTGCAGTAACCATTACGCAAGCGCTAACAGACGAAATTCCGTCAATAAAAAACCGAATTTGATGGAATGGTCAGTGATTGTGATGTTTAGATTCAACATATTCTCCTATAATGTATTTTTTCTTGGATGGTAGAGTTTTGTGCATGGGAAAACATGAATTATCACATTCAATGCGGACATTATACCGCTTACAAAAAATGTTGCAGATTGACTGATTTGACTCTCTACCAGCTTTGAATATAAAAACGTAAAACAGAACACTTAGGATCAGAGGTTATATTTTAATTCTTAGTCTTCAAAGGTGCACTAGCCACGTTGTAGATCAACACAAAGTCAATAGACACGGTGACACGTTAACATTTCAAGAGCCATTATTTTACGGTAGAAGGTGGTTTCTCAAAGTGCTAGGCCTTTTTTTCATACATACATACACATAAATATATTACCATTCTATTTTGCATTTAATCATTTAAACTCGCAATTAAATTTGTTTCTCAACTAAATGAATACGTTCTTGTTAAAATAAACGAGGAACGATGTGCCGACCCAGGTTCATAATTTAGACCTGTTTTATTCAGCGTTCAACTCTCAATGAGATCTAAAATGTTGGTATACCAAAGTGAAGCTACCCTGAATATAGAATTTAGTGACTGCAAATATGCAGTCCCTTCACCAGGTAATCCGGTGCCTTTCACTGAATGAACCCTTCTCGAGATTTGTACGGAATGGTCTATCATTCATTTTAGATGTACCTAGCAATATGTTGGGTGGTGTTTCTTCTTTTCAGTGCAAATTCACAAAAAAAAACCTACTACAGCCTTGCCAAAGGTCAAAGGGCCTAACGAATATTGAATGCGACGATGAAAAGACTACAGCGTGGAAGTTCTTTCATCTTGTTGCCCGTAATTAAGATACACAATATGAACATTTTGATGAAAATTTTTTTCGCCCGAAACACAATGCTTGGAACAAGTTACAAATTACCTAACTAGAGGAACATATATAGGATGGTACCTATAGTAAAGTAAAGGTATAATGGTTAGATGAAGTATCGGGAATGAAATCTTTGGTGAGGCATAAATAATTAGTTTTTATTTATTTTGTCGACAGCCTTCACGTTATCTACGTTACCTTTCACAGAAAATCTTAAAACGTCAGTCTTAAATTACCTGGCGACGAACACTGAACAGGTTAATAATTTTCCCAAATAAAAATTTATTTAAATTTATTGGAATCATATTTTATCAATAGGTACCTGCTGGAACAATCCCTTCGTACTACCATGACTGATATTTGTGAGTTCGACAGTAATTTAACAGTCTATATCATCATTTAGTGGAATGATATGAGTGTGGAAAACAAGAGTGTTATCAATATTCACATGCTGATTGTATACAACTCAAATACCTACAGCAAGCTCAATAAATTAATCATTAATTAATTAAGTTTTATAAAAGTATTAGACTAAGCATTTTTAGCGCATTTTCTTTTTAAAAAGGTAAAATGATCTATTGTGTTCACCTTGTCCGTTGATGTATGTATGTATCTATGTCCTCTTAAAATTATTTTAAATGCCACTTTCCGACGTCCGATTTTGATGAAACTTGGGATGGATATAATCTGTAACATGGCGAGGATAAAGATGCATCAGGAGTCGCTGACGCATGAGAGGTCATTGGTCAGTGATGTGAACTCTGAAGCCATTTGTCTCCTATTCGACGCAGGAAGCTCTATTTCAACCTACAAGAAAATGCGCTATCATGTGACTCACTTCTATGTACTTGTTTACAAATATTTTTCACATAGTCCTACACAAGAGTGTTCCGGCAAATACGAACTCGGACTTTTGGCATTGTAATTCATGTATGTGAATGAACTAAGATAACAGTAAATTATATTGGACCGTGAACGGGAGATATGCAGTTGCATACTGAGATAGTATCGAAATAATGGGTTGCGTGTGAACTTGAACATGGACAAAATTATAGTCGGTAACACCCTTATCACATAAGAAGACACACACGACCTTGCTTGCATGTAAACTCTTAGAACTACTAGTGAAGGAAAAATATGTATTTAAAAAACCTCATAGTAAGTAACAAAATTATTACTATATCGGCTTGAGAGAAGAATTTAAAAACATATTGGTAAGTAATGCATGCATCACAGGGACGTCACTTAGAATGGATTGTATGTAGATAACTTTGGTGGGAATTAAAATAAGAGAGAGAACAAAAATAAGTAAATATATCACGATTTGTTGGTATTAACCTTCCTCCTCATTTACCCCCTCCACCGACAGCGAACTTAAAACTTCCAAGGTCGCATAAATGTACTTAATTCTGGATCAAACAAATAATAAAAACTGCCACTGAAATCCGACGAATTTAGTAAAAATATCCGATTTATCGCTACTACCCTCTCCATTTCCTTCCATAATGAAATTTGATACTTCTGACACTTTTTCCAAAACTAGATTAAATTCATAATTAAAAATAAAAAAGAAAACACGAAAATCGGTAGAGACATGTAGCTCGGGCCGCGCTTGAAAGAATAGGGAATTCTTCGCCCCCCCCCCCCCCCCCCCCCCCCCCACTCCCGGCCCTGACAGCGAATCCGAAATTCCTGTTTTTTTGCACAACTATAGACTAAAGTGGATGTCGAACAAAACAATAACCTATTTATAAATTGATTATTGTAGAGAACAGATCAGTATGTTTTGGTTATCTAATACTGAAATGAACTGTTTCATAACAGGTCGCATAATTTTTTTTTTTTTTTAATCTTAGATTTCATCATGGTAAAAATAATATATGTTTAACAGTTGCAACCGATAATCAATAACGGATGGCTTCATTTACCAGCTCCAGTAGAACACAGACCGAACAAGAATTAAGCAGCCTGGGTTCTTATGGATTCCGGATTTGGTTTCAAATAGATCTCGTTGCGATTTTCCAGTCAATTATATATTGTTGTGGTTGCGTGGGATGAAAAAAAGAATCTGATTCAAATCGTGACGTTGGATTGATTGTGAATCATCTGAACTAATAAAGCCCTACTCGAACGATATTCCTGCTTGGCCGGATTCGTTAACATCGTAGTCTCCTACTCTAATTATTAGGTCTTGAACTGTAGCTAGCCTGACCCAATGCCCACAAAAAACACCATTGCCTTCCAAACATTATTAGCTGAAAATGGGACCGCAGATCACCCAATCGCTGGACGTTGTGGTAATAGCGTTAACTAACCATTAGCTGGAAATTGTACCTTGCTCTACCTACCTGGTGTGAAATTAATGAAAAAAAAAAGTTTTTAAATAATAATAAAAACGGCAGCTCGCAATTTAATCCCCAATACCAGGAGACGTGTACTTGTTTTGCAAAACACCCTTCATCATCTTCCCTACTGTTGCTGATTTATCTGCTAGATTTATTTACTTATTTTACTTTATTCATTTATTTTTATTGTAATTATTATTATAATTATGTATTGTAATTATTATTATTATTATTATTTCAAATAACCTAGTCTGCGTACGTTTCGTTATATTCGCTAATATAACGTCCTTTTGTTACCTAGGAAGACTATAACAAGAAAAAAACCTATTTATTATTGAAGTATTCAGTCATAACGAACTTAACTTTATGTGATGCATTTTTTTCAGATATCACTTAAAGGTCTGAAGTAAACTTGATTATCAAACATAATAGTCAGCTTTTCCGCTTTTCCGTTACGCTTTGCGACGCAAATTGTAATAGTTTCCCAACTAGGGGGCCCATAGTAAGGGCATGCCAAAATAAAGAAACTAGCTAAGGAGAGATGACTTCAAACTGCAAAATTTAATATTGGAGTGCAGGATCAAAGACACCTTACTATGGAAAGGCCGATTACGAAATAAATTTTTGAGTGATTGAGATGGTTGACGAGAGAAGACTTGCAACGTTTGAAGCTCAAGCGATATCAGCTCTCTGAGCGTGTGACTGCCTTTTTATATCGACTCTCCCACTTACGTTCCTTTTCCAGGGGAACAGTCACTGGGGAGAACCCCCCCCCCCCCCCCCCCTCTTTCTATTAAGTACAGCACGGTCAGAGGTTCATATCTTGTTTTATTGGAAGAGACTAAAGTCTTTTACATGTCGGGCTCGACATTTATCATTATTGAAATTGTTCGATTTGGTAGAATGGACGCATGCCGAAATCCCACATCTAGAAATTAACAAGAGGAAGCTAAGAATCGCTACATTAGAACCAAGATTCACGCATTTATTAATAATATCATCAGATTTTCATGTTAGTATAATATTCCTTTACAACGATAAAGAAGTGACGCATTGCTTCCAACGTTTTCCAAAGAAAATAAATAAAGAAAGTAGTTTGGAGCCTCGCACCCCTCGATGTTATGCACCTAAGATATGATTAGTTGCCTATCCAACAGGACTAAGGTTTGAGGAAGAATCACACTCCAGTTTTAGCTTTCAGTGGTTTGGTAAGGAATTCAGAAGTACAACGTAGTTAAGAAGGATCAAGTTAGAAATAGTTAAACGTATTGGACTTGAATGCTTGGAAGATTTATTCCGGAGAGCGTTATCGATGAAAAGCGGCTTGTAAAAACAGCTAAAGCCCGCTATTCATCTACAGCTCTGCTACTAAACCCGTTTAAATTCCGAAATCACACCGTAAGCTCGGTTCGTATATGGTTCAGAAATTAAATTCAATGAATCTTTCATGGACAGGATGGAATTAACGGACCTAAATTATTCTTTGTTTCCCGAATAAATCGTTTTTCCATACTCCTTTTTTTTTTTTTTTTTTTTTTTTTTTTTGAGTCACCAAAACATTTTCAGCTTTTCCAGTAAAACTTTAATTTTGGCACTGACCTTTTTTTCATCGTCAATACTTCAATTATTTTCAAGATTGATACCTATATTTAAAAGCGATAGAACCTCAAAACATGGTATTCAATCTACTCCACGTCAACCAATATTACCAAGGAGTTGTATGGACGGCATTACAAAACACAACGGGGGCAGGCCGGATTCGAATCGCGATCGCAGTGAGCCTGGCGGTATGGAGTTAGGTTCGGTAAAACATAGATTACCTGACGTGTATAGTTTGGTGGTCTGGATGCTCGCAAGATCGCATCTCAAAATTACATAACATCAAGAAGTAGTCAACCCCGTAGTACAAATTTAGATTAGTTGGACGTACGCCACGATCGCTGCGATCGCCATTCGAATCTGGCCTGTCCCCATTGTCTACTCGGTATTACCCGCCTCTCCCCTAGTACGTAAATAAATAGAAAATCATTTTATGGTGGCATTACACCTACAGAAACAATATTATGTGGTTTGAGTCAGAGACAGGAAGTATCATCATTCGTAAACGGGTCTTTTATGTTGTTGCAGGTACCCGTATGTGTTCGGCGAGACGTTCTGTTTGCTGCGGGGCTTAGCGGCGGAGACCTCAGCCAACGCGACGGTTCTCACGATAACCGCGTTCACGGTTGAGCGCTACGTCGCCATCTGTCACCCGTTTTTGGCGCACACCATTTCCAAACTGAGCAGAGCAGTCAAGTTCATCATCGCTATTTGGATAATAGCTCTAGCATTCGCTATACCTCAAGTGAGTTTTATTCAGTAATGAATGTATAGAAAAGGAAATACAACGGAGGGATTTTTATAGTTGCGTTGGCATCTAACTAAATATAAAAAGTTCCATTCATCCAGCATAATCGAATGAGCGAATTTTTTTCTGTTATCCTATTATATTACGTTAAATTGTTTTGGAATTTGAGCTGTTAGAGTGCAAAAAAAATGTTAACCATTATTTTTATGGCAAAAAACGTATTCTTAATAGTAATCTATTATTCAAAAACAGTTTTCGAATTTTTCGCTTTTTTGAAGTTTTTACCGATTGAACAGCAAATTTTATACGTTATTTGAGTACATTAATGAAATTCATGTACTTACTAATGACATTTAAAAACTGAAAATTAAATTCAACTACATTTTCAGCATGATTTTGTACATAAATATTTAATGTCCTATTTTATACCTTATAAACTTTATTTGAGCACTATTCTGCTACAAATTGTAAATTTAACAATTTCAGCCGTTTTTAGTGATTTTTTTAAGCACTTTTTTTTCTTATTTGACCAATTTAATGTGCTCAAGAGGCCAGCGAACTCATCCTTTTGGAAATCTTGATTTTTAGCGCAACAACGAAACTTTTTTGCTCAATCCTATCATCTCGAATGACATATTGTATATATATATATATATATAGAGGTATGAAAAAGCACAAACTTCAGGAATAGTATCAGAATACCTCAAAACGGATTTCAATGAAGAAACTCTTCGAAAATTATTTTGTTTTCAACATTTTCCGAACCAGTGCAATAGTGTCATTATTCACGAAATTCGCTAAAAACGCTATAAATTATTAGACAAACATCTTCATTTTTGTATTGGACAACCCTTCCATACAGATCACTTGTCTATAATTATTAGAAAAAAATATAGGCATTTTAAATTTTACCAATATATAATTGAACAAGCGTAGACACCTACCGAGGCGTAATAAAATAAAATAAATTAAATAAACTTTACAAGACTTTATGTATTTAACAAGAAAGCCAACTGAAAACTATTGAGTTGAAATTATCACCTATCAACGCTTCACATGTCCATCTATCGGTGACAAATTTTATGATAAACTCCATTTCGTGAAATAAGAATATTCCATTGGAATTTTATAAGCTGATCCGATGGCCGTCGTTTATAAGGCGATTTTTGTTATGTATTACTAGCTACGACTCACTTCCGTGTTGTGTTCTTTTTTCCTGTCTAAGCCTTTATTGAGATTAAACGGATGAACGTACTGCAATTTTTAAATTTAATATTCCTACTTTTAAATCCTTCTCTTTAGGGTTGATCGAAAGCGATGCCAATGTAACTGGCGTATCTCCTGACAGTATTTGATTTCTGAGCCAAATTTCATGTCGTTCGGTTCAATAATTTCGGAAAAAAGCTTCGTACCGTGTATGTATGGCAGATGGTCGGATGTTTTTAAATCCAAATTTTATGAATCTACGCATCTTGAAATGTAAATCAACCAATTTTGAGCGGGGGTTAAACAAATGTACATGGTCGATTACCAAGCTTCATTATTGAAAGTAACAAACCAAAATAGATTTAGGTATATAATGTTGATTCTAACGTGAAAAATAAAAGTTATATTCAATTAGAGAATATTAGGATAATATAGATTACCAAATTTTTCATTTCTTCTACCTATTAAATTTTATTATTATTATCATTTTAATTTTTGTCACCACGATAAAGGATAATTGAACTAAATCTCCTATATTGCACACCTTATGCTGCTATATTGTTAGATGCATTATTCAATTATTTGTTCAATCACACTACATATTCGAGGAAGCTGATTATACCGCACCCGGCTGACGTATTTTGATTTGACGATGAGCAGCAGAAATAGACGGGTATATATTTAACGGAAAAGGGTAAACACTCGACTGAAATCCGAAAATATTATTATCATCCGGGCTCGTTTACCGAGAAGAAATTTCCGAGGTTGGCAGAACTACACGATTCTTTCATCGAAGAGCCTTCTTAGAGTGATGGGTGGTAAGCTGACGTAGGAAAGACTGCGATGGAAAAACTGAAAAAAACCACTCCGCGTTGTTTGAGCAGCCAAGAAGATCGATAGTGTTTCCTGATTTCAAGCACTACATTTCAAGTGGACGCATTAAAGAAAGAATGTTAGAGGTCGAGGCAAAACCTCTGTGAAAATAAGGTGAGTTCTCCGTCGGCCGAATGATCTCAATCATTTCGAGCAGCGAATAATACCTAGGTACTACAATACTATAATCTGCTACATTATAATAGGTTTTGAAATCAACAGGTGTTACATATTTGGCGAACGAAATGAGTCTCTAACTCGGCTGCGTGCGTGTTCCGCGATACAGGCCGTAATTTTGGAGCTATTTTTCTTTTCTTTTTAATTTTAAGCCGCACCTCAACCAGAAGGGTCATTAGCGGCATTGAAGAAGGTGTCAAAAAGGACGCTGCAAGCGGAAAGATTCTAAGGAGAGCCATGTTGCCATCCCCTACCTACCTAATACGTATAATATAATTGAGCAATATGAAAGCGTTTACCAGAAAAAAGTTTTGTGCTGGAGTAGTGGATATGATTTTGCAGGCAGTAAGTCTTATATAATATTAGGTAGCTAGGTTTTGGAGCTATCAACTTGAAACGTAGGAGGTAGACACTTTAAACATCCAAAATCAGCTGTATAGTTTTTGGTGATTATCACATGACAGGAAATAGTCGCCCGCGACGACGGCCATCGTGAAATCAACCGAAAATCAAGTTTGGTATCGTTATCTGTAGTTTTGGCCACACAAAATCTACTGAAACTACTATTAAAGCTTTGAAAGCTGTCCTAGACGGCAATGCGACGTTTGTCGTCGTTGTCTCTGCCGTCAGTCATTGTCAAGTCATTGAAAATTTATTTGGGTATCGATTTCAATTGTTTTCGTCACATAGAATCGATTAAAACCCAAGCAGATAACCAGTTACTCAAACTTCGTGAGGAACCTGGGCAGCGGACCAACTAGTTATATTTCTGCCAATTTTACAAGTAAAAGATAAAAACCCTAAGGTTAATTATTAAGGTGTCTACTGGCAAGTGCTTGACACTTTTTATCTAGTTCGACTTTGGACAAATACGAAATTTCACGATACTCTCATGCTAATCACTGGATGCCACGGGTGAAATGACACCCTCTGCTTCTAGTCAATCCAATTCTTTGTTGACACGATCGAGAAGTGCATATAGTACACTGCGTTCTCGATTGAAGATTGGTTTTGCACCTGTCCGTAAATGTAATGAAATTGTGAACCCTGGTGCACGATCAAATTTTTCCTACAAAATTGGTCCGAATTTTTCAAATATTTCGTCAATTGACTTGAGTGGTTGGACTTTTGAGATTGGTACTGGTCGATTCATGTCTTCATCCACTTGAAATAACTCTATACCTAATCCTCTAATCTAACCCACTGCCGTCCCAAAAGCGTGTCATGGTCATCTGGTACAATGTGTAGTTTGCCTTTCATATGTTCCCTTGTAAGATACGTTAATTGTAACATTCGCTTCAGGCTTAATCATATCACCAGAATAGGAACGAAAAACAACATTGGGCATTTACGACTGGAATGTTCAATTTAAATTTTTCAAAGTCATTCCTCAAAATTAATGAAAATTTAGCTCCACTGTCGACCCCAAAACGCTGTCGCTTATTATTTAGATACACATAAATCACATACTTATCTGAATCATGACCTAGATCAAATAAGTCGACAATATCACATTTCTGGTTGATTGCGTCTACTTTGTTGAGGCTGTAGTCTACTGTATTATCATTATAATAATCGTCATTATTTGGCATAACTTTGAAAAAATAGGGAGAACTTGTGTTATAGAATTTTTATTTTATTAGCCATCAATGTTGATGTACATATTCTAGAAATATGGCCTTTCTTACTGCACTTATCGCATTTGAGTTTTGACTTATCCGTTCTGGAGTTAGGTGTGGTGTAATTATCTTTTCCACAACGCAGATACAGATTTTCGATGCTGAGAGCATTGAAGTCGGGTTGCCGTTGGTTCGAACGTGATTTCCAAGGATTGGGACTGGTGGAGCGGTTACAAGAGTGCTGGCGTGAGCTGGAACGTCACATCACAAGCATTAAAATTAGCGTGACTAGAGCCTGAGTGTAGTGAAAGTTCGTTGCTTTCAATTTCAGAGGCTTCTAGTGCTACTGCTTGCTCTAGAATTTCATCAAACGTTGTTTTGGCTGATTGCAAAATATTTTTCCTAAGCCAATCATCTCTCAAACCCCATAATAAATTGCGCTCGCAAGAGTACATCTGAAATAGGTACTATTTTCTTACATTCTACATTAAATTCACATTCTGCCGTCTAAGGGTGGCTACAAACTCAGAGATCGTCTGACGTTCTTTTTGAAATACGTTGAGAAAGAAATGTTGGGAAACTACAACACTTTTCTTTGGAATCAACATTTTCTTGAACTCATTGACTAGGTTTTCGTAATCGAAAGAATTTAATGGTTTTTCAGGACCTAGAAATGATGCAAGGCTGTGGTAGTGGTCTCTTTCAACCGATACACATTAATGTGGGCAATTTTCGTATTACCGGACAATTCTTTCATCGTGTAATAATTCTCAAAACGTTCTAAGTAGCTAGTGAATTTTTCCTTGCGGGCATCAAAATTTTCGAATGGCGCTATATTAGACATATTTACATGCTAAATTAGTTCTAGTATGCTAGGATTTGTCGTGATCTCTTTTTCTGGATGTCTATTTACCGAATAGTTAGTATTTATATCAGTGGACAGGTGTGTGTTTTACGATTCGGCCACCGCAAATCCAAAACTGAGTTTTTTCGACAGTGACCCTTCAATTTTCCACTGAAGTGTATTTTTTAATCACTGCATAACATAAATTAACTTACTTACTATAAAAAGCATTAACTTACTAATAAGCATTTATAAAAAATATTTTCTGAAATAATATTATAATACACAAAGTGATGGGTATATTTTGTCACCCATACTTGTTTATTTATGTATTCTATTGAAAATTATTACATTCCATAGTCCTGTATATAGTTGAAAAACATATTTAAATAAGAGAGAGGGTCTTCGCCATCGTGATTTCTTCATCCTACTGATTATATTTACTTTAGGACATATTCAGTGGGCTTCACCGCCTAACTGTTTCACATTACTCAAAGACCACGACTAAACCAACTGGTAATGCATAAATCTTGTGGAATGAAGTTATATTTGAGGAAAATAAATCTTACAGCTTCTTATAGCACGTCGCAAAGGAAATATCCAGATCTCATGAAGAGAAGTTTCCAAGTACGTTGTCACCTAAAGGAAGAGTAATGAGTTTTTTTCCATTTCGGAAAGATAAAAATTCCCTTCATAATTCATGTTGCTCTGCTCATTAAGCTTCTATCATTCCTGAGTACAATAATTTTCTCATATCGAATAACTGTATCGTATAATCATCTGATTGTTAAAAAGAGATGTCTTGAATTTGAGATAGCACTGTGAGACGAGAGTTTTCAACCTTAGTTTTTCGAACAGTATACGCACAGGTTTAACGTAGATTCGCGTCAGGAACACGGGCCGCAATTGGATTTGAGCAACATCCACAAACACGATTGGTGCACCCAAGAGGTTATGAAAATGCCGATGACATTGAAATTTAATTTCTTGTACGAGTAGATTTCTTCAGAATCCCCTGGGACATTGTAAGCAATTAACATATACAGGGTGTTACAGAAGTTATGGTCAACCCTCCCGCATTTCCTTATTTAATTGCGTAAATAAATAGGGCTAACGCTATTTCTTATATTTTTTTGTGATGAATCCAGGAAAAATACTTTCGCGCCAACCACTTGCGCACAATTGCACGCTATTGACACTAATCTCATTTTTTCAAATGAGAACTCCCTTTTTTAATTGCAGATTCGATTTCATGATTTCACTCGATAGTTTTCCGCGAGCGCGCAAAGTTGCCTAACTACCAAAGTTGCACAAAACATGGATTCTGGTAAACTGCCGTGAAAAGGAAAAACAGCTTATCTCTAAAATTCTGGGTGACAAAAAAATGCCCCACAGATTTCAACCTTCCCACTTCATTACTTGGCTCCAGTTTAAAGTTATAAATCCAATTTTCCTATCAGTCGTTTGGTTACATCCTATTGATCGTACTTGTAACAATTGAACACAAAATACGTCGATTTCGTATCGACTAATTATAGTTAGGCCATTTTTCACAATTAATAACCAAAACTCTTGCACCGGTTTGGAGGAAAAACCACTTGAGCTGTTTCTCCTCAATATCTTTCAACTATGAAACGAACTTTATATTCGGGAAAACCACTTCATTCTAGTTACAATGTTGAGGAAAAACAGCTGGTGTTTTTCTGTTTTTTCCTACTTCCACTTCTACTACTGCTGGTTTCATTCGAATCTTTATGATTAAATTTTTAAGCCAATTGAAACCTACTTTTATTCCCAAAGTGTTCATGAACTCGATTTTCAATATTACAGCCCTTCAAAATTATCCTTTAGGGTTGATCGGCAGTGATGTGGATGTTACTGGTGCATCCTCGACTGATATAAGATGAGCCTAATTCCACAAGGTTCGGTCCAGCAGTTTTGGTTAAAATTAAAAGCGAGGGAACAAGAGAGGAGTGGCTGTTTGGGGAACCATATTCAGTAGTTTTAGAGTGCCTCAACTCTAAAGAGTAGGTATTTAGGGAAGCCAGTCAGGTGTTTGTGTGTAATAGTTGGCTCTGTGTGTAGAGTTACGGCTTTTTTATTCGATTTTAACCAACGAATTTCTAAGAGCGTTGGGGGGTAAAAATTTTGTCTTGGTCGATTAGAAAGGTTCATTATTGAAAATAATAAACCAAAACGACAAGGCTACTTCATGTTATTTGTATTGATGGCGAATTCAATGATGTAAACGATGGTATAAACGGAATTCTACTCTTGAGATAATTACGTTAAAGTGCTATCGAAGGTAGAAAACAATGTCACCCTCATTACAGATTTTAAGCAAAGTCTGTAGTGAGTGAAAGAATTCCCCGCTTTTCTCTTATTGTAGCCTCAAGCTCCGAAGAAAACCCCTGAGACGGATTTTCCCTGAAATAGAAAACCGAAGGAGGTGGAGGGTTTCCATTTATCTGGGAGGCCGATAATGAGGTCACCCGGAAGATTGAAATCGTTAAAAATCAATTCGAGCGTAATACTGAAAGTGTTCTAATTTAAGTGTGCTCGAACTTCAACCCTCCGATCAAACTAAAACCAATTCTGCGCTCCTTTCTCTCACATATATCTCAATGTTTGGTTTGGGTTGGTCCAATGTTTTTGTAATTTATATATATACTTCGGGAGGCATAGAGTAATAAAGGATGGAGGCGAAATTGAAAAATTGGGAAACCCGAAACTCAATACGATACGCAATAACAACCCGTTGTCGTTATTCGCAATACTCAAATTATCTCAATTAACGAGACCTTCTCGAACGATCAAGTTTGTCCCCCACCCTGGCAACTACTTGGAACCGTTCCCTACAAGAAGAACTGTGAGTTCTTCAATTCCGTTCAACGCGGAGCAGCTCATGAGTCACAAATGAAAAGTCACATTTACGTTTCTAAACTGTTATGTGATCGCAATATGAGACCACGAAACTATACACTTCATTCTGATCTACATATCCAACTAATCTGCATTTTTACTAAGGGATTGACTACTTGATGTTATGTATGAGATGCGAGCTTGCGAGCATCCAGTACAGTCATTCTGACCTACATGTCCACTAAACAGGTTGAACAGAATTGAAGAACTGACAGTTCTTCTTGTAGGGGACGGAACCAAGTAGTTGCCGGGGTGGGGGACAAACCTGATCGTTCGAGAAGGTCTCGTCCTCAATTATGTGTCATGTAGGTCCTACAATTTTAAAATTAACACCAATGGATGGTGTAGTTTATATTAATGAGAATCTAGAGCGAAGCATCATACAACTCTAATTACTCTTATTTCGGTTGCGTGTGAAGAGATATGGATATTTTTGAAATGGCTGCTTGGTTTTTGAACGAAGACTCTATTATTCGTGAAGAAGAATATTCATAAACTAAAAATGAGCGAAAACCTCTTTTAACCAAAAAGTCCATTTTAATATACCTACTTACTACTTTTCGAATTTAATAATTGATTTACTTCAAAACAGGTAAAACACTTTACACATGTAGAACATTTAAGATTTGAAGTTGTTCATGAAATTGAAAACAATCACTTTGTTACATAATGTTCAACAATGTTCCTCCAGCGTTCCATCATCCAATTCCTGTCGGCACCTCGTATCCGAAGGGAAACCGCTCGAATTATGACGAATTGTATTTTTCCCCACGAGATTTGAGAACGGCTTAATATACTTTTCGAACATAGGAAGTATTGAATGAATGAAAAAATAACTTTATTAAGGTAAAAAAAAATGAATAATACCTACATATTTTAAAAAATCATGGTACTGTATGGCTGAAATAAACCATTCGCAGGGTTAAAATTGTACATTATACATACTTCTAATATTCAGCGTAGTTAAATGTGTCCAATAAAATCTATCCACATCCAGTAGTAATTATGTGCTTTGAAGTGCTATTTCTTACACATGTTGTTCTCAATATAGCCCCTATCTAAGTATGTATATTTTAGACTTTCCACATAACTACTGACATAATATACATCAATAATTGAATTCAGTCACCAGGTCCCATCTATATCGCCAAGCCTCCCCACAAAATCCTCTAAGTTTCGGCATCCGGCGACATTGCTCATCTCTCAACTGAGTCACTTTGAGCCGTTTAAAGCGGATCTCTGCGAGAATAGAACACCTGCCCAGAAAGTACAGGGTGTTTTCTTTCTCATCGTAGCTGCACATTAAACATCTCTATGCTAAGGTGGCCCTCCATGGCAGGAAGTTTAGACATACCAGACCAGTGTGCAGTTTGAAAATCCATTTCAGTTTAATCTGGCCGAGCAATTTATATATCTAAGTGGTGCTGGTGCCCACAAATACATCTTATTGTACAGGGAGTAGTGACCAGACGTGGCGGAACGTCCCAGGAGTTTGTTCCTTTCCTCTTCCTTTAGTTTCTAAAATAGCCCTTTCCAAAATTCACTCATCTGCTCCTTAAGCTGATTTCCCAGTCCATATTTTTTCAAATTCTCTCAGCGATCATTCTCCATTCAAAAAATGTACTAAAAAAATCACTAAAAACGGCTAAAAATCGTTAAATTCATATTTTTGACAAAACGTTGCTCAAATAAAGTGTATTAACTGTGAAATAGAACATTCAACAATATGTTCAAAATTATGCTGGAAAATGTACTTGAAATTCATTAACATTTGTTAAAAAATCGATAAAAACTGCAAAGAAGCTAAACATTCAAGACCTCTATTTGAATGGGAGATTATTATTTAGAATAATTTTTTGCCATAAAATTAATATTAGTTGACAATTTCCTTGCACTCAAAAACCTCAAATTTCAAAACAATTTTACATCATACAATAAGATGATTTAAGAAAATTCGCTCATACGATCATGCTGCATGACTGGAACTTTTATTTATTTTCTCAAGTTAATGATGTGCCCCCTCCGCCTTTGAGGGGACTTTTTAAAAAAATTGTGTGTGTCATTTCAGAGATAACTCTCTTCAGGATTGAGATGAAAATTCCGTTCTTGCGCCAACGAATCATGCTTTCCAAATGAAAGGATGAGTTCGTTGGACAGCACTATTTGAGCTCTCTAAAAACTTGCAAAATAATTATATTAATACGGCTAAAAGTCGTTAAATTTATACTTTTCAGCGGGACTTTTGTCGAAAGAAGTCTATCAACAATGAATTAAAAAATAAAAAATGTACAAAATTATGTTGAATGTACCTAGATTTCAATAATATTCACTAAAAAATCGATAAATCTCTAAAAAGCTTAAATTGAGGATAGAGGTGTGGGGGGGGGGGGGGGGGTTGTTTTGCTTTAGTACAATACTTTCTTGAGGTCAAGCTAGCAACATAAAAACCTAATGGATTACATTATCCATTAGGATTAATTGATAACTTTAACCTTCAGACAAGATATTCAATCAAAATAATGAACGTGATAATATTAATTTTTTCTCACTGCTATAGAGCAGGGATCAGCTGGAGGTTATTTCCATGACGTGTGTGGTAAATTATATTGGTTTGAAAGGCTATTGGAAGTAATTTACTATGATTTCACACATTTTAAAAAAATTCTCATTCAGTGCAGTTCACTGTCCGCTGATTGCGTTCTTATATTTATAATAGGAGTACATTCTGATAGGAAATTTGAGGCTCTGTTCCTGGAAAGAACTCAATCCTAAGTGATCCTTGCAATATAACATTCATGAAAAGGAGTGTTGATGTAAATGTAGTAGTTACCTACCCTTCAAGAGGTAGAGGCGATTAACGCTACTACCAGAAGATATCCTGGAAGCTAAAGTCAATCACTTTATTGTCACTATCCCCAGATGTGGCAATTTTAAGAATCGAGAAGGATGAACTATCCATAATCATCACATCCGTGGGGTTTTCAAAAAGCAAATTGGTGGTAGAGGGCTGAGTGAAAGGGGGTCTCTAAAGAGGCAAGGCTGGGGTAAATGTTCAATTTTTAGATAATCATTTAAAATAATAATTAGCATGGTGATGGGGGGGGGGGGGGGGCGCTTTGTTATCATATAACGAGGAAGTGATGGAAATGGACCCTTCAAAGGGTAAAGACGATTAGCCTGCTACCCCCAGAGGATATCCTGAAAACTATAAGCCCCGGGATTATTCCCAGATGTGGCACTTTCAAGAATCGAGAAGGAGCAATTACCCTTATCCATAGCACATGTTAAAGATTAGGGGCTAAAATAATTTCCATGGAGAAACTCTTGCAAGTCGGCGCCTCCACTTAAGAATTCGTAGAACATGTCATTCTTGATTAAATGAAATTCTACCAACTCAGTCTTGTTCAGTCGTTGGAACCGACCACATCAAACAGTGATCCGCGAAAAGTGTTAGTTCGCTGCGGTGAGACGCGTTTGTTTATATAACAAACAAGAGCTCCTTGAGTAAAACGAGATCGCTGTCAAAACAAACGATGCACGAATACGTGCAGTTGGTATGCGGGACGGCTTACGATAACAAGCTGTAATTAATCAAGTTTTGTATGGATCCCAGGAACAAAATTAGTAAGTCAGAGACCACACAAATTGCCGCTATTGTGAAAATTCTAGTTCAAGCAGTGATCGATCTCGGTCTTCAGTGCTACATGGGCATCTCATAGAAGTGAAGGAGGACAAAGAAACCCTAGAACCTACTCTCGAGGCCAATATGCTATCAATATTGGGTATCGTGTCATCAAAAGAGGAGTCAAAGCCGGAAAAGCCATCGAAAACCGATAACAGTGTTGTAATATTTCCAATGGACCGAGCGAGCACTAAAAAATCCGAAGAAATCCAAGCTGAAATTGAAAACGTACTTGACCCCGTAGCTGAAGGCATAAAAATAACAAACACGAAGAAATTGGAAAACAAAGGACTTTTAATACGTACAGCCGAAAAACAAGATTTAAATGCTTTACATGAATCCCCGAAATTTAAAGACACTGGTTTGAGCGTTTCTAGACCTCAAAAACGGTTGCCGAAACTCGCTTTGCATGGAGTACAATCAACACTTACTCCAGAGGAAATTAAGCACAGATACTGAAGTTAAAGATAAGATACGATTCATTTTCATATTTGGAAACAGGGACCAAATGACTACGAACCATGTGGTAGAGGTTTCACCTGAGCTTCGCAAGAAACTTCTAGGTCCACAGAACATCTTCATAGGGTGGAGTGTGTTGTCGAGTTGAGGATCCGCATGTCTAGGTGTTTTAAATGCAATTTGGTCACATTGAAAAATTCTGCAATCATCAGCACCAAAACTGTAATCATTGTGCAGGAAATCATGACGTCGAGGATTGCCCAAACAAAAATGAGCCAGCTTGTTGTGTAAACTACAATAAGTTTCAGTTGCCCAAACTACATCAATGTACTTTCCGGACTCATAAGCAGAACCGATTATGATATTTGAAGAAATTATATGAAATGACTACCTGATGGTGATTTTGAACTACACTCAAACCCGACCTCAACTACGTTTGACGTTCTGGGTGATTTTCTGAGTAAATTTAACTTTAGAGAAAATCTTTTCGTTTTTCACATGGATATTCGCAGCTTAAGTAAAAATTTAGACGACGTATTGAGTTGGCTGGAGGCCAAAAGACCAAACCAGATTTTTTCATTTTCACCAAAACGTTCAGTTCTGCTTCTTGCAATGTAATCAATATTCCTGGTTTGACATTATTCCATGCTAAACCTATGCTAAAGAGATCCCAAATTGTAAAGCCCAGACATTAACCATGACAGGAGCTTCTGGTCTCAGCATTGGCTTCCAACTCGGTTCAGAAACATATAAAATAATTGGTATCTATAGATCGCCGTCTATAACTGTTTACAAAATATCTCTCTTTATTTCCGAACTAAACTCCAACCTCGGAAAACTGAAGTGCAATCATTCTTTCGTTTTCGGCGACATCAACCTCGACTTGTTACGTAATAACAAAACTGTTGGCAGTTATACCGATCCTTTGTTGTCTCCAGGGTACATTGGAATCATGAATGAACTAACCCTTGTTGATCAAAAACTGCCATTGACCATATTTTTGCTGAATACAAAATATTAAATTTAAACCAGCAATAATCAAGAGTACTATAACTGATCACTATTACACCGCTTTAGTGCTATCACCCCCAAACTTTAATTTAAATCGTAATAGTCAATGTAGGATGAAGAATGTAATAGATCATGATAAACTAGAAATGTTATTTAGGGATATAAAACGGCTTCCGGTATTAAATTCTAATGATGTAACTTTTCAACAACAACACTTGTACACATCATAAACTCCTGTATTTCCAAGGCGACTGACCAAAAACGAATGTCTAATAAGGAAGTTGAATTAACTCTATGGATAACTAAAGGCCTAGTGAAATCTATAAGGAAACGTGATAAATTGAAAAAACGTTCGGAACGGAACCCCATGAATCGCAACCTAAAGGAACGATTTAACCGATATATGAAGTCCATCAAACAATTAATTAGAGCTGCTAAAAAAATGTTCTATTCTGACAAAATAATAAAAAA
The DNA here is from genome assembly GCA_030762985.1 of Adelphocoris suturalis. NCBI lineage: Eukaryota > Metazoa > Arthropoda > Insecta > Hemiptera > Miridae > Adelphocoris > Adelphocoris suturalis. The sequence continues at coordinate 20,701,483 of CM061046.1, forward strand.
TAAAAAAATTTAGGAAACCATCAAAAATGCCATTTCTGGCTCCCATAAAATATTATAAAAATCAGATCGCTCGTTGATTTAAGTAATTATTTTTAAAAAAATATCGTCCAAATAGGTGAATCGAGGAAAGTAGCTTGTGATTCGTTGAACACTTTCTTTTCCCACGCGGGAACTGGAAAATTGACTGAAAAATTCAATATTGATCACCAACGAACAAATACTTCGAATATCAGAGCAAACACAGTATTTAACCCTTCCACGTATGTCTGAAGAAGACTTGAAGATTATTTTAAAATCTATGGAAGGTAATTCGTCGCCTGGTATCGATGGAATTCAACTAAGCATTATTACAAAGTATGTTGAACTTCTCAAAATTCCCCTCCATCATATTTTTAATATTAGCATTTCAAAATCCATATTCCCTGACACATGAGAACTTGCGAAAGCGATCCCATTATTCAAGGGAGGAGATGTAGGTGACTTAGGAAACTACAGGCCGATCTCTAAGTCAAGTACTCTTTCCAAAATATCAGAAAAATTCGTGAAGAACGAGCTGAACCAAGTTCTGGAAGTAAACAACATATTAAATCCCAACCAATTTGGTTTCCGTAAAAAAACTGGTGTAAATGAAGCAGTATTTTCGCTGACTTCAGACCTTTATAATATTCGCAACAGAAATAATAAAGGTGCTCTCATTCTTCTTGATATCGCTAAAGCTTTTGATGCTATTACTAAGGAAACAATCATGGTAAAATTGAAGGAAATTTGAATCGTAGTCTCTAGCTCATGGTGGTTTAGGAGCTATTTATCCGAACGAAAGCAACGTGTATCCATTTTAAATACCACAAGCGATGAATGTACCAACAATGTTGGAGTAATTCATGGAAGCACGCTAGGTCCTTTGTTGTTCTTAATTGCATAAATGATTTATCAAACTTAATCCTAAATAACACTTAAGTAAGTATATTTATTTGCGGACGACACGGCCGTACTAGTTGAAGGAACCACCTGGAAAGATGTGTTTCACACAGCTAACCAATCGATGAAGTCTATTTGCGATTGGTTTTATAAGAACTGCCTCACATAAACTCAAGAAAGACTAAATTAATCATATACGGTAGTAACAAAAAAGTAGTCGAAGAAAAAAACTGCTCTGTAACCAAGCTGACTGTAACTTTACATACATGTGATTCTAATTCCTTATGTTCTTGCGATGCAAAAGTACCTGGGCTTATTTCTCGATGATGATGGGCTTATATCTGCAGGAAATGTTATTGCTTCTGGACGTAGATTGACTTTAACCACTCACAGCCCATGTTATGCAATTTATATTATTCATAGAGCCCTAGATAGCCACTTGAAAATTCCTCAAAACTTTTCGAGATCCAGATACAAAAAATACGTAACTACTAACCTGGTTAATAACAACAGGATTTTTGCATATTGAATCATTATTAAATAGCTCAAATGTTTTTACAGTATATGCATTTAATTACTGGTAGGTTTGGTAATAAAAAATTCAATAGTATCATAAGTCTGTATGTAAATACAGTTAGGTACCTATATAACTACAATTAAAATTTAATTTGTAAAATAATTTAGATACCTGTATAGTACTTATAAATTAGCAGTAGACTCATCGCTTGACAACAAAGGCCAAGCCTAGCGTCAGGTTGCGTCGTTTCAGGAGTTTGAATTAATAATGAATTGACATGGATATGTTTTTTGGCTGGGGGTCAAGGAATTTTTCGCGACACTTTTTTTTCCCGACCGACACTTTTTTTCCCGACCGGCACATTTTCTATTGATTTTTACGTACAACCAAGGCGTTACTAGGGAAGAGTAACTCCCATAGTTTTCATAGTAGGAAAATCGTTCGCCGCTTTTTGGAATGCTCTCATTTTACCACGACATTTCATGACCTCTAAGCCATTGTAGTGTCAAGGAATGCTGATTTATTACTCTAAGTTAAAAACTAATATTGTTTTGTAACCATAATGGAATAATCTTGTGAAAAGAAGGCACTACATGGTTGATATACAATTGAGTAGTAGGTACCAACTGGTAAGCAGTAGGTACTAGACATATCCATGATCTCTTGTTTTTCCCATCAAGGGAGAAATTAGGTTTGTTCCATCCACCTCACCGCGGTTAACCCACGGTCAGCACGTGGTCCATAGCCTCTATGATCGCGGTTGGACGACCGTAACCACGATCCAACCATGGATGGAACACTCAACCGCAAGTGAGGTAAAATAGCGTTACACCAGTCATTTCGTGTGACTTAATTCTGGATGTTACTAGATCGCAACTCAACCGACCTTTTGACATGGATATGTCTTTTGGCTGGTTGTCAAGGAATTTTTCGCGACACTTTTTTTTCCCGACCGACACTTTTTTTCCCGACCGGCAAATTTTCTTTTGAATTCCCTTAATACCCACAAACGTCGAAATGTTTGCCTTTTTCAACCATTTAGTTTAAATTCCAAAATCTTCTCTCCCTTAATAAAAAAAAGAAAAAAAAAATCTGGTGCGAGGCTTCACACTACTTTCCCCACTTGTATTCATTACACATGGATGCTATTATGATGGGTCGTAGGTATCTATTGGGAAAATAGCCAAGAAAGTGCTAAAAAGTTCCAGTCATGCAGCATGATCGTATGAGCGAATTTTCGTAAATTATCTTACTATAATATTATGTTACATTGTTTTGGAAATTAGGGACTTTGAGGGAAAAGAAATTGTTAACTACCAATTTTATGGCCATAAACCCGTTCTAATTAATATTCTGTTATTAAAAGAGCGATTTTGGAGTTTTCTATATTGTAATATTCATGTTTAAAAAAGGGATGTAAATAAACTATTTTATTCTAAAAACAAAAACTGCTAGTGTAATTTAAAACTCCTTTTCTCCACAATAATTACAAAGCATGTGATATCGGAGACCTCTAGAAGGTTCACTGAAGAGTTAGATCGATTTGATGGAGACCGGTTCAGTTCAGTAACTTCTGCCAACTTGGATTAAAACTTTATCGCAGCATTACATCCCGATTTCAAGGTTTGAAACTTTCAAAACTTTCATATCATTTAGTTTGGGCAGTCTGTTTTCACTTGCTGTATGTTTTACGAGTATGAGATGTAACTTTGTAACCCCATCCCATCACACACCCACCACACCAAATTCTAGCTAGCTAGACAGCAGGTATACATTTTTAAGAGTGTATCAAGAAAGACAATAGTCTCGCATTACCAAGCATTTAATGAACCATTGCAACGAGATGCACCTAGAAACTAACAAAGTAGAACTACGACCTAACTGTGGCTCCCTCCTGACCTCACTCTGTCGGCTCAAACTTAATCTTCTTTTCATATCCCGGGAGGGAAATGGGGCATGCCCCCTGAGTCGTTGGTACCAAATATGTAACGGTAGATCAATTCTATGAAGCTAAAACGTCGTGTCAAAATGCATATTTTCGGATATTCTTCATTATATTTTTCTCGGCTCACCTGGTTTTTGACATGGATATGTCTTTTGGCTGGGGGTCAAGGAATTTTTCGCGACACTTTTTTTTCTCCACAAAAAATGCAACGCTCCGGCACTTTAGATTATTATTAACTCGAAAAGGGAAGGCTAGGTAGAATTTCAATTGATTTTTCAAGTACAACCCATGAGTTACTAGGGAAGAGTAACTCCCATAGTTTTCATAGTAGGAAAATCCTTCGCCACTTTTTGGAATGCTCTCATTTTATCATATCTCATGACCTCTAAGCCATTGTAATTTCAAGGAATGCTGATTTATTACTCTAAGTTATAAACTAATACTGTTTTGTAACCATACCTAATGGAATGATCTTGTGAAAAGAAGGCACTACATGGTTGGTATACAATTGAGTAGTAGGTACTTACTAGTAAGCAGTATATCCATGATCTTTTGTTTTTCCCATCAAGGGAGAAATTAAAATTATCCCTGGTTCTTTTGCCCACCCACTTCTACCAGTTCTCCTCGGATACTAGTTTCGACTAATTTGAAACATAGGCTACATTTGATCGGAGTAAGTGCCTTTTGGGATTTTCGGAGCCGAAACAACTAAATGCTGATCAGCAGAGCGATTCAAATTCTCTCCTGATTACCCTAGGAAGTTGAAACTGGATAGTGAGACTCTCTTAGACATCAAGAGACAAATGAACTCAGGAACTCTTTCCTGATCAGCTGAGTGAGCTAAATTCTCTCCTGTTTCCTCTAGGAAGTGGAAATTTGGTAGGCAGACTCTCTGGAGCATTATGAGACGAATGAATTGCTGGGCTCTATTGTGATTAACTGAGTTAGCTAAATTCTCTCCTATTCACCATAAGAATGTAATATTGGATTAGGAGCTTTTCTAGAACATTAAGGGATGAACAAAATTACGAGTTCTATCCAGATCAGCTATGTGAGCTAAATTATCCGAGTTCACCGTAGGAAATTAAAATTTGTCAGAGAGCTCCTGTGGGACAACGAAAGTCGAATGAAATGCGGACTTCATCCTGAGCAGCCCGTCCACTCCAACCTTTTCCTCCTAAATCACCGAAAACGTGTGATATCCCCCCCCCCCCCACCCAAAAAATGCTCCGCGAACAAAAGAATTCAAGCAACAAAATGCATGATATCATCCAACTTGGACCTCGCCAATAGTCGTATTCCCTTACATTTATTGACAGTGATTGGGACTGAGACGCTTTTTCAACGGGTTAGGCCGATTTTCGCCAATTAAACAATAATCACCATTGCTGTTTTACGCGTTTGGTGGGGGAATCTCTCCTTCAAACGGACTTCTTTGATTTACATTTCATCATTTCTATATAAGGACAGGAACCCACGACCTCCGCATTGCCTACTATTGCAGAGCTCTACAACTTTTAACACGATACCAGTATGAAGTATGTGCTAGGTTGAAAGCTCATGTCAGTTTTGGGGAGATTTTCATCAAGTTTTTTGTCCAGAAGTTAGAACTCATTGAAATGATGGGCAGCCTTTAGCTCCGTAGTCTTTGACACTTATATTCATTCACAACCTCTGCAATTAGGATAATGTTATTAGTTACAGCTTATTGTATTTACCAATAAAATCTTCATTTACAATTTTCCAACATACTTTTGGTTTTACTTCAGCTTCATTATATTTGTTTCTCATGATCATTCTTAGCTTTCTTAGTTAGCATTTTTATCATAGTAAGGCCTATATTTTTTAACGCTAAGATGAAACTTGAAAGGCTTTATTTTCGATTTTTACCCAGCGTTACCCTAACGCTATATCGCTTTAAGAATTCCATTCGTCGTCCAAGGTGTGAGCTAAATTCTAGAATGTGATTACAATATATGCACCACATCGTAGGAAGCATTAATTTGATAAACAACATTTCAAACACTATCAATTAACTCAATGAGTTTGGTTGTAAAACATCGTTTACTAATCAGCAAAACAAAGCAATCGTAAATGAAGACCTTACCTGCAACCGTTCAGATGAAATCCGCATTCCTCCATTCCACCATCACATTATATCACTTCACCTACACCTATTTTTTCCTTCATAATATCCGTTTTTTCATCACTCCACACTGATTCAATATATTCATCAAGTTCTATAAACACCTGTTGATTCATTAGGGAAAATAAAATAACAATGATAAGCCGTTATCTTTTCAGTGCCTACGGGATCCATTTCTTGTGGTGGCAGCTCATATCTTTCCTCCATATATCTCTTGTAGTGTCAGCTTGTACCAATTATTTACGTTTATCCTAGTTTATCATATTTTAAATTAATGTAGGAAATTTTGTATGCCCTTTTTTGTATTATTTATATTGTTACAAGTGACTGTGAATGAGTTGTGATTTTGTGTTCTCAACATCTGCTTCAGCTGCTTTACCTTGCATCACTGACTGGAACCTGCCATTATTCTAGCCGCCATTACACTTCTAGTTCAGCCGTTGCTACATTCAGACCTTTTATCATTTTCAAATCGTATCCTATAACATCCGTGCGTTATTAACAATTATCCAGTTCGATTTTGGTACCAAATCACTGCATATTTCGACAACCTTCCCGAAATATCACTGGGAATTGCTGCCGGTGTGGATACTGCCACTTTATCTGTTGTACTTGGTTGGTTCATCATTTCCAATCAGTGCCACCTGCATGCTGATCGATCTCCAGCTCAGGATTAAGAGATAATTGTGGTGAGATCTTTCTTTATTGCATCTTTATCTTCATTTAACCTTATGGACTGTTTGGCTGTATCAATTCTTCTTACCTAAATTCTACATCTACCTATCTTCTACCTACCTTACTTGGAGTTGGGCCTTCATTTTTCATCTATCTACCTACCTCTTCACCTATGGAATGAATATTTCTTAATTTATTTAATATCTGTGATACTTATCTGTTACCTATATCTTCTTTCTTCTGTGGCCACTCTATAGGTAGGAAACTTCATCTCAACAAGTTACCTCACGTAGGTACATACCTACTGTTGAATAAATCTTCAGAAGCTACTTATATCCACATATTTATTTAATTATCCTAGTCAAATTATCACATCTAGTCATTGGTTGTTATAGTGCAATAATATTTAAAAATACAGTCCACTTTAGGCACATGAGGTAGTATTAGGAATCTAGGGTACCATAGTAGTTACCAGGAGCCTCATTGTGCTATCATTACCATTTTTACTATTCGTACCAAAGGGAGGGTTTTAGCTGGAACCAAACAGCAGGCTCTTGCTTAGGTACAAAACAGAGTTTCTCATTTTAGTTTCCTGTTGAACTTTATCCCAATCGTGTTTTTCAATAAGGCTTGACAGATTATTTTCGTTTATACGGACATTGATGTATTCGTGCTGAACACTAAGCAAGGAACTTGGTAATTCCCAAGAAGCGGCAGTAGAGCAATCAACCATCAATGACTATTTTTACACAGTTGAGGATTTCTATATTTGGATTTTATAAGCTCTTAGTTGATATTTTGGTTGGCTCTAACTAGGAACCATACCTAAACAATCCCTCTCTATCTAATTTCAACTTCCTAACGAGGGAACGGGAACGAAATTAGCCCAATCATTGATCAGGATGAAGCGTTTACCTAGGACTTTTCAGGTGGGTTAAGGAGGGAGAAATTAGCCCATTGAAATGTGGAGTCATTTGTAACAAATTCAAAGCTTTCCAGTGAATGGTGAACGATTTTTGTGATATGTGAAACCTTGAAGTCACCCAATCAACGATTGGCTGTCCTACCTGAACTAGTGTAGAAAAGCATGACATTTTTTTCTGTCAGATGGAAATTTGGAATGACCCCCTGTGCTAAGACATATCCACGTCACAAAGAAGAAAAGAAAAATGAATCAATAAGTAATAGTTCATTTCGTAAATGAAAGTTATTTTGCAGCTAGATCACAAATACGGTCTCTAGGAAAAAGATTAAACCAAAAACATTGGTAACACACCTGGTAGTTATTATGATAGAACGATATGTTGCCTATCAACATAAGAGTTGAGATGGTGACGCCTTTAGTGACAATATTCTCAATCGAGTGTTTATGTTTATTATCGAATGACTACCACATTATCATCCCATAGAAGTTTCACACAATATTTATGTACTTAGACAAAATACAAACACTTAATATCTGCTGAATATTGAGAGCTACGAAGTTACTTCTCGCACTTCACGTTAAAAGAGGTGCATTGGCTCGACTACTTTTCTGAAAGGGAATTCGTAATCATGGATGAAGAAGAATTCGACAAAGTCCCTTTGGAAGAGCGGTGTTTTCACAAGAACTGGAAAGCTCGTCTCAGTGGCTACTCTGCAGTTGCTAAACTATTTGAAAAATTGGATGACGAGCACATTAGCGAATGGAATAAGTACGTCCATATAATCACGAATATTCTTACTGACATTAATGACCCAGCACTTGAAAAAGGGTTGGAAGTCATATTGATATTCGTAGACAAATCGTTGGAGGCTCATAAAACAGCTTCTCAAGTCATGCCCCTCTTAGTAAAACGATGCTTAAGCTCATCAAGACCTTTGACCAGAGGCCTTTCTACAGATATTTGTCTTAAATACATTGAAATCGGTGCACAAAGTATAGTCTTACATGAGCTTTTAAAAGGAACAGATATGAAAACTCCAAAACTAATTGTTACTTGTATTCAAGTGATAAATAAAATCGTTAGTGAATTCGGTGTGATGATCTTCGAAGTAAAAAGCCTTCTCGAGAAGGTTGTGGTCCTATTGGAAGATCGAGATGTAAATGTTAGGAACAGTTCAAAAGCTCTCGTTATTGAACTATTCAAGTGGTTAGGTTCTTCAGTAAAGCCTTATCTAAACCAGTTGAAGCCCTCCAAGTTCGGTGAAGTGGTTGCAGATATCGCTAAAATTCAAGACTTGTCACCCGTACCGACTCGATTTCTCAGGTCTGAGCTGAAACAATCGACCAGCCAACCACGGAATGTTTTGGAGGATCATCAATCTGTTGATCCGTCTCAATGTGCGAAAGAAATCGATCCTTTTACTGCATTCCATCCTGAAGATGTAATTAGCGAAATCCCTCCTGATTTTACTTCTCTCATTAAATCACGTAAATGGTCAGAACGTAAAGATATCCTCGAGAAACTGGAAAATATCTTATCAAAAACAAAAAGAATAAAGAGCGGGGATTTTACTGAACTCGTTGCGATATTAAGAAAAGTAATTTCAAAAGATACTAACATAATAGTAGTTAGTACAGCTATAAGATGTGTTACCTTGATGGCTATGGGATTACGCTCCGATTTTCGGACTCACGTGTCAGAAGTTTTCAAAGTTCTCTCAGAAAAGCTCAAAGAAAGAAAAATAAGCGTAGTAAGCTGCTTAAGAGAAGCAATGGATGCCTTGCTCAAATGCTCTTCCCTTGAAGCACTCACACCCGACTTGGTTAGTCTCCTGCAGCATAAAAATCCAAACGTCAAAAGTGAAATTGCGTTTTTCCTATCAAGATGTTTCTTCAAAATGCAATCTACGGATCTTATCAGGAAAACTATGAAACCTATAATGTTGTCATTAGCAGCTGCTCTCAGTGATCAAGACCCGACCGTTAGGAACAACGCTGCTAACGCTTTGGGAGTGGCGGTTAGAATCGCTGGTGAAAACAGATTGTCACCCATACTTGGGGATATTGACCACCAAAAAATGGTAAAAATTAAAGAATATGCGAACATTCCTGAAACGAGCCACAATAAACCTGAAACTACTATAAGCATTTCGAACCCTCCACCAATTTCTGAAGATCAACCTCTAACCCAGAGAAACCTCTTGAGCTCTGTTCATCCTCGTAAAACTCAAGAGATCGATGCCAAGCTAATCAAAAAAGTTAGTACCATCCCAGTTATACCCAACAAAACCAAACAAAAAAGTGACGAGGATAATCATATTCCTGACAATATCTCTGCAGGATTGTCTAATGACAACTGGGCAATAAGGTTGCAAGCCATTTCCGACTTGAAAAAGAACATATTGGAGACCGAGCTAATCCCTTACAACGTGGGACACATTGCGGAGCAGCTATCACATCGAATTCTAGATAATAATCCTAAAATTGCATCAACGTCTATTTCCGTCGTAGTCACCCTAGCTGAAAAGATGGGAAAACTTTTTATAAGCCATATTCCAACTTTCTTACCCTCACTTCTCAAATGCGTTGGAGACTCCAAGAAATGGGTGAGCCAACCTGCTGTTGAATGCCTGAACTCGCTATCAAAACATTGTGGGTACGTAGAGATCTTAAAATGCGGGGAATTTACCAATGTATTGAAATCAGGCTCGCAAAACAGTAGAGTTATATTGTGGCAGTGGATTTCAAAGAGCTTAAATAATGTACCATTGATCGACACTCCCCGAGAAGAATTGGAATACTATTTGCTACCACTTTTCATGAGTTTAGAAGATCGAAATCGAGAAGTACGGAACACCGCTGCAACGGCGACCAAAAGTTTGGTGAAGTTATTAGGGTTCCAAGCAGTTTTGTCATCAAGTGAAAGGTACTTCAAGGATCGCAAAAACCCATTAAATAAATTACTGGTGGATCAAAGTGAAGATTTAAAACTTGAATGTATGGAAGTTAGGCCTAAGGTGAATTCTTCCACTGAAGCCTTGAAATTAAGAGGAGTGAAAGCCAACCCATCCTCCGAAGATGAGCAAAAAAGTCCATTACTTGGAATTAACAATCTGAAACATCAAAGGGTGATTGATGAGCATAGAAATAAGATTATCAAATGGGATTTCTCAGTCCCTCGAGCTGAGTTCGTGGAACTATTAAGATCTCTAATGTCGGCGGCGAACTTCAGTCAGTCTTTGATGAGTAACATGTTTCACGATGATTTCAAGCACCAATTAGCTGCGATAGATATATTACTCGTTGAATTGCAGCATAACTCGCAAGCGGTTGTAAGCAATCTTGATCTCATCCTTCGATGGCTGACCCTCCGCTTTTTTGATACGTGCCCAATAATTCTCACAAGAGGATTGGATTTCCTGGCCACAACTTTTGATGTATTGAAAGAAATCAACTATTGCTTTTTGGACAGCGAGGCGTCAATCTTAGTCCCTTATATAATACTGAAAATGGCTGATTCGAGAGATATCGTGCAAATGAAGGTGAAAGAGGTACTGTTCAAGCTGAGCAATTTATACCCTGTCAGCAATTTAAAAAAATTTCTTCTGGATGGCCTCAGAACAAAAAACGCCAGACAAAAGGTGAATTGTTTAGACGTCTTGAAGTATTTCGTGGATAACTATGGAGAATCCATGTACATAAAAGATATGGACATTGTGGCTGAGCAAATCGTCAAGTTATTGAAAGATCATGATTCGGAGGTCAAGAAAAGCGCTTTTTCTGTCGCGGCATCTATGTTTTGTCAAGAAGGCGAAAAAATGTTAAAATTCGTGGAGAAATATGCAGGAACAAATGGAACCATATTTGAAGAGAGAATTAAAAAGTTGGCTTCTGCGAGGCGAATAGTGAGTGATGAGAATATTCAACACAACGCTACCTCGTGCGATTCTGTGAAGAACGTGAATTCACAGTCTTGCACTCTAATACGGTCAAGTGAAAGTTCTGATCAAAAAAGGAGAGAAAGTTTTATAGTAAACACAAACCGTCCGTCTCTTTCAGATCAAGAGACAAATTCATCGATGTTCAAGCTTGATTGGGAACTATTGAAGAATCTTGATAGTGCAGTAAATGAACCTATTAGACTTCCAAAGCTGACTGAAGTAGATATTGAATATTTAAAAGATGATAACCATCCAGTATTGTTACCATCCGATTCAACAGAAAGTTACAAGTTATTCTGTGCGCTCTTGAATACTCCAGAAAAGTGTATTGATGGTATAGTTAACGATGATCCAACAATATCAATCCAAGCTATGGAAGAGATCGACAAAATGTTGCATTCAGATCCATATACTTTTTCCCTGGCAAACATAGATTCCATTGTACATCAAGTTGCTCGAAAACTTTACAGACTGACGCAACTAAACTATGAGGGCCATTTTAGATGCTTTGGGACGATATTCACCCTACTTTTGACTTTATGCAGCACCAAACGATTCGTTGAACAGATTTCAAGACCCAATATATGTTTTCTATTGGAACAATTGCTTCTGCTCATTTCCAAAAACGTGTTTGGAGAAGAAGTGAATAAGAATTACAGATCTGTAATAAACAAAATAATCCTGAAGATTCTTGTCAACGGACGAAAAACTGATCTACTTTGCGTCCTTCTTGAAAAAATGGGAGGGTCAGAAGATTCAACTTATATAGGTGGGAGAATCAATGAACTATTCATGAAGTGTTTGTGGAAACTTATCCGAACTCAAAGCTCTTGGGATGCTGAGTTGGATTACTTTGAAGTTTTCAAATCGATGAGAATTTTAGTGAAATCGTACGATTTCGATTGGTGGACATCTAAAACTGACAACAGTAATGCTCTACGAACTATGAAAACGGTACTGCGCGTTATGGTAAAGTCGAGAGGGGAACGAATTATAAGCGACGCGAAAATTAATTCGTCCTCAGAAAAAAATTCCGGACTTGACATTTACGTGAGGAAGTTATTGGAATCTTCGAGACTGAAGAGAAGGGGTTTATTAGAAATAGAAGACTTACAGAAACCCAATTTTCTCCTGCGCCACGCATATGATCTCTCAGATATATTTAAGACTTTATCAGTTAATCCTCTTGAAGGCATGGAGCTCTTGAATAAATTTACATGCGATCATCCCGAAATTGATGTAAAACATATCTTATCTGAGTTCTCGCCTTCTTTGTATGAATTTTTCGTAAGGTTCAACGGGCAGGGGAACTCTCTTCATGAAACACTTATTGATGATGAAACGAATGCCACTAGAAATGCTGAATGTAGCGATTTTTCTGGAGAAGCTCAACGTCTCTGGGGTCGCTTGAAAATTCTTCAAGAGCGAGTAAATAAAATGACAGTACCAGCAGTAAGCTGCCACAAAGACAACTGCAGCAAGAAATGCATTAATGAGTAGCTACCAGTTCAATTCAATTTCGTAAATAACTGTTAATTTCGTTTATTTTCTATTTATTCTTTCTGAATTGATTGTTTTTCAATAAACTTTTCACCAATTGCTAATTAAATTTATTTTTCCCTTAGAAGTATTAAATACTTCATTAGTTTTATAAACCACCTATGTAAAAATGATAATAAATGGCTTTAAAAAATTATTAAAAAAAGGATTATTTATAATTATTTATGATTGGATATATAATAATTCAAGGACAGTTGGTTTGGCTGTATCCCACCACATAATTATAATATTGTGTTGACTGATATAATTTATCAAGTAAATGTTCTGCAGATAACGCTCGAATAACGATCTAACTGTTCAATGCTATATGTAACCCCCGAAATAAATCGAAATTTTGTCTTTAGCTAATCTATATCTAGACCAAAGTTTACAAAATCCAGCATAACAATAATCACAACTGTATGCTGTTATTTTTCATTTCGGTTCTTACAGGTAAACCATTTTTATCAGTATGAGAACAAAATGACATTTTCTTCCTAATTTTTTGTTTATTGTTTCAAGGTATTCTGCATCCGAAAGTCAATGCAAATTTTTCTGTCAACCATGCATCGTACGCCTTACATGATTATCGGCCAACTTTTCTTGACTTTCTTCAAAACTAAATAGCATGAGAAACTTGCTGAAAGTCACTATTTGGCGAATGAGGTGGATCATATACCAGATTATCAATACTTTTTAAACAGACAGGAAGGCATGAGAGTGGTTTTTTTATTATGTATAATCTATCGGACCTCCAGCAACCCTCTTCGATTTTCCCTAAATTCACGTTTTGGGTTGCTTGAAACAAACTTGTCCGGCACATCTCTATATTATAAAAAATTAAGTTTGTTTGTTTATGTTTGTCCGGTAGAAATGACCAGACGGTTGCATTGATTTCAAAATTGACGAGGAAGTTCTAGGGATGGTTTTAGGCTATATTACGATCCCCTAGACTTATAAACTCCTTCATGGAGGACTCGGCTTCCCCAAACGACATCACCCAGATTAACAACTTCGTAATTAAGGAAAATTCGGACATGCGTCGAAAGTATCACGTCAAATGTGAATAAGGTGGGTTCACGCGTGAAGAATTTTCGATAATAAATTCAACGATACCAAAACGATTTTGGTAGGTTGTGCAGAGCAGTTTTTATTCGTAAAGATATATATTAAAAAAAGTCAAATATTGATATTAAAAACGCTTTATTAACATCAGCAATGTTTATAGGGAAGAGCTTTAACGTAAATGGGATTATATTGAGTTGCTTACATTGCGGGAACGCTTTGTTGAACATTAAATTAAGTACAAGTTGAAACTAAAATTTTAATCTGCTGATTCTTTTTGGGGCTGCTTGGTAAAAAAATGACTCGGTGCTATGTTATTACTATGAATGTAGCGGAGCAAAGGTACCCGGCTAGTCCACCATGAGTTTTCCCACCCAAGTTCGTTTACGTGGCCAGGAATAATGTTATGAATATATCGATCGGCGATTAAAAATTTATGACTGGGGTTGGCGCTCGTCACTCTCATTTTATGCTGGTTTATCCAATATACTATACCTCATTATACGGTCAAAACCAAGTCATAAAAGAGTAATGTACGAACAAGCTGATGGTGGATCGGGGTGATGTCCTTCATATGGTTTAGAGGAGCTTCTATATAACGTGTTATTCCCATGCCATTGAAAACTTCATAGGAAAAATCCTTTTCCACTAGAACCCCTTCAGTATTTGTGTGGTAACTAGGACGACCTTATTTTCCAAGGATCACTTTGATGTTCTCATTAGGATTTAGGACCATTTCTTGGAACCAACAGCACCTCTTTGGGATGTGTGAGGTTCAAACATAATTAGATGTGGTCGTCTTTACCCTTTAACACTGACAATTCCTCGTCATTAATACTAAAGAAATCCGGGTATCGTAAAGCAGCGGACCGCATGCTGTAATCAGGGATTTTCCGTGCGGCACACCACCGTAGAAACTCATGATTTCACATTGACAGTACGATAAAGATTCGGAATAAGAACAATTTCATCAGCACATTATGAGAAACAATATTACTTATTCGCAAAACACGGTGATTGAGGAAGACATCTGACGGGAACGAAAATTTCGTGTTTGCAAAATAAAAAAGTATAATATTGGTATTTTATATAAATAAATGAAATGGAATCAAAGTTTTAAAAACTTTCTTCATTGAAATCCGTTCTGTGGCATTCTCAACAAATCCTAGAATGCAACGCTTTTTCATATATATACATCTAAAATAAAATTAAAATGATAAAATTTTCGACAATTTTATTCATTGAAATACGTTTTGAGACATTCTGAAACGAATCCTTCATTTATTTTTCTTCCTTATTCCCAACCTGACATTGTTACGTGTGTAGGTGTAATTTACATTTATCTTTGAGTGGGGGTATTTGATCAGTTGGATTTCTGGAAACTGGAAATAATCACTACGGCGCACCCTCTCACCCAGGCTATAGATTTGTAATGACACGGGATAATAATTATAATATTTAATGATAATTATTATATAAAAATAATAATAGGGCAGTCAAAGCTTGTTCGCTGTAATCGGAAAGTATCACCCATCTGTTCCGCCCTTCCAGTCTTGATATTCTACTACCTACCGCTTTTGTTGCTAGCGCGTTCGAGTAATTTTTGTCTGAGATTTGAGTTTAGGTGTAAATATTTGGTTATTTTTTCGCTCCCTTTGAGAAGTTTCCTTTAGCTAGTTTAGTTTAGTTTTAGGTGATCTGTAAACATTTCTATGAAATATGAGATGCTTTCATATTTCATATTTCAAGTTTTAAATTGCTTAATGGTTCTTTTGACTCTAATAACGAACCTTTTTGTGATAATGTGGGATATAGTGTTGTTTTAATAACTAGATCCTCTTGGAAATTAATACCTAGCCGGCCATCTTATGATACGCACTTTATGATGATTGTCCTAACCTATTTATTGAATTTGCGCTACCGTAATTTTGATGTGACACCAAAATTCATCTGAAAAAAAAAAAACGAAAATGATGGCATGTAGAGTAGGAGAAATTAGAGATATTATTTATGTTATTGTGATTTTTTTCTTCTCCCACAGTAAATATAACTTGATTTTCACTGTATTCAACTGGATATATATAACAAGATATTCAACAGAATATATTCTAATTCCACTGTAAATACAACTGGAAATATAGCCAGTCAACTAATCAGGGTCCTCACGAGGAATTTTTTATTTCAAATGTCTACAACAGTAAAACAAACGTTGACAAATAAATATGAAGAAGAAAAAATGTGTAAAGTAGGTAGGTCTAACCTTAGTTCCTGAGGATCCTGAAAAATCGGGGAGTTAGTGTGTAGTACTTATAACAGTGAATGATCAAACAACATAAGAATCACGAAACTGGGTTAAAATATTGTGAATAGATCAAATCATTTCCCCCATATAAATCTGTCATCAGAATAAATTCCCAATTTTACGCAAAACCAAACCAAAAGATTAAATTGAAAGAAAAAAGAAGAAAACAGTTGGTAAAATAAAAAGATCATGATTCATCGGAGTTGTCCTCTCCCAGTGGCAAATTCGGCATTCCCGAGGTTTCTTGCAAATCTGAACTGAATTTGCTATGAACAATATTTCAAATGGGAATGGAAGATATCTCCATCCTGCCCGATAAAAAATTACCAATGGTGCATGTCTATGGTGCATTATCGAAATATAACAGGACGATGTCACCAACCTGAAGGAAATAAATTAATTAACTTAAAATAATGAATAAATGGAAGAAAGAAAAAAATCTTGAGAGTGATTAGGAAGAAAGAATTAAAAAAGGTACTCTCCCTTGGAATACGAAACACCGTCGCCGCCAGTTGGATTCACGGCTGCCATTATCGAGTATTGTCACCACCGAGCTACGATCGCCTGTATGTTAAAAGCGCATTACTTCTACATATGTTTCACGCCTGGATCCAAATGCGATTTTTCGAAGTTCTAGCCGTTACACCGCTTCCTACATTGACGACCAAAGAGCGCGTCGAGCGCCCCCAAGTCGCACGCGCGCGCCGCTATATAGTGTCCATAGTAGGTGTCCACAGTGCGCGTCTAGGATCCTTGCGATGTGACCTTTGCTTCATGCTAAATGTAAAATCTTTTTCTATTTTTGCGTTTCCTGTTTTTTGCGATATTATGAATAACTTATCTCTTTCAAATAGTGCAGGAATGCTTTATTACTTGGCAAAAAAGAATTCGTCGAGACGGAAGCCAGTTTCGAGAATTTATTCAAGAATGGAACAACACGGTGAGTTCCACCGTTCGTTCCCGCAACTCAGGAAGGATGGGGCGGCATTTTTCGATTACTCCATGATGAAAATATCCACGTTCGATTATATTGTTGATCATATTTAAGGAGAATAAAATCATCAAGTTACCATTTTTCAAAGGACCGTAGGAGCTGAGGATAGATTGATGTTGAAATCATAATTAGAATCATTATCTTAGTAGGCATAAAAGCACTTGTAAGCATAAATTTCTGCTCATAAACCGCAAAACAGAACATTTTAAATGAAACCTATGTACACAATTATGCTGAACAATGTACCTAAAGTGCATTAATATTTGCAAAATATCAATTGAACCTACAAAGAAAAGCTAAAAAATCCAAAATCTCTTTTTTAGTAGCAGATTATAATTCAGAAAACGATTTTTGTCATAGAAATAATGGTTGGTGATTTCTTTGCACTCAAGAAGCTCAAATTTCAAAACTATTCAACATTTTATTATACGATAATTTACGAACATTTGCTCATACTGCATGACTGTTTATCTTCTTTATGTTACCTAAAATTTGGGATATAATTTAGATGACATCAATACGCCAGTACCTGCTTTTCCAGGCTCATGGGAACGGTGGCAGCTGTTTCACAAACTCCTCGGTTTTCTATTGATCGAACGGTTCGGTTTCAAGTTCCGCTAGTTACTGCACGACCGTCTCCCCTATTCCTCGTCCTCTTCGCAACTTTATAATCGCTACAGCGCCCCCTCAGCAGAATTCCTCGACCGGAGAAATTACTTCTCTGCACACATTTTCTCTTTGATTTCTTCGCCCACCTGTTATAACCAACCATTAAGCATTAATTGCCTCAACATCTGCTTCTCCAATAACTTCTTTCTGTAACTTGTAATTTTGTCACTCAAACCTTTCATTTCGTTCTTTTGTACTGCGTTTTTCGTTTTAGTTCCTTTATCAAAAAGATTTTAAATTTGTAGGTAATCTATGAACTTTGTAATTTCATTACAAACATCATAACTGTTAACTTACTTATACCTGCGGAATTTTGTAGAGAATGAAGAATGGTTTCAAAAATGTGTTAATACATACCTCCCAAATTTAGGTAGAGAATGAAGAATGGCTCCAAGAATTTCACAATACGAAATTTTCAACATGTTCTTCTTGGAAATCTCTTTTGAGGCATTGAGAATCGATTTCAGGAATTCAACGCGTTGTTGTTTGTACGAGTATACCTAAATATACCTACCTACCTATTGTTGAAAACTGACGGAAAAAATTTTTTTTGAACCGAATTATTTGGCAACGCAAATTAAACTTAAAAATCGCATGGAAATCGGGCAGCATGACACGTTAGTGAAATCGAGTTTATTATTCAAAACCCATGTACGATGGACTAGTGAAGCATTGGTAGGTGATTTATTTTATCTCATACATTTTCAGTTGATGGGTACCTCCTATACATACCAATGTAATTGTCGTTATACCTATTTAAAACAGGAGGACCACTCAAGCGTAGACATATTAATTTATTGCATTAATTTTCCCTCTGTGGTTACCTCTATCTACGTCGGCATAATCGCATTACGCACTTTGGTTACAAAGGTGCGTTACACTAAAGTGCACGTGACGCTTTTTTTTTCTTTCTTTTTTTTGGTTTATTATTTTCAATAATGAACCTTTGTAATCGACCTAGAAAAAAAATTTTCTTTGAAACCCCCCTGAAAAATATTTGTTTACGTTTCAAGATGCGTAGAATCCAAAAATCGAATGAAAACAAAACCGTCCTCCGTCCGCGGCTTTTCTTCGAATATACTAGACCAAACTATATGAAACTTGTGTTAAAAATCACATTTGGGGTCTAGATGTTCCTGGAAGCTCGGTATCAATATTTATCAACCCTAAAGAGTAAAAGGGTTTTATTAAGGGGCTAAACCTAAACCTAAACATTTTTGAAAAATCGAGATCTCTAAAACATTCTTTCTAAGTAACAGTTATAATTTTTTGCTTGTCAATGATGGATTTAATCCCAAAGAATCGATTACACCGCAACGCTGTAGGTACGTTGAATACAGAATAATTCGATTGGCCTAAGGGCTTGAAGATCGAAAAAAACTTTCGAATTTCTAGGCGCGAGAATATAGCGAAATCAAACGCTGCTAGCGGATTTATTAAATACACGATCAAGCTTGAAATTCCATTAAAAAATCGCTAGATAGTGATACTGAAATACATAGAAGTTGCCTTGTAAATATCAGCTGATATAATGCCAATATTATAATTATCAGGCGATATAGTACCAATGGAATTACTCGTAGTTATACAGGTGATTAATCGAGTTTATTAACTATTGTCCGTGCGATGTGCCTACTAGTGAAGTATTGGTACCTAAATGCTAAATATCTCTTAAATTGCTCCCAAGTCTGCCTATAGGTACCGGAAGCATTGTTTTCACGTTTTGAACAACTTTCGTTCCTTGTCTTTCTATCTCCGTGTGTGTATATCTGCAAACCCTTGTATCAAGCGTAATTTCCACAATATTCAACCGGTTCTTACGAAATTTACATGGTATCTGCGGGTTAGGGTGGAGATGGTCCCCTATGAGTTTTGTTGTCCCAAATCAATACTTCACGCGGCGCATGCGCAAACGTAAATTCCATCAACCATCATTTTCTCACACCCTCATTGTCCGATGTCTCTCCAATTCGGAGGATAAGTGGAAGACGTTGGTTTGGGCATCCCCTAGCAATTTCAACATAATCCTATCATTAGTAGCTATTGCGCATGCGCGAATATGTATTCCTTTCTAAACGAGCTTAATTTCAACATTTTTCATCTGATTTAGTAGAAACTTTCAGAGAATGTGCGTGTTAGGCTGTAAATGGCCCACTATTATTTCCATACTTCTCAAGTCATTACTCAGTTTTGTGCATGTTCAAACGGAAATGTCTTCAAACATCATTTTTTCACGCTCTTGTCATCCAATCCCGCTCAAATTTGGTGCATAGTTGAGGGACAATGGTTTAATTATTGTTCCATGGTAATATTAATTATTATTCCATGGTAATATCGAAATAATTGCATCATTATTAGCTCCTGCGCATGCGCGAAAGTGTACTACGAGGACAAGGTGTAGTTTTCATCAGATTTTGATTAGATTTTCTGGGAATTTGTGGGTTTGGTTGTAGATTTTACCCTACCAATTTAATTTTTCTCAAATCATTGCTCCATTCGGCGCTTGCGCTAACGTAAATTACTTCAAGCATAATTTTCCCTTTTTTTTTAAACATTGCTGTGAAGCGTAAAATTGCGGGGTCTTGGAACTGTGAAAGTGTGAACCCTTCTCGGAGTCATGATGGATGCGCCATGTTCTCATCATATATTACATACGAGGTTTAAAATAAATGATAGGCCAATGATCTGCGTAGAAGGGCTATCTAACACAGAAATAATAAACCATTGTGTAATATTTGCAGCGTTTTATCAACGGAGTTACGTTTGAAATGGAGATGGAGTTTCTATGAGATATCTGGAATGTATGTATTTTTTCTCTGATCAGCTGAGGGACCTCTGAGCCTAATTTGTTTCCTGTTTGACTTATGATGCTAAATCCTGAAACGAAGGTCCTTTGGGACATCCAAACTAATAAAACCGTAAGTGTGTCTGTCTTTACATTGATTAGAATGATGAAATTTTGCGTTTCTTTTCCGTTCATGCTATTTGTAGACGGTTGGTTCCATTTTCTCAATTTTTCTCTGTCTGTCTGTCTGACCGTTTATTTGTCCGCTTTTCACGGTTACAGGGGTCATTAGCCAACTGATACGAGTGTTGGAAAATGTCTGCATCAGTCCATCATAAATTACAGGATATTTAAAGTTTTTTAAATTGGAGCCAGAGGGGGTGTTTTAGGTGAAGGGGTGGGGGAGGGGTGAAATAGAGTATTTTGGACACCATTGAACGAACTGGGGATATGATTGTTTTAATTTGTTTGTATCATTCCAACATAAATCACAGGCTACTTGAAATTTTTCAGATCCAACCCATAGAAGGGGTGTTTCTCAGTCATCACTGAACAAACTGGGGCTTTGATTGTCAAAAATGTTTGGATTGATTACTCTAATTCAAGTAAAAAACTACTTTTTTTTTTTTTTTTTTTTTTTTCAAATCTGACCCAGTGGTGAGGGGGGTGGAGATGTTAAAAGGTGTTAAAACTACATTCTACTTAGACATTTTCAATTCCGACCTATAGGTGTTTTTTGGGGGAGGGGGTTTGGAACTTTGACATCACTGAACAAACTGGGGATCTGATTGGGCGAATATGTTTAGATTACGTCATCCTCAATCACAGGCTATTAAAAAATTTTTAAAAGCCTCAACCATTGGGGGTTTTTCGTAGTAAGGAAAAAAATTGAGGGGGAAGGTGGTGACTAAAGTGGATTAATTTGGTCATCACCGAACGAACTGGTGATCTGATGTTCGGACGAATAAAATTGGATTAGTCTGAACGTTCGTTTGGGTTACCTATCAAGAATATTTTTAATCTGAAACATGGGAGGTGTTTGTGGAGAGGGAGTGGGGGTTGATCTCAATAGTTTGGTCCTAATAGATAATTTATAAGTAAGTACTTTTAAATAAGAACTTTTCGAATCAGATCCATAGGGGTGTCTGTTAATGTGATAGTTGAGGGGGGCTTGTGTATATTCAGATCAACCTGTGCAACTCAATAGGTGAACCAGGTAGTCTAGAATACAATTACAAAGTACGGAGGGGCTCTTCTAATCTGCTATGGAAACTCTGAGGCTAATTTCTGTCCTAACCGACTTACAGTATTGAAATTTAGGTGGAGATCCTTTCAGACCACCCGAAAACTATTACGAGGTAAGGAGGCGCACTGATCAGCTGCTGGACTTCTGAAACTAATTTCCTTCCTTTTCGACGGTTTTATTTTTGAAATTCTTCTTACACATTTGTAAATGTTTCCGATATTTACTAAAAAGCTTATAATTGTGGAGCTATAGGCTTATAATGCACGAGAGAGCCTTCGGTTCCAGGCCTGGCCACACCCACGCCAGACATAAACATCCTGTTGAGGCCAACGGAGCAATAATATAGTTTTCCCACGTCCACGCTTTCTGTCATTCAATCTCTTCACCTGTGTGGCTCCTCTACAAAAAGCTTTTCAAGGAAGCAATCCTGGAAAATATCCGAGGGACCACTTCTGCATCACCTCTACTGACGGTGGGTAACAGCTCGCCATTCAGTAACCCTCCCCCTGGACTCCTAGTTTCCTTGAAGACTTTAAAACTGAAGTGTTTAGGCTTGGGAAACAGAAAGGCCGTATTGAAGGTTATGAGAGTGCCTACCAGCAGGATCTGCCTTGGAGGGCAGTTGAAGACCCTGATGACTTGGAGGAGGAGGTTGCAGCGAGTCTATGTGTATAGGATCTACGCACAGGTTGAAGATACGGCAAGGCTTGATGCCTTCTGGAAGTCGGAGGTAGGCCTGAAGGCTACCGTCCAAACTCTAAATCGTCAATAGTTTCCGGCCACTTATAAAAGATTCTGCATCTCGCTCCCAAGTGGCTGGTGTCATAGGTGTCGTCCAGAGAGCATTTTGGTCAGCGAATGTCACAGCTGGGAACTTAACATTGGGTACTATTTTTTGCATAATACTAGAAACTAAGAAAAGGTTTAAAATCAAGTATGAACTATGAAAATGTAGTTAAATTTCATTAATGTGTGGTAAAACAAAAAGAACCCATTGAAAAATACTTGAACCAAGAACTTGGCATGACTAGCAAATTCGTATCAAGAATTTTTTTGTTGTTGTTCATAAAACTGATAGTTTAGATTTCTTTCCGAAAAATTTGCTCAAATTTCAGCAAATTTTACTTAAAATTATCTAATATAATACTATAATTCACAAAAATTCGCTCATAGAATCGTGATGCATGACCGTTTTTCATTTTCCAAGAGAACTTTTTTTCATCGGTTGATTTACATTTCCACATAGGTATGTAGAATTCTAAAGTCGGATATAAAATAAAAGGTAAAAATACAAACGAAACTCGTTCCACAATATCAAATACCGTAATCATAATCGATCAATAAATTCAAAGAACTGAGTTGGTTCTTCTCAATTAGGGAATAGAGGTTTGGTTCAATAAAGGAAAGCCACAGTCCCGAATCGTTCGACGTCTAGTTTATTTCTGTATTTATTTTTCGCGTTCGAAAGCGATGAAAAGTTGCTCTCGCAAAGATTGACCATTCACAATTAGTCCAATTGGCCATTGCGCATTGGATCAATGTTTACAGTACCTTCTTGTACAAATCGGGATTTTTTTCGTAGTTACCGGAAACGTTTTTACTGGATGAAAATATTTGTTGCATGCCGAATCATAAACGAATTCGAAAAACTGTTCTTTAACCACAATTTCTATGGGAACATTTTTATTAAAGTTGCATGGAGTGTCGGTCCACTTGAAAAAGCCTACCAAATTTTGATGAGTCAAAGGTCGACACTAACTGAAGGAAATAGCTCCTTATAACCTTTTTCAAATTCTACATTAAATGAAAGCCTCTTTTTTTTTAGTAATTATTTTTGGAAGAGATGATTTTAATTTACCTTCCTCAAGTTGTGTAACGTATAAGAAGCATGTTTGAACTTGAAAGCTGATACTTTGTCAAGGGCGTTTTTAATTGTACTGAGCTTCCCTTGAAGTGTGTGTTCAAAAAAGAGTCTTCCACTTCTGAAACCAAACATGAGATTCTACGCGCAAAATTAAATTTGACCTGGTGGTCGAGATCGGGTAACTTGCAGCGCTCTGTTGGGTAGGAAAGAAGGTAGGTATAAAGGACTAGCCGCTCCGGCTCGCTACGCGCGCCTCCACGTCCAGCCGGGGGGCAAGCCCCACGGACCCCCCATTAAATTGCTCGCTTCGCTCGCAAAATGTGGCATGTAGGGAATGTTGCTCACTTCGCTCGCAAACGGTAGATCTCTAAGGGTAGGTTTAACTTCTGTAGGAAATGCTGCTCGCTTCGCTCGCTTGAGGAAGTTATACTGCCCACCCAACTTGGCAGACGTTTTTTTCTGTTGGAAATTCTTACAAACAAATTAAATCTTATAAAACTACGTGGAACCACGAAAAGTTTATTAGGAGATGATGCTTGCTTCGCTCGCTTGAGGAAGTTATACTGCCTACCCAACTTGGCAGAAGTTTTTTTCTGTTGGAAATTCTTACAAACAAAATAAATCTTATAAAACTACGTGGAACCACAAAAAAGTTTATTTGGGGATGTTGCTCGCTTCGCTCGCAAACTCTGGCATGTAGGGAATGTTGCTCGCTTCGCTCGCAAATTGTGGCATGTAGGAAATGTTGCTCGCTTCGCTCGCAAAGTATGGCATGTAGGGAATGATGCTCGCTTTGCTCGCAAACGGTAGATCCCTAAGGGTAGGTTTAACTTCTGTAGGGGATGCTGCTCGCTTCGCTCGCTTGAGGAAGTTATACTGCCCACCCAACTTGGCAGACGTTTTTTTCTGTTGGAAATTCTTACAAACAAATTAAATCTTATAAAACTACGTGGACCCACGAAAAGTTTATTAGGGAATGTTGCTCGCTTCGCTCGCAAGGTATTGCTGCATAGGTGTTGGGAAATACCCGTATGAAATTCCGTTGAAATGAGTCAAGTGCGTAGTGAGTCCCCTGGGGGTCATCGCGTCCCTTTCAGGTAAGCAACGTTGTGTAACGGCGGCCCGTGGTCGATTAATTTCTGATGTTAAACGCTTCCCTCGCAATTCCGCTCGCAATTTGACCTACTTTCCGTCACTTTTTTCGATATCCGACTTCGGATTCAGATTCGGCGGGATCAAAGCTGTATTTCGCCCGCGAAAACCGTTCCGAAAAACGTACCTTTATGGGGTATATTTCAATGGGAAAAAACCAAGTTTTTCGGCGGACTTTTCGAGAAAACGGGTCCGTACTCTCGCATTTTTTTGACGCATTTCCCGATACTTTTTTCGCGAGCCGATCGCGCCGTCGTCTTCCTCGTAGGAAAACCTACGAAACCCGGGTAGGGGAAGCGGGGAAGTCCAAAAAGCGCACATTAACCGGAACTTCGACCCCCCTCCCGCCCTACGGCCCATGGTTCGGGTGGGATTAAACAATTTTAAATTCGCTCGCTCCCACTTTTGGAAAATCCCAAGAAGATCCCACCACTCCTAGATCCGGCCCACTCAGCCGTTTGGCCGTGCATAGACACGACAAACAGACAAACAGACAAACAGACAAACAGACGGAGTTTCATTCTTATAAATAACTAGCCGCTTCATTCCAGCAAGCCCCCCGGACCCCCCATTAAATTGCTCGTTTCGCTCGCAAAGTGTGGCATGTAGGGAATATTGCTCGCTTCGCTCGCAAAGTGTGGCATGTAGGGAATGTTGCTCGCTTCGCTCGCAAAGTGTGGCTGTATACATGCGATGTATTACAATTGAAACGTGTAGGGGATTTTGCTCGCTTCGCTCACAAACGGTAGATCTCTAAGGGTAGTTTTAACTTCTGTAGGGAATGTTGCTCGCTCCGCTCGCTTGAGGAAGTTATACTGCCCACCCAACTTGGCAGACGTTTTTTTCTGTTGGAAATTCTTACAAACAAATTAAATCTTATAAAACTACGTGGAACCACGAAAAGTTTATTAGGGGATGTTGCTCGCTTCGCTCGCAAGGTATACCTGTATACCCTTGAGGAAGTTATACTGCCCACCCAACTTGGCAGACGTTTTTTTCTGTTGGAAATTCTTACAAACAAATTAAATCTTATAAAACTACGTGGAACCACGAAAAGTTTATTAGGGGATGTTGCTCGCTTCGCTCGCAAGGTATACCTGTATATGTGTAGGACAAAGTCCGTATTTATTCTGTTGAAATGGCCTATGTATACCTGCTCGCCTCGCAAGTGCGTAGGTAGGCCTCTCGCAACGTTGTGAAAAGGCGGCCCGGCTGGATTAAAAATGTCATATTAAACGCTTCCCTCGCTTCCGCTTGCAATTTGACCGAGTTCTCGTCACTTTTTTCTATATCCGATTTCGGATTCAGATTCGGCGGGATCAAAGCTGTATTTCGCCTGCGAAAACCGTTCCGAAAAACGTACCTTTACGGGGTATATTTTAATGGGAAAAAACGTAGTTTTTCGTCAGACTTTTCGAGAAAACACGTCCGTACTCTCGCATTTTTTCTACGCATTTCCCGATACTTTTTTCGCGATCCGATCGCGCCGTCGTCTTCCTCGTAGGAAAACCTACGAAACCGGTATTTTTCCGGAATTTTCGACGGCCCTTTAGAGGGGTAGAGGATGCGGGGAAGTGGAAAAAGCGCACATTAATTCTTACTTCGACCCCCCTCCCGCCCTACGGCCCATGGTTCGGCTGGGATTAGAAAATTTTAAATTCGCTCGCTCCCCCTATCGGAAAATCCCAAGAAGATCCCCCCACTCGTATACTCCCAGTATACTCCCCCCACTCAGCCGTTTGGCCGTGCATAGACACGACAAACAAACAGACAAACGGAGTTTCATTCTTATTAATAGTATAGATAGAGAAGAGATGTACTAGGGTTGTGGGTTCGATTGCCTCACATCGCTTCGCAGCTTATTAACGACGATAAGCATTTTGGCAGCGGGTCGGGCCTCCACTCATCAGAAAATGCGCTCATTCCCTCCTGCGTGCAATGCTTCATCCGTCATTGAATCATTTTCCCCATAAAGATCTAATATATTTCGATATTTTGTTGAAGGAGATTAAAAACAAAAAACACCATCTCGCGCTTATAGGATAAAGAGTGAGGAGTGTAGTACACATTTTTACGTTATTTGCTATTCATAGTTTGAAAAACAAAGAAATTATCTCCTTTGGTTGAATAGCAAAGAAATTAGCTTCAGAGATCACAAACCGTCTTGTCATTGTTACTGAGGATAAGCGATGCTGTCAACTAGGGTTTTGTTGTTGTAGTATTACGTTGGGTTGGTTTCGGTTGGTTGGATTCGGCCTGAGTTGATCCGATTACAGTAGAAAAATAATGGGGGAGGCCGGATTCGAATGGCGATCGAATTTAACCTGGCGGTATGTCCAACTAATGTGAATTAGTTGTCTACTGACTAATAAGAGATTGACTTGTCGATGTTATGTAATTTTGAGATGCTAACTTGCGAGCTTCCAGACCATCAAACTAAACACCAACTTATTTTTATTGGACCGAATCTAAATCCATACCTACCGCCATATTCGCTGCGATCTTGATTCGACCCCGACATGCCCCCATTGCCTTGTATCCATTACGATATAGAAATTTGGATTGGTGTATTGTCTTCCGAAAAACAAAGTGTTTTGTGATCATGAATACTATCAATCATACTTGTGAAGTGTGCAGATAATTGAGTTTCCATTCTAGTAGCTGTTGCGTGTCCTCTAAATCTTTTAGTAGTACCTCGACATTTACTATTTGGTACGTTTTTTTGTCATGTTTTAGCTACTTTGTTGTTAGATGACAATTAATGCAAAAAGGTAACCGTAAAAATGTATTCTGTGTTACAAAAAACGAAGTGTATGATATACGGTATGTTAAAAAATAAGTGTGTTCGGACAGTTTCATTCTGTTTTTCAATATTTCGATCGACGAAAGGTACTTCAGGATGTGGTACGGGTGGTACAGATGATCTGACGACAGATAATCCGGCTGGGTACCGCACACAGCTAGTAGAAATACGTCTAGTGAGCGATGCTTCAATGCTCTCCGCCCTGACTGTGGCGTGAGCGTCCCCATAAACAATACAGTTAACCGGACGAGGCGTATTTTTTCCCATTGATGCGGCATCTCCTACTCCACTATACTTTGGTCAAACGGGATAGCAGTTCGAAAGTTACCTGATACGTTACTACAGTCACAGGGCCGATGGCTAATGGAATCGTCAATAAACAACTCCCCCTGGTTTTCCTTTCTTTTAGCCACCATTTCAGACTCCACTACCATAAACGGACTATTCATGTTTTGTTTCCGGGTCTACCTACAGGTAGTGGAAGCATTGTTTTCACTTTCGAGAGAAATTAAATTTTGGTCTCCAAAATCAAAATTTCCATTCGCATTTTAAGTTTTAGGCAATTCTGAACAACTTTGGTTCCGTTTCTGGTTGTGTGTGTGTGTGTGTGTGTGTGTGTGTGTGTGTGTGTGTGTGTGTGTGTGTGTGTGTGTGTGTGTGTGTGTGTGTGTGTGTGTGCGCGCGCGCGTGTGTGTGTGTGTTTTGGAATATATATATATTATATAAATACATATATTATATATATATATATATATATATATATATATATATATATATATATATATATATATAATATATTATGTGTGTGTGTGTGTGTCCTTCCAGACGATAACTCTACTAAGAATTCAGATAAAAATTCCCTTCTTGCGCCAAAAAATCAAGCATTTCAAACGAAAGGACGAGTTCGTTGGCCAGCATTTTTGAGCACATTAAATTGGTCAAATTTCAAAAAAGTGCTGAAAAAATCACTAAAAATACCAAAAAACGGCTTAAATCGTCAAATTTATATTTTTTAGCAGAATATTGCTCAAATAAAGTTCATTGACCATAAAGTATGACATTAAAAAATTTATGGGCTTAAATTTCATTAAAATGTGCTAAAAATCAATAAAAAAAATGCAGAAAAGTTGAAAATCCAAAATCTCTTTTTGAATCGCAGAATATTATTTAGAACAAGTTTTTAGCCATAACAATGTGAGTTGACATTTTCTTTTCCCTCAAAGTCCTTAATTTTCAAAACAATGTAACATTATATAGTACGATTATTCACGAAAATTCGCTCATACGATCATGCTGCATGAATGGAATTTTTCTAGAGTTACTTGTTGGCGCTTCCATCCAGTAATGGCGTAAGCCTTATTTTACGTGCTGCATTCTAGCCTTCCTTTTGCATATTAAATACGAAAATACCTACCTATGTACGGGTCCAGTGATTTTTCATGTAGAAACACAGGTGTGAGTTTCATTGAAATCGGTTAGAACACCTGGGAGCAGAATTCGTTTCCTGATCGGCAATTTTAGCTTTTTTTTTAACTTTTTACTTTTTTCTCGAAGCTCCAAGGGCTCATTCTGTGTCGAAATTCTGTGTCTTTGTCGACTCATTTTCGATGTTAAAAACTCCAGTAAATATTTCATTGTGTTCGACAATGGATCGCACTTGATTCTTGTACAGGATCAAACAGTCTTTCAGACTTTCAGAAATTTCCACTACGATTCGTTTCCGGGGTGAAGTGGGAATTGGACCTGAGATAAACTGTTCATTTAGGGAGAAGTGATTAAATACAAGAGATTGCTCGAAAGCAATTCCTCTCAAGAACAGCATTCTCTCAGATTTGGTGTGATTAAGAGATTGCTATTTCTCACAAGAAAACACTCATCGACGTACCATTTGCTCGGACCTCACTTTTCATTCACCTTGAGTTGCGAACTTATGCTCGATTAATTTGGGCGTTAACCTCAGCTGCTCACGGAATTCATCTGGTAGGCATCAACTTAGTGGATTGAATATATAAGCTTCGTTCTCAGTGTGCGTTCTGCCAGTTCGGAACGGTTCTTGCCAAGCGCAGTCGAATTTTTTCGATCGCAGTGCCAGAACGCCCAGTTCCGGAACGCCAAGAACGCGGTGTTTGGCGTTCGCAGTGTTCTGTGAACCCTGTTCCGAACGGTTCTGATAGTCCCCGTTTGTTTCGGAACTGCCAGACGTCGAATGCAAGGAGGTAGTTAATGCATGCTCATTTCACAATTTCGATTTCACATATAGTTCATATAGTTCGATTTCACGATAGTTTCGACGATGGCGTTCGGTTTGTGAATGATGAGGACGAGATTGAAGTTATAGTTGGATCTCGTCTACATCCACGAAACTCAAATTTTTCCAAGTATACTCCTCAGTCATCGTATTACACTCAGGTGCAAAAAATTTGACCCACTCTCTAAAATGGAAGATTTTATGAAGTTGCGACAAATATCCTCTTGTTTTCGGGTGGGCTACTGTCTGAACTCAATCAGAGGCATTGTTTGTTGTTTTTTAGCCAGTCTGATGAAATTGTTTTGGTCTCTCAACGATAGGGAATCGTTTCGAAACATGATCGTGTTTTATTGCCTCCTACTTTTACGTTATCTTCCAAACTGCGAATATTTTGTTCATCTCTAGCACGGTAGTCCTCAGCCGAGGGGCGAGTGTTTTCCTGTACGTTAAGTTGAGTGCATTCAAACCAAAAAAAAAAAAAAAAAATCAATTCAAGAAAAAAAATAACTTTCTCACCAGAAATGGTCACGTAAGCTGTAGCTCCCATTAATGATGGAAGGTCACTGAGATATGCCACTCAAATGCTAGGACGGCCTTATGAAACCATTCGTGCCACTGTTAGACGTTTTCGAGAGACGGGATCATAATATAGAAGGCAGGGTTCTAGCCAACCATGAAAAACAACAGCCACTCAAGACAGGTATTTGTACAACTTAGCCTTAAGAAATCGACGATTAACTGCTTCACAAGGTCGTAACTGACTTGAAAATGCAACGGAGGTGGATTTAGGTTTTTGTCTGCCAGAAGACCCGCCTGCGTTCCAAGTTTATCCCGTTAGTACAGGATGTTGCATCTTCAGTTTGCTCGAAATCACAGTGCTTGGAAAGTTGAAGAGTGGTGTGATTTGCTTTGGAAAAGGTTGAATTTGTTTTGGAAAAGGTTGAATTTGAGTTGGAAAAGGTTGAATTTGACTTGGAAAAGGTTGAATTTGAGTTGGAAAAGGTTGGATTTGACTTGGAAAAGGTTGGATTTGACTTGGAAAAGGTTGAATTTGATTTGGAAATGCTATATATATATATATATATGAAAAAATGTTCAACTCTAGAGTTCGTTTCAGAATGTCTCAATAAAGAGAATTTTCAAAAATTTTGATTTTAAAATTTTTGCAGCTATTGCATTAGCCTCATTTTCTACGCAAGTTCGCTAAGACCCTCAATATACTTATCAACATACCTAGGCATTGGTAGGCTTTCGGAAGATTTTGAAACTTTTATTTTGAATGTTTTCATGCATTTTAGGAAATTCAACAGAAAATCAAAAGTTACATAAAGATAGTGGATTTATTTATATACTAGCCGCTCCGGCTCGCTACGCTCGCCTCCACGTCCAGCCGGGGGGCAAGCCCCCCGGACCCCCCATTAAATTGCTCGCTTCGCTCGCAAAGTGTGGCATGTAGGGAATATTGCTCGCTTCGCTCGCAAAGTGTGGCATGTAGGGAATGTTGCTCGCTTCGCTGGCAAAGTGTGGCATGTAGGGAATGTTGCTCGCTTCGCTCGCAAAGTGTGGCATGTAGGGAATGTTGCTCGCTTCGCTCACAAAGTGTGGCTGTATACATGCGATGTATTACAATTGCAACGTGTAGGGGATGTTGCTCGCTTCGCTCGCAAACGGTAGATCTCTAAGGATAGTTTTAACTTCTGTAGAGGATGTTGCTCGCTTCGCTCGCTTGAGAAAGTTATACTGCCCACCCAACTTGGCAGACTTTTTTTCTGTTGGAAATTCTTACAAACAAATTAAATCTTATAAAACTACGTGGAACCACGAAAAGTTTGTTAGGCAATGTTGCTCGCTTTGCTCGCAAGGTATAGCTGTATATATGTGTAGGACAAAGTCCGTATTTATTCTGTTGAAATGGCTCTCGCTTTGCTCGCAAGGTAGGTACCTATGTATACCTGCTCGCCTCGCAAGGTATTGCGTAGAAGTGCAAATGGGAACCCCCCTGTGAGGGTCCCTTCTGGTAAGCAACGTTGTGAAACGGGCGGCCCGGGTCGATTAAAAATGTCATATTAAACGGTTCCCCTCGCTTCCGCTGGCAATTCGACCGAGTTCTCGTCACTTTTTTCGATATCCGATTTCGGATTCAGATTCGGCGGACCCAAAGCTGTATTTCGCCCGCGAAAACCGTTCCGAAAAACGTACCTTTATGGGGTATATTTTAATCGGAAAAAACGTGGTTTTTGTCGGACTTTTCGAGAAAACACGGTCGGTACTTTCGCATTTTTTTGACGCATTTCCCGATAATTTTTTTGCGATCCGATCGCGCCGTCGTCTTTCTCGTTTCAAAACCTACGAAACCGGTATTTTTCCGGAATTTTCGACGGCCGTTTAGAGGGGTTGGGGAAGCGGGGAAGTCCATAAAGCGCACATTAATTATTACTTCGACCCCCCTCCCGCCCTACGGCCCATGGTTCGGGTGGGATTAGAAAATTTTAAATTCGCTTATACACCCTATCGGAAAATCCCAAGAAGATCCCCCCACTCGTAGATCCGGCCCACTCAGCCGTTTGGCCGTGCATAGACACGACAAACAGACAGACAGACGGAGTTTCATTTTTATTAATAGTATAGATAGATATGTGTAAGGGTAAAACTGTAAAGGGGTAAATTAAACTGTAAATTCAGGGTGGCAGTAGATTGTACTGTAATCTACGCTTGTTAATTACTTCTGAATGCTTGAATTCGATGAAAAGTATATTGTGGATTTTTAAGAGTTGCTTGTTGGCGCTATATCCAGCAATGGCGTAAGCCTTATTTTACGCGATGTATTTTGGCCTTCCTGGGGCTTAAATAGGAAAATACGTATGATTAAAGTAAACTATTCTGAGTAAGGGCTTTTTGTCCTACTGCCTCGGGCGTCGCGGACGTCATCAGCTGTCCACCGAATGGAGGATCAGAATTCATTCTGATTACTTCGGTTCAAGCTACTCATTGCCTCATCCCTTTGAGTGGAGAGGAGTTCGCCGTACAGAAGCGTGAAAACTTCTTGGACGGGAGATCGTTACCTGGGCGGTCACCCATCCGAATACTCACCACGCATGACGTTTCTGAACTTCGCTAATCGAATGAGAAACAGTTCATAGCAACGCTTAACCCGTACGGTTAAAAATACCTATATACGAGTCTAATGTTTTTTGATGTTGAAACACTCGTGTGAGTTTCATTGAAATTGGTTCGAACGTGGGAGCAGCATTAGCTTCGTAAACGCCAAAGTTAGCCATTTTTTATCCTTATTTGAGTTATATCAAAGCTCAAAGGGCACATTCTGTCGAACGGCAAAATATGTAGTCTCATTTCCAACATAAAAACTCCAGTTAATATTTCATTGAAATCGGCGACGGACTTACTTGTGTGTTGAGGAAAGCTTGGGCATTGATGATGCAAGTAGACTGGGTCCGTCAGAGATTGGTGAGGGTGTACGATTGGTTACTTCAAAAAGCTTGTATTGACTGCTTGAAATTTCTATAATTAGGTACCTGCACAGTTACTATATTGCAGACGTACATCACCGTTACCTCCAAATTTTAGGTAATAAAAACGACCAAATATACAAACAAAGCATATTTGTATTTGTTGATGCGCCCATTTCAACTCTGACAGAAGTATAGGGCAAAGGAGCAATGATGGATAGCCAACCCACACCCCAGATCGACGTTGCGCTGTGATAAACTTGATTACCTGAATGTTTACCTTTTATTATGTTTAAGGTGATAATGTTGATTTCTATGTTTATCGTTTATAGTAAATACAATATAATGCATTTATCGCTAAACCTAAATATGTACTCGAGAGTGCCCTATGGGTGATGAGGTGTCCTGTTTTCTACGGGGGCTAACTGCTCTTCGGGGGTGTAGTGGATTTAAATATGTTTTACTTGGCGTAGGTAGGCCAAGTCGGACATTTATATTCCGGTTATGCGGGTTAGTCCCCGGGTCATTCCCGTAAGGAATGTGAGCGGATCCGCCAAGGTCAACTGGTTTGGCGGACTGAAATGGGAGGTAGTTCGTGTCGCAGCCGCGTGGAGCACTGGGCTCGCATAGCGGGTGCTGGGTTCGATCAGTTTGGTACTGAGCCGTTTTGTAATATTCCGGCCTAAGATTTATATCTGTAGGGGGAATATGTTGAGCTTGGTTGAGGTACTGAAAAGTATCCTTCGCTTTTTGTACATTTGGAGTGTATTTGACACTCGGATCGGCCGGGTAGGCCTGCGTCGAATATCGTGGGTACTCGGACAGCTTGGTCGAATCGTAATGATCGGCTTCAGAGCGAGTCTGAAAGGTATCCTCGGTCTTTTGTATAGGCGAGGCTTGATCGAACGTTTCTTTAACGAATACGTCGGGTGAGAAGGCGGTCCGGACGTGAGGATCGCGCCTTGCGCCGTCGCTGGGTTCAGCGGATTCGCCGTGTAGCCGGTAGGGAGCACTACGGGGGCTACGCGGCCCGGCTTCGCCGTCGTCTGCCTCCCCTTGCATGGGGAAATAAGACGGCCGACGTTCCATCGAAATAACCGAGTTTTTAGCTCGTTTCGATGCCTCTATGTGTGAAAAATAGAGGGTTTGGGAGGTGGACTCGCTTGACAGAGCGTCTTTCCAATGCTCGTATGTCAGGGTCCTACCTCGTAGCCTTGAAAAAGGCTTCCTTGGACGGTAAATTAGAGCGGATGAGCAGAGTAATTTACCGGCGTGCCCACAGCGGTCGGTTACGAGCTTAATGCTACGAAACCCGGGCGACACGGCTCGGAACGTCCCTCGGGCGTACGATCTAAAGAGAATATCGATAGATGTACCGGGTGGCGTCCTGACAGATGAACTACGTTGGGCAATGAGCAGGATGAATAATCACTGGACTCGTAGATGTCAATGCGAGATCTGTGTGGAGAGAAGGTATGCCTTGTAGAAAGCAGTAGGAAGCCGTTCTTGAGATGACTTCGTAAGGCAGAAGGTTCGTCAGCGTAGAGCGTGTAGAATTCTTTGTACTTCAGAGTGTGTCGTCGTCGAGAGCGGAGAGTGGAATGAATGTCAGAGGCTCCGAGCGGGGTATTTATAGGGGGTGGCCGCCTCCGCGGGGGTGGCCACTTTATGGTTAGTATGCAAATTAGTTTCTCAAATTTCTCAGCTCATCTGGGCTGTCTCCTGGTTGGTCCGCTTAATTTCATAAATTCGACTGTGTAATCTCATTGGTTCGCACAGTGTTTTCCCAGTATCTGCGAGTATGATAGCTGAGCTGGTTCTCCTGGGTGCTTACGAGCGTCCGTCGCGGAACCGACGACCTTGAGTTTAGCCGGGGGTCTCGGGTGCTTTCTCTGCGTCCGTTGTTCAGACGGGGTCCCCGGGGAGGCTGCTGGACCAGAGGTGGTTGCTTGTCGCCTCTTGGTTGGTTCGCCTATTGTCTCTCGTGTAATCAGTGTTTCTGATTGGCGAGTAGGCTTGTTTGAATTGTCCTTGCTAGTTTTAGAGGACGTTTGATTTTCTGTTTGAGTTTTCTCGTTCAAGGCGACTTGGTTCGAGATACTTGTCGCATCTCTCTCGCCCAGTAAGTGTCTAGGGAGGTCGCCTTGTGTGTTATTAGTTAATATTTCACTTTTGAGAGAGAAATTCGTATTTTCTCTCTGGTGAAATATTTTGTTTGACGGAGTTATAACTCGACGTCTTGTAAATATTTTTGTGTTGTGTCTACCTCTTTTTGGTAGCCCTGAAAAGGGCTGTTGACAAGAGGGGGTGGTTTTCACCACAGGGCCCCCCCCCCAAGACGTCGTGTTATTAACGACGACGCCGGCTGGGGTGTTTCGAGCGCCGTCACCCACCTCTCGTCGAATTTGGTAGAGGGGACGTGCCTTCTGGCAGATTTTCGGGGAGTCTCCTCCTTATTTTCTGCCTGATTTTTGTTTAGTGACACAGCTTCGTCTGTTTTTAGAGTGTAAGCTGGTTTTATTTGCTGTTTGGGAACTTTTTTTGTATGTTCGCCAATTTGCACTGTAACCGAAAACTTATCTCTTTTAACCACTTTGAATGGTCCCGTGTAAGGACATTGCAGAGAGGTGAGCTGTGTGGGCACTCTGATATAGACATGTGTACATGTATCCAAATTTTTGGGCATGTTTACGGCATATTTCGTATTATTATGTTTAATATGCGTAGGCCGGAAGAAGAGAGGCTCCGAAAGGTTTGTAGACGTTACGAAAATGTCTCCTGGGAGTGGTACGTCAATTCCGTAAACTTTTTGGAACGGTGTAGTTTCCGTTGCTGGGTCTACTGCCGTACGCATGGCAAGTAGAACTTTTGGAAGTGCGTCGAGCCAATTTTCGTTTTGTGCTTTGAGAGCCTCTTTCAAAGATCTATTTCTGCGTTCTACCATTCCGTTTGTTGATGGTTTGTATGGTAACGTGTGAGTATGTTTTACTCCGAGACGTTCCATAATGGAATTGAATAGATCTGATTCGAATTGAGTGCCCTGATCACTTGTGATGTATTTAGGTACGCCCTTTGAAGCTACCCAAATATTGATAAAGGCGTTTGTGATTGTGGTTGTTTCGATGTTGTTAAGAGGGACTGCCTCTAGCCAACCTGTTGCTCTATCAACCATCATTAAAATGTAACGTTTCCCTCCTTTAGCTAAAGGTAAGGGTCCGGTAATGTCAACGTGTACGTGTGAAAATTTGTTAGCCGTTTCAAATTCGGAGTAAGGGAGCTTCACGGAGCGCGTGATTTTTGCTCGTTGGCAAGTTTCGCACGCTCGGACCCAGTTGGAGACATCTGCACGGAGTCCGTGCCAAAAATATCTTTGTTTAACTTTATACACTGTAGAGTGTATACCTGGGTGTCCCTAATTGTGAATTTGGCTTATTATTTCGTGCCTTATTTCGTTTGGAATATAAGGTCTAGGGTGTCCTAGGTCAAGGTTACACCAAATTTCTCCTTGAGGGAATTCAACTCGTGTGAGTTTCAATTTGTCCTCCGCGTTAGGAGGAGAACGAATTTGTGAATTTGAAATGTGCAGTAGAAGATTGCACTCTATTGCAGCCGTAATTTGCGAAATTTCGGCTATGGGTGGACCCTCGTCCGTCTGGGTTGAAATCGATTTTGTTTGAATTTCAACCGGATCGAAGGGTCTGGAGAGTGCGTCGGCGACGACGTTGCTCTCTCCGGAAATATGACGAATGTCACTCGTCATTTGAGAGATGTATGTTAGCCATCTTAATCTCATTTTAGAAAAATGTGCATTTTTCTTAAGCATCGTGCCTAGCAGAGGCTTGTGATCAGAACAAATATGGAAAGATCTGCCGTCCAAGTCATTGTGCCAGTGAAAGCAAGCTTGGTAAACGGCGAACATTTCTTTGTCGAATGATGCTTTGTTCTTCCATTGTTCTAGAATTTCTTTACTGAAAAATCCCAATGGTTGGTAAGATTTCGAGCCATGTTTGTCTGTAATTTCCTGTTCTAGTGCCGCTCCGATGTGTGTGTCGGATGCGTCGCAGACTAATCTCCACTCTGCTGTAGGGTGTGGGTGAGCAATGTTATGCAATGTTGCTTTGATCATTGCTTGTTTTAAGCTGTTGAAAGCTTTTTCTCTCTCTGATGTCCATTCGATAGGTGTTCTGTCATTTTTTTTTGTTTGACTGAATGGAGTCATACAGAGGTTGTGCCGTGTGAGCGAATTTGCTTGAGCATGCTCGGTAGAAACCACACATACCTAGGAATCTGCGTAGACTTCGTACGTCTATTGGCCTAGGAAATTGTTCTATGGCTTCTATTTTATCTCGTTTAGGAATTATCCCTTCTTTCGAGATAGTGAAACCTAGGAAATCGACGGTAGGTTTTGAAAAAATGCATTTATCAAAACCTACTCGAAGTCCGTGTTCCCCTAGCTTGTCAAAAATTTGTTTGAGGTGGTTCATGTGTTCTTTATAATTTTTAGAAGCCACCAGGATGTCATCTAGGTATACAAATGCGAAATCAAATTTTCGCATGATGCTGTCCATGTATCTTTGCCATGTTTGAGCCGCTCCGGCCAAACCCATGCTCATTTTCTTAAACTCATAAAGACCGAAAGGATTAATAATTGCAGTTTTATGAGCGTCATCTGGGTGCATCGGAATATGATAATATGCCGATTTTAAATCTATTGTCGAATAGATTTGTGTATCATGTAAATTCGCTTGGAAAGAGCGAATGTGAGGAGGGGGGTAGGCGTCTTTCTTCGTTTTCGCGTTCAGGAAACGGTAGTCGCCGGTGATTCTCCATGACCCGTCTTTTTTTGGCACACAGTGTAACGGGGATGCCCATTCGGAATCTGATGGTGCAATTATGCCTTCTGAAAGCATTTTGTCAAAAGTACTTTTGACTTGAGCCCGTTTTTCGCCCGCCATGGGTCTTGCTCGAAAGTGTACTGGTGTTCCTTCCGTGGTTATACGGTGGTAAACCCCGTTGTTTTTCCACTTACCTTGAAGTTTGCTCATTTTATCATTGTATTTGTCAATGATAGAGCGAATGTTTTCGTCCTCCGTGATTTGCACGTCCTCTGGTTGAGGGTTATTGTCACGATGAGGGATAGTAGCTGCTATTTGTTCGTCAGTGAATTTTTTGTTCATGACTGCAGCTATTTTTTGATCGGCATAGCTCTTTATTTTATCTTTATAAATGTACTTGTGTTTGACCCGTATTCCGATATCCCAAGACTCGAGGAATGGAATACCTAGGATCGCTAGATCAACTTTCGTGATCATAAAATCGGTGGTCATGTCTCCGAGGCCGATGTTAATTGTCGTGTCAGCTCGCCCTAGTGTGTCTATAGGGGCTCCGTTAGCTGCTGTGAGCTTAACGTTGGACTTACGAATTTTCAAGCCCAATTTTTTTGTGACATTGTGGGGCAGAATGTTCACTTCTGCTCCCGTGTCAATGAGAAATTCAGTGCCATTTAGTTTGCACTTAAAAGAAAGCCTTTTATACTCAGTAGACTGCCGGTGTATAGGCTCAGATACACTGGCAGTTATTCGTTTTCCGAACTCTCTACGTCGGAGGTTGGAACGGTACTTTCTTGTACCGACCTCTGAGTATTTTCGTTTGAAACCCAGGTTTTAGGCTGCCTTATAGTCGCTGCCTTTCTGCTAGTTTTGGAAGCAGTGTTTGTCTTCCAAGTGCAGTGTTCTGGGTCTGCACATTTGCGAGTTTCGTTTCCGAAACGTGCGTGGTTTCGACAGACATAGGCCGTCGGTTTGTGAGGCCTACTCTCCACTGGTTGGGGTTTGAACTCAGCTTGTTTTGAGAGGGCCTTTTTGAAACCAGTATTTATGGGTTTCGGAGTAGATTCTACTCCTCGTATGTTCAGAGAAGTATTCTCTGTTTTGTACGCGTGTAGCGTATCAGCTAGGTCGAGCCGGGCGGTCGTGGTAGGCTGAGCTGCGACCATACCTCGTGCTTCGATGGGTAGAGTCTCGATCCACTTTTGAGTGATCAGAGCTTCTGAAAAATACCCAACAGCTTTAGAGTACATTTCGTGGTACTTGGTGCTGGGTTTTTTGGCGAGAGATGCGGGGTCCTCGAGTGCGAGGAGCCTGTCCTGTAAGGACAACCCATATTCTCGCTGTAGGCGCTGTTTGGCCTCTTCGTAGGGTGCGTGGGGTGCCGTGAGGTAAGCTGAGTCGATAGCTTCCCTCATTTCTTCTGGTACCCACTTGTATATAGCTGAGAAACATTCGTTCTGCGTTCTCAGGTGTTTTCGCACGCAGTATTGATCGAACTCGGCGAGTGCACGATCGATATTCTTCTTTTGGAAGATTGGTTTTTGATAATCTCCCATCTCCTCTAAAAGTGCTTGAAAGCCACTTTGTGTAGAGGGATGTTGCGTGAGATGTGGGGCGTAGAGGCCCGGCGGGGGTCGCACGCCCGCAGTGGTTCCCTGAAATCCACTAGCTTCATAAGAGGGAACGAAATGCTCCGTGTTAAGCCTGTTCAAAGGCGGGGTCACCATTTGTAGTGGATTTAAATATGTTTTACTTGGCGTAGGTAGGCCAAGTCGGACATTTATATTCCGGTTATGCGGGTTAGTCCCCGGGTCATTCCCGTAAGGAATGTGAGCGGATACGCCAAGGTCAACTGGTTTGGCGGACTGAAATGGGAGGTAGTTCGTGTCGCAGCCGCGTGGAGCACTGGGCTCGCATAGCGGGTGCTGGGTTCGATCAGTTTGGTACTGAGCCGTTTTGTAATATTCCGGCCTAAGATTTATATCTGTAGGGGGAATATGTTGAGCTTGGTTGAGGTACTGAAAAGTATCCTTCGCTTTTTGTACATTTGGAGTGTATTTGACACTCGGATCGGCCGGGTAGGCCTGCGTCGAATATCGTGGGTACTCGGACAGCTTGGTCGAATCGTAATGATCGGCTTCAGAGCGAGTCTGAAAGGTATCCTCGGTCTTTTGTATAGGCGAGGCTTGATCGAACGTTTCTTTAACGAATACGTCGGGTGAGAAGGCGGTCCGGACGTGAGGATCGCGCCTTGCGCTGTCGATGGGTTCAGCGGATTCGCCGTGTAGCCGGTAGGGAGCACTACGGGGCTACACGGCCCGGCTTCGCCGTCGTCTGCCTCCCCTTGCATGGGGAAATAAGACGGCCGACGTTCCATCGAAATGACCGAGTTTTAGCTCGTTTCGATGCCTCTATGTGTGAAAAATAGAGGGTTTGGGAGGTGGACTCGCTTGACAGAGCGTCTTTCCAATGCTCGTATGTCAGGGTCCTACCTCGTAGCCTTGAAAAAGGCTTCCTTGGACGGTAAATTAGAGCGGATGAGCAGAGTAATTTACCGGCGTGCCCACAGCGGTCGGTTACGAGCTTAATGCTACGAAACCCGGGCGACACGGCTCGGAACGTCCCTCGGGCGTACGATCTAAAGAGAATATCGATAGATGTACCGGGTGGCGTCCTGACAGATGAACTACGTTGGGCAATGAGCAGGATGAATAATCACTGGACTCGTAGATGCCAATGCGAGATCTGTGTGGAGAGAAGGTATGCCTTGTAGAAAGCAGTAGGAAGCCGTTCTTGAGATGAACTCGTAATGCAGAAGGTTCGTCAGCGTAGAGCGTGTAGAATTCTTCGTACTTCAGAGGTGTCGTCGTCGAGAGCGGAGAGTGGAATGAATTTCGGAGGCTCCGAGCGGGGTATTTATAGGGGGGTGGCCGCCTCCGCGGGGGTGGCCACTTTATGGTTAGTATGCAAATTAGTTTCTCAAATTTCTCAGCTCATCTGGGCTGTCTCCTGGTTGGTCCGCTTAATTTCATTAATTCGACTGTGTAATCTCATTGGCTCGCACATTGTTTTCTCAATGTGCGATACTCTCAGTATCTGCGAGTATGATAGCTGAGCTGGTTCTCCTGGGTGCTTACGAGCGTCCGTCGCGGAACCGACGACCTTGAGTTTAGCCGGGGATCTCGGGTGCTTTCTCTGCGTCCGTTGTTCAGACGGGGTCCCCGGGGAGGCTGCTGGACCAGAGGTGGTTGCTCGTCGCCTCTTGGTTGGTTCGCCTATTGTCTCTCGTGTAATCAGTGTTTCTGATTGGCGAGTAGGCTTGTTTGAATTGTCCTTGCTAGTTTTAGAGGACGTTTGATTTTCTGTTTGAGTTTTCTCGTTCAAGGCGACTTGGTTCGAGATACTTGTCGCATCTCTCTCGCCCAGTAAGTGTCTAGGGAGGTCGCCTTGTGTGTTATTAGTTAATATTTCACTTTTGAGAGAGAAATTCGTATTTTTTCTCTGGTGAAATATTTTGTTTGACGGAGTTATAACTCGACGTCTTGTAAATATTTTTGTGTTGTGTCTACCTCTTTTTGGTAGCCCTGAAAAGGGCTGTTGACAAGAGGGGGTGGTTTCGGGGGTAAAATGGACATTTTGTAAAGGGAGGAGACGTGTCCAAAATTTACGTTCACGGGGGAAAGTTGCAACATCCCCGGGAAATATGGCATATTCTTGTGGTACGCGTATCCCAGTTTTAGAACTGCTCGTAGAGATACTTTTGTTTGTGGTTTCTGCCCTATGTTATGATTTTAAATGGCAAATTATTACATAATTCCATTGCAGGCTCTCCAATTCGGGCTGGTGGACGACGAAAAGACGGGGCTGTCACTCTGCGGCCTTAAGAGGATCCTCATCGAGCACGCATTCGAGCTGTCGACCCTCCTCTTCTTCATCCTCCCGATGACCCTCATCACAGTCCTCTACGTCCTCATCGGCCTCCGCCTCCGACGTTCGTCCGTCATGACGCGCGGCTCTGGCGGCTCCTTCGGCCACACGGAGCGGGGTCGTAAGGGACAGCCGCCGCACAAACATCACTGCTCTCGCAGAGTTCTCAAGATGTTGGGTGAGTCTGATTTTAGCATGGAACATGCTTTAGCCATAACTAACTGACTGAAAACATTGAGGTTCCTAGGAACAGAATCAAGGAACAGAAGCAAGGAACTATATCGAGTAACGAAATCTTGTTAAATACGCATAATTTTCTAATGCTTTTAACGTACACCTAATCGTACGTACGTTGATAGGGGGTAGTAACTTGCTCATTTTCCAACCCTCGAAAATCGTTCACCCTTTGCTGGAAAGCACGTCACACTACATGTAATGCTGCCAACATCCCTCTTATAATTTACTTCTGAGAAATACTCATATGTATTCAAACCAAGTTGTTAAGAGTTATCTTTTGTATAACCTAGTGTGACGAATGAGCTAAATTCTCACCTATTTATTCTAGGGTGTTGAAATTTTATAGAAACCCTTGATGGAAGATCAAAAGGCGGATGATTTTATGGGCTCAATCCTCGTCAGCTGAATGATCTGATTCTGTTCACCGGAGGGTGCTGAAATTTTGCAGGGAGCCTCTCGGTCTAACTAAATTGCGAGCTCAAGTCCAATCAGCTGAGTGAGCTAAATTCAGCCGTGTTCACTCTAAAAAGGTGGCGATTGATAGGGAGCCTCTCTGGGATATTTATGGACAAATGAATGACAGTGAAGATGTGCTATTAAAATGAAAACCAGCTATAAGGGAAAATCCTTGAAATGCATTGTTCTGAAGGTTTGACTTCATATAGACGGCAATGTCAGTGCAGTTATTTACGCGAGTTTTGCAGTTAGGTAATACGCAAATTTAAGGGACAAAAAATTATTTCTATGTATGGAGTATGGAAGTACATGAGCAACATGTAATAATATGCGGAAAGTAAGTAGGTATACCTTCCTTCTGGGTTCTTAATTTCCAAATGCAATACCTACCTAACATTCCCGTCTAGCAGAGCTCTCATAGCACGTCCTTTCACGCAACCACTTCCACAGGACTCTACATTTTTATTTTCTTAATTAAGTCAAAGGACAGTTTTGAAAACCAGTTTATTAAATCTAATTAATTCTACTGAAGGTTAGAGTTCATAAAGGCGGAGAAAGTGCAGTTATTACTCGAGTTTTGCAGTTACGCAAATTTGTAGGATAAAAAAGTTGATTAAGTACCTACTTGACTTTCACAGGACTCTGATGATTTGTTACCTCGCATAACAAAAAATACTATACTAGGTTAGTGCTAGGTAAGTATTGAACCGTAAGATGACTGACCATAAGGTGACAAGTAATGGCGACTATTTGCATAGCTTACTCGTCACCATGGCAACAACGTACAATATTCTTGACAATGAGGACCTTACCTCGATGTAAGGATGCGCTAGTGTCGAAGTCTCGAGAACCTATAGCCAAATATCCACCATTTTTACCCACTCCCTAAAAATAGTGTTGGGAAAAAAGTAGTTACTGCTAACAACTAACAAGTACAACTAAACTAGTTACTAAAATGGCAAATAACGACAACAACTAATTTCCTATTAGTAAAGATATTATTTTCCGAGTAACCAATCCAGTTATTCAATTAGTTACCACTAGTAACTAACTACTAGTAACTAATAACTCATTAGTTTTAGTCATATTTCGCGCGAACAATAACTAAACTAATTAGCTTTCAGTCGTTATTCGTGCGAATAATAACTAATAACTAAATTTTTGGTTCCGAATTTACCTGTAAGTGGCGGAAACATTGTTTCCACTCTCCGAAGATGACATGACCGTAACATGTCTATAGGAGCGATTTTTTTTTTTTTCTTATCCTTAAATGCGCCAAAATAGTGAACAAGTTAGGATTTTTTGGCTTTTTACACATACAAACACTATTATTGTTAATTTACATAAAAACTAGCTCATAAAGTCATGTTGCCAGAGGAAAATTACCCGCTTCAGTTCGATTTGTTTTGATTTTGATGAATTCAACGAAAAAAAAAGAAGTTATTAATAGGTACTTAGTTATTATTCGTGTGAATAATGACTAAAAACTAATTAGTTAGTAGTTACTGGTAATAACTGAATTTTGTATAACTAAATTAGTTATTAGTTTAATTGCGTGTAACTAGTAACTAAATTGGTTATTAGTTGTTTAACCTACGTATAGGTGAATTATAACTAAACACCAATATTTATCGACTATCAGTTCATCCAATTTCTCCAAAATTATCTATTAGGCAGACACGTAACAAGATCAAAAATCTCAGAGACTCCAAAAGCTAGTGGAATTTTTGATTTTGGAAAACAAA
The DNA here is from genome assembly GCA_030762985.1 of Adelphocoris suturalis. Classification (NCBI taxonomy): domain Eukaryota; kingdom Metazoa; phylum Arthropoda; class Insecta; order Hemiptera; family Miridae; genus Adelphocoris; species Adelphocoris suturalis. Next base: position 20,745,878 of record CM061046.1, read on the forward strand.
CATAATTTTTCGACTTCTTGCACCCTTCTTTCTTACCTTCGGTATGCAGTAAGGAAGCAATAAGTAAACGTACCTCTTGATAGAAAAGAGAAGATTAAAAACAACTAATTGACGATAAGAAATTTAAATGAAATACTTGTCTCCTGGAGTTTTTGAATTATTCAAGCGCAAAATGAACTCCAACCTCTCCATGTAAAAACGAGAGAAATATATTTACGTAATACCTCAACCTCTGCGCTCACCCATTAGATCATAATGAGATCCGCTTGGCGGATTCGGAAATTTGAGGCAAAACTGATTCAGTTAACCCACCTGTCGAATTGAAGGATCAGGTAACCCAGCCATGAATGTGGTAAATGTAGTATCCCAGAGAGCATGGCCAGTCAGAATTAATGTGAAGCAATAATTACCTGGGATAAACGTTGTCAGCCTCGAATCGATTGAAGGGACGACTCATTTGGTCTGATCCCCTTTTGTACCGGAATTTCAACTCCTACTTCTTGTCTCTTGATTGATGATCGGTTAGATCACCGAATAATGCTCGAAGTAATTGAGTGCACAATCGTACTTTTTATGACAGCGGAAAAGATATCCATGTTAGATATCCATTAATGAAGGGTGTGGGGCAAGGAGTACTAGTAGCCTACGAGTAGGCTACGAGTAGACTTTTACTTCTATTACCGAGTTTCCTTTGAAAATGAAGCAATCACAATGGCTCCAAGAATTTTTGAATAAAAGTTTTTGAAATTGTTCTTCATTGAAATCCGTTTTGAGGTATCCTGACAAGATTCCTTGAATTTAATATTTTTGGTTTATTATTTTCAATAATGAACCTTTGTAATCGACCAAGAAACAAATTGTTTAACCCCCCCAGGAAAATGTTTGGTTTGTGTTTCAAGATCCGTAGAATCCAAAAATCGAGAAAGAAAAATCCGTCCGTCCGCGGCTTTTCTCCGAAATTAATACACCAAACTCCCGTCAAAAATCGCATTTGGGGTCTAAATGGTCCAAAATGCTCGGCATCAATTTTGTCAACCCTAATGGGCACCATTAAAGGGCTAAACATTCAAAAATGGAGATCTCAAAAACTTTCAAGGATTTTTTGCTTGTAAATGCTATACATGAACCCAAAGAATCGATTAAAACCATCCGCAACGCTGTACGTTGAACGGTTCGTATTCCCTAAAGGCTCGAACATCGAAAAACACCTTCGAATTTCTAAGCGCGATTTTTAATGCGCTTTTAGCGGATCTATTGGTTAGACAATCAAGCACAGAATTCCATCAATAATCGGTAGATACTGGGATGCATAAAAATTGCCTTTTAAATATCAGCTGATATAATGCCAAAAATGGAATTATCAGGTTATAATTTATTATGGTTCCATTGGAATTTATTCTGACGTGGCGAAATCGAGTTTATTAACTATTGTCCGTGCTGATGTACCTACCTACTAGTAAAGTATTGGTACCTAAATACTAGATTTCATCTCTTAAATTGCTACTAAGTCTACCTATTGGCAGAGGAAGCAATGTTTTCACGTTTAAGAGATGGAAAAGTTGTAGTCTCCAATAAAATCAAACTTTTTCCTCAAGAAGCGGATTATCTCCAACTGAAAACGAAACTTTTATGTGTATCGAAAGTGTGTAACGAAAATGTGTTGCAACAATTTCTGAGGATGCGCCGGTAGCAACGCGACTTGAACAGTTTTTTCTTTGTGGCTCCTTGAAAAATGTAGTGTTTTACTGTGTTTAAGAAGTGCTAGCGTGATAAACTCGTATAGTCCGTGGAGACCAACCGACTGTGCATAGACGTGAAACTTTATCCAAAGTTGAGTGCAGTGGTATCCGTCGTATAGGAAGATACGAACGATTTATTTTTTGCAATTTATGGTTAAGATGGCGAACGATGCAAACGAGGTTGTTGTCACTCAGCATAGCAACCATAATGGTGTTAGCAAGTTTCCGAGGCAGCCTCCACCAAATAATGTGAGTAATTTCAAAATAAAGCGCGCGAAGCTAAGCAATTCTGAAGCTCACCATTCATCAATGTTTTTCTCCCCTAACAAATTCGCACCATTGGAAAAAATGGATGACACAAATAACTCGTCAACATCATTAACAATAAATGAACCAGCAAATGTGGTTTCCAAACCTCCACCAATATTTATTAACAATGTTAATAATGTGAACGTTTTAATTGATACATTGAAAGGTCAATGCAAATCATCATTCAGGCACACAACTGTCAATAATAAATTCAAGCTAAATTTTGACGCAATTGATGACTACAGGAATGCAGTAGCATGCCTACAAACCAATGGTGCGGAATTTCATACATTTCAGCTCAAATCTGAACGGAATTTCCGGGTCGTCATACGTGGATTACATCCGAAATGTGATGTGAACACACTAATGACAGAAATTAAAGAACTAGGCTATGATCCGGTGCAGATATTGCCAGTACACCACCCTGTCACTAAAATCCCTCTCCCTTTATTTTTGTTGATCTGAAGCCGAATCCCAAGAATCAGGAAATATATTCTCTTGATTCTTTGTATTATTGCAGAATAAAAGTAGAACCTCCAAAACCCCGCAACACCGTGATTCAATGCCTCAAATGTCAGGAGTTTGGGCACTCAAAAAATTATTGTCACAAACAACCACGCTGCGTAAAATGCGACGCTTCTCATGCTTCGAATGAGTGCACAAAATCATCAAACGAACACCCACAATGTGTCAACTGCAAAGGTATACACACTGCCAATTACAGAGGTTGTCCTGCGTACAAAGCATTACAAATGCCTTGGACTGCAAGGAATGCAACAAAGGGTACAATATCGCATAAGACCCTTGAAAACCGAAATCAAGACGACAGTAGACAAAACATTCTACCAACTACCTCTACCAACATGACACCTGAATTCCAACCTTCTTATGCATCTGTAGTTCGACATCAACACTCCTCCGTAAACAATCAGCTTCTTGAGAAGATTGATCAACTCTTAACCGTTATCACACCGCTAATTCAGATGATGACCCAAATAATTCCCACTCTACTGAACACGAAATGAATAACAAATCAACGAAAATATTCCGGGTGAGCACATGGAACTGTAGAGGCATAGGTAATAAATACCATGAACTTGTTTTATTCTTACGATCTTATGAAATTGATGTTTTGCTGTTAACAGAAACTAAATTGGCACCGTACAAGAATCTATATATTGATGGCTATAAGGTTTACAGATCTGATCATCCCAGTGGTAGCAGTAAAGGTGGATCGGCCGTGATCGTCAAGAACTCCATTCCTCACGACGAACATCCTCCTATCTGTGAACCCAATTTTCAAGTAGCTCAAATCAACCTGAGACATCCGCAGTTGTCCGCATTCAGAATAGGTTCGTTCTACTCAGCACCAGAAAATCGTGTTGTTATGAGTGATTTCCTGGGGATTATACACGAACTGCAAACACGATTCTTGCTCGGTGGTGACTTTAATTGCAAACATCCCTGTTGGGGCTCGAATACCAGTAATCCTAGGGGTGTGATTCTGCGGGAAGCCATAATTAGATACTCTCTGGAAATCATTGCGCCGTCTGAACCCACATTCTATTCTTCTGATAGACATATGCCAGATATTTTAGACTTTTTTCTAGGAAAGCAGTCGTCAAACTTCATTAAAAGCTCATGGGTCGCACACGAGATGAGTTCCGATCACTTACCTTTCATACTCGACATGGAAATGGACTCATCAAACTTTTGTCGCAAACCCGGACTAATCAATCATCCATTCGATTGGAAAACTTACCAAGATGTGGCCAATGAGATGATTAGTTTAAGTATGCCACTTAAAACCCCCAAGGATATTGATATTGCTATATCCCAAATCACCAATGTGATTCACATTGCTGCAGGGAAAGCATCCATGCAACCTCGAGCCAAGAACCCAAGACATGTAATAACAGCCTCTCCAGTGGTTTTAAACCTTCTACATGCGAAAAATGCGGCGAGGAGGCGGTGGCAAATCACCCAATATCCTCCTGACAAAACAAGATTCAACGAACTGACCCAAGAACTGAAGGCAACCTTGAAGGAAGAACAGGACAGAGCAGAACAAACAAAACTACTAACCCTCAATACTAAAGACTGCTCGCTTTGGAGAAAAACTAAAATCATGATTAGCGACCGAACAAGCATTCCACCTCTGAAAAGAATGGGGCAATGGTACACGACAGAACAGAACAAAGCGGATATCTTCGGACAACTTCTCGTAGAACAGTTCACTCCATTTCCCCCGTCAGATCCTGTATTTGACAAAGAGATAGATACTAAGCTTGAAGAACCTCTCCAACTCCAACCACATCGCCTCTTCTTTACACCTGGGCAAGTTCGTAATGCTATAAACCGTTCTCCCAACAAAAAAGCTTCAGGTCACGATTTAATAACTAAGCAGCTTCTCAAATGCCTCCCACGCAAAGGGCTCCCATGTTGACTCAAATCTATAACGCAGTACTTAGAACGACATACTTTCCTTATAAATGGAAGCATGCCCACGTAGTAATGGTCAAGAAGCCAAATAAACGTGCTGATGACCCGTTGAGCTACCGGCCCATCAGTCTACTGCCACTCTTCTCAAAAATATTTGAAAGACTTTTGCTTCCCCATCTTCTCTCGGCGCTCTCTTCATTACTTCCAGACACGCAGTTTGGCTTCCGCTCCTCCCACTCCTGTTCCCACCAATTACATCGAGTTATCGACAGTATTCTTGAGACGTATGAGAGCAAAAAAGTGTGTCTAGGAGTGTTCTTGGACACAGAAAAAGCATTTGACAAGGTTCTACATAAAGGTCTCTTGGTTAAAGTGAAGCCGCACCTATCTGACACTTTATACCGCATCTTATTTTCATACCTAGACGGACGGACTTTCTCTGTAAAATGCGGAGGAGCACTTTCTACCTCTAAATCAATGAAATCAGGAGTGCCCCAAGGAAGTGTTCTTGGTCCCTTCCTATTCCTTCTGTACACTCATGACATTCCTAGTCCACCAGACGTAATGACAGCTCAGTTTGCAGATGACACAGCTACGTTGACAAAAGCCGACAGTTTTCGCGAAGCTGGAGAGGTACTCCAACGTCACCTTAGTGAAATTGAGGATTGGTCAAGGAAATGGAGACTCAAGATCAACAGCTCCAAATCAGCTGCAGTACCTTTCACCTATTTGAGACAGAACTTCACAGACCAACTTACGATGAACAACGAAACAATACCCATTGTGACACATGTGCGATACCTTGGTCTTCACTTAGATGAGCGAATGACTTGGAAGGAGCATGTCACCTACCTGACAAATAAGATCCGACAGCGGATTCGCCAGCTTCGACCTCTGCTCACAAAACATTCCCCTCTCTCCATCTCAACAAAAAGACTGATATATCTTTCTCTCATCCGACCAATATGGACTTACTCATGTGGACTGTGGGGAGCAGCTGCAACATGTCACATTAATAAAATCCAAGTGTTGCAAAACCGGGTATTGCGCATGATAACTGGAGCGGACTGGTTTGTGCGAAATTCAGTTCTCCACAATGATCTTGGAATCCCGATGGTGAAGACTGTGATCAAGGACACATATGTGAGAATGAGCAGCAAAATGGTGGACCATACTAATCCCTTAATAGCATCCATTCCCATCAATTCACCTGAACTCCCACCGAGCCGTCGCCTAAAAAAACGTCGCCTTCAAGACGCCCTATTAGGAGATATGGAGTTCGAAAATTTGGGATAAACTGGATGAAGGGTAGCCACTGGGCTACACCTCACTACATGTGCCATGTGATTAGGATCTTTATCCTACTATATTAATTTCGAGCAAAACTGTAATGTTTTTAAACAATAAAGTTATCTAATTAATTAAAAAAAAAAAAAAATAAATAAAATCAAACTTTTTTTTTGACATGGATATGTCTTTGCTCTGGGGGGTCAACCAAAAATTTCCGTCACGCAAAATTGATGTCACAATTTCAGTGTTTTTTACGTACAACCCAGCCGTTGCTAGGGGAATGGAACTTCCGCAGTTTTCATCGCACAAAAATCGTTCGCCACTCGTTGGAAAGCGCTTGATTTATGTGATAAATGTTCACATCTCAAGCTACTAATTTCCCCCTCCTTACGTACCTGGCTACATTCCTAAACAAAGTTGATTGGACTATAAACAATTTTAATAAGCCGGTTACAATATTCTTAATGTTAAGCAATAGCATCATTTACTCCACTCCATAGGAAACATTTTCATCCCCTGACAACAGTCGACTGTTAACAACCAATCATTGCGTCTGTATTGGAGAAATAACTTCCTGTGCCTCCAAGAATGACAAAATAAATTCTTTATCCTACATTTCGTCGCCTACAGTCCAAAGTTTAAGGATTTGTTTACAACTCTCGAGGACGACCGTTATGAAATCCCCAATCGAAGACGTATCCATGTAACATGGTATCTGCTTGTAAAGCAGATAGTGGAACTCATTTACGAGAATTATTGTGTCTCAAGTTATTGTGTCAAATAGGTAACTTGAGACACAAAATACACATTTCGCTGAAGGAAAAATAAGTAATATCCATATACCGATTTATCTGCATTTATAGTGAAAAATGTCGATTTTCCACTTTTATGACCCCCCCCCCCTCCCCAATCCCCTCAGGAACTGCAGAAAACTCTGATATCTCCATGATACTTAGCTGATTTTCTATATAGTCACTTCCCTGTTTAGATTTCAACCATTTGTAGTAACAACCTTCGAACCATCGACCCTCATAATTAAAGTCACGTTTTGCTCATCTCCTCATAGTGCCGACGTGTAAAATACTTGCAAAACAGCTGGAAAAATGAAAAATAGCTTGGATTGAGACCCATTTGTTCAGTATCCACCCCGTGACCAGTCACTTTTCAGTGCACACGGTACTGCTACACTTCCCACCTGCTGGACGATTGCCCTGTGACTCAGTGAGTAGTTCCTAGTTTTCCCATTGGCCAATGCATGCTACTTAGTAGTCACGATTATTGTATTTTAAGTACAAACTAAGCTTAGACACGCATCTTCCACATTGTACCAATTACTTTTCTTCTGTCCTTTTTAACTAACAGTTAGTCTGTTTTAACAGTCTGTTAGTCACGCTTTGACTCCTTTTTTTTTTTTTTTTTTTTTTTTTTTTTTTACAGTGGTATAATTTTCACTCGCATTTTACGTTTTAAACCATTCCGAAGAACATTCGTTCCGTGTTTTTCTCTCTACATCTGTGAGTGTGTGTGTGTATGTGAGCGTGTGTCTGTCGTGTATCCGCAAATCCTTGTAACAAGCTCAAATTCCACAATATTCATCGGATTTTTATGAATGTTCGTGGAATGTGCGGGTTAGGGTGAAGATGGTCCGCTATGTGTTTCGTTGTTCCCAAATCAATACTACACTCAGCGCATACGCAAACGTCAAATCCATCAAGCATAATTTTCTCACGCCCCTGTCAGCGCCCAATTAAACACCAATTTAGGAATCTAGGGAAGAGTTGATATTAAACAAAGAAAGAGTAATAAATTCCCCCTTTATTAATACAGTATTTAAACCCTAGCTCTCCCTATTGTCTCTCCTCGGTGTACCTTAGTCGAAGCTTGGACTCCAGAAGGTCTAGAAGGTCTAGGAAGGTCCAGAAGGTCTAGGAAGGTCCAGAAGGTCCAGAAGGTCTAGGAAGGTCCAGAAGGTCGTCTTCTTGTACAGAGCGGCACTGAAAAGAGGGCTTTTGTGAAGGGCACTGCCGTTGACGAGAAGGTAGCTAGTCGTCCCGGATTCAGCTTACAGTGCGAGGATAACAGCGGCCAATTGTTTCCAAGCGCAGTCCAGTGACGAAAGATGCGAATTTCGGCGCTCGTGGGTCTTCTAACTCCTCGTTCGGTCGGCGTTTTCTAGGTTGGGTCCCGCTGAGGGCCGGTCTCCTCAAAGCTGACCCGACACCCCCGTCGCACAGTGGGGCCAAGGTGGAGAAAAATCCATTTTTGCAAAGTGACTCAAAAAGGGATGTAATGTGGTTTTCTCAAAGTTTATTACCTATAGAATAAGGGAGTGAAAGACCTTCGGTGGCTAAAAATTGTTTTCACTACCAAATGTAGGCTGAAACATGATATTTCGAGATTTTAAGCTTTTTGAGAGTATAATTTGAAAATTGCCTACCACGTTCTATGTGATTGAAAAAAATCCTAAATAGTATAATGTTGACAATATATTCATGTAGTATCGCTAAGAAATATTGATTATTTTTTCAAAACATTATGGCTTGAACACTAGCTCCAGATTTGGGTTTTATTGCGAAATACAGCTTGGGAGGCATAGAAAAAACGAGCTTCGCCTTCCTTTGGTTTGGCTCATTTTTTTTCTTGAAGTTCTGACCATTATCAAGAAGCTGTACACATTTCATCGCCGTATTCCACCGTATTGAGGTGTAGTGGATTGAAATGTGATCAAAGACATAGCGAGACCGTCTTTGCCGTCACACATTAGATTGGTCAAATTTCAAAAAATGTGTTGAAAAAATCACTAAAAATGGCTAAATACGGCTGAAAATGATTGAATTTATATTTATTGGTGGAATATTGCTCAAATAAAGTTTATTATTTATAAAATAGAACATTGAAAATTTTACGTTCAAAATTATGCTGAAAGATTTAATTAAATGTTATATAAATTTGCTTTAAAAAAAATCTATAAAAACTGAAGAAGAAAAAATCCAAAATCTCTTTTTGAATTACAGATTATAATTTTGAATCGTTTTTTGCCATAAAGATTAATAAGAATAATAGCCAACAATTTCTTTACCCTCAAAAAGCTCAAATTTTAAAAGCATTTAACATTATACAATACAATAATTTACGAAAATTAGCTCGAATGATCATGATGCATGATTAGCACTTTTTCGCTCCTTCTTTGGAATTGACGACGAAGCTACCATTTCGCCTGAACATCACGACTTTGTGTTACGAAAATCTGTCACGAAATTACGACAATCAACTATACTCAAATCGGAAATTCAACTATGAGAATATTTTTTCAAGATGCAAGAACGGTAAACAATGCGGCTTGACCTTTTCAAGGTCTAGCCAATTTGACTTTTACTTCCAAAGATTCTTCCATTAAGTGAGGAAGCAAAGGAATTATTAATTTTGCAAAAGTTTAATCACTTAACACTAATTTAATTATTTTGTACAGGTACTGTATTTAATACTGTAAAGTCTGTCCGTAGACCTCCTGAAGATGATGGAATAAACCGTCGAAAGCTCGGGAACAAAATTTACTCAATCACCTGACCGAATCTCAATAATCAGCAACACACTTTGCCGAAGCTAAAACCTACCTGTATAATATACCTACCTGTATAATATACCTACATACATATTTATAAAGAAACCTTAATTCAAACAACCATTATCACCGTATTCCAAGACTTCTGTCTGAAACGAAAAAGACAACTTTTTCTACGAAAAGTTGGTAAATGATCACAGTAATTGTTCTCACCCATTCCCACTATTATTAACTTTAATTTTTTTCAAAACTCACAAGATTTAGTGCTAAAATAATAATTTTAAACTTCAGAAAACATAATTTTCTAATGTATTTTTGGATTCTGAATCGAATGAAACCATTCCCAAGTCAAAACACTCATTCATTTCAAAGATAATGATTTTTTCCCATTTTTGGCCATTTGGCCCCACTGTGCGTCGTCCTATGTCGCTCAAATTTTAAGGATAGGTGGCAGAGATTAATTTGAGCATTCCCTAGTGGTTTCAACATAATCCTATAATTAGTAGCCTCTGCGCATGCGCGAATATTTATTCTTTTTTTAAACGAGCCTAGTTTCAACAGTTTTCATCAGATTTTGATGAAATTTTCGGGGAATGTTCAAACCGTCAGGAGCAACAGAGCCAGTTCCAATTGATAGTAATTCGTCCGTTTCTAGGAATGGTGGGTGATCAGCCAACCAATCACCAAGCTTTTTTATGTCAAGATTGTCCCTGGCTGCGCGACAGGGCCTTCTATCAACATGCTGCTCACTCGTCTCGGTACGAACTCCAATGAACACTTCCATCTGCTCATTGATACTTTGGAGGCATAACTAACATTCCTACAATCCATCGAAATAGCACACTCTCTGTGACTCCACGACCACGAGTCAGCCCACCGTAACTCTTCATGGCTCGCATAAGGACTTTTTCTATGGTCATGTCAGACCAGCCACCTGACCAAAATTTATGTGTGCGGCGGATGGTGAAGTAACCCTTTTTAGTGACCTTTGTGAACTCTTCAGGATCCATCTTGTCTCTCAAGTTGATTGCATCTTGGTAATATAAATGTGCACTCTTGGCATAATTCAGATGGCCTGCCGCATGGAAATAGGGGATCATTTCTTTTTCGGATGCAAGGTGGATGCATAATACATATAATATGCATAATACATACATTTGAGTCATAGTACGTACAAATGAATGTTATGAGGGTAAAACATGCATTTTTCCGTACAATTTTACATTTTGAGAAATTTTATGTACTTTGGAACGGCTGTAACATAGCAGCTATTCGGTAAAAAAAAAAAAAAAAAAAAAAAAAAAAAAAAAAAAAACGTGACTAGTGAAATTTGAAGGAAATGTAATGCTCTTTCCGAAAATGTAATAAAAAAGACCTCTACGAGGCATAGTTTCCGAGTTATAGGCTGAAAACCGGAAAAAGTCCGAAAGCAGCCCACAGATTTTTCGACCTCACAGCTGGACTATACTTGAAACTTTTGTTCCTAATTTTTTGCCTAGTGATACTTCATTCTAAAGATTTTTTAGTGCTGAACACGATGGTTGAACCAGGTTTGCGATATCTCGTTCCGTTCTCAAATAGTAGCTAATTAGCCGTGAAGAAGCGCGATTTCGGTTTATTGTTTTCAATAATAAACCTTTGTAATCGAAACGGAAGTTAGTGAAGTACGTTTTCCTCCATAACTGCTGGACCATAGTTTATGAAATTTGGTTTAATATTAACGTATTGGCTGGGAATTTGTCTGTTAAATCGGCATCAATTTTGATCAACTCTAAAGGGTAGGTAGTAATGTTCTCAGAAAACTTTTGGGAAGGATCTCATTCATAGAAATTGCAGTGATATATTTAGAATTGCATAAATGATGAAGAATAAAATGGAGTTTTTTTGTAATAAATTCAAAAAATAAAATAAAAAATGAGTGGCCTGATTGGGATTTGAACCCCAGCGCAGCAGTGAAGGGGGTCGCCAAGGTACCCGATATATAAGAGATTTCGTTTGATGATTATAGACATGTGCTATGAGTATAACTACAATCGAATACAGAAATGATAAAAACTTGCAGCTATTTTGAATTTTGCTCATCTTGAAACGAGACCCAACAAATGGGGGTGGGGGTATTTTTCCCCTTGATGGATTACAAAGATTTGTTCTTGTAGATAATAAACCGAAATTGCTCCGCCATAATTCTTATTAGAGGACGAGAATTTACAAGAGTTCATGTGGTTTTGTAGGGAAGGGTTCACTCTTCGAGAAGTGATGGAGGATTTTCTCAACTCTACATAATAGAAAACCCCTCAGAAAGTTGAGGAAGTATTCAGGAAGTTTTTCCACTTCAGCTTCGCACAGTTTGGTTGCACGGTCTCCTTAAATTTTCCTCTTGAAAACTCCATTACGAGTTGTGCGATAGAACGTTGGAATAGTGCAGTTTTGCGTACCTAACCCTCGGCTAGAATATTGTGTATAGGAAAACAAATTGAAGCAGTGGTAAGCCGCTGTAGCTCCAAGTGAATGTCATCTTACCTCACGTGAATTTCAGCAAGTGGCTTGAAATCGTTCGGAAGAAAGGAGAAATCTTAACGAACGAAAAGGATGGAGCCAGTCATTTCATTCGTCTTTTGTCATTTTTAAGTAACTCTATCAAGTTTCGAATTCCTGGGGTGAGCAGGAGTAGATTTAGGTCATTCAGCTGATCAGGCTGAAGCCCGTCGCTTTATTATCCTCTTAATGTCCAAGAGTGGCTCCCTATCAAATGTCTACTACTCAGAAAGGTTCCATGTCAAATCGCAACTTCCTAAGAGAACAGAAGATAAGTTTGCTCTTTCACCTGATCTGGTTAGAGCGGATAACTACATTTGTTTACTGATGTTCCAGAGTGGTGTCCTGCCAAAATTCAACTTCCTATTGAGAAATGGAGAGAATATAGATAATACAGCTGATCCGGATGGAGCTGGTCATTTCATTCGTCTCTTATTGTCTGAAAGAGGCTCCCTATCTAATTTCAACTTCCTTTTTTGTGAACAGAAGAGAATTCAGCTCATTTAGCTGGTAAGGATGGAGCCATCATCTTATCCACCGCTTGGTGTCTCAGAGAAACTCTATCAAGTTTCAACTTCCTAAGGTGAACAAGAGAAAATTTAGCTTATACAGCTGATCAGGATGGATCCCGTCGTTTTATAGTCCTCTTGATGTCCCAAAGATGCTTCCTATCAAATTTCAACGCCCCAGAGAGGTTCCCTGTCAAATTGCAACTTGCTAGTTAAACTAAAATAAGTTTGCTCTTTCACCTGATCTGGTTGGAGCCGATAACTGAATTTGTTTCTTGATGTCCCAGGGAGGGGTCCTGTCAATATTTAACTACCTTGAGTTAAAAAGGGAGAATTCAGCTCATTCAGCTGATCGGAGTGGAACTCGTAATTTTACCTCATTCGTCACTTGTTGTTCGAAACCAAATTCGATCATTGATCATATTTCCGTATCCTCAGTGACCGATTTTGAAGTTTTACGTTACCTAGATCTTAATTGACTCTACTCTACTATAGCGCGAAGCGAGCAACATCCCCTACGGAATTAAACCTACCCTTAGGGATCTACCTTTTGCGAGCGAAGCGAGCAACATCCCCTACATGTGTTAATTGTAATACATTGCATGTATACAGCCACACCTTGCGAGCGAAGCGACCAACATCCCCTATTAACTTTTTGTGGTTCCACGTAGTTTTATAAGATTTAATTGTTTGTAAGAATTTCCAACAGAAAAAACGTCTGCCAAGTTGGGTGGGCAGTATAACTTCCTCAAGCGAGCGAAGCGAGCAACATCCCCTACAGAATTAAACCTACCCTTAGGGATCTACCGTTTGCGAGCGAAGCGAGCAACATCCCCTACATGTGTCAATTGTAATACATTGCATGTATACAGCCACACCTTGCGAGCGAAGCGAGCAACATCCCCTATTAACTTTTCGTGGTTCCATGTAGTTTTATAAGATTTAATTGTTTGTAAGAATTTCCAACAGAAAAAAAGTCTGCCAAGTTGGGTGGGCAGTATAACTTCCTCAAGCGAGCGAAGCGAGCAACATCCCCTACAGAATTAAACCTACCCTTAGGGATCTACCGTTTGCGAGCGAAGCGAGCAACATCCCCTACATGTATCAATTGTAATACATTGCATGTATACAGCCACACCTTGCGAGCGAAGCGAGCAACATCCCCTATTAACTTTTCGTGGTTCCACGTAGTTTATAAGATTTAATTGTTTGTAAGAATTTCCAACAGAAAAAAACGTCTGCCAAGTTGGGTGGGCAGTATAACTTCCTCAAGCGAGCGAAGCGAGCAGCATCCCCTACAGAAGTTAAACCTACCCTTGGAGATCTATCGTTTGCCAGCAAAGCGAGCAACATTCCCTACAGTTTCGATTGTAATACATTGCATGTATACAGCCACACCTTGCGAGCGAAGCGAGCAACATCCCCTATCAACTTTTTGTGGTACCACGTAGTTTTATAAGATTTAATTTGTTTGTAAGAATTTCCAACAGAAAAAAAAGTCTGCCAAGTTGGGTGGGCAGTATAACTTCCTCAAGCGAGCGAAGCGAGCAGCATCCCCTACAGAATTAAACCTACCCTTAGGGATCTACCGTTTGCGAGCGAAGCGAGCAACATCCCCTACATGTGTCAATTGTAATACATTGCATGTATACAGCCACACCTTGCGAGCGAAGCGAGCAACATCCCCTATTAACTTTTTGTGGTTCCACGTAGTTTTATAAGATTTAATTGTTTGTAAGAATTTCCAACAGAAAAAAACGTCTGCCAAGTTGGGTGGGCAGTATAACTTTCTCAAGCGAACGTAGCGAGCAGCATCCCCTACAGAAGTTAAACCTACCCTTAGGGATCTACCGTTTGCGAGCGAAGCGAGCAACATCCCCTACATGTGTCAATTGTAATACATTGCATGTATACAGCCACACCTTGCGAGCGAAGCGAGCAACATCCCCTATTAACTTTTCGTGGTTCCATGTAGTTTTATAAGATTTAATTGTTTGTAAGAATTTCCAACAGAAAAAAACGTATGCCAAGTTGGGTGGGCAGTATAACTTCCTCAAGCGAGCGAAGCTAGGAACATCTCCTACATGTTGGGTGGACAGTATAACTTCCTCAAGCGAGCGAAACGAGCAACATCTCCTACATGTTGGGTGGGCAGTATAACTTCCTCAAGCGAGCGAAGCGAGCAGCATCCCCTACAGAAGTTAAACCTACCCTTAGAGATCTACCGTTTGCGAGCGAAGCCAGCAACATCCCCTACAGTTTCAATTGTAATACATCGCATGTATACAGCCACAACTTGCGAACGAAGCGAGCAACTTAAGAGGGGGGGGGGGGGGGGGGGGGGCTCCAGGGTTTTTCCTACTCATATACAGCCGTTCCGAGCGAGCGAAGCGAGCAACATCCCCTACACACGTTAAACCTACCCTTAGGGATCTACCGTTTGCGAGCGAAGCAAGCAACATTCCCTTCATCCCACACTTTGCGAGCGATGCGAGCAACATTTCCTACATGCCACACTATGCGAGCGATCTAATGGGGGGTCCGGGGGGCTTGCCTCCTGGTTGGACATGGAGGCAAGCCGGAGCGGCAAGTAATCTATACATTTATGTTATTTTCAATTGGTACCTACTCACTTAAATATCGTTATACTGAGATAAGGGGGACCAGGAAAATGTACATTTTTCAATTAATTACATTAATTTTTCCTTCTGCAGGTGCCTATATCTACGCAGGCAAATTGATGTCAATCTTCGGATCTGCGATTTGAAATTAACCTCCTCTGTAATATCAAGAATAAATTCAATATCAATGCACACTGATCAGCTGTGGGGCTTCTGAGCCTAATTTGGTTTTTAATAGACTCATGATGCTGAAACCTAAAATGCAGTTCCTTTTTGGAGATCTGGAATAAAATTCCAAAGCATGGAGGGACTCAGATCAGGTTTGGAGCCCTCGAAGCCAAATTTCCTACACGACCCACGGTGTTGTTATTTAGATGGAGCTCCTCTAAGACTCCTCGGTAACAATTACGAGGTACGGAGACGCACTGATCAGCTGAGGGGCCTCTGAACGCATATTCTTTCCTTACCTATCGACCTTTTTTTTAAACATTTTCACTGTGAAGCGAAAAGTTGCGGGGTCTTTAAACTATAAATAAGTTGTCTCTTCTCGGAGTCACAGTGCGCCATGTTCTGATTATAATTACATACGGGGTTTATAATAAATTATAGACCAATGATCACAGAAATTATTATTTAACACAGAAATAATAAACTATTGTGTAATAATTGATTTTTTTTTTTTTTTTTTTTTTTTTCAAGTTGAGAAAACTTTTGGTTCAGTTGAGAATTTAATGATACTTCACAAGATGTGTCAAGCGACGCCTCTGATTCGAACTTTCTCTTGCTTAAATTTTCTTAACACCTAGCTACCGCCTTCCTTCTTTCTTCTGCTTGGAACGTTGGTGAAATTGCTTTGCCAAACTTTGGGACACCCCTCCTAAATACAGTGATATTGTTTCACCGAACCTTGTTTCCGATACTTGGCTTTACTTTGATTTTCTTATCTTAAGTACTTAATGGAAGTACTTACCCGCTTTAGTCTACTGTGTTCTTGCTTCGCTGGGCTTGTCTTTACTAAGTTCCTTCAACATACTCCCCCCCCCCCCCTCCTAATAGACCCCCGTTCCCCCGCTCCTCTCATAAACTCTGACTTAGGGCAGTTAGTAGCTAGCTTGTTATTGCTAACACATAAAATCAAAACAACCATGTAGGTAAATTAAAAAAAAAGAAGTATATTTGATCGATTTAAATTTAATAAATATTACGAGTATTAGTCAACTCAAGGAAAAGAGCTTAATCTTTTGTGTAAGATTAATTTAAGTCTAAATTTCTGTGTATAAATTAAAAAAAAAAAAAATAGTGATAAATCATACAGACTCAATGTAGAGTAGACGTGCAATCAATGGGTACTCTGAATCGGTACAAACTTGCATGAGAAATCTCTGTTTAGTAGGATATTATAAGCATTGCGCTTCTCTAACAGAAAATAAAATGTCTTCAAAAAAATTTAAGGTGATCACTTTGCCAAAGTGGTCCCGAACCTTAGTAACCTAAATACTTCCCTAATACTACTCCGAAAATACGTGGATCATCAAGGGATGATTGTAGCCACAACGAAGCTTGCTTAACGAAACTCTAGCAAGTAAGACAGTTTTATAGAGGGGATAGAAGCTTTTAGAAGAAAAGGTAAAGGGTATTGTCAATTTTTCAGAAAATAATGAAATGAATTTTATGAATCATTTATTTGTCCTTGAGTACTTCAAAACGCAAATTCTACATACAACCAGTATTGAGATTCAGTAATTTGAAAATGATAAATATGAACTGTGGTTTCGAATAATAGTTTTCGAGTAATAAAATAGAACATTAAAAAATTTATTGTACGAAATTATGCTGAAAAATGTACTTAAAATGCATTAAAATTTGCTTTAAAGAAATCGATAAACTGCAAAAAAAGCTAAAAATTTGAAAGCTCTATTTGAATAGGAGATTGTTGTTTAGAATACGTTTTTCCCCATAAAATCCATAGTTGACAATTTCTTGCTCTCAGAGAGCTCAAATTTCAAAACAATTTAACATTATACTCGTACAATACGATGAGTTACGAAAACTCGATCATACGATCATGCTGCGTGACTGGAACTTTTTAAATTCCAAGTATCTTGAAACTTAAACCAACAAATTTTGAAATTTTTGTTTTTGGTCGATTACGAAGATTCAGTATTGAAAATGATAAACCAAAATATTATTTAATCACTTAACTTTCCCTCAACCCGACTGAAACGTCGTAAGTGTAAGTATCTGAACCATGGTTGGACGTTCCTTTTAGTTTCATGCTAATTATGATGTTTGAATCTTCATCGTCTGCTTGTGTATTTATCCACCATTCTGTCTTTGCTGCAATAGATTCTCAGTTATGTTATGGCGTGGAGAATAGAGAATCTCTGCCTCGAGCCATTTCATCATTATTAAGCTGACGCTTGCAAGCACTGACGGTATTCGTGTAAGCTCCTTACCAGGAAGCTCAAATCTTTTCAATCCGTTTGCTCTATATACAACTACTTTCTCCGTTCACATACACTAAATATCCAAAGTTTTATCTCCACCCCGAACATCTTCAGAGTTTCATTAATCCTAAGTAGAAAATGCGTGACTTTCCTTTTAAGATGACGCAGGATTTTACTTAGGTAAGAACATGGTATTAAATTCATTGCCAGCGAACAGTGGGATTTCCGGAAGCACTGCCAGTATTACCTTCAAACAGTAATGGTTACCTACCTGATAATGTAAGTACTTGGTTAATTAAAACTAATTAACTTTGAAATCAGTTAGTTCCGAACGCCACTTGAAAAATAATTACACGAACTTATGGCAGTTTTCGTACATATTCTTAAGACATTAATATATATACATGTGAGTTATCATTATAACTTGCTTTGCCCGTTCGCTTCGCTCGATCGTCCAAGACATGACTGTAGGACATAGTGTACAATTAGAATGTCTTACCTATTGAGTCTGTACTGCCAGGAAAATCACCTATCTACGCTTCAGAAGCACTTCTACAGGTGACAAAAATTATAATAAACCATGTTTCGTGAAGTTAAAATTCCACTGGAATTATATCAGTTGGTCCGAGCGTCGTAGTTAGGTACAATACGATTTGCCAGTTATAATTTGCTCCCACGTGGTCGATTTTATCTACTGCAAAAGTTCAAGCTTATGGAGAGCAAACGGATGAAAGTGCGATCCGGGTGGTTTGATTCGATTCTTTGGGATGATGTTTATAAATGACACTCAAACAAACATTAATATCACCTTTTAAAGTTTTCGAGATCTCAATTTTTCAATATTTTAGCCATATATTACTATCCTATAGAGTTGATCAAAATCGATGTCGATGTTACCGGCACATTCTTAGCCAATGTATGATTCTTGAGCCATATTTCATAAAGTTTGGTCCAGCCCTTTAGAAAAAGGTTCGGACGGCAGGCGGACGGATGTTTTTATTCAAATTTTGGATTCTACGCGTCTTGAAACGTACCTAAACCCACATATATGTAGCAGAGTGGGTTACAGTTTTTTTATTTTTTGTCCCTTTCAATTACAAAGAATTTTTCTGTCACCTGTATAAGGACTTCAGGAGCATACAAAAGGTGGTATTTATATACCTCACATATAATATACTTCGTAAATTAAGGAAAGGTGTTCTGCGTAGAAGGGATAGCAAATACATAAATACAGAACCATTGTGTAATAACTTTCAGCGTTTCAAGAAATGAGACGAGTCATCGCAGACACTCAACACTTGCCAAAGATATTTTAGGAATAGGAAGATATCGTTTGCCGTTGAACTTTGGGGATCTCAAACCTTTCGTTATTATCATCACAGGAATAAAAAATTATCGTTGAATGGACAATGAACTGAAGCAATGGTTGAACATACAGCAAGGCTCCACCAGAAAAAAGCATCAAGCAGTATACGGGAAAAATCCTAAATTAATCCCGAACGGAAATCGCGCTAACCCCGACGAAAAATAATAATGATACTAATAATGAAACTATACTTTATGTCAATGGAAAATATTTTCTGCTCCTCCAATAGCTAACGAACAACTTTCGGTCCTTGAAAACTCCTAACTTCTCCTATAGATAGACGCGTCAGGGTCAGAACGCAAGCAATAAATCTTTTCTGAGAGTCGAAGGGATAGAAGTTCGGAAGAAAATAATTGGCATGTGATGTCTGATGTTGGTGGATCCATAGAACGGCTTTAGGCGCCACCAGCAAGTTTTTTCGTAAAGTGCTGCGAACAAAATCCCTGGTATATCAAAACAGAAGAAAACGTATTAACAGAAACTTTGGTTGGAGTTATAGACCCCATTACAACTTATGTCCCATAAAGTTTTGAAGGATACAGCTCAAAAAGGCTGCAAATTATTACACAAAGGAGTAAAATTTTTGTATTAAACATCCCGATATACTATCACATTTGTTATAAGAACAGTAGTGTTAGACGCACGCCTGGCACGCTTGGCAGGGGGTCACGGTGGGTGGTGAGGGGGGTGGAGTGAGAGGAAGTACCGCGGCACCTTGTGGGGGCTGGAGTGACCAGGGGCGTAACAGAGGGGTAGAGGAGAACGGATATTTATTACTTTTACGTGTTATACCTAGGTATATAATACACCGCGGCACCATGAGGTGGGTACAGCATTCCTTCGAGGCATGAATATAAGTATGTTTTTTTCTAGGTCATATTTGTATGTTAATACCAATGCTTTTCCTACGCATATTTAATAGCATATCCTTTCGACTTTTCGTACGTACTTAGATAATGATATTATTAAGGCAATAACTATTTGAATAGATAGGAGCTCAAATCGAGAAATATAAACATGCGTATATCTCTATCTCTATCTCTATTATTAATAAGAATGAAACTCCGTCTGTCGCTCTGTCGTGTCTATGCACGGCCAAACGGCTGAGTGGGCCGGATCTACGAGTGGGGGGATCTTTTTGGGATTTTCCGATAGGGTGTATAAGCGAATTTAAAATTTTCTAATCCCACCCGAACTATGGGCCGTAGGGCGGGAGGGGGGTCGAAGTAATAATTAATGTGCGCTTTTTCCACTTCCCCGCTTCCCCTACCCCTCTAAACGGCCGTTGACAATTCCGGGAAAATACGGGTTTCGTAGGTTTTCCTACGAGGAAGACGACGGCGCGATCGGATCGCGAAAAAGTATCGGGAAATGCGTTAAAAAAATGCGAGAGTACGGACCCGTTTTCTCGAAAAGTCCGCCGAAAAACTTGGTTTTTTCCGATTAAAATATACCCCATAAAGGTACGTTTTTCGGAACGGTTTTCGCGGGCGAAATACAGCTTTGATCCCGCCGAATCTGAATCCGAAGTCGGATATCGAAAAAAGTGACGGAAAGTAGGTCAAATTGGGAGGGGAATTGCGAGGGAAGCGTTTAACATCAGAAATTAATCGACCACGGGCCGCCGTTACACAACGTTGCTTACCTGAAGGGACCCTCACAGGGGGGTTCCCATTTGCACTTCTACGCAATACCTTGCGAGCGAAGCGAGAGCCATTTCAAATAATAAATACGGACTTTGTCCTACACATATACAAGTATACCTTGCGAGCGAAGCGAGCAACATCCCCGAATAAACTTTTCGTGGTTCCACGTAGTTTCTAAGATTTAATTTGTTTGTAAGAATTCCCAACTGAAAAAAACGTCTGCCAAGTTGGGTGGGCAGTACAACATTCCCTAATAAACTTTTCGTGGTTCCACGTAGTTTTATAAGAATTAATTTGTTTGTAAGAATTTCCAACAGAAAAAAACGTCTGCCGAATTGGGTGGGCAGTATAACTTCTTCAAGCGAGCGAAGCGAGCAGCATCTCCTACAGAATAAATACGGACTTGCGAGCGAAGCGAGCAACATCCCCTAATAAACTTTTCGTGGTTCCACGTAGTTTTATAAGATTTAATTTGTAAGTAAGAATTCCCCAACAGAAAAAAACGTCTGCCAAGTTGGGTGGGCAGTATAACTTCTCAAGCGAGCGTAGCGAGCAGCATCCCCTACAGAAGTTAAACCTACCCTTAGGGATCTACCGTTTGCGAGCAAAGCGAGTAAAATTCCCTAAATGCCATACTTTGCGAGCGAAGCGAGCAACATTTTCTACATGCCAGACTTTGCGAGCGAAGCGAGCAACATATCCTACATGCATATCCTACTTGGTTTTTTCCGATTAAAATATACCCCATAAAGGTACGTTTTTCGGAACGGTTTTCGCGGGCGAAATACAGCTTTGGGTCCGCCGAATCTGAATCCGAAATCGGATATAGAAAAAAGTGACGTTAAGTCGGTCAAATCGCGAGCGGAAGCGAGAAGAAGCGTTTAACATCAGAAATTAATTTTGCCGTGTTCGCGAGAAGGCTCTGGGAAGACGTGTATGGAGTTCGATGACAATGTGGCGAGCAGGTACACCTAGGTGCCCTACTCATATACAGGTATACCTTGCGAGGGAAGGGACTTAGCCTACGCAGTTAAATCTTGAAGGGAGTCGATCACTCATTTCAACGTAATAAATACCGGTTTTTTCCTACACAGGTATATCTTGCGAGCGAAGTGAGCAACATCCCCTAATAAACTTTTTTGTGGTTCCACGTAGTTTTATAAGATTTAATTTATTTGTAAGAATTTTCAACAGAAAAAAACGTCTGCCAAGTTGGGTGGGCAGTATAACTTCCTCAAGCGAGCGAAGCGAGCAGCATCCCCAACAGAAGTTAAACCTACCCTTAGAGATCTACCGTTTGCGAGCGAAGCGAGCAACATTCCCTAATAAACTTTTCGTGGTTCCACGTAGTTTTATAAGATTTAATTTGTTTGTAAGAATTTCCAACAGAAAAAAACGTCTGCCAAGTTGGGTGGGCAGTATAACTTCCTCAAGCGAGCGAAGCGAGCAGCATTCCCTAATAAACTTTTTGTGGTTCCACGTAGTTTTATAAGATTTAATTTGTTTGTAAGAATTTCCAACAGAAAAAAACGTCTGCCAAGTTGGGTGGGCAGTATAACTTCCTCAAGCGAGCGAAGCGAGCAGCATCCCCTACAGAAGTTAAACCTACCCTTAGGGATCTACCGTTTGCGAGCGAAGCGAGCATCATTCCCTACATGTTGGGTGGGCAGTATAACCTCCTCAAGCGAGCGAAGCGAGCAGCATCCCCTACAGAAGTTAAACCTACCCTTAGAGATCTACCGTTTGCGAGCGAAGCAAGCAACAACATCCCCTACATGTTTCAATTGCGAGCGAAGCGAGCAACATTTCCTACATACCACACTTTGCGAGCGAAGCGAGCAACATTCCCTACATGCCACACTTTGCGAGCGAAGCGAGCAACATTCCCTACATACCACACTTTGCGAGCGAAGCGAGCAATTTAGTGGGGGGTCCGGGGGCTTGCTCCCGGCTGGACGTGGAGGCGAGCGTAGCGAGCCGGAGCGGCTAGTTATTAATAAGAATGAAACTCCGTCTGTCGCTCTGTCGTGTCTATGCACGGCCAAACGGCTGAGTGGGCCGGATCTACGAGTGGGGGGATCTTCTTGGGATTTTCCGATAGGATGTATAAGCGAATTTAAAATTTTCGAATCCCACCCTAACCCTGGGCCGTAGGGCGGGAGGGGGGTCGAAGCAAGTTTTAATGCGCACTTTTTCGACTTCCCTGCTTCCCCTACCCCACTAAACGGCCGTCGAAAATTCAGGAAAAATACCGGTTTCGTGGGTTTTTCTACGAGGAAGACGACGGCGCGATCGGATCGCGAAAAAAGTATCGGGAAATGCGTAAAAAAAATGCGAAAGTACGGACCGTGTTTTCTCGAAAAGTCCGACAAAAACTACATTTTTTCCGATTAAAATATACCCCATAAAGGTACGTTTTTCGGAACGGTTTTCGCGGGCGAAATACAGCTTTGATCCCGCCGAATCTGAATCCGAAGTCGGATATCGAAAAAAGTGACGGAAAGTAGGTCAAATTGGGAGGGGAATTGCGAGGGAAGCGTTTAACATCAGAAATTAATCGACCACGGGCCGCCGTTACACAACGTTGCTTACCTGAAGGGACCCTCACAGGGGGGTTCCCATTTGCACTTCTACGCAATACCTTGCGAGCGAAGCGAGAGCCATTTCAAATAATAAATACGGACTTTGTCCTACACATATACAGGTATACCTTGCGAGCGAAGCGAGCAACATCCCCGAATAAACTTTTCGTGGTTCCACGTAGTTTCTAAGATTTAATTTGTTTGTAAGAATTCCCAACTGAAAAAAACGTCTGCCAAGTTGGGTGGGCAGTACAACATTCCCTAATAAACTTTTCGTGGTTCCACGTAGTTTTATAAGAATTAATTTGTTTGTAAGAATTTCCAACAGAAAAAACGTCTGCCAAGTTGGGTGGGCAGTATAACTTCTTCAAGCGAGCGAAGCGAGCAGCATCCACCTACAGAATAAATACGGACTTGCGAGCGAAGCGAGCAACATCCCCTAATAAACTTTTCGTGGTTCCACGTAGTTTTATAAGATTTAATTTGTAAGTAAGAATTCCCCAGCAGAAAAAAACGTCTGCCAAGTTGGGTGGGCAGTATAACTTCCTCAAGCGAGCGTAGCGAGCAGCATCCCCTACAGAAGTTAAACCTACCCTTAGGGATCTACCGTTTGCGAGCAAAGCGAGTAAAATTCCCTAAATGCTATACTTTGCGAGCGAAGCGAGCAACATTTTCTACATGCCAGACTTTGCGAGCGAAGCGAGCAACATATCCTACATGCCAGACTTTGCGAGCGAAGCGAGCAACTTAATGGGGGGTCCGGGGGGCTTGCCCCCGGCTGGACGTGGAGGCGAGCGTAGCGAGTAAAATTCCCTACATGCCACATTTTGCGAGCGAAGCGAGCAATTTAATGGGGGGTCCGGGGGCAGAAGTTATACTGCCCCCGGACCCCCCATTAAATTGCTCGGTAGTCCACCCCTAATTTTTTTATTTTTTAGAAAAAAATTTTAATTTCTATTTTAATTAACGTCTGCCAAGTTGGGTGGGCAGTATAACTTCCTCAAGTGAGCGAAGCGAGCAGCATCCCCTACAGAAGTTAAACCTACCCATAGAGACCTACCGTTTACGAGCGAACCGAGCAACATCCCCTAATAAACTTTTCGTGGTTCCACGTAGTTTTATAAGATTTAATTTGTTTGTAAGAATTCCCAACTGAAAAAAACGTCTGCCAATTTGGGTGGGCAGTACAACTTCCTCAAGCGAGCGAAGCGAGCAGCATCCCCTACAGAAGTTAAACCTACCCTTAGAGAACTACCGTTTGCAAGCGAAGCGAGCAACATCCCCTACACACGTTAAACCTACTCTTAGGGACCTACCGTTTGCGAGCAAAGCGAGCAACATTCCCTACATGCCACAGCTTTGGGTCCGCCGAATCTGAATCCGAAATCGGATATCGAAAAAAGTGACGAGAACTCGGTCAAATTGCAAGCAGAAGCGAGCAAAGCGATTAAAATGATTCTGCCGTGGACGAGAGAAGGCTCAAGAATTGACGTGAAGGGTTCGATGTCACAACATTGCGAGGCGAGCAGGTATGCCTACATAGGTACCTACCTTGCGAGCGAAGCGAGAGCCATTTCAAATAATAAATACGGACTTTGTCCTACACATATACAGGTATACCTTGCGAGCGAAGTGAGCAACATCCCCGAATAAACTTTTCGTGGTTCCACGTAGTTTTATAAGATTTAATTTGTTTGTAATAATTCCCAACTGAAAAAAACGTCTGCCAAGTTGGGTGGGCAGTATAACTTCCTCAAGCGAGCGAAGCGAGCAGCATCCCCTACAGAAGTTAAGCCTACCCTTAGAGATCTACCGTTTGCGAGCGAAGCGAGCAGCATCCCCTACAGAAGTTAAACCTACCCTTAGAGATCTACCGTTTGCGAGCGAACCGAGCAACATCCCCTAAATGCCAAACTTTGCGAGCGAAGCGAGCAACATTTTCTACATGCCAGACTTTGCGAGCGAAGCGAGAGCCATTTCAAATAATAAATACGGACTTTGTCCTACACATATACAGGTATACCTTGCGAGCGAAGCGAGCAACATCCCCGAATAAACTTTTCGTGGTTCCACGTAGTTTTATAAGATTTAATTTGTTTGTAATAATTCCCAACTGAAAAAAACGTCTGCCAAGTTGGGTGGGCAGTATAACTTCCTCAAGCGAGCGAAGCGAGCAGCATCCCCTACAGAAGTTAAGCCTACCCTTAGAGATCTACCGTTTGCGAGCGAAGCGAGCAGCATCCCCTACAGAAGTTAAACCTACCCTTAGAGATCTACCGTTTGCGAGCGAACCGAGCAACATCCCCTAAATGCCAAACTTTGCGAGCGAAGCGAGCAACATTTTCTACATGCCAGACTTTGCGAGCGAAGCGAGCAACATATCCTACATGCCAGACTTTGCGAGCGAAGCGAGCAATATTCCCTACACGCCACACGTTGCGAGCGAAGCGAGCAACTTAATGGGGGGTCCGGGGGGCCTTGCCCCCCGGCTGGACGTGGAGGCGAGCGTAGCGAGCCGGAGCGGCTAGTAACTATAGAAGTATAGGTTGTGGCAACTCGAAGTAGGACACGCCGAGGAGTCTGGACGGGCCTTATGACGTACGCAAGCCAACTAAAACTACGATCAAACTCAATTGAAAAAATAATAGGCCTTTGTGAAATAATTTGCTGCGTTTTTCTCTTTCTTGTCGATGTTTTAGCCCTTAGGGAACGCAAACGGACAAACACACAGCAACGGGAGTTGTTCATTTCGATTATTTGGGCGGATATCTATAAAAGAAACTCAAAAAACATAACTGTTATACTGAAAGATTTCATGATTTCGAGTTTTGAATATTTCAGCCCTTAGGTTCTACCCTTTAGTGTTGATCGAACATGATGCCGATCTTACTGGCACATCCCTGGCCGGAGTAATTTTTAAGCCAAATTTCTTTAAGTTTGGTCCAATATTTTTTTAGAAAAGCTTCGGACGGCACGGCGCGGCGTACGGCGAACAGAGGGATTTTTCTATTCGGTTTTTGGATGCTACGTATCTTGAAACGTATACCAACAAATTATGAAGGGTGTTAAAAAAATAAAATTTTTGATTTGGCGATAAGGTTCATAAATTTTTTATGGTCGATCACAAAGGTTCATTATTGAAAATAATAAACCAGAAAAAAAGTAAAAACCACGTTTTTTGACTTGTTTCACTATACGGAAACAATAATAGAAATACTGTATAAACAAATAGATTATTGATCAACATGATTTAGCTCTCTAATTACCTACTAAGTGATAATCAGACCGACTCTCATGAATCCAAACCTATGCTGTATTAAATGGTTTCAGTGTAAAGATGTCTGCATGTTTGTGGCTATTCTCAATCACCTCGAACAGTATGGTTTCCAGCTTGAGTGTTGATGTGACAAGCAGTTCGCGAATTCGGTAATTATTTTAGTAGAGTATCAATCTTTCAATTGAATGATCAATCAATTCTCGAGCAGCTGGGAAGGCGTTGAGGTGACCGCTACGGCATACATACCCACGCCACGGAAAGAGATAGCGTTCGGTTAACCACTAGACGGATTTGTGGTGCCAATAATTCTACCCTGAACTCCAAATAATCAATTTCTGTTTTTCTTTCCAGAAAAACCTGGATCCCGATCGAACATTTCGTCTAATGTAAACCATGTGAGCTAAGTTCTACTATCTAGCTTATTATAGACAACATGGGCCCCGTAAATCGATATAAATGGGCTGGGAAGAAAGAGCACTGTCCGTGTTACATTCATCAGCCGATTCGTGGCACAAGGCCGGACGAACCATTGAAAGGGATTATTTTTGTCGAATCCTCAAAAATAGAGTGAGTCAGCTGTCTTTTTCACACCCCCACTGTCTGGGTGTTTCCAACTCCTTTTTGTGTGTAGTCGTCAGAGCTGCAACACGCTATTTATATTTCCCTTTGAACAGCTTGCTCGTTAGAGTGAAGTTTATCAGGGAGGCAAAAACGTTTGAACAGGCCGGCGCAAAATGTTGCGGACGTGAAAAAAATCCTGAAATATGAACATTTTCTGTAAACCCTTAAACCCCCCCCCCCCCCCCTAAACCAACCCTTCAAACCCTTTGCTCATGAATTATTCAACTTGTTTCTATAAGCATCATGATTTTTCTACTCATTTTAATGATGGAAAAGTCGTATTTATCATCATTTTTCGGCTATAACATGTTATTTATTTTTTTTTTTTAAACGTTTCTCCTCGTTTACTTTTAAGTTGGAAATCTTATGAAATGTCAATGTGTTCAAGAGGAATATACATACAGAATTTTTTTTATTTTTATATTTATAGCTTTGCGAGCGATCAGTACCTCATTAATTACTAATGCCAATTCGCATGTGTTGTGAACAAGTTCTGTTGTTCAGTTGTGTTGAATTGATTTGCCCATTTTTGGTTTATTATTTCCAATAATAAGCCTATGTGATCGTGTAGCAAAAAATTTTTATAACCCCCCCTCAAACTTTGTCACTTTACGTTTCAAGGTGCGTAGAATCGAAATTTGAAATGTCCGTCCGCCGTTCGCCGTCCGCCGTTCGCCGTTCGCCGTCCGCCGTTCGCCGTCCGCCGTTCGCCGTCCGCCGTCCGCCGTCCGGGCCATAAAAGGCCTAAGAATTGACTTAAAAAAACCCGTTCTTTCGCACATAGACTCCATTTGGGGTCTAGTTGGTCCTAACGTTTAACCATCCCGATCGCTTTACTCGCATAGATGCTATGGGCCAAAAACGGGCGAAAAAGTGTGTTTTTCTACGCGCGCACGCCTGGCACGCTTGGCAGGGGGTCACGGTGGGTGGTGAGGGGGGGGGGGGTGAGCGGGGGGTGGAGTGAGAGGAGGCGCCGGCGCACAGTGGATGGAAACAGCAGTTTTTGTGCAAAAACCTCTTAGATGAGCCAAGTGGTTGAACTTGATATGGATTTTCATGTTTTTTGGAGTGCTGAGTCGATTGAAACCATTCCCAACTCGCTAACTATAATGGCTAATCGGATAGCAACGTTTTAGCGAATTTTCTTAGAAAATGAAGCTATTGCAATGGCTCCAAAATTTTTAAAATAAAAATTTAAAAAAAATTTTCATCGTGGAAATCCGTTTTGAAGTATTCTGAAATGATTCCTGGATCTCTACGCTTTTTTATGTGTATATATATTTGTATATATAAGAATGCCCTGCTTTCTACATTGGAAAAGCCGAAACCAGTCATATCCCTTATTACTGCACCAAGTATCTACTACCAAAATGATAACTAGTAAAAAAAAAGGTGTGGCGATGAATGGCAAATGAGAACCTTTTTTCATTTTTCATAGCGCGAAAGCTGAATCAATAGTAAATCAAGCTGAATAATTATTTTGAAGGAACGTAAGTATAACCGAAATGGGTTACTTAATTATTTTTTATTCACCTGATGTAAAACCGTTTCTTCCAAATTTGGGTATCGTTCGCGCAGATCTTTCTCAAAATCACTTCCACTCTTAAATAAAATCTCGCAAAGCACTGAATATGGAATTTCTAAAGACATTTTTTTTTTTTTTTACCACTATATTACGATTTTCTTTTACCACAATGTGTGTTTAAATGTTAGGTACCACGCTTCCGCTGACGTTGAATGATTTTATATTGATAGAAGACTACTCTCAAAGAACTATTTTTCTAGACGAAGAATGAATCGTAACATTCATTCTCGGGAAAAGGTTCCGACCTAGTGGTTTATTTACTCAGACTCGTCAAAGCAGGAGTTGATAGGCGGGTGCCGTCACTTACTTTCCTCAACGTTTTTGTTCATCGTGATCACCGACGGCGGAGAACGGCGATCAAATTAATACACAAGACACTTGAATGAGTGCGTAGTCGGATTATTCTAGTCCCAGGACGACCGGAGATGACCTGCACTATTGGCACTCTATCAAAGTTAAATAATCACATGATTTTTCCAAAAATCCTCATTATCACTGCTTACTCTTGGTGATGCACCAAAAAAATGTGAAAAAATGATCAGGTACACCTAAACATGTATACAATACATGGTATATTTCGTCTTGGGGTATTTCCCCAGTTTTGTAGGCATAATCAATCATCAATGGCTACTACACCAAAATCTTAATTTCAAGCATACGACCAATTATCACACTCAATGCCTTCTCAAAATTTTCTGCACGCCCAAATGGGGAAACTAAGGGCTAGGTTTGTGTCAGAAGGTATCTAGGAACAATATAAAAATGGAAAAACATTTTTATTAACGCTTTCATTTTTTGAGGTTTTTGCACGCTTCCATCCACTGTGCGGCGCCGCGGCACCTTGTGGTGGGTACGGCGCCGGCGTTCCTTCGAGGCATGAATATATGTTTTTTCAAGGTCATATTTGTGTGTTAATACCACAGCTTTTCCTACGCATATTTAATAACATATCCTCTCGACTTTTCGTACGTGCTTAGATAATGATATTATTGAGGCAATAACTATTTGAATAGATTGGAGCTCAAATCGAGAAATATAAACATGCGTATAGGTATATTATAGAAGTATATTATAGAAGTATAGGTTGTGGCAACTCGAAATAGGATACGCCGAGGAGTCTGGACGGGCCTTATGACGTACGCTAGCCAACTAAAACTATGATCATACTCAATTGAAAAAATAATAAACCTTTGTGAAATAATTTGCAGCGTTTTTCATTTATTGTGATGTGGACCTTAAATAATCCGGACATTTGCAGCAGTAGTGCAATTTGACATTGCAAGGTATTGATTGAACTCCTGAAAATGTGGTTTTTGTACATACTTGGTTGGTTCGCTCTCGTGATCCAGATTGTGTTCTTCACTATCGGATTGTCTGCAGGGCTGTATTATGTAGCCGAGCTGGTAGAGGAGTACACAGTGACATCTAAAAAGATAATCACTTGGATAACGTTGGCTGTTCTGGCTGTTTATGTCTTATTTATTATCTTGGAAGACTTCTCATACTACATGATAATCTGTGGGATCATTAGTCAATTTGCTCATCTATCCATACTGGAGAATTTTCCCTATGTGGATGTTTTATCTCTCCATTTCATCATAGCTGTGATACTGTTTTTCGTCACTCACTATTTCGCATTTGCATATTTTGCATCAACCTATTATCCACTTTCTGAAGCTATGGGTATTTCCTCAAAGAAACAAAAAGTTATTTTAATTACTTTGTAATTTACTGTTTGAGAAAGTGCTCTTCAAAGAAAACTACGGTAACCGCCATCTCTTTTGATTAAGTCAACTCCTGTTCTTAACGTTTCTCTGTAATTCGTTATAAATTAACGAATTATTCAAAGGGTATTTTTTTATTCAGTCTAGGGGAAGTATTCAATAAAAATCGCAAAATATAAAACAGCATAGTCTTATATTTTAAAAGGGTTTCCCTGTCCATCAATCTTGAATTAAATAAACAAGAGACTTACTGCTCATGAATATACAAACACAAACAATACACATTACTATCTTTATTCTTTTCTAAATCATTCGGTATCTTCTTCGTTGGCTCAAGGTGAAAATATATTTCACAAACTCAATAATTTGTATAGATAATATATTTGTATAGATAATTTGTATAGAATTTGTACTTTTACATACTAATTTATTCTAATCTTGACTGTACTACCTTTAATTCCGTTTTTTCTCTCATGGTTCTTTAATTCGAATAATCTTGTCTTCATTTCTAAAAGCTTAGGATTTTTGACTGATATTATTCATATTATTGCAAGTTAGTCTGCATACAATAAACATGTTCATTATTGAACCATTGCATATTGATTTTTGTGATTTTGTTGAAATTGCAGTTGTTTGTGACAACCATGCAGGATTTTTCAATGAAGTTTGGAGTATTTTATGTTACTGAAGGTGTAACTCATTTGTATAATTTTTTGAAATGAAACAGTGATGAGAAGAAAATCACATTAAGAACCTGCCTGAATCATAGTGTTGTATGTATCTAAACTTTAATATACCTAATTATTGAAGGAACGCAAAAAAAAAAAAAAAAAAAAAAAAAAAAAAAAAAAAAAAAAAAAAAAAAAGTGTTTTTTGGTTTATTACAGTCGGCCAAAATGCGATTCTGGCTGGAGAAAATTTTTTTTCGGCCCTATCTTACAGGAAATTTTACGCTGATTCCGAATATACCCATTGTTCCTAGACCTCTTTTTAAAAAAAAATAAATAAATAAAAAAATAAAAAATTAAAAAAATCTTCTGCGAATACAATTTGAAACGATTTTTGTTGTACAGAAAGGTTATAAAGGATTAAATTCTGCGTCGATTTACCATCAAAAATTTCTCGATTGATTGATTTATAAGAAAGTAATAGTATTTCAGAGTTTAAAAGTTTTCAGCACTCCAGAGATACCTACCAGTTATTCGCAAATAAGGTATACAAGTTTATATGTAATCGAGTTTCTTATAATAGAAAAGTTGTGAATAATTATTACGCGCCGATTGGCCACCAATTTGTTTTATTTCCCCCAAAAATTATCAGAGTTATGGTGTTCCAAATTTTGATAAAGCCCCCATTTTCCACTTTCATGCCGTCCCCAGGACGAAAAATCATGTTTTCGAGGAGCAAGTTATTTCAATGTATAACAACAATAACTGATGAGATGCAACCTCTATGTGTGGGTGTAAATATGCTCGTTGACAATGTTTGAGTGAGACTTATAGTTTTATATGGTTTATTATAGTTAGTTTAGTTTTCAAGGTTTTTTGAATATTTTTTAATTGGAGATGTTTACAAGAGTACGCTTCCATCTGCAAACCTCTGCGGCTGAAATAAATTTTTCAGTAAATTATTAATAGATATATGCTGAAAGCAAGTGGGAAAGAATTATGATGTACTGATTTATGCAAAAAGAATCAGTGTAGTATTTAAGTGGAAAAGCAGGGTTTTCTCAAATTTTGAAACACCATAACCCTAAAGTTTTGGGGGAAAAAAAGTTGGTGGTCAATCGGCGCGTAATGCATATTATTTTCGACTTTAAAGTTGTGTGTAGGAGAAAATTTGAAACTTTTTTTTTTTTTTTTTTTTTTTTTTTTTTGCACAAAAAATGCATTCAGAAGGCATTAGGAGTATATTCGGAATCAGCTTGAAACTGTCTGTAAGATGGGGCCAAAAACAATTTTGTCCAGGCTGAATCACTACTGTGCATTTCCGTGGAATCGCGAGATCAAAATCAACCGATTATTTTGGATTTAGGCATTTAGAACACAATTACAAAGTATGGAGGAACTCTGATCAGCTTCAAAACCTCTGAGGCTAATTTCTTTCCTAATCGACTCACGGTGATGTCATTTAGATCAAGAACCTATGGGTCATCTCAAAAACAATTACGAGGCTCAAAGGCACACTGATCAGCGGAGGGTCAACTTCTTGGTAAAACTACTTGGTAGTACGACGGCAGGAGGGACTTGTTGCGGAGATGCAGGTAGATAGGTGAATACCGGAAGAAAGAGGAGACGAGGACTATGAATTCCTGCACTTAGAGTAGGACCCCAGAATTGATGTGGAAGTGCTCTCCAAGAGTGAATACTTCGGAGGTATGACATAAGATCCGAATTTCAAATGGAGTATGTAAGTACCTTCTTTGTACAAGATGGTTGCTTGCAAATATCAATTTATATGTAATGCAAGAAAAATATAGATAGACAAATTTTGTCCAATATGATCCTATACACTAAGGAGCGGAGAAAAGACATTTTTTGTATTTAAGGATGATAATTAGGAGAAAAAGAGTATCCTGAAATCCAAAGGATTTCAGGCATACAAACCATTAGTGTAATATAGATCCTATCAGCTGTAATTATCTATGTCGAACCAAAAATGATGGATTATATGCTGGGATTGTGTGTCTCCTTATTATTCGGGTCCTGATAGATGATGTTCCGTTACTGAGTTTGTGAATGTTGACGAACGAAGTGAATTTTTAAGACTCAGGTAGCATTTTTGAGCTTCATAGACCGATAACATAGTATTACAGGTATTACTATGGTATAGCGTGTGTGCGTATGTCATCACGCTAAATGCCGGATCTTAGGAGCTAGATCAACTTGAATTTAGCAGGTAAACTCAGGACTCTAGAAATCAGGAATGAGCTGTATGAATTTTGGTGGCACCACGGCACCGGGTAGCATCATGACGTCACGGACCAATTAAATTTGCGAAAGTTCGCCGCGCGTCAAACGCGTTTATATGATGTTTTCTAACCTCTTTCGACATTTTGAACTTGTTTCGTACTTTTTCCGCACGTTTTCTTCTGTGATAATGGAGTTAGCTGATATAGAAACGGCCAGTTCTACATTTATTATACACCTTTATCGGGAGATGCCCAGTTTCGTAGAAAATTACAATATATTGTCTAGTGTTTCTAGACAATGGTAAAAACCAAATACGAAGGTTTGAGTCATGCTCATTTGAGTAAATTTCATTAATTGTTCAGAGTAAATTTATGTTTGATTGTTTTGAAATTTGAGCAATTTGTCTGGAAATCTTTCTTGTAGTTCCAATTATTCTGCCATACAAATAAACTTTTGGATTCTACCAAATATTTGTTGCCTCAATTTGGAGTATGAGTAGGTTTTAGCATACAATAAAAAGACCTTTAAATTATCATTGATCTAAATTAATCACTGAAATTAGTGATAATTGAAAGGTCTTTTTTATATGTATGATAAAACTTCATTATGGAAGATTATCACACGAAATCTTCAAAAACTCTTCTAAGATTATTGGAGTGTAAGTGATGAAATTCACCGAACTCGCTCCAGCTTTCAAGTATTTCCTCGGCCGGTATCCTTTTTTTTAATTATTTATAGCTGAATAATACGAAAGAGCTGTTGAGCTGGTCAGCAGCTCATACTTGTTGATCGACGGCATGAATGCAAAATCAAATTGAAAAAATGAAGTTGAAAACACAGGCGATGCGAACAGAACAGCTAGCCAAACCAGCTAGCTAAACTAGCTAACTAGCTAAACTACGAAGCGTTTTTGCGTTTCCACGTAGGACACAATTTTTGACATTTCATGTCTTTGCTATGGCACACAACCAAATTTTCGTTATGTCACGTTACGTTACGTAACGAAATATGCTCAATTTCTGATGATTTCCGCTTACAACCGAGTCGTTGCTAGGGAAATGGTACTTCGTCGTTTTTCATCCCACAAAATTCGTTGACCAAAAGTTCGAAAGCTCTTGATTTGTCCAACCATATTATGTTAACTACTGCGAAGTGCTTGGCCAACAAGCTGAGTTATGAGCATGGTTATATGAATAATTGTTTACACACAGGTGATCATTCTCAATAATTGATATTGTGAACATGATTGCAACCGCTTGTTAATTTCTGATGATTTCGTTGAGCTGGTGTTTCGATGATTTGATTCATGGCAGGTGATCCGAATTTTTCTCTATTAGACGCAATCAACCATTTGTGGTCATGGGTGTCAAACAAGAATAATTTACAGTATATTAAAAATTAAATATGGTATTTCAGTGGATTACTGGACAGTTTATTAGATTTGGTGATATAGTGAATGTGATTTTAGAATTTGGAATAAATTATTTAAATGAGTAGAGTAAATTCCTAGTAGTTCGGTAATGTTCCTTGGAATGTTAACGGCTGGGTCATAGAATCCTGGGCACACCGAGAGAAGGTGAAATATCGTAGGCGGGCATACACAGGTACCTAGTACAAACTGGAGGCAAACTGAAGTCTTGGTGGGCTTTATTACAAGAGTTTATTTAAATCATTGAAACTGTTACAATTGTAATGAAAATAATTACAATTATTGTTACAATTGTTTTGAACATTATTTGTCAAAATTATTTGTTGAAATGGGGAGGAGGAGGGGGGGGGGGGCAAAAACATGAAATGTCCCAATGTGTTGCAGTCTCGTATGCAAGCGTTTTTTCCTCATGTTTGTGTTATCCCCCATCCCGAGTCAATTTCTTTTCAATAAATTGAGCAGACGTTCTACCAAGCTCTGCTCGCTTTTGGACTGTGTGCCTTCAATTCTTTTTCTCCCGCGCGGCATGACGCGGCAGCGCTCTAAGGCAGTGTCCTACGTGGATCCGCCGCGAGCGTCAAGCCGCGCGTTGACGCGTCAAGTCGGCGCGTTGCCGCGTCATGCCGCGCGGGGAAAAAAATGGTGTCCTACGTGGAAACGCGAAAACGCTTCGTAGTTTAGCGAGCATCACCCGTTGTGTTCTCATCATCTGTGTTTCTTACTTCAGTTTTTTCATTTGATTATGCCATCGATCAACAAGTTTGAGCTGCTGACCAGCTCAACAGCTCTTTTGCATTATTTAGCTCAAAAGAATAAAAAAAGAAGGAGGCCCGTGGAGGAAATTTTCAAAAGTCGGAATAAGTTCGGTGAATTTCATCACTTATATGCAAAATTGAGGAGAAGTGAAGAGCACTTCAAGT
Source organism: Adelphocoris suturalis (assembly GCA_030762985.1). NCBI lineage: Eukaryota > Metazoa > Arthropoda > Insecta > Hemiptera > Miridae > Adelphocoris > Adelphocoris suturalis. The sequence continues at coordinate 20,781,394 of CM061046.1, forward strand.
CGTATGCAAGGATGACTGTACAAACATTCGATTATATCGTGAATAAAATTAAGCAAGAATTCGCTCATTTATCCACCACCAATTTTCAGAGGCCCATTTCCGTGGAAGAAAGACTAATGCTGACCTTGAGGTAAGTCGTCCATTACTTTTTACGTTCAGAAAGATACCTACTTAACAATTTCTTATTGGTAAACAATTTTTTATTTACTTAAATTTAAGCAGCACCCCAACCAGAAGGGTCATTAGCGGTATGGTAAACAATTACTAAACACCAAACCAATTAACTATTGATGTTCTATATTTCATTAGAATTTAATACTAGGTAGTTAGGTATTTTAGCAAATTTTAGAAAAAAAATAAAACTACTGCAATTGCATCAAAAATGTTAAAAATAATATTTATCTGGAATTTCTTCTGGAAAATCGTTTTGAGGCATTTTGAAACTAGGAGATATTTCACCAAAAAAGTTGAAAACTTATGAAGTAGCTCAAATTTTGAAGTTTGAGTCACTGAAAATAGGCATAAAGGTTTAGAATCGTTGAATGTGTAAATTTAAAAGAGTTCTACCCCGACAAATATTCCCAACTATGAAGTAAACCATTCAAATTTGTGAGCACAAAATTGTAATTTCTTACTGGTGAACAATTTTTTATTTACTTATTTATTTAATAATTTAATACTTTCGTTTTAGCACATTTTAATGAAATTTAAGTACATTTTCTAATTAAGCATTATTTTGTTCATACATTTTCCAATGTTCTATTTTATAGTTAATAAACTTTATCTGAGCAATATTCTGCTAGAAAATATTAATTTAACGATTTTTAGCCGTTTTTAGTTATTTTTTTTAGTAATTCTTTGAAATTTTACCAATTTAAGGGGCTCAAAAAGTGTTGGACACACACACACACACACACACACGCACACGCACACACACACGCACACACACACACACTATATATATATATATATACCTATATATATATATATATATATATATATATATATATATTATTTTGAGTTATTACAGAAGGTTTCTGTAAAATTCTGTTTCTGTATTCTGGGAACAATTTTTTTGATGTTTTAGTTCATTGTTGATAATCTTCTTTTCACTAAAACGCTAATAAAAATATAAATTTTACGATTTTTGGCGTTTTCTTTTTCTTTTCTTTTAGCACATTTTTTGAATGTTGATCAATTTAATGTGTTGGCCAACGAACTAATCCATTCGTTTGAAAAGCTTGATTTTTTGGCGAAAGAGCGGAATTTTTTCCAACCCTAAGGTGAGTTATCGTCTGGAATGTCACACACACACACACACACACACACACACACACACACACACACACACACACACACACACACACACACACACACACACACACACACACACACACACACACACACACACACACACATATATATATATATATATATATATATATATATATATCCCTACATATGAAAAAGCGTTAAACTCTAGAATTCGTTTCAGAATGTCCCAAAATGGATTTCAATAAAAAAAAAATGTAGAAAGTTTTGATTTTACAATTTTTGGAGCCATTGTAATAGCTTCATTTCCCATGAAATTTTTCTAAAAGATAACAACAGCAAACATTTGGTAAAATACAAAAGTTTGTTTGTATAGCAGAATAATAGGAACTACAAAAAGATTTTGAGAAAATTTGCTCAAATTTCAAAACAATTTAACATAAAATTTGCTCACACGAGCATGATTCGAACCTTCGAATTTTTTGTTTTTATCATTGTTTATAAACACAAGACAATACCTATATCGTAATTTTCTTCGAAATTGGATAACTCCCGATAAAGGTGTATAATAAATTTAGTAAATTAATATGGAGGTTTTAGAAAAAAATTGCGTAAAGAGCATTTTTGCTTTATAATATCTGTATAATTGAACTAATTAAGTATGTACATAAAAGTAAGTATAATGAAAAATAAAAAGCTATGTTTGTATAATACCGAATCAGTCAACATTAGTGGTATCATGTTTATGTTCAATTTCTCTAATCAAAATAGAGGTAAACTCATTCCGGATTTTCAATTTCTGTAAGTCGGATAACTTCTTAAAGTATGGCAAAACTGATTTGAAGAAGAGAAGATCTTCGTCTTCAGCTTCATTAAATTTTGCCAGTTTTTCTTCCTCTATATGTAGCAGTTGTTTTTCAAAAGCCGTCATCATTATCTTCGACTTTTTTTTGGGCTGATTGACTGGTGATAAAGTCATAGCATCACTTGTTGACGACGCTCTTACACAACTTTGCATTTGAGCATTTGAGGTACTCGGTGCGACTGTTGAATCCCGTTGCGGTTCATTATAGGCGTAATTTTCTGCTTCCACAGTGAACATTTCGCTGGCGACCTCTTCCTCAAAAACTTCATCATCATTATCAAGTCTTTCAGTTTCTATAACCTCAATCCTTTGTGATGCAGTGTTCTGTCCTACGACTTCTGGCTCATGGTAACTATCCTCGGCTTGAGACCCATTCTGAATAAAATTAAAGGTGCCTTCCGTAACTCTGGGTGTCACAGAGTCTGCAAGAAAAAGCATTACATCGAAATAGGCCCATTTCCCATCATACATAGGTGCAGAGTCCCCATCAGCTCCGCTACTAGGCTTCTTTATCTTCTTAAACTCCTTTATGAATGTATCCCTCGCACTCTTCCATTTTTTCTTGGCATTATCCTCTGAAAAAAAATAAAATTAAATTAAAAATATATATATATATATATATATATATATATATATATATATATATATAAATGCCTAATTGAACATTTAATATGACGTCATCATTTAATGTTATCATTTTTATTATTGGCATGAACATGCTTTTCTTTGTAAGTTATCGAATCAGATGTGTCTCGGTAGTTTACAAAATAAATAAATAATAATTAAACCAATTTATTAGCAGTATAGCAATACATGCAGCATTTGTGCACATAATTAGTTACTACATAACTATTTCAGCGAATTTTCATGGTAAATAAAGCTATTGCAATGGCTCCAAAAATTGTATATTGAAATTTTTTCCACAATTTTCTTCATGAAAATCAGTTTTGAGGCCATATGGTTTTGAGGCTATATGTATATATATAGGTCATTCCAGAAGGAACCTCTCGTTAGGATTGAAATTAAAAATATCTTTTCTTTTGCAAAAAAAAAAAAAAATATATATATATATATACCTAATTAAAAAAAATAATAATAATGAAATTTCATAAAAAAGAATGAGTTCGCTGGTCAGCACCTTATGAGCACATTAAACTTATCACTTTTCGAAAAATGTGCTAAAAAAAATTACTTAAAATCACAAAAAACGGTTGAAAACCGTAATAATTATATTTTTAAGCTGAATATTACTCAAATATAATTTATCTGCTCAATATTAACGAGACTATAAAAAAATTTATACCCAATATTATGCCGAAAAAATGTTCTTGAATTTCATTGATAGGAGATGAAAATCGGTAAGAACTGCAAAAAGCTAAAAATTCGAAATCTCTTGTCTGAATAGCCGATTATTATTTAGAATTAGTTTTTTGGCATAAAATTGTTATTTAACAAATCTATTGAACTGAAAGAGCTAACATTTCAAATCAATTTAACATAAATAAGATAACCTACGAAGATTCGCTCCTACAGTCATGCTGTGTGACTAGAACGTTTAAAAAAATAAAATATAATTTTTGTTTTTCTGTTCTTTGTTTAGGTATCTGGCGACTGGTATATCTTTCCGTCAACTTGCGTACTCCTTCCGAATTTCTAAAAGTTCGGTATCAAAAATTGTCAAGGATGTATGCTTGGCAATTTGGAAGTGCCTGTCGAAACTACACATGCCTGTCCCTAGAGTAGATGATTTCGAAAAAATATCGAAAGAATTCTTCGAAAAATGGGGATTCCCTCATGCTTTGGGGGCTATAGATGGTAAGCATATTCGTGTGAAAAAGCCTACCAACTCGGGAAGCATGTTCTTCAACTACAAACAGTTTTACTCAATCGTCCTGATGGCAATAACTGATGCCTCCTATAAATTTATCATGGTTGATATTGGGGCGCATGGTAAAGATAGTGATGGAGGCGTTTTGGCAAACACACAGTTCTACCAAGCCATTGAATCTGGTACATTCAAATTGCCTGATACGCGATTGCTACCGAATTCCTCGTTTGAAGCCCCCTTCGTGTTCCTGGGAGATGCAGCGTTTCCTTTGCGCAAATATCTAATGAAGCCGTACCCGTGGAAAGCAGCTTTATCTGACCAAGAAAAACGGCTGTTCAACTACCATCTTTCTCGTGGAAGAATGGTAGTCGAATGCTCGTTCGGTATCATTACTTCAAAATTTCGAGTTTTGACAAAGCCAATAGAGACAACCGTAGAAACTGCAACTGACATCGTCAAAGCAATCACGTTGTTACACAACGTTATTATTGACAGGCAAGGAGCACCGGACTTACGATCAGTTAATGATCAAGATTCAAATAATCACCCTCACAGGATCCCACCGACCAGAAGCAACAATCATTCGAACAGGACGGCGACCTATGTCAGGCAAACTTTTACTCAATATTTTCGCCTCAACAAACGCTCAACTTCTACTTAATGGAATATATTGTATTTTCTATCCCTCATAAATATTTGGATGTTAAAAACATTATGTTGAATACTTCTTTTATACCTACAAAATATATAGATAAGTATAGGTACTTACTTGTCATGTTCGTTGCATTTGCCACTTCCTCCCAACCTCTCTCGGACAATCCACGGTTTTTATATCCTTCGTGGCGTTTGTTCCACAAAACTGGCCGTTTTTGTATTTCAGCTATTAATAATTCCATTATCACACAAAAAAACTCGCGGAAAACGAACAGGCGAAAAACCGTAAACAAGTTTAAAATGTCGAATGAGGTTAGAATTAACGCGTTTGACGCGCGGCGAATGCGATAAAAATCAAACTAGTTTGAAAATCAAACCAAAGCGTTCGACGCCATCGCGTCGCCGCGCGGGCAGGGTCACGTGACAAATTTCGCAAATTTAATTGGTCCGCCATTTGAACGCGTGAACGCGTGAACGCATTGACGCGTGCGGCAATGCCACGTAGGACACTGCGTAACGCTCGTTTTTAACGCGCGGCGCTCGCGGCGGAGCCACGTAGGACACTGCCTTACATGGTAAGTGGGCGAGCTGATTAGTTGAGCAACTAAGGGTCAAATTGCTTTCCTGAAATACCTACGCTGGTAAAATTCGGAGCGGAGCACCTTTGAAACACATAGGTGTTACATTTACAAAGTGTGGTGGTGGTGAGCTATCAGTTATGCGACCTTACAGGCTAATTAATTTTACTTGAGTCCTGTATAATGGGTTAAATAATTATTGACCAGTAATCTGCGTAGAAGGGCTATCTAATATAGAGATTACCAACATTTGTGTATTAATTTGCAACGTTTTTTCATATGCCTGTGTTGAAATTTTCAAGGATTAAGCTGGTTAGACCCAAGATTTTCTCAACTTAAATTCAAGCTTAACAATATACGCATGCAGTTCAGTATAAATATATAGATGTCCTATTGTGAAATCACCCATTTTGTAAAAAGCCTAGCTAAATACTTCAATTTTTCGTGATAAAAACTTTGGAATGACAATCAGCCTGGTATTTTTAGCGTTTTTATAGAGAAGCTGGAAGAGCTCAGCCTTTTTGCAAAACCAACCTATTTCATTTGACAAGAAGGCTGAGCGTGATTAACCTTACTTTGGTGGTCTGGATCCCCGCAAGCTCGCATCTCAAGAACACATAACATCAAGTAGTCAATCTCTTAGTAAAAATTCAGATTAGTTGGACAAATAGGTCAGAATGATGTGTATAGTTTGTCATTCCAACGTTTTTATTACGAAAAGGCGGCGTATTGTTAAGAGGCTAGGCTTTTTTCAAAAAGGCTGATACCACGAAAAGGCTGCAACGTATACATATATATGTGTCCGCTAGCATTCGTAATAATTCCAAGTAAATATTTTTGTTCACAGTTGCTGTCGTTGTTGCATTTTTCATCTGTTGGGCGCCCTTCCACGCTCAAAGACTCTTCAGCATTTATTATGACGTTCAGCCAGTACCGCCTCTGGTAGAGCACATATACTCAGTGGTCACGTACATCTCGGGCATCCTTTATTACCTCTCGACGACCATCAACCCGATTCTCTACCACATCATGTCACTCAAGTTTCGAGAAGCTTTCAAAGTAAGTATCTACTCTCCTATTCGGGATTAGATTAGGGCGACATTCGTGATCCTTAACCCAAAAAGCCATCAGACGATCAATCGATGAGGTGATCAGATATTTATTATCTAATCAAGATTTCAAGATAATCTGAGTTCTATTAACAAAGCTCCCGTACGCGGAAATTGTGGTGATATTGTTTCCCCAAGATTTTAGATGAAATTAGGTGGACCTGTCTGGTAGTTACTACTTACTGATATCTGAAATATAAATCCATGTGTTTTACCATGACCTATTGAGTGAATCTCTGTCCCAGTTTTACATTCTCAGTTTAATTTAAATATATATCAAATGATCCTTTGTAACCAACAATAATGAAACCTCTCTAAATATTTGTTACTTTACGTTTTATGATGCATCAATTCCAAAATCAAGTTGAAAAAAAAATCTGGGCGCGGTATGCTGCTGGCTGTTTGGCAGCTTTCGTCCCAAATTTCTTAACCAGTTACCATTAATGGGCCGAGGGTAGTTTCAGAGTATCTGCGTTACTTTCGTTTAACCATAAATTGAAGGGTTAAATGTAAATTTAGCAAAAATTTAAGAGTTCAAATAAGAAAAAAAAAAATCATTGTCAATTTTTTGTTGCAACCAATGAATAAGAATCATATATCATCTTTTCTCACGCCGTAGTGTTGCTCAATACCAAAACCAGCCTCCTAGTTCTACTAGGAGAGAAATGATCTCCCGATCTCACTCAGCTGATCGGGGGTTCCTCGCTTTATCATTCGTACAAAGCTGGTCTATGGATGGTTTTTACCAAGTTTCTCTCCTAGGTCTATTAGGGGAGAAATGATCTTGCGATCTGGGTGGTTTTTGAATTTGTCAATCGTACACATTAAAGCTATAGAGGCCCCATACCAATTTTCAGCCTTCTAGTTCTATTAGGAGAGATATAAGCTCCGAGCTAAATCATTAGCTGATCACGATGGTTCCTCACTTTTACAATCGTACTCAGCAGGCCTATAGAGGCTCTATACCAAATTTCAGTAGGTCTATTAGGAGAGAAATGATCTCCCAAGCTCACTCAGCTGATCTGGGTGGTTCCCCAATTCGTCTACCGTACACAGCGGGCTTTTAGAGGTTCCATACCACAGAACTGTGTTCTATGCTCCATACAAAGTCTATTAAAAATTCAAAAAAGATGCTTTTGGACTCTATGCCATCACGTTCAATGTAAAGAAGAGTGTCTAATTTCACAGTAAATGTAACTGGTGTGAATTAAAACTAACAAGGACCACCATCCAATGGTGGTTTCAACTGAACGAATATCGTCTATACCATCATGTCCTGGAGGATTTTGCTTCACTGTCATTTCTGTTCTATTAAGCTTCAATAGGTCAAACGCTTCAGTCTCGCTCAGATCGTTCTAATGAGCAAATAAAAATAACCATGAAAATTCCCTATTTTCACCTTTACCTTTATCCAATGCTTGGGGGAAAAAAGCTATTTTGCGAGACCGAATACATTCAAAGCAACCTCTTAACCCACGGATAAGCCATAATGCCATTTATTGTGATTGAAGAGTGTATATATTCTAAGTATTAAATGTTTCGGTATACGAATGGTTCGCTAATTCATGTTTTCTCAGAACAGAAAATTAATTTTGATGGAAATCTTTTAATGGTTCCGATGTTTCATTTCAAGAGGCGTGGGGATCTTTCGTCGGGAACACGACCTCCCGACCTTACGACCTTTATGGCATACCTAACAGGGCTAGAGGCATAAATCTGTCGTCAGATGGCAAAATGTCATATGTCAGTTTTTTGGTGAAATCGAGTTCTTCTTGCTTTTTGAAACCTCACATCAAGGTCTAGCTACTTTCAAATTAGTATAACCCTAAGACATTTAGTTCCAGAGATATGAGATGTGGCACTATGCCTTACGTCAAAAAAATAATAAAACCCAAGATGGAAAAATTTCACATGCCAACTAGTGCGGTTCTACCATCCGTGCAGAAGGTTTTCTTTACTGAACAGGAAGATGGGAAAATTTCATAGGTACCTAAACATATGCTCAATAGCGACCTAACATATACAGGATCTTTTGTCAATTCAAGATGCCATTATGCCATATGTCAGGATACCCTTCAGTAATTTAGAAAATATTGACGCTGGTAGTGAGATGGGGATTTAATCTGAACGCCATTTCATTCCCACGTAAATTACCTAAATAATTGCAAAAAGACATTTCAGTTAAACGTAATAGCCGAGTAATTATAAGGTAGAGGAACTTTACATTTGCTTCCCTGTAAAATATTTAAAAAATGACGTATGACATTTTGCCACCTGGGGACAGAAATATCCCCTTTGTGATGCACACACGCTCTTGATCAGTCAAAAAGCTACCGCCGGAATTGAAGATTTATATAACGCAAGCGATTGGGTCTACCTCGACGTCATTGGCACCTTGCCCATCTTTTGAATGTTTCTATTTACGTTGAAAGAGCGGACGATTTATAGAAGAACTTGAAAACCGCGGGGGTGTTCTTCATCATTTTGATGTTCACTATGTCCATGGCTTTATGGCTACACCTATACAAACCTCTGCTAACTTAGTTCCACAAACATTTCTGCTTTTTATTTATTGTGCTTCTGCTATTCCGATCCCCGTCCATCAACGCAATCGCACTCGTCGTTAACAGTAAGCAGATAGGCCCACAGGGTCACTAGAAGGTACTAGTAAAATAAAATCCATAATGTCAATTAGATTCATGTCCGTATATTCATTTCAGCATTCATGAACCAATTGTAACGCTAACACAATGAAAAATAACAATAAATAAATAAAATGAAAATCCATTTCCCTCGAAATGTATTGGTGAAAGTCGTAATAATCTGTTTTCTCTTTATGGTTGCACTTAATTAATTTCAGCAAATAAGCAGTGAAATACAAAAACATTACACTACACACTGAGTCACAACCTAATACCTGCTGCTTTCATACATCTGATGAAATGTTTATAACCATTCTTCTTAGCAAGCTTCAATAAATTTATCTGAGCGAGGGAATGTATTTTCTTTCTGCTTCATGTAAAGGGCATAGCGTCAGTTTGTGTTCCACATGCTCCACTGCGTCATCGCAAAACTCACTAAACTCCGAGTCAGCCAGTCCTCTCATTTTCAAGCAACGGTTAATCAGCCCATGACCAGTTCTAAATCTTACTAACTGCACCATATCACGACGAAGCAGCTCGAGGAATTTGGGTCTTAGTTGACAAGAACATTAACCCACTCCCCAACTTTCACAATTCTCTTCAAAGAAGCAGAATTAATACATGTAAGTCGGAGTGACTTTTAAAAAGTACATTTCTTGACATGAAAATTACAGTAAAATTTTACTCAAACTCAGAAAGGTGTATACGTTTAGTTGGATACATTGGCGCATGGGCAGTACCTACAACTTAGAGACATCAATGGGTTAATAATTGTGATCAAACTGAATGGAGAAATATGGTGATATGGGATTATTTGTACTAAGGTATGTTGTAATATTTGCAATTCATTGGGACAGAACCCGTCCTGGGTATAGCAAAATGCTCGGTGAAAACCGCTTTGTGGGAATGGATAAGGAAGGAACACAAACGGCTCTGGGATTTCACCCCAGAACAGAAACACGGAAAACTGGTAATGAACGCACCCTGCCAACGTAGGAGTACAGCCGCCCTAAATCTCTCGAGGAAGAAAATAAGACTCTTGGTGGGAATGGTGACTGGGCGCGGGTGCTTCAGGAAACATCTGCACAGGATTGGAGCTTACACAGGTGATCCAGCGTGCAAAATGTGCGGAGAGGAGGAAGAAACCGCCTCTCATCTTCTCTTTGAATGCCCAGCACTCGAAGCTAAACGATTCAGAACCTTTGGGACCCTTGACCCAGGGGAGATAGTGTTGGTAGACGACCTTGTGGGGGAAATTCTCAATCTGGTGGAGGAGGGGCATTGGCTCCAGAACCTATAGGTTGGAAACAGGGGAGAGAACCTCACAATAAACCTCGGTTTCGGTGCGGCGGAGGGGGAAATTGACCCCTCCCACGGACCCTGAATTAACATAATAATAATAATAGGTATGCTGCGTTTATGTAAAAAAGTACCAAGGGTTACCTATGGTGATATTTTGTCAGTCCACAGTCAGAATTCTCAGCTGGGGAAGCACGAACCCTTAAGAATGCCAATGTTCTGTATTGAATGAGTGTGAAATCTAACGGTGGAAACATTATTGGCGTGCCACTAACCCAACATGCTGCAAAAAAAATTTAGAGGGTGGATGGAATGCTTTTCTGCAAGGCTAGAAACCTATATGGCGGTTCCGCCCATAATCAGAGGAAAATTCCCTCACCAAATTTGTTTTCATTTTAAACTCGCTGTGATAAGGGAAGAGTTGAGGTTTCTGATCATCCACATTCTCTACATTTTGATCCACTTGGTTTAGTTAAATAAGGGCACAACGATGAAACAGCCAAGTTAATTGGGTGAGGTGGCCTGGGCGAATACTGCCATAGTAGCCTATGCATGGGAGTTATCCAACAATAGAGAATGGCGTTAACGTGGATGTGATCTGGTACTGGGTTAGGCAATACAATTAGAAAGTTCTAGCGGCAAATTGGAAAAAACTTATCGTCGAGAACGTATGCTCTAATTCGTAGAGAATACTTTTTTGTTCTAATGCCAACTCATCATCATTACGTCTCACTCATCTCTCTCTCGGAGTAACGTCAACATTCGCGTTAAATTTCCCTCATTGGGCACTTTTCTGCTGATGTCATTGGACGAACTAATTGTACGATTGAACATGTTAATGATAATTGTATTGACATATATAATGCAGTACCTATATTGATATATCCATCACAGCAAATATAATTTTGCTTGTTCCCAGAGAACATGCGAACCCTCGTTTCATTTTAAGTCACGATTGTTTGTTTGCGGCTATTTATGAGGCGTTATATTAGGTTCCTACTTTATTACAAAGTAGTAAAAGTAGTAAAGTCGGCCCTGCTAATATTTGCCGATTGTTTAATACTTAAAATAACTGAGATGATGATGCTGTGCATAAAGAAGGAAGGAACAAAGAAACCCACTAATTCCGTGGACCGAATTCATTTGGAACGAAAAATATAGGTGGGGGGGGAAGAGGTACTTAATTGCAATTCTATCTTCATCAAAACACTTGAAACTTCTGATTCTGCTACCAATAACTGTCTTGAAACTATTTGGAAGGCAGTTTACTTGTGTCTTCTTTCTCCTATTTACTTTCGTTCGTACCTAATTTAGTTTATTTTTCTTTTAGTTAAGTAATAAGTGAAAACAAAATGATTTTTCGTTTGATCCTCTTCTGTATTTCTTGAAGTAATAAATCTACTAAAATTCAACATTAGGGGTTTCAAAAATAACATAAGGGACTTTTGGGATAAAATTGTAGAATTGTGACTAAATAACTTAATTTAATGTCCAAATTAACATAAATCAAAATCAATAAATAATCAAAATATGTAAATAAATTCGCGTTCGCGACATTCCGGCCAACTGAAAAGTATTCGGCGATACGTTGGTTTGCGTTTTCTGCAGCTCTGCGTCTGGGTCTTCGTTGGCTAGCTGTGCTGTAGTCTTCTTGCTGTTCGTTAACATCAGGTTCTTCAGCACTTTCTCCTTGAATTTGTTTGTGTTCTATGTTGATTGATGTTATGATATTCTATGTTCTATTGTTGATTTCTTCCACGAAACGACCAACTCTTCTTTAATACTTAGTTAGCCGTTTGTTCAGGTTCGTACAGTACTTTTCCCAGAGTGGGACATTCCCGGAGAGCCAAAAAAATGCGTAGATGTCAAAATGTTATTTGAATTCATATCATCTCTTAGAAATTTATATTTGAATTTATATCGTCTTCTAATTGTACGTCGAAGTCCTTTTTTCACAATTCCTACCATGTCATAAAAACCACCAAACCAAGGTGATAATTTCGGTATGAATTCCCATTCAATTTTCCTCTCTGCCAAAATTGTTTCAATATTCAACAGAAGACTGACTGATTTTGGCTAATGAAGAACACATTTCGAGTCCGGCCAAAGAAAGTGATTTGAAATTTCAAAATCTAACTCTCTTTCCACATATTGTAATGATCGACTACCAATAACTAGTCCATGGCCATGGTACATAATACCTACCTTCTATAAATTTAATTACCTCATTGAATTGTTGTACCGCCCTGTCATCTTCCCCTTCTATTATTGCGTCATTTATTCCTAGGCAGTCAAGTCCCCAAAGTTTCTTCATGTCATTTCGGTTCATTTTCAAATCTTCGTATGGTAAATTACTAGGTTCTGGCCAAGAAATTAAATCACAAATATTGCTGTTATTTTTGGTCGTGTAGGTGAGGAAGCTAATGATGTCTGATGTTGGTTTTTCTTCGGGATATCTACCGCTAATTATCCATCCTACTTTTGTATTTCATTCCCTTCGTGCAGTAGGTCATAGTAATAGTCATTTCCAATTAGGATGTCAATTGGTTTTGACCGATCCAAATAGGAGAGAGAATATTTAGGATCAATTTTGAAACGTGAAATATCAATATTGTTGTTAATCATTTAACCAGTAATTGTTGGCACGACATTTGCAGTGATTTTCATAGTTTTACTATCAGCTAGTACTATTTCAAATTCTACTGAATATGTAGTGATATTGTTATGCTGTGTATTTCCAAAAATATACACAGACAGAACTTCTTTGTTTTTGCAAGGTAATTTCAAATGTTTTTTTTTACTTCCTCCGTGATGTACGTTCGTTGGCTCCCTGAATCGAGAATACCTCTTACTTGCATTGATGATTCTTTTTTGGCAGGGTTTTGTAGGTTCGCAGAAAACGTTTTCATCGTTACTTTTTCATTCATTGCAACTAGTCCCGTTTCCGTATTCTGGTTGTAGTGACCATGGTGGCTTATGGTGGCTGGAGTGACCAGGGCCGTAGCAGAGGGGTGTAGGAGAATGGATATTTATTACTTTTACGTGTTATACCCAAACAATACACCGCGGCACCATGAGGTGAGTACAGCGTTCCTTCGAGGCATGAATATATGTTTTTTTCTAGGTAATATTTGTGTGTTAATACCAATGCTTTTCCTACGCATATTTAATAACATATATCCTCTCGACTTTTCGTACGTACTTAGATAATCATATTATTAAAGCAATAACTATTTGAATATATAGGAGCTCAAATCAAGAAATATAAACATGCGTATATGATTATAGAAGTACCTATAGGTTGTGGCAACTCGAAATAGGACACGCCTAGGAGTCTGGACGGGTTTTATTACGTACGCAATCCAACTAAAACCAAACCATCAAACTCAATTGAAAAAATAATAAACCTTTGTGAAATAATTTGCAGCGTTTTTCATTAGTCATCAAAGCTTCTGTTGTGAATTTTGGATATTCAGTTTTATGAAATTTATTTTGATAATTTTCTCAGCTTGCATTGGAATAATTATAAACTCTTTCATAAGCTTTTATTGATTTTCGTAGAATTTCTATTAGTGCTTCAGTTGTAATATCTTTTTCTGCTCTGTATTTTTCAATCTCTAGTTTGATATGAGGTGGAAATTTTGATGTAATCATGGTCACAAAAATCTTTTGTTCTACATTTTCACCCAAATTTTGTAAACACCTTAAATGTTTTTCGATAGTGTCAAATGTTTGCCTAAGACTGTTTCCGAATTTTTTGGCTTTTGGTAGATAATTTAATGCGTTATAGTGTTTGTCGATTAAAGATTGAGTGTCTCCGTATTTTTCTTTCAATTTATCCAAAGCAGTTGTGTAATTTTCATTGGTTATACTCGTAGTAATTATTCCATTTATGCATTCTTTTGCTCTATCTGTTAATAAACTTACCAGATAGTTAAATTTGTTTATAGGAGCTAATGCAGAATTATTGTGAACGTTGTTTTCAAATAATTGCCAAAACTCTTGAAATTTCAGGATGTCACCATCGAATTTTTCAATATGCAATTTTGGATGATGTATTATCCTACTCCCGCAAGAGTTAGAATGATGTGGAGCATTACTTACATTAGTTGTATTATTAGCAATGAAATCCTCAAATAATGATACCGTTTCTTCAGCAAAGAACCAAAACTAACTTAGTGCGTAGTCATCCTTATCAGTTCGCTTATTGTCTCTTTTCTTATCATCAGACTTTTCTCTACAACTAATGAACATACTTACGAATTTCTTCAGTTTTCCTAGAAGTCTTGCCGTATCTCTTTCTGTCATTTTATTTGTTTCCAACGTAGCTCTTACTTCTGCTGCGACCTCTTCAATTATATTCTTCGCATAGCGAAGTTCATTATCGATTCCCATCTTCCCGTGGATCTCAATCCCTGCTACCAATAACTGTCTTGAAACTATTTGGAAGGCAGTTTACTTGTGTCTTCTTTTTCCTATTTACTTTCGTTCATACCTAATTTAGTTTATTTTTCTTTTAGTAATAAGTGAAAACACAATGATTTTTCGTTTGATCCTTTTCTGTATATCTTAAAGTAATAAATCTACTAAAACTCAACATTAATTTGGGGTTTCAAAAATAACATATGGGACTTTTGGAATAAAATTGTAGTAACTAAATAACTCAATTTAATGTCAAAACTGAAATTAACATAAATCAAAATCAATAAATAATCAAAATATGTAAATAAAGTCGCGTTCGCGACACCATTTAGTCCCGCAGTAAAAAAAAAATTTGAGTATGGAAGTCGTTTACATTTTGGCAACCTTTTGACGATAAGGAAAAGCACCCCCCTTTGCACGCCCCCAATTGAAACATCCATCGTATTACAAAATTTTAGTAGTAAAAATAGGTACAAAAACACTATATATATATATATATATATATATATATATATATATATATACTAGCCGCTCCGCTCGCCTCCACGTCCAGCCGGAGGGCAAGCCCCCCGGACCCCCCATTAAATTGCTCGCTTCGCTCGCAAAGTGTGGCATATAGGGAATGTTGCTCGCTTCGCTCGCAAAGTGTGGCTGTATACATGGAATGTATTACAATTGAAACATGTAGGGGATGTTGCTCGCTTCACTCGCAAACGGTAGATCTCTAAGGGTAGGTTTAACTTCTGTGGGGGATGCTGCTCGCTTCGCTCGCTTGAGGAAGTTATACTGCCCACCCAACTTGGCAGACGTTAATTAAAATAGAAATTAAAATTTTTTTCTAAAAAATAAAAAAAATTAGGGGTGGACTACCCCTAACATTTAGGGGGATGAAAAATAGATGTTGGCCGATTCTCATAAATACCGGATAAGCACAAAAAATTTCATCAAAATCGGTCAAGCCGTTTCGGAGGAGTATGGCAACGAAAACTGTGACACGAGAATTTTATATATTAGATAATATAAATTAAATTTGATAGAAATTTCACAAATAGAAAGAGAAAAGAATGTTCTGATATTTCGATTAAAATCTTTGTCAAAATTAGAAGAATAAGTAATCGTTTTTTGAATTCAGGGACCTGGGATAGTATCATGGAAGCGAGTAACTACGTAAACATGTATTGCTTCGATACTAATGATCTTGTACGAGTCAATCATTCAGGTTGAGGCCAGGAGGCTGCATGGATCCCAATACCCATCTATGAGCCCGTTCAGATTATTGTAATAATCTGTCGTTAGTAGGTTGTGGCATCTTCTTCAATACCTTCACCCCGAAGCATTCGTTGTATGTGAATGTGGGATCATGTGATCTCGCATGCAGCTTTATGGGCGGGGGCCGGTCTTGGTTCAATGAAGCTCTATGGTTATTGATCCGCAAACTTATTTGGGTCGCTTTTCCAACATAGAAGCCTCTGTTGTGATCATCTTCACACTGCTTACAGATCAGCTGGTACACACACATTCGTGATTGTCACTCCGCTGATCCTTGACAATTGTAGGAGTGTGAAGTATTTGGAGAGGTGAAGTGAGGGTCTTCGATAACAATTTCACAAACTTTGCACCTTGGACGTTCACACTTATGCAATCCTCGCTGCTGAGGTTCTGGAGGCTGAAATTGTGGGTGCTTGTGTGACAGAATATCCCCTAGATTTTGTCCCTGTCGGTATGTCACTTGGGGCATGTCTTTAAGCACATCGCGAGTCAGGGGACTGGAGGTCAGAATCGGCTGCAGTTCCCGAAGGATCCCATTTATCTTCTGGATCCCGAAGAAGAACCAGCGGGATTCTGTCAGATGACGGTCGTGTCCTCCGTCGATAATTGACATGAGCTGGAACAATTCTATCACTCTCTGAACCAACTTATTTTCAACCAGTGACAAGTAATCTTCCAGTGTTTCGCGATTGCTGCACATTTCGTGGCCTCTAATGGACAAAGACCTTGGGATCGCTCTCTTTGTGTGTGGGGGATGGCAACTGTCATAATGGAGGTATAATTGCCTATTTGTGGGCTTTACGTGTACACTCGTTGAGAGGCTTCCATTTACCAATGAAATGTCCACATCTAGGAATGTAGCCATTGACCTCGAATACGACCACGTGAATGTGACTGAGAACCGGGAATTAAGATGTCTGAGAAACAACTCGAGTTCCTCTTCACCATGTTGCCATATGAGGATAATATCGTCGATAAACCGCTTCCACAATAAGGGGGATTTTTCTCTTGACGCGAGGAATTTGTTCTCCAAATCTGCCATAAACAAATTCGCATATGAGGGCGCCATCCTAGTAATTTGAGATAGATCAGTTTACTGATTTTCATCTCTCGAAGGTGAAAACAATGCTTCCTCTACTATTGGTTGTTAATATGAATATATACAGTCTTTGAGCAGCAGAAGTCCTCTTTTCTTTGTGTGTTTGATTTTTTCCGTGTTATAAAGTGGGTCCATCCTGATTACTGATATGTGTCTGATAACGAAAACACGTGTTAACGATGACAAATGATTTATAGGGTGAGTTCGTATGAAAGCTCGCTTATTCTAGACAATTTTTTTCCTATTTAAACGTGTGTTAACGATGACATAACATGTAGGGTTTGTTCATGCACAAATACGTTATTTTAGTTACATTTCTCTCATTGTTCAAGCAAATAATATATATCATTTTAGTAGTTTTCGGTCATTTTTAGTGATTTGTTCAACACATTTTTCTTATTGCAATGTGACCAAAGAAACTATTGTGCTCGAAAAGTGCTGCGCATCGAATTCATCCTTTGTTTTGAAATGTTTTGATTTTTCGGAGGGAAATCGGAATTTGTACTGCATGAATACGGCATATACCTACCTAATTATTGACTATGTAAAATGTAAGTTCCATTTCAAATCATGTTTTTTTTCATCGTAAATAGTGTGCGGAGGTGAATAAATAAATATATGTATGAAAAAACGCCAGGAATTCCAGGAATCTTTTTTGAATGCCTCAAAACGGATTTCCATAAAGAAATTTTTGAGAAAATGTATTTTAAAATTTTGGGACCATTGCAATTCCTTCATTTTCTAAGACGATTCGCTAGTAGGTATTGATTTATTTGAGGTGCCTATTCATACATATTCCCAAACCCACGAATTTGTTACAGGACAACTTTAAACCAACCCAAGAACCGTAGATTCGTTAGATAACAAACCCACAAGGCATAGATTTGGAGCAGAAATTGTTTGGAAGTTCCAACGATAACATACACGTTACATACATAATACATACCTACTCGTGCTGCTGTGGTGAGTGGGCGAAGCGAGCGCACATTCAAACAATTGGTAAATGAACTCGATTAGGCTGTAATGTTGAATCAGTATTTTGTGTTAATGCTGCAGCTGGAAAATCAATAAACCTTTGTATAAATACACAAGAGATTCATTTGTGGAATCAACTAGGCATTCTGATGTCAGGATTCTCCGATATGAGTTTCGCCATTGTTGGGCGTTTCAAACGCTGAACTGACCTTCATTATTTTCCACACAATGTCGCCATTCAAGAGTCGTGAGATGTCCTCTTCATTCAATTTCAAAGTAAATACACGCAGTTGGTTTTAGTTTTGGGAATAACAAAGCAAAGACCGCTTTCGATACCGTCAAATCCTGTGCGACAACATAACGGAACCACTCGCCGTATTATACGGTTGAGGGTTTATTGAAATCGGCTTGGACCCATGTGCCAGTGTATTTTGTTAGAGGTTTACGGCGTTTTTTAGGCGTAACTGGAAAATTGAGAAGTACGACATAACGTGCTTAGCAACTGCTGTTGATCTGGAAAATAATTGGGAGTATTGAAAGGGAATTTGTAATAATAATACCACAGATGTTTGTTCTTCACGCTATTGAAGACGGTCTCAGTCAAGGCAGTGGTCAAGGATGCTTTCATTCGATTCATTGAGCATTCAGTTTCAAATTTGACAATACACTTTTATGAAATATAAATATTTTCAAACTATAGATTCCTTAAAACTTCATTCCCAACCTGTCGTAAATACTATGACGTCGAAATTCATAAATCACAGTCTGTAATTTTGATTTTGAGATGAATTTCGTCAAATCTATTTAAATGTTTGCGAAAAATGCAGAATTTTTCTTAAAACTAGAAGAAAACTTTCTGAATGAAGTGAAAGTGATCTCTAATGAAACTAAATACTTTATGGATATAGCAATTAAAAATATTTGGTCGTTACTTGCACATTTTGTTAAATTTTCACTCGATTTTCTGGCAAAACTAAATTCGACATTCAATTTTATAGCAAAGGTAGGATCGTTCGTTTGTCGAGAGTAAAAAGGACAAGCCCAAACCTTGACCATTTTGAAATTTCTTAAATTCGTCGGTAATTCGTCTCCAGTTTTAATAAACTACAAGGAATACTTGAGTTTTTTTAAATTTAACGAGTTCTTTTTGTTTATAAATACTTTCTGCTTCAAAATTCTCCAAATCATAATCAAATTATTTTCTTAATTTGAAGATTTTCATTTCAAACTATTGACTGTGATATCAGGTAGAAATAACGCACAAATATTCTACAAAATTAGACAAAATCTCGTTTCAGGGAATTTTCGGAGAGAATGAAGCTGTTGCAATAGCTCAATAAATTTTAAATATAAAATGTTCCAAAATTTTCTCCTTAGAAATTTAGGCATTCTTGAGGTATTTTGATTGTTTTGAATGTTTTGGACATCCCTCTGAAGCTATGACTCACAGGCAAGGCATCGTTAACTACAGGGACGCCTATTGGAAATGATCTAGGAGGGTGAGGGAACAACCAAAAAATGAGAAAAAATTAATAAATAAATAACCGCATAAAAATCCGTTTCGAACCATTCTAAAACCAATTCCGTGGAAGGAAAAAAAATTATGTTTGTGTGTGTGTGTGTGTTTTACAAATTTTGTTGACGCTGCCCAGGCCTTAATTCTAAACCGATTTCCGAGATTCTTTCTTTGTTCGACCCCAGTTTGTGTCTAGTTTTATAACAAGCCCCGGAAATTTTGAATTCCGCGATGGAAGAAGAATACCTAATGGAGGGTGCTAAGCCGAAAAAATGTGGTTTTTTCCTACATATTTTGTCGTGATTTCTTATTTGGTTCAATTCCAACTCTACTCTAGTTGTGCAAAAACCTTGGGATTTACTGATTAGCAGCTGCGGTAGGGGTGGAGGGGATAATTACCGATATTGTCAAGCGCTGGCCAAGCTAAAAATCTTGACCGATTTTCGTGATTCATATTTTGTTCCATTACGAATTCGATATATTTTTAGAAAGCTTGTTGGGGGTTTCAAATTTCATTATCGGAGGGGGTAACACTGATAAATCATGATGTTTCAACTATTCCCGTCCGATTTTTGTGATTTTTTTTTAAACTATAAATTTGGTCTAGTTTGTTATTGTATATCAGGAGTATCAAATTGCATTACGGAAGGGAGTGAATGGAGGGAGTGATAGTAATAAATCATGATGTTGTAATTAATCTCGTCAAATTTTTGTGATAATTACTTTGTTAAATTCTGAATTCGATCTATTTATGAAAAATCAGTCAAGAGTTTCAAATTTCATACTGGAAGTTTCAATATGGAAATTTACTTTCATTGGAGGTGGCTACTGAGAGGAAGGGTAATTCCGAGAAGTCATGATATTTTTTATTTTTGGTTTTTGTATACAATAATTTAAGTTGTATACATTCATAACGGCGTCCCTGTAATGCATGCATTACTATCCAATATGTTTTTGAGTTTGATATTTCAGTCTCGCGGCATAAATGCCTAGCTGTAGGTCATACATAGGTCAGAAGTGGGTTGAGGTTCAACTAATTCTACTGGGATGGACAGTTAATCCTATTAGGTTAATACGGCAATGGAGTTGATGTGAACACGAACAGAAATATCGCAACGAATTCGGCGAATTCGTGATAGCCTCTGAGGGCAGAGAGATAATAAGGACAATAATAGAGGTAAAGCAAATTAAAGTAAATGAAAGTAAATCAGAAAGTAAATAGAAAGTAAATAAATAAAGTAAATAAAAAATAAAGACAATAATAAAGGTAAAGTTTTGCATCTGCTTTAGAGGTGAGTATCGTTACTCGATTTATTTAATAAATCGATTTATTCACTCAAATTTCTATTTTTCTTATTTATCGATTTTTAAGTAGGTACCCGATAGAATCAGGAATCGATTCATCCACAGTGATATTTAAAAAAAAGAAGAGACCATCGATTTCTCAACCGGTTTTTAGGAAAACTATTGAGAAATGACTACGTTTTTTTCCCCTAATCCTATTATTTTTGCATGCAAAAACGCTGCAAATTATGATACAATAAATTTTTGGTTTTGGGTTTTTTTTTTATTTATTTTTTTTTATTTTTTATTACGATTGATAATTTTCTATTATTTTACTTATGCCTTTGCCTTGATGACTCTGCCAGTGAGCAAGGGGGCATTGAAACTAATTTTCTGGCGAACCCCTCCAATCGAAAGCTTCCATTACGATCGATGTTGTGGGGAAGGCGAAGTAACCCTTGTCTGATCGTGTTACAAAGCATTTCACAAGGTGAATTAGATGGTCCTCACACTACGGGTGCAAACTGTATTCGAGGGCCGGTGAGAGAGACATGAAAAGAGCCCTCCTGACGTCGTTAGTATTCATCCTCAGGTCGCAATTCGGAAGAAGAAGCAATTGAGTTCTTATAAGTTTGAAACTCATTATTTCGCTCATTAGGTGTCAGGTCTTTGCCCGATCAGGTGAACACCCTTATACCCTCTTTTGCAATTAGTTGCCCAACTGACTCCTAGTTATTACGGAATAACCCAGAACCAGCTAAAAACCCCACAAATTGCCTGATAAGAAAAATAAATCTCATTAAATGCAAGCAGAGGGTCCGCTACCACCTAGTTTTACCAAACTAGATAAATAAAAATAAGTTTGAAAATATTTTAGGTGAATAATAGGGGTAAAGAAAATATTTATATATGAGTAAGGAGAAAGAGATTTAGTGTTTAAAAAAGTTCCAGTCGTTCAGCGTGAGCAAATTTTCTTAAATTACCTATCGTATTATTATTTATGTTGCATTGTATTGAAATTTGATGTAATTGAGTAAAAATAAATTGTTGAAAACCAATTTTATTGCAAAACATCATACTAAATAAAATTCTGCATTTCAAAAAATTTTGGATTTTAGTTTTTTTTCAGTTTTTATAGATTTTTCAGCAAATATTGATGAAACTCAAGTAAGTTTTTGAGCACGATTTTGTGAAAAATTTTTTTAATTTCGTAGTTGATCGTTGATAGTTTTGTTTTGAATAAAATGCTGCTAATAATTTTAAATTTAACTATTTTTGGCTTTTTTTGTGACAGTTCCCGCGAGATCCAAGGGATTGCGCTGCCGTCGCTCCGTTGTTTCCCAACGGGCGTCGGGCGCTTTCTTCCCGTATTTTCGAAAGCCTGCATTTGGCGATGGATGGGTGATCCTAGAACTGGAAAACCTATCATCTCCGAACGTAGCATATATATGCTATTAGTACGTATCTCTTATGGTACTGTCACACCCTTCTCTATCTATGAGTGTGGATTTAGGCCCCCATCGCACCACGGGGCGCCTAAGTTCATTACATTTTTTAGCCATTTTTAGTGATTTCTTAGCACTTTTTATTTATTTATTTTTCTTCTTGAACAATTCAATGCGTTCTAACAGTTCTGGCCAAATCATCTTTTTATTTGAAAACTTTGATTTTTTGGCACAAGAACGGGATTTTTATCTCAATCCAAAGGAGAGTTATTGTCTAGAATGACACACACACCACCCGTTTTACCAACCGTTAGTGGTTAGGTACTAAAAAAATGAGGGATTTCACCATTTTTTATACATTTTTATTATCCTCGAAAATAAAACAAATTAAGCTCGTTGAATCGGAACGTGTTATTATATCACCCAAATTCCAGTCCGAGGGCCAAAATCTCTTAAAAGAATACGACACTCATTCAGATAGTTACCAAATACCCCGAAAGTTTCCCCGAAGGGAGCGGGGGGGGGGGGGTGTGTCAGCCTTGCCTTGGGCGCCTAAAAATCATGCCCTGGAATCAACGTTACCTATTCTGAAATGTCAACCTTCAAAGTTTGATGGAAGATTATAATTTATTGTTTTCTTACTTGATCGATTACAAAGGTTCATTATTGCAATGATGATAATTAACCAGCGCTAATTTTCGATAAACTCAAATAGTGAATGAAGCCTTCGTTTGTGCCGGCATTTAACATCTCAGACCCACAGATGTAGCATATACTACTCTTAGTTATACAGGTACGTTACTTAATATGTTATATACATTCTAAGCTTAGTGGGCCACACTAAGCCGATGCGTAATATTTATAACTTGGAAGTAACGACCGTTATTGGAACGCACCGAAAGTAAAGGTGGAAGGAATGTTGGTATACCCACATGTGTATTGTTGTAATATCTGGTTTTGAGCGTGAGAGAGAAGTTGTAAAGGTTATATACAACGACATACAGCGGTCTGGAAACTTAATAATAAATCTCATCTAAAACGCCATCTTCGTCGGAGTCTCTTATTTCATACACGAATTAATGTCGGATAATGAACTTCCGACTTGACAAGCAGGAACATGATAACCCCTTTAACCATGGAAAGTTAGCGATATTCCACAGGCCTTCAAGGGTAGCATTGAGTAAATTTTAGACATTACTAGAAATCACATCTTTTCTTCATAACAATGGGCTTTAAAATGGTAACTAGGGCTCATCTCTTAATAGCAAAAGTAAACACTCACAGAAAATGCCCTATTTGGAAACATGGATTGGGGAAATAGAGGGGGGAAAGCCGAAAAAACGTGGTTTTTTCAACGAATGTTGTCGGCTACACCCAGGCCATACTTCTCAACCGATTTTCGTGATTCTTACTTGGTTCGAATCCAATGTTAGTTCTCTCCACAGTTATTTTCAACATTTCTATATGTAAACCGTTGTTTTGTTGGAATTAGTCGGGATGCGGCCCAGGGAAAATAAATGAAATTATTTCATTTATTGTTTTATTTGATAACGTTTCGTCTTCTTACTGAGGACATCTTCAAATCTTGGTGTGTCCAGGAAAAAATTTATAAACATCCGAATATAACGGATTTGTCAAATAAAACAGTGGCTCACCAAGTCAACTCAATGTCAAGAAAGCAAGATCCGAAGATGTCCTCAGTAAGAGAACGAAACGTTATCAAATAAAACAATAAATGATATAATTTCATTTATTAATGAAAAATCAGGCTATCATGAACATAAAAATGATAGCGCCTGTATTGGAGAAATAACTTTAATAGTATATATACTATGCTTATTGTGTGTCCAAGAATAATAGAATAAATTCTTTATCCTACATTTCGTCGCCTACAGTCAAAAGTTAAAGGATTTGAACACAGAATGTGTTTTTTTTACAACTCTTGAGGACAACCGTTATGAAATCCCCAATCAAAGACATATCCATGTGACGTGGTATCTGCTTGTAAAGCAGATAGTGGAACTCGTTTACGAGTTTATAAGTAGGTATGTAGTTCCTTACAGTGAGTTTTAACACAGAATGTGTTTTAGCCATGGACTAACTAGCCGAAAATGGAACGCGGGATGGGAACGAAATGTGTGACGGATGATTTTCACGTACAACCGAGCCGTTGGTAGGGAAATGGAATTTCCGCCATTTTAATCGCACAGAAATCGTTCACCATTCGTTGGAAAGCTCTTGATTTATCACGAATTTATTTCATATTTTTTTTCGTAGTTTCATACTATAACTATATAAATTGATGTTATAAATGAATAGTAAACAATGACGCTTGTTTGGTTGTCACTTGGTTGCGCGACAACGCAATTTTCGTAGTTTCATACTATAACTATATAAATTGATGTTATAAATGAATAGTAAACAATGACGCTTGTTTGGTTGTCACTTGGTTGCGCGACAACGCAAACACATTCTGTGTTTCAATAATTTCGTCCGAAGTATGTAAATAGAGGTAACCGGGGGTCCAGGGGGCTTGCCCCCTGGCGAGGCGCGGAGCGCCGAGTTTTCGATCACGAATTCGATCTTGTTTTGGAAATTATGTCAGGAATTTCAAATTTCTTCATGGAAGGGGGTGAAAGGAGGGGGTAATGCTGAAAAATCAAGATGTTTAACGATTCCTGTCTGGTTTTCGTGATTCCTTTTTTGTTCAACTATGAATTCAGACCATTTTTCGATCGTATATCAGGAGTTTCAAATTTCATTATTAGAGGGGATGAACGGAGGGGTTAATAGAAATAAATCGTGATGTTTTAACTAATCTCAAATTTTCGGGATTTTTTTTTTTTCGTTCAACTATGAATTTGATCTAGTTTCGGAAAGTATACCAGCAGTTTCAAATTTTATTATGGAAGGGGTTGAATTGAGGGTTAATACTAATAAATCATGATGTTTCGATTGTTCTTGACAGATTTTCGTGATTTTTTATTTACTTATTTATGAATTTGGTTTAGTTTTGGAAAATATGTCAGGAGTTTCAAATTTCATGCAGGAAATTTAATTATGAAAATTTACTGAACAGCCCAATGAGCAATTTCTCCATCACTGCAGACTCTCCTTAATCCCAGACATGGCCTAAAAATTGGAAAACATGAATTCAGAAGAGTTACCAAACATGAATTCAGACAGATGAACTCCAAGTTTTATAGAAGAAATGCATAGGTCCCCCCTTATTAGGCTTTGTGAACTTTTTTCGCAGTCAACAAAAAATGTCCTCTTCAGCATTTGATAGCATATTGATGGTGGCTCCTTGGGACGTCTAGAATCGAATCATGAAGTCTAGAGCCCCTTGGATTAGCTGCCTCCCCTCTTAGGTTACAACTCTCACATTATTATTTCAAAGAGGCATGAATATTTTTTCATATATCTAACTATCTAATTTCAAGAATTTACTGAGTCGTAGGTGAACTATAATTTTTTTTTTTTTTTCTTCAATAATATGTATATTTTTCTTTATTTCTTATATGAACAGAATGGCTAGTACTATTTAATCAATATTTATAATTTTTCTTAAATCTTGAATCTTGAAAATGCTAGTCGAAATTTAGATTTTAGAGAAAAATGTTTGATCATCTCACACAACAGTGCTCATTGCTCACGACTCACGAGCTGAATAATATATTCCTTGTCAAAATTTCCCGCCACCCCACTGCGTTGAGTTTGGAAACTAGTTTTCCTTATTTTAAATTTGTTTGACTGTTATTTCCGCGGATGCGTGTTCGGTGATTACAAATTTGGATTTTGTGCACCTTAGAACAAAAAATGAGGGGGTTTCAAAAAAATGATTCGTTATCACATATGTTTTGGAATAATAAAAAAAAGGATCCTTCCTCACAACATGACAACAACATGACAATGCCTTGTGTCATGGCCTCGATGAAGCCAATCAGGTCTCTAGCCGTTGATTAAAAGCACTCAGTGGCATATAACCGCAAAGTACACAGCAACTGATTAACCGGCAGCGATTTCTGAGGGAATGACACAAACTATGACTGATGCTGGCATTAGCTCTCTGTTGTTTAGAATTGATTGTTATATTCCCTCTCACCATTCAATACCCGCATAGATGGTGCTCACTGTGCCATAGGATCTCAATAGCAGAAGTCTTAGAAAGTTGGTATCTAAACTTGAAATCTCTCTCATTGATAACATCGAAGTCTTCCGTCGTCTCTTTGAACAGTCTTGAACGGATAATAGTAGAATCACGATCAAGCTCAAAACTTTCATCACGCTCTTCATTAAAATAACATGCATGACATTTTTGGAAAAATGTTGATGTGGTGCGGGAAGCAAGGAGAAGAAAGAGCACCTCCTAAACCTCATAGATAACCATTTTGATATTCTCAAATCTAAAAAAAATCGACACCCATTCGGTCCACTCTAAAAACTAAAGATGGAAAAAATTGGCTTGAGGAATCCAATTTCAGTTTTTAATATTTTCGAGATTGGTCAATTAGAAAACACAAGGAAAATCCGTAAAAATCGTACAAAAAGAGGTCTTGCCGACGCGCACGTTAACGATTACGTCACAGGTGAGTACAGAATGTGAGGTGAGAATTTAGCTTTTCTTTTATCTCGCCTACTCCAATATTCATTATCAACGTTATTAAAAATCAAATTAAGTTGTTAATATTGTCTTTCGTAGGAAGAGGTGGAAAAAAATGACAAATTAATGAAAAACCCCGAGCGAGAGCTCTTGCCATTATCACTTGATAAATTATAAACACGACAAAATAATATATAATATAAAGTTAAATAAAGAACACGTCACGAGAATTATGGCCAAATTTCTATGAGGTGGTTTGGTAAGTGAAGAGTCGAGAAGCATGAATCGATTGTAACCGGCCAAGATCGAGTGATCAACGCTGAACACCGGTTGATCGGAGATCCGCCTTGAACTTTCTTGGTGAAATCCAATATTGCGGACGGTCTCCGTTCAATAATCAAACCGTGTCTTCAACTCGGATCAAAACTTGGTGAAAGCGGCCCTAAGCGTTATCACGCTGTATTTACTACGTAAAACTACGTTTGCTCCTTAAGTTAATTCACCGAGACATGTAGTGGAAGCAAATTCATGAGGAATTACGAAGTGAAACAATATCATCTCAAGGAAGAACGCAGTCTGGTAGAATTAATTACCACTACGAGTTTCGCTTAGCCAGTGTTGAAGATTATACTGGGGATAGGAATATGTGCGCCGTCGGAATCCCCATCACAATCATTTCCCACTTGAGTGGTTATCGTTTGTTCCCTCTCATATCTCTGGAAGCTAGGAAATTTGGTGGGGGTCTAATTAATACATCTTGGCAAGTCAAAACACGTCTTAGTTGGCGAGGTGTTTAACCATTCGTTAATGCTACGTCCAATAAACATGCCATTGGGTTTCGGTGTCATTATTTATAGCCTTTGAAACAAGAACCCACGCGGAAATATTCTACTGATCCTCTCAAAGTGATAATGTATATAATCGTGATAATAGTTCTTGTATACTACTTTGGCTCCGTCCTCGATGTTTCAGTCAAGTAATTTGTTTCTTACCAATTTGTATGGAACTGGTTCTAGGTGAATTCAATATTGGTTCACATCAGGCCACAAGCAGTACAAATAATACATTTTTGTAGATTGCAATTATTGAAGCTCAATAACGAAACTTTCTAATTGACCAGGGAAAAACAAATGTACTCCTATTTATTCATTTATTTACGGGCTAGTTAGCCCAATACACTATAAGGAAAATATACAAATAAAATACAGACATATTTGGAAAATACAAACAACGAATGAAAATAAATTTATACAGAGTTGAAAGTGTTAGAAACAATAATTAAATCAATACACAAAATATAATAATAGTAGGTACCTTTTACTAAGTTGGAAATTTAGAAAAATATGAAATGGTGTGGTTTTTAAAAACGGAAAAACTATTGACAAATAAATCAAAGCAATTATTCCCAGCTGCTATTAAATTGTAATGTCTAGCCATGCGATAAAGGGGGTTATAGAACAAATAATTAAACGGGACAAAAGGGACGAAAAATAAATCATTACTTGTTGTGGGATGGATCGGCGTACGAAAATCAAAATAAGATAATAACTGGAGGCTGTCAATTTTGTAGATTTGACCAAAAATAAAAGATCACATCCGACTCGTCTATCTTGGAGTGATAAAACACCACTCGGTCATCAGGGAATCATAAACAACATCATCCTGCCTGTCATCATCCTCACCCCTCCAAATTTTTATAAATCCATCCGTCCGCCGGCCCCAGTCCAGAACTTTCCTCTGAAACTACTGGACCAAAGTTGATGAAACATGGGGTATATATCACATTCGAATCGAATAAAACCCTCCGGAACGCTGTACGTTAATCCGTTTGCTCTCCCTAAGGGCTATAATTTCGAAAAAAAGCCCTTTGATTCCTAAACCCGAGAACATGGAAAAATCGTGCGCAGCTAGCGAATCTTTGAATTAGCTAGTCAATCACTAAATTCCGTTAATTATAGCTAGAGAGTGGGATCGGAACACGTAAAACATGCAT
The DNA here is from genome assembly GCA_030762985.1 of Adelphocoris suturalis. NCBI lineage: Eukaryota > Metazoa > Arthropoda > Insecta > Hemiptera > Miridae > Adelphocoris > Adelphocoris suturalis. The sequence goes on from CM061046.1 coordinate 20,810,247, forward strand.
TATAAATATAAGCTAGTTGTTCGTGTGCATGGACTAGTGAAACATTGGTAGATGCTTTATTTTATCCCATACATTTTAAATTGGTAGGTACCTATCTAAAAAAAAGGAAAAAATAGGCTTCTCGGTCAATTGAGAGAGAAATGAGCTATTGAACTCGCTCAGCTGACCTGGCTGGTTCCTTAATATTTCAATCCTACACAGCATGCCTATTGAGACTCCATACCAAATTTCTGGATCCTAGGTCGATAAGGAGAGAAATGAGCTCCCGAGCTCATTCAGCTGATCGCGGTGGGTCCTCACTTTGTCAATCGTACACAGTAGTCCTATAAAAGCTCCAAATCAAATTTCTTCCTCTCCCTTCTATGTCTGTTAGGAGAGAAATCAGCTTTGGGAGCCAATCAGCTGATCAGAGGTCTATGCGTCGTCTCACCCTACTGCTTACAAGTACCTACTACTCAATAGTACCTATCATGCAATGCCTTCTTCTCGCACTCGTTATGGTTACTTAACAATAATAGTTTATAACTTAGCGTAATCAATCAGCTTTCCTTGACACTATAATGCCGTAGAGATCATGTTGTGATAAAATGAGAGCATTCCAAAGATTTTCCTGCTATTAAAATTAAGGGGTTTAAGCTTCCCTAGTAACTCATTGGTTGTACGTGAAAATTAATACAACATAAATTTTCCGTTACACTTTTTCGGGCTGAAAAAAATAGAAACCCCAAGCTAAAATCAAATAATCAAATACCCTAAGCTAAAAGACATACCTATCCATGTCAAAATAATAAAACCTTGTTATATTGTAAAGATGGTGGTAGGTAGTAAACGACTCATTCATCCATTGATTGATTGAGGTGTGCAGAACCTTCTGTAAATCAAAGCGTACAATCAATTTACCAAAATAACTAGGTTCGTTGATTAATTGTTGGTCCTCAAGTACCTATCATCGGTAGCTCGCAATTTGAGGTTAATTGGTATTGCTTTCCATAGTAGAAGTTTGGAAGTGTCTGCTGGCTGAAAACTTTGTGTTCACTGCTTGACTGTCTCGCCAATCAACAGCTACCAAACTTACTAATGAGCTTTGTATGGGTTCATCAGCGATTCGATTAACGTTGACCTGTGAGCTGATGACTATCGATCCGATTATAGATAGAGATAAACCGGACTCGAAAAATCTCTTACGGCGAAACATCGCACGTCATAATTTAAAGACGAAGATGACACTGAAGTTTACCAGTAATGTATCCAAATCGGGAGAGCCGTCCGATCCTACAATAGTTACCCATATTCATATTAAAGAATGGATACTCATGCTTTTACAAGCGAAATATTAGGAAAATCCCACTTCTAATATTCATAATAATTTCGGCCATTACTTTGTACTCACAGAGCGGAAGCATAATATTTAATTCTTATAGAACTAAATGGGTATTGATCAATCCGACCATTTACCTACTTTATGGAAAATACGAAACATATCATTCCAAAAATATGAGTTAGTTCAGTAACAGCCTCGGCTGTGAGTGCAAGTTTTATACAATGCCGAATAAATTGGTTGTGAAGGAATTTAACATGGCAACTGTTACAAAAACCGTTTTTACTCCACTGCATGACTTCAAAGTGTTATATTCCTTTAAGAAAAATGTACAGTGGCTTCCTCACAGATTTCAAAGTAGAAATGAAGATAATCACTTTGTCATCTGTTCATTGGATGAAGGTATGTCTTCGTTACCTCAGTGATCCTAGTCATCAGAAGATTATGGGTGAACAACGTACCTGACGTTAGCTAAGCAACTATGGACAGTGAATGAATTAATTATGATTAACAACATAGTTCTACATAGGAATGAGTTGATCAAGATACCCACTACCTTCCAACGAGGATATAGCTAACCAAACATACCAAACAATATCTAGCAAAGGAAGGTTCCCTACTACAACTACAATATTGGTTTAGTCAATTGCACTCTAAGGGCCACTTTCACCAACAACATAAACGAGATTAAGTTAGAAAAGATTAACAAATAACGGAGATTCCAGCTAATCGTCTTTCACCAGACCACTTTACGAGTTTAAACTCTTAACGAGGTGGCTTGAGGTTAATCTCCCAAGCCCCGGCCAGTTACACTTGCCAATCTCAGATTAGTGATAACAATGATATCGAGCAATATGGCCGCGCACCAACAGCTGATACCTCTGAAGTTTGATTCACAGTTGAAGTTAATTGTTATTCAAGTTTGATTGAGTTTATTGAGTTTGTTGTTATCAAGTTTGATGATGAACAACATTGTAAAAACGTGCCTCTACTTCAGAAAGATATTCTACTGGGTATAATATGGTATTTCTCAACTTACCTTGAAACTGAGCGCCAGCCAAGAACACGAATGGATAGGTCAACTCGATTGAAATCACCAAATATTATAAAAAGTAAAATAACAACAAACAATATAAACAATATACTATAAATTATATAGAAAAAAATATCAATTATATTAAAAAGAAGTAACAAAGAAATAACAGGTTTCACATTTAGTAATAAACACTAGATAGTAACTAGGCAACTAGATAAAAACAGCGAGGGTAATAATTGGTCGTGGTTGTGATTCACTGCTTTATTGTCTTGATAAGTCGGACACATGGAGGGGTTTCAAACTGTCGTTTCAAATTGTCCAATTTTTCATTGGACAGTTTCCGGAATCTCCGTTAAGGAAACTCGATTATTCCAATCTTGGTTTAAACGAGGTGAAAGACGCCAAGGTTTGATCCTCGAGATTATATTTAATCTAGTTTGGCCAATCTCCGCTGACATAAGTTGTTGGTGAAAGTGGCCCTAAAAGGATCTATTTGGCGACGAGCAGTGGCTTTAACAATTAGCTGCTTCCTATTTCTAACGTTCTAACATGTTTCTTCAACAGGCAATCAAGCCAACCCTTTCCTTTTGTGGTAGAAGAATATTGATCAAGTATTTTAAATTTTTTTTATCACTCCCTGAAAATTTTTTGGTTTATGTTTCAAGATGCGTAGAGTCAAAACATCAAATATAAAAAATCCGTTCGTACGCCGCGGCGTACGCCGGCGCGCCGTCCGCATCCACCCTCCGCGGCTTTTCTCCTAAAATACTATACCAAACTATATGAAACTTGTTAAAAACCGCATTTGGGGACTAGATGGTGCTAGAACCTCGGCATCAATTTTTATCAACCTTAATGGGTAGTATTAAAGAGCTAAACATTAAAAAATCGAGATCTCTAAAACTTTCTAAGTAACAGTAATAATTTGTTTGCTTGTCAATGATAAATTTAATCCCGAAGAAACGATTAAAACCACCCACAACACCGTATGTTGAGCAGTTCGCTCTGCTTAAAGGCTTGAACACCGAAAAAACCTTCGAATTTTTAAGCGCGATAAGATAGACTGATAGAGAACTCTTGTGCTGCTAGCGGATCTATTGAATAGACGATCAAGCTAGATAGATAGTGATACTGGAATACATACAAATTTCCTAGTAAATATCAGCTGATATAATGCCAATATTGGAATTATTAGGTTATTTTGTTCCAATGGAATTTATTACAACGTTGTGAAATCGAGTTTATTAACTATTGTCAATGCGATGTACCTACTAGTGAATTATTGGTACCTAAATGCTAAATTTTATTTATTAGATTGCTACCAAGTCTATCTATAGGTAACGGAAGTATTGTTTTCACTTGCGAGTCATTTGAAAGTTTTGGTCTCCACTAAAATCAAATGGCTGTGGTCTTTTCACAGTGGTGAAATTTCCACTCGCATTTTTCGATTTAGACTATTCTGAACAACTTTCGTTCCGTGTCTTTCTCTCTCTATCTCTGCGTGTGTATCAGTGTGTGTATGTCCGCAAATCTTCGTAACAAACTTAATTTCCACAATATTCAACCGGTTCTTATGAAATTTTCATGGTATGTGCGGGTTAGTGTGAAGATGGTCCCCTATGAGTTTCGTTGTTTCCAAATCAGAACTTCACTCGGCGCATGCGCAAACGTAAATTACATCAACCATCATTTTCTCACGCCCCCGTTGTTTGATCTCGCTCAAATTCGGAGGATAGGTGGACCATCAATTTCAACATAAACCCTAGCAATTTCAACATAATCCTATCATTAGTAGCTATTGTGTATGCTCGAATATGTATTCCTTTTTAAACGAGCCTAATTTCAACAGTTGTCATCAGATTTTGATGAAATTTTCTGGGAATGTAACGGTGAGGCTGTAAATGGTATAATATTAATTCCATACTTCTCCAATCATTACTCCATTCTGCGCATGCGCTAACGTAAATTACTTCATTCCCGTTTTTTAAACATCTTTACTGAGAAGCGTAAAATAGCGGGGTCTTGGAACTATAAATGTGTGAACCCTTAGCAAAGGCTCGATGCGCCATGGTCTGATCATTTATTAAATACGGGGTTTTATAATTATAGACCAATGATCTGCGTAGAAGAGCTATCTAACACAGAAATAACAAACCACTGTGTAATAATTTGTAGCGTTTTTACTTGAAAGGATTTCCTTCATTTTCAAGGGTTAGTCTGCTTATACGGATAAACAGACTCCAAAGCTATATTATTGAAAACATGAGGGTTTAAGAGAATTTTTTTCTTCATAGTTGGATACATGTGGATTGAATTCGGTTTTGAAACGTTCGAAAAATTTAGTTATTTCCCAAATTTTACAAACTTAACATTTTGATTCCATTTTCACCCAGTGACTCTTCCAGGCCTTGGAAATGTTCGTCTTGCACCAGGAAGAAACGATTTTTGATTTTTTATAGTGATACTAGAAGTGGAGGCGAGCGAAGCGAGCCACCCCCTTCCCCCCTCCCGGACCTCGCGAGGTGTGGTTGTATTATAGGTGCGATGGTCTTTTACTGTCGAGTGGGACTTGTAGAATGATTGAAAACGGTAGATCACTATGGGTAGCTTTAACGTCTGTATGGGATGTTGCTCGCTTCGCTCGCGTGAGGAAGTTATGCTGCCCACCCAACTTGGCAGACGTTTTTTATGTTGGAAATTCTTACAAACAAATTAAATCTTATAAAACTACGTGGAACCACGAAAAGTTTATTAGGGGATGTTGCTCGCTTCGCTCGCTCAGTATGGCTGAATATGGGTAGGAAAAACCCTGTCTATTATTCTGTTGAAATGTCTTTCAAACGGAAACGTTCCTTCCTTCAAGAGATTCCCCTAAAGGTAAAAAGGACCTACTCACCTCAGTCTGTTGGACGGTACAATTAACTTCTCGTTTTAAACGCTTCGCCTCCCTTCTCCTCGCATTTTGACCAACATCCCGTCTCTTTTTTCGATATCCGATTCGGATTCAGATTCGGCGGAGTCAAAACTGTATTTCGCTCGCAAACACCGACTCGAAAAACATCTCTTTATGGGGTATATTTTAATGATGAAAAAAGAAGTTTTTTGACGCATTTTCCGATACTTTTTTCGCAATCCAAACGTACCGTCGTTTTCCTCGTACAAAAACCTACGAAACCGGTATTTTCCCGTAATTTTTGACGGCTGTTTAGAGGGGTAGGAGAAGTGGGAAAGTCGAAAAGAACGGCATTAAAACGGGATCTTACCCCCTCCCGCCCTACAGCCCATGGTTTGGGTGGGATTAGAACATGTTAAAATCGCTCATACACCCTTTCGGAAAATCCCAAGAAGATCCCACCACTCGTAGACTCTCGCCACTCAGACGTTTGGCCATGAATAGCATGGACAGACAGACGGATTTTCATTCTTATAAAATAGTATAGATATAGTTATCAATTCTGATTTTACAGATTAGGTAAGTACGCAGGTAGGCAAGGTGGGTGGGTTCTACTTGTCAAGAATTAATTCCTGAAGCGGATCAGTTTGTAGAAAACAAACTATTTTGTTTTCTTCTGTATGAGAAAAAACGTGAAAAAAATTACTTCGTTAGAGCTGAGGCATTCTAATGATACTAGGCCGCTTTATGTTGCAGACGACCATTGCGAAATGTTGCTTCGATGAGAGGAGGGCGCGGCCGTACTTGATACTCTCCCGAGGAAAGACAGAACCTGACTCAGGCAAGAGCGGGACTGATTCAGCTACAGCTATTCAGCACGGAGAACCGGTAAGCAATTTGTACTTTTTATTGGGTTTACATACGTAGTAAGCAGATGTTGACTCATGTTCTGACCTCCGAGGTCTTGAGCTGAACGTAGAAAAAAGTTTTTTCTTTCCGAAATGACCATTTCATATTGCTTCCGAGTCTACCTAAAGATAGCGGGAGCATTGTTTTCACTTTCGGGAGAAAAAAAATTGTTGGTCTCCAAAATCAAAATTTCCACTCGCATTTTACGTTTTAGACCATTCTAAACAACTTTGGGTCCGTGTCTGTCTGTCTGTGTGTGTGTGTGTGTGTGTGTGTGTGTGTGTGTGTGTGTGTGTGTGTGTGTGTGTGTGTGTGTGTGTGTGTGTGTGTGTCTGTCTGTCGTGAGTCCGCAAATCCTTGTAACAAGCTTATTTTCCACAGTTTCATCCGATCCAAAACTAAAAAGTCGTGAGGTAAAGTGCAAAACTCGGTTATAACAGAGTTGGGAAGATGCAAGTGTTACCATTCGATTCAGTGAAAAAAAAAAAAAACAGATAGCGGCCCCAAACTCGTAATTTGTTGAGGAGTCATTTTTCCAGAAAACCATTTAGTTCATAGAAAAACCCGTGTTTTTCAACATACGAACATACTTTTCTCCTCCAACCAGCAAAGTAAAAGTGAAATTGCACGTTCAAATCAGATAGTTTGAGGATGTTTTTCCCAAAGACAGCATCGGTTTTCCTCAACAGAAAACAGGTGAAAATGTCGTTGGAATTTCGTAAGAAACACTAAAAATTAGAACTAGATGTTTGAACTAGACGACAAATTACTAGATAAGGGTTTGAAAAAATGTTTAGTTGCCCGTCAAATGGAAAATGCAATGCTCTTCCCTACGGTATCCCCAATTTTTGCTTTACTCGGCCAGTTATTTTCATTTTAGATAGGTAATGTCGAACACACGAAAAAAATTAATAACTCGAAAACGAAGAGTTAAAAAAAAAATCTCTGAGGAACTTTCGATCAGAAATGAGCTCTGAAATCGAACCCCATAGTCTTGACGTATCTATTTCGCATACTTAGTATGTTTACTGATATTAAGTACTCAAGTCATCAAGTTTAGACGGGTGAGTAATTGAAAATGGTGAAATTTTTAACATATGATTATATTCACTAGTACGTGCCTATAAGTGATACACATTTTATAAATTAAGTATTACAGTTCACCTATTGTTTTCGTATTGAATAGATTGTATGTAGATAAAATTGAAGGGTATTTCACACTATGCTTTGGAACGGCTATTCCAAATCAATATCTGGTTAAATTAATAAAGAAGAAAGCGGGCAGTATGATTCCGATTTTCTAGGTGGAATAACAGTACCTAAACGTACAAATCTCCACTAACATGTAAGGGGTAGGTTTACTATATACCATAAATGAAACATTTCGAGTGGCAAGCTCGTTTTGCGAAAAATTTCCATTAATTTCCTACTTATAGCAATACTTTTATTCAATTTCTATTCACCAAAAAATCAGAACAATATCAAGAAATTCGTTAAGCTCAGATAAGCATATAATCACACCTAAAAGCACACCAAAAGGAACCAAGATTCTTTTTTCTTCTTATTCAATATAATAATTATGGTACTACACGATTTCTTATGAAACGGAAGCTATTTCAGCTGGTATGAATTATATTATTACCTATGTATTATATGGATTACTGTACTATTAATGTGAAAGGATGATATTATAGCATTATTTATTTTAATGGGTGAATACTATTCAAGTGTTTTGTAAAGAGGGGGCTCGCTGTCTCTTAGGTTGGTTAAGCTCGCAACGGAATAAATTGGACCGGTAAAACGGGCATTGGGAGAGAAAAAAGAGACAACCCCAAGTGGTCAACCGACCGGTCGTTGATTCGTCAAAACCCCTTCGTTAGACCACTGAAGGACCACTTTTATTGTGTAGGTAAACTGAACGAGATTATCGGAATTTTAAACGATAGGTAAATATCGCGGACGCTAATCTCCATATTGAAGGAATTTCACTGCGGATCAAGGTCACAAGTTTCACGCGACCACCTCACCAGGCATGGGGTTTTCCCTCGTGAAATCCCGGGTGGTCGCCTACGCGAATGGTATTCCCGTTACTTCGTGCTAAGGTATGGAGGTTCATCTTATTTAAAAGCTGTGCCCAATTTAGTGTTTGATTTCCTGAAATCATTCACTGATCACCGAGACCAGTCCAACGACAGGAGCAGCAACTGTGTATAGTAAGTAACAGAAAGTCAGCAGCAGTAACAGACTAAACAAAATAAAATTTAGATCTTGAAGCAGGGCTATCGAATAGGACAACGTAAAGATGGGAGAGGTCTCATCACAGCACTGTATTCAATTTCCAAACATCAGAAAATGGGAAACACCTTCTTCAACCCTAAAATAAATTTCTATTTACATTTCGATTTGAAATTTTCAAAAATTAACCATTGTATTCTGCCTAGAAAAAAAATTGTCTGAACCCATAAATTTGTTGAACTTTACGAAATTTGGCTCACAAATCATACATCAGGGACGTCCCAATAACATTGGCATTAATTTCACTAAATCCTAAATGGCTGAAATATTCGAAAATCGGGATCTCAAAAACGTTCAAGGGAAGATTAATGTTTTTTGGTTGTCTTTGATAGATATTAGCCAAAGAATCTAATGAACCACCCGGAATGCAATAAATTAATTCGTTCGCCCTCCCTAAGAGACAGTGAAATCAAACTGGGGTATTGAAATCTTCGAATCATTGAGTCATGCGTGTGAAATTTAACGTAAGTCCGGTAGAATGTTTGACAGCAAAATTTGCTTTATAAATTCCGACGATCGTATGAGCTGAAATAATTCCAATGGAATTGCGACTTTGCAAAATCAAGTTTATTATAACTCTTGTCCCTAAGGATGGACTAGTAAAGCGTTGGTAGGTGTTTTATTTTATCTCATTAATTTTCAGTTGGTAGGTACCTAAATTTAGCTGTACCAGTGAGATCAGTGAGCTGGATCAGTGAGACTAGCAAAGCGTAAATGTATTAATCAAGTTGTTTAAATGTTTATGACAAAAAATGTGGATAATGCAAATCATACATTTCAATCAATGATTAGATTACTCGTTTAGGTGCTAAAGGTTATTTTTTCGGAGCCTCAACTCTACCAAGACACCCCTCCATTTGAATTTCTAAAAACCGGTTCATAGCAGATATTTATTATGTTGATACCCTAGAAGGAGCGTCCGTGCAAAATTTCAAGATCATAGGTTAAACAGTTCGGCCTTTGCGATGATACATGGAGTGAGGCGTATTTGACCAATACATATTTATAGTAGGTGTGGCTGAAGCATAATCGATTCCACTTTGTACTACATGAACTATGCATAAGGATGTCACAGTACCTGCCTTATATGAATAATTAACTCAATAATCACAATTCTCTTGAAACTGTATTCAGAGTAAAAGATTGAGAAAGTGATTGTTTTATACTCGCTGTTTAAAAAAGAGAAAGCGAGAGAGAGAGAGAGAGAGAGAGAGAGAGAGAGAGAGAGAGAGAGAGAGAGAGAGAGAGAGAGAGAGAGAGAGAGAGAGAGAGAGAGAGAGACAGAGAGAGAGATCAAGTTAATGAACTTTTAGTGGGAAATGTACTTTTGGAGAGTTCGATGTTTTTTGAAGTTCCTGCTACAATATTCTCAGGGAGTTATCTAGGTTTAGCCGGGAGCCGTTTAAAGAAGTAGGTACATTAAATAATGGAAATGGACATCACTGGATCGGAATGCAACTCAAAAACAAAGAGAAGAACTTTCCAGGTTCCAATTATTCCAAGGTGAACCAAATATACGGAAATCCACGGGCTCGAGACCTACTGAAATTGTGCGTCTAGGTACCACAAACCTGCCCACGCGTGGAAAACAACTGAATGGGATACCCATGGGCTGGGTTCACTTTGCGACGGGCCTAACACATTAGCGTACAAATTCGCTATTCAACAAGATGTTCCTGCAACGAATATGGTGATTCATTTAATATTTATTTTCAATGGGTAGACTAAATCCACTGCGAATCGTACTTCATTCCTATAACAGAGAAGTTGTGGAGTCTTGGTGGCTCCTATCTAGAAGGAAGACTAGTTCCACATAATGTTGTTCATGGCTTATGTTGAAGAGATGAAAAACATTAGAGCACAGAAAAAGCCAGAAATTTGATTTGATAAGCATTAGTGACTTTGAAAATAGACTTCCTAGTAGATCCGTAGATACGTCGTGCGGTATTGACAATCCGGCGCCGTAGCTCTGTCGCAATGAGTTATGGTGACGCATCCTTCCGTACATATACGTTAATGGATCGCAATCCGGAAAAAACGTATTCGTCTAAAATTACCTCCTATGGACTCAAATAACCTCCTATGGATAATTTCCTCCTCCCATTGGTTTAGAGTTACAACTAGATTCATTAAGGACTTGATGTGGCTTTAAGGTGCGGTAAGTTTTTCGTTACCGCACGCCGTATTGAGACCGACGGATCTCTAGGAACTCTCTAATGAGGACTGCTTAAAGGGTGAAACGAAACGGGGGCATTGATTCCTAGTTCACACATAAACTGGTAATGGCTAATAGGTAGCTTCACATCCGAGTGTTGCAAACAGATATTCTTGAAAAGTTTTCCGACAAAGTAGGGGTAGGCACTTCACTAACCTTTGTCGATCTATCATTGCAATAGCTTTGTTTCCTCCAGAAAAAATCGCTTACTTATCGTTAGTCATCGCTAGTTTATCGATAAAACTTGTATTAATTAGTTTCCGTATTAGAAGCTATCCTCTGCGATGGTTTTTACCGTTAATTAGTAAACAAAGAGGATTGCTAACCACTGAAAGAAAAAATTGTCCTTAATTTCCCTCGACAATCAGATTAAAAGCGGCGAGTCGTGTGTTTACCTAAGCTCACGAGTCGCTTTTGCCCCGCATCGGGACAGCCCAGGGGAAACCCAGAGCAGTAGCTATTCAAGTAGAGCAATGGTAGCTGTGGGCTTGTTGAAGGTATTCGCTGTGATGCATCCAGTTAAATAACCATGGTCGGTACCCGAAGTACAAATAGCGTAGCTATACCCATTTATGGTTATAGCCAATTGGTTATAACCATATTGGTTATAACCAATTGCTATCTAGCTATACCTAATTGATTAACACTGAGGGCATGAACATCCCTTGAGGGGGCAATCGATAGGTACATATATTTGTTTCGTAACCGACCCCGTAAAAAACCCATTCCCTCGCCTTTATACCACAATGAAACCTAACGCGGAATTTAACGAGATTGAAAATAACGCTGTTGCTATCGAATGGAAGACTGCGTATTTCAAGGTGAGAGGAAATTTGTTTAATTGCTCTTTCACCTCCACCAGTGCTGAACAATCCCGAAATTGCGATGGGAACATCATCGACCCATGAAGGAAAGAAGTCGAATATAATCATGTGGAACTACTGAATGATATCTCAATTCACGTCTTTGCCGCAAATTCTCTTCTTTTCTTATTGGAGGTAAAGGGTAAGGCCCCTTTATCTAAACGAAACCGAATCAATCACAGCCAATCGGAACCTTGGCAAATCTGATTCGCCAAGATTCGGCAACAATGAACCCCTCACAAACGTGCCCCTCATCAGTTTTCGCCTTCACACCAAGCGAATCCGGTTCAATCCGCCCGAATTCAAGCGGCCAGCTGATTCGCCTAGCAATCTAGGGCAGGGTTGCCATCAGTATGGTAATTGTCGTGAACATACAGTAATTTTGATGCACGTACGGTGTACGGTAGTAATCTCACTAACTTACGCAAAAATACAGTAAAATTGAAATCCCAGGTAAATATATTATTGTAAATCTATACAGCATTTTACCATGAGTTCATAGCTAAAATTATAGCTAAAAGTGACAACAGGTTTTGAAGGAGGAAGGGATTATTGATATGAATAAACCAAAAATATAATTGCGCACCAAAATAAACTCAACATTTTCAATAAAGCTGATGAAAAATTATTCAAAAAAAAATTTGAGAACATTGTTCTAAAGATCTTCATGTTTTTCACCAAATGATCACAGTTTTTTCCCTCCTCAAGAAAACTCTACCTAGGTACGTAATATTTGAAGATCAGAAAGTTCATGGCAGAAGTTTGGGTTTGGGGATGATGTAAGTTGACAATTCCCATCCTGACGCTCGCGGCAAAATGGATTTAATCCAATCATGCCGTAACAATAAAACATTAAGATGCTAAAGATTCGTATTCAATTCATTTACCGTTCGGGCTTGCAAAAAACATTTGTTAATAATCTTGAACAGAATACGTGGGATGAACAAGAATATTTCTACTATTGTCAGTGAAGAAGCTCTTTTTGGCTATTGAGAATGAAAAGATCAAAATCAGTATAGAAGAACGCCGCTACTATCACAAAAGAACACTGTGAAGAGATGGGTGGAATCTTTTTGGCCTTTATGTGATAACAATGTGACGTTACTCTTGTCCGTGCGATATAAAAAAGAGAGAAGTCATTAGAAGAATGAAACTACAAGGAGCAGACAGAAGAATTGGAGAATCTAAGGTCCAAGTTGAACAGAAACAGGAGAGATTGTGTAAGATGAATTATTATTATTATTATTTCAGGTTAACTAATTGACTGGTACTCTAAAGAATGCGTTGAGAAAAATCTTTATTTGCAAGATGTTCATTGGGGCCTAGAAAACCAAAGCACACGATCGAGTCAGGTTGTCTCGTCTAGAAGCTCGAATGAAGAAAGAATAAAGTGCAGTGTGAAATTGCGAACTAATTGATGGATAAACAAATAAAACTAATATACGAACCAGTTGTTTATCAACATTGGACCTAGATGCTTGATTTTTCGTAATAACTGTAACCGTGTTGCACCTGACGTGATGTGCCTGAAAAACACAAAGTAGCTGCCACGGCTAAAAAAGCTGAAAACTAAATTTCCCGTTCATTTATTTATTTATTTTATTCTTTAACTGAAATCCATTTTGAGCATTCTGAAATTATTCCAGGATTTTAACATAATATAATATATATATATTATTATATATATATATATATATATATGTGTGTGTGTGTGTGTGTGTGTGTGTGTGTGTGTGTGTGTGTGTGTGTGTGTGTGTGTGTGTGTGTGTGTGTGTGTGTGTGTGTGTGTGTGTGTGTGTGTGTGTGTGTGTGTGTCGGGTTGCTGGGGTAGGGTAACTGTTGGTGTTTTTATCTCTTCGGAGCTCCTTCAAATCCCTACCCAAGTCAAGGTCATACGTCCCCGTCGTGCAACCCGGGCACCCTCCAGGTTACTGGAGGGTGGCAGAATGACCCAATGGCGATTAGGGGGGAGGCTCGTGTCAACGGGTCTCCCGACCCTTCTAATTATGTCTCCCCCGTTATGGAACACAACACAGCCCAGCCTCATAACCCCCGCGGGCCCTATTGGCTCGCGGGGTTCTAGGGGAGGCGCTCGGGGGCGCCCCAGGCAGGGGCGTCGGCCATCCTCTCCCTCTTCTTCATCCTCGTCTTCCTATCCCTCATCCTCTTCCACGACCCCTGTAAATGCCCACCAGTGTGCCCACTGTGAGAGAGCCTTCAGCTCCAAGCGTGGCCTCAGTGCCCACGTCTGGCAGAAGCATCCTGTACAGGCCAACGCTGCAATAGATATAGAGCGAGAGCGGCCCAGGTATGCTTCTGAGGATTTGCGGCGAATGGCAGCAGAGGAGGCAGAGGCTGTGCGTAATGGGGTACGAAATATAAATGTTTTCTTGCAATCACGTTTTCCCATGCGCACGCTTTCTGCCATTCAATCTCTTCGCCTGAGGCCCCACTATAAGCAGCTTGTCCAGGATGCAATCCTGGCAAATAGCAGTGGGGCCTCTCCCGCATCTCCGGCAGACGTGGGACAACAGCCCGCCATTCAGCAATCCTCCCCCGTGACCTCTGGTCTTCTTTCAGAATTGAAGACTGAAGTATTGAGGCTCGGGGAGCAGGTGGGCAATATTGTTGGTTATGAGAGTGCCTACCTGCAGGATCTGGCGAAGCGGGCTGTTGAGGGGCCAAATGGCTTGGAGGACGAGGTTGCGGCCTATGTGCAGAGGATCTTCCCGCAGGTTGAGGAAGCGACCGTGGCGAGGCATCAGGGAGAAGTTCCCCCTAATGTGGTGCCTCGTGGAGGTCGCAGAGCAGCTAAGCAAGCGAGGAGGCGGGAATACCAGCGTGTCCAGAGATTGTGGAGGAAGCATCCGGCTCGTGCAGCTGCGGAGGTACTGGAGGGAGCTGGGGAAGAACAAGTTATGCCCCCCCTCCAGGAGTTTGTGGATTACTGGGAGCCACTTATGAGTGCTCCCAGCCACAACTCTGGCGAGCCAGTGGTACCCCCAGCTTCCACCAGGGATTCCTTACGCAGCATCATGTGCACACCGGTGCTTCATGACGAGGCACATATGTGCCATGTCAAAAACTCCACATCTGCTGGACCCGATGGTATTTTTGCCCGATGCTGCAATAAAGCTCCAAAGAATGTTAGGCTGCTCATCCTCAACCTGTGCTACTATCTGGAAGACCCCCAAAAGTGTTGACCCGTGCCCGGACAATTTTCATTCCAAAGAAAGGGGGAAGTGGGCCTGGAGGCTACCGTCCAATTTCTATTTCGTCGGTGGTCTTCCGCCACTTCCAAAAGGTTCTGGCATCTCGCTTCCAAGTGGCTGGTGTCATAGGTGACGTCCAGAGAGCATTTCGGCCAGCAGATGGCACAGCGGAGAATCTAACAGTTCTCCAAACTGTCATTTCGCTGGCCCGTATCAAGAAACGGCAGCTCCACCTTGCCGCTCTGGACGTCGCTAAGGCCTTTGACACAGTTAGCCACTTTGCCCTGACCGATTGTCTTCGTGGTGTCGGGGCACCTGCTCGTTTAATTGAGTATGTTGCCTGTCTGTACCACGAAGGCGTGACGGTCCTCGAGGCACAAGGTGAGATGTCAGGGGATGTTGTTATTGGGCGCGGGGTACGCCAGGGGGATCCTCTGTCGCCACTCCTCTTCAACCTGGTCGTGGATACGGCCTTGGGTAAGCTGCCAGCTGAAATAGGGTTTGATCTCGCCCCTGGGGTGCGAGTAGGTGCATTGGCTTTTGCTGATGATGTCATCCTACTCGCAGAAACCCGTGAGGGCTTGCAGATCTCCCTCAACGCATTTGCTGAGCAGCTAGCCAGGTGTGGTTTGGTGGTCAACCCAGCTAAGTGTGGGTCGGTCTCCTTGGTCCCGTCTGGTCGCCAGCATCAGGTGAAGGTAGTGGATGAGGAGTGTTTTGTCTTAGGACAAACTTCCATCCCTGCCCGATCCGTGTTGGAGGTCTGGCGGTACCTTGGGGTCGACTTCATGGGTGTGGCCACTATAGCCGCAAGCCGTGTGGACCTTGGTGGAGCATTAGCTCGTGTCACCAAGGCTCCATTGAAGCCACAGCAGAAGCTGCGCCTCCTTCGCACGTACTTACTGCCAAAGCTTACCTATGGGTTAGTCTTTGGCAGGCTTACTGCGGGGAGGCTGCTTGAGTTAGATCGTGAAGTTCGCTCTGCTGTGCGCTCTTGGCTAGGCTTTCCACCTGGTGTCCCAAGTGCTTACATCCACGCACCGGTCAAGGCCGGTGGGCTCGGTATTGTCTCTCTTTCTGCCAGCATCCCATCTTTACGCCGCCAGCGCCTGCTTGCCCTTAGGGGCTCGAGCTGGGAGGTCGCCCGCACTGCTGCTGACCTGGACTTTGTCCGGATGCAGTTGTTGTGGTGCGATCGAGCAACACCAACTGCTCCAAAACCCAGCTCATCTGCTGAGTTCGCTGCTGCACTGCATGAGTCAGTAGATGGTAAAGAACTCCGACAGTGCTCTGAATCCCCCATTTCTACCCAGTGGGTGGAATGGGCTTCAGAGGGCATTGGGGCCCGCGACTATCGCCATTTTCACGCCGTCCGGGTGGCTACACTAGCCACCTCGGTGAGGTGTTCGAGGAGTAGTCGCGGGATAGTTGACACCCTTTGCCGTGCCTGTCGGGGTAAAAATGAGAATCTATATCATGTAGTGCAGCAGTGTCCTCGTACTCACGGTGGCCGCATTTTACGTCACGATGCGGTTGCCAAGCAGATAGCAGGTGCTTTGTCATCTAGCGGTTGGGATGTCGAAAGGGAGAGACTATACCACATGCCGAGTGACCGGGGCAAGAAGCCAGATATCGTTGCGATCAAGCCCGATGGGTCTGCCATAATCCTGGATGTCCAGGTTGTCAGTGGCAGCGTCGACATGGAGCAGACCTGGCGGGCTAAGAAAAGTAAATATGATAGAAATGATCTGCGCCAAGCGATATCTGAGCTAAAAGGAGTGGCACCAAATAACATCAAGGTCATTGCCGCGACCGTGTCATGGCGCGGGGTGTGGTGCGGGAAAAGCGCCACGGAGTTACTCGAGTTGGGCATCTCGGCAGGAGTACTTCGTGGTATCACCACCCGCGTCCTGAGGGGTTCTTACTTGAACTGGTGGTCATTTTATAGGGGCACTTCCTTTCATCCCATTCTTCCTCCTCGTCCTGCAACTTCCCTTATCCCTAGAGCCGGCGTCGGGTAAACCTGGGCGTCCTCCCCACTTTTTATTTTATTTGTTTATTTTTAATTTAATGGTGTGCCCCCTCCGCCTTTGAGGGGAGTTTTGTAAAAAAAAAAAAAAAAAAAAAAAAAAAAAAAAAAAAAAGTGTGTGTGTGGGTGTGGGTGTGTGTGTGTGTGTGTGTGTGTGTTATATGACGATGTATATATACAGGGTGTCCCAAAAGTAACCCCCCCCCCCTCCCCTCTTAATTTTTTCTACAAGTTTTGAGATATCAGAGTGAAACTTGTGCTTCGAAAAAGAAAACATTTCCACTTTTTACCGACTGACACCTCATTATGAAAATATTTTAGTGCTGAAAACGTTGCCGAAACCAGGATCGCGATACCTCATTCCGTTCTCGGAATACATATACGAGTATATATATATATAAGTTACGTCGGGTGCCGAGAGAAAAGAGTTTTTAAAAAGCACTTTCTTTATTTGGAACCGACGGAACACAAGTTTAACTAAGGAAAACGGAACGGAGATACGTAGCGCACGAGCGGAGCAACGAGACTGACTCGAACGGTGGGGGAATCAAGCTTATATAGCCTCGGTGGGCTGATTCAGCAGAAATAAAGATAGATCAGCGGTTTTGGTACTATAACACCTCCCTCCCCAAGTGGAAAACTGCAGAGAAAATTTTTCGCGAAGTTTTCTCAAATTGGAAATGATAAGTTTAATGAAATTTTAAAGTTGAGTTGAAGTGAAATTTAAGTTCATAAGTTTTAAATTGAAGTGATAGGGATTCAAGTTTATTGGTTTCGTTAAGTTAACTCGCTCCGTGTTCCTTGTTTTGTTAAAAAAAATTTACAATCGATGAGTTTGAGTTACAATTATTTTACAAAAAAAATTTTAAAAAATTTTACAAAAAAAAAAAAAAAAAAAAAATTTACAATCGATGAGTTTGAGTTACAATTATAAACACACATTATAAAAACACATTATAAAAACATCATAAAAACATTTACAAGAAACATCATAAAACATTATAAAAATCATAAAATAAAGAATCATAAAACATCATAGTCATCAATCATACAATCATTAAACATCATAAAACACATAAAACATATTTTAAAAACACAAAAAAATTACATAGAAAGAGATTACAAAAAAATGAGATTACAAAAAATTTACATAAATTATAATATTAGGTCAAGGGGATTTATGCAGGTTGATTTGTTATTTTGGCTCTCCCACATTTCTGTCTATAATTTATGATTGTGTACCCGAACAGTGACAATATTAATACGTAGAGTATAAATATTAATTTGTCGTGATAATAAACTGAGTCAGAGTTGGGGTTGACGAGATGGATACCTTGTAGGGTGAGTGTTTCCGATTTATCTGAACTTTTAATCTGTAGTTGGTCCTCTTGAGGAAAAACTACCAATAATTGGTTGGTTTCGGGGACGATAGATATGTAATTTGTTGCAATTGATATTTTCGTAAATTGACAAGTACTCGTGGAGCCATTCGACAGGATGTTACGTTCACAAAAAGCATTTGCTTGTGATAACAATTCCACATTGCAATAAAATTGCTCATTAAAAATACAACGATCGGATAGTGGAAGGATCTCATTACCATTCTTCAATAGAATTTAAATTTAGGTATTACTGTAGTGTACTCTTCGTTGACATGCCAAGGTGTGGAGTATAAATAGTACAAATGATAATCAACATTTTTGTAAATTGGTAGTGTGAGGAAATACACAATTCTGTTGCTACGAATGTTACATTGTACTCTAATTAAGGACTCATAGGTCAGCAGATCAGTTAGATTTAGTGACAACTTTTGTAATTCGATTTCCAGAACGTGAGTACTTATGATACTAGGGTGTAAAATGCCTTGTTTACAAAAGGTGATTGATGTTTCGATTTCTGACAGCAGACTGAGGATGAGATTCATGGATGTTTGAAGATGATACATTATATCTTTGTAGATAAGTGTTTGACCATCAAATGAGTTTACGATAGTATTTATTTCCGCAAATTTATGTTTTATTTGGTCGCAATTAAATTGAATGGTTTGGAGGGTTTTGTTGTAATTGGTGATAAGTTGATTAACCACGGAATACTGTTGAGAGAACTTCGTTTGAAGGTTCTTATTGCGCTTATCGATATCGTTAATAATGTTGTCGAATTTTTCTTTATCATCATTATCTAAATTTCCAGTGATTGCTTTAATAACAGTTCCTAAGCCATTGATCAGTCCTCGTTTCTGTCTGGTTTCTCCGTGAAGTCTTATGTTTGAAATTTTTTGTTCAACGAGCATTTGTACATGTTTGAAGAATGAACAATATTCGTCGAGTTTGTCATGGAGTTTGCGAGAATTTTGGGTTAGTCGTACGAGAGAGGAATAGTTGGAATTTAAATTGTCGACTTCTGTATAGATTCCAGTTAGTTCGTAATAGTGGGTTAGTACATGTTCTGTCTCCTCTAATTTGGCAGGTCCCAGGTCGATTGGGATTATTCCTCCACTTCTATTGAGGTTCTTGACCTCTGCACAGAGGGCTGCAGTTGTAAGCAATAACCTGTAATGACGTAAGACGGAATTACATTCTATAGTTTATTTTCTAGGACCAAAATGCTGTTTTGATTTCCAAGGTCCGTGAGGGGGGGAGTCTGGATCTGAATCTATGTCTGAGTCATCTGAGGTTTCTGAGGTTTCTGGAGTTTGTTTAGTACCTAACTTCCTGGGTCGTTTGATGTTGGAAATATGAATTTTCTTTCGGGTGTTGTGATGACGAGGAACGATGTCTGCCGTTTTCTTATCTACATCCAATTTGTCCAAAGTTTCCTTACTGTATTTATTTTTTGTTTTGCTCATAAATTGTTTGTTTTTTACAAATATGGTTTCGGGAATATCTGGAATAATCTCTCTATTTTTTTTAGCTTTATTGATGGCTTTTTCTTTTGTTCGGGAACTGCGATTATGAATTTCGGAATACAACCTGGCTATTCGGTCCTTGTGTTTCGAGGTGTAATCGTTTAGCATTATTCGTTCTAAATCTGCTTCGAGGGGGCTACCTGGTTCTATATGACCATAAACGACTTCAAAAGGAGTAAGAGCGGTTACCGAATGAATCGAATTGTTATACGCTATTAAGGCGTATTTTACTTTTGTGACCATGGAGTCACAGGAGAATTCGGATCGGTTATTGAAGAGTCGGATATGTTCAATTAAGGTTGAGTGGAACCTTTCTATTGCTCCGTTACTATTGGGATTTTGGCTACAAATGAAATGAATTTCTACTTTGTGAAGGTTCAAGAGTTCTTTTACTAGAGACGAATCGAATTCTGCCCCATTATCGGATATTATCATTTTCGGGATACCGTGATGGGTAAAGTAAGTCAACAGATTTTTTACAACGTCAAGACTTGAATTGCTGGTTAAGTGATATGCTTGAGCATACTTTGAGAAAGCATCAAGGATGGTAAGGAATTTGCCACCATCTAAGGTAAACTTATCTATGTGTACTATCTCGAAAGGTCGCGTGGGTGTTGGAGTTACATTAAATTTTGGTTTAATGGGCACGCGGTCGTATTTTGTAGCCAGACAAGTCTCGCAACGGTTGATAAAATTTTGTATGGTACCTTTTTGGTTCGGCCAGAAATATGTGCGTTTGATTTTTGCATATGTTTCCGTTATGCCTCTATGATTCGTTTTCCCGATATGATAATTAGATATTATGTTTTCCACTTCGTCTTCGTTAGGGACATCCTGTACGAGATCAGTGTACTTAGTCATTTTTAAAGTTGACTCTCTAAAGACGCTCATCATCACGGATGCGAATTCTTGATAGATTTCTCCCTTATCATCATTATAGAAATACAAGGAGTATTCTATATGTGGGCGTACATATTCCTTCACAAAATCGATTACATTATTTTTGAAATTGGTTTTTGAAAATTCCACATTTATCCGAGTTTTAGTTCCGAATGGTTTTGTAATTTTTGGAGTTTTGGGATTATTCGAAACGAGTTTTATTAATATTTGGTTAAGTCCATGGTTGACTATACCTTCTTTAATTGGAATGGTCAGGACTGTATTGCCTTCGGCGTTGGAGTGTATTGTATCAACGGAATCTAGTTCGGGCGCTGCCGATTCTAGGTTGACGGCGAGGGACTGATTGTCTCTATTGGTAGCGTTTTCGATACCTTCCCTAGATCGTCTATAGGTTTCCATTATTTCGTCTACGACTTCGCGAACATTCGGGTCATTGTCGAAATCTGTAATTATTTCGCGCATAGCCTCCTCGTCGCTTAGAATGTTATCTATATTTGACGTACTAGGTTGGGGACTATCGCTGTTGTTCAGTTCTATTCTAGATAGTGCATCGGCTACGTGATTGGCAGATCCAGGTTTATATTTAATAGTGAAGTCATAGCCGCTTAATTTTAATCGCCATCTAAATAGTTTGGATGAACAATCCTTTAAACTGAAAAGCCATTGAAGGGGACGGTGATCGGTGAACAATGTGAATTTACGTCCATATAAATATGGGCGGAATGTTTTTAGGGCATAAACGATGGCTAAAAGTTCTTTTTCTATTGTTGACAGTTTTCTCTCAGAATCACATAGTGTTCGACTCGCAAAATGAATCGGTAAATCCGCTTTTTGATCGTTATATTGGCTCAAAACGGCTCCCACGGCTACGTCACTTGCGTCTGTAGTTACGTTAAATTCCTTGTCAAATTGGGGATATTGTAAAATTGGTGAGTTCATCAATAGGTTTTTACAGTGGTCAAAGCATTCCAAATATTCGTGACTATCATAGTTGATTTTGGAATTTTTCTTTAAGCAGGCTGTGAAAGGTTTAGTGATTTTAGCAAAGTTGGGTATGAATTTTCTATAATAGCCTAAAAGTCCTAGAAACTGTTTTATTTCTTTTCTCGTCTTAGGAACAGGAAATTTTGCAATTGCCTCTACCTTATCCGGGTTTGGTTTAACTCCTTCAGCGGATACAACGTGTCCTAAAAATCCCGTTTCTTTACGCAAAAATTCCGTTTTATCTAGCTGAATTTTCAAGTTTGATTTTCGTAGCCTTTTGAAGACTTCCCTAAGGCGTTCGACGTGTTCTTGTAAACTGGTACTGTAAATCAAAATGTCGTCGACATAAATCAAACATATTTCATTTTGAAGTCCTCTCAGAATATCGCTCATTAGGCGAGAGAAGGATGGAGGGGCGTTCTTTAAACCGAATGGGAGTCTAAGAAATTCGTAATGTCCTGTGTCCGTTGAGAAAGCAGTTTTCGGGATTGACGATTCATCTAATTCCATTTGATGGAATCCAGAGGCCAAGTCAAGAGTACTAAAGTATTGGCATCGTCCAAGTTTGTCTAATAAGTCCGTGATGTTTGGTAGAGGGAATTTGTCTGATATCGTCCGTTCGTTTAGTTTTCTATAATCAATGACAAGTCTATATTTAGCTCGTCCAGATGCATCCATCTTTTTCGGTACTACCCATAATGGAGCATTGTAAGGGGAATTTGAAGGTCTTATTATTTTTTGTTTTAACATGTCGTTAATCTGTCTTTTAACTTCGTCTTTATACACGTTCGGGTATCTGTAAGGTTTGGTGTAAATCGGTATCTCGTCAGAAGTTCGTATGTGGTGCTTTACGTGATTAGTGAAAGTTAAAGGTTGATCGTCAGAATGGAACAGGTCAGAATATTCTTTTAGTAGTTTTAGAATTTCTTGTTTCTCCTCCTCATTCATATGGTCTAGACGTAGTTTAGTTAGGTCTAGCCTAGGTTTAGTTTTAATTTTTGACTGATTAGGAGCCGAAGGTTGATCAGTGGATTCGCTTTCAAGAAAAAGGTTATCAAGGACAGGTTCGCCTATGATGGGTTCGTTTTGCCTAAAATCTAGAGGTTTTTCGGTCGGATTCATAACATGAACATGGGCATAAGAGTTATTCACTAGAGCTAGGCATTGGGGAATTTCTATGTCTCCTACCTTTGTTCTAGGAATGATGGCTTCGCCATTTTCTATGTTTTTCAATTTTATTTTTACTTGTTGAATGGTCCTTGCGTCAATTTGATAGGATCCTACTTCCGGAATATTATCTGAATTTCTCGCGTTAGTGTTTGTGAAAAACAATTCCAGGGTTATGTTGGGGGTTTTAAGTATTCTTTTTCTGCATTTTACATCGGCTTCCAGGAATAGCAAGAGGTCAGTTCCGATAAGCATGTTAAATTCGTCATGAAATTTAAACATGATGAACGGAAGGTTCAGTCCATATGAATTGAATAATTCTCCACAAGGTACTAGCGCACTTCGGTTGAACTGTGATATGCCATGCGCCGTTCTTACTAATCCTGAGTCTGGTTGAATTTTTGAAGGGAAATATTTATAGGCAATTTCGGGATTAATGAAACTCCTAGTTGCACCTGTATCTATTAATATTTTAAGATTTGTTTTTGGCATTATTATATACGGAAGTTTACCTTGAGGATTTGGAAAGTTTAAGAGTTCGATAATTTCGTGAGGCTCATTTCCTCTAAAAAAGGATCGGTTTGGTAACCCGTGTTTCCATTGGAATTTTCTGAGAGCATATTCCCGAATTCATAACTCATCTGATCCATCTCTGGATCGTTGTACTGATGTTCATATTGAACATCCGTATTCATGAGAGTTGAATCACAATATTGGGCGTTCTGATTATCAAAAAATGGTCCTTGAATGTTTTCTGGTGGCTCAGGATTCTCAATCATGTTGAGATTGGTGTTTTTGGTCGAAATGGACATCGGTACGACACTTTTGTTCATACTCGATCGATTTTGGGAAAAATTTGGATTTTTCGCTTGATTTTGCGGATAATTAGGTTTAGTTGAATTTTGGAATTTTGAATTCGGATTTCTATTCAAACCGGGCTGATTTTGTGTAGGCTGTTGAACGTTTTGAGTTGTATTATACTTTGGCGTGAAGCGCGGAGCATATTGTTGGGGAAACCTCGGCTGGAATTGATAATTAGTCGGGGTCTGCGGTACGGAATGCGGCCTTGGCATCATCCGGTTTGCTGACGCAGCACCTGGCTGATTACCGTTCGTCGCCCGTGCTGGTGGCGAGCTTTGTTGAGTGGGTCTGAAGGAGGAAGATTTATCTTTGGGTTTTAAATTGAAATCATTAGTTAGCATGGATAGAGCCATGCCCAAGTTGGTTGGATTTTTGGTTCTAAGTAGGCTTCCTAACGGTTCGGAAATACCGTGCACGAATACCCTTAGAGCGTAATTTCGCATGTATTCCGATAAAATCGGAGCATGCTCACGCATATTCAGTTGAAGATACGCCACCTGTGAATTAAGAATTAGACATATACGGTCATGAAAATTGAAACAATCTTCATGCGGGGATTGTTTCATTGCGCTTAATTCTGAAACTAAAGTGTAAGTATCACGCTTATCGCTATAAGTTTGAATTAATGCCTTCCTAAGTTCTGGGTATGTATCTATAGTGTTGACATAGATTTTTTCGGCTACTGATGACCCTAGTTTAGACGTAATCACACCTAGGATCACATCGTTCTGGAAATCATCTCTATCAACATGATTATAAAACCTTAAATATATCTTATCACATTGTTTTAGGAATTTTGCTAGTATTAAAGGTTCTCCGTTAAATTCGGGAATTAACCTATTATATTCCCTACGGAATTCTGGAGGCTGCTGGGGCGGCTGTTGAGGTTCAGGTAGAGGTGCTACCGGAATCGGATCTGGTTGGAACGGAATTCTTGGAGGTTCCTCAGGAATCGGGTTTAATGCTCTTTGCAGTAGAGCAGCTGCATTAACTGGAGGTGCTGGTCCAGGTGGAAGTGGGATATCGCCTAGGTCCATGCTTCTGTGGAGTCTGCGTAAACTACTCCAATCCCAAAAGCTGGCTAGGGGTTTTGGTTCCTTGACCTTAGGAATTTTT
Source organism: Adelphocoris suturalis (assembly GCA_030762985.1). Classification (NCBI taxonomy): domain Eukaryota; kingdom Metazoa; phylum Arthropoda; class Insecta; order Hemiptera; family Miridae; genus Adelphocoris; species Adelphocoris suturalis. The sequence goes on from CM061046.1 coordinate 20,834,951, forward strand.
CAGAATTTTTATTAAAGTTGATTAATGAAGCTCTTAGAGTACGAGTATTCAGTAGGTACTCTGACGGTTTATAATGATTATATTTGGAACCAGGGTACGGTCCTTAGAGTTGATTTATTTGACCAGGGTACGGTCCTTAAAATTTATTTATTCGACCAGGGTGCGGTCTTTAAAAATTATTTATTTGACCAGGGTACGGTCTTTAAAAATTATTTATTTGACCAGGGTACGGTCTTTAAAAATTATTTATTTGACCAGGGTACGGTCTTTGAATATTTTAAATTGATGAGACCAGGGTGCGGTCCTTAAGAATAATTCTTGTAAATGACCAGGGTACGGCCTTTAACTTGGAGAGACCAGGGTGCGGTCTTTTAAATCTACGTTGATCGCTGGGGAGGAGGAAATACAATATTCCTTTGTATTTACCTCAACACGACGGTATCCAGTCGATGTTTAACCTAAGACCAGGGTGCGGTCTTTTAAATCTACTTTGATCGCTGGGGAGGAGGAAATACAATATTCTTTTGTATTTACCTCAACACGACGGTATCCAGTCGATGTTTAACCTAACTGAAGAGATGTGAGCTGAATCGTTGAAAAATTGTAGAATTGAAGTTACTTACAGTCTCAACATCTTCTTCAGGAGTCCGTTGTCCGTATCCCGTAGATCGTAGAAGTCTGCCGTATCCGTGTGCACTCCGGTTCTGTTGAGCGCGGGGTTCTTCGACACACCTTAACTGTTGAAACAGAGATTTCCGAATAGTCCGAGAAAATCCGAGAATCGGTGTGTCCTACCGACTGCGCCAGTTACGTCGGGTGCCGAGAGAAAAGAGTTTTTAAAAAGCACTTTCTTTATTTGGAACCGACGGAACACAAGTTTAACTAAGGAAAACGGAACGGAGATACGCAGCGTACGAGCGGAGCAATGAGACTGACTCGAACGGTGGGGGAATCAAGCTTATATAGCCTCGGTGGGCTGATTCAGCAAAAATAAAGAGAGATCAGCGGTTTTGGTACTATAACATATATATATATATATATATATATATATATATATATATATCCTTCTGTCGATATCCAAGCCATCTGTTGCTTAAGTGGAAGGGTTTCAGTATCCGGATCCACTTCAAAGGCAGCATCCACAGAAGCTTTCTTAATCTTCAACGTTTTTTTCATAGGTAAACGTCTCAAGCCTTTCCGAGTGCGTGGAAGATAGTCTGAGTCCGGCATCAGCTCGTTGTTTCCAGATTGCAGTTTGAATTTCAAATTTATATCATTGTAGCGTAAATGCACCTTCCCTACTGAACCACTAAAACTTTCGCTAGTTTTTGGACGTTCGCATCTTTCGTTTTTTTCTTCACGTTCGCATCTTTTGCTTCTTTCTTCACGTTCGCATCTTTCGCTTCTTTCTTCACGTTTACATCTTTCGCTTCTTTCTTCACATTTGCATCTTTCGCTTCTTTCTTCACGTTCGCATCTTTCTTTACTTTCGCATCGTTCACCTGATAGTAGTTCATCGTGATAATCGACCTCTTCAAAAATATCTCTCAGCGGAGCGTACAAATCTAGGCCACCAAGTAATTTCTGATATCTGTCAACCTGCTGTTGAACCTTCTCATCACAATACTCTTTCAAATTCTGTGCCTCAGACATGAAAGTGAATACCTACTATTATTTTCCTAAAAGCCGCCTCTCGAAGTCTCACACAAGCCACATCTCTTTCTAAAATAGGGTCCATAACCGTATGTGCCCTGAAAAACTGTTGCGATCAATACATTCATACTTTTAACAGTACCTACCAATATCAGTTACCTCTAGTTTGTACACTGATGTAACCTAATCTAATCTTTTAATACTCATAATTGAGTCAACAAGCCAAATGTTCTGCAAACCTATTTGATTGAGTTTTATTCCTAGTAAGATGCAATTACCTAGTGATTAACTGAACATTTTCATTAGTATCTAACAATAAAGAAGAAAATTCACTATGAAGAAACATTAACTCAGTTTAAAAAGAGAGAATGAGATACAAAGATAACACATCTCTTACAAAAATCACACATGCATGGTTCAACCAACTGACTGCATTACACAATATCACAACACCTCAAAAAAAAATTTTTTTAAAAGCTTTTATTGCACCGAGTAATCTTATTAACAATACAAATCTGACTTACAATACTACAATACACTATTCAGGACCTAAGATGCATAACTTTGTCCTTTGTCTCTCGAACATATCACATTCACTTCCTACACAAGCTCCTGCGGTTTCAAACGCTTAAGGCGTCGAGTTAAATCTTGCACATCCAGGAGCTTTACAGCTTCCTCATTCACATGATCTTTTAGTCTGGCAAGATGAGCCGTTGCTCGCTTTTTGATCACCTCATCCACACTGTCAACTTGAAATTCACGGTGGAGTGCCTCATTTCGAAAGTACCACGGCGCATCAGTGATACATCGTAGTACAGAATTCTGGAAACGTTGAATGATCTGTCTATTGGTTGGAGCTGTGCAGCCCCACAACTGCACTCCATACATCCAAACTGGCTTGAGTCATGCCCAGGTATTTGGCTTCATTCGCGTAGGGAATTGCCACGTTGTTGAGGAAAGCAGGGATGTAGTTAATCTTCCGGTTGGTAAAAATCAACGTGCACCGACTTGGCCTCATTCAGTTTGATCCTCCATTTTGTTGTCCAGAGACTGATTTTGGAGATGGACTTATTGAGTTTTGATATTGATTCGTTATTGCTGTCACCAACTGCCAGGACAGCAGTGTCGTCTGCAAATGTTGCTGTGGTGTTATGTTCGACTTCTGGTAAATCGCTGGTGTACAGAAGGTACAGGAGTGGGCCCAATACACTTCCTTGCGGCACACCAGCATTTATTTTCATTGGCTCTGAGTACGCACCGTCCTGTTTGATGTGAAAGTACCGGTCTGATAGGTAGGATAAGGTAGCTACTGATAAGGTAGCATCTTCTTCAGTTTGTAATTCAGGCCTTCGTGCCAGACTTTGTCGAATGCTTGAGACACGTCCAGAAAGATGGCTGAGCATACCTTCTTTTTTTCCAGCGCTTCTTCGATGATGTTGACAATTCGGTGTATCTGGTCAATGGTGGAGTGCTGCTGTCGAAAGCCAAACTGATGCTTTGGGATCAGCTTACGCTCCTCAATGAGACTTAGCAATCGTTTACTGATGAGTTTTTCAAAAAGTTTCGACATCACAGGCAGCAATGAAATGGGCCTGTAATATGTTAGCTGATCAGTTGGTTTTCCAGGTTTTAGGATCATAATTACCTCGGCAATTTTCCTCAAAAATTTTAACATTATTTCTTTCATATCAAAGCATTAAAAGTAGGTACCAATTTTGCATAAGTACCTACAGTTAGCGCCTCGAATCGCTAAGCTGATCAACCTCAGAGCATTGTGGGTAGACCCTGAGTGTGGATTCAACATCCTTGCCATCTCCTTACTTTCCAAGACAAACATCATCTCAACTTAGTGATTCACAGAAAAATTAGCGCAAGCCCCTTACCTTTACTGTCGGCCCACAACCTCCACAGCTACGCATAATTCTTAAGTCGAATCTCATACTCAGGAAATACTAATTACGGGTCAGAGCTACACGCAGCATAGTGAGATCAAGTGAGAAACCATTGACTTTCGCTTCACTCTCTTAATGTCCGCATTGGGATTATACGGACCTTTCGCTGTACGTGCATTTCCATGATAACAAAAATTGTTGAAACAAATTTCCTGTCACACTGGAACATGCTTTTTCTTTCTTAGGCATTTGAACACTTTACGAAACAACTATACCCTATAGTAAAACGTAAACAATACATGAAACATTTCTAGTCTTTCTCATTCTTAGTCCTTTCATATTCGCATTTCTTTGGCATATTGCCTGGATGATCTATGAATATCCTACTTGGTTCTATGATCTGTATGAGAATCCTACTTTGAAACACAACAGATCTTGGTGAGAATTCCTAGCAATAAGCCCCACCTGATGGAGGCAAGTTTGATTTAATTTTTGTTTATTGTTTGGTGACGTTTCCATCATTCTAAATATGTCTTACCTACCTAGGTAAGAGTCACCTCATACGAAAAATTAAAATCATGCTAAGTATGTTGCGACCTACCTAAGTAAGAGTCTCCTCACACAATAAATTAAAATATAATTACTTACAGAAATATACAATATACAACACAGAAATATACAACAAATAAATAGAACCGATCCACTATAGAGTTCTTCTACAAGTTTTATCAATTATTTATCCATGGACTTGATCCTTCACTTGAATAGAAAATATTCTACCCAACACAAGAAGAAAACGCTGCAAATTATTTCACAAAGGTTTATTATTTTTTCAATTGAGTATGATCATAGTTTTAGTTGGCTAGCATACGTCATAAGCCCGTCCAGACTCCTCGGCGTGTCCTATTTCGAGTTGCCACAACCTATACTTCTATAATTATATACGCATGTTTACATTTCTCGATTTGAGCTCTCGATTCAAATAGTTATTGCCTTAATAATATCATTATCTAAGTACGTACGAAAAGTCGAGAGGATATGTTATTAAATATGCGTAGGAAAAGCTTTGGTATTAACACACAAACATGACCTTGAAAAAAACATATATTCATGCCTCGAAGGAACGCCGGCGCCGTACCCACCACAAGGAGCCGCGGCGCTGGCGCCTCCTCTCACTCCACCCCCCCGCTCACCCCCCCCCCTCCCCTCACCACCCACCCCCCCTGCCAAGCGCGCCAGGCGTGTGCGAGTAGAAAAACACACTTTTTCGCCCGTTTTTGGCCCATAGCATCTATGCGAGTAAAGCGATCGGGATAGTTAAACGTTAGGACCAACTAGACCCCAAATGGAGTCTATGTGCGAAAGAACGGGTTTTTTAAGTCAAAACTTAGGCCTTTTATGGCCCGGACGGCGGACGGCGAACGGCGGACGGCGGACGGCGGACGGACATTTCAAATTTGGATTATACGCACCTTGAAACGTAAAGTGTCAAAGTTTGAGGGGGGGTTATAAAATTTTTTTGCTACACGATCACATAGGCTTATTATTGGAAATAATAAACCAAAACAACTCTTGTGTTTAAATGCACTTACCTACCTGCCTTATATTCTCAGCTTTCACAAATTCATTCTTGGTACCGTGTCCTTTCGTAGTAATGCTCTTTTATATCTGTCAAGCCACATCTTTGGCATACACGGATTTACTTTCGCACCTTTCTCATCAGTGGGAATTTTGAACGGCTTGCGCAAGCCCTTTAACTTTCACACCCCAGGCGGATCACCCACCTTTTGGTTTATTATTTCCAATAATAAGCCTATGTGATCGTGTAGCAAAAAATTTTTATAAACCCCCTTCAAACTTTGTCACTTTACGTTTCAAGGTGCGTAGAATCCAAATTTGAAATGTCCGTCCGCCGTCCGCCGTTCGCCGTCCGGGCCATAAAAGGCCTTAGAATTTACTTAAAAAACACGTTCTTTCGCACATAGACTCCATTTGGGGTCTAGTTGGTCCTAACGTTTAACCATCCCGATCGCTTTACTCGCATAGATGCTATGGGCCAAAAACGGGAGAAAAGTGTCTTTTTCGAGGCTTTTGGTTTATTATTTTCAATAATAAGCCTATGTGATCGTGTAGCAAAAAATTTTTATAACCCCCCCTCAAACTTTGTCACTTTACGTTTCAAGGTGCGTAGAATCCAAATTTGAAATGTCCGTCCGCCGTCCGCCGTCCGCCGTTCGCCGTTCGCCGTTCGCCGTCCGGGCCATAAAAGGCCTAAGAATTGACTTAAAAAACCCGTTCTTTCGCACATAGACTCCATTTGGGGTCTAGTTGGTCCTAACGTTTAACCATCCCGATCGCTTTACTCGCATAGATGCTATGGGCCAAAAACGGGCGAAAAAGTGTGAAAAAGTGTCAGTGTTAGACTGAAGAACGCGCGCACGCTTTGGGGGGGGGAGGGGGGGGGCGGGAGAGAGTGAGAGGGGGGTCGAGGCGGAGGGAGTGAGAGGGAAAGGAGGGCGAGGGAGTGTGGAGGAGGCGGAGGGAAGAGAGGGGAGATGGAGTGAGAGGGAACGGAGGGCGAGGGAGTGTGGAGGAGGCGGAGGGAAGAGAGGGGAGGGAGGGGAGGGGAGATGGAGTGAGAGGGAACGGAGGGCGAGGAATAGGGAAGGGAGGGGAGGGAAGGCGAGAGAGAGAGTGTGTGATGAAATTAATTCCAATTAGAAGAGATTGTTTATGAGTATGAAAATACTCATAATTCTATGATATAAAGCTTCGCTTATTTAGTGAGGCTAAATAATTACGGTCAGTTTTCTACGTAGAAGGTCTGAATGATAAAGAAATAATAAACCTTTGTGTAATAATTTGCAGCGTTTTTTGTTAGACGTGTTAGACGCACCCCTGGCACGCTTGGCAGGGGGTCACGGTAGGTGGTGAGGGGAGTGAGCGGGGGGTGGAGTGAGAGGAGGCGCCGCGGCACCATGAGGTGGGTACAGCGTTCCTTCGAGGCATGAATATATGTTTTTTTCTAGGTCATATTTGTGTGTTAATACCAATGCTTTTCCTACGCATATTTAATAACATATCCTCTCAACTTTTCGTACGTACTTAGATAATGATATTATTAAGGCAATAAATATTTGAATAGATAGGAGCTCAAATCGAGAAATATTAACATGCGTATATAATTATAGAAGTATAGGTTGTGGCAACTCGAAATAGGACACGCCGACACGCCGATTCTCGTGATTCTTATTTTGTTCCATCAAGAATTCGATTTAGTTTTGGAACGTTTCAGAGTTCATAGTGAAAAAACTTAAACTGATCCTTCATGAGTTCATAGTTCCTAATACTGTTTTCTGAGTGTTAGCTATTAGGTAGGACCAACGCTATAGGTCCATTAAACTTTGCTTAAAAAAAAAAAAAAAAAAATTATTGCGAGTTTTCTAAAAAAAACTAGTCTTCGATTTTTTAGAAAAAAGTTGATTTAATCGAATCTTACATCGATTTGTATTCATCACTATTACAATGCGACCACCCTCTACACGATCGGTCCCACAAAGTAAGCGAATTCTAAAAGGATGGAATTCCGTAAGTTAGGTTGTTAGAACGAGTGAACTTGAAACGGCTGCGTCCTAGAAACGAGATAGGTACTTACGTTTATCTCTTCCCGGAGGCGATATGATAGGTAGGTGCCTATACCTTCTTTGTGGATCCGCCGCCGCCCCTCGCTCCGACAACCCTACGCGATCCGCGAATATTACTTTTTGGCTTAGGAAAGCCTAGTGACGATGTTCATTACGATCAATCAAAGAATGTGAAAAATAAAAATTAGGTAGGTAGGTCATTTCATAGTTGCTGGAAATTTTCGTGAACAGTAGGTAGCATCCTAGAAACGGGATACGATTTATTCCCCCCCTGGCCATGATTGAGTTTAATACCTTCCGTGTGGATCTGCCCGTGTGCTCGCGTCCCGACCCCCCCCCCCCCCCGCCACTACACGATCCGCGAACCTTCCTCCGCCATTCCTTGGAAAGATCTCAAACCGAACCAAACGCTTCCAGTTAAATAGCAAGTTTTCCTGATTACAATCAAATTTGGTTGTTGGCTGCTTTCTACGACCCAGTTGAACGCGTCCATTCGATTTCTTTCCGCCTACTTCTGGAATTCCCCGAGTCTTCTTCAGGTAAGCCACTTCAAGTACCCTAGGGTAGAAACGAAGCACTTCGGTTTGAAGGGATATTCCTCGTACCTATCTGTTTTTGGATAACGTAGCAACCTATTTGAAAGTAAGTTGATGGTGGAATGGCAGTTGTCGAGACATTTTTGAAGTGAAAACTTCTTAGGCACGTTGAGCACTTATTGCATAGAGTAACAACACACACACACACATATATATATATATTAATTGCTATGCAATTCTTAGGCCGACCCCCAATAATTTTTTATGTAACGTTCGGAACGAAATTAAAGATGATTTTCACGTACAACCGAGTAGTTGAGTAGTTGCTATAGATTGTGTCACAATTTTTTTGTATATTTCAAGTTGTAGTTATAGAAATTGGTGATTTATGAGTGAAAAGAAAATGTTAGCTATTAATTTTATTGAAAAAAATGTATTCTAAATGATACTCTTCTATTTAAAAAGAGATTTTGAATTTTAGGCTATTTTTTGCAATTTTATAGATTTTTTAAAATAAAATTTAATGAAGTTCAAGTTTTTAGCATAATTTCGTACATAAATTTTTTAATGTTCTATTTCATAGTTGATAAACTTTATTTGACCAATCTTATGCTAAAAAATATCAATTTAACAATTCTTAGCCATTTTTAGTGATTTTGTCAGCACATTTTTTGAAATTTGACCAATTAGATGATATCAATATACAGTATAGGTAACACTTTTATGTGTTGGAAAGATGACTTGGTAGTAAATTGTTTTGTTTATCAACTATATTAAAAAGCGTAAAAGTGTGAGATTCCGCTGCTGTAATGGATTGAACCCATTTGTGAGGTCCGAAGCTCCGAGTTCCGATACTAAATATAGGTACTATAAGTAAGCGGCGTTTAATAATTATGGACCAGAGATCTACGTAGAAGGGCTGTCTAATACATAAATAATAAACCTTTGTGTAATAATTTGCAGCGTTTTTACCAACAAACGCACCTTACCTACTCGCGATCCGCTCGGTTCGCTTGACAGACTGTACACAAACTGAAACAGAAACTAAATTTCCATTGTAGCTCTGCCCAAATTCTTACCATTCAACGTCTGGAGATTTACCTAGCCAAACCATTCTCAGTTATACACACACACTCCTTCACGCTTGGTTTATGGAGGACTGTGAGTGAACAGAAAAGGGGTTCCTCCCACAACGGAACCGAGCACGACGTCGTATTAGAATAATCCGGCGCTAGCTTAAACAATAGAGTTACTTACTGGGGTATTCGAAGAAGAATCCGTATCGGATAATCTGTAGGTACGTAAAGTTGATATACTGATTAGCTAAATGAGTACCTACTCGATGAGTTGAATAGAAATATCAGAATCAATATCTACACAATTCTCTATATTCCGTCAAACGCAAAATTACAAAAGTGAGTAATACAAGAGAAACATGTGAGTGCATGTGAACTAATAATATATGTAGGAGTCTCTTCTTTACGTCCTCATGGCTAATCGTGAATGACAATCGAAGTCAGGTGGCGGGGTAATTTTCTTCTCAAGTAATAATTTAGAGTGGTTTTGGTTTATAATTTCCAATAATAAGCCGTTGTAATCGTATAGGAAAAAATATTTTTTCTCTCAAACTTTGTAACTTTACGTTTCAAGGTGAGTAGATTCCAAAACTGCAATGTCCGTCCGCCGTCCGGCCCATAAAAGTCCTTTAACTTGATGAAAAAATCCGTTCTTTCGCACATAGACTCCACTTAGGGTCTAATTGGGCCTAAAGTCTAGCCAGCCCGATCACTTGCACCAATGCTATGAGCCAAAAATGGGCCAAAACGGGGTTTTATGCATAGGATTTGGAATAGGTACTATAGTATTAGCTTCACTTACTTTACTGAAAAGTAAAAGGGGGTAGCAAGTGCTATAAAATTTGCTTATTATGCATAGGAAACGAAGCATGTTCTTCACATTTCGGATTAAAAGCTTTTGCTTCACCTTTATGCATACCACCCAATGTACCATAGACTCTTTAATTCTGTATAATAAAAGTGCTCAGTGAGAATGATGAGGATCAAGAAGATCGATCCTTGCTTCGACCGCTGGGCCGTCAGGCCGCAATGGGCGCAGTGTCAGAGCCCAATGGCCTGTCTGGCCGAAATGGGCCCGTTAAGCCGCAATGGCGGGGGATGGCAGACGAATCCTGTAGTTGGCCACCCTAGTTACCTATATACCAGTGATTCTTGTAAAAGGTATTATCTCCTACAGAAATAATAATCCTTTATGTAATCGATTGCAGCGTTTTGATTTCTTGCCATCCATTCTTGAGTTGAATGATGTTTTCACCTTTACAGAATTACTCCCTGTTAAAATATAAGTGGGTAGAATAAAATGTAGGTGCCTACTTATTACATTAAAGTCCTTGATCGCGTTGTCTTCCTTAGAGGATTACTATGGAGTCCTTGCTAGGTGGTACTCTCCGGCAATAGATGTTAGTTTCGAAAACACGGTCTAGTGTCTTATGAAGCCAAAAAATGTACTCGTAACTCCTTCATTATTGACATAAACTCTTTGCACGCAAGTGAAAGTATAACAGACGAACTTTGCAAAACCGCCAAACTGCTTCACCCCAACCCCTAATTGAAGAAATTAGTTAATGGATGTATGGTAGGTCGCGGGTGAAAGCCAATGCTGAAATAATAGTCGTGGGGTCGCTTTTAAGCAGGGTTTGGAATGGATGATTAAGTTTTTTCTTGAAATTAATCAAATCATGATAATTTCATCTAATATTTCAATCCTTGAGAAAAAAATATTCTTTTTATTTTTTAAATACTGATTTTCATTACCAATCAAATTATGATTTGATCAAAATTGATCAAATTTTTTAAACCAGTGAATCTTGATTATTTTTTTATTCATATTTTTCTGATCAGAGATTAATGATTATTCCGTGATTTTTATTTGTCTGATGAGGAAATAAAAATCAAAAGCTCTTTTGGCCTCTAATTAACAGTGTTAGTGATTTGAAATGCCCCCTTGAAATGCCCCCGTGACTTTAAATAACCCCCCCCCCCCTTACCAATATTCTACCAATTAAAAATTAATAATTAACCATTATTCCCTAAAGTTGATTGATTTTTATTACAAAAATAAAAAATAATTATTCCTGATTTTTTTCGGAAAGCATCATTTCTATTCCAAACCCTGCCCCTAAGACATTTTCAGATTTATGATGAAGCACGGAAACTTTGAATGCAGTTTCCTCGAAACTAGAAAAGAACAGATTAACATTTTTGTTGTGGTGGAGGCGAGTATCCTCATTCACCATTTTAGAGTACACTGTTGCAATATTACGGTTATATTAGCTTACTGAATGGAGTTCACTTCTCGTGTACATGAATGTCCTCTGAGAGTGGGTGAACGTCAATAACGGAGTAATATGAAATCCGATCATTTGATGTTTTAGAAGTTATAGAGGTAAAATGAATGAGTATACATACAATGCCGAACACACATTTAATTCAATGAACGCAAAATTTCCTCATCATTTCTTCCTCCATTCCCAGCCCTCATAATCACAATTCCAAAACGGTTTCATATCTATGTAATTCATATGACATGCACATATTTTATAGCGCCGTGGAGTTGGAGGTTCTCCGTATAGTTTCCTGCATTCTGAAAAACAAATCAAATGATTCACGCAATTGAATAATTTATAACCGTAAGGTAAGTAAAGGAACTGGCATTATAACAGTCTCTTCATGTAAAATGTTTATGTCATATTTTGTCCTATCAAAGTGCGCCTGTTGATTCCGAAAATATGATGGTCATACAAATCTTGAAAACATCATTTTTGATGTTACAGAAATCCATAACATTTAGGAACCGCTGCACATCTATGAAGTATCGTTAACAGTCTATAATAGATTAACATTGTTTGAAGCAACTTTTAAAATTTTGAAAGACACACTCATGAGTCCATCTGTTCTAGCATGTTTCAACTCAAGAAAGAGGTCCGACTTTTTTTTATTGTTGCTTCGGTCGTTCTGTTGAGCTACAATCCGATCATAAGCCAGTAGATAATAGGAATATTCACGCGATCAATACATTCAGTGCATCCTATTCTGCAAACCATCATTAACTTAAATTTTTTTAAAAATTTATTTTGACCTTTTATGTCTTTACTTTGGCAAATAAACGAAAAAAGCGTTAATTTATTGCGTTAAAAAAAGCATTAAATAAAAGCGTAAAAAAAACCCGTTACGGTTGGTTTTCTGATGATTTCCGCTTACAACCGAGTCGTTGCTAGGGAAATGGTACTTCGTCGTTTTTCATCCCACAAAATTCGTTGACCATTCGTTCGAAAGCTCTCGATTTATCCAACCATATTATGTTAACTACTGCGAAGTGCGTGGTCAACAAGCCCAGTTATGAGCATGGCTATTTGAATAATTTATTGTGAACACTCAGGTTATCATTCTCAATAATTGATATTGTGAACATGATTGCAACCGCTTGTTAATTTCTGATGATTTCATTGAGCTAGTGTTTCGATGATTTGATTCATAGCAGGTGATCCGAATATTGCGAGAACAGTTTGATTTGTGAGGAGGTTGTTAAATCATTTTAATAGGTAATTTCTATACATTACACTCTAGGAAGATGTAGCTTCGTATGTAGCCTCGTTAGGACATTTACTTGACGATGCCCAGGATCCGGATCAGCTGAGTGGCTCTTAAAGCTAATTTCTATGCTTTATCTCTAGGAAGCTGTAATTTCGTATGTAGCCTCCTTAGGGCATTTACTTGACGATGCCCAGGGTCCGGATCAGCTGAGTGGCTCTTAAAGCTAATTTCTATGCTTTATCTCTAGGAAGCTGTAATTTCGTATGTAGCCTCCTTAGGGCATTTAGGTACTTGACGATGCCCACGGTCCGGATCTGCTGAGTGGCTCTTAGAGCTAGCATAAGAGTCTGCAACACATAAGAGTCTGCAACTAAAGACATAAAATGTCCCAATGTGTTGCAGACTGGTATACAAGCGTTTCTTATGATTCTTTATGTCTTTACTTTGGCACATAAACGAAAAAAGCGTTAACAAAAAGCGTTAAAAAAAGCGTTTAGGTTGGTTTTCTGATGATTTCCGCTTACAACCGAGTCGTTGCTAGGGAAATGATTCTTTTTAAGGTGGAGGGACTTTGGGCACTGTATTTCATAGTAAACTCTCCACTGCGACCCAGAGGAACTGTTGCGAATTGCTCCCAGGCTGCATTAGCCTAATAAAAGAGATGATTTTTTTTAACCCCCCTCATTCTTCAACAAACCAGAGAGTATCGGCATGAGCCATGTTGGAAATATCATCTGGAGATTATACTTATATCGTTCCCAATGATATTGTATATTATTATACCAAGTGCATCTCAGTAGCACATGATATGTTGGCATCCTCCACAGAAGCAACAGGTATCCGTTGTTAGTTTCCCAATTTCGATCAAATGACATTGAAATGGGCTTTTGGCCGTTAGTAAGCCTACATGTATTCTGATATGTTCCTTAGGCAAGGCAATTGGACCAGTCACCTTCTTCGCCGAGATTGTCACAAATAGTTTTGCCTGTCTCAGGCTTGGAAGATTCTGCCAGTATCCTACTCGCTTTTTCATCTCCCAATCTTTTGCCACGTATTGCAAACAACGTTTGGTGGCTACGAGAATTGGCTCCGGTCGAACGGGCATCGACCCTGCACCTCTTTTAGCAAGACTATCAGTAACTCATCACCCTCATAACCCTCATGACCATAAATCCAGAGGAGGGTGACCTATTTCACCCACTTACACAAAAGTTCAGGATATAGCTGACACTCTAACTGGAGGCACAACTCCAGTAGACGAGAACGAAGATGAAATTTAGGTGGTCTACGGTGCTGCAGTTTTATCGGACCACGATCTTTCTCTATTCACTAATTCAGTAGCTGAGTCGATCTTAAATAGTTGACGTCGTTTCCGCGTCTCTTATCTCTCTGTTTTTTTATTATCAGATTTTCCGTCTCTGATTTACTGGTGAGCTCCTGCCTGCTTCATCCGTCTGGTCGATCTTATCGGTCCGAATTTTTGTGTTGCTTGTGTCCCTAACGTGCGTACTCAATTAACGGCTCAAATTCACTTAGAATGGACTGTGGGAGTTGCTCGCGTGAATTATTTTAGCACCGAAGAAAACTGCGACTTGTTTGTAAAGTGAACTGTCATTTCACCTTCCAAGTACTCGCCTTCACACGGTTGAAAACTTTAAAAAAATGAGAAGAGAAGCGAGAGACAATCAGGAATTTGAAAGATGTATAGATATAAGGACGCCTGTTCCGAAGGATGGTGATGATGTCGAGAGTGATGACGAGAAAGAATTATTATGCGGAGGAGAAGCTTCTGGTTTTTCGGCTCAGAGAGGTGGATCTTGATGGGTTATGGGTGAAATAAATCGTAAACTTGGTAATCTTTAAACTATGGCTGGTGAAATGAGGGATCTCGAAACGTTCATGAGTTACATGAGTGCTCAGTTTGTTGAAGGCATGTCTAAAATGAAAGCTCATGTTGAAGTACTGAAGAATAAAAATTCTTAACGGAATATGATCGTTAAAAAACTCCAACAAAAGGTAGAATTTCTAGAACGAAAATCGAGAGATTTCAACATCGAAATGAACTGAGTTCCAGCGTCGCCGAATGAGGATTTCATTGCAATTGTTAGGGAGGCGTCCCGGCTACTTCAAACCGATTGTAGTAATGTAAGAAATAACCAGCTGAGAAAAACGCCCTGCTCAGCCACCCTTTGGAATAATCCGGAGCTGAGACGTTCAACACCGATTCGCCGAAAACAACTGGAATTGAACTGATTTCCTTTGTCACTACCTGGAAGAGAGAGGTTCACTTCCTGGATCAATGTTTCATAATCTCGATCAATTCCTGAGTACCTACATCCATTTCCTAATCAAGTGCATCCTAACACAAGTATGTTACTAAATCTAATATATTAAAAAAATTTACGAAATCTAATGGCTCTTCTTAGTGACCGTTCTATCCGGCAGAATCCTTATTTGTTTTTTAATGAAAGGTACTTATTCATGGATTCGTCAGCTAGCATTAAAAATCGGATTACTAAAATTTTTATAGCTTTTTCTTTTGATATCTCAGGTTCTAATTGAAATACATTGTTCGTTTGGTCTAAGAACACTTTGTGAATCATGCACTTTCATTTGGTTGAGTTTCAACTTAATTGGTTAAGTTTGAAAGGATTCATGCACGGAAAACCTATTCTGCTAAAGCCCACTAATTCTAAATAATAAAACTGCACAGCGAGAATGATGATGAGGATCAAGAAGATAGCCAATTTTGGCTCAACAGAACCCTAACATATTGGTACTCAAGTTCAAGCTCTGAATCTACCAATATCTTTGTTTTCCAAAATTTCAAACCATATTCGTTCAAATTGCAAAAGTGCGTCAATAAACGTGTTTTTTTTTTTTTTTTTTTTCCTTCAAAAACCGAAGGGTGGCCCCCTTCGTTCAAAGAGAGGGATTTTCGCGACCTTCTACCTCTGGCCTGTCAGGCAATGGTATGTCTTGGAAGGGCAGCCCGTCAGGCCGCAAATGTTGACAGGCCTCAATGGCGGGGGTTGGCATGCGAAGCCTGCAGGGGGTGGCCTCCTAGTTAGACCTCATACCCAAAAGGTTTTTCTCATTACAAATAGGTATACCGAAACTTTACTGGTTATTTGGTATTAAATCTAAAGTATTATTTCCGTTGAAGTAATAGTAAAATTACACAGGTTCAAGGAAGAAAAGTCATATTCCGTGACGGAAATCTCATTATCAAATCTAGGGGTTCTTGACATCACCAGCAGTCCGTCAAAACAGTACTGCAACGTCCGAGTACTGTTTCGACGACCTGATGATGATGTCTTCCACTCTAAAGCGCTCGACTCGGGTACTCGATTTTCTAGTGATGACAGATTCCTCCGGAAGGTACGTAGATAATAATTTTACTGATTAGTTTAACTTGCGTTCCTGCCATACAAAGTAAACTCGTGAAATAAGATACTTACCACTAGTTCTAATTGTCTCTCCAATATTAGGTGACATTGTCCCAGTTAGTGTAAATTTGGATGTCCATGGTATAGTCTTCGCAAAAACTGATCCCATAATGAATACGACAGCAATGAAAAAAACCCTGACACACCACATAGTTATCTAAAGACAAAAGTTATACAACTGAAATCAGAATGCAGAAATTTGGGGCAATTTAATCCACTTGGAACCTATGAAAGAACAATGAAACATTTCTCGTTCCACGTTACGGCTTATAAGGAGTTCTAAATAATTTGAAACAATCCGATACGTCAAAACCTGTTTTGATTACGTTTAACTATTCTGTTTCCATTTATTATCTCCCGGAAATATGATCCATGGAATTTAAATATTTCTGCGACATTCACTTTTATTTCATACGTTGCGGTCATTTCTAAAAATAGTTGCTAATAATTTTGTATTGAAACATGCTATTGGCTATGCATATATTGCAGGGACTTTTCTTTCGATCAAAAAGACCAACTCCCGGGTTTTAGTTTATTATTTTCAATAATGAACTCTTGAGATCGGAAAAAAGTTTAACCTTTCTCAAAATAAGTTGGCTTATTAACCGTGAACGTGCGTTTAAAGGTACTCACCTACCTATTGCACCTATTATTTCGAATGTTTCCAATATTGTATTGTTTCCAAATCAACCTGTATGTAGCTTGTAGTGACACTACAATATGGACAAACATATGTGTGGACTGTACCCAGCAACAGAAATGCGGGGACTCGTGTTTTCGTTTTACAAAAGATGTTAGCGAATTTTTGAAGAAAATTAAGCTATTGCTCTCGCCTCAAAATTTGTAGAATGTGAATTTTTGAAAAAAATTTATGCAGAAATCCGTTTCAGGCTATTCTGAATCATATTCTGAAGTTTAACGCATTTTTCTATGTATGTATGTATGTATATAAGTGATGATAGGTTAAAGGATAAATCGCTTTTTAAAAAAGTTGCGATTTATTTATACAGGAAAATTACAGGTGGAGGCTAGGAACACACGGTTACGTGACTGGGTTCAGAGGAAGACTGACGAGTCGCGCTCGGTGTCTCCTATTTATAGCTTCTGGTTCGGCTGATGTGGGTGAAGCCTACATCAGCAGGTTTTATTTCAAGAGAGGCGGTTTATTATTACGTAACGCGTCCCCCCTAGGATGAAATTTTAGGCTGAAAAGGATCTGACTCTATAATTTTGATTGAATTTTAAATTTTCTGAATTGAGCAACCCCACATCAAGTTTACCTAATCCGTGTGTTTTACAATATGATAAGTAAAAATGTAAAAAGTATTTGAATTAAATTGATTCACTTAATATGAACATGGATTAATTATAAGAATACAATTGATAGTACAATACAATACTACAATACTACAATACAATATTACAATACAATACTACAATACTACAATAGTAGTACAATACAACAATCAGGACAATAGTACAATACAATGATTGGAATAACAATCATAATTATTTAAATGGACGTTGTACAGCAATTTAGGTATTTAGCTATTAGAGTTTCTGTTGAGGATTTGGTAGTACTTTACTGCGTTTAGGCATATTATTGATCCTACGATGATATACAGGAGTACTGTCCAAATACTGGGGATCGAGTAAGGTTTTAAGCTCCAGTGAGTTATTGGGCGGACGTCTTGTAGGTTGATGTTTTTAAGCTCTAGGTTTTTAAATTGAATTTCCTTAGTCGGTCGTTGTATGTCCGTAAGCGTTATGTGGGCGTCTACAATTAATTGTGGTCGGCCGGCTGTTTCACTATGGGGGGCGAAAAGCGTCTGGTTCTGGTAAGACAAGTGGTGCTTACCCGGTGAGGCTAGGTAAATACCGTGGAGGGTTTTGGTCTCTACTGTGTTGTCTTGGGCTATGCTAATAACATCTCCTTTAGGAAAAAATAGGAGGTAATTGTTTATATCTAGCATGAGCTTGACATGGTTGTTATCGGTAATAAGTTTTACATACTGACATTTAGTGGTGGAACCAGTGAGGAGGAATTCTGTTTCACATTCGGGGTGAAATGGTGAAATTAGAAAGTTTGGGCATAATCGTGTATGTCCAGGTGGACATGGTTGGGACAACGGATAGGTTCTAGTACTTGATTTTAAGTGATATTTAAGAGTGGGTACTATGGTCATATATTCGGAATCAATGAAAGTGGGTATTGATTCTATGCTGTACATCTCATAGTCGTTTGGGTCTACTATGGGTATATCCAGAAAATAGATTATTTCTTCAATGCCTACGTAGCATCGAACTCTGATGTGTGTTTGGATTTCGAACAAATTTTTTCCTTGGAAATCTAAAAATTTATTGCCGTAATATGTGCTTAGTTTTTGAAGTTCGTCAAAAAGTAAGTGTGGTTTAATTATGCTAGGGTGAATTGAACCTGTTCTGCAAGCTGTTAAGGAATTTTCTATATCTTGAATTATATCGGCAATCATATTGAGTACTATTTGATGGTGTTCTAACGTCGCTCTGGTTATCGCTAATGTCGAGTAATTTGGATTTTGATGTTGTAATGAAATCAGTTCCCTTTTTAATTCAACGTTGTTTTGGGCAATTGCTTCAACTATTTTATCAAAATTTTCTTGGACCGCGGTGTTAATTGAAAATTGAGCTTCTAGTTGGGAATGGAAGTCCTTTTGGTTTCGTTGAATTTGTTCCAGGATGGAGTTATACTTTTGTTCGTCTTGTGCATCTAAGTTACCTGTTATGAATTTAACCAATGATCCTAATCCGTTGATTAGTCCACGTTTGTTTCTTTTGGGCGTCCACGGGATGTGAATGTCACTCAGTTTTTGTTCAATTAGTTCGAGGGTTGAGTTTATTGTGTGCATTAGGAGTTGGGTTTGACTGTGATCTAGTGTGGATTGTGTCGATTTTTGCAAGGTTTTTATGTAAGTCTCTTTCATCGATTGTGTTCTAGAAATGAGTTCGGTTAGGTCATAATGGTGTGTGAGTGTGTGGTATCCTTCCACTATTTTTGTCGGTCCCAGACGGCTGGCTAGTAATCCCGGGTTGAGGGTTATGTTTTTGATGGTCTGGTCTGTCGAGTCTGTCTGTCCGAGGAGAAAGACGAGTAATCCATGGACGAGGAAAAAGGTTTTCCTGTAACATTTAGAGTAAGTCCGTTTTTAGGATTTCGTAACAGATCTGTTCTCTTAATGTTTGGGCGTCTAGAGTTTTAGGGAGTTGTTCGTTAATCGTAAGGAGTTTTGCGAACTGGCATAGGAAAACGCCACAATCGTTTCCGTTGTTCTGTTGGGGTGTGTTAGGTGGAGTCGAAAGTTTCCAGTTCTGTGTGTCTAGTGGTGTTCCCCTCTTGTCTAGGTGTTCACTTTCTAAGTAGCGGATTATGTCTTGTAAAATTTCGGTTCCGTCCTTGTTCAAAGAGTCGTAGTAGTTTATTTGTTTTGTTTTTGTTTTAATTTCGATTAATCTCCAGTGGGAGGATTTGAAAATGGGGATCAGGATTATGTCTTTGCTAAATATGTCCGACTTTTTGGTGTATTTTCGAACTCGTTCGTAACCGCCAAATTTGTAGGATACGTATAGGAAGCTGTTGAAAGAGTAGGATTTTGGTAGGTTGTCGTTGCGTCGGCTTCGTTCGTCTATCAGTTCCATGTAAATGTTAATTACTACGTCATTCAGCCAGTTATTGTCTTTTAGGGTTATCAAGTCTTCGCGTGTCACCTTTAGTCCGAATTTACTTGCAAGGATTTCAGTTTTGTCTAGTTTAGGGTCCCATGCGTTTGCTACTGAGTCCGTAAATTTTTTGGGGCGTCGTACGTTTGAGATGTGGATTTTCTCTTGGGTATTGTGATGACGGGGAATTATTAATGCAGTTTTAAGTTCTGGATTTATTGCTTTGACGTGTTCCTGATTGAATTTCGGTCTGGTTTTGGATTGTTTTTGGACCGTTTTTACGTAAATTTCCGGTGGAATTGCGGGAATTTCTTCGCGGCCTTCATTCTTCTTTTCTATGTATTTCTCTTTTGCAGAATGAAGTTTTTCACCTACTTGGGCGTATAGAGCTTTCATTTTTTCCTTGTGGGAAGAAAGATAGCTGTTAGCCACGATTTGATCTATGTTCAAGTCTAGTAAGGTGTCCGGTTTTACGTGTCCGTATAACAGTTCGAAAGGGGTTAACTTGGATATCGAGTGAATTGAGTTATTGTAAGCCAGTACGGCGTATTTGACTTTGGTGTTCATAGTCGATTTTTTATGCTCATTTCTTTCATTCAATATCCTAATGTGTTCTATTAGGGTGGAATGGAAACGTTCGATCAGACCATTGGAGTCTGGGTGTTGGGAAGATGTGAAGTGTATGTTTATGTTGTGTAGTAACAGAAATTCTCTGATTATGGAGTTTTGAAATTCTGGGCCGTTGTCTGCTACGATGGTTTTGGGGATTCCATAATTGGTAAAGTGAGTTAGTAGTGCGTCCACAATGTCTAAGGCGTTCGATGATTTTAAGTTATAAGCTTGTGCATGTCGGGAGAAGGAGTCTATAACGGTTAGAAATTTTGAGCCTTCTAGGGTCATTTTGTCGATATGTATGGTTTCTAAAGGTCGTGAAGCGGTTGGTGTAACATTATATTTGACTTTGATCGGGTTCCGATCGTATTTACATCTTACACAGATGGTGCAGTTGTTGATAAATCTTTGAATGGTTTCCTTCATGTTGGGCCAATAATGAGTTCGCTTCAGGTGGTTGTAGGTTTCTTCAATGCCACGATGGTTGGTTAGGCCTTCGTGATATTTTTTGATTATTTCTGACCTTTTGTTTTCGTCGGTTATGTCCTCTAATTTTTTGGTGTATTTTGTCATTGTTATTTCCGAAAAGGCAAAATTTTTCGTCATGATATTCGTAAACTGTTCATAAATGTCTTCTGTAAAATAAAGTCCGTATTTAATTTTGGGTAGGATGTACTCTTTTACGAATTTTATGGTATCTGATTCTAAGTTATTTTTATTTAAGTAAACGGTGATTCTATTCTTATTTTCAAATATTTTTTCGACTTTGACAGGGTCTTTCATCGGGAGTTTCGTTAAGTTGATTACGACTTGGTGGTTACAATTATTGACTGGTTCGTCTCTAATTGGAATAGCTACGATTGCATGACCTATGGCGTTAGAGTGAATCGTGCTGCTAGGGTTGGATTGGGAATCATTGCATTCGTCGTCAGAGTCAAAATTTACGATTATGGAAGCGGGAGTGTCTACGTCCTTGTCTGTCATTCGGAGGAGGGATTTTGGAGTTAAGGCTTCAAAAAATACGTCGACTGCTTTGTCGGCTTCAATGGGCTCGTTTTCGTTGTTGTTCAGTAGTTCAACACGAGAAAGGGCGTCAACGTTGGAATTCAACGTTCCTTTCTTGTAAACAATGTCGAAGTCGTAAGCTGACAATTTTGTGCGCCATTTGAATAGTTTAGAGCCGGGTTCTTTTATAGAATATAACCATTGCAAGGGTCTGTGGTCGGTGTGAATTTTAAATTTTCTACCGTAGAGGTACGGTCGAAAGTATTGTACGCCCCAAACGACTGCAAGGAGTTCTCTCTCTATTGTGGAGAGGCGTTTCTCGGAATCGCAGAGAGTCCTTGACGCGTAAGCTATCGGCTTATCGTGTCCGTCAACCGTCTGGCTCAGCACTGCTCCAACCGCAATGCCGCTTGCGTCCGTTGTTAAGTGAAATAATTTTGAGAAGTCTGGGTATTGCAGGATGGGTTCGTTAGTCAGTAAATTTTTGCAGGTTTCGAATGATTCCGCGTATTCGGGGTCTTTCGTATCAATTTTGCTTCCTTTCTTTAAGCATTTTGTCATGGGTTTGGTAATTTTCGCGAAATCTTTAATGAATTTTCTGTAATACCCTAGTAGTCCTAAAAATGATTTGATTTCTTTCGTGGTGGTTGGAATGGGATAATTTTGAATGGCTTTGATCTTGTCGGGGTTCGGTTTTACGCCGTTTGGGGTGATTATGTGACCTAAGTATGCAATTTCTTTGCGTAGGAATTCGGTCTTGTCAAGTTGTACCTTGAGGTTTGCTTTGCGCAATCTCTTGAATACTTCCTCAAGACGGGTGATGTGTTCCTGCAAAGAAGTACTGTACACGATGATATCGTCGAGGTAAACACAACAGTACTCATTCGTGATACCACGTAAAACACTATCCATCAGTCGTTGGAATGTGCTTGGCGAGTTTTTGAGGCCAAATGGTAAACGATTGAATTCAAGATGGTAAGTAGGTGTACTGAAGGCTGTTTTTGCAATACTTTCGGGACTCATTTGAATTTGGTGAAATCCGGATTTAAGATCAATCACACTGAAATACTGGCATCTGCCTAATTTATCTAACAATTCCGAAATCTGAGGTAGCGGGTATCGGTCTTCGATTGTTTTTTCGTTGAGTTTTCGATAATCGATCACGATTCGAAATTTAGGTTTGCCACTAGCGTCAGCTTTTTTGGGGACGATCCAAATTGGGGCGTTCCAGGGGCTTTCGCTATGTTGGACAATTCCTTGTTCTAACATATCCTCGATTTGCCGGTCTACTTCTTGTCTGTAGATTTCTGGGAATCGATAATTACGGGCATGAACGGGTATTTCATCTGTGGTTCGGATTACATGTTTAATATTGTGGGTGAAAGATAAGGGTTCATTATCCTGATGGAAAACATCGGAATATTTATTAACTAAATCTGTGATCATTACCTTTTCTTCTTCATTCATGTGATTTAGGCGTAATTTAGATATGTCAAAAGTGAATTTAGAATTTTCATCGAAAATATTGTTTAGCGATTCTACAGGGATTTCATCTAAAGTTTCTACTTCTATGGGGGAAATTTGGGAGAATTTGCCGGAAGTTGGTTTTGGATTTAAAATTCGCACGTTGGTTTCATAGTCTTCGACGTGAACCAAGCACTCGGGGATTTCCATCTCTCCTATTTTTAAGTAGGGGAGGACAGCATCTCCTTGTTCGAGGTTTTTGACTCTAATCTTGATTTGCTGGATGGATCTAGCATCTATCATGTGGGTTTCCGCATGTTCAGTGCCTAGATATTTCAGCGGGATATTTAGGTACGGGGTGAGCAAGTAGTCCTCGACTAAATCGATTTTTGCTCCTATGGCTTTCAGGTTGTCTATCCCTATCAAGAGGTCGAATTTGTCGTGGAATTTAAATATGTTGAATTTTAAATTTAGATTTTTCTGTCTGAAAGCGTCTCCGCAGGGCACTAGAGTAGTATGGCTGCCTCGCGAAGAACCGTGGGCGGTTCTGACGAAAAATGGCTCTAATTTGCGTTTATTTGGGAAGAAATATTCTGCGATTTCAGGGTTTACATAACTGGTTGTGCTTCCGGTGTCTATTAGAATTTTCAAGTTGAATTTTGGTAGGTCTATATACGGGAGTTCACTAATGGTTTTCTTGTTTAAGTTCATTAAGTCGTATTGGGGAATTCTGGGTCGCTTTCCTCTAAAAAATGGGGGCTATCGAATTCGTTTTCTTCTACTGGTTGGTATACGTCCGTTTCGTAAGTTGTGTCTTCGCAAATTTCGGGGTCGTCAGATTGTATATCGGATACTTCAACGTTGTTGAAGTTTGGATTAGATGTGCGCCAAGACATGGGTGTCGGTTTTCCTGATGGGTTAGGGACGTTTTGTCTCGTGGGCGGTGCATTTGGTTTTTGGTTTGAAGGCTGAGGGCTCGAGTTTGGTTTTGAGGAATTTGCCTGAGGGGCTGATTTTTGGTTCTGGTTATTTGTATTCCGATTGGAATAATTTTGGCTTGAATAACCGTGATTTGGTCTGAAATTTGACGGGTTATTAGGTTTTTGTGAGGTGTTTGGCGATGGTCGTGAAAAATTTTGATGTGGCTTGTTCTGATTATATGACCTGGTTTGCGATGAATTTTGAGAACTTTGAGGGGTCTTAGTTTTGTTGTTGCAAAGCATCTGATAGTCGTTCGTTAGCCATGACAGCGCCGTGTTCAAATCGGCGGGCTGTCTCGTTCTCAAGATGCTGCCAAGGGGTTCTTTTAATTGTAGTAAGAAACAGCGAAGTGCTACTTTCTTATAATTCATGATCAAAATTTCGTGATTTGGGACATCGTGAGTTTGGAGGTAAGCGATTAGGAGATTTAGGGTTTTAGTTATTTTATCATGGAATTTGAAGGGTGATTCCCCTTCATTCTGTTTTGACGTGACTAACTCAATTAATAGGGTAACGTCGTCTCTACGATCCGTGTAGGTCTCAATTAGGGCCTGCCTGATTTGTTCGTAGGTTGTGAGATTTGCCGAAAAAATTTGTTCCGAGGCGGGGGATACAATTTTAGCTTTAATTGCGTTGATGATCATTACATTTTGAAAGTCTAGAGGGTCATTGTTGTTGAAAAATTTATTGTGGATTTGTTGGGTAATTTCCAAGAAATGATTTAGTGTTTCAGGGGAACCTTTGAAGGTCGGAATCAGGTCCAAATGTTCCTTTTTCAAAGTGGGTAAGTCATTGTTAGTGGGTCTCTGTTCCCTAGGCGAAATCACCTGGTTTACAAGTAAATTCTGTATTAGGGCGGTCAGTTGGCCTATCTGTTCCGTCTGGTGGTTAATAATTCCTACATAGTCAGTCGGTTGAATTTGAACGTTTTGGGTTCCTGAAGTTCCGTCCATTTCGGGTATCGTTTGAAAATTTCTAGGAAAGAGTGTTAGATCAAGCCAGGGGAAGCTGGCGTGAGGGAATTTTTTGTTGTGTTTTGGAATTTTGATTTATCTTTTCAGACGAAAATTTCGTCTTATAAATCGACTCGAGTGGGTTTCAGTTATTGATTAGTTTGTAGCTGTAATACAAAAATTATAATATACAAATAATATTCATTAATTAATCATGCAAATGAGACAATGAAAAATTAAAATTAGATGTCTTATTTGTAAACTGAAGGTCACGGTCGTAAGAGATCCGAGAGCGTCTTCTTCCAGCCGGGAATTCTTGGTAGAGATTACGGAGGATTTTTAAAGGGCTTGATAAGGCAAGCGGGTGTACGTGCAGATAGCAAGAGCGGTCTGCGTGCGGGTCAGGTGACGAGGTGACAACTTGATATGCCTTCAAGTTGACGATAAAATGTTTTAGTCTTCGCGACTTATTGTTTGAGATACGTTCGTTCTCGAACGATTTGAAAATTAAGGTTGATTCGAAATGTTTCGAATGGGGTTTTGTGACGGTGAAATTTGGGAGAGTGAATGTGCTTTTCACTAGTTGGGAAAAAGAAATATGCTTTTTCTTCTTCCAAATTCGGGGAAAATGTTAATATGTTAATTGATTTGGGTTTACTCACGCTGGAGCCGTCATCTGCCAACGTGAGGAGTCTTCTCTGTTGAAATTTGTCCGCCGGGTCCTGTTGATGCCTTCTGCGTGCCTGTTTGGTACCTTCTTCGTGGGTAGTAGGGTCTGGTGGAGTCCGGGTCCTTTTGATATTCCCTCAAAAAGGTCCTGGTTTCTTCACGTCCTCATAGACTGCGCCAGTGATGATAGGTTAAAGGATAAATCGCTTTTTAAAAAAGTTGCGATTTATTTATACAGGAAAATTACAGGTGGAGGCTAGGAACACACGGTTACGTGACTGGGTTCAGAGGAAGACTGACGAGTCGCGCTCGGTGTCTCCTATTTATAGCTTCTGGTTCGGCTGATGTGGGTGAAGCCTACATCAGCAGGTTTTATTTCAAGAGAGGCGGTTTATTATTACGTAACGTATATGTATGTAGGTATATATGTATATATGTATGTATATATGTATGTGTCATTCCAGACGATAACTGTCCGTAGAATTGTGCTAGAAACTTCAAACAAATTTTAAAATGTTAAGGACACAAAACGAAAGTTCAAGTTCGTTGGCCAGCATGATCGGATTACATCTTCGGGTTGAAATTTTCAAAAATGTAGTCAAAAATTTCAAAATAGCCCGTTTTTTGCGATTTGTTGTGCGAAATAATTTTTTTAGCATACTAACATGTGGTATATTCGGAATCAGCGTAAAATTTCCTATAAGAATATGTATCAAGTTTTCAAAAATTTCAAAGTTGAAAAATCAGTCAAAAATCGAAATAATGCCGTTCGCTAGTTGTAAAAATCGGTAATATTTGCATGAAACATTTGCATGAAACATCTTCAAAAATTCGCTCATGAGGTCATGCTGCATGACTGGACTTTTTTTTTCGTATGTAGATTCATATTTAATATAGACTGTTTGCCTACTGCGTAATTCCTTACGTTGGCGGACAGGATGTCAAGAAAAACAAGGAAGGTGAAGAAGCAACAGTCTTTTGAGGAATCTTCAGACGAGGAGACCTTGGTAAGCAGGGACATTGCTAAAATCGTTAATAGTTTTCGGTTCAGCTCGTATGATGAAGAGACGGAGAGATGGGGTTACTATATAAAACGTTTTGAGATTGAGTTAAACCGCCGTACTTTTGGGATTGTCTTGCCCGACGAAGTGAAAACGATGATTTTACTTTCAGTAGTAGGACCAGGGCCATTTAAAATCTTGGTGGACCATTTTCGTCCAAAAAACGTTGAAGAGATGCCGTACAATGACTTGCGGGAAGTACTATCGAAGTTTTATGTGAAATCTACTTGCATTTTTGCGGAACGTCGAGCATTTATGAGCCGCGTTAGACAAGAGGGGGAGCCAATAGCTCGTTTTGTGAATTCGCTGCGAACACTCTCGGGTACTTGTGACTTTGGGAGCTCGCTGGAAGAACGACTAAGATATCAGTTAGTCATGGGTATAGCTGAGGAGAGGTGGCAAGAAGAGCTAATTCGGTTGCACCCGTTAAATGAAGCTACGTTCGCGGAGGTTGAAGCTTCCGCCCGGAACTTGGAGAGAGCAGGAGAGCAGAGGAAAATGCTAAACTGGGATAGCTTGGACCGAAATGGATCAGCTTCAACTAGGGTGAATCAGCTAAAAGGGCAAAAGATAAATACAGGGGGCACATCCAGAGGTACGAAGAGGTTGGATGCAAATAAACAATGTCTCAATTGTAGGTTCGAAAAACACGATGAGCCGGGAAAGTGCCCAGCGAAAGGGAAAATTTGTAGCGCATGTCAAAAAGAGCATCACTTTGCTAGAGTGTGCGTTACAAAAAACAGGGCCACCATTGTTAAATCAAGCAAACTGGAGGATAGAAGACATGTAAGACAAATTCAAAAATTATATTGTGGGAAGGATTATGAGACACCCTTATCTGGGAATGAGAGCACAAGCACATTAAATAAAATGCATGGAAAAGGAAATAGAATTATGCTCAGAGTGCATCTAAATGGGTTTGGGGTCGACATGCTTTACGATCCTGGTGCAGTTCAAACTGTCATAAATCCAAAAGTGTGGAAGAATATTGGATCACCAAAATTAAAACCAAATGGAGATTTATCAGCATATACAGGAATTTCTGTAGAGACTTTGGGTAAAACATCGGTAAAAGTTGAGGCTTTCGGGAAAGTGATGGAGTTACCTGTGGTAGTAGCAATGATACACGACATTCCGTTATTTGGGTTAGACTGGTCACTAAAATTCGACTTATCAATGCCAGAGGGGGCACGTTTGTGTTCCATAAAAGAGTCGAAAGTACAACCAAATAAAATCTACAATACTCAGCAGGAGGAAGGCGAATTACACAAACTATGTAAGAAGTGCGCACCAATTTTCGATGGCACTACAGGCAAAATTATTGGACACAAGGTGAAAATATTCTTGAAAGAAAATGCGACCCCAAAGGTATCCCGCCCACGGCCAGTTCTGTTTGCAATGAGGGATCAGGTAGAGAAGGAAATAGCAAGATTGGTAGAGTCTGATATTATTGAACCTGTGGATACAACAATAAATCCACTCACCTGGGCATCTCCTATTGTATTGGCCATAAAGTCAAACGGTGCATTAAGAATCTGCAGTGATTTTAAAGTCTCAATAAATCAATTTATCATAACAGATATTCATCCGTTACCTACGTTCGATGAAATCATTTCGAAGGTAGGAAGAGGGAAGATATTTTCAGTAATTGATCTGAAAGACGCATATTTGCAGTTGGAAGTAGAAGAAGAATCTAGAAAATATCTCGTTATTTCAACGCATAAAGGATTTTATCGTTATAAAAGATTACCGTTTGGGGTTTGTTTCGCGCCAAATTTGTTCCAAGAGGTCATGGATACAATATTGTTAGGGTGTTGGAAAGTTGAACGGTTACCTACCTACGGAAGCATCTAGGATGTTGAGTGACCATCGATGTGTTGTTTACAATTGTCTTTAATTTCAATTTTTTTAGTTGTGTGCGAGCATTTAACAAATATATCGTCTTGTTCCACAAGTTCAATTTCATTCTACGTGATCATAACAATATTATCAGGAATAGAAAATGAAACTTGCTATCTAGATGATATCATCCTGACAGGGAAAACAATTAGTGAACATCTGAATGCTATTGAAGAGGTATTGAAGAGACTGATGGCTGCAGGTATCAAAACACAGGAATCCAAATGTAAATGGTTACAAAAAGAATTGAAGTACCTACGGCACGTTATTGACGGGGGGGAATCCATCCGGCAAATGATCACATCAGTGCAATTAGCCAAATGCCGGCTCCAAAAAACGCAGCTGATTTGAAGTCATTCCTTGGTTCGGTGAACTACTACGGAAGGTTTATTAAAAACCTGCAACAGACGAGCACTCCACTTCACAGACTGACTAGGAAAGGTGTCCACTGGACATGGGATTCAGAGTGTAGGGATGCTTTCGAAGCTTTGAAGAAACAAATTTCAAGTATAGATACGCTAACACATTACTCTCTTGATTTACCATTAGTCATTACAACAAATGCGAGTCTAAATGGACTTGGGGCTGTATTGTTCCATCGAATGCCAAATGGAGAGGAACGTCCAGTTGCATTTGCCTCGTGAGTGCTCAACTCATCAGAACAACATTACCCTGCTCTGGATAGGGAAGCGCTTGGGATCATTTTTGCATTGAAGAAGTTTGTTCAGTATATCAGAGGCAGGAAGTTCATCCTAAAAACTGACCACAAACCACTCATGCAGATTTTATCAGAGGATAAAGAAGTGCCGAAATTTGCAGCAAATAGATTAATTAGGTGGGCCATTATATTAAGAAGTTACGACTATTGTATCGAATACATAAATGGAAAGGACAATGCACCAGCTGATGCTTTATCAAGACTTCCGTTGGATACTGTTGAACCCACTGGGCTTGAAAAGATGGGGGATGCAAAGAGAGCTCATCTGTTACATTTGCGTCTTCAAGACACACCAGTAACGACTACAGAACTGAAAAAGGCCATTGCTGAGGATCAAGATATACAGAAAATTTGTCGTTACGTGACGGTTGGTTGGCCAGAGAAAAAAGACGTAGAATGTGAAATCTTGCCCTATTTTGAAAAACGGAACGAGATTTCAATTGAAGAAAACATTGTCATGTGGAATGGAAGGATTATAGTTCCCCGTTCCATTAAACCTGCATTTTTGGCCACGCTACACATTGGACACCCAGGTATCAGAGCAATGAAGGATATTGCATACCTTCACTGTTGGTCAACAAACAAGGGCGAAGCCCGAAGAACTACCAATGTACTCTTGGAATGTACCATCCCACCCTTGATCGAGAATTCATGCGGATTTCGCTGGACTTTTCGAAGGGTCATACTGGTTGTTGGTTGTGGACGCCACTACTAAATGGCTTGAGGTTATACCCATGAAAACAACGACGTCACAAGCCACAATTGAAGCCTTTTCACCCGAGATCAAACGGGTCAGCAGAGCGAGCAGTAAGAACATTCAAGAGCCGGATGTCCTCATCAAAAAATTCACACAGAAATATTAAGGATCGACTTCGGGAGTTCCTTTTCTCTTACCGCAACACACCACACTCTACCACTCGTAGGTCACCTGCGGAGCTGCTATTCAATCGTAAAATGCGATCACAGTTTGACTTAGGCGAGGCTTACACCTGACGGCGCCTTTCAGCGGGTCCGCATTTTTGGAGAACCCGAAGAAATAAGGGTATCGACTTACATCTGAGCGAGAGCGGGGCGATCCCGCGACGGCGAAAATTTCGCCCGCAGCATGTTGCGGGAGCTCGGTGCCCGCAACCGACGGGGCGGGCCCGCCGGGAGTGGCGAACAGATAGAAATGAATCTCTAGTCCTACACCTGCCGCCGACGGGGACGGGCGTTTTTCGGTTATTCCAAACTGAGTTTGATTTTTGACATCATATCCATTACCATATCCATCGTTATGGATATTCCAGCAATTTCAGCAACAGTTCATCAAAGGACTTCACTGACATTCTGAAATAAGAAAAAAATTTCTCCTCGTGGTTCCAAATTTCAGTAAAAAATTTACTGAATTTCTTTTCTGTGTCCCTCTCAACATTGAAAGGACGGACCCAAAAACGTCTAGAGGTCGAATTCTGATCCAATAGGCCTTCAGCCTCTGCAGCACATATGAGATGTTGCTGATTTCTTCTCCACAGAAGGGTAGCGAGGTCCATTGCACAACAGAAACAACACAACTGCGTAGAAGCATCGAGAGCCCAGGAGAACTAAGTTGATGAACAATGGAGGTATGCGGAGTGGGAGCGACGGGCCCGCGCAAGTGTAAGCGGACACTGCGACGGTGTTTCCCCGTCCGTCAGGACGGTGTTTTCCCGTTCCCGTCAGGTGTAAGCCCCGCCTTATTGAAGCCGAATTTTGAACGCACAGTGGATGTAGCCATCACAAAACAAAAACAATACCAGGAAAAAGGAAAAAATTTAGAGAATTTGAAGAGGGGGAGGAGGTATGGGTTTTGAACAAAAACAGAAAAGGATATACCCTAGGAAGAATAAAAAAACGTAATGGTGATGTTTCGTACTCGGTGGAAATAGAAGGGAAAGAAGAGAGAAAACATTCCGATCAAATAAAGAAAAAATGAAGACAGGAGCAAGACGAATTTCAATGCAGGGGGAGGAAGATGTAGTGACACTACAATATGGACAAACATATGTGTGGACGGTACCCAGCAACAGAAATGCGGGGACTCGTGTTTTCGTTTTACAAAAGATGTTTTCGTATGTAGATTCATATTAAATATAGACTGTTTGCCTACTTCGTAATTCCTTACTTAGCTGGAGCAAAGTTTTCGATTTCGGGAGAAAACAAATTCTGTGACTTGAGAAATTGAAATTTCCACTCGCCTTTCTCGTTTTAGACCATTCTGAACAAATATCGTCCGTGTGTGTATGTCATACGTGTATGTCGTGGGTCTGCAAATCCTTGTAAGAAGCTTAATTTCCAATGTTTTTATCATCCAATTTTGATGGGATTTTCAGGGAATGTGCGGGCTGGGTTTAAGACGGAATACGACTAACAATACCCGTTTCGTTATTTCCGATTCAATACTTAACTATGCGTTAATTCTACCAAGCACCGTCCGATCTCTCTGATATTGAAGGAATAGGTAGTTGGATGAAAACAATGTGAGCATTCCATATCAATTTCGAGATGATCGTAACATTTGTAGCCCCCGGGCTTGCGTGAATGTGAAATCCTTGAATGAAGCTTAATTTTCACAGTTTTCATCCGATTTTGATGAAATTTCCAGAGAATGTGCTAGTTAAGCAGTAGTATATGGTCCTCTATCCATTTTATGTTGTCTAGTCAACATTTCACTCTACGCATGCGCAAACATAAATTCCTGTTCAATGTTCATTTTTTCCACGTCCCAGTTATCCGATCTTGCTCAAATTTGGTAGATAATTTAGCAAAAACAACTTATATAATTTTCAACATGATAGTATCATTATTAGCAAGCGCAAATGTAAAATCTTTGTGGCAAGCTTAATTTTCCCAGTTTTCATCTGAATTCGATTAAAAATCCAGGGAAAGTGTGGGCCAACCTGTAAATAATGCCCTATCAGTTTCATTATTCCCAAATCAATACTTCATTCTACACACATGCAAACGTGAATTCCACCAAGCATAATTTTTTCACACCCTAGTCGTTTTATCTCGCTCAAATTTGGATGATAGTTAAGAGAAGACGAGTTGAACATCCCATATCAACTTCAACATGAATGTATCATTGATTTTTGCTGCGCATAAGGAAGTAACGACCTCAATTTCCACAGCATTTCATATACCTAATTTAAGGGTTTTGTCAATTCTACCACTTCCATCACTATCATGCTCCACATCAGATCCTAAGTTCATACCAACAGTTCTCACTTGATTGTTTTTACAGAATTGCGCAAAATGTCCGAATTTGAAACAAACTCTGCAGGGATATTTTGAAGCTGGACAAAAATTTGCTAAATCATGGACGTACCCACATTCCTCTGCCAATTACAAAGGCTGCCCATCCCATGTACAACTCCAAAAAAGCAAATTTCCATATTTTCTTTCCTCTCCAAAGGGCAATAAAACAGGCACACTAAAAGAAAAACAAGTCCATTATTGTCAGGTACTGTGAGGACTATCGCACCGCAATGCACAAATAATCTCAACCCATCGCACAATTATACCAACTTATCGTATGCTGCAGTCACCCGTCAACACCAAACCATGGACCATGACCCCACTAAACTGATACACCAACTGTTTCGAATATTTGATTCTCTACTGTACCTACTCACTCCTCTCATCCAGATGTGTACCCAACTCATACCCACGTTAATCCAACAAAATAAGAAATGAACCTCTGCTACTTAAAATCGGCACTTGGAATGCAGGAGTCCGACAAACAAATTTAACGAGTTTTTACATTTTTCAACGATTAGCAATGTGGATATTGCTCTAGTTACCGAGACAAAGCTAACTGACATCAAGAGTTTCTTTGTACCAAACTGTACTACCTATAGGGCGGACCACCCCAGCAATACTAGCCAAGGTGGATCCGCACTAATTATAAAGAGACAAATGCTCCATGATGATCTCCCCCCTATCATCGAGGACAATATGCAGGTAGCTAGGACTAGGACCCGCTATTTTCATCCGAACCAACCATCTATCCTACAAATGATCTCAGTCCCCCCTGATATACTGGACTTCTTTATAATTAAGAACGGTTCCCATATCTGTTCGAAACCTATAGTGATAACCGATCTCTCCTCAGATCACAAACCAGGGTTGATGGATCTCAGTGCTCGCCCCCGGGACCCTCATTAAACAGCTCTTTGACTGGCAGTAGTACTCAACAACTCTTGACGAGCTAACCGACTTAAAAATCTCTCTGAAAACCCCTTAAGAAATTGATGGTGCGGTGGCCAGTTTCACTAGAAATATACTGACAGCTGCAACTACAGCCTGTAAACCATCCTGTGAGAACAAAAAACCATATTCCAGTCATCCTTTCTCCGGAAAAACCAAACAACTTCATGATATCAAGAAGATGTGCAAGAAAAGGTGGGAGGCCACCAAGAATCCCAACCAAAAGGCAGCTTATAATCGGGCAATTCGCGACCTTAAGTTAGCCCGACGTGAGGAGCACAATGCTGCACTTACAACAGAACTCACGTTACTGAGCCCAAGTGATGGAAGTCTTTGGAAGAAAACACGGCAGCTAACTAAAGAATGTAACGGGACATCATCTCTGAAGGTCAACAACATCTTTTGTTGTTCTGCCCAAGAAAAATCTGAATTATTTTCAACCATTCTTGAAGAACAATCTTAGCCAAACCCAGCTCAGAATCACCATTTGAACTCTCTTGTAGAGTCGAAGCTGGAAGAACCACTGCAATTAGATGCGGGAGAGAGGGTAATGTGTAAGTATCAGGATTTAGCCAAGGCCTTCGATACTGTTGCACATTCAAAACTAATCTCCGCAGTAGAACAAACTGGTGTCAACCGAGGTTTTATCAAGTGGACTGCAAGTTATCTGGAGGATAGATCTCATTTTACTAAAGTTGATGATGTTATTAGTGACCATGAATTTTGCAACTGTGGAATCCCTCAAGGAATGGTCCTCGGGCCGATTGTGTAGAACGGCATCGAAGAGTAGCGGTGTCGAAAACAGGTGAAGTACAAACATTTATGATGATGAACAACGGCGTCGAAAGAGAGCGGCGTATAAAATAAGGCATTATATATGGTAACGCTCAAGTAGAAAATTTGCCCCTGTTTTAGACGCCGTTCCTCTTCGATGCCGTTCTATGTCGCATAACCGTGTCGAAAGTTTTAGGTATGAAAACTCCACGCGTGTAGCGCCGTCGAAGATCAACCGCGTCGAAAACGTGAAGAGGAATTAGATATGGATGCTAATCACAACCAGACAGAGGCCTGCTTTGGTAATGTAACCCGCAATACACCTACGATTTGCTGCTATGTATAACTGAATGATGTAAGGTGAATGATGAAGTGTGCCAAATTTCATTACGGAAGCTGTTCTTCGGCTCCAGTATTCCCTATTTTATACACGGTTATTCTTCGATGCGGTTGTACACTACATTGAGATATGTATGAAGGCGCTACAGGGTTGTTTAGTAATGAATTGACCAACCATTGTAATAGACCGAGAAAAACTTTTTTTAATCCCTCCCTTAAAGATTTGTCGGTTCCCACTTAAGGATAGGTGGATTCCATAAATCTAATAAATTGAAACCCGTCCAAATCTCTTTTTCCGAAACTACTAGACCAAAAATCTTACAATGGCTGGGGATGTGTCTGCAACATCGGCATCATTTTCGATAAACCTTGAGCGGTGAAATTTAAGGAGTGAAAAGTAAAAAGTTCCAGTCTGATCACAGCATGATCGTATGAGCGAATTTTTGTAAATTAACGTACCTACCTACTATATTATGTTAGATTGTTTTGAAAATTAAGGACTTTGAGGGAAAAGAAATTGTTAACTACCTACCAATTTTATGGCAAAACTCGTGCTAAATAATTTTCTGCGATGCAAAAAGAAATTTTGGATTTTTAACTTTTCTGCAGTTTTTATCGATTTTTTAGCATATTTTAATGAAATTAAGAACATTTTTCAGCATAATTTTGTAAATGAATTGTTTAATGTTCTATTTTATATTTAATAAACTTTATCTGAGTAATATCCTGCTAAAAAATATAAATTTAACAATTTGTACCCCTTTGTAGTCATTCAGTAATTTTTTTTAGAATTTTTTGAAATTTGATCAATTTAATGTGCTCAAAAAACGCTGGCCAACGAATACATCCTTACGTTTGGAAACCTTGATTTTTTGGCACAAGAACGGAATTTTTATCTCAATCCTAAGGAGAATATTATCGTCTGGAATGAAACATAAATATATAAAAACATTTACAATATATAAATATTATGAAAATTTCATGTCCTTATGATGGCTCGGTATCTAAATGTTTGCGTACAAAGATGCATAATAGTGTTTGGTAACTAAGGAAGTGACCCTGCCAACCAACTGTCATAATAAATAAGTACCTATCTACCTTCCTCGGTGTGTGGTTCGTTGGATAGAGAGCCTCTGTGAGACGATTGCGATTATGATGCGACTGAAATGATGGAATTAGCTGAATGTGCTAAATTCTCACTTTACCTTGAGAAGGAAGTTGAAATTTTACACAATCGATTGTTCGATGTTGAGAGGCCCAATATTATTGGCCATCGATGATAGCCCTTACGATGACATCAAAGTTTCATATTATGTATACGTTCATTTGCAAACATCCAATTAGGTATACCCACATGTTGACTTCATACTTAGTCCATTATTGATGTTGAAAAAATAGAGGTTTTGCTTTGCAAATATTACAAATACGGACTGGACGACTTTGAATTATTTTTTGTGGATTTTAAAGGTGGTTCTCCACATGTACTTTAAAGCTGGATTTATATTTGGAGGAGAATCCACTATGAAAACATTTAAACTTGAAATTACTCCTAAGGGGCGAAACAATGGAATCTTGATCTGGATGAGACTTCTGTCCACTCCACCCACCTGACAACGGATAAGAGCTGTTACATTGAGCAAGAGCAGGAGAATGGACAACCGGTATATTCGGCTAGAACCGTTTGGTTGGCACCCCCTGCTGTAGATCAGGTTTTCCGGAGACTCTCCTGTAGACGCCTGTTGTGGTAGGTACCATGATGCAGTGATGTTAAGCCTTGCATTAGTAACATGGAAGTTAGCACATGGGTGCATTGGTATTGTCAAAGAGCTTGTAATAGGATATGTAGGACAGGTCGTGATGAAGGAAGAAGCCACTGGAGACTCCGCCTAAACGGGGAGTGAATCTGGGTAGCAAAAAGACAATTTTGTTTGATGAACTTGACTCTCACCGATCAAGCTGAAATTTTGATGGAATTCACGAGTAGGTTTTTCCTAGCACTCATACATTTTTCAAACTTTTAGCTTAGGTCAAAGGCAATTTTTAGACCATTTTGCGCTAAAATTTACCGACTATTGCAACACTTTTCAACGTTGCAAAGTGGACTTCAAATATCAGCGCATCAAAAACCATAAGGATACCAAGTTTGGCGACTTTTAATGGATTTCCAGGGCTAATTTATGGGGGTTTTAATGAATTTCTCGAAATTTTCAATATCTTGTGAACGGAGTGTTTTAGCGCGAAACGGATTTCAAAATTGGATTCTGCGAGTCACTTTACCGACTAGAACTTATTTCGGTGAATTTTGATCAATTTCCATGGGCTTGCGAGGGACGGGAATTCTTAGCTGTATATACCGAGGGTCTGTACAATCTCTACAGGGCTTAGCTAAGGGTAACTAGTGTATAGAATCGCTTCAGACATCACTCCCGAACCCAATTTAATAGGGCTTTTAAACATTTTTTCGAAAATTTATGAAAATGTGGAAATTTATGATTTTTTAGTGAAGAGAATATGGTAGGAGAAAACCGATTTCATAATCGGTTTCAGCACCTCATTTAACATACTGGAACATATTTTGGTGAATTTTAAAGAGTATCAAAGGGCAGTTCTGGGGCCTCAAACCTATATTGGTCAAAATCTTTTTTAAACTATTCCAAAGCACCTACGTGAGCTGGGACCTACAAATTTGGTATGTTCCCTTAAAGTACATTGAAGAAATGAGGTAAGGAAGAATTTTTTGAATTTTCATGAAATTGTGGAATCTAGCAATTTTTACATTCTAGAGCAAAATGGAACTCAAATTCTAATTCACCGCATCGAGAAACATGAGGGTACCAATTTTGGTGAATTTTAATGGATTTCCAGGGCCAATTTATGGGGATTTCATGAATTTCACTAAATTTTCAATATCTTGTGAACGGAGAGTCTTAGCCCAAAACGGATTTCATAATTGGAATCAGCGCGTCAAAGTACCTAGAGGGACGCATTTTGGGCAGGGTTGGTGTGGGTTTAAGGGGTTTAATTGGAAAAAACAAAATTTTAATTTTATAAGTTTCCTGAAAATGAAGTCTGGGTGGTTCCTGTAGGTGTTTGCTCGGCTTTCTTCACCAATTCAATGTCACAAAAAAAAAATGTCCTCAAAATTTCAAATAATTCATACTATTCAATATTTCTAGTGGCTTTTAACCACCATACAGGGGTCAATTAGTGAGTAGGGGTGGTGGGGGGTGTAGTTGGGGAATAAATTAAACATTTAATATATGTTTTGGTTAACTATGGAGCACCTGCGTGTTTTGGGAGCATCAAATTTAGCATTACCTAGGCCATCTACCCAGAGAAACACAATTTGGGGGATTTTTGGATAATTTCATGAAATTTGTCGAATTCTGTCATTTGCCGGAGAAAGGGACATCCTAGAGCAAAACGGATTTCAAAATCGGATTCCGCGTGTCAATTTACCTACTAGAACTTATTTCGGTGAATTTTGATCAATTTCCATGGGCTTGCGAGGGACGGGAATTCTTGGTTGTATCTGCCGAGGGTCTGTACGATCTCTATAGGGCTTAGCTAAGGGTAACTAGAGGCATTATTTCTAACTTAATGTGAATAATATGAAGACTATCATCAATGTTTCAAGATTTTCATTGTGGGTAGTTCAAAGACGAAGCATACGCACCAAGGTACCTACCTCATTTGAACATGATTTTGTGATATGGCACACCTACATAATTCAGTTATACTGAATATATTATATATGTATATATATATATATATATATATATATATACCTTGCTCTCTGTGGGATGTATAGATTCGAGGGGATATTATATATATATATATATATATATATATATATATATATATATATATATATATATATATATATATATATATATATATATATATATATATATATATATATATATATATATATATATATATGTATATATATATAATATCCCCTCGAATCTATACATCCCACAGAGAGCAAGCGAGGCGAGCAACATCCCCTACATATTTCAAATCAACCTCAGTGGTCCACCCTTTCCAATCACTCTACATGTCCCACTCAACAGTGAAGACCTACGGATCTATACAGCCATACCGAGCAAGCGAAGCGAGCGAGTATACTATAAACGAGGTTTAATAGTTACAGACCAGCGATCCGCGCAGAAGGCCTATCTAATACAGAAATAATAAATCTTTGTGTAATAATTTGCAGCGTTTTTAAAATGTATTTTTTTAAATCTATTGATGTATTTATTTATTTCTTTTTTTTTAAGTAATTGATACTGCAATATAATACATAAATGTGATTGTTACACAACTAATATCTCAATGATTTTCGCTTCCTCACTACCGAAGGTACATGGGACGCTTTGAGTTCTTGCGAGAAGTCGAAAAAATTGATGCCTTCAAAAATCAACATTTTTCCTAGCTTTTTGCGTTTCAGAGCTTATTTATCAATTTTTGTTACTTGTCTGTTGTCACGCCCAAAATTGGGCATAACAAATTTTGTCCGATTTTGATGACATCTTCAAGGATTGTGCGGTTTAGCTCCTAGACAGTTCCCTATAAATGTCATCAACGTCGGAATAATAGTAGCCCGTGCGCATGCTCAAACGTGAGTTCATTATAACGTCGATTGTTCATTAGCTATTGGTCTGATTTTGAGCAAGGCCGGGGAGTAGTTGGGTACCTATATCTTCCAGGAATATGCCATATAAATTATATCGCGATTGGTTGAGTAATTACTACTTTGCACGTGCAAAAATAAAATTCGTTGACGGGGGCAAAACTCCAAAACTCTTGAATCGATTTTTTTGAAATTTCCAGGGGTTAGGGTTAGGTCCTAAATGACGTCCTATGATTTTTATTGTCGTTGGATTACTAGTCTGTGCGTTCGCGCAAACTTGAATTTCCTACAACGTCGGTTTCTCATGGCCTATCTCTCCGATTACCGACTCCGTTCAACCCCTTTCGTATTGAAACTAGTGAAAAATGTTCCAAATAAGACCGAAGTTTTAATGTAATAAAATGAGATTCACGAAAACCAGAACAACCAGCGTAAACACCAAGATTTATCAATGTCACCCCCTCCACTCACCCTTTTCCATTTCACCCTTCGACTCATTCCCTTTCCAATTTGAAAGTTGTGGAAAAAAATGAATCACTAAAATCAGATGAGAATAGTATAAACAATACGATTTATCAGTATTACCCCCTCCGCTAACTCTTCCGTAATGAAATTCGGCACACTTCATCATTCCACCTTACATCATTCAGTTATACATAGCAGCAAATCGTAGGTGTATTGCGGGTTACATCACCAAAGCAGGCCTCTGTCTAATTGTGTTTAGTATCCACCTCTAATTATTCCTGTTCACGTTTTCGACGCGGTTGATCTTCGATGCCGCTAACCCCCTTCCGAAGTTTATACGCCGCTGTCCTTCGGCTCCAGTATTCCCTATTTTATACACGGTTATTCTTCGATGCGGTTGAACACTACATTGAGATATTATTTGAAAAACCTCCTTTTTATACGCGGTTACTCATTCGACGCGGCTGTTTTTCGACACGGCTGTGCGCTCCCCTCGGGCCGATTTACTGTATAGTATTCATGAACAGACTTCTTAACATAGAGTCTGAAGGAGAGTCAGTGTCTTTTGCTGTTGACACATTCTTAATAATTACAGGTAACTCCTGGGAACAAGTCATCATAAAAGCTGAATCATGTCTCACCAAAATCCTTCTTTGTATTGAAGGATTTGTTCGATACCTAGGCGTGGAAGTTGATCAGAACCTAAGATGGGACAAACACCTGAAAAAAGTGACATCCTCGATGAGAAAGATGATCCATGTGAGTAGGGAGCTGAGAAACTTCTTAGACATTGATAGACGTAGAATGTTATACTATGCGCTCATTCAGTCGCTCATGATCTATGGTGCATCTGGTTGGAGAGGGTGTAGCGCGTCCCTTCTTGATTCATTATACCTGACTCAGAAACTCTTAATCAAAGTCTTACTTGAAAAAAGCACAAGATATTCGACAGAAGCTCTCTTTAAAGAGTTCGTAGTACACGAATTGAAAGAGCTAATTGACAAGATAACTATAATTAAAATATACTAGGATTTACTGAGCAAATACCTGAAATTTTTAGATGAGGGAAAAACAAGAACTTGTGGACAATTTCTTTCTAAACATCTAAACTACCTTTCCGTAGGACTCACCATGGCCTACAGTCGTATGATTACCGGGGAGCAAAACTGTTCAAGTTATTATACTTAATCCCAAATAATATATATATACATATATATATATATATACATATATATATTATGCAGACTATCCCAAAAGTCACCCCCCCCCCCCCCCCGCGTCACATTTTCCCACAATTACTGAGATATCGAAGTTAAACTTGGAGATCACTTAGGGTGCCTGGTACAAAGTTTTTAGCAAACAAAAAATAAAGGCAAAAAATTGTGTGGGGAAATGTGATCGGGGGGGGGGGGGGGGGGGGGTTACTTTTGGGATACCTTGTAATATATATTAATTGCTGTGCAATTCTTAGGCCGACCCCCAATAATTTTTTTTTGTCCCGTTACGTTTTTTTGTCACGTTACGCGAACCCGCGAGGTCGTGGGTTCGAATCCCGGCCAGGCTTGAATTTTTTTTTTCCCCCTTGTGAGACGAAGGTTGTGGGTTCGAATCCCAGCCAGGCTTGAAATTTTTTTTTTTTTTTTTTTTTTTTTTTTTTTCTTGTGAGTCGAATTGCATAGCAAATTACCCTCGTTTTCTACACAGTAGAAAAGAGAAAAGATCCGGCGAGGCGCGAAGCGCCGAGTATAGATTGGCGGGATCAAGGGGCGGAGCCCCTTGCGAGGCCCGAAGGGTATATATATATATATATATATATACAAAACTAAGCAACAAATAAAATGCGATTTAAAGGGAAAAACTCGCTTTTTATTAGTAGTTAATTGTTATCGCACACCTGAACCAAAAGATTATACCTATACTATTACTATTGTTCTTCAATAATTTTAGAACTGTTTCAAAACAACCAAAAAGGTATATAGCTGTATATAATATAAGAAGCATTGCACGTCAAAGGTGAACTCAAAAAATAAATTTTATCAAAAATTGTCCTTTTTTTTGGGTTTTGTGTCTCTTGATGAGAGACAATTTTTCTCAAAGTTTCGTGCAGATTCGTCAAGTTTTCGCCGCTCCGCAGGCAGTCAAAGTGTTCATGAGTTTGTTGTTCTCTTCACCGGCTGCTCGCGTTCTCATTCCGCTACAAAAAAATGAAAAACTAAATAGTGTTTGGAAAGAGAAAAATCCACTCTTTTCAACATCTTTTTTTTTTTTTTTAATGAGAATCAAACTTCCCTTTCAAAATCGATTCTGAAAACTTTATGTGTTTTTCCTCTCGATCGGGCATTTAAAATTTTTGTATTTTTCATTTTGGTCTTATTTAAATGCATAATATCTGTAGAATATCCAGTTTAAAAGGCACTTTGAGAGAAAAAAAAATCGTTGGTGTAATCGATGGTGGGTTTGACAACTATCATCGGTTTTAATTTTTTGCATCGTCTCGCATCGTATTACTTTGAAATAGGAAAGAAAGGAATGGTCCTCTACTGCCATTCATATACTTTCTTGATAGGTATAATTCTTTTTCTATTTATAAATCAATGTTATCTCTTAAATTGGGGAAAAGGTTTGTTAAAAAAATTAAATAAATTTATATTCAACTAAATGTAACTTTATTCACAAGTTTATATTACTAAATTTACTCCATGAGGAATCATTCAATACTTTCCAAACCTTTATGCACTGACATGGTAATATGACCGTAACCCTTTCTGACGATGGACTACTATTGTGTTACCATCTGAAGTGCAGCTGTAGAATTTTCTCATTTTCCTGTATATTCTCCTTCGGAGGGAATATGTGGATTAAAAACTTGGGAAATCAATGGTAATGTACTCCCTTTTTTGCTCAATTCACTGTGGGAAATGGGGAGACTGGAGAAAACGAAAATACTAAAGCTGCACTTCTCATGTGTATTGTAGGTTTAGTCTACTACACGTTGCCGGCAAACTGTACTATTCAAATCACTTGTACAGAAGATCACACCAACTTTTAAAGCCCGTTCCTCCGTTCTACTTACTGAAAACTGAAGGAGCTATGCTTAAGCTACGATGCTGGTTGTGGTAATATTACCATACTAGTGCTCAATGGGTTCTGAAGGTATTTAATGAGTCCTTATGGAGTACATTTGTGAGACTAGTTATCGGGAAATACTTTTCTTTTTTCAACACACCGGTTTCCCAATTACAGACTTGAAATGGATTTTAGGTAGAAAAATGATAATACCTATCGGAAAAGCAGCAGGCAGTTGAGGTCCTTAGCAGTATGCAAGACAATGTAACAATTGTATAACCGATATACTTAAATAGCAAAAATCTCGTTCTTTCTCAATTATCAAGTTTTCAACATAAAATTCTACGGTTAACAATTTACTGATTCTTCTATTTTTAGGGAGGTTATTATCTTACTTTTTGGGATATTTCTGGACCATTTCTGTAGTAAGTGAAAATTTCTCCAAATATTTGTTATGATGGAAAAACATAGCAGGACCTTGTTAGTTCAGCTGCGTCCAAAGGAGACGTTCGATAAGAAGTGAGTGCGGCCACTTTTTAAATGCTCGCTTGGGCTTTCGACGCGGCCAAATGTAAACAACTCCGTAATTTATCCTTGATTCACTCCTTCCCGATTCAAATTTGATATTCCGTCATGTAGGTATAGTGATGATGTTTGATTTAATGATAGAAGCTCTTTAATCATATTAGAATTAAAGCCTGAAAATTACTCACAAATCATGTTAGTTTTCTCGGCCACTTGTACAATAATGAGGTTGAGGGTTACAACAACACCATTATCAATGTTATCAGACAAACAAGTCCACGTGGCATTTTTCACTGCAATATGTATCCTCTTCAATAATGTTCATCACAATTATTAAGTTTCGATTATCAAGATGAACAGTCTCCAGTTAGTATGTATAAAAATATTAAAATACCGTTCAAGTGCAATGTGTCCAGCAAGGATTGTATAGGTAACGTGCAATGAGGACCTAAAATATTTCCTGCTCCACTACTAAGGTACCTACTTACCTACTTTTTCACTCATTATTTTACTTAAAACGTTTTCTAGTTTCAGTTTCATTATTAGTCAAATGTTCCATTATAAGTAGCCACATTAATTCACAATAATTCGAGTATCAGATTTTGCGAAAAATTTCAGTGATTAGGTACCTATGTTATATCAGGTTTGCTGTCTTTATAGTCTATGTGCCGGAGTGTACTACTTGTTATTTTCTGATGTACTGTAGTCCTGAAGATGCTGTACAAATATAGCGAAACGTCGGCGTTGAAGAGTTTTTGAATCATTGACCAACCCATAACTTCATTATTCCTCACAAACGCACTATTTGGAAATAAATCCTAAAACGACGTAGACATGTTTTGGAACTACTTTTGACTTTTAAGAAGGAAACCATAAGAAAACCATAATCATATCCATGATGTAGCCATTCAAATTTTGACTCACAGTTTCCAACGAAAAGAAAGGGCAAGGATTTTCTCAATCCTGCAGCTCGATTTATTCAAAATTATCGGAAAGGTTAAAGCGTACTGTCTCTGACATTGCATTGAAATCAACTCCAATCATCCTCAAATTTTGAGCGTGTGTATTTGAGCAGACAGAACATAGATTGTTATAGTTTGCCTGGAATACAATATTGCCGTGGACAGACATGGAATAAAAATTCTTCGAAAATTGTGATTTTGAAAGTCACATTTTTTCTACGTCGTATACCGTCACATGTATAATCTATCTTCGGTACTGATAAATGAGTAATAAAGCATCCGTATAGCATTTCCTATTGAACGTAAATTCTGGCCCGACCTCATCAGATATCATTCCAGAGAGAATCAGAATTTATTGTTTGAAATCACCTCCAAAGGTGACGACGAAGAAACACTTGGATTTGGACTGAATACGTC
Source organism: Adelphocoris suturalis (assembly GCA_030762985.1). NCBI lineage: Eukaryota > Metazoa > Arthropoda > Insecta > Hemiptera > Miridae > Adelphocoris > Adelphocoris suturalis. The sequence continues at coordinate 20,879,204 of CM061046.1, forward strand.
GGCCTTAGTCCCTGTTCCAACCTCAGCAACTGTTACGAGTAAGATGAGCTTCACTGGCTTCTTAATTAGGTCGGAAATCGGACAGCCGAGGTGCCGGGTCGACGTTTTTTGTAGCCCAAGGTACGTCAGCTGATGTGGGTTCCACTAAAATGGTCTGCCACGCCCATTTTAAGTTATTTTCAATGATAAACCTTAGTCATAGAATATATACATACATTACATACATTTTATATATACATGAAACATGAGTCAATAGGCTGCTGTGGTCGGTGAACCTAATGCTATTTTGAAGTTTCCATATTTAATTGATTTAATCAGATTGCGTTGATCTGTAGGAAAGGATTTTATCGACAACCTGGTGAATAAAAATCTTCTTTTATAGCTTTTCCTGAATGTCATAGTCCAGTGTACCTATGGATCGCTGTAATATCCCGTTTCTTCCTTTAATCAAACAATAAGTTTTTTGGGTTGGAAAAATTTTCATTATATGCTACTTACCACATTGTTGTGGGATCTATCGGATTTCTTCTGCATGCTCACAAGTAAATTTTATATTACAGGGTTGTATATTTTGGATTCCTTGTTGCAGGTGTACTTCAGATCCTGTTCCCAAGAAATATCCAATTCGTCGCTCAGGCGCGTGGACCGAGGTGATCTTGAAGATGAGCTCACGGCTTACATGAACGAGCTCGAGCGACGCCAGAACTCCTGAGAGTGGTACCTCCAGACCGCATGGCCGCCGCCGCGCCAGGCCTCGTGAGACGAGTTTGCGCACGCGCACCAACCGGTCGCGAATGCCGCTCCCGCATTTCCGCTCCGATCCACCATGGGAGACCTGCCAGGTCATACTTGTACTCGATCGACGAGCCCCAAGTGCCAGGTGCATTATTTTTGGTAGGTACGAGCTTACCTGATTTCATCAGAACTGGACTGTTAAGCTCGTGAAATAACCAAAATCGCACGGATCATAGGTTGTATTTAACGTCTCCCAAGTCTTGGCCTCAAGGCCAAATTCCAAAAGATCGTGCTGGAAAAGGTATTTCAAAGTGTAATAATTGATAGAACATGGTAATTTTTTGACTAGCAGCAACAACGAAAATGCTTTCAGATTGTTGGTATCATTAAAAACTTGCTTGTACATTAGTTTGCATGTTCTCTTTAAATTGCATATAGCGAGAACATTCTTCCACGTCCTGGGAACTTTGAGGATGATATGTACCTAAAGAGTACTGCCTCTAGTGTGCTTGCTTCAAATGTTATCACAACGCAATTCCAATTCGCATTCGATTGTTTACTTTTTACATGAATGCTTAAAAAGAAATTTCCAACCTACTTTATGTGAACTGAGTATTATTGAACAAATATTAAACTGGATAGAAAGAAGCTATCTTAAAGTAAAACCACGGTATGAAAATAGCGAAATGTGATACCATAATGAGACGTAATGATAAAGGGCACGCGCACCAACCGGTCGCGAATGCCGCTCCAACTTTTCCGCTCCGAGCCCCATAGTTGACCTGTCAGGTCATACTTGTGCTCGATCGGCGAGTCCCAAGAGCCAGGTGCATTATTTTTTTTTAGGTACGAGCTTACCTGATTTCATCAGAACTGGACTGTTTAGCTCGTGAAATAACGCACGGATCATAGGTTGTATGTTAACGTCTCCCAAGTCTTGGCCACAAGGCCAAATTCCAAAAGATCGAGCTGGGAAAGGTATTTCAAAAGTGTAATAATTGATAGAATATGGTAATATTTTGACAAGCAGCAACAACGAAATAAGCAATCAGATTGTTAGTATCATTAAAAACTTGCTTGTTCATTAAATTGCATGTTCTCTTTAAATTGCATATGGGAAGAACATTCTCCCACGTCCCGGGCGGGAAGTTTGAGGTGTGCTTCTAGTGTGCTTGCTTCAAATGTTGTTATCACAACGCAATCAATTCCAATTCGCATTCGGTTGTTTACTTTTTACATGATATGCTTAAAAAGAAATTTCCTACCTACTTTATGTGAACTGAGTATTATTGCACAAATATTAAACTGGATAGAAGGAAGCTATCTTAAAGTAAAACCAGGGTATGAAAATAGCGTAATGTGATATCATAATGAAACGTGATGATGAAGGGTACGTTGGTGGATTGTACTATTTTACATTTTATTTGTATCGCACTTCAATCTATTAATTTAATCTATGAAAAGTTGATGACATCATATTATTTTTGTTGATTTTATTTATTTTCGTAGCTCTGGTACTTACTGAATTATTCAGTAGGAATAACCTAAGTTAGCTGAACATTCCAACTCATTCATATCGAAATCAGAAAATAAGGATACTACCGCTTTCCATTCAGAGCTACTTATTAGTACAACGAATCTTACATGTTGATAGGTAGGTACTACCCTACTTAGCCCACATTCTACATGAGTATATTAAGTGAATATGAAACCTTTTATCAATAACACCCCTCTTTTTAGTTAACAATGATACAATATGTATCTATCATGGGTTATTCAGGAGACTGGTCATCATGATGTCTGTTCCTAATTGAAAGGCGAAATTCTGTGAAAGGACCAAAACACTTGGAAAACGTAATTTTACGGCTATCCCAAGCCGCATTTTTGTCATTACAGAATTATCACAATATCCTTTTTTGAAGAGATAATATTATATATAAATGTATTATAAAGGTTCTCATGTTATTGAAATTTTTCGAGTAATCTTTAATCAACATAAACTCAAAATTCCACCTTCTGTTACATATCTTTCGGAATATAATAATATTATGGTATTGCCATCAAAACCAGGATATTAATATTCTAACTCAGTGTGAAGGGAGCTGTTTTTCCCTTCATGTAATTCGATCTTCACATTCCAAGCTACAACCTCCTCCAGCCAGGGTCGTAAGGAAACGACCGAGACGTGCTAGGTGAAAACTGCGTACTGCATTCTTGTTTTGTTCTGGATTCGAGTACTGTTTGGATGATTTTGCTACGTTTCTAATTTATTGTAACTGTGATAACGATGTTTGCCTGATAAATCATGGAGAAGAGAATAAAGTTTTAGTATATTAGAAGGATTAAACAGTAGGTTTTTTTTTCTTAATGAACCAATTTTGAAATGAAATCAATGTTTAAGAAAGTTTTTTTCGTAGGTAATATGTTTTTTTGTTTTTTTTTACATAATAAAAATATAATTTCTTGTTTCTCATCATTCTGAGTCTACATACGAGTGTAGCAAAAGCATTGTTTTACTACCGGGAGATTGGAAAAAACCGTCAAAACCAATCAATTGATTTTTTGTTGAAATCAATCCTTAGTTTTGTGGATGACTGCCCTCAAATCCTTGTAAAATGCTTAATTTCTCGACTGCTCACAAATCATTATTTCTATCCGCGGTACCAACGGTAAATCCATCAAGCATCATTTTTTCATGTCATTTCACTCAAATTTGGAAGGTAGCCGGAAAAGACGGTTTAACCATCACATATCAATTCGAACATAATCGAAGCATCAATAGCTGCTGATACGCATGGGCCAATCTGAAATCCTTGCAATAACATTACTTTTACAGTTTTCTTTGATTCTGATCACATTTTCTCAGACTGTGTAGGTTAAGCTAAGAGTTCTCTCCTACCATTTTCATCACTCAAAAATTAATAGTTTCCACTCCTCATGCTCAATCTTAAAATAAATCAAGCTTCTTTTTCTCGTGAATTATTCGTCCGATCTTGCTCTAACTGTAACAAGCTTAGTTATCCTAGTAGCAAGCATCACTTCTAGATCTAGTTAGTTTTCAGCGTTACAACAAATAATTTACCAGGCGTACAGTTATTCACGACCCATTTTTGTTTCCATCTTCTCCTCTATTTTCCCCATGTTTACTATTTCACCTCAAGCATAGGTGCCCTAAATTTAATCGATTAGGATTGTTTAAAACAGTTCAATGATCTATAAATTCGTATTTCACTATACGACAAAGTCATGTTTCCCACCGAAATCAATAGACGTGGAATGCGTTTTTACGGAGACCTATTTGCCAAAAAGTAACACACGAAACCATCTCGAAAACTTTCTAATTATTCTCACATAATAAAACGACTCCTTCGTTACGTTTGTTCAACTCCTTTTCTATTTAACGCACAAAAATGGTTCACTACACGTTGGAAAGCTCTCGATGTAACTAAAAATTTCCTGTTCACTATAACTGTGTGACTGTACGACTAGCAGAGCAATGGGCATAACAGCTCTTGTGTTTGTTTCACAAACTAATGATCGTGAGTGTAGAAGCACCTAGTCAAGTATACCTATATCTATTGCAGATGAACCTATGGGGCTAATTCCCTTGTTGTGCAACCTATGAAGCTAAAATTTGGAATGGAGAACCCTTGGGACGTCTAAAAACGAATCATAAAGTCTACCCCCCCCCCCCCCCCCCCCCCTCGACAAATAGGTCTGCTGAGTGAGATCTTGAGCTAATATGTTTGCTATTCAAGAAGCTGGAATTAGAAATGGAGGCCCCTTGGGACATCTAGAATCAAATCATTAAGTCTGAAGCCTCCTTAGTCAGCGGAGTGAGCAACGGAGCTAATTGCTTCGCTATTCAACCTATCAAACTAAAATTTTAAATGGCCCTCAAGCCCCCATGGACGTCAAGAAACGAATCATTAGATCTGATGCCCCTTGGAAAATCAAATTTTTTTTCACTGAAATCTGTTTAGAGGTATTCTGAAACGAATCCTAGATAATAACACTTTTGCATACCTATGTGTGTATATATATGTACATGTGTCATTCCAGACGATAACTCTCCTTTGGATTGAGATATAAATTCCGTTCTTGCTCCAAAAAATCAAGCTTTCCGAATAAAAGGATGATTTTGTTGGCCAGCACTTTTTGTGCACATGAATTGATTTAGAAAAATGTACTCAAAAATCACTGAAATGGCTAAAAATGGTTCAATTATGTTTTTATAAGAATTTTAGCCAAAAGAAATTTATCAACAATAAACTAGAACATAATTAAATGTTCGATAATATGCTTATTGATACTTAAATTTCATTATTATTTGCTGAAAATTTGACAAAAACCTACCTACCAAAAAAGATTGGAATCCAAAACCTTTTTTGAATTTTAGGATATTATTTAGAATGAGTTTTTTTTTTTTTTTTTGCATTAAAATCGGTCGTTAACGATTTCTCTTCATTCAACTTGCTCAAATTTCAAAACAATATAACATAATATAATACAATAATTTACAAAAATTCGCTCATATCATCATGATGCATGACTTAAACTTTTTAATGGTAAAAATCAACTTTGATTTCTAATTAATTTTTAGTCGTTTAATTTTTTTATAAATCTATAAAACCTTCGAAAATATCTTAATAATCCTGAAATTGTTTTTTTCAGCTGTTATTTGGAAAAGATGTAGGCCGTAAATTTTTTGTTTAGTCATTTCTGTGCACACAAAGTGCTCAAATAAACAAGAAAATCTAAATAATTGTTAAATTTAAAATTACGGAAGTCTTCCCGTGTGATCATACTGGACGAAACTTTTGATGGACACGAACGTGATATTTTTGTCTTACCTCTAAACATGCCTATACGATTACGCTAAATTTGGGAGGGCATACGTACTAACTAGCATTCGTCTTAAAAGCTCACTGGAATTCGCGTCCTGTATTTAGGGCAAAAGGAAAATTGTGTTTTTCATGCCTTCGAACCGCTCTCAACGAGTGATAAATCTTGGGCAATCCATCACGTCTTCCTGTTTGAAAGTTTCACCTTCTTGTTAGGAAGGTAACACGAGGTTCACTTTTCACGCTTCGGTCGAAGTTAGATTGCATTCAGATTATGGTAAATCCCAGTTATGTTAAAGGAGAAACATCTCTATCATTCCTTAACAAATAACCTTCATTAATAAATAATTTCTCTTAACGTACACTAAAGTAGGCAAACTATTGAGTGTTTTGGAAGAAAATTTTATAGTTATTATAAAAAGTTATGGGCTCAAAGTGCCTAAATATAAAAAAAGGTAACTAAACTTTAACAGTTTGTCATAAACGTTGTCGTAAACGACTTTGGTACATGTACAAATTTTTGTTCGTTTCAGAGGGAGACGGAGAACCGGGACAATATATATATATATATATATATATATATATATATATATATATATATATATATATATATATATATATATATACTTTTAAAAGTAGAATGGCAATATGACATTTTCGCGCACGTGCGGTTGCGCAAAATGTCCGTAGTGCACACTTACTTACTTTTATCGAATATGCTCTTTATTTAATCCAAATTTAAGCCTCCCAGATCTATTGAGAGAGAAATAAGCTATCGGGTTCTCTCAGCTGATCTGGGTGGTTCCTCACTTTGACAATCGTACATAGCAGGCATAAAGATGAATAATACCGAATCTCAGCCTCCTATTACAACTTTATAGCTTCCTATCACAGGTCTATTACAACTTCAAAAATTGTTGCTTTGGACAGTTTGCACATTTGAACTGATTCCATCGAATGTGACTGAGGAAATGATTCCCTCTGAATGTAGGAAAGGTCTTGTGATAAAATTGCCCACAAAAGGAGACACCACCGATTGGAAAGGGGTCCTCTTCGCAACCTAACTATCAAGTTACTTCCGAAAGTCATTCTGAAAAGGATAAGGGAGCATGTGGAGTGGCTGTTGTGAAAAGAGAGTGCTGGCATTCGGAAGACCAGGTGTTGTGATGAACTTATCACTACACTCGGTATCGTTCTAGAGCAAAGTGCAGAATAGCAGAGCCTGATTTATGCCATCTTCCTTGATTTCCATGAAGCCTTCGGCTCCAACAACCAATTCGCTATTTGGAGAACCCTTGAAGTGTGTTGAACCCTTGGGTACTCCGAACAATATTCTTCTGCGAGTGCGGGAAATGTACAACAGTTGCACCCACTCCTACACCCGCTACTGCCGGTGTTTGGCAGAGTTGCAGTCTCTCTCCGACGCTTTTCCAATTGTTTCTCAGTCTGATGAGCAAAAAAGTTTGAGGTGGAAGGTATCTAGTAGAGTCATGAGTAGAGTCATTAGTTGAGTCAGTAGAGTAATTGGAAGACCTACGCAAGTGACTTATGCTGTCACATAGCCTTAGAGTTATGAGCTTAATGCTCGAAAAGCTTATCGGTAACGAAGCTCAAGATCAACGAGAATAAAACGAAAGAAATATTATTAAAGTTTCTTTGTGAGACCAGCGCAGGTTGACTCGAGCATCCAGTGGGTTGTAGTTCTTCCCGTACCTACCTATCCAGGAAGCACTGCTGATGCCGGAGGTAAAGTCGGTAAGGATATCAATAGCAGGATCTGGTGACAAAAAATTAAAATATCTTCTTTATGACCAAGATTCGTATATTTAATAAAAATTTGAAATCGGTGCTCCTATATGCATGTGAATGCTGAAAAGCGACCAGCGTCCTGATAAAGAGGCTCTAGATGCTTGTCGACCGTTGTTTAGGGTGAACTATTGGTGTGTGGTGACCAGACATAATATCCAATGATGAACTCTATTACTCGAAAGGACTCAGCATAATTATACCCACATCTGTTGGGATAGGGAAAAGAAAATGGCAATGGGTATGGAACTTACTTAGGAAAAATGCTAGAGTAATTTATAGAAAGGCGATGGAGTGGAACCAACAGGGATTCGCAATGCCTGGACGACCCAGGTCAGTTGTAGCGGATACTGCCTGAGCTGGAAAGTCATGGCACCAGATCAAGAATTTAACCAGAAACAGAGAAGTATGGCCTCCGGTGCAGTGAAGAACGTCTTTGTAGTTATGCCTGTATATTGGCAGCTTCCGTCCAATAATTATCTATGAAGGATTGTTCTATGTAGAAGGGTTATCTAATACAAATATAATGAACCTTCGCAATATTTTGCAGCGTTCATCTTGATTCTTCAATTAAATATATCGTCTGGAATGACCCACGTACTATAGTTTCGTTTCAGAATATCTCAAAACGGATTTCCATCGAAGAAATTTAGTTTCAATAATTGATGGAACTATTGCATTCTTTTTATTTTTCGAAAACTCGCTAAATGTAATCCCTTCCATTCTTAAATAAAAATGGTAAATTTCAAGCACTACCTTTTTCTATTACTGAAAACGCAAAAAACATTGTGTAGGGGAAGTACATTATATTAAATATGTTCTATCTTTGAAAATATGTCGTTGAGTTTTCCTAGGACATCCTGTTTGTTATTATGAAAGTACGAGATAGAGGAGCATGACCGAGACAAACGAAGATGATGGTGGTATTACACGCCCCTGTAGGTCCCCCAGGGAATACAAGCAATACACAAAGTAAACCCTCTTTTCTATCATTCGCTTGATGTTACATGAAACAAAAACAATAATTGGATCAGCGGTGAGTGGACGACCGAACATAGGGCTCCGAGATGAAAAGGTCTGTATATCGAAAGGATATTTTATTTCTCAAGTACAGACGGATATTCAAGTTTTTCCCTTTTAGAATGTACTAAAGAACGTAACTTACTTTTCCCCAAATGTTCAGGTAATCAAGATTCTTCACAAAGTCTCTCATAAAAAGTAGTTACTACTGCAATAATAGTAGCGTGTTGTGATGCCCCAACGTGAACTCATCCGGAGCTCCAGAGCTCACTCAGATGATAATAGAAACTTCAATTATTTCAAATTGATTTGAGTTGTTATTAAGCAAGTTCTTCTGAAAGTAAATAACGAGACAGTGAGGTTGGTGGTGAACATTAGAGTCAAAGGGTTGTGTGACAGGGGGAGGTCAGCGTACTTTTGGTAACCGCATCGTTAATGCAAACGTTTCCTTTCTCTAGTTCCAGGCCTAAATGACGGTTCCCAATGCAACAGTGGCAGAAAAACACCAGAAATACTGGTGTTCTGTTGACGGAGTCCCTCACAAGGAGTATAGGCAATTCATAAGATAGATAGCTTTCACCCCAAGCGAAATGACAAAGGCCTTTCCCACACGCCATAGTCTGGGTTTGTGTGAAACTGCATATGACTGATACGAGCGGTATCCCTGCGGCTAAGAGCCAGTCAGCACATCTAATATCTAGAGGGATTAGGAGGTGGGAGTTTTGAACTGGAGGATGGAGCGAGTTCGCCTAACTTCGAAGGTAGCATCCAGTTTGATCCACTATGTAGTTCAGTAGTCCCCAAACTGGGATACGCCCATCCCTCTAGGCTAGGGCGGTGACCTAGTTGAGGGTACGCGAAAAATAATCTGTAATGGCGGATATAATTTAAAAAATGCATTATCTAATGGTAAGTAGGTTCTACGTCCCGTCGGGCTGTACGTACAGTAGTTATTTTATACAAGCGCATCCGTGATGATATGAAATGCGAGCCTCTCTCGAAGAAAGCATAATGTGTCTTCAATTACGAATAAACCGTAGGCGAAATTGATAAGATGTTATGCTTATTAATCAATTAGCATCTACAAAAATCCTGAAAAACAATAATAATCAAAACTCGGAACACATGTCTAGCATCTCGTTGCTAGACTAACAATTGCATAATGAATGGAGTTATAACAGTTCTCCCACGCTTAATAATTGAGTTAGTAACAGAAACTTTGATTAGAAACTTAAGTCTTCAACTGGGAAACCGATCTGGTTGTCTTCTGATCCTCAAAGATCTACGGAAATCGGACAGTCGGTCTTGATTTTGTGGAGTTTCCGGCGATCCAGGTTCTTCGGAGGCCTTGATTTCGTCTTGTTGAGGAGGGCAGATATCGTCTGTTCTTGGTATCCCTTTGGAATCTGGAGTGGCGTTCGAGTGTACAGATTTCTCAACTTCGGAGTTCCTCAGTTGGTCTTTGTGACGCTTTATTATGTATCCTTCGTCTAGATTAATTAAATAGTGAAGTCTTCCCAAGACTCTGTGGACTGTCCCTGGTTTCCACATTACTCGTGATTGATAAACTCTTGCATGCACTCTGTCTCCCACGCTTAATTTCTTCACCTCTGGTTGTGATGTGTTATTCGTGAGAGAAGGTGCTGGCTTGAGGAAGTCCAGTTCGATTCTGAGCTGTCTTCCTAGGTACAATTCGGACGGAGATTTCCCGCATGCTAATGGGGTGGCCCTGAAACGTAAAAGAATTTCAAACAGTTTTTCTTGCATAGGCCTTTTATCTCCAACCATAGCCTTCAGCTTATCCTTGAAGGTTTGTACATGTCTTTCGGCCAATCCATTAGTAGCTGGGTGCCCTGGTGCTATGAAAAGTTGGGTTATCCCACATGATTGGCAGAACTCTGTAAATTCGTCGCTTTTGAAGATGGAGGCATTGTCGGATACCAAAAGTTCGGGGAATCCATGTCGCGAGAAAATGCTCTTGAGAATGTTGATTGTTGAAGCTGATGTGGGAGCCTGTGTTTGGGAAATCACCTCCGGCCACTTTGACTTGGCATCGACAAGTATGAAGAAATGATGTCCTTGAAAGACGCCAGCATAGTCCAAGTGCACTCTTTGAAAGTTGTGCTTCGGTTCATCCCAGTGATGGAGTGGCTGCTTTGCTGGACTCTTATGGATTTCACAGCATTGAGAGCATGCGCGTACTGTATGCTCTATATCTCGGTCAATGTTATGCCAGTAGCAGTAGCGGCGTGCGAGCTGCTTCATCTTTGTAATCCCTACGTGTGTCTTGTGGAGTTCTTTTAGAACGGTATCTCTCATGACTTGCGGTACGACAACACGATTCCCTCGGAAGATCACGCCGTCTTGCAACGTATATTCAGTGTTGTATAACTTCTCCGTCAGTAGGTCGTTTTTGAGGTTTGCCAACTCGTGGTCGGTAGCAGTCTCTTCAGCAATCCTGAACTCAGTTTTTGAATCTGTATCTATGATTTGATTCGTTGTCTGAATGTAGAGTTCATCTATGTCATTTGGTTCTGTAATGTGTCTGGTTAGAGGAGCCCGTGACAAGTAGTCTACGTTTTTATGTAGCTCAGACTTCCGATGTTCGATTTTATAATTGAATGCTCCAATGAATTCTCCATACCTCAGTAACCGGGCTGATGTCATTTCTGGGAGGCTTGAGTCTTCGTTGAATATTCTGGATAAAGGTTTGTTGTCAGTTATTAGCGAGAACGGTCTTCCATAGAGATATATTAAGAACTTTTTCAATGTCCAATAGATACTGAGGGCTTCTCGATCCAACTGGGAGTAATTTCGCTCTGACATCGTTAAGGACCAGGATATAAAGGCAACAGGTTTTTCTTCTTCATTGACTACATGGGATAGGACCCCAGCAATTCCTACAGGACTTGCATCACAAGCTACTGAGATTGGGAGGTTTGGATCAAATGGTGTGAGGACTCGATCACTTGAAATTTCCTCTTTGAGTTTTATGAAAGCATGTTCACATTCTTTAGACCAGTTGAATTTTACATTCTTCGTTAGTAGTTCTCGTATTGGGGCTGTTATTGTGGACACATTCGGAATAAATTTTGAGTAGTAGGCTATCAAGCCTAGAAAATGTCTTGCCTCGTCAACGTTCTTAGGGGAAGCGGTGTCCACTATTGCAGCTATTTTAGACGTGTTTTTTTCAATTCCCTGTTTGCTTATGACAAATCCAAGGTATTCGATTCTTGGTTCAAAAAATTTACACTTTTTCTTGTTCACATGAAGGTTGAAAGTCCTAAGGCGCTCAAGGCAATTAATCAGATTAGCTTTGCATTGTTCTAGGGTTGCTCCAAAGACCAGAAAATCATCAAAATAAGTTATAACTCCAGTTAGTCCAGCCAGAACTTGTCCCAAAATCCGATGAAATTCTCCTGGAGCTGTTTTTACCCCAAAGCTTAATCTGTTCACTCGATAGGTTCCTCGGTGAGTGGACATCGTTTGTAATATTTGGCTTTCAGGTGAAACAGCTACATGTAGGTATGCCTTATGTAAGTCCAAACTGCAAAAATATTTAGCACCACGCAAGTTGTGAAGAGCCTCTTCGATGTTAGGTATGGGGTAGTGAGAATCTTCGAGTTGTGGATTTAATGTTGGCTTATAGTCTACACAAATCCTCACTTTCCCATCCGGTTTTGGAATCACAACAAGAGGAGATCCCCAGTCGGATGTATCCACTTTAGTAATGATACCCTGCTGCTCTAGGGAGTTCAACTCTTCTTCTACTTTATCTCTAAGTGCAAACGGGATGGTTCGGTGCTTGAGGAATCGAGGCTTTGCATTTTCCCTAAGTTTCAGTGAACAAGTGACGTTAGGTATGCATCCAACTTTTGGTTCGAAAATTTCCTGGAATTTAGCAAGAATGTTCTCGATTCCAGTGGATGAGGGTGTCACTGAATGTATAGTGTCATGTGTGTTTCGGTTATCAAGGTTTTCAAGGTTAATCTTGAGCTTTCTAATCCAAGAGCGTCCAAGTAGTGGTGTCAAGTTCTCCTGAATAATATACAGTTCATCAGAGGTCGATATTCCATTAAATTGTATTGGTACTGTAGCTTTCCCGATCGGTTTGAATATTTGTTGTGTGTACGATCGAAGTTGAACGTTGGTAGTTCTTATTTTATCGTTCATACCGAATTTTTCGAAACAAGCTTTGGGTAGGATTGTGATTCCTGCTCCCGAATCTACTTCAAATTTTTGGTAATTTCCCCCAATTTTAACTGTCGCATAGAATCGATCTGAATCTTTGCTGGTTTTGAATGATTTAGTAGAGTCTTTCATTTCATAAATATCTATGACATTTACTATTGGGTCTGGTTCATCAGTATTAATTTCGTGTACTCCTTTCCTACTTTTGATTTTTGTCAGAGATAGAATGCAAACTTTACTCACGTGTCCTGGTTTTGAACACTCCCCACATTTTAGTTTCGATGGATCAATTCTGCACGTCGATGTCCTATGATTATTTCTACCGCACCTCAGGCATAATCCCTCAATTCCAAGCTCAGCCAGATTTGCTCTGGATTTACATTGAACGAAGGGATAGGAATTATTTCCTTTATCGTGGTGTTGAGAATAAATTTGAGCATACTTCGTTCGTGAAATCTTGTTAATGTTGTTCCCGAAGAGGTCCTAGGCGATGAAATCTCTCTACTGTCGGATTTCGACATCTCAAGGGCTATAGCCATTTCAAGAGCAGTATCAAAACTAAGGTCTTGCGCAGGAACAAGAAGCAGTTTTTCTAGAATCGTGCTATCTCTGAGGCCTCTTATGAATTGAGCTCGGAGGAATGTGTCTGCTGTGGATTTGGCACAATTGGGATCCAAGCATTTGAATTCACAAGTAGCAGTGAACGTGCGTAATTTAATTGCAAATTTAGACACGGTTTCGTTTTCAAGTTGGAATGTCGATAAAAATCTGTGCTGTGCAACTACTGGGTTCGGCTTGGGGCATAGGTGCTTCTCTAGAAGATCAGTAATCTCTTCATATGTCTTAGAAGTAGGCGTTTCTGGTGCGGATAGTGTGTTTAAAAGTTGATAGTACTTGCTTCCAATAGAATTGAGCAATGTTCTCGCGCGAGTTGTGGAGTCTGATATTCCGCGAAGTACAAAAAAATTCGTTATCCTGTCTTGATAACTCGTAAAGGGCTCCGTATTCTCATCGAAATGTTCGAATTGAAGTGAGGTGTTGCCATGAGCAGTGGTAGGTTGAGGTTGAACAAGGGAGCTGTTTGCAAGAGCTGAGACCAACTTATCTATGTTCAGAGCAAGTGTAGCAAGCGTATCTGGGCGCTGAAGTTCAGAAGGCCCTTCTTCGGGACTCTCTTGTCGCTTAGGTCGTGGCATCTTGAAATTCGGAGTATTTCACGTACGGTTGTGCGAAATAGTGCGGTATTATGAAGCTTATATACGTAGATATGCGTATCCCAACCTCCGTCGCCAATTAATGTGTCTTCAATTACGAATAAACCGTAGGCGAAATTGATAAGATGTTATGCTTATTAATCAATTAGCATCTACAAAAATCCTGAAAAACAATAATAATCAAAACTCGGAACACATGTCTAGCATCTCGTTGCTAGACTAACAATTGCATAATGAATGGAGTTATAACAAAGCACTCCAAGCTTTAGTGCTTTTACTAATACAGAGTTTGTAGGAAGAGCTGTTAATTCATATACCTTCACTAAAAACTTTACCATAACAAGCTTGGTGCAAATCCAGACTTAGATGGACCAATAAATTTCAAGGTGCTATGTGCAACAAAACAAGCCCAAGGATCACATTAAAGATACTTCTTGAAAACGTCTATATGTATTCTCTGACACTTCTATATGCGTATTGTAATAACACTTGTACACTTTAACAAACCAGTTTTTAGTTCATTTTTTATTCTCAGTTTAATGGGTTTTTAAAGGGTAAAACTTGTTAATTAAAGTGTAAAATTCATTTATTATGGAGTTGGAGAAATCTGTGAGTGTTACCAATCGATTCAGGGTGAAAAAATACGTGGAAACCGACCCCAAACTAGTATTTTCTCAGGGGGTAATTTTTCAAGAAATCTCTCGGTTTCATAGAAAAAAAACACGTTTTTCAACATAAAAACGTAATTTTCTCCCCTAATTAAAAAAGTAAAATTAAAATTGATTGTACCGTCAGAAAGCTTAAATTTTTGTGCAGTTCATAAGCTTATCTGCAAACATTCACGTTTCTGGTACCTATGGGAGTTGGAAAAACCCGAAGATTTTCGAAAATTGACTTTTTTTTTTAATTTTTAGACTGATTTATTCCCCATTGAATCCAAGCGAAAAATTTAGATTTGGCAACGACGAGATAGGCAATTTAATGTTCTTTTCCACGGTCTCCTCAGATTTGATTTTACCTACAAAATTAAAGGAGTTGTGGCCGTTTTAGTGCCATAAGGTCGAAAACAAGAAAAAAATATAAAAAATGGAAAAAACTCAGTTTTTTAGTGGAGAAAAAAAAAAAATAAAATAAGAGACACTTCCGATCAGAGATTAGTTGTAGAATCGAACCCTGGCCGGTGGTGCGACCTTAATGTGTACACGCTGTATATGATTCACCTAATCACAAAATTATTTCAAATTAGATAATTATTTGACAGTCACTCCTCGACATGTTATTGACTACCTACATGTTACTACCATGGCTAAGCAGCCTTGTGATCCTGCAAAAAAATGCGGTCCTGCCGTCCTGCAAAAATTAAAATCCATCCTAAAGATAGGAAACATGTTAAAAAGTCCAGTCATGCAGCATGACCCCATGAGCGAATTTTTGAAGAAATCTTCGACATTTCAGTCGCTATTGATCGTGTAGAGAAATTTTAGTTATGATTTGATAGACAAACATGGAATCAAATTATTAAAAATAATTAGGAGGTACTCTTACTTCCATAAGAGTAGTTCAATCTGAATTTGGACAATGTTTCATGCAAATATTACCGATTTTTACAACTAGCGAACGGCATTATTTCGATTTTTGACTGATTTTTCAACTTCGAAGTTTTTGGAAACTTGATAAATATTCTCATAGGAAATTTTACGCTGATTTCGAATATACCACATGTTAGTATGCAGAAAAAATTATATCGCACAACAAATCGCAAAAACAGGCTATTTTGACATTTTTGAAAATTTCAAGCCGAAGATGTAATCCGATCATGCTGGCCAACAAACTTGAACTTTCGTTTTGTGTCCTTAATATTTTAAAATTTGTGTGAAGTTTCTAACACAATTCTACGTACAGTTCTCGTCTGGAATGACACATACATATAGAAATACATGCGAAAAAAATGCGTTAAACTGCAGAATATGATTCAGAATAGTCTGAAACGGATTTCTGCATAAAAGTTTTTCAAAAATTCACATTCTACAAATTTTGAGGCGAGAGCAATAGCTCAATTTTCTTCAAAAATTCGCTAAAACTTGAATGCTTTATGGACCGACAATACAATTATTATGACTGAATGCAAGGTAGTTCTAGATCTTCGAGATTTCAGAGGGAAAATTTCTTTAGGTTGAGCGTATTTGTGATTTTGAAATAAATTGTTTTCCTATTGTAACAACTGATGCGTCAGTTTGAATATATGATGGTTTATCGTAGTCAAGAAATGCAAGAACTACAGCTTCACTGCAAATGTTTTTAATTCTAAATTTGGCTTGGCGAACGTCTTTCCACTCCGATGTTTTACCACCTCTCCTCAGTTCTACCTTTAATTTAGTGAAATTTACAAATCCTAAAAATCCATTTTAGTTGTTCATATTTTTTTGAAGCGGGATAAAATGTTTAGATTAACCTCAAATGTTGAACTGTAAATGAGTTTGTCGTCTCCATAATGAAGGACTTCATCTTTCATTAAATCAGTTAGAATGCAGAGCTATCATTAGAGCTGATAAACTCGATTTATAATAATGGTATAACCCTAAATTGTGAATTTATGCTATGACTGCGCTGAGTGCAGATGTTTGTATTTGATACGGTTTCAAATAAAACGGTTCCAAATTTGATAACTTAATAAAATGTTTGTACCCCGTTATCAACTCTCACCATCTATCTCAGGATGATACCAATCCCATTAATTTCATTTCTATTAGTTGTAGTATCCATCAAACCTAATAGCAGTATAGTAAACCTGAAATCGGACGATACTGACGTAACTTCGAGACTAACAGACTGATTTTGTTGAAATGATTGAGGTTTGCACCGATTAGCTCTTAGTAATGGCCAATGTCATTTGATAGGGTGTAGGCATGCGCAAACATGATTTTCGCCCTATTTTGCATACAAGCATGCCTACACATGTCTAACAATCATGTTTCGGGCTAAATCATTTAGATTCGTAATTTGTTTTTCATGTAATTTTACATGAAATGAAGCTATACTGCCCACGCAACTTGCCTGATCTTTCTCTTATGTTGGGTTGTCCCAGACCCCCGTAGACCGACCCATCTTATCCTTTGAGCCGTACAATGGTAAATAAAACCGGGGTTCCCGCCTTCTCTACCCCTCTTCTACCCTCCACCATGAGTTGGAGTGTTCTTCTCCTCAGTACCCTCCTGGTTATCAGCAAGGAATGTAGAGTGAGTACCAGTGTTTTTAGTCCAGGCAATGAAGACAAAAAAGGGCCCTGAGGTAGAAAAAAATAGAACCCAAACCAAAATTGGTACAGACGTAGGTGGAGGTCCCCTGATTGACATACTAAAAGTCCTGGGGGGTGGGGGTGCCGCTCGAGGGGGGGGGGGTCATTAAAGGTCCCATTTTGTGGTTTTTCGCGAATATCTCGGAAACGGTGCATTTTTCGATGAACCATGTCCCATAGTAAATGAAAGCTGATAAAATTCTCTACAACTTTGATTATATACGTTTTATCGAAATTCCGAACCGTTACGGAGATATATGCATCCGAAAATGGACGAATTTTGAAAATTAGGTTTTTAGCTCACGTTTTTCGGATAACTTTGTTGATTTGCGTCCAAACCGTTTATCTGAGAAAAAAGTCCTCTTAGAGAAAGTTGTAGAGCATCAAATTTTCCTGAAGAATATGTGGCTGAATGCCAATTTATCATTCACCAATCAAAAGTTACGCCAGTTTCAAAATTTTGCCCATTTTTGTCATTTTTACTCAAATGTTGTCAGGCCACTTTTCTGTGTCCTCCAGCTTGAATCGTCCTTCTTTCTGTCATCTGTGGTCATACATACGCCCACACGACCCCAGAATTACATACCACCACATGGGGGAGGGGGGGGGGGGTGAGACGACGATGTAAAAAAGTGTTATTCCATGGTAAGCACGAGTTCAACTTCTTTCACCCCTTACCAATGATCGTACGAAGTGGTCTTTTGCATTCAAATTTGTTGGGTGGTGAGCTCAGGAAAGACCGGATGGCCGAGGGAACGGAGGGGGAGTTGAAGCAGATGAAGTGCTAACAGTAGAATTTTGTAAATGTACCTAGTGTTACAGTTGATCTGTGTTTTAGTACTTAATATATATATTTTTTTTTTTTTTTTTGAAGAATACACTTTTTACATTTTCTTGAACACACACAGAATGAACTTTATTCAATATTGAACATATGAACATGTGGAACCTAACAACATAACACAAGTTGATGTAGTGGCCAACTTAAACTTCAATACTCCCCCTTAAGTGGGCACCACACTCAACATCTCTGCAGGCTCCGAAACTTCTCGAACTTCAACATAGGTCTTGAGAATGTTTCATTGACTACACCGTATTGTTGCGTAAAATCTTTAGCAACAGGTCTTGATTCAAACTTCGAAATTTTATCATCCACTCCAACTTTCTTCCTAAATACCCAACGGTTCTTGACAACCTGCCCGTTGCTTGGACGATCAACAAACTTCCAAGCTTTCAATTTTATTAGTGCATCATATTCTCGTTTCATCGCTTCTAACCACTTTTCTTTTTCTTCACTTTCAAGCACGTCTTTATAACTTGCTGGTTCGTCAAGTTCATCCCCTGCTGTAGCTATACAACAGTGCCACTGCTTTGGTTTCACAATCCGGCTTGACTTCCTTAATGCCACTGTGCTTGAATTTTGGTTGGCGAGTTCTGGTAGTGGTTCAGCGTGATTTATTTCAGTTTCAAACCATTCTTCTTGTTCCGATTCTTCATTTTCTTCTGGAACGTGTTCTGATGGAAGATCAAGAGAAGCTCCGATCCCTGTTTCAATTATAATGGGATGTTCTATCGGTTGCTCAGATCGTTCTTGATTTGTTATGATCACTACGTTTTCAGTGTTTATTGTTTCAGTGGTTGAATTATGAAGATTTTCGTCGGTTTTTGTTTGTAACGTTTCGGCCTCAAAGAATATCACATCCTTCGCTTTCGTTACGATTGTGGGATTAGTGGGATCACTTAATCGATACCCTTTCGTGTCTTCACAGTATCCCACGAATATGTATTCTTTGCTTTTAGGGTCCCATTTCTTTCTTTTCTGCTTTGGAACATGAACAAAAGCTCGGCAGCCAAACACACGAAGATGAAATAACGCAACTTTTCTTCCTGTCCAGACTTCTTCAGGAGTGTTCTTCTTCAGTGCAGATGTTGGAGACCTATTCTTTAAATAGTTTGCAGTGCTTAATGCTTCTGCCCAGTATCTTTCACTGAGCCCTGCTTCTTGCAGCATGCACCTAGCCTTCTCTACTAGAGTTGTATTAACTCTCTCTGCGACTCCTAGCTGTTCTGGAGTATAAGGTACTGTTGTTTGATGCCTTATTCCATGTTGCTTTAGAAAGTCTGTCAATGCAACGTTGACGTACTCAGAGCCATTGTCGGTCCTTAGAACTTTTATCTTCTTGTTTGTTTGATTTTCCACTAGTTGTTTGAACCCTTGAAACACATTCTTTACCTCGCTCTTGTTTTTAATCATGTACACAAAAGTTTTCCTAGAAAAATAATCAGTGAATGTTAGGGCATACCTCTTTCCTCCCCAACTTTCCACTGGCATTGGTCCACAAACGTCCGAATGAATCAATTCCAAAATATTTTTGGATTTTGATTTGCTTGTGGGGAAACTTTGTCTTGTCATTTTCCCTTTCACGCACGCTTCGCAGGGTTGAAATCCAGCTGAGGCAAATTTCACTCCACGAGCCATATTTTTCCTCAAAAGGTTCATGGATCTCACGTTTAAATGCCCCAACCTCTTGTGCCAAAGCATTTGTGAATTATCACAGGTGATTGCATTAACTTGTTCACGGTTCTTCGGAACAATTTTAAACACTCCCGAATCATATATGCCCTGTATGAAAACTTTTCCTTTGACCCTAGTCTGGGAATCCATTATCCTACAGCCATCTCTTGAAAATACTACCTTATAGCCTTTTTTGACTATTTTCCCGACTGATAGTAGGTTTGTGTTGAGATTTGGACTGAACATCACATCATGGATATCAGTTTTCTCTACAGTACCGCTTAACTCTAAACTAACTGTCCCACAGCTTTTTGCTAGAATTTTTTCGTTATTTGCTACCCTTATTTCCCTTTCTGTTGGTCGTCTATTCTTAAGCCAATCGTCTCTCATGGTAAAATGTGAAGTAGCTCCTGAATCGATGATCCACTCATCGTTATCCAGTCTCCCTATAGCTAAGGCCATTGAAGTTCCTTGCTCACTTGCATTTTTCTTCTTGGCTTTACATTGTGAAGCGAAATGTCCTTGTCACAAGCAAAACACTTGGGAATAAAATGCTTTTTCTTTTACTCTTTCTTCAATGTTAGAGCTTTATCATTTTCATTATTGGCTTGGCTTGTTGACTCAATAGGGTACGTACTGAATCACTTGTGATTTTTGCCCCTGAGCTCTCCAGAGCCATTATCATGGGCTGGTAGCTTTCACCCAACCCCTTCAGCATGACAACACCGATGAACTCGTCTTCAAGCCCTGCATTGATTGACTCTAATTGCTGAGATATGCTAAGGATTCGATTAAGGTATTCTTCAACAGTTGAAAACTGTGTCAACTCGAGTGAAAACAGTTGTTTCAGCAAACTCAAACGTCTGCATAATCCTTTACTTTCATAATTTGACTCAAGCTTAGCCCAGACATCTTTTGCCGACTTTTGACTAGGATACAGAGACTCATCGACCATTAAACAAATTTTTGATCGAGCTTTGGCATCCTTTCTTGGATCAACCTCTGTCCCTGCAACAACTGCCCTCAGATCCTCGGCGATCAGAAACATTTCCATTCCGAACTTCCAGTTGGAATAATTTTCTGAACCAACCAATTTTTTAATGTTCGGCATTGCTCCCAGTCCTGCAACTGCAACACTCGTAGATGCCACAGGTGGAGAACCACCTGCTCCTGGATCCCCATGAGACATGTTGATTGTCTACAAATTAGTGCTGGGCCCATAACCAGTTGAAGCAGATGAAGTGCTAACAGTGGAATTTTGTAAATGTACCTAGTGTTACAGTTGATCTGTGTTTTAGTACTTAATATATATATATTTTTTTTTTGAAGAATACACTTTTTACATTTTCTTGAACACACACAGAATGAACTTTATTCAATATTGAACATATGAACATGTGGAACCTAACAACATAACACAAGTTGATGTAGTGGCCAACTTAAACTTCAATAAACAGGCATTGCCTGCTCTGTCGCCTGCATCGGGCGTCACGGAACATGTTCAAACGCCGCCCCCACGGAACTGCCCGACGAGGAGAGTGACGAAGAATACGACATGTTCTAATCATGTATCATCTAATCATGTAATCATGTATTATTTAATTACTTCATAATTAATTACACGCATCGCTTTTTTACATCGTCGTCTCATCCCCCCTCATGTGGTGGTATGTGATTCTGGGGTCGTGTGGACGTATGTATGACGACAGATGACAGAAAGAAGGACGATTCAAGCTGGAGGACACAGAAAAGTGGCCTGACAACATTTGGGTAAAAATGGGCAAAATTTTGAAACTGGCGTAACTTTTGATTGGTGAATGATAAATTGGCATTCAGCCACATATTCTTCAAGGAAATTTGATGCTCTACAACTTTCTCTAAGAGGACTTTTTTTTTTCAGATAAACGGTTTGGACGCAAATCAACAATGTTATCCGAAAAACGTGAGCTAAAAACCTAATTTTCAAAATTCGTCCATTTTCGGATGCATATATCTCCGTAACGGTTCGGAATTTCGATAAAACGTATATAATCAAAGTTGTATAGAATTTTATCAGCTTTCATTTACTATATGACGTGGTTCATCGAAAAATGCACCGTTTCCGAGATATTCGCGAAAAACCCCAAAATGGGACCTTTAATGACCCCCCCCCCCCCCTCGAGCGGCACCCCCACCCCCCAGGACTTTTAGTATGTCAATCAGGGGACCTCCACCTACGTCTGTACCAATTTTGGTTTGGGTTCTATTTTTTTCTACCTCAATATCTTTATTTCCTGGACTATTTTCTGCCCTTTGTTCATAAAGCCTAAATTTGCAGCGTAGGCATGAAATACAGGGGTGTCTATTGAATGTTTCTTTCTTTCCCCGGTAAAATATACCACAGTGTACTCTGAAAGTGGTGTGCAAGTAATATTATTTTGACGTCGCAGTGGTGAATTGATTACATTAAGTTATGAAATGATTTATTACATAAAGCATTTTAATATTCGAAGCTAAAATAGAAAAAAAACAGATAATGAGCGATTTAGAAGAAAAATAAGACCCCGTAAAAAATACCGGAGTGTACCATTTACGTTGCATGAAGGGCTGTACAGTTCAAAGTTTAATAGAATGTCCCTCATAACTATCATGGTACGCAGCCTATATGATCCAGCTTCAAATAAACGACCTAATAACTAAATGGATCTTCAATCACTCTACTTCAGGAATATCTCATATCTAGAAATAACTTTAGGGAAGTCTGAACTGAAATACAATTGGCTACTAAACTCAATCAAAGACGAGACCAACCGAGGAAGATAATTTCCGCTCTACTTAGGGATCTTCCAATGGTTAATTGCTTTCAGAGCATCGGAACCGTGCTCTAAAAATAAGATATTGGGAATTAAACCTTCAAAGTTCAATCAAACATAATGCTGAGGCGGTTCGGCTCAAAGCGGAAGATAATTAAAACATCGAGAAGGAAGAAAATTTGAAAATTAAGAAGACATAATTGGCCGATGTAGGCGTTTATATTTTGAAGAGATGAGTTGAGTGAAATTTGAGTGAGAACTGCCAAAAACATTTTAAGTCTACAGGTAAATCATTACCACGCTGCAGTACAACTGGCAACTGGACTAAAGCAAGAACAAAATGAACTCGGCCTTAGTAAATAAGTAGTTTGGTACAGATATTATAAACTCTGCAAACAATCGGAAGTATTCGCACTTTCTGAAGGGAATTGTATATTTCCGTAACTAAAATTTTCATTCAGAACACAGCTTTTCCAGATCGCACCATAGATCTCTTACTTGTAGTAATTGTTGTGACAAGCGAGTTTCATTGCCAGCATATCAGATGTTTTAATGGGAAACTTACGTGTGCTGATCCCGTGTACCTTAGATAGTAAACGCGGTTAATTGATGGAGGGCATGCCCATACATGAATGAAATTACAGCCAAATTTTGCATATATATTGTTGGAATCATAGTTCCGTCATCGTAGAATGATTGCCAACAGTTGATTATTGCTTGTTGTTGTCACTGAAAATTTATAATTGATTACCTGAAATTTACGTTGCTAAATAAACGAGTCTTAATTTGTGACCAACTCGGGGTGTCGGGCTCTGTAATTATAAGTACAAATAACCCAGATAGCTACGTCAGAACATTGGTGGCAGCGGTGGGATAATGACAACACATTCAGGTATACCTTTTCATCCATGAGGTGTCGGTGAAGAGGGTGACGATTGTACTCGTAATTCGCATGCGCCTGGTGATACGTTTCAAGGGATTACGGAAATAAAAGGTGAATCAGGAGCAACTGGGGCAGCTTGGCCATCCTCTACTGCACGTCAAGTGACACAGCTGGCTAGTAGGGGACTGATTATCTTGGAGCACAGAAATCTAATTTCTTAGAAAGTAGGAGAGCAAGTGAACGGCTGCATGAGGGAGCTGCGTGTTGTAACATGCCAAGATTTAAAAAAAGAGCTGAGCGGGTGGGTCTCAACGTTCAGACGAACAATACAACCATCTATCTTTACCCCATCGTCATCATCTAACAAACAACCAGAGACCAAACAAGTCAATGGTAATCCATTTAAGCCACATAGTAATCATTTGGGAGTCCATCTGTCAAATGATTCAGCATACCATGGGTTTAAGTTTTAGAAACTGCGTATGACCCAAAGGTGAAAATGCTCCCAATACATATAGGTAGACTCGGAAGCAATTCATGAGATAATAGAAGGCTACCGAAGAGAAATTAATTTAATTAAGCAACAAACCTACACTTAATAAGTATGAGTTGACCAAACAGCTGGAAAAAAATAAAATAAAATACATTATACAAAAAGTTATATATGTACCTACCTATGTACTTATATTTTACCTACACATATAAAATACCTAATTTTTAGAAGTCCACCTACATACGACAATAGTTATAGTAAACCGGGTTACGTGAAGTGAAAATTGCATTTGATATTATATCAGCTGATACGAGCGTCGAAGGTACATCGAGAGAGATCCCCCTTCTTTTCAAGAAGGTTGACATTTGTTTAGGAGAGCCTATCCTTCGTGGACTGCGCTTCTCCCCCCGCCAGCAAGCCAGCGGGACAACTCTTATCCTTCGTGGAAGGCAAGAGGAACGGTATGACTCACCGTTCGGGGAGCCCTTGCTCGGAACTTTCCTTGCAAGGTACCTACAAGCCGAAGCACTGCAGGTGGAGGCGAACCTTCTAGCTGGTTCTCCCAGCTAAGGGAGCTGGTTTCCAAGTTTATAGCAAAACTTACATGCCGAGACACATTACCAGGGTACGAGTCCCCGGTGATGCAGTCTCTCCCCCTAAGCTGCCTAGGCACCATGTGCCAAGGTTGGGGTGTGCTCAACCACTGCCACCACGAATCCTACCTCATGAGGGGGGCAGGCTGGTGACACTTTGGCGATGTGCCGTTGTGTCGGTAGCCTGGGGCTCCCCCCAACCCGTGGTACCGGTTTTGAGATGGGAGATTACCATGTTACTGGACTCTCCACTATCCCCAGATGCCTGACCGGGTCACAGGCCCGAGAACAGAGAATTTGTGCCTGTCCCTACCGCTCTACCTCTGCCTAAGTGAGGATATTCGTCCCCAAACTCAGCCCAAACATTATGGGGGTGCAGAGGAGGGAGGCTCTCACGAGCGCAAGGTACAAGGAGATTTTTGCTATATTCCACCACTCATTATTTGCTCCCATGTTGTTGATATTTTTAAATATTTTTTCCCTGCCAAAGTTTTAGCCCTTAGGGAGAGCAACGGATGAACGTACAGAGACTCCTATTCTTTTGGATGATGCCTATGATGAGACCCAAACAAACCATACGGTTACCTTGAAAGTTTTGGAGATCTCCATTTTCAATATTTCAACCCAATTACTTCCCTTTAGGATTGATCAGAATTGACGGCAATGTTACTGGCACATCATCTGCTAATAAATGATTTTAGAGCCAAAGTTTAATAAAGTTCGGACCAGTAGGTTTGGAGGAAAGCTGCGGACGGCGTACAGGTAGACGGGTTTTATTTATTGGATTTTTGGATTCTACGCATATTGAAACATGAACCAAAAATTGGGGGGAGGGGGGTTAAAAAATTGTTTCTTTCTTGGTCGATTGCAAAGGTTAATTATTGAAAATAATAAACCAAAATATATTATTATCATCCGATTCGGGCCATGCCATTAGTCGGATCGCCTAGAACCGTGCATTCTTTCTCTCTCTTTTTTACTGCGTTTGGGAGTGAGACGCTTCTTCATTGGCCTGGGCGATTTTTGCCTATCTCAGAACCGTACCTACTGTGAAGTGTAGTTGTGGATTCTCACATCTAGAAGTGACTGAAAATACATTACTGATGTTGAGCAATAACATATATTTCATTCATATATTAAATGGGGATGTGAATCCTTTAATGTTACCGTGGAATAAATAGTACATAGCTCTTCCACTTTAGCTCTGCATTAGTAAGAATTGTACGTGACACAAATGTAATTGTATATCATTTCAAGAGAATGGCACTCACAATGGAATGGTTTCACAAAATTAGATTAGAAAGGGATGAAACAGCGTTACATACTTCGTACTGGTATCGTGTTAAAGTGGTCTGCAAGATGGTATAGTGGTTCTATATAGAAATGAAATGATAATCAGGGAAGTCATTTGATGGATATATTCCCCCACCGCATTTGGAGAACAGCAATGATATTTATTGTTGAGATCCCGTTCGGAATTTCAGTGTCAGTATATTTAAGATGAATGTGAACAAAATCAGTTATTTATATAGGAATAGAGGACTGCGATACCCGCTCGCTTCTCTTGCACGTAGGTATTACAGGTTTGAAATGATTTGTTTCAATACTGCCAAAAAATATATTTACAGACTTACTATACTATATAATTACTTCCATCGTGTCCATGCAGTACGCAGTTCCATCCTACGACAGTATGTAAAAACTGTGTATGCTACACACACACAAACATTCATTCTCATACTTATATTGAAGTGTAATTAGTTCGATGTTACATGGAGCAATGGGTCTTCAAGGAAACATAGGATTTTGAGATACATTAAGCTTTTCATTGATGCTAATGGGGTTAAAAGTGACGAAAATTACAGGCTGATCGATAGAATGTTGAAGCACTTATAAGACAGGCCAGGCTTTTTTTACGGTTCGTGCCGGATTTTGATAGCACTAACGTACTCATATCTATGATATTTATACATTTTCGGTGGGTGGGGAACAGGTTTACTTGTTGTTACGTGGGTAAGGAGTACACGAATTTTATTTTATGCAAATTTCTTGTAAAATTATTTATTAATTAATATTCGTTTTGTAGAGAGAGAGAGAGAGAGAGAGAAGGTTTGATTTCAAATTTATATTTTTATTATGTATTATCTTGCAAAAAATGTCCCACAAAAAGATGAATTAGTTTGTTTACCTAATGTTTTCCAAGCTTCCTTCATATTGAATCTCGTGTCTTGCAAATATTCTTAATCCCTTTTATATTTTAAACTCACTTTTTGGAAATTTCTGTGCCAGGTGTCTAGATGTACTGATCTAGTTCATGTATTTGTTGTCGATTTTATGCATTCGTAAATGAAATTGTGCGACAACGGAAGTCGTCTGGAGATCTCATAGTAATATGATACAGTCTGTAACATACGAAAAACATGATTGAAAAGATAAAAGTGGCAGTAATTCATACCTAGTCACAATTATTGGAATTCATTACATTAATTCCGAAATTGGAACCTATTTCAACACTATTGCATATGATGTATATAATAATGAATGGCTAATCTCAGAAGCCTGTAAAAATAAAGTTGGGCATCATGAGCAAATAATTCTGAATTCATTGATATGTGAATATATTTGTTTCTATTATGTATGGTTGCCTCTCTGCATGATTATATACTGAGTAATTTTTGTAACGACCAGATATTGCGTTTTCATTCCTTGAGAAGGTTAAAGAAATCAAAATGAAACATATTACTGATATTTTGTGAAATAAAAGATGGCGATTTCTCCACACTATTTTTCTTCCTAAGATGTGTGCGTCTCAAAATTTCTGACTGTCTAAGAATTGTATAATTAATATTTGTAATTTCAATTGAATTTTGATCTATTTATCTACGTATATTTTTCTATATGTGTGTAAACCCAATCTCACAGGTTTTATTAACCTATTGACAAAGATAAAATACGGATGAAAATGGAATTGTCCCATACGTATCCGTCATTGTACAAATTGTAAGATAATGTAACATGAGTTTAATAGAAATCATAAAACATGTTTGAAGTTTATATTTTCATGGCTGTGTATGTTTAGCTGTAAATATTCCACAACAAAACACAATGTGTTACGTTCGAATCACTTCTGATGTTGTAGTCAATCAATTATTGAACCTATTGATGAGACTGGTATAACTCCAGTCTGGAGAGTAATTAAATGGACCGTTTTTCCACAGGTTCAGAAATTGACAAACTCAGTAGGTGAGACCAAATGAGCAATCCTGGAATGGAGCGGTGATTTGTAATTAGTTTCACAGATGATTTATTCAAACTTTGAAATTCAAATTTTAAATCGATATTTCTACCGTTTAAATATTGAGATTACACCTTTTATGGCTCGATATTCAGTAATAACAAAAGGCTTAAGATTATTGTTATTAGAGAGACATTTCTGGTGTCTTAGAAAATTATCAGTAACGAATTAAAACATCATCAATAACATCAGCAAAGTGCAATTTTAGAAGTCACAAATCTCTATTCTGAAGAAATGTTTTTAGCCATTTTCTTAGAGTACTGAGCACATTTTTCAGAATTTTGGGCGAATTTCTTGTTCATGAACTCATAATTTCTAATGGTAGAAAAATATTGTCCTCATATTAGTATGAGTGTATATATCATAACCACGTGGGAAATAACACAATGCGGCGCAAAGTCCGGTAGAAAGAAGAAGGCATTTTAAAATACAATTGAACAATTAATTCATACAGAATTAGTGCCTCTAAGTGTCTTTTATCTGACTGCAGAAAACCAAATTAATGTACGAGGGAAATTCTTGGGTCGGAGTTTGCTATTTCATCTATTTTTACCTTATAATCGGATTCAGCTTTTTCAAAACTGCAAAACAGATCCTCCATACTCTCCTTTTCTACGCCCAGGCCCAACCGTATTAGAAAAAAACGGGCGAAGAACAAAGCCGTGACGCCAACACGTATTTTCTCTTGTTCTCGCTCCCATAGTGCTCGTACGAGAGGGCAGTACATTACAAATTATTTCATACACGTGTCTATATTTTCCATACCTCTTACGCTCATGTCTGTCTCAACATATATTCGACTATTTCGTTAGCTCGAAATCTGTGGTTCTGAAGTGTAGGGTAATTCATAAGTCTTGATACGATTACACGGGGGTAACACAGGAGTGAGAAAATATGGATCAGTAAGGGTTATGTTGGCATTGCATTTAGTGTCCACTAAAATCCGATTGATATGAGAATGGGACCTAGAATTCCCCTTCCTTCTTACTTGTAGCGAAGACAGGGTTGACCCCTTCTTGGTCACTCTTCATGAGTGCCAACTTGAGAAAGAAATTTTTCCAATTAACCCGGGCCCTCAGTCTGCATCTGGTCTCACTTTGTGTTACGCCGTCTCTGCTAATTGTCACTGAAGTTCGACCAGCTCCCAAGTAAGAGAATTTTCCTTCATTTAAAAGGGAATTATTCCCTCTCGAGGGAGAGGGGTACAATTTCCGTTTCGTCAACCCTCATTGTCGGCCAGTCCCATTCTCATATCTCTCAGCAGCACTGCACAGAATTCTCTAGCACCACTGAAAGCAGATAGCGAAATGTAGTAATTTCTTGCTTGAATGACGACCTGGCTGTAGAAAACCAACTGGTACTGAAATCGACCGCTCCACCACTGGTCTATTTTTCTTTGCGACCAGGGATGAAGTTTTGACCCCCACTCACCATCCCCTACACTTGTTGACGATTCAATCACAACGTTATTCGGGATATGCTTCATAACATGTGGCATTAATCATTCTCCTTTCGTGCCCCAAACGCCGCAAGGAACAATTTGTCGCGTTATGTAACATATCTATATAACTTGACGTACTTATTTGCACACCTTTCAAGCTTTGTTACGTGCTTGTAGGTTTAAAAAAAGTTCAAATACTTCATTATATCAAGACTTCTGTATAATGAAAAAGAATAACTTTTCCTCTTGAGAGCTTTGTAGAAAATGGACACAATCCGACTTCTTTTTTCACCGTTATGATGGTACTGAGAGCTTCACGGATTTTCCTCCTTCCAATCTTCTCAAAGTAGAGTTTTGAATGACTAGGATGGTCTTAATGACATCTCTCCAGACTGAGAGTTAAAGACATTTAAGTACCTGTAGCTTTACTATCTTTATCGGTGTGAAATTTACTGTAGGGATAGAAAATGTCTTATACCACTTTTTACTATCAGGTACTTCATAATATTCATTTATGAATTGTCTGTACAAAGACCACGAATACCATTTGGCTCTTCTACATGTCTTGTAGTAGTTGAACGAACCTCAAAAAAATATGTGAATCAAATAAATTAATGTTACTAACCAGTAATTATTTTCTGATTTTCACACATTCATTATGCACCTTTTTATTTTAAGTTATTTATGTATCTATTTTTAAACCTGGTTTTATAGTGGTCAAACTTTTTTAATTTTTTTTGGGCGAAAACACTGGCGTAGCGTCACGTTCTACCAGCGACACCTATCGAGTAATGAGCGAATACTCGTAATATAATCTTATGTATTTACATATCTCTAGAAAAATTAAGAAATTTGTGATTCAGATTTCTAAAAAAAAAAATAATAATAATAACGGATTGTGTCTAAGTGCCCATCATGGGTTGACTATCGAAAAAATTCGCTCCGGAACTTCAATTAGGTACTTCAAATTAGGTTATTATTTGGTAGTCTCTCCTCCAGATGTTATTAACTACCCACATCTTAGTGCCATGACTACTTTTGCTCGTGTCGCAGTCCTGCAAAAATGGTTTCCGTCTGGGATATGAAGCACTTGGGGCTCGGAATGGTTAACTACTGTGATTGCATCTCAAAACCACAGATAAGTCGTAGCTCGTAGGTTATGATTACGGTCTCGTGAGGCGAAGGTCGTGGGTTTAATCCTGTTGTTAATATCCTGTATATTTTTTTGCTCGTACATTTCCCGAAATATACTTCTAAAACGTCATTCTGACCTACCTGCATGTCCAACTAATTTGAATTTTCACTAAGAGATTGACTACTTGATGTTATGTATTTTTGAGATGCGAGCTTGCGAGCATCCAGACCACCAAACTATACACATCATTCTGATCTATATGCCCAACTAATCTTCATTTTTACTAAGGGATTGACAGGTACACAATCTCCTCACCAATAAATCTATTTTGACATAGATATATCTTTTGGCTGGGGGTCAAGGAATTTTTCGTGACACTTTTAGCATGAATATGCTTTAGCCGTGACCTAACTACCGAAAAATGTCCCACGAGCGTGCAACGAAAGTAGCGCCAATAATTGTGATGATTTCCGCTTACAACCGAGTCGTTGCTAGGGATATGATACTTCGTCGTTTTTCATCCCACAAAATTCGTTGACCATTCGTTCGAAAGCTCTCGATTTATCCAACCATACTATATTAACTACTGCGAAGTGCGTGGCCAACAAGCTGAGTTATGAGCATGGTTATATGAATAATTGTTTACACACAGGTGATCATTCTCAATTATTGATATTGTGAACATGATTGCAACGCTTGTTAATTTCTGATGATTTCATTGAGCTGGTGTTTCGATTATGTGATTCATAGCAGGTGATCCGAATATTGCGAGAACGGTTAGATTTGTGAAGCGGTGGTTAAATTATTT
Organism: Adelphocoris suturalis; assembly: GCA_030762985.1. Taxonomy (NCBI): domain Eukaryota; kingdom Metazoa; phylum Arthropoda; class Insecta; order Hemiptera; family Miridae; genus Adelphocoris; species Adelphocoris suturalis. Next base: position 20,910,264 of record CM061046.1, read on the forward strand.
TAATAGGTAATTTCTATACTTTACACTATAGGAAGCTGTAATTTCGTATGTAGCCTCTTTAGCCTCTTTCTATAATAAAGTGAATGTTTACTCGCGAGTTTCTATTAGGAGATCATCATCTCACAAGAGCATATTCATGTTTTTTAATTTTAGCCGTCAGGCTCAAAGGAACTGTTTTTTCCCAACCGACACTTTTTTTCCCGACCGGTACATTTTCTATTGATTTTCACGTACAACCAATTCGTTACTAGGGAAGAGTAACTCCCATAGTTTTCATAGTAGGAAAATCGTTCGCCACTTTTTGATATGCTACCATTTTACCACGACATTTTATGACCTCTAAGCCATTGTAGTGTCAAGGAATGCTGATTTATTACTCTAAGTTAAAAACTAATATTGTTTTGTAACCATAACGGAATAATCTTGTGAAAAGAAGGCACTACATGGTTGGTATACAATTGAGTAGTAGGTACCAACTGGTAAGCAGTAGGTACTAGACATATCCATGATCTTTTGTTTTTCCCATCAAGGGAGAAATTTTTTGACACCAATCTTCAAAATTGATATCGTAGATGTTTTATTTAAACAATGCTAAAAAAATCGTGGATAATTCGAATTTTATTTTGGATAATTCGAATTTGCGTGCTAATTAAGGTATAAATTTTAAGCTGCGACTCAAAATAATTGTAAATTTATCGGGAAATACGTTTTAGTATACAACGTATTTAGTATATACCTAATATTCGGGAAAAGGTTTGCGTTAGACCAAATGTATGCAAGTCAGTGCCATCCTACAGTCTGATGGAGACGGTTCGGGAGACGAGATCGCTGGATCATCAGCAGAAGAAGTACCGGTGCCGAATGCAGCTGACGCCATGAATCATGTACAAGAACTTAAGATGTTTTTTTCGAAAGCCGAATTAACGTAAGTGTTTCATACTTCAACTGTTTGAATGCGTTGGAGTCTTTTACAATGGCCGAGAGACTTAATTCAAGGAAACAGGCCAAAACATCGTCCTTTTTTCGAAAAACATTAGACTATTTATTGTGGTTGCAGTTAAATACAGTACCATTCCAGGTGTCTTTATATTTATTTGTATTCAATGTTACTGCGGGTACTTTAACTTCGTACTGTAGTTTGTTAAAATATAATTTATTAAAAACTTCTTTAATTCGAATTTTTGGTTAATTCGAAGTTTTTGACTGGTCCCTTGAGTTTCGAATTATCCAAGTTTCACTGTATGACGAATGTCTGAGCGGCTCAGAAACGTGATAAGCCTGCCCAAATATTCGCAGACGGATTGAGGCAATAGAGATGTTTTGTTCTTCCCGTACGATTTTTCCCCGTTAACACGTAGAGCAGCATCTAGAGAAAGCAACTGCAGTTTTCTTCGCATATGGATAAATCCGTAGATTTACCGGTCGGAGCGATGCCGTAGTGTTGGCAACCGGCCCCAAGTGCTTCATCCCACAGACGGAAGTGCAAAAATGCGATACTGCAGTCCTGCACGAGACGTTCTCGAACAATCAAGTCGAGTCACGAGACTCAAGACCCTAACTTGCTCTTTATTTCGACTACCCACCGTTCCCAGCGCTCCAGTAACCATGAGATTTGACACATAAGTTTTTTTGCTTAGATCAGTTTGCTATGCTCACATCTCAAAAATACATAACATCAAGTACCTAGTCAATCCCTTAGTGAAAATTCAGATTATTTGGTCAGGGTCTAGAGTGTCGTGACTCGACTTGATTGTTCGAGAACGTCTCGTCAGTCCCGCCTGGGGTTCTGCAAAAATGTAAATCACGGCCCATTCTAAAGACAAGACACATGTCAAAATAAAAATAATGAAGTTTCAGTTTTGCAGCACCAATGTATAGGCAAACTTTTGTAACTTTTCGTATTACATTTATGTTCTCTCTCTCTCTCTCTCTCTCTCTCTCTCTCTCTCTCTCTCTCTCTCTCTCTCTCTCTCTCTCTCTCTCTCTCGCTCTTTTTCTTATGAAATCTTCAATTATAAGAGCACAGTTCATATCAATTAACTATTTTCTAAATAATATTCAGCTTTAAACTTTTTTTTTTTTTTTAGTTTTTTAAACTTTATTAATTTTAGCGAATTTTCTTTGGAAATGAATCTATTGCAATGAGTTCATTGGCCAGCAATTTTGAACACATTAATTTGGTCGAATTTCAAAAAATGTGCTAAAAATTGCTAAAACAGCTAAACATGGTAAGCATATATTTTTAGCAGATTTTAAGTCAAAAGAAGTTTTTCTTCAAACAGTTTTTTTAAGCTTTAAATGAAAATATACTCCATTCTAATAAAGTCAATACCATCCACACTCTTGCACTCATAGTTTTCTTTCCATGATTTTTCAAAGTTTGCTGCACTGGTGATGTTACGAGTACAATGAGCATGGGAGTCCGGCCCAGGCGTTTCACGTCACTCGTGTACGGAACTGAAAACACTAGAAAGAAAACTATTCATCGTAGAACAGAGCAGTCGATGCTAAACTTCTGAGGATGGAATCTTTTTCCATTAAATAATAGTTGAAATACCTTTTTCTCACCCATTGGTAACGGCTATGAGCTTCAAGATAAAATCTACTTTCAACTAAAAATTGTAAGTACAAATTTTTCAGACCAATGGATAATCCTCGTTGATAAAAAATCATGATTACTTAATCAAAAACGCTGCAAATTATTTCACAAAGGTTTATTATTTTTTCAATTGAGTATGATCATAGTTTTAGTTGGCTAGCGTACGTCATAAGGCCCGTCCAGACTCCTCGGCGTGTCCTATTTCGAGTTGCCACAACCTATACTTCTATAATTATATACGCATGTTTATATTTCTCGATTTGAGCTCCTATCTATTCAAATAGTTATTGCCTTAATAATATCATTATCTAAGTACGTACGCAAAGTCGAGAGGATATGTTATTAAATATGCGTAGGAAAAGCTTTGGTATTAACACACAAATATGGCCTTGAAAAAACATATATTCATGCCTCGAAGGAACGCCGGCGCCGTATCCACCACAAGGTGCCGCGGCGCCGGCGCCTCCTCTCACTCTACCCCCCGCTCACCCCCCCTCGCCGCCCACCGTGACCCCCTGCCAAGCGTGCCAGGCGTGCGTGCGTGCGTAAGTCTAACAAAGCCTTGAAATGACACTTTTTCGCCCGTTTTTGGCCCATAGCATCTATGCGAGTAAAGCGATCGGGATGGTTAAACGTTAGGACCAACTAGACCCCAAATGGAGTCTATGGGCGAAAGGACGGGTTTTTTAAGTCAATTCTTAGGCCTTTTATGGCCCGGACGGCGAACGGCGGACGGACATTTCAAATTTGGATTCTACGCACCTTGAAACGTAAAGTGACAAAGTTTGAGGGGGGGTTATAAAAATTTTTTGCTATACGATCACATAGGCTTATTATTGGAAATAATAAACCAAAAATTGATTACTTATACAAAAGTCTTTTTCTGATTATACGACATGACGGTGACTTTTTAGGCTTGACTTTTTAGCCCTATTGATTGTCACAGACATGGCGGCCAATCCGATCTTTGAGTTACAATCCGGACTTAGTGGGCACGATTTCCACACCAAGGGATTTATTAATAAAGACATTGACTAATGGACCGCAAATGGAGCACAGTTGAAGAGGAATGAGGTCGAAAACCACGTAATCTTCACCAGATCGATTCAATTAATCAGAACTTGGACGTTCCTGTCGGGGGGATCTCTCCGTTTCCACTATTTAGTTCAAGAGGGTCAAATTAGTCCTCTGGTCGAAAAGCCTCTCACCTTCAAACTTATGTACCTACCTACTGTTTTTGATGACTCGAAGCTATAGGTCGACCACAGATGATTAGCGTTCGTATGGTTCAACTGCACCCTGAGACAACCTTTCGGTAACAGCCGTGATAGGTAAAATTAGGTACCAGAAAAGCGCTCAAAAGGAAATTTCACGGTTCAATGTTGGCTGCCCTGCCAATCCGAATCCGGGCAATCATTTTGACGTACGTATATTTTGTTACTTACTTACTTTGACTGCTGCCATAGATTACTACCTATTAATTATTTGCGGGTGCCGTGATTGATTCCCTCTACATTTACTTTTTTCGATATCCGAGTTGTAACTAAGTAAATTCATCTGTTCGTTATGAACGACTCTGTTACTAGGTACCGTCATGTCCCAGAGAGTATCGCTATCGAATTCCCACTTCCTATACATATAGTACTTTATTGCTGCTACTATTTACTAGTACTTACCTACTACTTAATATTACTCCAACATATATTGCCTTTTTTTGTAGGGAATTCCGTAGGCTGAGAATTAACGAAGTTACTATGACTTTGTTACGATTCCTTAGAAATGGCGCTCCGAACATGAGAAGCTCGAGAAAGAGCGCAGCACGTTTACAATGACCTTACCGATTTGCTATTCTTGTGTTGCCGATAAGGACAGTCTTGGCACACAAGTTGTTTTGGTGTTTTGTTTGTGTTTCTTTATTTTAATAATTTATTAATTAAAAATACCGTGATCGAAATTTTCACCTGACGGCCAGTTCAAAAACAAATTCATGTTGAAACTGAATAATGTTCCACGGTGAATATTTGTAAGTTGACGAGTGAAGTAACAGGAATTTTCACTAGGATAGTTTGTTCAATAATTAGTGAAGGCAGGCGGATGAACTAGGCGGTAGGAACTAAAAAAGGTAATGAAAAATAAAAGCTATTTACATATTATCTCATTAAACATTTCTTTAAATGTCAGTTATGATGTACTTGTTGATAAATGAAAAGTTTGAAAGCCTCTTTGAGGAGGGAAATGCAGACACAAGTGAGGGGGAAAAAATGTGATAGGAACGAAAATATTTAAATGATAAGAAGGATTTTCTCCAGCAAAGTTCGCTCTAGAACGCATACCTCCTGTCGACCTATAGAGATTTCATTTCAACGAGACTCACTGTCATAACTCGGCTTCCTCAGTTTTTATTAAGATCGTTTTATATTTCAAAGAATAAATTCCGGAGCAGGTTGCGAAGGGCCATTGAACCCCTATAATATTGTCTAGGAGAAACTGCATTGATGATGAACTTTTTTTTTTTTTTTTTTTTAACCTTTACCTTTACCCAGCATGTTACATCGGAAGGTTGCAAATTTATTTAATCATACGAGACCGATCAATTGTCCGTATTAGATTAAATTTATCCAATTGATGATAAAATGATAAGAATAAATTGATTCAAATTAAAAAGTAATAAGCAATACATTGCAAATTATTACACAGCGGTTAATTCTTTATGTATTAGATAGCCCTGCTACGCAGTTCAGTAGTCTATAATTATAAAACGCAGACCAAAGTAAAATCGACGCGTTGCGCCTCGCAAAAAGGTTCGCCACTTTACAGTGCCAAAACCCCCAATTTCACTAATTTTAGTAAATGTGAAAAAAAAAAACCTTTCATGAAAACATCCCCATGTGGAAGGGGACCATGGATTTAAATTTCCAACTAAATTTGTTTCTTGCACATCAATTAATGTAGATAGTTCAGTAGGTAGATTAGAGAAGAAATCAGCCACAGAAGACCCTCAGCTGATAAGTGGCTATTATACCTCATAAAAATTAGAGGTATTCAACTGGTGCTCTAATCCAAATTTCAACACAGTAGGACAATTAGAGCAAAAATTATCTTCCGAGGTCCATCAGCTGGTCAGTGGAGCTCCTACTAACGTGTCACAAACGCTCTCCATTTCAAATTTCATCATTGTCGTAGGTTGATTATTAAAGAGATTAGTTTTAGCTGATCAGTTAGTCTCCTGACCTCGTAAATGTATTCTAGTGATATAGCCAGCCAATGTTCTGTGGGAGTAGTTTACCCTCCAAGGGCTGTTTTTCTATTAGTCACAATGACGTGGTTTCCTATTGGCTGTAATGGTCCTTAGACCTAGTATAAATAGTACCTACCTAAGTCTTGTTGTTCATTCTGAAATAAACCAGCTAAGGAGACACTCGGAGTTATTCCTTTCACAAATAATTTCGTCTGTGACATAATTCATTGCTCTTTTCCACAATAATTGTTCCTTGTTTTGTGAGAAAAGAGTAATTTACTATTATAAACACACGTAATCTACTTTCGAGTTTATGAATTGAAATAGCGGTTCTGACCCCCATTATCTCTGACAATGTCGACCAATGTCTTTGACCCTGCAATAGCAAATTTTAGCTGGAGCGAAATAAATAAATAAATAAAGTTTGCTCACTCGCAGTAGCTGCTAATGTAGCAATAATGTTGATGTTCAGAGTGAACCATTTTGAGAATGGTCCCCGATTTCCGTCCAAATTTTAACGATACTGGACCATTACCTCAATCCCACATTCCATTTTCAATGCTGATAATCATGATTTGACTGACATTTATTAAATTTATTGGAAACTGTCAGGAGGCCATCAGATTTAAATATTTTTATGTTTCACGTGTGGCTATGGACAGACACACAGTCACGGAACAGGAAAGCTTTGAGCTCAAATGTTTAAAAAAAAAATAATAATAATACTTCTTAATACGTAAAAATTAAAAAAAAAATAATAATAATACTTCTTAATACGTATAATACTTCTTCACTTTCGGTATCGAGGAAGCAAAATTAGTTTTAAAGGGACGCATAAGTTTTTCCTCTTCATTCCAAAAATCCACTAGTATTAATGTGCAGGAATGTTTAGTTAGAAAAGTCTACATCCGCTACAATCACCACGCGACGAAATCGAATAATTTATCACTCCACAGTCCACTGAAACTCATTGACTTAGGGGCATAGGGACGGTAGAGACGGTATAGATCGGCCGACTAAGCTTCTCATTGATCAGTTTGATGAAACCGCATCCCATTGGGGTCATCGGCCGTCACGTGAGCTCACAATCAACACTGTGCTTCCGCTCTTCCCAAAAGTGACAAATAGCCTGGTCTTCGAGAAATCGATCTCCTAGAAACTATATAGGAGGACTGCGTTGTGTTAACATTATCGGTAAGCACATTTTCAATATACCTACAAGGTGTCCCAGATAACGGATACCCCCCCCCCCCCCCTGCCCTTTAACTTTCTTAATAAACTCTTATTTCTTCCGTATATCTGTAATATGGTATTTTTGCGCACGTGCGCAGTGGGCACTAACTTCGTTATTTAAATGAGGAACCCCAATTTCTTCATTGCAGATTCGAATTCTACGTGAAAGTCCATGACAAAATGACCCTTCACTCGATTTTTTCGGTGCATAAAACGGGCGCGATTCCGCTCTAAAAATGCGCAAATTGTGAAATACTAAGTTTGTGAAGATATTTCACTGCCACATGTGATACATGTATCACATGTGACAATTAAATACCAATCTTCACAAACTCATCTAAATAGCATCACAAAATGCATGATTTCCGGGTTGAATCACGTAATGATGTTTGGATTGATATTTGCATCACTAGTTTATAAAAACACCAAAATCGGCCAGAATTTAATTTTTCCTTACTCATTCCTACACAGCGCAAGAAGCGTACTAAAATTTCGTTTGCAGAGTTTTCCCAAGTTGGTGAAATTTCAGATTTGAATTCTACGTACGGTTTTAGAAATAAAAGACCCATTACTCGATTTGTTGAGTGCCTACTCGACAACAATCGCCTTACGCAATAAATGATTTTGGGGTATTCTTTATCGCTAAATTATGTTAAGTAATGATATTCGCAACACCAATTTGGGACAAACCGAAAAATTGGCCAGAATTCAACTATTCCTTACTCATTGCCAGGCAGTGCAATGTGTAGTAAAATTTCGTTTCGCGAGTTTTTTGGTCCGGAAGGAGTTGGCAACCATCAGTAAAGTACTGGAAGCACTCACTGAAAGAAGATAAACTTGTTGATTGTGGGAAAAAGTACGTCTACTTCCGACATCGAATTAGGAAAGATTTGTTGATTAAAATGGAAGGTCTACCTGATATTTTGTCACCATCAAGAAATTTCGTTCTTGAGGAAGAAACATGATTATTCAGGCAATGCATAGGTACGTCAATGAGGCGCGCAATTTCAAAGTGTTGGCAGTCTCCGAATCAACTCGGAGCGGTTGAACCGCATAGCAAAGGGAGCTAGTCTCATCATCGCGCTTGGAGGGAAAGAGATGGGATTCGAGCCCAACAGCATTGAGTTTTAAATATTTACGATTACGCGTGATTATCTCAGTTCAATGAATCATGAGCACTAGTTTGTTTCTAAAATGAAACAAATGTATGTGTCTGAATTTAATTTTATTCTACATCTCTCAGGAGGAAACAGCAGGAATAACTTTGAATATAGTCATGATGTACATTTTCGGCTGGGTGTTAGGAATACATTCAGGTAGGTTGAAAACATTGATCAAAAAAGGTGAAGAATAATGAATTTACATATTGTTTAATTTAAAAGGTGATGAAGTAGGAACGCAATTTACATATTATAATTACGATTAAAATTACAAAATATCAATTAGGATCTACTTCGTTGGTAAACGAAAAGTCTGAAGGCTTGTGGAGCAATGGAAAATACACCCGTGATGGGGAAATTACGAAAAAATTGGGTGCAAGCAAACATTTTTAAATGATCAGGAGATATGTAGCTCAATATTTTTCAGCAGACTTCGCTCTCGGAACACAATCCATCTCTAGTCGACCAGCTGCCGTAAGGGCCACAGCAGCACAACGTACACTGTCTGTATAGCATTGGATAAATAGGTGAAAGGTGTAAAGCTGTATAAAGAGAGGGGAGAGCTTCTCCACAGTTCCAAAGTGAAGTCGGGCCTACCATTTGGCCCAGTTCCAAAGAAATTTCTTCCAAGGCAGACTCTTTGGAAAATTATCGTTAATACTCCTGAGTTGCATTAGAAGCATACATTAGAATCAACATTAAAATTAGCATTCATTAGAACCATACATTAACATGGGTTACTAGATTGTCCCGAACTGCTGAAAAATGTGATACGAATAGCTCTAATGTATTTAGGCTGCCGAGTCTTTACACCAGTCCAGGAAGTTAGACGTAAAACCAGCACCATTTTCGTAAATAACAAATTTTTAGAATTTCACGAATAGGTTCATTGTATTGACACCTGAACTTTCCTGATTCCATACGGATATGTCTTGAAACAAACTTGAGCTTACCTCCTAGTATGAAAAGAATAATAATTATGTAATCTTTGGAACAAGTAATGATTTTGCAACGAGCAGGTGCTACATTTAGTTAAACCAAACGAAACAATTCAACCGTAAATCACATAGGATGAGGATTAAAAGGTTTGAAACTTGTGACTCAAATTGGTCATCATAGGCATCTAAGTTTCTGGTGACGAGGACGTACCACTCAGTCGATATTTGGGTTGTTATTAACGTGGTAGGCACAGCAATGACCCCGTTCAGATCTCCAAAGTTAGGTAAAGTGCTGCGTTTACACTAGCAAACCGCCAAGGTCACTCGGGCATAACTTACTCGCTGCGACTAAAATCTCGTACTACCTAAGACAGAGTGCAGTTTAGGGCGAGAAATTGGGCGAGTACGGCGAGTTGCCTAGCGCCTACCCCCTTCAGTTCGGTCGGGGGGAAACTGCCAGACCAGGAAACTGTTCGAAACGCCCTTCCTGGAAATTCGGGGAGATCGGGGTTTCGTTTCAGATCTCCCGGAAAGCCTGTTCCTCCAAACTCCCCGAAAAGGTGGAACGAGGATTCTGCCAGAAAACTTGAAACACAGATTGCGAAGAGGGGGAACTGCCCGAATCTGTACGAACTGAAAACTGTCCGAAAGTAGGGTCGTAAATCCCTTTACCAGGTTCCACCTTGGGCCTTATCAAAGAAATACGAACGTAATAATTAGCTCCTGAGGAACTCCCAAGTTCACTGCCAGACAACAAAAGGCCAGTAACATTATTTGCATGATCTAGGCCCCAGTGGGACATAAAAATACCTCAAATTATATATATTATGACTAGGGCTCGGATCGATATGCTCGATAAAATCTCCAGATATGCTTGAAAAACGTGTTTTATGCTCGATAGCAAATACCATTATATAATATGTTCGAAAAACACCGTTAAAAACTATAGAAAGGAAAGTGAAACGAAAAAAATCTACAACTTAGGTATCTTTATATGCCTACGAGCTTTATTTTCAACTTGTATGCATGTATTGTATGTACAATTGTATCTACAAGTTTCAGGTATATATATGACAAGTTTCATTTATACACGTTGCAGTTTGAAAGTCTATTTACAAAATGTTCAGTACTACTAGACGAGTCATTGAAATAGATTTCTGTTGGTCTGTACAACACGAATTTTTTCTATATTTTCAGTTTTAAATGATGTTCTTAGATCGGTCAATTAAATCTTCAATGACGAGAACGATCTTTCAACGTCAACTGACACGAGAGGTAAATACTTGAATGATGCTGCTTCTTGTGCAGAGTACCTAGTTTGGAAAATTCTCTGACGTTGCAGACTCGCTACGCAGCATCCTCTCCAAGTCCAACGCTGCTCTCCAACCGAGATCTCTAGCCAGCACGATCTCCAACTTTTTCCTCACAGTTTTCCCAGTCTCTCCAGGCCATGATTTCGCTTTTTCGATTACTCCATCTATTGTAGTGATTACTTCAACCAACTCCATCCCTCGCGATTCCAACTTTAGGATGACCTCAGGAATGATGGTCATGTAGGCTTTTATGAAAGTCAAGGATGGCACCAAGTCGTTGGCGACCAAACGTTGATAAATCTGTCACTAACATCTTCCGGCATGTCGGTCATCTTTGCTGTTCCAGGACATGGCGTATGCGAACATCTCATGTACCACACTGAGTTTTTCTTTTTATCTCTAATATATGAGAAATTATTGCACTCGTCAACGTAAAGAAGTGAGTAGGCTCGTTGGCCCTGCATAACAAAAACCATGTTGAACGGACAGAAACTCGTCAAAGAGATGGGAAAATGAATATCTTACTCTCAGGAATGAAACTTTCCGAATGAATTATTATGGCGCGAGAATGGCTATATATAGGCTTCCCTATAATAATGGAAGAAGACGCTTTACAAAGACGGATTAGAATGTGACTCGAATTAGAATGTGACTGGATTAGAAAGGAACCACTCGGAGTTCATTGCCCTGAGCAGACTTTCGGACAGTTTTCGAAGTCGAAACGGGGATTTTCCATTCTGCCGGAATAATTTCGGACAGTTCTGCAGCTTTCTGTTTTCCGACAGTTTCCTGGCCCTACTTTCGGAGACATTTACGTGAACTCCTTGAACTCCCCGAATCGGTTTTGGGGCAGAAATTCGGACAGTCTCCTGGTCTGGCAGTTTCCAAGTTCCCTTCAGTTCTGGTATGGCAGCCTGGGTCTTGGTTTATCTCTCGCTCAACTATGGGAATCACGTCTACACTGAGCGAGACTCGTTGCTTGAAAGCCTTTGACTCGCTGGCCAAGGGTAAAAACGTAGTGGAGCGGCGAGGATATAGTATAGCCGAGAGTGTACCTGTTTTTTTTTTTTTACCCCCTTTAGTACCGGCGCTTCACATGCACATAGAGTAGAGTAGCGAGTAATGAGGGTTCAGTCTGCAAAATGTCGTCTGACAGTGATAACGATTTTTTATTTACGACAGCAGTGCGCTTAAAATCCCCTGAACTCTCGAAGTAAAGAAATCGGGGACGAATATTCGAGCCGAGAGGCTAGCGGGTCGTTGCAGGAACCAGCGCCGCTCCTCGTTCTGCTAAGTTTTAGCGCGTCTTCCTAATGTATTATTTTAAACCCTCTCAGCTACTCTCTCGGCTACACTCTACCCTCGCCGCTCCACTATATTTACCCTAAAACCGATAGACCTCCAGCTCGCAGCGAGGGCCCTTAGCCCGCAACAACTCAGCTGTCGATGAGCGTCTTTATAAGGCGCAAATCCCTCGCAAAATTATGACGCAAGAAAGTTGCGATGTGTGAGCGCAGCTAGGTGTTAGGTAGAGCGTAGTGTACTTGGAGGGTGGAAAGCACTGGTAGGGTCTTTCGTACACACACACATACACAAATTATTTTTTTAGAAAACTCCCCTCAAAGACGGAGGGGGCACGCCATTAAGAAAAATAAACGAAAAAACTAGATTAAAAAGTGAGGAGGACGCCCAGGTTTACCCGACGCCGGCCCTAGGGATTAGGGAAGTTGAGGATGATGGAGGAGGGAGAGAGGGATGAAAGGAAGTGCCCCTATAAAATGACCACCAGTTGAGGTAAGAGCCCCGAAGTACGCGGGTGGTGATACCACGGAGCACTCCTGCCGAGATGCCCAACTTGAGAAGCTCCGTGGCACTTTTCCCGCACCGCACCCCGCGCCATAACACGGTCGCGGCCATGACCTTGATGTTATTAGGCTCAGATATCGCTTGCCGCAGGTCGTTCCTATCATATTTACTTATTTTAGCCCCCCAGGTCTGCTCCATGTCCATGCTGCCACTGACAACTTGGACATCCAGGATCCACACACACACACACACACACACACACACACACACACACTTACACACAAAAACCTATGGTTTTTTTTTCACGGATTCGGTCTTAGAATGGTCTGAAACAGATTGGTATGCGGTTATTTTTTTCTCATGCCTGGATTGTCCCCCACCCTCCTGGATCAATTGCTATAGGCGTCCCTCTTATTAATGAAGCCTTGCCTATAAGTCACAGCTCCAGAGGGACGTCTTAAAAAGGGGAAAAAACCATATAGGTAACCGAAATTTCACACGGTAAAAAAATCACACACTGCGTAAATCATACTAGAAACGCTGCAAATTATAGCAAAAATATTTATGATTTCTGCCTTAGATAAGCCCATCTACGCACAATATTGGTCTACTAAAATTATCAAACTATATTATATGATCAGAACATGGCGCATCACGCCCCCCAAAAGGCTTCACGCCTTTACAGTTCCAGGACCCCGAAATTTTACGCACTATGTTTAAGAGAATTATTCTTTCTTAAGCCCTTTTGTTTTCAAAGACTGTTGTTGTTTCTCCTCAAAAGAGTCCAAGCATTAATTGAGTAATCCGCATCCCTTCGGGAAATCCAACTGACGTCTTGAAGTATACAACCACTCAAGCATTAAACTTTCCCTTTTCGTAAAGAAAGCTGCTTTATTATCCAATTAAAGACGCTGTCAGATACTTCAAAAGTCACTCTTTATTCATTTTGCGATGGTATTACATAGTATTTATAAACCCGTAGGCTTTAGTTTTCAAAACAAAAGTTCACAAAATTCATTGTTTTCTATTTTTAGTCCCCCAGTGGCAATTTCTCAATCTCTACGCCAGCCTATCATCTAGTTCTGTAATAATTCTTTGAGTGTTATTGCAACTATGATGGTGGCCAGACGTGCGGTTCAGAATTTGCTCCGTAAAATTGAATTGATCCCCTCCGTAAAATTGAATGCCTAAACGTGAAACTATGCAGACCTTTACTCAGCCCAGATTATCACTCAGTATAAAGTGAATTTTGTTGTCTACCTGTCATTCCAGATATTTCTTTCTCAAGCTCAAAACTAGCAGGATTATTCAAAAGTCACACACGATAGTAAACAGCCTTAATCATGGTTTCGACCTCAAATAAGAAAGGGTTTTATCCCTAAGTAATAAGTAGTGAATAGAGACGACAACAACCATTGAAGGTTGCATCTTTGAACATTTGCATCTTTGACCGTTTCCAGCAACACAGGCCAGCTGTCATCCCTATATTCAAAAACTAAGAAACCAAAACCGAATGAAGAAAAATCCGTCCGCCCGCCATCTGGAGCTTCTCTCTAAAGCAACTGAATCAACGTTTATGAAAACTGGGTCAAAATCATAGTCTTGGGACTTGTAGTGGATTTAAATATGTTTTACTTGGTGTAGGTAGACCAAGTGGGACATTTATATTCTGGTTATGCGGGTTAGTCCCTGAGGTATTTCGGTAAGGAATGTGATCGAAATCGCCAAGGTCAGCTTGCTTGGTGGGAGGAACTGAGGGGTAGTTCGTGTCGCAGCCGCGTGGAGCACTGGGCTCGCATAGTGGGTGCTGGGTTCGATCGGTTTGGTGCTGAGCCGTTATGTAATATTCCGGCCTAAGATTTATATCTGTAGGAGGAATATGTTGAGCTTGGTTGAGGTACTGAAAAGTATCCTTTGTTTTTAGCACATTTGGAGTGTATTTGACACTCGGATCGGCCGGGTAGCCTTGTGTAGAATATCGTGGATATTCGGAAATCTTTGTCGAATCATGATGATTGACTTCAGAGCGGGTCTGAAAGGTATCCTCGAACTTTTGTGTGTGTGAGGCTTGATCTAACGTTTCCTTCATGAATACGTTAGGTGAGAAGGCGATCTCTTCGCGAGGATCGAGCCTTGGGCCGTCGCTAGGAACAGCGGACGAGTCGAGCAGCGGGTAGGGAGCGCTGCGTGGGCTAAGAGGCCCGGCCGCGCCGTGTTCCGCCTCCCCTTGCATGAGGAAATAGGACGGGCGGCGCTCCATCGAAATATCCGAGTTTATTAACTCGTTTTCGATACCTCTACGTATAGAAATAGAGGGTTTGGAAGGTGGACTCGCTTGACAGAGCTTCTTTCCTTTGCTCGGATGTCAGGGTCCTACCTTGTAGTCTTGAAAAAGACTTCCTTGGACGATAAATTAGAGCGGATGAGCTGTGTAATTTATCGGCGTGCCCACAGCGGTCGGTGACGAGCCTAGTGCTACGAAACCCGGGCGACACGTCTCGGAACGTCCCAGCGGGCGTACGATCTAATGAGAATATCAATAGATGTACCGGGTGGCGTCCTGACAGAAGAACTACGTTGGGCAATGAGCAGGATGAATAATCACTGGACTCGTAGATGCCAATGCGAGATCTGTGTGGAGAGAAGGTATGCCTTGTAGAAAGCAGTAGGAAGCCGTTCTGAGATGAACTCGGGAGCAGAAGGATCGTCAGCGTAGAGCGTGTAGAATCTTCGTACTTCAGAGTGTAGTCGTCGAGAGCGGAGAGTGGAATGAATTTCGGAGGGCTCCGAGCGGGGTAATTATAGGGAGGTGGCCGCCTCCTGCCGCCTCCTGATTGGTCTGCTTAATTTCGTTAATTCAACTGTGTAATCTCATTGGCTCGCACATTGTTTTCTCAGTATCTGCGAGTATGATAGCTGAGCTGGTCCTCCGGGGTGTTTTCCCCACATCCGTCGCTGCGACGGGGTCCCCGGGGGTGGCTTACGAGCGTCCGTCGCGGAGCCGACGACCTTGAGTTTAGACGGGGTCCTCGGGTGGTTTCCCTGCGTCCGTTGTTCAGACGGGATCCCCGGGGTGGCTGCTGGACCAGAGGTGGTTGCTTGCCGCCTCCTGGTTGGTTCGCCTATTGTCTCTCGTGTAATCAGTGTTTCTGATTGGCGAGTAGGCTTGTTAGAATTGTCCTTGTTAGTTTTAGAGGACGTTTGGTTTTCTGTTTGAGTTTTCTCATTCAAGGCGACTTGGTTCGAGATACTTGTCGCGTCTCTCTCGCCCAGTAAGTGTTTAGGGAGGTCGCCTTGTATGTTATTAGTTAATATTTCACTTTTGAGAGAGAATTTCGTATTTTCTCTCTGGTGAAATATTTTGTTTGACGGAGTTATAACTCGACGTCTTATAAATATTTGTGTGTCGTGTCTACCTCTTTTTGGTAGCCCTGAAAAGGGCTGTTGACAAGAGGGGGTGGTTTTCACCACAGGACTTCTCGGCATTATTTCTGTGACAGAGTTCCCGTCAGAATCCCAGAGAAAGTGCTGTCGTCGCTCCGTTGTTACCCTACGGGCGTCGCACGCCTCTGCTCATGTTTTCGAAAGGCTGCGTTTGGCGTTGAATGGGTGATCCAAGAACTGGAAAACCAATCTCCTACCGGAACATTGCACATTACGTTCCGGGATTGTACCCCTAGCGTGGTTAGGATTCTGCACGGCTAACGCCTAGTAATTCGATCCACTATTTTTGGGGCGTTAATGTTTCAGAAGAAACATGGCCCGGGTTTTCCAGAAGGAATTCCCATTATCACCTTTTGGTATATAAATAATTTCATTGGTCTTTGACTTATAATTTCTCAATTTTTCCCCTCTTATATTTTCAAAGTCAATTTTCATACCTATGGTATATCAGGCCTTTGCCATTTTTATTATATATTCTTTATACATTGTTCGTCAGAATCCCAGAGAAAGCACTGTCGTCGCTCCGTTGTTACCCTACGGGCGTCGCACGCCTCTTCTCATGTTTTCGAAAGGCTGCGTTTGGCGTTGGATGGGTGATCCAAGAACTGGAAAACCAATCTACTCCGAACATAGCACATTAATGCTATTAGTAGGAGTGATATCTCTTTCGGGATACTGTCACTCTTCTCTCTATTTCGAGGATTTAGGCCCCATCGCACCTCTGGGAGGCGACCTAAATCCTTGATACTTCAGAATGAAAATGAAAATAAAAACTCTTTATTCACAAGGCAATGTGCCAATTCAATACATGGGACCATGCCCATTTTACAAAATCATAATTAATAGAAGTTACTTCATTACTACGAGCACGAGTTTGGTCAACTTCTTTAGTAAGAATTGAGAGATGCACCCGGCTGATAATTAAACGGTAATTAGGCAAGAAATGAACAATGATTTACTACCTCATATTTGAAAAAATAAATAAATAAGATTAGAATAAAATAACTTGTCTTGTAACTTCTCCAGGTATCAAAACCCTCTTTTCAAATCCTAACTTTAAACCTACGTTTATATAGGTATGATTATTTAAAAAAAATGAGCTAACCATTTAGTCTCTCCACTACTTCTGTCCGATAATAGATTTTTCATTACATGCTCCCAACTCAACCTTCTGAAACCAAAAAACTTAAGCCGTTGATGAGATAATTCTGGGCAGAAACATAAAACATGAAATAGAGTTTCATCTTTTCCTATGTTTCACAAAACACACGGCACACGCTTTTCCCTGATCAATTTCATAGTTTTCCCCCCTATAGTCCAGTCAAAACAAGGTTTAACCTCCTAAAAAATCCGAAAGTTTTGAAACTTCGCACACTCATTTAAAGGTACCTAGGGATGAATATACCAAAAGTCCTCATGAATATGAGGCGAGCTCTAGCGGCAATTAGTGAAAACAGGTCACTTTTTTCGGTTTTTTGTTAATATCTCGTTTACCTTTGGTCGGAGGTAAAAGTGTACCGTATACATAATTGAAGCTTATTAAATTTGCAACAAAAATGATTATATACATTTTTCTTGTATTCCTAATGGTTACCAAGCTATAGGGCGCTAAATGATAGCGTCTTTCGAAAAATCGCGCTAGCGCGGTACAATATATAGCATTTCTTATAATAGTTTACAATGGTTTACCACTTTTGCTTCCGAGACTGCAAGGCAGCGGAAGCTTTGTTTTCACTTTCGAAATGAAAAAATTTTTTTTGCTCCAAAATCAAAATTTCCACTCGCATTTTGCGTTTCAGAGCCTCCTGAACAAATTTGGTTCCGTGTCTGTCTGTCTGTCCGTCCACATTTCGTTGTAACAGCCATAACTTCCACAATTTTGATCCGGTTATAACCAAATTTTCAGGGATTGTGCGGGTTAAACTCTATGGTCCCCTATCAACTTCATCATGATCGAATCAACGGTAGCTTCTGCGCAGGCGCTAACGTGAATTCCTTGTGACGGTCATAACTCGGTCAATGAGGAACGGATTTCGGTCAGATTTTCAGGGATGATGTGGGTAAGGTCCCTTGAGGTCCCATGAGACAATCATCATAATTGCATTAGCGGTACGCTCTGCGCGCATGCGTGAACGAAATATTCTTGTTACGGTCCTTGCAACAGCCGTAATTTCCACAGTTTTGATGAGATTTTCTTCAAATTTTTAGGGGTCGTGCGGGTATAGCTCTGCATGGTCCCCTATCAGTTCCGTCATGATCGAATCAACGGTAGCCTCTGCGCAGGCGCAAACAAAATGTTCTTGTTTCGGTCATAACTCAGGCAATTGTGAACGGATTTCGGTCAGATTTTCAGGGATGATGCGAGCAAGGTTTCTTGAGGTCCCGTATCACATTCTTAGCGATCATCAGCAGCGGTACGCTAGGTGCATGCGCGAAAGTGATGTTTTTGTTACGGTCACAGCTTAGTTAATTTTATCGGATTTTGTTCAAATTTTCAGAGATGATCCCGGTAGAGTCCCTTGAGGTGCCATACGAATCGTACGGTACTACCAGTGATTGTGCCCATCATTATTAATTATATCTTCCATTCAGCTTCCTATTTCCCACCTTATTAATTCCCTGATGCCAGAACCGGTCGTTTCTAGTTTTCTGGAATTGAATGGTGACGTACTGTGAAGGTCACGAGAAAGCTCATGTGCCATTTCCTTGGCAGTATATTTTTTTGTATACCAAGGATGATTGATGAGATACACTTTACTGCTTTGTATAAAAAGAAAGACATGATGTATATTAAACAATGAAATACATGAACAAAAAATGCTGGGGACATTCCAAGAAAAATTGTGTGCAGAAAAATCAACCAACTCTTGATGGTTTTTTGGTAGAAGGCTCTGCAATCTGCTCATCTTGGTCTGCTTCTGAATTTGCAACCTGAAACAAAGTAAGAAGAGGTAAATGTGCATGAGATGATGATGTGAGAGAACCATTATACGGATAAGAACATGTAGGTAAGAGAAAGTAGGTAAGTGAGCAGAAAAACTACGTATGAACATGACGGCCAATTCTTGTATACTATTGCAAGGTATCAATAAAAACATATTTAAAAAAATACAAAAGTGCAATCTCACCTGACTTCTGGCTGTCTCTGTTTCTTCAAGGTTTATGACATTGGGATCATCAGGGTCATCAAAATCTTCTTCGAGGGTGGAAGTAACACCATTCAAGCATTCGCCATGGCAGTTGTGACCAACGCTTGTACACATTATTCCTGACTTTCGACAACCACATCTGTTCCCACATCCACCTGTACATTTGCAACAAATGAGGTTGAGGACAGCTTCAGGTGCTGCTGGATCCTCTGTTGTCACAGTGCTCAGCCGATCGCTTTCCAACTTCCAACCATCCAACCCCACAGTACAGGAGGAAGTTCATTCCCAAGCCAAAATTAAGTTAGGTGGTACACTCGAAATACGTGCTGTCTTGCTGCTCCTTCTGTGGGTTTTAGAGCAGGAAGGTAGGGTTTAGCATTAGATACAGACTTGGTGAAAGCATTATACCGGTGCATGTTAAGAGAAGTTGGGATTTTGGCTTGGGAATGAACTTCCTCCTGTACAGTGGGGTTGGAAGTTGGAAAGCGATCGGCTGATCACTGTGACAACAGAGGATCCAGCAGCACCTGAAACTGTCCTCAACCTCATTTGTTACAAATGTACAGGTGGATGTGGGAACCGATGTGGTTGTCGAAAGTCAGGAATAACGTGTACAAGCGTTAGTCACAACTGCCATGGCAAATACTCGAATGGTGTTACTTCCACCCTCGAAGAAGACTTTGATGACCCTGATGATCCTGATGTCATAAACCTTGAAGAAACAGAGACAGCCAGAAGTCAGGTGAGTTTTAATGTGTTTTTATTGATACCTTGCAATAGTATACATGAATCGGTCGTAATGTTCATACGTTGTTTTTCTGCTCGCTCACCTACTTTCTCTTACCTACATGTTCTTATCCGTATAATGGTTCTCTCACATCATCATCTCATGCACATTTACCTCTTCTTACTGTGTTTCAGGTTGCAAATTCAGAGTTGGTTGATTTTTCTGCACACAATTTTTCTTGGAATGTCCCCAGCATTTTTTGTTCATGTATTTCATTGTTTAATATACATCATGTCTTTCTTTTTATACAAAGCAGTAAAGTGTATCTCATCAATCATCTTTGGTATACAAAAAAAAAAAAAAAAAAAAAAAAAAATACACTGCCAAGGAAATGGCACATGAGCTTTCTCGTGACCTTCACAGTACGTCACCATTCAATTCCAGAAAACTAGAAACGACCGGTTCTGGCATCAGGGAATTAATGAGGTGGGAAATAGGAAGCTGAATGGTACATATAATAGTCCCTGCATGATGGGCACAATCACTGGTAGTACCGTACGATTCGTATGGCACCTCAAGGGACTCTACCGGGATCATCTCCGAAAATTTGAACAAAATCCGATAAAATTAACTAAGCTGTGACCGTAACAAAAACATCACTTTCGCGCATGCACCTAGCGTACCGCTGCTGATGATCGCTAAGAATGTGATACGGGACCTCAAGAAACCTTGCCCGCATCATCCCTGAAAATCTGACCGAAATCCGTTCACAATTGCCTGAGTTATGACCGAAACAAGAAAATTTTGTTTGTGCCTGCGCAGAGGCTACCGTTGATTTGATCATGACGGAACTGATAGGGGACCATGCAGAGCTATACCCGCACGACCCCTAAAAATTTGAAGAAAATCGCATCAAAATTGTGGAAATTACGGCTGTTGCAAGGACCGTAACAAGAATATTTTGTTCACGCATGCGCAGAGCGTACCGCTAATGCAATTATGATGATTGTCTTATGGGACCTCAAGGGACCTTACCCACATCATCCCTGAAAATCTGACCGAAATCCGTTCCTCATTGACCGAGTTATGACCGTCACAAGGAATTCACGTTAGCGCCTGCGCAGAAGCTACCGTTGATTCGATCATGATGAAGTTGATAGGGGACCACTAGAGTTTAACCCGCACAATCCCTGAAAATTTGGTTATAACCGGATCAAAATTGTGGAAGTTATGGCTGTTACAACGAAATGTGGACGGACAGACACGGAACCAAATTTGTTCAGGAGGCTCTGAAACGCAAAATGCGAGTGGAAATTTTGATTTTGGAGCAAAAAAAATTTTTCATTTCGAAAGTGAAAACAAAGCTTCCGCTGCGTTGCAGTCTTGGAAGCAAAAGTGGTAAACCATTGTAAACTATTATAAGAAATGCTATATATTGTACCGCGCTAGCGCGATTTTTCGAAAGACGCTATCATTTAGCGCCCTATAGCTTGGTAACCATCAGGAATACAAGAAAAATGTATATAATCATTTTTGTTGCAAATTTAATAAGCTTCAATTATGTATACGGTACACTTTTACCTCCGACCAAAGGTTCACGAGATATTAACAAAAAACCAAAAAAAGTGACCTGTTTTCACTAATTGCCGCTAGAGCTCGCCTCATATTCATGAGGACTTTTGGTATATTCATCCCTAGGTACCTTTAAATGAGTGTGCGAAGTTTCAAAACTTTCGGATTTTTTAGGAGGTTGGGTCATTTTTTTAGGTTTTTTGACTGGACTACTAATCCATCCTCTTATAGTTCTTGAGTTAGCTGATTACAAATAAAACATATTCTATTCTATTCTATTCTATACCTGCCATAACTACTGGAGGAAGGAAAAGAAGCGCGGAAGTAAAATAGTTATTCCAATAACGTAGGTTTTTAGGGTAACTAGTTATTCAACTAACCGTTCTAGGCCGATAACCGGTGATTATAGGCGGTCACGTTATTTAATGCCCATCACTACCAGGGGCCTATTTCATAAAACAACAAGTTACAAGTTAACAAGTACAGGTACCGTAATGCACGTAAACTAGAGTACCAAAACTTTGTTTCAGCAAAACAAAGAGTACAAGTGTAGAAAAGTTACACTTGTAGAAGCTAAGTTTACAAATGTAGCAGAAAAGAAAAATGGCGTGTGGGGACAAACGAAATGAACAACGTCAAGCGGGATGCCGAAATTGAAGTTTTGTCAGCGAATCATAATATAAAAACTGTGTTAAGTACACGATAGGATGTTTATCGTACATGACAAAAAATAATGATTGGAAGACAGATAAATTATAAACTGAAAAGTGGAGAAAGTGTGTATTTGACAACTTTTTCTGATGGCTGGCATAATCGGATTTTTCTCCTTCATTCAGCGGAAATGATTAATCAGTTCATCAAGTTTTGATGCTGATGGGTTAGGAATGTCATATGTAACGTCGAGATGATCTTCACACTTCACTTAGTTCTTAGTTCTTCAGGAAAAATTGCACAGGGTCACGCACCATTTGAATCTTTCATTGTTCTCGGAAGACATCCTAAATCTCTCATTAAACTCAAAAATACCCACGAAATAAGCGTTTATTCGTGGCCCAAAAAAATCTTTGGCGTCTACCACGCTGAATGCTTCTTTCTTGTCTGTATTGTTCAGCAGAAGATGATTCCCACACATTAAACACCGAAAAATAATTGTTAACTCACAAGGCTGGAAAATAACAAGTTTATAGGTGAATGGACGAAGGTTGAAAATCTGCCATTTTTGACAACTGTAAAACAGTGACTTGTACAAAATGATGGGGAAACACTTGTAACTTGTCCGAATTCGCTTGTACACGTGTTAATTTTCACTGTGCATTACACGTCTACACTTGTACCTTTATGAAACGCTTGCACACTCATTTTTTAAAACTTGTACATAAAATCGGCTTGTACCTTGCCACTTGTTGTTTTATGAAGTAGGCTCCAGGTATCATTCTTCTTCCGAAAATCGACTTACTCATTTTGAACCAACTCGCTACCTTTCCTTTTCCATTTGATCGATGGGGGCAAGTTTCCGGGTTCACCCTGAATTTCCAATGTGATTCTCTCTGGGAAATTCCTTCTTTTATCCGACTAGAGCTCCAGAATAAAAACTACTCAACTACTATTCGATGGGGCTAACACTCCAGGGTGATCTTTCCTTCCCTTATCCATCCGCACAGAACTAAGCAAGTGAAACTAGGTTTTCCTTATTCGAGTGCAAGTGGAAAGTTCAGTTTGCAATACAAGTTCAAACCACAACCAAAAGAAAAACGCTATTCTTACTTCGCTAGTTCCCATGAAAACGATTTTTCAATCATTCAACCCTTCAAATCTACCGTTTAAAATTGATTAAAAGTAATGCCGAGAAAGGATTTTCAATAGTGTACTGGGGTGGCTTTTAAGCTTGTTGAAAATGAACTCAAACAGGTATCCGCGTATTTGTTTGATCAAAATTGATCAGGGAACAATTTCATAGTTTTTCCCCCTAAACCATCCTCTTATAGTTCTTGAATTGGCCAATCTGAGCTGCGCAGAAATTCATTTATCCAACACAGGCGCATCTGAGTTTAGGTAACCCTCTGGATCGTTGTAGGTAAACTTCAAATATTTGTACTATGTGTTATAAGAAGAGTGGTACATTCTCCCTAAATCCTCATGAAATAGTTTCCTTCTATAACAACTAACCATAGAACTCAGTTTTTCCTGCAACTCCTTGTAGTCTAGTCTATCCCAGACACCTCCCGAAACCAATGTAGCACATCATTTCTTAAATCTGTGCCGCCCAGTTTAACTTATATTGGTATGCTCCCCTTCTTATTTATGCCACCAGCTGGTCCAAACAAATACGCGGATACCTGTTTAGTTCATTTTCAACAAGCTTAAAAGCAACCCCAGTACTCTATCGAAAATCCTTTCTCGGCATTACATTAAATCAATTTTAAAGGGTAGATTTAAAGGGTTGAAGTATTGAAAAATTAAGTTCATGGGAACTAGCGAAGTAAGAATAGCGTTTTTCTTTTGTTTGTGGTTTGAACTTTCTACTTGCACTGGAATAAGGAAAACCTAGTTTCACTTGGTTAGTTCTGTGCGGATGGATAAGGGAAGGAAAGATCACCCTGGAGTGTTAGCCCCATCGAATAGTAGTTGAGTAGTTTTTATCCTGGAGCTCTAGTCGGATAAAAGAAGGGATTTCCCAGAGAGAATCACATTGGAAATTCAGGGTGAACTCGGAAACTTGCCCCCATCAATCAAATGGAAAAGGAAAGGTTGCGGGTTGGTTCAAAATGTGTAAGTCAATTTTTGTAAGAAGAATGATACCTGGTTGTGATGAGCGTTAAATAATGTGACCGCTTATAAAAACCTGTTATCGGAATAAAATGGTTAGTTGAATAACTAGCTACCCAAAAAACCTACTTTATAGGAATAACTAATTTACTTCCGCGCTTCTTTTCGTTCCCTCAACACTTATGGCAGGTATTTTCTATCTGCAGGGAATAACTCTTTATCTGGTAACGCGATATCCATGACAGTTATTTGTGCAACCTCAACCAGCTACTGGACCTTGTTATAACCAGTCGTCCTCATCACGTTATATCGCTCCGTCTTTCGTGAAAGCTACCGTTCAGTTCTTTATTACTTCAGATTATTGTTTCCGAGTCTGCTTAAATGTAGCGGAAGCATTGTATTCACTTTCGGGAGAAAAAACATTTTTGGTCTCCAAAATTAAAATTTCCTCTCGCATTTTACGTTTAGACCATTATGAACAACTATGGTTCCGTGTGTGTGTGTTTGTGTGTGTGTGTGTGTGTGTGTGTGTGTGTGTGTGTGTGTGTGTGCGTGCGTGCGTGCGTGCGTGCGTGCGTGCGTGTGTGTGTGTGTGTCGTGTGTTCGCAAATCCTTGTAAAAAACTTTTTTTCCACAGTTTTCATCCGATTTGGATGAAATTTTCAGGGAATGTGCGGGCTAGGGGATAGACGGTCCCCTGTCAGTTTCATTGTTGCCAAATCAATACTTCACGGGAACCCCTGCCGTTGCAGGTGCCGCTGAAATAAAAAGATTGCATGATGCCACCTGTACGGCCCGTTTGCAGCGCCATAGGAAAGCTTCCCCGGTTCGCATGTGTAATGGAAAATATATACATTGAATGTTTAAAGATGAAATAAATTAAGTGATACGGAGTAGTTCGCGACACTGCCGATACAATCATGAAATTCTGGTTAGAATTAGAAATTACAATATGTATCTACATGTAAATATACCCAAATAAATACAATATTTACGATGTTAATAGAAATAGCAAATTATAAAATAATGTTAGAACCGTATTTACAATATCAATAGCGTTGTGATTTGAGGTAAGTAAGTTCTGTTGGGAATTCAGGAGTATTTTTAACTAGAATGTGTTGGTTCGAAATGTATAAGTGGAATTTAGGAACTATACTGTTTCCAAACTTACTTGAGACTCGAGCCTTCAAGGGCGAGGTGGTCAAGGGGTCAGATGTCATACCTGTCTCAAACCAAGGCCTTCTGATGTAACAGGCTTCAATTATGAAATAGGTTTCAAGATGTCGTGCGAAACATTGATTCCCTCTTGACCTTCTTATCTAGTAGGGCAAAAAGGATTGAAGTTGTATAAAAAAAGGGGTAATGATTCGATGAAAAAAGGGATGATAAAAGGGGTTGTAGAATGATTCCTTGAGGAGCTCTTTGCGCAATTTTATACCTGAAGGGTACCTCTTGAGGGGGACGACAGTCGCGAGCTAAGTTGACCAAATCATCACCCAACTTGGAGGTTGGTCAACTAGTGTTGCTGAAGGATCCAAACACTCCAGTTATCCATTGGCCACTGGCGAGGATAACCGCTACGAATCCTGGAGAAGACGGTGTGGTTCGGGTCGCTACCATTCAGACCCCATCTTCTATCTACGAGTACAAGTGCCCGGTTGAAAAGGTGGTTCGTCTTCCGCATTTATCAAATACTCCCAACCCTCATACAGATCCTCAAATTTGAAATTCCCAAATCCTATGTTAAAGCAATAGAAGGTTTTATTAACGCAATTGACTGCAAAGCAGTATCGTAGTGTTTACGGTAGGATTAGGTATAAGTTAGTAGTTTCTTGAGTCCTAGATACCTAGACCTTATATTATTGTGATACGAAAAGTGTCACCGCATCGTTGTGTGCGCGAGTGGAGAGCCCTCGCTATCATATTTGAACCCCCGTATCACCCAATGAGATCGCAGTAACCCCTCATCGTATTCAGCGCCAAAGATTCCCCTGGATTGCCTGCGGTTATAGTTGGCTGTTCAATAAACTGCTCTCAAATCTTAATCCCTTCAATTTGTGCGCTCATGTGGATAAACTGTATTCCCTGTTCTTCAGGGTTCATCTTCGAAGACTTCTTTATCTCCAACCGTCATCAATCGAATTGTCAGACGAAAGAGCAGAAACGTATATTCAACGCATTCAAGCCTGCACTTGGCCTTCCGTTGCCATCGCCGTTATTTCTTGGTGCTGCTTGGGTCCAGGGTTTTCTTGGCTTACTAAGGCGGCAATTGGGAGCTTCTCGTCCACAGGACTATCGCGGCGCCTCGAGGTACGGATGAGCAGTGAGTTCATGCGCTGGACATTGTGGGATCAATCCTCTAAACGGCCAGACTTGCCATTTAATGATTACCATAATTTTGTTCGTCAAAATTTGGACAGCTAAAAGGTATCATATACCATGAATTCTATTTATTTTCTCGCATTGTTCTTTGATATTGCTTGATATCAATTTATTTGATTAATTTCAACATATTATTCACCTTCCGAGGAGCTCCTTTTAGGTAGAAATATTTTATTTCATTAGCTCATTTGAAAACGATACATTGACTTATTTTTTTATATCCAAGATTTCGGGGAAGAGATTAGACTTTCTTTTGAATATATATTTCATTAAGATTTTGGTTAATTGGTAGTTCTAATTATTTAAGAACGCCCCTACTCAGTCTAAACAGAACCTTTTGGTAATAATTTGCAGTATTTTTTCATCTACCGTTTTCGAAGGTTCATGGGGATATTCTTGTTGCTTCAGAATATATCAAGGTATCGGAAGCCATTTATTCGCATATTGCAGCCCACCGCTGCTTTGTCAACCTTTTCCCCGATTGTACGCACGATATGTTGTATAAATATTCCACCCTGAGCCCGTGTCACAAATAAACAAGAATATATCCTTTGAATGGAATCAGTTGGGACCGAAATAGGGGGGAAAACCCCATACAAAAGTACTATACTAACGCCAGTGTCGGTTGTAGAGTTTCTTTGGAAGTGAAGTGGGGGAATGGCGAAACGGTATCCCTACCTTAAGAATATTTGAAACATTTTGTACAAATATTGGGATGAGAATTGAGGAACGTATTCAGTATTTGGAGGAAAAAACGTATTTTATTCCTTCCACCTAGCTATTCCAAAGGTAGAGGTGCAGCAAAAAGTACTCGCGTTTTATAAACGGTTATGATCCAAAATAATGATTCTCAGTTTATATGAAATTTTTCGTTTTAGCCTGGAGCATGATTTAACTTCTACCCAATTGCCAGGAAAAGTGACTCAGCAGCAATATAACACAAGATTACGGAAGATTTTTTCTTTTCCACGTACCGTTAGTCGTTGCTTGTGGGGGGGGACTCAACTTTCTAATTTTTAACCCCCCGAAAATCGTTCACCCATCGTTGGAAAGCTCTGAATGAAATACATATGAGTGAAATATATCTCCTCCTGCAAGATTCACAGCCAAATTAGTAGATATTCGGGTACTTGAGTATTAAACGGAGGCCACCTAACCTATAGAAATATTTCGTACCGGATACCAAAAATAACTACATAATTGGAAAGAACACACTTTAATAGATTTACAGGTGAAGTTTAGAATTAATCCGACGCCTGGTTCTGACGTTGTGCAACCCAGAACGCAACCATGTCGGTCAGGATGGAGTTGAAAGCGTCGCCGCCGCTAGCAGTCACATCAGATCGCCACATGTATTCTGCAAAATAGCTATCCAAATGATGAAATTGTCGCTATGATGAAATAGCTATCTCCTTTGAAATTGTCGAAATTGACGAGAGTTTGTTAACCAAGCGTAAAAGTAACGCCGGGAGAGAGCTACCACAGCAGTGGGTGTTCGGAGGTCTGTGCCACGAAACAGGACAGCGGTTTTTAGTAAAAGTGCCGAACCGTGGGGCAGATACATTGCTTACTGAAATAGTTCTACTACAACATCTATTTAACCTTCTATAAGTGCCGCGGCGCGTTTCGTAATGGTGGCCTCCGTTTAATACTCAAGTACCGATATTCGTTCAAGTAACAATCGGCCATAGTTTATTGATGGCTGTCAGCCGATCAACAAGGAGAACGCTGATATTTTCATCGTTGGAGCGGCCCGTCCGTGGGAAAAAAAAGTAAATAAATTTAGATATTTTATGGATGAACGTTTGAACGCAATCACTTTTAGTTCCAAGACAAGAATCATGGGTGTATAATGATTATCGTCTTTCATAAAAGTGTCTAATATTTACCCGAGGTACTATTTCCATTCAGAATAAACATGGAAATATTAAGTCAGTCAGCGCACAGTCGTCAATAATTGACATCTAAGAGGAATTGTTCATTCATCTATTTTTTACAGGAAAATTTATGCTCATTCTGAATTTACCTCATGTTTTTATACCTAAAACAAATTTTAAACGTAGTTTTCAGCAAAATAACGTCAAAATCACGTTTTTAGCACATTTTATTAAGCTTGCTGCCTGATCGATTTGTGTTGCGACTGATAGCCCTAGAAAACCGGATTTTGGAGGACATTGCTCGATTGAGTTCAGAGCATCTGCATGCAGTATTAAAACTTATAAAACTTACAATGTTCGGATTCCATCAAATAGGTAGTAGTATTTCGAACCGTCATTTTCTAGGGATCGTAACCACACAGGTTCCCGGTCTTTCAATTATTTTCAGAAAGACAGTCTTCAATTGAATCAACCAGAAAGTAGGATGCACATAGTGTGATATAGGAAATGAAAACTGAGAAACTTTCAAGCTACCTGGTATAAGCAGTACATACTCTGCTGAAATTCTAGCAATTTGTCAGGCACTTCGTTACATATCAGAGCAACGCAGCTGGGCCAATAAGAATGTGGCCTTAATCTCCGAGTCGAAGAGTGCTCTTAAAGCACTTGACTCCGGTGACACAAAAAGATCTCGAAATCCTATCGTTGCGGAAGTGGTCTCCTTCCTTTTAAGAACTCGCAAGAAGAGAATTCACGGTGTGCTTTGTTTAGATTCGGAGACATTGTGGTATTCAGTACAACGAAAAAGTGGATCGAGTTGCTAAACGGGTGGGGGGGGGGGGGGTTGAAGAGAGGTGGAATTTAGGATTCCAAAAAATGTCTGTTTTCCGGCAATCACAGCGTAATACAGGAAAAATGGAAATGGAAATGGTAATACAGGAGATAGATGCCTATTTCAAATCAAGTAGGTAACGCTGCCTTTTACAAAACTCTACAAACTGAGGTCCCAAGGAAATCATGGATTACTGGTTGCACATCGAGTAGAGTAATGATGTAATGTAAGAGTAATGTAATGTAATGTAGAGTAATGATAACCTCTTTGTCGACTTCTTGTTAATCATAGCATTAGTAAAGCGTTCGAACACCGATTTCTCAACGACGGGAATTCACCAACTTGCCGATCATGCACGGCTGGAAATGATACACAATGTTATAATGGAGTGTTCGATAAACCTATAAAGGACCTTTTCAATAATGTGGCACCATCGTTAGTTTTGCCATTTCATTATGAACAAATCTTATCGAATCGAATCGTTTATTGATGTCTATAAATTTTTAACAAAAATTTAAGAGTTACCTAAATGCTCTATGCCAAATTGAAAATTGAAAAAAAGGTTCCGAAACTGATAAAATACAAATTTTCCAAAACTTTCTTCATTGAAATCCGTTTTGGAACATTCTAAGTGATTTCAGGAATTTGCGCATTTCACACACACACACACACACACACACACACACTCTAGTTATATATATAAATATATATATATATATATATATATATATATATATATATATATATATATATATATATATATATATATATATATATAGGAACACTTGAATTAGTCGCGGTTCTACTGAACTATATACTTAGTTTTAAATATAGAAAAAATTTCACAAATATATAGAGGAAAGAAAGAAAATCGAAATATCAGATTCTTTCTTTCCTCTATATATTTGTGAAATTTTTTCTATATTTAAAACTAAGTATATATATATATATATATATATATATATATATACTCGGCCCTTCGGGCCTCGCAAGGGGCTCCGCCCCTTGACCCCGCCAGGGGGGCTTCGCCCCCCTGCACCCCCCTACTCTATACTCGGCGCTTCGCGCCTCGCCGGATCTTTTCTCTTTTCTACTGCGGAGAAAACGAGGATAATTTGCTATGCAATTCGTCTCACGAGAAAAAAAAAAAAAATTTCAGGCCTGGCCGGGATTCGAACCCACAACCTTCGTCTCACGAGGAAAAAAAAAAAAAATTTTCAGGCCTGGCCGGGATTCGAACCCACAACCTTCGTCTCACGAGAAAAAAAATTTTTCAGGCCTGGCCGGGATTTGAACCCACGACCTCTCGCTTCCCATCTCGGGACAAAAAACGTTACACAAAAAAAGTGGACATTTTAAAAAAATTATTGGGGGTCGGCCTAAGAATTGCATAGCAATTAATATATATATATAGAACATTCTACTCGTGGTCAAGGCAAGTCGCCGAAATATTGAGGTACCTACATATTTTCCCTTTTACCAGAAGTTTTTGTGTGCCTATATCTTTCTACTTTCTCTCATATCCAAATTTATATATATATATATATATATATATATATATATATATATATATATATATATATATATATATATATATATATATATATAAGTTACGTACACACTAGGCGACACTAGGCGTATTGTAACAGCAAACTGCTGATCACGCATTACTATCCTATATATACAGCCCGTAGGCGGCTCCAACCTTCAGTCTTGTTCCGCTGTCCGAGCCATCTTCATCTTGTTTATTTCTAACACCAAGTCCGTATCAAGTCCGTATTGTGTTATATTCCAATAAATCAGTTTTTAAAAACTCTACCAACGTGAGTTATTCTATTTTTGGCGCAGTCTCCGGATCGGTAGTGTTTTCTTCGACGCATACGACGTAAACTCTATCGGAACCTACATTTTACAACTCCGGTTCGGATCGGTAGTGTTTCTTCGACGAATACGACGGAACTCTATTGGGATTACCAACGGGCAAGACTCCTTACAGCATGACACTCCAACATCTGTAAGTAAACAACCAATACGAGACCTACTACTTCTTCAGTAATTATTCGCACACACCCAGTGCTCATCATTATTTTCGCACACACCCAGTGCTCATCATTAATTTCGCACACACCCAGTGCTCATCATTAATTTCGCACACACCCAGTGCTCATCATTAATTTCGCACGCAACCAGTGCTCATCGTATTATTTCTCGCACGCACCCAGTGCAATTCGAATTCGCACACACCTAGTGCAATTCAAACTCGCCCACACCTGGTGCGATTAAGTACCTTCATAAGTACTCACCAACAGTTAACTTGGAAACAAATAACTTTTGTCGTTCACTCAAGTAAACAAGTCGTTCACTCCAAGTAAACAAGTTAACTTGGACACAAATAACTTTTGCCGTTCACTCGACGGAACCTTGGCTGACAATCTTTATCTCAGCCAACTCACATCCTGTTCGCCCCGCGAGAGCCTGACGTTATCTCTCGTCTTATCGGAGGGAGAATCCGGGGCACCCGCGGAGAAACTCTGACGACCTTCACCTCTCACGACCTTCACAAGATCGTAATTTAAGTTCCCGCTTCGACTACATTCGATTGCATTTCATTAATTCAACCAATTTCATTGTTTGTGCTATTTCATCTTTTATTTTGACTAATCTTTTACTCTAATTAATTAATTCATTCATAAATTTCATTTTATTTCCTTGTATTGTATGTGCATGTCTACTGTTTAACTAACTGATAACTGAATTCCACACCAAAATTCCCAAAGTCAAAGAATCGAAACCCCAAACTAGCTTTTGGGATTGGAGCTCACAACGACTCCACAGAACCATGGATTCTAATAACGTCGCTAATATTCCCCTTCCACTCGGACCACCACCAATAAATGGGGCCGCCCTGATTCGTCAGGCACTGAACCCCATACCCGAAATACCCGAAATAAATCCACCACAATTTCCCCCTGAAAATCAACCACAACTTCCACTTGAAAATCCACCACTTCCGCCCGAACACAATTTCCCACAAGTAAACCCACAACTAGGTCCAAACCAACAAATACCCCAAATATTCCGAAAAGAATATGATAGGTTAATCCCGGAATTTAACGGGGAACCCCTCGTTTTACCCAAATTTATAAAACAATGTGATAAAATATTTGAGAAATTCCACGACCACAACGACCCAGATAACTTTCAAAATGAAGTAATCATGGGGACATTCACTTCAAAGTTAGGTCCCAAAGTAACGGAAAAAATATTCATAAATTCTATAGATAACTATCAGGAACTAAGGGGAGCGCTACTTCAAACTTATAGCGACAAAAGGGATACATACACTCTATTACAAGAAATGAGTGAATTGAAACAACTCCCACAAGAGGATTGTTTCAATTTCCACGACCGTCTTTGCCATCTATTAAATGCGCAGGTTGCCTACATCAAACTGAATATGGGCAGCGCTGCTCCGATTTTAACGGAGTATATGAAAAATTTCGCCCTAAGAGTGTTTGCTCATGGTATTTCGGAACCATTGGGTGGCCTCTTAAGGACCAAAGGCCCAACCAGTTTGGGATTGGCTCTCACTATGTTGACAAACGACTTCAACCTAAAACCCAGGAACAAACCTTCCCCGGGTTATTCCTCCGCTCATCCGGCTTATCAACCTGCCGCTGCGTCAACAAGCCGGAACGTCCCAAGACCAAACCCCTCGTTTCAACCACAAACATCGCGCTTCACGCCCAGACCCACTCAAAACCAATATCAAACACCAGTTGCTAAAGCCTACCAACTATTGCAAAGCCTTGCCCAAGGCGGCCAGTCGAGGCCCGGCCCACCTTGGCAACCGAAACCTCAATATCAACCGAAACCTCAATATACCCCAAATCAATATCAAAACCAAACCTCCCCAAACCAAAACGCGCAAACATACAATAGGCCTGCTCAACAACCCAAAACATCTCAAACTAATTCCCATAGAACCCCAACGGCGAAACCCCAATCTCAAAAATGGACGCCTATGTCTTGGAGAACATCCAACCCAAATTTCCATAACCTCGAAAATGACGAACCCCAAATTCCCGACTCTGAGGAACAAAATCGGGACCATGAAACTTGGCAAATCTTACAAGATGAACAGACCCAGGACATCGACCCGATCTATGAACATAACATAGACGAAATCACAGATTTTTTAGACCACACCAGCCTCGAACCCCCACATACGACCTAATGTCACTATACACTAAATCGACTGACGAACTAACGTACATAATTATGCCTAAACTAAACCTAAAAATTCTAATCGACACTGGTGCTTCTGCAAGTTTCATAAACCCCGAAATAGCCAACAAATTTTTTCCCGACAAAATTTCCCAAAGTACTTTCCTTGTAAAAACCGTACATGGAATTTCTAAGGCAAAAACTAACGCAATGGTCCCATGTGGCGAACTCTTCCAAACCAAAGGTCTAAATTTAAAATTTAACATCTTCGATTTCCACAGCAGATTTGACCTCCTCTTGGGCTTAGACAATCTTAGACTACTGCGAGCCGGAATAATGCTGCATGAAAACGTCCTAAGAACACCAAGGGTTGACATACCCCTCCAATTTTTAAACCTCAAAACCAACGAAATCCATAACATTGACAGTAGGTGCGTCCAACAAATCAAATTGAAAATAAACAATGTTAAAGAAGGGGACGCTATCGTCCCTTACCAAAAGATAGGTCCCATAGAAATACCACAATGCTTAGTACGAGTAGACGACTTCGAAGCCCACGTTCACGTCCTAAATTCAGAAGAAAAACCCACGAGACTCGTACAAACATTCCCTGTAACAGTTGAACAGATTACCCCGAACGAATTAACACCATCACACGAATCACAAAATCCGAGTCAAAATTCAAAATCGACTGTCCCAAATTCAAATTCGACCTAGGACAACTCAGGATGGACCATATGAACGAGGAAGAAAAAACAGCTATCTCCCAGTTAGTAATAAAATACGCGGATATCTTTCATCAAGACGGCACTTACCTGACCTTCACAAACAACGTAAAACATGTGATTAGGACGACAGACAATGTACCGGTATACGCGAAAAACTATAGGTTCCCCGAAATATACAGAGAGGAACTAGACAAACAAATGGAGGAACTACTTCAACAAGGCATCGTTAGAAACTCTGAAAGCCCTTGGAACGCCCCCATTTGGATTGTCCCAAAAAAGGCAGACAATAGCGGTAAACAAAAATTTCGAGTTGTTGTCGATTACAGGAAGCTTAACCAAAAAACGATAGAGGACAAATACCCTCTTCCCCAAGTCTCGGAATTACTAGACAAATTAGGGAGGTGCCAATACTTTAGTACGATCGATTTGAAATCCTCATTTCACCAAATTGAGATGGATCCGAACAGTATTGAGAAAACAGCGTTCAGCACGCCCACACGCCATCTAGAATGGACTAGAGTCCCATTCGGATTGCGTAATGCACCCTCGACTTTCCAACGTGCTATTGACACCATATTACGCGGAATTGCTAACGAGTACTGTTGTGTCTACCTCGACGACATAATAGTATTCAGTACTAGCCTGCAAGAGCACATCCAACGCTTAGAAGCCGTTTTTAAACGCCTTAGGGACGCGAACTTAAAGGTACAACTCGACAAAACAGACTTCCTCAAACGCAAAGTTAGTTATTTAGGACATGTAGTAACCCCACAGGGAGTAAAACCTAACCCCGATAAAATATCAGCCATACAGAAATATCCTATTCCTAAAACACCAAAGGAAATCAAGGGTTTTCTAGGACTGTTAGGGTACTACAGAAAATTTATCAACAACTTCGCCCGACTGACTAAACCCTTAACTCAATGTTTAAAAAAGGATGCGACGATAGACATAACGGACCCCGATTACGTAAACTGCTTTGAAACATGTAAAACCCTTCTGTGCAATGATCCGATACTTCAGTATCCTGACTTTACCAAACCTTTCCACCTCACAACGGACGCGAGTAACGTAGCATTAGGGGCTGTTCTCAGCCAAATAACTAATAATGCGGACCTCCCGATTGCCTAAGCCAGTCGTACACTAAATGACTCTGAACAGAAATACTCGCCCATTGAGAAAGAACTTCTTGCAATAGTATACGCTGTGGGTTATTTCCGACCATACCTTTTTGGAAGGAAGTTCACAATCTACACAGACCATCGCCCCCTTCAGTGGTTATTTTCCCACAAAGAGCCTAGCTCAAGGCTGTTCGCCTGGAAAACCAAACTTCAGGCTTACGACTTTGAGATAGTATACAAAAAGGGAGCATTAAACACGAACGCTGACGCACTGTCCCGACCGCCGCAAACAAAATCTGTCTCGCCGAATCCAAAATCTGTCTCGCAAAATCTAAACGCAATCGAAAACGAGTATGAGTCTTCCGACTCAGTGATAGCCAACTTTGATCCGGAGGAGGGAGGAGAAACTCACTCTCACTCCGATAACTTAGAAACTTTGTCTGGCCTTACAGTACACTCGAATTTTATCGGCAACACCGTAACGACAATAAGTATCAGAGACCGACCCGTGAACCTATGCACTCATCAAATATTACTCACTACCGTACGACACCCTGTTTTTAAACCCGTTACGACGATCAAATTATTCGGAAACAAAACGCACATGATAGTAACAGTCAGCGAATCGCAATTCGAATCCGAAATTACAAAATTTGTTAAAGAATTCATTCACCCAAAGGTCAAATATGGTATATATTTCGAAACTGATACCTATGAGAAATTTGTGCAAGTAGTCACCAAACAATTCACCCATACGGAGATAGACATCACGAGATACACCAAAAAACTGAGGGACATACAAACAAACGAAGAACAAACCAAAATAATCCGCAACTACCATGAAGGTCACACTAATCACAGAGGAATAGAAGAAACATACGAGAAGTTAAAACGAGAATTCTACTGGCCCAATTTAAAGACAACAATACAAAAATTCATTAATAATTGTGAATTATGCCTTAGGAGCAAATATGAGAGATCTCCCCTTAAAATCAAACATAACGTAACACCAACCACCTCACGGCCATTAGAGACCCTTCATATCGATAAATTCACAATAGAAAATACGAAATTCCTCACATTGATCTGTACATTTTCCCGTTACGTGCAAGCGTACCCCCTAAATTCATCCACAAGCATGGAACTGGTAAACGGACTCCTAAAATTTTTTACTCACCACGGTATACCTAATTCTATAGTATCGGACAACGGTGCCGAATTTCAGAGCAGCCTCATAAAGGAACTACTGGATTTACACAAAATAAACATTCATTATATTTCTTCCCAACACCCGGAGTCAAACGGAATCATAGAAAGATTCCATTCAACCCTAATTGAACACGTGAGACTCCTAAACCAACAAGAAGCGTTCAAGACCTCCAACACCCGTACCAAAGTCAATTATGCGATCATCGCATACAACAACACGATACACTCAGTATCGAAACTAACCCCTTTTGAACTACTTTACGGACACATAAACAACAGACCATTAGTAGAAATAGATTTAGATAAACTAATAACAAATAATTACCTCAACGAACACAAGGAAAAAACCAAGGCTCTTTATACTCACATGACAGACAAGTTCAAAGAACACAAAGAAAACCTGACCAACACGAAAAACATAGGACGAATAGACCCCCCAGAATTGCCACCCGAAGTTTTTGTCAAAACAACACAACGTCAAAGTAAGTCAAAACCCAAATTTAATAAAGAACAGTTAAAGGAAATTGATCCAATAACAAAAACAGCCCTCATACAACCCCGTCACCACAATACTAAAGAAAAAATACATTTAACAAACATCAAACCCCCACGGAAGTTTTATCAAACCAACGTGCAAACCGCTTGGGATGATCAAGCACCGCCCTCCGAAACTCTTGCCCATAAATACGGTTTGAAAATAACAAGACAAAACCTCCTCACCTTAAAACCAGGAAACTGGGTCGATGATATGATCATCAATTTCTATATGGAACTCTTAGACGAAAGGAGTCGCAATAATAGAAACTTACCCTCGACCCACTGTTTCAACACCTTCCTTTATCCTCTACTGAAATCTGGGGGCTACGACAGAGTAAGGAAATTCACGAGTAGGTCCGACATATTCGGAAAAGACTTTATCATCTTTCCGATCCATGAAAACAACCATTGGTCTTTGGTCATAGTAGACGTCAAAGAAAAAGAAATTAGGTACCTAGACTCCCTTTCCGAAAACAGACTCAAACTAGGAACAGCTAACAAAATCGCAATCGAGATCCTCGAGAACATCCAATCTTACCTAGCCTTCGAATACCTCGAGAAAAAGAATGTTATGCTCGATTCCGAAAACTGGAGAACCACCCTTCTGAGGACTGTTCCCCAACAAGAAAATTTCGATGACTGTGGTGTGTTTATGTGCCAATTCGCTAAAAAACTAACACATAAAGAAGCCCTGTCCTTCGAACAAAAGGATATTCCCCAACTTCGAGAACAAATGTGTTCCGAAATTTTAAAGGGTTCACTGTCCTAAAACTCCTTATCGATTTTCATTGTTCCAGGATCGTTCTCCCCCTTTTTCTCATGGCGACGTAAGGAATCGAGGTTATCGATGTAACCTCAAACCCTGGGCTCATTGCAGTGAATATGAAACCCGCAAAAATTGTCAAGGGCTACCACACCCTTTCACACTATTACGACCTCAATCAAATTTTGGATCAACTCAACCTCCTGCGACTGACTTACAACGAAACCCTCAAAACATTCCACAACAGTTCCCACACCGCCGAAAAAACAATGATGCTCACAGCCACCGTAAACCACACCTTCAGACTCATAGACCAGAAACTAGACAATATCGTAATAACTCCACCCAAAACTAGATCTAAACGGGGACTGATTAACGGGCTAGGCACGTTAGTAAAATTCATCACTGGTAATCTAGACTCCCGCGATGAGGAGAAATACAATAAAATCCTGAACCATTTATCAAACAAGCAAGAGGACCTTCAGGAACAAATAAAGTCACAGTATTCTATCAACCAAGCAATATTAGAGAATTTTAACAAAACCATAGATACCATAGCACACAATAACCGCGTGATCATCAAGGAATTAAGACATCTCAAATATATAAACTTGGAGTTAGGACGAGTCAACGCAATTATCACTACACTAGAACACCTTCAAACGCTCCTCAACCTACTTCTAAGCGCCCTACAAGACATTGAAAACTCACTCACATTTTGCAAACTAGGAAAATTACATCCTAGCATAGTCGACTCTCGGGAACTCTTCACTGAATTACAAAGATTGTCCAAATTCTACGGCAACACGTTCCTAGATTACTCCAATAAGGCCCTGTTTGAGATTCAATCCTACATTCAAGTCCAATGTTTCGTGGGAAGTAGCGAAATCATTTACTTCTTAGATATACCCATTGTGGACCCAGAAAACTTCGATTTGTATTACGTGGAACCCTTACCAACACAGTTAGAAAACGCTCAAATAGTAACCATCATCCCAAAGAAAAAATTCTTCCTCAAATCCCAAACAAGCTCAAGAATCGTAGCATTACGCCACGAGTGCCCTGCCGGTCACCTATCTCTCTGTCCAAGTCACCTAACATCGGAATTAGATCTACCATGCGAAATTCAATTCCTACAAACAGGTTCCACCACTCAATGCAAGTACGTCAATCTTGACATCCCCACCAATTACGTGAACTTAATACCGGAAATCAACCAATACCTTCTTGTCTTCCCACACGGAGACACGATTCAAATTATTAATACAGAAGGGACAGAAGTCCGAACCCTATACGGAATCCATCTCGCGAAACCAGGGACGGACCGATTAGTATACCATGACCAAACTTTGTTTGCCCCCCGAAAGGAACTGTCCGGCCGACCCCTGATCATGAACTCCATCAAACTACAATTACAACCCTCTCAATATCCGGAATCGGAAATTCAACTAAAAGGTCTCGACCTTAACCTAGTTCACATGCCCGATGCCCGCGCAATTCCCATCTCGTATTATGAGAAACTCAAAACACCCAGCTTTTGGACCATCCTCCTGTACTTATTCCTCGTGTCACTCGTCACATACATTATGACCCAGTACTACCGCCACAAAAGAAAAGTAAGGCTTTCCCCAAACCATCAGTAACCGTATTTTTATTGTGCAACATTACAATACAAAACAGTAGTACAGTACAATACAATACAGTGCAAGCATCTGTAACCTAATTTCTGTAATTTGTAATCAAAACTCTGTTTTTCTCTGTATTATCATGTAATAGGTTTTAGGTTGTACTTTGTTATTGTACTAATTTTCATACTAGTATTTTTGTATTAATTTGTATTAATCTTGTATTTTTGTATTTTTGTAATTTTGCATTTTTGTATTAATTTTGTATTTTTGTAATAATTTGTACTAATTTTTTGTACCAATTTTCGTACTAGTATTATGTGGTAGTATTATGACATTGTTATAATGGAAATGTAATGTAACGTAATGTTTGTAATATCATATTTGTAATAATACGGACTAACTTAACTTTGAAACTTTAAATTTTGAACTTTGAAACTTTTGAAAATTTTGTTAACCCCAAAATTTTGTCTCGGCGGGGAGGAGTTACGTACACACTAGGCGACACTAGGCGTATTGTAACAGCAAACTGCTGATCACGCATTACTATCCTATATATACAGCCCGTAGGCGGCTCCAACCTTCAGTCTTGTTCCGCCGTCCGAGCCATCTTCATCTTGTTTATTTCTAACACCAAGTCCGTATCAAGTCCGTATTGTGTTATATTCCAATAAATCAGTTTTTAAAAACTCTACCAACGTGAGTTATTCTATTTTATATATATATATATATATATATATATATATATATATATATATATATATATATATATATATATATATATATATATATATATATATATATATACGTGTGTGTAAGAATGAATATTAAAAATGGAGTAGCTGATAATTATTGAAATATGTTCAGGAAGATAATTCGGAATATCAGGTAAATTGATACTCTATGGATACTCTATTGATACTCAGTTGTGTAGAATGGAATATTAGGTTGTAGGCCAGTCAAATCGTACGTTAACATCGCAAATGGTCTGCTAGTTCTGCTTTTTTCATATGTTGTTAGGATCAGTACCAGTAGTGTGAATCCAGTTTTGCAACTTCGAAAGACCTGTGCTAACTTTGGGGCGCTCGAAAAACCATGAAATTTTCGCACTTGTTTCGGTTTTTTCACTATATCTTCCAAAGTATGCATTTGTAGAGAACATGTAGGATAAATTTTTAAAGTAGTTTAAATTAACTACAATTTGAGCCCAAAACCAGCTCTGTAGGTCAAATAGAAGCCGAGATACAGCTCTTCAAAAGTTGATCGTTTTTTCCAAAAAAGTGAAGTTTACAGTTTTGACCAAATTTGGACCCAAATTTCGGTGGGAAATACTCATCCTACGACGAACGTCGAATTAAGAGAGGTTGTAGTAAATTTAATTACCTTTAATTTAAGCACAAAACGGCGTCTATAGGCCCAATAGTTTATTACAATGTTCAAAAAAACCAAGAGTCGGGAAAACTGCATTTT
Organism: Adelphocoris suturalis; assembly: GCA_030762985.1. Lineage (NCBI taxonomy): Eukaryota > Metazoa > Arthropoda > Insecta > Hemiptera > Miridae > Adelphocoris > Adelphocoris suturalis. The sequence goes on from CM061046.1 coordinate 20,950,980, forward strand.
ATACCCCACGATGTACAGTGGGGTATATGACCATAAAGTGCGGACAAAACTACTTACCATCCTATTTGTCGCGTAATGAATAAATTATTGATTTGTACAACCCAAAAATTAATTTAGTAATAAATAAATTATATTCTTTCCAAAATAAGAATAGTAAAACTTAACACTTGTAATTTTTTTTTCAATTCATTTTTTCTCAATTGTATTTCAATTATGTTAATAGAAAAACCATTTTTAGGTTTTTAATTTTCAAATACTCTATCTGTTGTGTTCCCACGATGTTGTGATTGATAGGTTGAATGACAAAGCCATGTAAAAAGTAAAGATACGTGTAATTTATAATTAAAAAAAAACATCAAATTGTGCTTAATAATTAATGTAATTACCTAAAAATCAAATTTAAAAATTATTTACCTACATTATTTACAAATATCTGATAGCAAAAAGTTAAGTTTACAAATTAAAGTTGTATTATTTACAAAATCGGTGGTTGGAACGGATGTCATTTGGCCCGTTTAGATAGAGGTTCCCAGTCGTCCAGCTGATTTTCAGTCTGTGGTGGATCGTCGTCGTCTTCGTCGTCGTCATCGTCGTCTCCTCCACCGATTTGCATCGGAGCCACGTTCTGGCTGGATACTCCGCTGCACACCTTGCAGAGAGAAGAGCACTTGAGCCCTGCTTTTACGCAGCTGCAGCCGCCTCCGGTGCACCCTTTTTTGCACCCACAGGATAGGAGTTTCAGAAGGGTTGGGGGTGCCGCTTCGCTCATCATGGTGGTGGGGATGAGCCCCTGTGAGGTTTGGGTCCAACCCCACTGAGTGGCATCTTTGTTCACCCCCAACCACTTCTGAACCTGGTGGTAAGTCCTGTACGAGTGAAAAGCCGCACCATCCTCAGTGGGAGGCAAACGGGCCAAGTCGAGTTTGCTTGAGGTGGCCGTTTTGATAAAAATCTTATACCGCAGAGTGTTGAGGGTATCCTCTTCTACCTCTCCTCCGTACAGAGCAACCAGACACTTTGCCCCTGCGTCCGCAACGGCTTGCTGGGTTGCGTCTGGACGGAGGAACACTTGGGCTGTGGTTATGAGCTGTGGGCTCTTCTGAATGACCATCCACAGCTTGTTTTTCCCATACCAGAAAAGGGCAGAGTTGGTATCACAACCGGTGAAGGCGTGGAGGAACAGTTCAAAGCCTGTAGGAACCTCCAAACCTCCATGATTGAATGACCTACTTGTGAACTGCAGGGAGCCACCGTCACCTCTGCCACTTTTCTGGAAGACTGTGTTGCTCACGGAGAACATAAATTAGCTATTCTTGAATCAGCTGCCGGATGTTCTGGGGATGGCCTGGGGAGGAGCAACACTGGAACCTGTACTGCAGGAGTCAAACAAGAAAAGCCGATATTGAAGTCCAGGGAATTTGGGATAGGGCGAGGCCAGCGTTTTTTGACACACGCATTGTAAATGCTGACGCTGCCTCGTACGTTTCCCAAACGTGGGACTCAACGGCACAGTCTGCAGCAAGAAAAAAACATGAAAAATATGACAAAGCAGCTGAGCACCTTCGAGGTTATTTCACGCCACTTATTTGTTCGTGCGACGGTGCACTCCATCGGGGGTATGCAATATTTCTCAAAAGAATAGCAAGTACGCTAGCTGAGAAGTGGGGCAAGCCGTACACCCAAGTGTTAGGGTGGATTAAGGTACGAACCCCGAGTATCAATAATCAGAGCTGTGTCTCTTCGAATAAGGGGGCACAAGGAAGGTTATTCGATCGCTTGGATTGGAGGACGGAGCTGGAATTCTCTACATGGAAGACTGAAGAAGAGAGGGATTTCGAAACAACCAAAGAAAGAAAATCACGTGAAGAAAACCTACCTACCTCGATGAACCCAATAATTCGTGAATCAGCAGTTAATTTTTTTCACGACAATTCACCAGTGTCAGATCACCTTCATACTGATATTTACCCATACGCAACAGGATCATTATTTACGGAAAGAGAAGTTCTATATCTCCAATGGTTGGAAAAAATCCGCTAAATCTGATCCAGATCCTAAATCGTCGGCTTATTACAAAGTACGGGACTCCCTTTTGTTTGAAAACTGTATCATGCTTATACGTCATGCGGTCATCATACCTCGGACCTAACAGCCAGTGATTCTGGATAAATTACAATAAGATATTTAGGAGTAACCAAATGTTGTCGGCTAGCTCAGGCTTCAATTTGGTGGCCAGGAATTATAGCAGGCATAGCTAAAAAAGTTGAAGATTGCTACCCCTGTGCTGTGCTTCGCATTCCACCTCGTGATCCCTTACTACCAATTCCGTTTCCAAGTCTCCCATGGTCAATGTTGGGTTGTGATCTGTTGCAAGTGAAAGGGTTTAAGTACATCGCAATTCAAGATTATTTTCCCCGATTCCTTGAAGTATTCAAACTGAATAGCTAGCTCTACATCGGCTGCAATAATTTCTGTTCTGCAAAATGTATTTTCCCGTCATGGAGTGCCTCGAATTTCGCAGGAGGACAGTGGACCCCAATTTGACTGCCAGGATTTCCAAGACTTTGTCAGAATATGGGGTTTTCAAACGGTCTCTAGTGGTCTACGATACCCTCAGTCCAATGGTAAAGCGGAATCCGCTGTTCACACAGCTAAGAGGATTGTTCTGAAGTGTTCGAATTTCAAGGAAGGCCTCATGATTTTCAACGCTACCCCATTGCACAATGGTCATTCCCCAGTTGAACTTTGGATGGGAAGACGGATAGGTACCACGGTCTTCATCGGCGTTACATCCCCAACTATCAGATTACGTAAAGTTGAGCAATTTTGAAAATCAAGAAAGACGAAAAGGGAAGGAAAGGTATGGCCGGAGACATAGAGCCATGAAGGAGACTGAGGCTTTCAATCCTGGGCTGAAAGTTCTAGTTCGAGACATGAATGCAGCAAGTACCGTAATTGAAGCCTATGGTATGGTAGCCCTCGATCATACATCGTTCTATTGAGTGACGGGAGAACAGTCAGGCGAAATAAATTTCATCTGGCACCCTTACTATAATCTCCAGAACCGACTTCAACTGAAACAACGTCTGTCTTCCGCCCACAGAAATCCAAGAGGATATGAGACCCAGAAAACTTGTCCGATTGTCAAAACGAGACCGTCTTGACTTGTGAAGGAAGGATGTTTTATAGGCTCCTTACGCAACCAGTCTCTAGGGAACCAGTTGTTTACGTATTGTTTATAAAAGTTCGTTTCTTGAATATAATGTGACTACTTTTACGAGTACTTGCTGTTTAATCATTTATACAATACTACAATTTTCGCCGGATGTTGTGTTTCAAATGATGGACGTTTGCGCGGAGAATCGTTATTGTTGACATGGATAACTTGGCGGTCTCGTTGTGCTGTTCAAAATAGGGGCACTATGATAACGAACAAATAGGAGTGAATGAAGAGTTCATTAGTTCTAAAGTTAATTTCAATGATGCCGGTCGGTCGCACGTTTATCAATTGAGGGGTAGAATGTATAGCGTTGAATAATTTCCAATTTCGAAAGAGTGGCACAAAATTACGTAGGACTGAAGAATAGATCCCCCCCCCCCCACAATGTGCCCCCCCCCCCCCATCCCCACCCCCCGGGGATTTAGTTTAACGAGACCTCGTACCACCGATGGTCTTACCGTAACCAGCTGAAAAACGAATTTATCACACCTCACACCTCTGTACCGCCCTACGTGGCAATAAACCGGGAAGACGAAGCTGGGAACATCCTGGGATAAGCAGGTTACTGAGATTGAAAAATCAGGTGACCTGGAACTAACCAACAATGTCCCAGGAACTTTAAAATAGGTCGTAACAACTCTATGTTCGTAGTGGTCGACGTTCTCAAGAAATTCCAGTCCGAAATCTATGTTAAGTTGAACAATCCAAGCGGTTTGAAGTTACATTTTAATGCTCTTAACGTCAAACATCATCGGTGAATGAACTGTAGCAGGGGTGCCAAAGCGGACATTTCACCCGCAGTGAGTATGTGAACGAAGTTAGCTGGTATAGTGAGATGATGAAAACAATTAAAGATAATATTTATTTGACATAGTTAGAGTGAAAGTACCCGTCATTTCCGAGAGAGCGCGTCTTCCTTTCACTCAGCGTTGGGTTGGAGGTCGCTTCTTCTCGTGTTCAAGAAATACTACAATTGGGGGCCTCACCCGACGATCAGAAGGATATTCTCAATTCTAAATTCCAGGGCGTAAATTCCCACTCTTGAAAGTCCCCAAAGAGGGTATATTTGTTATATTATATTTCTTGTACTGTATTTCTTATATTATTGTATTTCTACTATGTATTAAAAGTCCAACGTTGAGGAAGTTATCCTTCCCGATGGTTCCATTTTTTATAGGGATTCGTAGCCCAATGAATGTTTCAGATGACAATTCCTGAACAACATACATTAGCGATCCATCCTGTTTTAATTTCACATTTTATTTCAATTTACGAATGCAGCTATTTATCAAAGAGCATGAGTTCTCCGCCAGTAAAACTATCCCAGTAGTACCTACCTTTACGAAGGAAGCTAATTAGCTTTGTGGTTCGCCATAATATGACCTTTCCTAGATTGGAACCCATACTGTTCTATGTCCGTCCACATTCAACATATTTGGTCTTCATCCAACTATGTGTTTAAGGGGAGAAGTGTATTCTAAGACTACTATTTCTCAGGATTTTCACGGATTATTATTAAGGCTCCCGACTCTACCTATCCTAGGTGACGGAAGCATTGTTTTAACTTTCGGGAGATGACAAATTTTTTCTCCAAAATCAAAATTTTCACTCTCATTTTAGACCATTTTGAACAACATTTGTTCCATGTCTGTCTAGTCTTTTCAGACTACAATCAGCTGAATTTTAGAAAAAAGAAGTTTATCAACGATGAGTTAGAACATATAACAATGTTTGCACAAAATTATACAGGAAAAATGAACTTGAATTAATTTCATTCACTCTTTGTGGAGAATCGATGTAGAAAAACTGCAAATAAAAGCTAAAATACCAAAATCTGTTTTGAATTGCAGAACATTAATTAGAACGTTTTTTTGCCATAAAATTGGTACCTATTTTTTAAAAAAAATTGCACTCAAAGGGCTCAAATTTCAAAATAATGTACAATAACACAATAATTTACGAAAATCCGCTCATACGATTATGCTTCATGACTAGAACCTTCTAGTTGCGTGCTGCCGTCCGAAATCATCCATGCTTTTTTTCCAAAGAGAGATTTTCCTATATCGATTCCAATGCTTTGACTATAATGTCTGGATTGACTTACTAGAAATTCAGTTATTTTATTGATCCGGAGGTGATCAATACAGTAGATACCGCAACAAGGTCACGTACCAATTATATATGAGGTACATAAATGTAATACAATACCAATTACAATGAGTGTGCCCGATTGCGTCAACAATTTATTAGAGAGTTCCTAGTAGATCCGTCGGTCTCAATACGGCGTGCCGTAACCAGGACGGTTAGGGCCAGCAATTGAAAAGCTAACCACAGCTGAGCAAACTGCACCGCACCTTAAAGTCACGTCAAGTATTTCACGGATCTAGTTGTAACGCTACATCCCTTTTTGCTGCTTTCTACATCGCCATTTTTAAATCCTCGCGCTCACACTTCTCCCTATTTCTCGTGCTTTTTTTCGTTTAATTTTTATCCAGTTCTCTTTAATTTCTATTTCAAAGGTTCTTATAAGAACCAACCATGAACGATATCGAAGATTTCGCGGAATTATACGTGAACGGTTTGTTGTCTGCTGATGATCTACTCGCGGCTTTCGAGGGGTTTCTTGAACATCATACTTCGAGGAATCCGCCTCGCCAACTCCGTGAGCTATACGGAATCTTTTCTCTGGATGATATGGACGAAGAAGATGTGGTAATGCAGTTTCGCTTCCAGAAACGGGACTTACCAGAACTCCAACGTCTCCTAGGTAATCCCCACTCTGTCCATACAGGGGGAACAAACGGCTACAGAGTGCCAGGTATAACAGCCTTGTGCATTCTTTTACGTCGCCTGGCTTATCCCAACCGATGGTCAGACCTAGAGATGATTTTTGGTATCTCCAAGTCCGGTCTGTCATCAATCGTTTCGTGGACAACGAGCTTCATCATTCAGCAGAAGGGATATCTGTTGACCGATCTGGAACGCATACATTGGCTCAATGCTGACAAATTGGCTACCTATGCTGAGGTAAGTTATCTGTTGTTCGTTCGCATTTAGGTATTAGAATATGTTATACATTTCAACATTGTTTTCAAAATACTTGTGTTTAGTACGATTTGAAACTTGCTGCCCGTATTTTAAATACCTACCTACATAGGCCGCAAAACTTGATATACATACATGTGTCGGGAGTAGCTACAAGTAGGTGCACCTCATGATCGAATTTAGCACTCTTGAAAACCTGTCGTTTTTACCTCTGAAATCTGAGTAGCTTGATAGAGGGTTGAGGTAAAGTTTTGCGCTTAGAGATGATAGACAAAGCTCTTCAAATAATCCACAATATAAAGTTATGTACCTAGTTTAAGTACCTACCTATATTAATTTTTGTCTGATTTCGTTATTTTTGCAGGCAGTTACTGAGAAGGGAGCTCCTCTCTCTAATTGTTGGGCATTTATTGATGGTACTGCCAGGAAAATTTGTCGGCCTTCTGAAGGTCAGGTGTTCTATTACTCAGGGCATGAACGATTTCATTGTCTCAAATACCAGGATGGATTGACCATTAATCTACAAGGACCCTTTCAAGGAAGACGGCATGATGCAGGTAAGCCCATTAACTAGGTACACTGAATCGTGATTGATTATTAGGCTCAATTTAGGATTGACAGATCGACTGATTTATTGAAACACGACAGCCCAATTGGGAGTGGTAACTTGCTCGTATTAACATGACTGTTTGATCATTGGTACCTGTTGTAAGTGTTACCCGTGGATCTGAATACTTCTATATAGGTTACTTATGGAAGGTACTTTTATCTTATAAATTGAAGTCAAATCCGGCCTGAGAATTTTGACACTAACCGTGCTCTCCTACGATCAGTAGGAACTTGTGTACGGTCGTGGAACTTGTGACATCAGAGGCCAAGGGATACCCGTCCAGGCAGGAGGGGTGCAATGACGTCACACGTTTTATAAACGGTAAAAAAATCATGGAGGGAAAACTACTTTTCGTTGGGGACTGACGTTTGAGTCAACATTATCAGAATAGAATATACTTTCATTCAAAAATACAAACTGAACTGTAGGTTGTCTAATTTAGAGTGGATCAAGATCTACAATCCGAGAAATTGACTTTAAAGTATTACCTAAAATAATCACCTATGAAGTATAGCAAGTATTAAAAACACATTTGGTTGAAGTGATTGATTGAAAATGTGCTCATTAACTCATGCAGTAGGTATGACTGGGACTTTTTATAAATGTCAAAACCATAAAGGGCTATGTTCATGAATCTGTTTTGTTTTTGAATATGAAACTATATTCTATCCTGATAATTTTGACACCAACCGCACCTGCCGTCATTGCACCTCTCTACCCTGGGTGGGACCCGCCTGCCCACAATGACGTCAGAAGCTTGGGAAACATGATAAAATATAGTACTAAATTATTATTAAATAGATTCGGGCTAGTATATTAAATCAGTTATTTCATTCCAGTAACTAAAACGTGCTTTTTTTCAGCTTTCTGGGCAGGCAGTGGAGTCCAGGACCAAGTCCGCAGGCTATGTGTCACACCTGGTCGTACCTTCGTCATGTATGGAGACCCCGCATACCCGACCTCTCAAATTTTGATACCACCGTACCCCTCCAATACTCAGGCGCCGTACCAAGTTGCGTTCAACAGGGCGATGTCAAGAGTGAGGATTGCAGTGGAGTGGGGATTCGGGAAGGTTCTACAACAATTTGCTTTCGTTGACTTCTCAAAAAACCAAAAGCTCCAGTTACAGGATGTGGGAGGGATGTACCAAGTGGCAGTGCTTCTCACCAACTGTCATACGTGTTTGTATGGCAGTCAAACGAGTGACTTTTTTAATTTAAGTCCTCCTACATTATTAGAATATTTATCTTGATTAAAATTTTCTCCATCATTTTTTGTTATCTGTATTCAATGGTACCTTTATCTTTCCCGGTTCTTATGTACGTCTGAGGAAATATGCAGGAAGGATAAGCTGACTATGTTAATTCATAGTTACCATAGACCAAATAATAGTGTAGGACATGTTCATAAAAGCTCTATTTCCACTTTTAAAAAATCAAGAGTTGAATTTTAGTACTTCATTCTGAGTCCTTCATCTGAGTGCAATAGCATAAAAAGAGCAGAAAACATTTCAGAAGATTTTTAAACACCCTACTATTCATACTCAATAACAATCGATTTCGTAAGTATATTTTTACTTAACGTAGAAAGGAAATGTTGCTTGAAATCTTGTTAAAAAATCAATAGACGTATAAAATTACTTTGACTGAAAAAGAGATAGGTACCAATCAGAACGCATCTCCAAAAATATTTAGTATAATAACAAAGAATGATTGACAGAGGTTTTGGGAACTGCAGTTGTCATCAAACCTCTTAATATAAAAATAATTAGTTAATTAATAAAAAACAAATTTCTGTAACCAGAAGATGAGAGAGGAAAAACCGTTAAACTATTGGTGTAATGCCAAATGATTAAGTTTATAAGTGAGCAAAAAAACACCAAAGCAAGTTTCCTATTAGATTCATGACTGAATCTGAGAGAATACATCAAACTAGGTACCTTCAATATATAATGATCCAGTTATTTGATAATGTATTTGGTTGTAGTAATTTTTCTCGAACCTACCAAAATAGTCGAGCCTCAGAAAAAGGAAGATAAATAATTCCAAAACTTTCTCAACGTTGATTTATTTAATATTTCCTTTGTTAACGTCTCAAGTCACCATTTATTGAGAGTATTAACAATACTTTGATCAAACATCAGGCACTTTGTTGTGAATATAAAGTTCAACATACTCATACTGATATGAAATAATGTATCGGACCTATGTGAGAAAAGACTGAAAATGATAAGATCTTGAAAGAGAGATGTGATCAAATCAGATATTTAGAGTTCAGGAAGTTATACTGAAAGACTTAAGTAACTGAATATAGGATGCTAACAGTTGTTAGCAGTTGAGTCATTCCCAACATCTCACTTGTACATACCTATTAATTTGAATAATATTACTAACAATAATATAATAATGCATACATATACCCGCCTAAACACGACATGGGTATCTAGGTACATCTCAGTTTATCACATTTTCCAGGAACATAGCTATCTATCACAGTTCCTTCATTTTTGATGGGACAGTGGTTAGGTAGTACCAAGATTGGTTAACTACACCTATCGTTGTAGTGAACATTACAGACTAGGTTCCAATTGCACTTAGGTTTGAAGGAACATTGATCATCACAGTTCGATAGTTGTACATAGGTACCTATTAATTTGAATAATTGCTAACAATAATATAAGAATGCATTCATGTACCCGCCTAAACACGGCGTGGGTACCGAGGTATATCTCAGTTTATCACATTTTCTAAGAACATAGCTATCTGTCACAGTTTCTTCATTTTTGATGGGACAGTGGTTACCAAGATTGGATAACTACACCTATCCTTGTAGTGAACATTACAGACTAAGTTCCAATTGTACACACATTGTAATTTGTGTAATTGTGTTTAAAACTGTTATCACATTTAGGTTTGAAGGAACATTGAACATCACAATTCTCTGAACGGGTTGAATTGATATTTGACAAGCTTAGCAGGTCAGTCTGTTTGGTGACATGATTTAACTAAAAGCCTACAGAAGCAATTTAACACTTTCATATAATATATAATGATAATCTGATTTTAAACAATAGTAATTTGAAGGAGAAGTTACACTCAGAAAGGTTTAAAATTTCAAATTGTAGGACCAACAGAGAGAATATCAATAAAATGTAATTAACATTTGCAGCAGCATATTTTTGTACATAAATTTTTCAACGTTCTATTTTATAATTACTTAGTTAAGAAATTTCATGAAGCAGTATTCTGCTTATAAATATAATTGTAACGATTTTCAGCCGGTTTTAGCCATAAGATCGGGATTTTTATCTCAATCTTAAGGAGAGTGATCCTCTAAAATGGTGTATATATGTGAAAAAGTTTTACAGTTTAGGATTCGTGTCATAATGCCTGAAAACGGATTTCAATGAAGGCAATTTTCGAAAATTTGTATTTTAAAAATTATGGAGCCATTGCAAACAGTTCGTAGATCGTAGGTCAGATCAACATAATTTTTCGTGCACAAAATTGTGCCATAAAAATCGATAAAAATTTGGAATAAATGGTCAACAGTTGCAAAATTTATCATTAATGCAGAATATTATTAAAACAAGTTGGGAAATTGGCTCATTAATAATTGTTGAGCGCAAAAATGTGTTCAAAAGTGAATGAAATTGGCGAAAAATGGCTAAATATTAAGAGTATTAGTTTGGGTTGCCATAAGAACTTTTGATGGGTCACTTTTTGGGAACTTCTTCGTTTATTTGAGTCAGTTTACTACTACTTTCGCCTAAGTGTAGCCACTTCAGGGAAAATTTGAGAATGAAACGGAGTAGGCACTTATTCATTTGTAAATAGGTACACGGTGAATATCAGTATGAGTTGATTAAGCATAGATGGTGGGTAACACTTTCCCATTTCGGCGATAGCCTTCCACTTGTCACCACGAATGAAACGTTAGCAACTCTCCGTCGTCCACTTGCGAAAAGAAATTGCGGCGAGATTCATTTTCGTTACAATCAGCCATGTTCACCTGTGAAAATAAAGGATAGCACAGTAATTGACAACTACAAAAAATTGGATAGGCTTTTTGAAGGGTTTTTTTTTTTTTCACATTGCAGACCTACTAGAGAGCTTTCCAAACAGATTCAACATTTAGTATCAGAATTGAGCGAAGTTTAAAACTCCCAATCGTCAGAATGAAGTTCTAATGAACCATGTTGTAAAAATATTCTTATTTGGACTTCAGAGCCAATAAAAAGGTGAAGAGTCGTTTTTGATCGTCTAATAAGAATATGACAACATTGTGGAAATGCCGGACACATCAGATGGTTCTGTCCACATGTCTCTAAACCAATACCACCCCTGAGACAGTTCATCAATGGGCTTTCCCCTCTACTTCCAGTTCGGTAAATAGCAGTACCGTGGTACCTTTTCAAGTCAGCCTTTTGCACAGAACCCTCAGTAGTTAGGTGTTCCAGTCCTCACTAAATGTGATCACGAGGGGCTTTATGGAATTTGCTTCAAACACGGACAGAAAGTGAAACCGTGCTTCCTCAAAGCTGGTATAGATAAGAGGAAACTGGACTGGAAAGAAATGGAAAGATGAGGAACTCCATTCGATTCCTCGCAAAACAAAGTTATTGGGAGGGGGAAAAAATAAGTAAAATATAGATAAATTCAAATTCCACATTTAGGCTCAAGCTGCCCACCCAATTTCACAATACCTATCTAAACCAACCAGAAGATCGGGGTAGCTTGAGTGATCCTGGAAAGATTTTAGGAACAAACAAAAAACAAATTCTCGGGGCCGATTTACTTTCCGAAATTTTTAAGAAATTAATACCTTAGGTTCAAGAAATTGAACCAATGTAAAAAAAATGAACAAATAATTATTAAAATAAAAATTGAATCTCTTCTCTGTTGGAAATTACAAACGTTGGGAAAGGCTTTCCATTTACATAATTCGAGAAATGAAATAGAATAATATAGGTACCAAATACTTATTAAGTACCTATTACTTGCGGGGCTACTCTGCCTACCTATTTGGCCTCAGCTCTGCTCTGACAAACTGCTAGTCGCTTAACCTAAAGGGGGTTATTCCTAAGTAATAATTACTATGCTTAAGCTAGAGGGGAACAGTTTACACTGAAACTAAAATAGTTGCGACGTAGCGTTGAAAAAAAGTGCTGGGATTGCATGAGAAAGGCCTTTGATTGAAATGGTGAGTTGGTAGGTAAGTATGCGCCAAAATCTTGTGAGGCTGTTACGAAAACCCCTGAACAGAAAAATGAACACTTTTAGCGAATTTTTGAAGAAGATTAAGTTATTGCTCTCCCCTCAAAATTTGTAGAATGTGAATTTTTGAAAAACATTTTTATGCAGAAATCCGTTTCAGGCTATTCTGAATCATATTCTGAAGTTTAACGCATTTTTTTATGTATGTACGTATATATGTATGTATATATGTTTGTATGTATGTGTCATTCCAGACGATAACTGTCCGTAGAATTGTGCTAGAAACTTCAAACAAATTTTAAAATGTTAAGGACTCAAAACGAAAGTTCAAGTTCGTTGGCCAGCATGATCGGATTACATCTTCGGGTTGAAATTTTCGAAAATGTAGTCAAAACTTTCAAAATAACCTGTTTTTTGCGATTTGTTGTGCGAAATAATTTTTTCAGCATACTAACATGTGGTATATTCGGAATCAGCGTAAAATTTCCTATAAGAATATGTATCAAGTTTTCAAAAATTTCAAAGTTGAAAAATCAGTAAAAATCGAAATAATGCCGTTCGCTAGTTGTAAAAATCGGTAATATTTGCATGAAACATGGTCCGAATTCAGATTGAACTACTCTTATGGAAGTATCCCTGTATAACCAATCCTAGAACCATGCTGTTTAAAACGGAAAAGCCAAGTGACACTTCCCCATAATTTAGGCTGTCAATAGATGCACAGAGACTACAGTTGTTTGTCTGTCAATTTCTTGCTGTAGGATACTAGATTCGAATGCAACTGACTTTATATCACTCGTAATATAAAGCCTCATCATCGATTGGCTGTGGAAATACGTTTCTTTCATATGACGTCGGTATGTTATCTTATTTTATGTCAAGATTTGATGATGTTATGATAGGATACTGTTAAGATTTCAACTGCCTTCAATACTGACCACATTGGACATCGAAATCTATGAATATTTACCTACATTTGTCTTTAAATCTACAAGATTAGTTTAATAATAATAAAGTATGAGTACCTCCTAATTATTTTTAATAATTTGATTCCGTGTTTGTCTATCAAAATCATAAACTAAAATTTCTCTACACAATCAATAGCGACTGAAATGTCGGAGATTTCTTCAAAAATTCGCTCATGGGGTCATGCTGCATAACTGGACTTTCTATCAATGACTTGGATTGCAGCATTGACAAAAAAAGTACTTACTATGAATATAGGTATCTAACTTACCACAACGTGGGGTTTACAACTTCACAAATACACCAAAAACCCTCAGGCTCGTCACAGAAAATCGGTAGAAGAAAGTCTCTCTTCTGAATCTGGCTGAAGGTACCTGACAAAATACCCAAAATTATGGTAAAACCATGAAGCACTTGGTCTAGCTAGTCCTAACGCAATATATCCACAAGTATGAGTGAACTAGGTAGGTACTCAGCTGGGAATGAGAGTTTCAAACATAATTCGTGGTGCTACCTACTGAGGTGTACCTATTGAGATATTCAAATGAGAAGAATATGTTATGTACTACTTGACGGAGAAAAAATAGTTATGCAAGACTTCTAGATAATGAAATGCAGATGGCTGTTCTTGGAAGAATAGATATGTACTGGATATGTTGACGTAGTATAAGCAAATACCGGTACTTACTAGGTAGGTAAGTAAAGTAATTAACTAACTTTTTGGAGGTGTTTCACTTACCTTAACATATATTCCAGCATGAGTATATCCTATATCCACAAACAGGTATAAAAACCGAAGGCAAATAAATACAAGTTAAACAAATCAGGTGAATAAAACCACAGGAGACTAAAACCAACTGACTGGAGAACAGCGGGAGCGGGAACGCTTGTGTCACCTGAAAACAAAACAATCGCGAAAAACGCATCGGAGGTTATCTGTGCAGAAGGTTAGTCAAGACGATTACGTTTTTTCCGGATCATGATCCGGTAACGCAGCTGTACGGAAGGATCCGTCACCGCAACTCATTGCGTCATAGTTACGGTACCGGATTGTCAATACGGCACGACGTATTGTGTTTTACGGATCTACTAGGAACTCTCTATTGAGTAGTTAGATGAGCGGCAGCTCGCTATCACTAAGTCAAGAACTCGTCAAGACGACATGAATCAACATCCGATTAGTAATTTATGAAGGATTTCGTTCCATCGTCCCAATATGACGTCACGAAAACTATACGTTGATACATCAACGTTACGTTACATTAACGTCACGTTAACGATTCGTTGAACGCATAACGTTTAGGTTGGTACGTTGGCCGCTCACCTTACTACTTGACGCTATCGGGTAACCTCATTATAATTGGTACATGTCCTTGTTGCGGTACGGGTAGGTATTTGTTATCTACTCAATACAATGGAATTCCAAGATATGAAACCATCGTTGAGCTAAATTACCTACATAATCCCTGGACATTTTATAAAAATCGCTCCATTAGTCTCAGAGTTTCACGTGTGTTAACCAACTTTAACTTGGGGCATGCGCAATACTTATTACTCAATCCATCGCGATAACAGTCGTAGGGCAACTTTCTGAAACCGATACTACTCCCTCCAAGTTTCAATGTAATCGGATAGAAAGAAGTTATGAGAATCTGACGGCAATTAAATTTATAAGAGACCATCCAGGAGCTAATCCACACAATTCCTGAAATTTTCATCAAAATTGAACTAAAATTTATTATCTATAGTTTTGGGCGTGACAAGGAATTGGCACAGACTAACATGAAGAACCAAGATTGATCAGCAAGCCTAAATACGCAAAAAGCAAGTGAAAATTTCACTTCATTTTCATTTGGAGGGAATAATCATGATCGAACAAAAACCTTTCCTTAGCTTCTTTTGTGAGGTAAAAAAATTTGAAGAGGGGAAAAATGACAACACTACCTAGTTTTAAAATAATCAGATAGGTATTGCTCTAATATTCTGAATACTGAAATGATCTAATTCATAGTTGGTTAACTTTTTCCAAGTAATGTTCAGCTAACGAATATAAATTTCATGATTTTATCGAATTTTTGTAGAAACCTATTGCAACGGCTCCAATAATTTATAAATCACTAGTTAGTACACCCGTGCCAATTGAATCGGAGTAATCCAAACATACTCGACAGTCAAATCCCCAGTTTTTTCAGTGATGACAAAGATACCCCATTCCCCCCTCCTCGCCTAAAACACCCCCTATGGGACGGATTTGAAATTTTAAATCTTTTAAACCTTCTCTGGACTTCAACAAATAATTTAAGTCCAAATTAAGCCAAATCGGTCCAGCCGTCCTCGAATTTTAGTGAGACTAACGAACAGCAATTGATTTATATCCCCCCCCCCCCCCCCTATTTTCTATAATTGCCATGAGTAAAAAAGTCTATCGTTATTCTCCACAATTTTTTTCGTGAATTCCAAAAATGACAATAAGGTTGGATTGTCTGTCAAAGGCTTTCTCTCCCTGAGAGCTTTGGAATCATAACATCATAACATAGTCGATATTGTTAAAATCCCTTTATAAACGTCGTCTATCGTACCAACTGAAATAATTACAATGGAATTTTTTTTAAAAAAATTAGTATGCTGCAATTTTAATATCTATAGACGGACGAGTGAATCGGAATTATTATGTGTATTACCATTACTTTTTATCGATAGGTGCCTACGTCAATTATACTTGGGTGATACGTAGGTACACGAACTCCGAATAACGATTATCTAGATAAGCATTGCGTAGGAGAGCTATCTAATACGAAAACAATAAATATTTGATAAAGTTATAAGCATCGTTTTTATAAGTAGGTCGGATCTGAAGTAGGTCAGAACCCACCTCAGGAGGATGTTTGTATACGTTGTAAATGATGTTATACGGGCTTTTCTTAGTGATATTCGAGAATGGAAGTAGGATTTTCACAATACAAGAGAGCAAAAACGTTATTGTCGGGTAACGGAGGGTTGTTAGGGGACAGATATTTCCCGATGTTCTTTAGATAAGTATAAAAGCAGTGATTTCAGCAAGATTTAACGAACCAGAACATTCCTGATCTAAGCAATCAAGTTGCTACTAAGAAGCGTTACTGACTTCATCATCATTACATTCGGTAAACGTTTTTGTAGCTTTTGAAGGAAATTGATTCACAAGATGAACGAGGCGAAACTTAAACTAGAATTCCATATTGGGCAAGTGATTCTCAACAGCGTTTTGAAATTTTAATATTCAATGGAATATTAATCATAATGGCCATTCAAAGAGGAAAGCAAAGCAGTTTACCATAAAATTTAAAGTTAAAAATGAATAGTTAAACATTTACTTTTGCAATTCCATAAGTATCCAAAAATAATAAATGCACAGCGTAATCCAGTATATACCACAAGAGATGTAGTCGCGGGGAAAGTTATTGCACCAAGACCAAGATTAACGCTGTCAGCACAACGTCCAAACTTTATTATGTCATTTATTATTATGTCATCATCATTTACGGCTAGATAGTCATATGATTCGCGCTAGATAGTCATATGAAAAGAGCTCAAAAATTATACTAGACCAAACTACAAAAAGAAAATTTTAACGTGGCTTGTGAAAAATGGGGCAGTTGCGAAACTATGCTAAACAGCATATATGTATAATATTATAAAACAATAATTTTACTGTAGAAAGTTTTTCTACTTATAGAAGATAGTGACATCAAATACCATCTTCTTCTTTATATATAATTCCGAACGGTCTTTGAAATTGTGAAGAACTTCTCGGTCCGATTTTAGTGTTAGACTGCTCATTCGAATCAGCACGGCCCCAAGTTTGTTGCAAAAGTGTCGCCGTTCGTCTCTATACCCGCCTTGATCGTGTTCTAGGCGGTCCTTATCAACGAGAGTTGTTTATTAGGCTGTGGCGGTAACAACAGTTGCCATCAATTCACGGTAAGTAAGAAACGTAGTGTAGTTACTAACATCTAGGAGAGTTATTTCTGAACGAAGAAATTGAAACTGAAGAACTTAGCGGACTTTATATATAATTCCGAACGGTCTTTATATATAATTCCGAATCAGCACGGCCCCAAGTTTGTTGCTAAAGTGTCGGTAAGTAAGAAACGTAGTGATGGGGTCTTTTCTGATCAGCTGAGCGAGCTAAATTCTTTCCTGTTCACTGTAGGAAGTTGAAATTTGATAGGTAGGCACTCTGGGACATTAAGAGACGAGTGAAGTGATGGGGTCTTTTCTGATCAACTGAGTGAGCTAAATTCTTTCCTGTTCACTGTAGGAAGTTGAAATTTGATAGGTAGGACTTATATCGTTACTATGATGTGCTGAGTTCCTGTTAGGTACTACTGTTATACGGACTAGATTAGGGCTTTCCAAGCCCTAACAGGCCTCTAGTTGTAATTATAATATTTAAGCTATGTGTAGATTATGTAGACGCATATGCGATGTTATGTCAACATGCTATGTTCGAAATTGTAGGCAAATCGCCAAGACCTTAACCAACAGCACGGGCCAAGCCTACCGTTGGAAAAGTAAGCTAGGCGAGTAGCCTTGTTCTACTTTTCTACTATCATCATATGCATTTGTTTCTATTGAAATATATAAAATAAAAATGCAGCCAATGTGATAGGAACGCTACCGCTCTCTATTCAAATGCAGGAAATATATAACCTTCTTTTATGACTCAACCATTTAGTATCACACCATCCACGTCTCACACTTGTCACTTTATGTTACCATTGAAATGTTGAATATTGAATAAAGTTAATAAATCAGACACACTATTATTAAGTTTGGAGCTTAAAAAGACTTTTTGAAAATCAAACAACAAGAAACAACTTTTAAGAAAATATTAAACCATGGAAAACAGCGATACTGGTGACGCAATATCTCAGCATTCGTTTGTCTGATTTTGATGATTTTTTCGAAGATAGATTTTGCAAGGATCTAAATATTTGCGGAAACAGATTTCAAAAATAATAATTTCGTGTTTTGTTCCAGCAGCACAAAGTTAAGATTCTTAGATCACACTTTTGAGCAGCTTTGGCAGTCCATTAAGAATTTATAGCTTCATATATTAAAAAACAAAGTCCGCAGATTTCTGTAGGAAGTTTAGCTGTAACTTTGTAAAGGAAGAAAAACAACATTATTTGTTGAGTAGAACTGGTTGAGTACAAAAATCACAAATTTTCAGGAGAGGCGAAAAACAAACAACAGCCGATATCAAAACTTCGTCCTGGTTCAAATGAACTAAAATGAGTCTATCAGTGTGACTTAGCTACAAAACTAAGAATGGGTTGTAACGACAAAGAAATTAGAAGAAGGGTTGATCGTTTTCTTTATCAGGGAATGAGTGATTACGATGCCAGCTCACTCTAGTAGCAGGTTGGGGAAGGTAGATCGGCTGGTTATGTGTGTGACGAGTAGGTGTGACACCCAACATAACTAACAGCTCAGATTTCTGGCATGGGAATGATTGATGACGACGCCAACTCACTCAAGTAGCAGTTATGGGGAGGTTGATTAGCTTTATCAGGGTGTGCCTACCCTTAGTTGTGATACCCAACATACCTATACAGTTCATATTTTCGGCATGCGATCGTGGGTTCTCCATTATCTAAGTAATGATGCAAAATGATTTACAGTGTATCAGAACAGCTAGTAAAGAAATGGATGCGACTAAAAAGTCACAGAATGGAAAATAGAAAGTAAAAGACTTTAGCGAGGTGGAAATAAGAGGGATAGTTGGAAGAGGCGGGTGATGCGGATTACGAGGGGGTGAATTCTGAGGGAATTTTATAATAGAGCCTTCAATTTTTTAGATAAAAACTCCAATATATCGTTTTATTCAGAATTGAGTCTAGTTTGTTTTTAAGCCGAAAAAATAAAAAATTATATATTAAATGTTTACGATAATAAAATTTAATATAAAATGTATAAGATAGAAAAATAAAGAAACAAAATGTATAATAAATAGTTTATCTTGCACTTGGTAACCAACACCAGAGTAAACTACCATTAATAGTAACAATGATCGCGGTGTAGTCAAGCAACGTGCAAACCCAACATACTCGCCTTGATTCATTCAGGCAAATCAATAACTCAGAGAAAATCAAACAATCATAAAATCAAGGGAACGAAATAAAATACCGATGGTAATTCACCAAAACAGCCCTCAGGGGCAATAATGAATTTAAAACAACATTATTATTACATTAACGAGAGCGAGATGTGAACAGGTTGGTTTGATTTCAATGTTGGAGCCCAGAGCGCACTTTGTTCTATGTGTAATTTAACGGAAGAAGAGAAAAGGCATCACTTCGTATGCAAATGCCCCATAATGATGGAGTTCCGTAACAGGTATTTCGGAAGAGATATTTGTAATCGTGGGCAGCAATCCCAAACTTCATTGGGAAAGATTGGAATGTAGGTACTATACCTTTTCCTGATAGAATCTCTGAGATTCAGAAAATTCTTAACAGAGAACTCTGTAGGCTGCAGCTTTGTAGAAAACGTTGTAGCTTTGTAGGTGTTCTTGTTTTCTCAACAAAACATTTTATAGGCTGATTGATCTTAACAACTTAAAAAAAACTCGGCGCTCCGCGCCTCGCCAGGGGGCAAGCCCCCTGGACCCCCGGTTACCTCTATTTACATACTTCGGACGAAATTATTGAAACACAGAATGTGTTTGCGTTGTCGCGCAACCAAGTGACAACCAAACAAGCGTCATTGTTTACTATTCATTTACTATTCATGCTCATAACTCAGGTTGATGGCCACGCACTTCACAGTAGTTAACATAATATGGTTGGATAAATCAGGAGCTTTCCAACGAATGGTGAACGATTTCTGTGCGATTAAAATTGCGGAAGTTCCATTTCCCTACCAACGGCTCGGTTGTACGTGAAAATCATAAGAAAATTTACAAGCGGTTGCAATCATGTTGACAATATCAATTATTGAGAATGATCATCTGTGTGTAAACAATTGATTCAAATAACCATGCTCATAACTCAGGTTGATGGCCACGCACTTCGCAGTAGTTAACATAATATGGTTGGATAAATCAGGAGCTTTCCAACGAATGGTGAACGATTTCTGTGCGATTAAAATTGCGGAAGTTCCATTTCCCTACCAACGGCTCGGTTGTACGTGAAAATCATGTACGTCACACATTTCGTTACCATCCCGCGTTCCATTTTCGGCTAGTTAGTCCATGGCTAAAACACATTCTGTGTTAAAAAAAAAAAAAAAAAAAACAATTAAAAAACACCAATCTGTCTCGGGACACCTAGCAGATGTAAAAGATCGAAACTATTTTTGTGACACCGAAACTACTTTTTCTTCTTTCTGGGAAAGTATGTTGAGTGGAAAACCATTCTGACTCGTACCTATGTCCTTTCTTCAATCCAAACATTGCATATCCACCTGAAGATGTTTAAGTAGGTCTGGGGAAGGATTTAGAGAGGAAAAAGCCAATTTAAGAAGAGATGTGCAGTATGCTGTAGGTACATAAAAAAAATAAAATAAATAAATAAAAAATAAAAAATAGTCATCGATATTAAAGTCGATTGTGAGCTATGTCAGTTGAAAAGGTCAAAACCGAGCAGTCTCTGACAAACCTTTCAAGAAACCATATTGTGGTACCCTTTGTCAAATCGTAAATTTACAATTGACAATAGTGAACATCCGAAAAAATAATTAGCTGAGGTTTCAGCTTGCAGTTGTGACCCCGTTCCCAAACGGAATGCAGACATGTGCAAAAGTACTTGTCAGCAGATTACAAGAAATAGCGTGATGTCAAAATGAGTTTAAATTCCCCCACTATGTTTAACAACCAGTGAGGAGTGAAAGAGAAAAGTTGAGCCCCTGATGCAATCGTCACAATTCGTAGCCAATGAACGATTGAAGCGATTCACAAAGGACGAACTGGAGGGAGGTTTGCGTACAACGATTGGATTAACAAAAAATTGAGGAATTTAGGGGATTCGTGCACGCCCACAAGGAGAATACAAAACAACTTTGACAACCAGAGCTCGGAGTCGTGCCGTAATAGCTGTCGTCCCGTAAACAAGGCCTAAATGAGGAGCAGTCTGGGAAGCCGATAAACTGCAACCCCCTTGATATTCGACGCTTGCAGTTTACTATCCCCCGAGGAAGGGAGATCGAAGACAAGCCCGGACCAATTAGCCCTGGACCACGCCGCTGGAGGGAAATTCCTGGATCGAAAAGAAAAGCCGTTTTCCTGGCCAACACGGTAAGCCTCTCAGCTTCTAAACCACTCATCAAATAGTTTCTCTGACTCCCATTCGAGCCTACCTAACACTCCAAGAGAACGTTCCACAACTTTCCTCGGTCGGGTCGCGTCCGAAAGAAACCACCCGCGAAGCGTTAGGGTGATTTTAGAGGCATTAGGTAGGGATTTAGACTGTAGGGTAGACTGACAACGAAAAAAACGAAAGTTCGAAGTTTTGAGAGGCCCAAAGCTCAGATGATTGCATCAGATGCGAGGAACAACTCCTGAAAATTTCAGTCCGAACCGATAACCCCTTGAGGTCTCCTAAACCCGTTTTTTGATAATTGAATTATCGATTTTAGAACACTAGACGCTTAGGACAAAAAGACGGTTAGGACATGAATGATCCATGCGTCTGGACACTTTTTATACTCTATTCCTATGTTTTCGGTGTCGCGGAACACGATGCCGCCATTATTGCAAGCGCAGAAGCTGTATTTCTTTTGATATTCAAGAAATCAGTCCAAATTAGTGATGGAAAATAGGCATTTTTTGCCGTTTTTATCTAGTTTTGACAGGGAAAAAAATTGTTTGTGGGTCTTTTCTGCTTCGGACCTGGTTTCCTGGCTTGTTCCGAATGTAACAAGACCAATTTTGTCCTATAATATATTGTCCTTTTTTAAATATCTGCTCAAGAGCCGAGTTAGCTTTTTTAATGGTAACCGCTCTATACTTACCAGTAGCTGCGAAATCAAAATTTAACGCCCTGAAGACCTTTTTATCCCATTATTTTATGTTTTGGGGCTCGTTGAACATTACGTGCTAGTAGTTGTGCCACTATTGAATATAGAACGGTTACCATTAAATAAGTCGACTTGGCTCTTGAGCTGATATTTCGAGAAGAAAAATGTATTATGGGACAAACTTAGTCTTGTCATATTCAGAATAAGTCACAGAACAAAGTCCAAGCCAGAGGAGACACTCATAAATAGTTTTTCCCAACCAAAACTAGGTGTAACCGGCTAAAAATTCCTTATTTCTATTAATTTTGTCCACTGATTTTTTGAACATCAAGAAAAATCCACTCTATTCACCGATTTTTGACACCTAGCTCTTGATTATTAACCGAAATACGAGTCCTACGCCTCCACTACTAGCACGTAATGTTCAACGAGCCCAAAAACATAAAATAATGGGATAAAAAGGGCTTCAGGGCGTTAAATTTTGATTTCGCAGCTACTGGTAAGTATAGAGCGGTTACCATTAAAAAAGCTAACTCGGCTCTTGAGCAGATATTTCCAAACGGACAATATACATTACAGTCGGAACAAGCCAGGAAACAAGGTCCGAAGCAGAAAAGACCTGTAAACAATTTTTTTCCCAGTCAAAACTAGATAAAAACGGCAAAAAATGCCTTTTTCCCATCACTAATTTGGACTGATTTGTTGAATATTAAAAGAAATACAGCTTCTGCGCTTGCAATAATGGCGGCATCGTGTTCCACCACACCGAAAACATATTAATAGAGTATAAAAAGTGTCCAGACGCATGGATCTTTCATGTCCTAACCGTCTTTTTGTCCTAAGCGTCTAGTGTTCTAAAATCGATAATTCAATTATCAAAAACGGGTTTAGGAGACCTCAAGGGGTTATCGGTTCGGACTGAAATTTTCAGGAGTTGTTCCTAGCATCTGATGCAGTCATCTGAGATTTGAGCCCCTCAAAAATTCGAACTTTCGTTTTTTTTGTTGTCAGTCTACTGTAGGGGTTAGAGTGTAAAAAACTATCGTAGAGTTAAGCGCAATTGGACAGTTTCTAAAAGTTAGGTTTATAAGTGTGTGTGAACAATTGACGAAATAACTACGTGTCTATAATAATATATATCGATTTGCTTTTCTTAAAATTGCCACTTGTTCAGCTAATCATTTCACCACCTTTGCCATTATTCCTTTCATGGTAGCGCAGGAACAGGAGAAATAGAGGGGCTGATATTTTCTTGATCGATCACGCGTCCGGAGGCTGACAACCCCACGTGACGATAATAGGGGTTTAAATCAAGGGGACAAGGGATTAAGCACCCCCCCCCCCCCCCACCAATACGCTTACACTCTTATTAACCTTTGCAGTTACGATCAGAGGGTCCATGGAAACGTGGCACGGGCGTTATTGGACACTGGGTCACAAAGGTCTTACATCCGCAAAGATTTAGCCAAAGAGATGGACTATCAACCAATAAAATCAGAAATCTGCCAAGTTGGGTGTGGCACATTATGGTGGTTCAAAAAAAAAAGTTCTGGAATTTCTGGTCCCCATTGTGTTTTTGCTTCCTCGGTATGTCAGGATGACCCTCCTAAATTTTTAGCAAAAAATATTAATCCTAACCACTTTACCTGGGTCGATTTTTGCCAGTTATCGACCGCTATCGTAAACCAACCTCTAAATTGGTGCCAAGGTCATGATTTGAAGGATGGATTTCAATTTTTTTGGGTCGATTTATGGGTTTTCGCATGCGTTGAACACGATGAACTTATTTATTTTACGCTCCGTCCACTAGTTATCCCGTAAGCTGGCAGAGGGCGCTGCTTGAAGATAAGTAAAAATCGAAAATTTCACCGAAAATGCTGTCGCCTGGTTAAGAATTGTACTAGAAACATGCTATTATGGTCGGATAATATGCTTTGGCATGTTCTGAACATGATCCCGTTTTTTACTATACTTTTCCACCGATGATTACTCCGTTTATCGGCCATAAACCTCAAATTAATTGTAGGGTAATATACAAATTCACCCTAATTTCACCGGAAATTATGTCGCGTTGATAATTTAAGGTCCCGAAATACCTTGTATCGATAAAATTTGGTATTTTCCAGGACACTCGGTACAAAGCCGTTGGTAATTTGGCAAGGACTTGAACCGGCATTGTACTTATTCGCTTAACGACCCGATACCATTGTACAAGCTTTTACACGTGAACAGTACCGCTGACAATAGCTAACCCTACGCTCAAACGATCCACTCACAGTTCATACAATTCAGAACTACGAATTTGACCCCGGAAAACCGATAGAAACTAAGTAATTTTACAGAAAAATGGGGAAATTTAGCTATTTCCTCCATTTTGCCGCTATATTTGGCAAACAAGTACAATGCCGGTTCAAGTCCTTGCCAAATTACCATCGGCTTTGTACCGAGTATCCTGGAAAATATTTTATAATTTTATCGACACAAGGTATTTCGGGACCTTAAATTATCAACACGACATAATTTCCGGTGAAATTAGGGTGAATTTGTCTATTACCCTACAATTAATTTGAGGTTTATGGCCAATAAACGGAGTAATCATCGGCGGAAAAGTATAGTAAAAAACGGGATCATGTTCAGAACATGCCAAAGCATATTATCCGACCATAATAGCATGTTTCTAGTACAATTCTTAACCAGGCGACAGCATTTTCGGTGAAATTGTCGATTTTTACTTATCTTCAAGCAGCGCCCTCTGCCAGTTTACGGGATTACTAGTGGACGGAGCGTAAAATAAATAAGTTCATCGTGTTCAGCGCATGCGAAAACCTATAAATTGACCCAAAAAAATTGAAATCCGTCCTTCAAATCATCCCCCCGGCACCAATTTAGAGGTTGGTTTACGATAGCGGTCGATAACTGGCAAAAATCGACCCAGGTAAAGTGGTTAGGATTAATATTTTTTGCTAAAAATTTAGGAGGGTCATCCTGACATACCGAGGAAGTAAAAACACAATGGGGACCAGAAATCCCAGAACTTTTTTTTTTTTTTTTTTTTTTTTTTTGAACCACCCTAGTGGCACATAGTTTACCTATCATGAATGCTTAGATCATTGAAAAGTTTTGAATGATGTAAAATTCCATAGCGGAAAAATTAAGCATTTTAAGGTTAATTCTATATGCGTAAAAGTGCTGCCTAGTCAGTCTAAACCTCGTTAAAATGTGGTTTTATCAGTAAAAAATTCAAAGTTCTTCTGAGGGAGGGTCCTCGGACAGAAAAGAGAGCTCAGGGCTGAGAAAAGTGGCTGCCCAGGGCTAGGGATTCCTAACAACTACCAACTAGGGTAGACCTTAACAACTCCAACAGCTGTTTCTTATCGCGATTAGGAGTTGATTTTTTAAAAAGTTGAAACACTGAAATTTGATTTAAATTAATTTTGAATAAACATTTAAATGAGAGAGACTAGATGGTATCATTCCTACATTCCAAGAAATTCATATACGTAGGAGGATAGATACTAGTTGATGGAAGGGTTGCGACAGAAAACTATGGAAATCTCGTCAGATAAGAAGTCAATACATACAAATTTCTACTCAATAGGAAACGTGTAAATCGGGTTACCAAACTTTGTTAGGTACCTACAAAGATATCAACCTAATCTCTACGCTGGTTGAGTGAAAGCACTACGGAAAAGTACCTGCGTTTCATACTTCTTTCATATTAATGCGAAACGAGCTTGAGTACGGGAAGTTTGAAATGTTGCGTTTTATTGAAAACGATCCCATCACCTACAAACTCGTCAATGAGGGCTGAGGTTATGTGACTGAACATTCTTTTTCCCGAGTGACTCGTGGCCGTTTGTTAAATAATGTTGAACTTAAATGTTTAAAATCATTAAATATTATTATACTTTTGGTAATTAAAAAGTGGAAATTGACGGCTCCGTACACTCACAACTTAAAGATAGTCATCCGCTAACCTTTTAATTCCTCGAGGGTCGGGTAGTTAGTTAATCAGCTTTTATAATCAGATTTTCAAGTTTTGACAGACGAATTAACCAACGACGGGTGTCGGTGAAAGAAAAATTGCTCTAATGTCTGATTAAGCTCAAACATAACGCCGCGTTAACGCTAATTCTTGACTAACTCAAACGGTGAAACTGGCCTAATGTGTCAAAGTAAAAACATAAATTGTCAAAATAAAAGCGTTGATTATTTGTCACTAGAGGACTAAGACATTGCAGAGGCTACATTAAATAGTAATGTACTAAAAAGATGAATAATTAGTTCAATCTCATTTATTAGTTAATTTTCAACAAATACAGGGTGTCTCAACTTAAGTAGGCAAGACTTCAGGGATCAATTCTACAAGTAATTTGCAACAAAAAGTGTCTCGTGAGAGGCTTCGTTTTCGAGTTATTGACGATCTAAGATTTTTTTCGTGTTTTCGACCTTATCTCCTAAAAATGGCTGTGACCCCATCATTCTTTGAGTATTCTCAAACCTGAGGATACCGTTGGAAAGAACGTTAAATTTCCTATCTTTCGGATGCCAAATCATAATTATTCAAGAGAGTTAAGATACCGAAAAAAAGAGGTCAAAGTACAAACTTTGTAAAATTCTAAAGATTTGGGTTTTTTCAATCTGATTCCTCCCTCCATAAAAAAAAAATGAACAGTCGTTTGCAAGTACAGTAAAAACTTCAAAATCTTATCAGCTTTCTAACAGTATAGCCAAAAAATTGATAAAAGTAACAACAAGGAGAAAAAACGGCTTTTGAATGCGAAAAAACGTGGTATTTTTAAAGAAAATCGATGGATTTCAGGAAAAAACGATCTCCCACAACTTTATGATTTAAATGTCGAATTCTACGTAATTTTTCACGCTGAATCGAATGGTGACACTTGCAGACCTCTACGACTAACGAATAAGGGCGAAAGTGCCCTTCTCTGAGTTTCGAGGGTCAAAGGGCACTTTCGCCCTTATTCGTTAGTCGTAGAGGTCTGCAAGTGTCACCATTCGATTCAGCGTGAAAAATTACGTAGAATTCGACATTTAAATCATAAAGTTGTGGGAGATCGTTTTTTCCTGAAATCCATCGATTTTCGTTAAAAATACCACGTTTTTTTGCATTCAAAAGCCGTTTTTTCTCCTTGTTGTTACTTTTATCAATTTTTTGGCTATACCGTTAGAAAGCTGATAAGATTTTGAAGTTTTTACTGTACTTGCAAACATTTTTTTTATGGAGGGAGGAATCAGATTGAAAAAACCCAAATTTTGAGAATTTTACAAATTTTGTACTTTGACCTCTTTTTCCGGTATCTTAACTCTCTTGAATAATTATGATTTGGCATCAAAAAGATAGGAAATTTAACGTTCTTTCCAACGGTATCCTCAGGTTTGAGAATACTCAAATAATGATGGGGTCACAGCCATTTTTAGGAGATAAGGTCGAAAACACGAAAAAAATCTTAGATCGTCAATAACTCGAAAACGAAGCCTCTAATAAATAACACTTCACGAGACACTTTTTGTTGCAAATTACTTGTAGAATTGATCCCTGAGGTCTTGTCTACTTAAGTTGAGACACCCTGTATATACAAATTTATAAGGGTTTTTTTTATCCTGTGAAATCAAGGTTATTCTCATTAGTTCTTTTTTAGGTTGATTGTATATTATTTTGATGTTCTAGTAAAACCTCTTTACCTTATCAGTCCCCTTATACGATGTGGTAAAACCTTTATAAAGAGTACCTACTTACGTATTTAGTACCATTGTCTTTGATATTCTTGGAGGCCTTTAAAATTACCAGTGATATGTTCAATTGAAGGAGAAACCTCTAACAAAGAAAGGAAATTTGTATACTATGAAATTTTGCAAAGTTATGGGTTGATTGTAAATGGCAAAGATTTCGTTTTAAGCAAGAATCATCAGAAAGATTATGTTATTAACATTTTATGTCTTTAGTTGCTGACTCGTATGTGTTGCAGACTCGTATGCAAGCTCTAAGAGCCACTCAGCTGATCCGGACCCTGGGCATCGTCAAGAAATGTCCTAAAGATGCTACATACGAAATTACAGCTTCCTAGAGTATAAAGCATAGAAATTAGATTTAAAAGCCACTCATCTGATCCGGACCCTGGGCATCGTCAAGTAGATGTCCTAAAGAGGCTACATACGAAATTACAGCTTCCTAGAGTGTAAAGTATAGAAATTACATATTAAAATGATTTAACCACCGCTTCACAAATCAAACCGTTTTCGCAATATTCGGATCACCTGCTATGAATCAAATCATCGAAACACCAGCTCAATGAAATCATCAGAAATTAACAAGCATCATCATGTTCATAATATCAATTATTGAGATTGATCACCTGTGCGTAAACAATTATTCATATAACCACGCTCATAACTCGTTGCTCATAATGCTTGTTGGCCACGCACTTCGCAGTAGTTAACATAATATGGTTGGATAAATCGAGAGCTTTCAAACGAATGGTCAACGAATTTTGTGGAATGAAAAACGACTAAGTACCATTTCCCTAGAAACGACTCGGTTGTAAGCGGAATTCACCAGAAAACAACCGTAACGCTTTTTTTTTAAAGCTTTTTGTTAACGCTTTTTTCGTTTATGTGCTAAAGTAAAGACATAAAATGTCAAAACGGCCTGCTAGAAGGATGTTATATGGACCACTTCCCACAATAGTTCGGCACCTCACAATCCCATTCGTGAGTGATGCTTTTTCTTTCCTTCAACTTCCTGAAAATGATGTTTGAATGAACCAGGCGAGATTTTTATCAGATGGTAAATAGGGT
The DNA here is from genome assembly GCA_030762985.1 of Adelphocoris suturalis. Lineage (NCBI taxonomy): Eukaryota > Metazoa > Arthropoda > Insecta > Hemiptera > Miridae > Adelphocoris > Adelphocoris suturalis. The sequence goes on from CM061046.1 coordinate 20,979,853, forward strand.
TTCCAGATCTACTTTAATTTAAAGTATTACTTTATTTTCGTTCAAAATACTGTATACTGTATTACAAATTTAAAGTAGACCAAAATACTTTATATTTGAAACGAAGAAGAAAAGTTCAGCCCTCGCACCAACTTACTAGTCAAGGACAAGGTCTAATTATTTACTTTTTTGTCAAGTATAAAAATTTCTTTCAAATTGTCAATTTCCAAAGTTTTTCTGAATTTTCAATTTTCACAGCTCTTTTCCGAATTTTTAATATTTTATAGGTACAGTGTTTCAGAGAAAGAAAGACGGACTGAATGAATGACGAGTTCCCAAAAAGTTCCTAACGTCCTTAGTCCTTACGTGCCCTATAGATGCACGCGATTTTTTTTTAGTGAGAACAAGATTGGAAATGATGTTCCTAATTACATTCATGTATGTGATAAAACCTTACTGAAATATGGATTCGTTAAGATTGAAATGTCTAGTAATGTTTTCTTCGGAATAAAAATGTTTTGACCAACGTACAGTAAAAATATTACTATCCATGGTTCTTTTTTATTTCCTCATACCGAACTTTCTTATTTTCAGTAATCTGACACATTCAAGACCTTGTGTGCAGATGCTGAACGAAAAATACCTTAGTGTGTAAGTCGAGAACGTTAACTTTAATGAATACTTTAACTTTCATTGAAATACTTTACTTTTCCTTGGTTGGAGCAAGGATATACTTTATACAGGGTGAGTCTCTCGCAAATGCAAAAAAAACATTTGGGTAAAACTACATCAAAAATGGAGTAAAATGCCGCCAACTGCATATTTTTATCTCAATCCGTTCTCGAGATATGATTTTTTAAAGGTTTTTTCAGGAAAACCGTGTTTTTTTCCTTTTAAACTCAACTTTCTTCACTTTACTTCATTTAATTTTAATTTTTGACCACATTTTCGGAATCAGCACTAAATTTACTATAAGAATAGTGTACTTGGGTTCTTGAAAAGTACCATCCAAAGGCCCTCACATCAGCTCAAACATTGACGATTTTGAAAAAATAATATTTCTGAAAATCTTTAAAACTTTACTACTTTTTTAAAAAGAATCCTAGAAACTGGCAAATCTCATGAAAGCTGCTTCGTCTAATATTCTTTCCAACGGTATAATCAAGTTTACTTTTATTTTGTTATTTAGTGGAGAAAATGATGTTTTAATGTTAAAAAATGTGGGTTTTTCAATGAAATCGTTGGTTTTCTCGAAAGATGACCCTCCATTAACCTACGAGTCTATGTATTTTTTCACGCTGTATCGAGTGGTAACATTTGTAGATCTCTCCAACTCCGTTAAAACCGAGTTTTACACTTAAAATCGCAAATATTTAGTTTGTTTATTACGATTAAATGTATGTGTGTTATAGGGTAAAACTGGTTAATTAAAGTGTACAACTCGATTATAACGTAGAGATCTGCAAGAGTTTCCATTCGATCCAGCGAGAAAAAATACATAGAAACCAAACCCATACTCGTTGGTTCATGGAGGGTCATCTTTCGAGAAAACCATCAATTTCATTGTAAAACCCACATTTTTTAACATTAAAATATTATTTTCTCCCCTAAATAACAAAATAAAAGTTAAATTGATAATACCGTTGGAAAGCATATTAGATGAAGCAGTTTTCATGAGATTTGCCAGTTTCCAGGATTCTTTTTAAAAGAGTAGTACAGTTTTGAAGATTTTCAGAAATATTATTTTTTCAAAATCGTCAATGTTTGAGCTGATGTGAGGGCCTTTGGATGGTACTTTTCAAAAACCCAAGTACACTATTCTTATAGTAAATTTAGTGCTGATTCCGAAAATGTGGTCAACAATTAAAATTAAATGAAGTGAAGTGAAGAAAGTTGAGTTTAAAAGGAAAAAAACACGGTTTTCCTGAAAAAACCTTTAAAAAATCATATCTCGAGAACGGATTGAGATAAAAATATGCAGTTGGCGGCATTTTACTCCATTTTTGATGTAGTTTTACCCAAATTTTTTTTTGCATTTGCGAGAGACTCACCCTGTATTATGATCCGAAAAAATCTGGCAACCCTAATGGTAAATGTCTGTGCGCCGAATGTTAACGAAGCTGCAACCCGCAGTACACACGTGCAATCGGTTATTTTTTTAAGCGGAATGGAACAGGTGTCCGACAGGTAGCGCACCCAAGCGGACGGCCGCTTAAAGAACTCGAGGCCACATCATCAACTCAACTGGCCGCTGCCCTTCACCAACGTACAACGGAATCGAAGAAGCGGAATCGAGTCAGTCTGGAAGCGGAGTCGCGCACGGGTAGTGGGTGTGGTGGATTCTTCTTTGTGGCGTCGTGTGTTTTTTTTAGTGGCATCATGTGTTTTTAGTGGAATCATGTGGTAGTGGCATCATGTGGCTTACGTGTTTGTTAGCGGTTCTCCACTGCAGGGCCGCGCTCTCCCAGGGCGGCCGCCAGTATTTCGACAAAGACGGCAACTACGTCCCGCCGCAGACCTCCGACGTCGACTACAAGACGTACACGTACGGGAACCGACGGTACGGGAACCCTCTGAGCAATCAGGGGGCGCCCCCTGGCTACCAAGTTCCCCCCTCGTCGTACCCCGGGATACCCAATTTCCCTCCCAATCAGTACAACCCGTCTTACAATCCGGACTTGTACAATCCGATCTCTTACAACCCGAACTACGGGCCGCTAGACGTCAACCGCGGCCTCCCTCGGCCCGACGACCCGAGATTTGACGTAAGTACCCAAAACCCATTTTTTTTTCAACCTAATCCAGGAAATGATTACATTCTCACTCAGCTGATAAGCTCTCAATTAAGGCTGACTCATCTCAGTTCTTATCGAGAGAAACGTATCCCCACATCAACAAGTTGTGTCATTGCGTAACCATAGCAACCTTTTGCGTCGCATATACGCATGCGTCCCTTTGTTGTCAAACAAGTTTCACTTAGCTAGTATGAGATGGGCGTGGGCTGCGCCTCCTCACTTCTCTCAACCTTCAGTTTATATTTATCGCAGTTCGATGTCACATTTAAAAGTGTTTGTCATGCAGCATGACTAAAAGAGCGACTTTCCAAAGTAAAATAAGGTGGATAAATTTTTTTTTTCAAAAATATTTTATTTCCAAATTTTTGTGAATAGGTTTAGGGTGGAGGCACCAATAGTAGCCACCCCTGCCAGTAGTAGTCATCCATGAACTTTAGATTTGAAAAATAAGGATTTGGCACCATCAAGACATTCGACATTAGCACCATTTTAAAGCAGGAGATGTCAGCTGCGCATTCCAACCGTTCTCGCCATAATTAAGAAACCAGTGTGATTAACAACACGCCTTATAACTACGGTGACCATACGTCCCGATTTTATCAGGACAGTCCCGATTTTAAAGCCTGTGTCCCGGGGTCCCGAATTGGGAAAGAAATGTCCCGATTTTCAGCATGCAGCAATAAAGATTTTAGCATGAATATGCTTTAGCCGTGACCTAACTACCGAAAAATGTCCCGCGAGAGTGCAACGAAAGTAGCGCCAATAATTGTGATGATTTCCCCTTACAACCGAGTCGTTGCTAGGGATATGATACTTCGTCGTTTTTCATCCCACAAAATTCGTTGACCATTCGTTCGAAAGCTCTCGATTTATCCAACCATACTATATTAACTACTGCGAAGTGCGTGGACAACAAGCTGAGTTATGAGCATGGTTATATGAATAATTGTTTACACACAGGTGATCATTCTCAATTATTGATATTGTGAACATGATTGCAACCGCTTGTTAATTTCTGATGATTTCATTGAGCTGGTGTTTCGATTATGTGATTCATAGCAGGTGATCCGAATATTGCGAGAACGGTTAGATTTGTGAAGCGGTGGTTAAATTATTTTAATAGGTAATTTCTATACTTTACACTATAGGAAGCTGTAATTTCGTATGTAGCCTCTTTAGCCTCTTTCTATAATAAAGTGAATGTTTACTCGCGAGTTTCTATTTGGAGATCATCATCTCACAAGAGCTCAATCGTCGTGATCATTTCTATAATAAAGTGAGAGCGAGGAGCTAAAACATGATTCCATGTTTTAGGATTGATGGCAGAATGATAAACAGAGTTCAGAGGCCGATGGGGGGTCGGGTTCAGAGAATCGACGAGGAGTGAGTCGTGTACGGCTAAAGCATATTCATGTTTTTTTAATTTTAGCCGTCAGGCTCAAAGGAACTGTGGTGTTTTTTTGTTTTTTTTTTTTTCAAAAATATTTTATTTCCAAATCTTTGTGAACAGGTTTAGGGTGGAGGCACCAATAGTAGCCACCCCTGCCAGTAGTAGTCATCCATGAACTTTAGATTTGAAAAATAAGGATTTGGCACCATCAAGACATTCGACATTAGCACCATTTTAAAGCAGGAGATGTCAGCTGCGCATTCCAACCGTTCTCGCCATAATTAAGAAACCAGTGTGATTAACAACACGCCTTATAACTACGGTGACCATACGTCCCGATTTTATCAGGACAGTCCCGATTTTAAAGCCTGTGTCCCGGGGTCCCGAATTGGGAAAGAAATGTCCCGATTTTCACCAATAAAGATTTTTTCAAACCAAATCATCATGAAAAGTTATTAGCTTTATTTTAAAATGAATGATTAGTACCGTGGAATTTCTTTACACCGCACACAACATTATTATTATAGTCACAGGAGCAGTCTGGAGACCCAACTGTGTCCCCCTCGACCTCAGCGAAGGTTTCTGCCACAGAGGCAGCAAATGAATATTTGATTCTTTACAAAAACTTGGTTGACAGAAAAGAGTACATTTCAACACACGACAAAGAACTGTTCACTTGGACAATTAGTAATGCTTTAACACAGTCTAGTGCCATTGAAGATTTTTCGGCGGTTCTTTATTTCTCTTATTTCTATAATATCTTTATTTATAATTTAATATCTTTATTTCTACCCATGAAAGTAAAGGAACTTCAAAGAAACAGTGTTGCTGCAGGAAATGCATGCGATTTACAAGAGGTGAAAAATACAGTAGGAACTTTTTATGACCACTGCATTACTTATTTTGATCTTTGGAAATCAAACGTTGACAGCTTGAGTCAACTGTCTTGGATAGACTTAAAGAAGCAGCTGAATTGGGAAGAACTAGACGAAAGTTGGAATTTGTTTCAAGATAGGCTACCTCTCTCGTTTGATGATTTGTTCAATGAGCTTAGTGTGCTGAACACACAGCGTCCTGATGTCGTCCTGGCTGAATGGAAAGAACAAAAACTATCAACTGAGCAACGGTGGCTGATATATTTCAGGATTTGCAGAAAAACGAAATAAGCGTTCCTAATCTCAAAACTCTGGTAGAATTTGCTCTTTCTTTACTAGGAACAAATGCTTCAGTCGAGCGAGCTTTCTCATTGATAAACAACTTTTGGACCGCAGAAAAATCTTCGATGGCACTAGGCTGTGTTAAAGCATTACTAATTGTCCAAATGAACAGTTCTTTGTCGTGTGTTGAAATGTACGACAAAATAAGAAAAGACGACTCCTTGCTGAGAGCACTTTTCTCAACGCAGAAGTACGACTGGAGTAAAAAGAGTACCCCTGGCACTGGTGAAAAAATATAACAAGAACAATGATGTAAACAGACTGTTCTGTTAACTTTTATTTTTCTATTTTTTGAAAATTAATTTTTGTTTATTTGACTATAAAAACTTACCTGTTGTTCGTGAAGTTCAGTTTGTTCGTGCAAAATGTACATATTCTTTCTGTGTAAGTAATAAACTTCTTGAAATTGAATTCTTGAACTTCTTGAATTTTGTCATGTAATTCTTAGTGCCACATTCTTTAATGAATATTACATATTTTTAGTTTGATACGAAGCTCTTAATAAACCAATGTTTGAATGGATGAAATAGGCTTGAAAACAAACTTTTAAAGGGTAAAAATTTCAAACTTTTACGGGGGTGGACCCCCGGACCCTCCTCCCCATGGAGGGTATTCTATACCCCTCAGACCCCCTTGATAGTTCTATCCGTCCCGATTTTGCTTAAGATAAATATGGTCACCGTACATATAATCCAGATGGACTGCCAGTTGATCAGATGAGCTCCTAGCCAACGGTTTTGATTAAGGACGTAGTCCTCGTTTACCTCAATATTTCACTTCATTCTAGGACTTTTTGAGATAGTTTCGTTTTATTCAAGTTCCTTGGCGATTTCTTGATGTATTTCAAGTTGTTTCACGTAGGATTTTAGACAATTAGGGTCATATTTGTGGGGTGGCTACTACCAGTTCTTGAAAACCTTGCGAATTTCTGTAGTAGCCATGATGTGGCCACTGCCTACTGAGTTTTCGTGTTTTTTCACATTAAACATAAAAATAAGCTAGATTTTTATCAGTATCACAGTGATATAATTAGTTTTCCTGAAAAATGAGTATTTCCAGTAGTAGCCAGGAGGTGGCAACTTCTGGTCTCTTACAGTGGCTACTACTAAAGATTTTGGTGGCTACTACAAGCGACAGATCTTGGTTTACTTTTCTTCGATTTTCGTAAAACAACACATTCGACTTTTAAAAATATCCATTCGATAGAGCAGACATTGGGTTAAAGGAAAAACACGGGATTGGAAGAAAGAACGAAGAAATGAAGAAATTACGTTGTAAATACCGAAACTGGGCTGCTTAAGGGTGGCTACTACTGGTGCCTCTACCCTAAATATTCATAAGATCAAAATGAAGCAGTTGGGAATCCCACAAGGCAACATAGTCTGAGTGTGGGTACTTACGAAAAATTAAAATTAAAAGTTGTTTGTTCACAATATAGGTTTTATAAAATTTAAAATACGTAAATCATATTTATAAAATATGATACATAAACGCTGTGAATAAAATATGAGGTACATCCATGAGGTTCATAAAACATAATCATAAAATTTTAAAACACGTTACCTGATTTAATAATGAAGGACTGTTAATACTAGGATCAAAACTATGCATCCTTTACAGTCACAATGAGGATACAGTATTTGTATTATGAATATACAATAGTATACTTTGTTGTAGGAATTTAAGAAAAAAAGATTCGAGTTACCTATTTGTCACTAATAAATTCCTTCCCTCGGCCAAAATCCATTCCTTCAGAGACTTGCATTTTTTAGTTGGTGAAGGGTTGAATATTGAGTCCGGAATCTTATTTATCAACCTAAGACCTACATACGTCACATGATTTTGGGTTACTTGTAGGGATCGATAAGAAAGCATTACTTTGTTGTGGTGGCGAGTGTTATGTTCTGTTTGAACGTAATAACAGAGAAGTTGAGGTCTTATAAGGAAAAATTTAATTGTTTGAATTTGGAATAATTGCTGGATAGTTAATATTAAATTAGGCATTTAAATTCTGATCATTGAGGCGAACTATATATCCTGAATCAGTGGCGTAGTTTGAGGAGGGGCAGAGCCCCTTCATAAATTATGGCCTATATTCTCGTGACGTCACGCCTGGAGTAGGTTCGCGTTTCAGCCAAAGTAGGCCATGAGACCGCCCTACGTCAATGAATCGCTTCTCAACCAACCTATTTCTCACAAGAAGTTTGCCGTCTCACGTCAACATAATTCGTGGTTATAAGGCCATTTTTCAACAGTTTTGTTTTGAAAAAGTATAATACTGTAGCAATACAAAGTTTTAATTCGACTAAATGTTATAATAATCATGCCTGCCAGCGCAATAATTGATTGTAGATTGCTGTCAACAATACCAATCTAACGTGAACGAGTTTTTATTTGGACAAGGAGCCTACTAACTATAGTAGTTAATCAGTGTCAGAAAACTAAAGAACTTCATTCGTTTAGGCTTTGAGAATAATTAACCTGAAAAATAGTAAAGAAAAGATTATTGAAAATTCCTCAGGTGTCTGTACTGCTTTATAGGTCCATCCATTGCTAAGGTAGCTTCATCAGCGTTTTATTATAAGTTCGTAGTACTATGCTTAACTTAGGAAGCTTTACTTGTTATATTGAATGAATAAAAGACGAGATTTGATAGTTTGTCAAAGTAAACAAGGCAGGTTGTTGCTACACCAAGAAACGAAACTACTTAGGTAGGTACGTACGTCCTACCAGATTTGCTGTTGGTTTAAAGTGCCTAAAAAAAGTAGGTGGGTCGTTGCTTTGCCGACGAATACAACCGCCGATTAGCAAGTTTGTCAAATATCGAATCAGGGAATATGCAACATGAATTAAAAACCAGCTGCAAGGAAAAAAACCTTGAAATGCATTCCTCTGAAGGTAAGATTTCATAAAGACGGCATTGGCAGTGCAGTTATTGCCCGAGTTTTGCAGTTACGCACATTTTATGGTTAAAAACGGTAATTAGGTACCTACTTTTGTTTTGATCAATGAAGTACCTACATGAACAAGTAATAATATACGGAAAGTATGTAGGTATACCTTACCTCTAGGTAGGTATAATCCACACGTGATACAACTTACTATTCCCGCATAACAGAGCTCTCATAACACATCCTTCCACAAGACCACTTTTCCAGTAGGTACTCCAAAGATTTTTAGTTTCAATTGAGTCAAAGAACAGTTCTAAAACTAGATAGGTAATCCACAACATCTTTGCGGCTAGTCTGGAAGTCTGGATCATCTAGAACACTTGTATGTCAACTCCCCAACACACATTTCATATGGATCTCTACCCCACAGATTAAATCTTGCGCTCGTAGCGTTTGAGGTCAACACCTGATAATAACTTGATGTAATTTGCATACAATTTATCACCTTGCATATTACAAATAATGAAAATATTGACTCGGAACTAGGTGAGACTATGTTATGCTGTTGTCCAGCTGCGCCTAAAAATGGCGCATTTTCGCATATGTTTACTCGTCGCCATGACAACAAGGTGAAATAATTCGATTTTGCCTTGCCTCGATGTAAGGATGCGCTAGTGTCCAAGTCTCGGGAATATCACCCATAGAGGATGCAGAATTTTGTTGTATGGACTCAATCAAAATCAATAATTTTACGCTTCCAACTTCAGTACCTATCTAACACCTTCAATTAAAGAATGTAATTAGTAAAACACTACTACTATAATTATTATACGAATCCGCTTGCCTAGCGACTTGAGGCGCTTTTAAAAATAAAGAAATTTTTAATATTTATGTTCTTTCGTTTTCGTGTAGGGGCGAAATGGTGTGTATATTATACAGCCCCAGAGAGTAGCAAAATCACCTAGTCAACGAAACGGAAATGTGGATACTGCAAACTGAAATCAAGTCGTTCCCCATTACCTTTTGTGGTAATTTGTGTTCAGAGGATGTATGTATGTATATATGTATATTGCCTATAGACTCCGAAACCGCTCGACAGATTGTAATGAAACTTTCAGGCATTATTGGGCATGATTCAAGGATTGTTCCTGTAAAGTTTGGTGCAAATCCGTTCAAAGGGCTCTGACCCAGAGGGCATAAAAGGGTGCAGTGTCAGGTTTTAGAAATTTTAGTGGTTGTAGAAGTAGTTGAACAGAAAGTACTGGTACCTTCTTGACGGCCTACTATGTGACGCATGAAAAAGCGTCACGCGGGGAGCGTCACGCGGGGAGCATCACGCGGTGAGCGTTACGCGGAGATTCCCTAATGATCCCACGATTCTGAGATTTGGTATGTAGCCCCTTGAGGGACTTCTGAACACAACTGACCGATCCCAGATCAGCTGAGTGGCTCTAGAATCCAGTTTTTTCCCTAATGATCCCACGATTCTGAGATTTGGTATGTAGCCCCTTGAGGGACTTATGAACACAACTGACCGATCCCAGATCAGCTGAGTGGCTCTAGAAACCAGTTTTTCCCTAATGATCCCCCGATTCTGAGATTTGGTATGTGGGCCCTTGAGGGACTTCTGAACACAACTGACCGATCCCAGATCAGCTGAGTGGCTCTAGAATCCAGTTTTTTCCCTAATGATCCCACGATTCTGAGATTTGGTATGTAGCCCCTTGAGGGACTTATGAACACAACTGACCGATCCCAGATCAGCTGAGTGGCTCTAGAATCCAGTTTTTTCCCTAATGATCCCTCGATTCTGAGATTTGGTATGTGGGCCCTTGAGGGACTTCTGAACACAACTGACCGATCCCAGATCAGCTGAGTGGCTCTAGAATCCAGTTTTTTCCCTAATGATTCCACGATTCTGAGATTTGGTATGTGGGCCCTTGAGGGACTTCTGAACACAACTGACCGATCCCAGATCAGCTGAGTGGCTCTAGAATCCAGTTTTTTCCCTAATGATTCCACGATTCTGAGATTTGGTATGTGGGCCCTTGAGGGACTTCTGAACACAACTGACCGATCCCAGATCAGCTGAGTGGCTCTAGAATCCAGTTTTTTCCCTAATGATTCCACGATTCTGAGATTTGGTATGTGGGCCCTTGAGGGACTTCTGAACACAACTGACCGATCCCAGATCGGCTGAGTGGCTCTAGAATCCAGTTTTTTCCCTAATGATCCCACGATTCTGAGATTTGGTATGTGGGCCCTTGAGGGACTTCTGAACACAACTGACCGATCCCAGATCAGCTGAGTGGCTCTAGAATCCAGTTTTTTCCCTAATGATTCCACGATTCTGAGATTTGGTATGTGGGCCCTTGAGGGACTTCTGAACACAACTGACCGATCCCAGATCGGCTGAGTGGCTCTAGAATCCAGTTTTTTCCCTAATGATCCCACGATTCTGAGATTTGGTATGTGGGCCCTTGAGGGACTTCTGAACACAACTGACCGATCCCAGATCAGCTGAGTGGCTCTAGAATCCAGTTTTTTCCATAATGATCCCACGATTCTGAGATTTGGTATGTGGGCCCTTGAGGGACTTCTGAACACAACTGACCGATCCCAGATCAGCTGAGTGGATCTAGAATCCAGTTTTTTCCCTAATGATCCCACGATTGACTTAATAACAGTTTAAAATTACGATCAATAAACAAATTTAATTTGGGCGCAGCAACGCGCGCGGGGGGAACGCTAGCCCATATGCGAAATGCGATTTTTCCCTAGAAAAATATCCGTTGTTCAATATCCACCGAAATTCCCCTACTTTTCGCAGTCTACTTGATCAAGCTTGGTTGTTCGATTCAAAAGAGTTTCCCGATACCATTAATTTAAGAATAAGATCCCAGTTAAAATAAAGCAAGAATACAATAAATAGAAGCCTGCAGTGGTGATTTAAATAGTTTAATAGAAAAGAATAAAATTATCTAGTGTAGCAGTATTTCTATTCTAACCTAGCATACATATTGCTGGTTTGAGTTGGTTTACATTTTGTTAATTTCTTGATCCCAGTTTCATGCCCTGTATTTTAGCATGAATATGCTTTAGCCGTGACCTAACTACCGAAAAATGTCCCACGAGAGTGCAACGAAAGTAGCGCCAATAATTGTGATGATTTCCGCTTACAACCGAGTCGTTGCTAGGGATATGATACTTCGTCGTTTTTCATCCCACAAAATTCGTTGACCATTCGTTCGAAAGCTCTCGATTTATCCAACCATACTATATTAACTACTGCGAAGTGCGTGGCCAACAAGCTGAGTTATGAGCATGGTTATATGAATAATTGTTTACACACAGGTGATCATTCTCAATTATTGATATTGTGAACATGATTGCAACCGCTTGTTAATTTCTGATGATTTCATTGAACTGGTGTTTCGATTATGTGATTCATAGCAGGTGATCCGAATATTGCGAGAACGGTTAGATTTGTGAAGCGGTGGTTAAATTATTTTAATAGGTAATTTCTATACTTTACACTATAGGAAGCTGTAATTTCGTATGTAGCCTCTTTAGCTTCTTTCTATAATAAAGTGAATGTTTACTCGCGAGTTTCTATTAGGAGATCATCATCTCACAAGAGCTCAATCGTCGTGATCATTTCCATAATAAAGTGAGAGCGAGGAGCTAAAACATGATTCCATGTTTTAGGATTGATGGCAGAATGATAAACAGAGTTCAGAGGCCGATGGGGGGTCGGGTTCAGAGAATCGACGAGGAGTGAGTCGTGTACGGCTAAAGCATATTCATGTTTTTTAATTTTAGCCGTCAGGCTCAAAGGAACTGTGGCTTTTTTTATTTCGCGTAGGTAGGTACCTACTTATATTTAATACAATTTTATGTTATATTGTCCAGAAAAAGTTATTTTCGCGCAGAAGTAACAATTGAGGATAAACCTGTAAGAAAGAAAGTCCACACTGGTATATATGAATTTGCATGCAGTGAGTCTAGTATAATTTAGTATAATAAACCTAGTGCTCCTCCTCGGTAGGTACCTATTCGTATTTATCGTAGTTGTTAACGTTCTGATTTGTTATTTGGATAGTATTTTTTCTAAGTAGTATTATGCTTTAATTATCCATATAGGTTTATGAATATGAAAGCGTCTGTGATTTCAGATCATTAAGTACAAAAAGCCATTGAGCACCTACATGCTTATATGAACGTTTGACAGTTTATTAACAGTCTTCGTATACTCAGCAAGAAGCACTAACCCTCCCTTCACTTAGCTTGCACTTAGTTGGTTGTACCTCCAGCCCCTTTCCTTTCTCTCGACCAATGAGATTCAATTTCCCGTCACCTTCGACTATATAAGCTGTGTCCTTTCTAATGTGAGTTCAGTTATTGTTTGTTATTGACAGGGCCTAACCGTCGAAATCGATTTAACATTGTAACTCTTTATTTTTCGTGGAAATAGACAAAGTTCTTCAACTAACTTCCGTTTTGAAATGGGTTTCCACAACTTCGTCGTGAGTGATTTAGTTCGTAGGCTTCTTTTACATATTATTGATCTCCTAAGAAATTCATAACATACAAGTAGTTGACCCGCAAACTCCTCCACAATTTAATCGAAATCTGATGATACACTAGGTAGACGTTTAGTGCATTACCTAGTAAATAATATGATTGTTGGAAGGATTTCACGGATGCCCAGGGGAAGCGACATTAATCCGGCAACAACTGAATTCATTAAGCATTCATTGTTCGATGTCTAGACCATTACAAGCCGTTAAAAGCTGATTAAAATTGGATGAAAGCTGTTGAAGTTTAGATCAAGTAAAAGCTACTCTCTCCCCACGATTATTCCATACGTTTCAAAGTTCAGCAATTTCCGCTGGCTTGGAATGTTCGATAAATCGAAAGTTCAATTCCATCGTGTTTAATTCAGTTTTGTTCATTAATGCCAAATTAATGCAATTTATACGCTCGATATAGGTACCCCCTCATTGGAAATTGGTAGTTAATATCTTACAATTCAGGTTAGTTGAATCCAAACATAGATAATCCTTCAATCATGTATACAGGGTGTTCGGTTTAGAAACGAACAAAACTCCAGGTTTCGATTTTAAAACTCATTCCTGATCGAGAGTTCCTCCTAGAGATATTTTTTCGTAACGCTTAGTTTTCAAGTAGCTACTTAATTTAATTTTCAAGATTATTTTTTGCTTTGTACCTTATGACATTAACGCGGCCATAACTCCTCTTAAATTTATTAGCTGTGTTCCAAGCACCGCGAGTTCATGAATTTCTCGGAAATGGTTCCGCGCCGAACCTTATGAATCGTGTTCCAAGCATTTTGAGTTCAGGAACTCAACACTCGCTCACGGTGGTCCGCTGACTAATTCTAGGTCGTCTGAAATGCCGACGAAAACTGACTACAAGGCGGTGTTCCGGAACCTTGTACGAGTAGAAATTGACCCCCCGGGAAATCTGAGCTGATCGTTAACTCGTACAAGACGCAAATCAAACATTCAGTTTTCGGGTGTTGTAACAACCTAAATTATGGGCTCAGTAAAAAAATTGGGTGAAACTAGACCCCAAATGGGGTAGAATGCCACCAACCACACTTTTTTATCTCAACCTGTTGCCGAGATATGATTTTTTAAAGTTGTTTTCGACGAAAACACGTTTTAGACCATAGAACCTCATTTTCTCCACTATCGATACACTTTTTTCAACTTTTGACGACATCTCTGAAATCAGCGTTAAATTTCATATAAGAATATTGTTCTCTGGATCTTCGGAAGTTCAATCCTCAAACCATAATCCTTGTCCGAACGTGAGAAAATTATGAAAACCAAGTTTCCCCAAAATCTTCGAAGCTGTACTGTCTCCCAATAAATAATCTTGAGACTTATCAAACCTCACAAATTTATTCTTCATTTAAAGAGCTTTCAAATGATGTAGTCGCTTTTCGAAATTTCCTTTCAAATTGGTGCAGTTATTCAACATGGAAGATGAAAAAAACGTGTTACCTTTTAGTTGTTTTTTTCTTGATGGACGGGCTGAGATGAGAAAATTGATAAAAACACGGCGGCTGTGAAAAACGACGAAGACTTCCTAATCTTATTGGATAGTTGAACTCTGTCTCCCATCACTTTGCTTATAACGCGTTGGAATTTGTTTTTACTCAAGAAAATGAGTCAGTTCGTCCATTCTGTGACGGTGGGGTCGGTTCGAAAAGGGCAAGAGCGTGCATCCGCAGTCGTGGGAGCCACTTCGAAAACACAAAATTGTGAGTTGCATTTGAAGCAATAATGTAAATGTAAAAGTAAATTTGTTTTCTCTTTATCCAGGAGTAATTTTCATTTGAAATTGCTTTTTTTCCGTTGCCGTGTTTTTATTTGTTTTTTCATCTCAGCCCGTCCATTAAAAAAAAAAAAAAAAAAAAAAAAAAAAAAAACTAAAAGGTAACACGTTTTTTCATCTTCCAGGTTAAATAACTGCACCAATTTGAAAGGAAATTTCAAAAGCGACTCCATCGTTTGAAAGATCTTTAAATGAAGAATAAATTTGTGAGGTTTGATAAGACTCAAGATTATTTATTGGGAGACAGTACCTACAGCTTCGAAGATTTTGGGGAAACTTGGTTTTCATAATTTTCTCACGTTCGGAGAAGGATTATGGTTTGAGGATTGAACTTCCGAAGATCCAGAGAACAATATTCTTATATGAAATTTAACGCTGATTTCAGAGATGTGGGCAAAAGTTGAAAAAAGTGTATCAATAGTGGAGAAAATGAGGTTTTTATGGTCTAAAACGTGTTTTCGTCAAAAACAACTTTAAAAAATCATATCTCGGCAACAGGTTGAGATAAAAAAGTGTGGTTGGTGGCATTCTACCCCATTTGGGGTCTAGTTTCACCCAATTTTTTTAATGAGCCCATAATTTAGGTTGTTACAACACCCGAAAACTGAATGTTTGATTTGCGTCTTGCACGAGTTAACGATCAGCTCAGATTTCCCGGGGGGTCAATTTCTACTCGTACAAGGTTCCGGAACACCGCCTTGTTGTCAGTTTTCGTCGGCATTTCAGACGGCCTTGAATCAGTCAGCGGACCACCGTGCGCTAAGGTGTTCCCACCGCACCGGGTTCATGAAATGAGTTCACTGAGTTCATGAACTTTTCAGACCTGCTCGGGGTTGGGGATGGTTAGGGATGGTTAGGGATGGCTCGAACTGAAGGAAACCTTTCTGAACCTTCCAAAAATCTCATTTCACCGCAAACCCTCACGCTAAAGATTTGCCCACTTGCCTTGTCATTGCCTTGTTTTCACGTTACTAAATACGACGCTAGCATAGGTTGTTGCATTGACTGTCAGGTGAGCTATAGTGTTCCCACCGACGCCGACGGGTCCTTGAACCTAAAAGTGTTGTGAACTCGTGGAACCCGTCTGATTTCATGAACTCAGATGGGTGCTTGGAACACAGCTACTGTAAACTCAAAACAAATGCCGATGTTACTGGCACATCCCCGGCCGATGCATGATTTTTGAGCCTAGTTTCATAAACTTTGGCCCAGTACCTAGTTTTGGAGAAAAGTTCTGTACGGCGGACGGACGGATTTTTTAAATTCGATTTGTGGATTCTACGCATCTTGAAACGTAAAAACAACAAATTTTGAGGGGGGTTAAAAATATTTTTTTTCTTGGTCAATCACGGAAGTTTGTTATTGAAAATAATGAACCAAAATTATCAAAGGGCATCGTTGGAAAGAGCGTAGAATTTCCTCTCTACCTGACCAATATTTTTTGGGCTGACTTAATTTGTAAAAATGAGGATAAAGACAAATTTTGAAAATTCATCATCATTTGACTTTTTTTCCATTTGTCTCTCTGCTCTCAATACATACTATTTTGGAAGGGCACTCCACGGGGGAAACATCCTGAGTCTCAGCTTTCCAACGGTATTGTCAAATTTACTTTTTCTTTGCCAATTAGGGGAGAAAATTAATACTTTAATGTCGAAAAACAATGTTCTTGTATGGAAACGAGTGTTTTCGTGAAAAATGATCCGCAATGAAAATACGAGTTCCCCAGCTCCGTCATAACCGAGTTTTACACTTTAACTCACAAGCTTTACAACGATAAAACAAATAAACTGAAAATTCGAGAGTTAACGTTTAATAATAGGTTCTCAGTTATAGTGGAGTTGGAGAGATGTTTAAGTGTTACCAATCGAATCAGCGAAATAAAATACGTAAAAACCGGCCCAAACTCATATTTTCATAGAGGGGTCATTTTTCACGAGAACCCTCGTTTTCATTTAAAAATATAGTTTTTCAACATTTAAGCATAATTGTCTCCCCTAATACGCAAAGTAAAAGTAAAACTGACTATACCGTTGGAAAACTGAGACTCTGAGGATGTTTTCCCCGTGGAGTGCTCTTCCAAGATAGTGTACGTACTAAGACCAGTAAGAAAAACGGAAAAAAGTTAAATTCTGAGGAATTTCCAAAATTTGTTTTTTAGCCCAGCTAAAAAAAAAACCGGTAGAGACGGTAGACGTACGGTTCTACAGTCAGATAATTTAATAATGATTAATTTATTTTACACATTATTAGTTCATTATGGTTACTTAGCAATATTAGTTTATAACTGAGCGTAATAAATCAGTTTTCCTTGCCACTACAGAGGCTTAGGGATTATGAGATGCTATGATAAAATGAGAGCATTCCAAAAAGTGGCTAACGATTTTCCTGTTATGAAAACTAAGGGAGTTACATTTCCCTAGTAACGCATTGGTTGTACATGAAAATCAATAGAAAACCCCACCGTGACGTGACGCTCGTGACGTGACGAAAACAAATAATGTAAACGTCCTGTTAATCATTATTAAATTATAAAAACAAAATACAAAAATAATCTTAAAAATGAGGTAAATCTCTCGAAAACTAAGCGTTTAGATCGGTAGGAAATGAGCTTTAAAATCTGTCCCTGGAGTTTCGTTCGCCTTAAACCGAATACCCCGTATATAAGTGACTATCTCGTTCAGCTTATCACAGCTATAGCTCCAAGATTCGACCTTCTCATAGAATTGCTTAAAAGCTGGCCTAAAATTAAAATTTGTAATGTTATTAATGCTAAGTCCTTTGGTATCTAAGCCAGGAAGGTCTTCAGGATTATAAGATGTGGAGTCATTAGATTTTGATCCTCTTTTTGACATTTTATGTCTTTGCTCTGGCACATAGTAGTAACTCGAAAACCGTTACCAAATTTGTTACTTTTTTTCTGATGATTTCCGCTTACAACCGAGTCGTTGCTAGGGAAATGGTACTTCGTCATTTTTCATCCCACAAAATTCGTTGACCATTCGTTCAAAAGCTTTCGATTTATCCGACCATATTATGTTAACTACTGCGAAGTGCGTGGCCAGCAAACTGAGTTATGAGCTAGGTTATTTGAATAATTGTGTACACTCAGGTGATCATTCTCAATAATTGATATTGTGAACATGATTGCAACCGCTTGATAATTTCTGATGATTTCATTGAGCTGGTGTTTCAATGATTTGATTCATAGCAGGTGATCCGAATATTGCGAGAACGGTTTCGTATGTAGCCTCTTTGGGACATTTACTTGACGATGCCCAGGGTGCGGATCAGATGTGTGGCTCTTAAAGCTAATTTCTATGCTTTACACTCTAGGAAGCTGTAATTTCATATGTAGCCTCTTCAGGACATTTACTTGACGATGCCCAGGGTCCGGATCAGATGAATGGCTCTTAAAGCTAATTTCTATGCTTTACACTCTAGGAAGCTGTAATTTCATATGTAGCCTCTTTAGGACATTTACTTGATGATGCCCAGGGTCCGGATCAGATGAGTGGCTCTTAAAGCTAATTTCTAAGCTTTACACTCTAGGAAACTGTAATTTCGTATGTAGCCTCTTTAGGACATTTACTTGACGATGCCTAGGGTCCGGATCAGCTGAGTGGCTCTTAGAGCTCGCATACGAGTCTGCAACCAAAGACATAAAATGTCCCAATGTGTTGCAGACTCGTATGCAAGCGTTTCTTTAGATTCGAGCATCCAGAACACCAAACTACTTTCTTATGATTTTAACTTACAACCAAGCCGTTGCTGGGGAAATAAAAATTACTAAATCCATGTACAATTTCTTTAGTTTTCACCGGATAAAAATCGTTCTCCACTCGTTGGAAAGCTCTCGATTTATCACGCATTTTTTTCGTTTACGTGTGTTCTGAAGTTGGACGTATCCACCTCAATTGGTGGTCGGCGTCAATATAGGTTTAAATTTCACAACCATCTTGGAGCAGGAAGGGTCCGGGGGAAGGAAACCAATGCATTCAACAGTTCGCAGGATTTCCCGTGTCTTCATATCTAGAATGAGGAGCTGCCTATGTGTACGGATGAGCATTTATGTCTTTACTTTGGCACATAAACGAAAAAACGTTGAAAAAAAAAAGCGTTAAAAATAGCGTTACGGTTGGTTTTTGATGATTTCCGCTTACAACCGAGTCGTTGCAAGCGAAATGGTACTTCGTTTAGTTATGACATTTAACTCACAATACATGACCGTGACTTATATTTTGACACCATAGAAGATTCTTGAGTAAGTTGCCTACCTATGGACTTAATTAAGTAGTAGTGATTGTTGTTATTATTTTAATTTATTTTGGCCTGATATATATTTTTTCTTTCAGTTCATTTTGTGCTATTGTTATTTTTGTGAAACTATGCATTTCGAGTGGAAAATCACTACTGGAGATGTTTTTTATCATTTAATTCGTAAACGAGTTCCACTATCTGCTTTACAAGCAGATACCATGTTACATGGTGTTGGATTTGCAAGCCTCCATGAGATCCATCCGAACATATAATCCGGAGAGGTGGCAGGACTGCGTCTGCCACAAAAGCCAAGCGGGGAATCTCGTCTGGCATCCATTCTAGTTCCTGTGTTCGAATACAACGACCGTACGACGATTTTACCATCCAGCTAATCCTAGCTAAATATCAAGCCATCTATAACCATCTCTAATTACGAAGGTACTTAAATCTCTATATTACTAAATTCAGCAATGAGCCAATATGTATACATGGCGGAGCAATTGGGGTTTGCTCACTTGTTGGGCTGTGCATAGGTTAAATTCTCGTTTTTCGGAATCAGTAATTTGTGACTTATTACTGAGGGTAATCGAACAGTTATTTTCTCTGGATATGGAATTTCAGAAAGTTACGATGAAAAAGTCATAATCCGGAGAAGTCACATAAAACGGAAATACGATTTTAAACGAGGTTATGAAGTTATTGAACTTGACATAATCGAAATTTTTGGGTTGTAGTCCAGCAGTGAGGTCATAAAATCTGTGGGTAGCTGGACAAAATTGGAAAGTTAATGAAATTTTGGGGTGTTGTTTTGGGATGCCTAGGGAAGCTAAATCCGAGTTTTCTGACAAAAAAAGCCTGTGCTCGATTGTGGGTGGCCGAAAAACCACGATTTTTTCGGACTTTTTTCGGTTTTCCGACTATAACTCGAAAACTATGCCATGTAGAGGTCTTTTTTATTACATTTTCGGAAAGAGCATTAAATTTCCTTCAAATTTCACTAGTCACATGTTTTTTTTAACCGAATAGCTGCTATGTTACAGCCCTTCCAAAGTACATCAAATTTCTCAAAATGTACAATTTTACGGAAAAATGCATGTTTTAGCCTCATAACATTCATTTGTACGAACTATGACTCACATGTATGTATGTTATACATACTATATGAACCCCCCACCCCCTTCCCCCCCCCCCCCTCTTCCGCCAATGTACTCTTCATTCCCATCATAGTGAGTGTAGTGGATTTATATATGTTTGACTAGGGGTAGGTACCCCTAGATGAATGCCTTTAGACAAATCCTGAGTCGGGAGAATTTCATTAGTCTGGTGATTCGGGTTTGTTCCTTGATGAGGAACTTGTTGAAGTTACCTTCAGATTGGTGTTTATCCCTGTTTCCAAAGGGGTGATATTTGTCGGACTCATAGGCACATGTCTCGCCATGTAGAGTGGCGATGTGCCGTTCATTTTGAATACCTCTTGCGTGGGAGAGATATGTTTCATCCGTCGAGGGACCTCTTTGTGTCCACTGGTAGTGGAAGTCTGTGGGTCTTGAAGAGTACCTTTTTGTTCATTAAAAGTGGAAGACTGGAAGTTCTGAAAAGAACTGTTGTCTTGTGAGTACCCGGTCGCAAAGGACGGGTATGTTTCCTCGAGCTGGTAAGCCATGCGAGGAGCCCCAGTTGTAGGGGTCTGAAACTCGTGAACTACGTCTATTCCGTTGTTGAAAGGCCGGAATACGTGAGTTTCTGATTGTGTTGGAACCCTCTGTGTTTCAAGAGGGGTTGTCCGGGCGTAATTCGCAGGGAGATCGGCGTGTGAAACGCCGGTGATTGTCACGGAGGGGAAGCCTGAGCTCCCCGGGCCCGCGTAGGCAGCGCCACTATTTATTGTAAGTACATCAATGTACAGTTTTAGGTACATGAATATAATAAGGTATATATAAATCAGTCCTCTGTCGATCTTCGTCTTTTTGGCAGAGCTGCCTCGTCATCCTCTCTGCTGTCTGTGACATCTGCTACTTCGAATGGAGTGAACGTGGTGGGCTGATCGTAGTTCACTTCTTCGTCAGTGTCGAAGTCTGTGTCCTCTTCATTGAAGTCGGGCTGTGGGGAGTTTTCACACGTAGTCCTACAACAGTTTTTGCACACAGCTGAACAAATGAGTCCTGCTTTTTTGCAAATGGAGCCTCCTGTAGTGCACCCACTAGCGCACTTGCACCTGATGATGTCAAGGAGATGGTCTGGAGCAGCTTTTAATGTTGTTCTTTTGGGATTGACGCCTGAAAATGAAAAGATTGATATGACACTTCTGTTAACGTCACAAGCGTGGATTATACTAAGAGCAGTAATATCAAATAAAGGTGTGGTACCGTGAACAATGAACGTGAGCACTAGTAATACCAACCCCGTTTGGTTAAGCTCCAGCCCTAGGCAGATGGTATTTTTAGGGGTTTTCCTGCACATCCAAGCCATGTTTGAACTTGTAGGTGTGCCCTGTAGGAGTGGTACTTCGCAGAATCTTGAGTGGGTGGCAGTCTGGCTAATTGAAACGTTGGTTTAACCACAAAAGTTTGGAATGAGCGGTACCGCAAGCCATGCAAATCATCAACCTCCACATTCCCTTCATACATCTTCCCCAAGAACTGCTCTCCAGCATCAGAGATTTGGTTTGGCGTTGCTTCTGGGTCCTTAAAAATGCTGACTGTATCTGACAGCCAAGGATTTTTTTCAAGCACTTGCACGCCTTTCTTCTTCCCAATTCCAAAGGGAGCTGATGTTGAGCCCCTCCCACTAATTGCGTGCAGGAAGAGAATGTGCCTAAAAATACCATCTGCCTGGGTAACACCAAACGAGATTGGTATTACTAGTGCTCACGTTCATTGTTCACGGTACCACACCTTTATTAGATATTACTGCTCTTAGTATAATTCACGCTTGTGACGTTAACAGAAATGTCACATCAATCTTTTCATTTTCAGACGTCAATCCCAAAAGAACAACATTAAAAGCTGCTCCAGACCATCTCCTGACATCATCAGGTGCAAGTGGGCTAGTGGGTGCACTACAGGAGGCTCCATTTGCAAAAAAGCAGGACTCATTTGTTCAGCTGTGTGCAAAAACTGTTGTAGGACTACGTGTGAAAACTCCCCACAGCCCGACTTCAATGAAGAGGACACAGACTTCGACACTGACGAAGAAGTGAACTACGATCAGCCCACCACGTTCACTCCATTCGAAGTAGCAGATGTCACAGACAGCAGAGAGGATGACGAGGCAGCTCTGCCAAAAAGACGAAGATCGACAGAGGACTGATTTATATATACCTTATTATATTCATGTACCTAAAACTGTACATTGATGTACTTACAATAAATAGTGGCGCTGCCTACGCGGGCCCGGGGAGCTCAGGCTCCCCCTCCGCGACAATCACTGGCGTTTCACACGCCGATCTCCCTGCGAATTACGCCCGGACAACCCCTCTTGAAACACAGAGGGTTCCAACACAATCAGAAACTCACGTATTCCGGCCTTTCAAGAACGGAATAGACGTAGTTCACGAGTTTCAGACCCCTACAACTGGGGCTCCTCGCATGGCTTACCAGCTCGAGGAAACATACCCGTCCTTGGCGACCGGGTACTCAAAAGACAACAGTTCTTTTCAGAACTTCCAGTCTTCCACTTTTAATGAACAAAAAGGTACTCTTCAAGACCCACAGACTTCCACTACCAGTGGACACAAAGAGGTCCCTCGACGGATGAAACATATCTCTCCCACGCAAGAGGTATTCAAAAAGAACGGCACATCGCCACTCTACATGGCGAGGCATGTGCCTATGAGTCCGACAAATATCACCCCTTTGGAAACAGGGATAAACACCAATCTGAAGGTAACTTCAACAAGTTCCTCATCAAGGAACAAACCCGAATCACCAGACTCATGAAATTCTCCCGACTCAGGATTTGTCTAAAGGCATTCATCTAGGGGTACCTACCCTTAGTCAAACATATATAAATCCACTACACTCACCATGATGGGAATGAAGAGTACATTGGCGGAAGAGGGGGGGGGGGGAAGGGGTGGGGGTTTCATATAGTATGTATAACATACATAAATGTGAGTCATAGTTCGTACAAATGAATGTTATGAGGCTAAAACATGCATTTTTCCGTAAAATTGTACATTTTGAGAAATTTGATGTACTTTGGAAGGGCTGTAACATAGCAGCTATTCGGTTAAAAAAAACATGTGACTAGTGAAATTTGAAGGAAATTTAATGCTCTTTCCGAAAATGTAATAAAAAAGACCTCTACATGGCATAGTTTTCGAGTTATAGTCGGAAAACCGAAAAAAGTCCGAAAAAATCGTGGTTTTTCGGCCACCCACAATCGAGCACAGGCTTTTTTTGTCAGAAAACTCGGATTTAGCTTCCCTAGGCATCCCAAAACAACACCCCAAAATTTCATTAACTTTCCAATTATGTCCAGGCAAAAGTACCTCACTGCTGGACTATTGACTTTTTCGTGAATTACGGAATTCAGTAAGGCTCGAGCATGAAAATACGGCTGTGTAAAATCCCAAAGTACGGAATAACGTTTTTGAATAAATATTACGATGAGTACGGATGTTCGAAACGAGAAAAATTATTTTCGAAGGAAATTACGGAATTTTTCGATTTTTAATACGGCGCCATGTTGTTTATATCGTGACGAGGCGACAATTCGAAACTCAAGCCATATTGAATGTCAAACCAAAGCTGTCTCAAACCATTGACTCCCCAACTACATCATGGTGGAAATTCTCGAGTGTGGATAAGTTTATTTATAAGTTTATTTTAAGTTTAATTCTAAGCTTTTAAACTAATGTAGAACTATGACGGTGTTGTCCACACTCAAGAGTAAAATCACGAAAATACGGTGCCAGTTTGACGTTGGAGGTGTCAACGTTTGACAGTCAGTGGTGCCAACTATGTTGGTTGAAATACGGAGGACACACGAAGTTTTGTTGGTAGATTACCATGTCTACGGATTTTTGTTTTTCGTTAGAATTCGAACGTCAGTTTGGCTAAACTGCGGCATGAACGTTACCATGGCTTCTGTTTGCTCTGATTACGATTCGAAAATGTAGTCACTCAACATTACGATTTGATTTCGATATTTTATTTGATTGTTTGAACTGATACGAAAAGTTGAGTATGTAACTTGGAAACAAGAAACATGAAACGGACGAGGAATTGGAGATATCACTGTGATCGCTAACATGTCTAGTTTTTACTAGAGTTAACGTAATTTAAGCATAGTAGCAATCCTACTCATAATTAAGTTTATATTAATTCTGGTCGCAGTGGTGGACTGTTTCCTTTTTCTCCTTCGTTGTGTTGAATGTTTGTATTGATAATTCTTGCAAACGAACGTTAGAATAACTTGTAAAGTCAAAAGATCGATGAAAATTCAGTTGAGCTGAACGGAGCATGGATGTTTATTCAGCTGCAAAATAAATTCATTGTCGCTTGCGAATTGTACCTAATATGAATACGATTGTAAAATGTACGAAACATAAACAACATGAGCAAAACAGAACGGAGTTAAAATTGTTTTAATACGCTATGCACACCCCAACATGACAAGCCAAGGCTGAAATGTAGTGGAAACACTCATAAGAATAAAGAAGTACGAAAGTTAGCTAGAACTTTGTGCGAATGAGCGAATTATTAATTTACGATTTACAGTTCGAGAATGAAATACGATTTAATAGTACGGCAGTGGTGAGCGGATTTGCAGCGGGATAGTCTTCTTGTAAGCGTGTCGCTGGGAGATTAGATGGTCGAAGGCTCTGTTACCTACGCACAGCGCGCATGTCTCGGAGAGACAGTACCTTCTCGAAGGAAGCGAAATCGACAGACAGGTAGCGGGGCATATGTGATAACCCCAAGACCGCACTCCAATTTATGCGTGGCAATCGAGGCGCATTCAAATCCTAACACCATGTTGATAGAACGTTATGAGTGATTCCACTAAGGCTTAAATAAATCCGGAAATGAGATGTGTTTATAGAACCGAGTATATAAATCCGGATGATACGAAGTTTAGAGATGTGTTTGTAGAACGGAGTACATAAATCCGGATGATACTAGGATTAGGGATGTGTTTATAAAACGAAGGTCGTGAATTCGGAGTAACCCTTCTCTTGTTCTAATTACAGAGAACAATGAACACGGAAGAGATCAAGAGATTTATAAACGAGGAAGTCGAGAGGAGGGAAGTTGCGATCAGGGCTCGGCTTGAGACTGAGTACGCTCAAAGGTATGAGATGATGCAAAATCAGATCAAACAGTTTGCGGAGGAGTCTGTTCTGAAATTCGCGGCTCTGGCTTCGATGACCATGGGTCCACCTCCAACATCGAGGTCAGAGATGGTGGTGGAAGAGCAGGGCTCTGGTAGATCTGAGGATGCTCCTCGCACACTTGAGGTTCCCCTAGATAATCCGGTTGTAAACACAACGGCGAGTGGATCTGACTCGGTGGGCACTTGTGCCTGTAAGGTCCACAAAGAACCCGGAGTGGCCGTAAGGCCAATTACCAATTTAAAATACGGAGGCAATCCACTGAAAGAAGGGTCGATCGCCGTGTGGAAACGAAGGGTAATGTTGGATTTGGCGAGTGGCGACTATCAATTTCTCGTCGATCCCAACATAAAACCGGCAGTAAACTACACGGAGAGAGAGCTTCATCAGTTGAAGTGTATCGTACTCTCGTACATAATTTCCAATATTGATCACGGTTTGCAATCGATGATCAAAGATGTGAACGAGCCATCAATTGCATTGAGCATGATTGAGAAGGTGGTCGATCCACCTACTCAGGCGAAGGAACATGCAATGCAAATCGAATTTATGAATACTCGATTTAACCCAGCGCTGGAAACAGTATTAGAGTTTCAAAATCGATTTGAGGGTCTTGTGGAGGGTATTCGGAGGTTCCCTGAGGCTGAGCTGACAGATAGGTCAATCCGGAGGAATTTAATTAATGCTATCTCTGAAGCATGCCCCAGGATAGCTGAAGATGCACTCCAGGAGAACTCTAAAATGAGGGTTCGGGACATCTTTGATCGGATGTTCGCAATGTACGATATGATGTCGGAAAATAGTAGGAGAGAGCAGGCTGTAGGAAAAGCCTTCCTTAGCAGGGGGCCTTCCTTCAGCAAACGGCGGAAAAATTCGACCCAATCCGGAGGGGGAAGTGGGGTCAAAAAGGCGAAATTGGTCTGCTATCAGTGTGGCATATTAGGACACACAAAGGCAGAATGTCGAAACGATAGCAAGATGTGCTATAACTGTGGACGGTTTGGACATCTGTCCATTGAATGTCGGCGTCCACAGACTGCGAGTACGAAGATGGCCCGCAGAAATAGTCGAACGAGTGACCCCATCCCCGTAATAAAACGAAAAGAACGAGCTCTCTCAGCTACTAGGGATAGGTCGAAGCCGGGGGCTGGTCGTAGCAACCCTCAAAAACGGAGCCACACGCCAGCGCAAAACCGGTTGACGACGGCGCAAAACCGGTTGACAAAGGCTGTGGCTCGTAGTAAGAGAGGCGCAACTCCTCCCAGGGTGCAATTTGCGGATGTGGAGTCGGACAGTTCGGTGGCGGCGATAGCGACTCCAAGGGCTCAGGCAATCGAAAAGCCAGCTGCATTACACTCCTGGGGATCGGAGGTGTCTCTGGCGTCCCTAATAGACGGTAAAAACTTTAAGTTAAAATTCATTTTGGATACTGGTGCTACTGAGCATATTGTTAATGATATAAATGTATTTACGACGATAACGGACTTGATCACACCAACACGGATTTCATGTGCTAACAATGCTAGGGACGCAGACTTGATAATAAAACAATCCGGAGATATTATATATTACAACGAAGAAAAACGGAAATTCGGTGTTTTAAAAGGAGTATTGTACGCACAAGACTTAATAGAAAATTTATTTTCTATTAGAAAACAAATAGCGAAAGGTTTATCGGCCTTATTGACGGATAAGGGAGTGATAATAAGTGATCCAATTTCGAATGAAATACTTAAAACGGGTTCATTTGATGGACGGTTTTGGTGGCTCAATTTCTCTCTCCCCTTGTCAAAACTTAGTACGGGGGAAAAACGGAAATTGTTGAAATTAGGTCACGGTGGATCGTTAATGACTAATCCGGAGAAACAACTAAAGGGAATTAAACGTAAACAAGATACGAATTTTGACGAAATTACAGATACTTGTTTAAGGGGGAGAATCACTGATCAACCCGGTGAAAAATCCATCAAAATTTCGGATACTAGTTTAGAGGGGAGAACTGACACTGATCACGGAGAAAACCCGGCTGAAACTTTACAATTACGGAATGACATAGGATTGGCATGGCATTACAGGCTTAACCATGCCTCAAAGAAATATCTCGAAATAGCTGGTAAAGTTCTCCCTGAATTAAAAAATGTAAAATTCGGTGTAAACATTCTCGATTGTCCTGACTGTAAGATGGCGAAAGCAAAAAGAAAGCCATGTTCGGAAGTCAGACATAGGGCCGAAATACCATTTCAGAGACTGCACTCTGATTTAATGGGACCTTTAAAACCAGGAGCATTTAGGTCTCAGGCCAAATATATTGTCACATTTACGGATGACGCGAGTAGATATGCATTTGCTTACGAACTCGGAAGTAAAATGGGAGTCAATATGGCTTTGCTCTCATGTCTAAAAGAAATTAGAAGATTGACGGGGGAAACCACTAAGGTGTCAGAAATACGGACGGACGGAGGTTTAGAATTTAGAACGGAAGAAATGAAATTTTTGTTACATAGGGAAAATATATCCTTGACGGTTTGTGAACCATTGAATGGAACGGCTGAAAGATTCAATTTAGAATTAGAGGAGAAAATCCGGGTTAACTTGATTTCATCAGGAATTCCTACTCATTTTTGGGCATATGCCATGAGACATGTCGTGCATATACACAATAGGACGCCCAACAAATCGTTGGAATTCAAGACCCCGTTTGAACTGGCACTAAAACGGCTTCCGTCACTAAAATATATAAAACGGTTTGGCTGCGAATGTTATATTTTAGACACCCAAAGCACGTCAAAGGTTACAATTTACTGCATTTCCAAAATAAAACGGTAGTGAGATCAAAACATGTAGATTTTGTAGAAAGTAGGACTTACGCGGATTATTTGAGAGACAGGTCAATTGTTAAATTGCCACTTGATCAAGTTGAATTTTCATTAGAGAATTCATTTAAATCCGGCTTTGAACAAGTGCAGGATGTCTCTGTTGAATCCGGACGAGAAACAGAAAAGACATCAAACCCGGTTTTAATTCACGAAAATGATGAATGCGAATTTTACGAAGAATTCGATAATGCAGAAAATCTGGCGTGTTTCCTACAAAATTCTGCAGACGAATTAGGGGAGGACCCAATTACCTATTCACAAGCACTGGCTTCGCCAGACGCAGATGCTTGGTTAGAAGCAATTGAAACGGAGTTTCAGTCTTTGGAAAATTCCAACACCTGGAAAATCATTCCTCGAAATACGGTACCGAAAGGTATGAGGGTAATGAAAACTAGGTGGGTTCACAAAAAGAAAACGGAGGCAGACGGTTCAATAAGATATAGGAGCAGACTTGTAGTAAAAGGCTTTGCCGATAATAATAAGTATGATATATCTGAAATCTACGCTCCAGTAGCAAGATTACCAGATGTCAAATTTTTATTAATACTTGCAGCCAAATTCGATTTAGATCTTGCTCAGTACGATGTAAAAACGGCTTTTCTAAACGGTTCCTTAGACAAACTCGTATATATAGAAATTCCCGATGGGTATGCAGAATACTTACAAACCGGTGATGATATAAAGAGTCATAGTGTATGTGAAGTACACAGAGCTCTTTACGGTCTTAAAGTGTCTCCAAGGAGATGGTTCATAAGATTCCAGGAGGCTGTGGAAAGAATGGATTTTAAACCCTATCCTTTCCAACCCTGCCTGTTTGTTTGGAAATCCGGAGATCAAATTGCTATAATGTTGCTATATGTCGATGATATTTTACTAGCAACAAATAGTAATCAAAAACGCAAACAAGTAAAATCTATATTAGAAAAGGAATTCTCGATAACTGATCTGGGAGAACCAAGAAAATTCCTAGGATTAGAAATCATACGAAACCGGAGGAACAAAACTATCGGTCTTACTCAGAGGTCTCACATAGAATCGATGTTAAAGAAATTTGACCCTCATTGTGATAGAACGGTGTCTACACCAATGATTGTTGATAGGAATGGAGTCAATGAAAAATTGAAACAACCCGGTGACTTGAATTCGATTCCTTACCGACAAGCTATTGGATCATTATTGTACATACAAGGGGGAGTCAGACCAGATATTTCATATGCTACTAATATTCTGAGTAGACGACAGTCAAATTTTACGATGGAGGACTGGCAAGCAGTAATACGGATAATGAGATATTTAAGAGGTACGAAAGATTTTGGACTTATGTTCTCTGATAAGGGGGATGGAATAGATTGTTACGTGGATGCATCCCTAGGACTCTCGGCCGAAGGGGGTTTCTCCACGACTGGTTACATAATCTACCTTTTCGGTAATCCGGTAGCTTGGAGAACTAAGCGTCAGAATCACATAGCTCTCTCCTCAGCAGAGAGCGAATTCGTTGCAATGAGTACGGCGTGCAGAGAATTAGCCTCAATACGTACAATGTGTTCAGAGTTAGCGGGGATCAAAATAATACCGACAATCCATGAGGATTCTAAACCGGCAATCCGCTTAGCGGAAGTAGATGATTCGTCTACTCTGAAACATTTGGTTAGGCTATCTTATCTTTACGTACGACAGGAACACCGTAAAGGAAATATCACAATCCGGTGGATATCTACTGATGACCAAATTGCAGACACACTGACGAAGTCACTGCACAAATCAAAATTTATTAAATTTAGAAATTTGATGTTATTCCAGCACTAATCGGAATGTGTGTATGTGAACTGTACTGTTGCAGATCGAATTGAATACATGGATATGTCATTGATTGGGTATTTCATAACGGTTGTCCTCGAGAGTTGTAAACAAATCCTTTAACTTTAAACAAATCCCTGGGCCGCATCCCGACTAATTCCAACAAAACAACGGTTTACTTATAGAAATGTTGAAAATAACTGTAGAGGGAAGCCACTACAATGAGTTGTTGTTAACAGTCGACTGTTGTCAAGAGGATGAAAATGTTTCCTATGGAGTGGAGTAAATGATGCTATTGCTTTACGTTAAGAATATTGTAACCGGCTTATTAAAATTTTTTATAGTCCAATCAACTTAGTTTAGGAATGTAGCCAGGTACGTAAGGAGGGGGAAATTGGTAGCTTGAGATGTGAACATTTATCACATAAATCAAGCGCTTTCCAACGAGTGGCGAACGATTTTTGTGCGATGAAAACTGCAGAAGTTTCATTCCCCTAACAACGGCTGGGTTGTACGTGATAAACACTGAAATCGTGACACAAATTTTGCGTGACGGAAATTTTTGGTTGACCAGACCAAAATCCCTGTCAACAGAACCTCCGCTCTTCATCAGGCCACACATAAACGAAGGATGGGGTCAGTATAATGTACACAGATGCAATCCAGGGGTCTGGAAGGGAAAAAATATCAAGGGTTAAAGACCAACCCTACCGTTAGATGGAATAAAGACCCAATCAGTGTTTAAAAAATTATCTGTATTGTGCTCACCTCAAATTTTGCATCTGTGTTACCTACTGTTCATATATTAACCGTAAATAAATTCTATTCGATGTGAGTTTCGACAAAATGTAATAATCGATTTTTTCCCGATGCGGCAGAATCCCGAGTGGGCTACGTGACATCCATCCCGATTTATGTGATGTTATTTCAGGGTCTCGTAACTCTGTGGCTTATCTCGTTTTCCATTGGCTGAGAAAGAAACGAAAGAAAGCGCGGGCGTAAATTCAATATCGCTCCTACCGTCGTTCATTTATTTGATTTTATACCTACTTCACCATCGATATATCTCAATAAACTCACATATATGATGTTCCTATTTTTCACATACTGATTTATACCTACTCGTCAGTTCTTGATGATACGTGAGATGGATAGTTTCGAAGATATTTCATTATCGCTGGATTGTCTAGACCACGATTCTGTCAGGTGGTTTTATCCGTTTTACCAACTTTAATAAGTTACGATTGAAAACGAATGAGAAATACATACTCACCCTTGGGTTGGAAAAAGTACTACCTACTAAAATTATTTTTGTGAAGGCAAATTTGATCCTGAGAATGTTGAGACTAATATAGGACCTATTATCGATTGATATTTTTATGAATTGGCCAAGTTTCGGCGAAGTAGTAGTATACGTATCACAAAGAGCAAAGGCCTGACGAAAGGGATGACTAGCATGCGTCATGTAGTTAGTTTAACAAATGCGTGTCGTTCATGGCCCTGAGCCAATTAGAATCGCTTCAGTCTTTTCTCAACATCGAAGAAGGGAAATATGAAGGTGGATGACTAAAGCTACTATTCATCCACATTCCACTCATTAACGAAATGGACTGGTCAGTTGTCAGCAGTAGGCCTGCCTACAGTGTTGTTAACACTATTGACTGTACACATCCTCATACAAATATATTATACATACATATACCTATATATATATAGCCCCCCTGGACCCCCCTAATCTATACTCGGTGCTTCGCGCCTCGCCGGATCTTTTCTCTTTTCTACTGCGTAGAAAACGAGGATAATTTGCTATGCAATTCTTAGCCTGAATCAACTTAGTTTTGGAATGTAGCTAGGTACGTAAAGAGAGGGAAATTGGTAGCTTGAAATGTGAACATTTATCACATAAATCAAGCGCTTTCCAACGAGTGGCGAACGATTTTTGTGCGATGAAAACTGCGGAAGTTTCATTCCCCTAACAACGGCTGGGTTGTACGTGAAAAACACTGAAATTGTGACACAATCTATAGCAACTACTCAACTACTCGGTTGTACGTGAAAATCATCTTTAATTTCGTTTGGGACGTTACAAAAAAAATTATTGGGGGTCGGCCTAAGAATTGCATAGCAATTAATATATATAAAGCACTGTACTTATAACACCCGAACTGGGGGTGTCTCTGGACACTACACGTGTGGCATGCGTGAGTTTATTTTCCCGTCATTTTATCTTTAAAACAGGTAAAATAACGTTGGAATGAAGAGAAAAAAATAAATTTGTTTTATGTTCAAACTTTAAAATTTTGTTGCTCCGTAGCAACATCAGGATGAATGTGGGGTGGAATGGAGGTGCTGCTACTTGATAGAAACGTAGGATAGACTCAGTCTCAAAACGTTATATTTCATGGAATACGTACAAAATGTTTAAAAAAATATATTTTTTCATCAACTTTAGAGAATTAGGAACTAAAATTTTGAAACTGCGTAAAAATATACCCGTAAAAATTAGTTTTCATTTTCTAAATCCTCAAGCAAGAACATTATTATCTTCTAAAATCACAAAAGGCATTAATCATTTTCTTGTTTTCTAGTGACTTGAAACAAGTCTGCACCAATAGGTGCAGATGATGTGACCACAGGTGTGGTAGCTAGGGATGTAGCTTGGGCAGCAGTGTCCATTCCATTATTGATCTCATCAGCCGTTTCTTCGTGAGGATCTAAATCTTGAAGGAATACGTCGCTAACATCCTCAAAGAAATAGTAGTCTACTGGTGGCACAGGAGATATTATGTCCTTCATTGTTTCAAAATTCTGCCTAACGGAATACAGCGATGACCATATTCATGGAGTTAACATCACCAATGACTCTTCTTGCAAGAGCATCATTGTACTCATGGCATGGCACGTCCGACATACATGTAATGATTGGGCCCAACGTTGTGGGTAATTGTGGGAATACATGGAGACTCTGTATTAGGGAATCGTCAGAATATAATGTATTCCTAATCGCCTCTATGCTAATTAGTGAGTCGCCACAGATCACATGAGTGCCAACTCATGAGTCAACATGAGTTATTGAGTAACTGGCAGTTGAACAGCCAGTATCACTATCACTGCCCATAGCTCTGCTGTGAACACCTTTGCGACAGATGGTCAGCATCCAGTGACTTGGGAGTTGGGGCTCAACACTATCTGGTGTCTTGGAGCCATCGGTGAAAAGGAGTGGGTGTCCAGCATATCGCCTCAGTGCAGGAGTATCTGAGAATGTGTGGGGTGTACTGCCCTCATTCCAAGGTCAACACGTATCCAAAACAAGGTCTATGGTGGGGTGAGGAACTTCGCATAGCGAAGTGCTAGCAGATTTCGCCGAACCCAGAGTAGCTGTTCTCTTCGTGTACAGTACTCGAAATTCTTATCAAAATCGATCTATTAGACTCGGATTTCGCTTGTGTCAATCACTTTGCGTTTTGCGCATGCGCAATAGTTATCACTCAACCATAAATTTACAGTGCACAATCCTCAATCATGTATATCCAATTAATTTTCTGATTTTGAACGTAATCAGTGATCATGAAAAATCGACGTTATCAGAATTTTAAGTTTTAACATCCGCACAGAGTGTTATTTTTTCGATGACAGTGATGTAGGCTGTATAGGTGACCATCTAAATCCTAACTCGCACAATCTATGAAAATTTCACAAAAATCTGAATAAAATGGAATAGTTTTGGCGTGGTAAGGGTTTACCACAGACAGACACGGAATTTGATCAGCAATTTGCGATCTGCAGCTCTTAAAAGCAAAAAGCAAATTGACATTTTCATTTCAGATGACTAACATTTCCCTTCTTTTGGTAGTGAGAAAGAATAATGTGCATGTCATCTTTACTTCTTCATGGACGCTCTTCAAATGGCCCCTCGTCAATGGGCACAGTTTATAGTCAAGGGGGATTGAGTTCAGAATGTGGATTATGTTCCTCGATTCCAATTAGAAACCCACGCCAAGTGAATACAAAAGGAACCTGTTACCCACGTTATTCACCGACCGTAACGACCAGACTATACTTCGCTGCCTTTCGTCCTCTTCCTGAATATTTTTTCTCCCCCCCCGAGTGGTCGAGTGACCGACAACGCCAAGAAACCTCTCACCAGAGTTCACTCTTTCTCTAAAAACATGACGGGCCGTTCTCAAGGAGTGAAAACAAATTATCTCAGAACCTCCCTTTTTCTTTCCACCTCCTTCCAGCTAAGAATTCACTTCTGGTTTTGGCAACCCCTCTCCAGATATCCGTTTATTTCTAGATTTATTGTTTTTAGTAATCGATATTTTTGAAAGTTGTGTAAGTACATAAGTAAGTCGAACCCGAAACTCCCGATTTCGAAAACTTTTTTTGGTCTTCCGTTTCAGTTATCTTGACTACGTCTAACCTAAACCTTTGTAATTGAAGAAGAAAACAAATCCTTCCTTCAAAATTTGTTGGTTTATATTCTACTATAGGCTCGGATATTCCATCTTCTAGTTCATATATTTCCACCGCCACATAAAATCAATGTATCGCAATAGGGATTGGATATCAGGAAAATATTTGAGGATACGACTGAGACTCCACAAACCCCGCAAAACGGATGAACTATATTTTCACGAAATAGAGATGTACAATATCACATCTATTTAGAACTACTGATTTCAAGACATCTTTGACAGACTTGGTTGGACGTCTTTACGTGATCAAAATCGGGAAATCTGGGATCTACAGGCGGGCTTTGACGAAGCACATCCTCTCGCGCACCAAACCTCGCCGTCTCTCGGAACTAAAATTCCTTCCTCGCCCCGCTGTTTACACGACGAACATTTCCTCGCCTGGCTGAACTGAAGGCTGAACAAGCGAGTCAGTCAGCACGTGAGTACGAGATGTACATCAACCAAGTTCAGAAATCATATGTCTTTCAGCAAGAAAAGCGTGGCAGTTGTATTCAAACACCACGAGGAGCCGAAGAGGAACCAATTTACTTGTAAATTTCATCACAGCCATCTATTGGAATGCATAACGAGAGGGAGAGAGACGAGGAAGGAGATAAAAATATATACAGATTGGAAGAGATGCTAGAAATGATCAAGTTGAACTACGAAGATCAGAGCGACAATGACACCCCCTAGCCTATTTACAATATTATGAGTGTTGAATTACCTGCGCTCATCAGATCTTGACCCTTGTTGGCGGGGAAGATTGTTGTGAATAGACAATAATATATAGGTACTAGCTGATTACGCGTGCGTTGCACGAACCCACATGAATCAAATTTCAACTTCCTTGGGTCAATCACCTATCAATAATGAAACCCATGCTTCACTCGGATCGCCCGTAGCAAACCGTCAAGACTTCTCCACTTGTAACGAATTTCCGCCGCTAACAAACTGCCTGTTAGCAACCATAATAACAAAAGTTCGGGAACCAAACAAATCGGAAGTGAAGGATAGCGCCGTTTATGAAGTACAAGGATGTTTTGGCGGTTCAGACCTATCCTATGTTGTGCGCCGGAACTCGCTGATCATTTCACGACCGCCCCCATCGGAATCGGTCCAGCCGTTTAGTCGTCAATTGGTAATATATATAGGTACATACATACATAGATAGATAGGTAGATAGAAACAATATAAATATATCGTCGGCTTACAAGTGAAATCGATTAAGTCAAAAAATCTGATTCTGAGGAATTTGAATTCAAAGATTTTTCGGATTTTGAAATTGTATACCTATAGTTCTTTATTTTGAACAGCTAGCTGTCTAAAATTTGAGCCCATGCTACTTCACAATGTCTAATTTTCATCAATATAAATTCTAATAAAAAAAAACGTAACCGAAAGTACTTAAATCGCCCTTTTTCCGCGAAGGGAACCTGACTTAGGCCCACTTTCACCAAAAAGTTATTTAACGGAGATTGGCCAAACTCCAATAAAAGGTATATAGAACCGATCTACCGATCATTCGAATCAGCGGGCATGCCTCTCTCAGGATATGCAAAGAAAATTAATTTTGTGTGTACAGGTTGAGTTCGGGAGGGTGTCAATGTTGTGCCTAATGAAAATGGCCTTGGTATTGGCAAACTAGCGCTTCGCAAGATGTGTTTCATTGAATTACAAATGCACCTTATCGTAGGTTGTAAGGAGTAGGTTGTGGTTAGCTAACTTGATTAAAGGATTAATTCCGTCGAGAGATTCGATCGTGGTACTAACCTTCCGGCACGTCTGGTGTGGCTAATTTCTCCTTTACTGAGCTATCCATCCTCTCCCGTTGTCTCGGGGCCCCTGATGAATTATGGATGACCAGGCCCTTCTCTGTATGTTATCCTGACGGCAACCAACGCAAGTTTAGTGACTTGGGCAAAAGTTTACGAGGACGTGCTATAAGGCGGACTTTTGGTTTCCAGGAGCTAAGAGGTGCGTTTTGGGAACATTACTTTGTAATCTGCGTTGGACTTCGGAATTAACTTAGAACATGGTCATTGTTCTATCCAAAACAGAAAAAAATTAACAATTTGGCCGCTTCAACTAAAATTAATGAGATTTGTGTGCCAAAGCTATTGTATTTGTGCAGGAAGTAGACAATTTATTTGTTTGTCATTCGAAATCAAAATTATTCGTGGCTTTAATTGTGTCTTGACAAATTTTGGTTCCATGTCTGTCCTTCTATCTGTAGTTAATCCTTGTATCTGATCATATATATTTTCGAATATTGATAACTTACTTCTTCTGGGATTATGCGGATTAGCCAATACGCGATCAACTGAAGTTAGGGTCACCTGAATTTCCTGAACCACCTATTCCTCAAGCTCTAAAGACCCAAATTCGCTGAACATCGGAGGATAGTTTGAGGATCGACCTAAAGTGAATATACATGAAATAATTGAAGAGCACAGGGGAAGAACGGGCTAACTAGATTTTTTGTCAAAAGTGAGTTCAGAATGGTACCTTATGTATTTGGGGTAGCCGAACACGGTGGTGTGGTCAAACAGGGAATAAACGAGTCTGAATACTTCTAAACAGCGGGTGAGTAATTCGTATAAAACTAAAGAACGGGCTTACGGGAGCGGTCCACGGAAAGAACAGGCTAACTTAGAGCTGGCACTTCCCCCATCCCTGTTAGTTCATTATCCAGCCTTTGAATCACAGCAGGTTAGCTGTGTTTTAAATTTCACATTCTTCCACTTTTCCTATCTGTTGCTGTCTCTATTCAATATTCATCGTTTGGTACTGTGTTAAACATTAATATTTTGGCCTGATGAAAATGAGATATTTTGATTGGGCGGGTTTTTTTTACACAAAGTATATTCCTAAAGCTCCAATGAATACAAGGCGGCTGAGAGAAGTAAAATTTCATGTTGATTACCATTGGCTAATTTACTATTGTTAGAGCTATAATGCAGAATTTACTAGCAAGCTTGTGACGCAGAATCTGCCAAAAAAAAGAAAAGATCTGGCTCAGAAGCCACTTCGTCCATCAGAATTTCACTTCCCATCAAGTTCCTACACGAGAAAAATTTCGATCTCTTCCGAAAAATCCAGGGATTCGATTTATTGAGAAATATTTTGTACTGAGAAAGCCAGGAGGAATTTTGAGAAATTAACCCACAAGTGAGGAAATCGGGAACTAGGAAACTCATCTACAGGAAACTCATCGAAAAATCGTAGAACCCCATTTTTTATCAGTTTCTCACGTGGGGTGGAAACTCGTCAAATCTTCATGAACGCGCGACTCATCGAAAAATGGAATCTAATAAATTTATCCGTTTAATTCAGTTATGAGTCAGTATAAATTTTTTTCGACTAGAATCCAGCACTGTCGAGACACTCCTCAAAAACTACCTTGAAGCAAACTCATCAAAAAGAAGCTGACGGGAAACTCGTCAAAAATGGTGGTAGTAGTAGACGGATATTGGTCTACTTTGGGTCAACTACCTGCCATTGCTACAGCTCAACGCCACCATAACTACCTTGCCTGTACAAAAGCCGATTACCTATTATAAGAAAATCACCAACCAAAGTACCATTCACAGTTGAGTTTACTTCGCCTGGGGTCAGAAGGCCTCCAAATCCGGTTACTTCCTTCACTTATAACGGTTGGGTCTGGCAGACGGTGAAGCCTTCCGAAGGTTTGGTTTGATGACTTTCCTTTCGATGAGTTTCCCCTTAGGAGCGTTTGTCCAGTTTCCACAGGGGACAGGAAAGTCATCAAAAATAATTGTCAACTACTTTTCTTCTCCCAAATTTATATCCGATTTCTGTTTGAAATTCATTTTGACGACTTTCCGTTCCATTCAGTTTTGACCAGTGTTCTACCCAAAGGAAAAACTCCTCAAAATGCCTCGACCTCACTTTTTGATGAGTTTCCGTTTGATGAGTTTGTAGGGACCCAGGAAATCAATCACTGTCAAGGGAGTTACCCCGTTCTTTCGCTGTTTTCTGTGATGTTCGGCTTTTTTTCCCCGTTATATTTCAATAAAATTAATTTCGTGAGGTATATTTGGCATTTTTATTACTTTTACCTGTACGTTGACATTATAATTTCAAAATTTCAGATTTTTTGATCGCAGGATATACATTTTATTGAATTTTTTACATTCAAATTCGTTTGTCTCGAAACTAGGAAAAATCATGATAGCCCGTTCTTCTCCTGTACTCTTCAATTGCTACTGGATTAACTGTAGCTTGTGCACGCATAAATGTAAATTCCACTGTCAGGAACGAACTATCAAAATTATTTAACTACTAGAGGCCTGTTAGGGCTTGGATAGCCCTAATCTAGTCCGTATAACAGTAGTACCTAACAGGAACTCAGCACATTATAGTAACGATATAAGTCCTACCCATTTGCGGCGTTATGTGACCAGTTGAAAGCTAAGGCGATGTTATTAAATGATTAAAAAAAAGAGGAAATACCGATCAAAATGTAAGTAATGTAATTAAAAAAAATCACCAGTAGAGGTGGTCCTCTCCACTTTGAGACTAAACAAAAAGTTGAATCGGGGAATTCAGAATTTGGGCATGGTGAGATGATGGTGTAATTCTATCTCGAGTCTTCTTCGTTTCTTTGTAAGCGTGTGAATCTGCGCCTCCGTGTCTTCTATCTCCTTCTTTATGTCGTTGATTGTATCTTGATCGGTAGTGCTCGTAGATGTCGAACTGGTGTTGAGTTGTGTGTAGGAGATGCTACAGCAGTCTGGTACCACTCCACCAAAGCTCGTGCTTGTTCTGTGTCTGGATTAATTTCGAGTGTTGTGTCATGTCCAATTTGTGCTTCGAATATATTTTTGAATTTTTTGGTTGTAGTGAGGTGTGCTGCCACGATGTCATGTGAGTTGAAATTGAATTGTTTCCCCCATTGGATAAGATTGACGGTTCCGGTTTTATCCCTAACCGGGATTTTGTAGAGTGTCAACTAACTCTTTGTCATTGCGCGACACTGTGCACACATCGGCGGGACCAACACAAATTACTAAAATGTTGGCAGTGTTGACGTTTGGAAGATCGGTGATGCTGGTATAAATATATGTTACCTGGTTGAGATAGTTTTGGGATGGAGTGATTATCGTAGATGAGGTTATTTGCATTTCCAGCTCTTTGCTATAGGAGCTGTATTTTATATCAACGTTTTCAAACAGGCAGCTCTGAAGAGGTTCTATTTGATTGTAAGAGGGTGTTATATATATAAAGACCGTTTGGAATTATATATAAAGTCCGCTAAGTTCTTCAGTTTCAATTTCTTCGTTCAGAAATAACTCTCCTAGATGTTAGTAACTACACTACGTTTCTTACTTACCGTGAATTGATGGCAACTATTGTCACCGCCACAGCCTAATAAACAACTCTCGTTGATAAGGACCGCATAGAACACGATCAAGGCGGGTATAGAGACGAACGGCGACACTTTTGCAACAAACTTGGGGCCGTGCTGATTCGAATGAGCAGTCTAACACTAAAATCGGACCGCGAAGTTCTTCACAATTTCAAAGACCGTTCGGAATTATATATAAAGATATCTGATATTACGTACTTTCAGATAACATTTCAGCCCCTCAACCTTCACCTAAATAGTCACCTAAAGTTGCAGGATATTAGACTATTAGAAAAGTTAGCAAGTACACGTGAACCGTCCAATTTTGAGAGGATTCGGGCATTTGGATCATAAGAAATGGTGTGATGTCCTAGAGATCCGAGGAGCACAGGCAGTGTAAGTTGGTGAGGAGTCTTAGTGTCATACTCCAATACATACTGAAATCCATTCCAATCACACGCAATTAGTTAATGGACTACCTGCCGCAAACAGGGAGAATAGAATATAATTATATCCAGAAAAGAACATACTCACTGGCCGCGAAGAACCCGCGCCAAAAAACATGTCGAGTAAAAACGGCAGTATTAACGTCGAGGCTTTTTGAGTTTCCACAATGGTGGCACTACGGATGAGAAATCACGGTAAATTGAATTCCTTTGCTTTGTGTCGCTTAGCTTTTCCCGGAAGCCATTTTTCGATATTTGATAACTCGGGTTCACGGAAAGTGAGTTATAGGAAGCGTCAAGCCCCTGAGGCTGATGTGTTCTGGTTGAAAACCTTCGAAAGTGAGAAATGATCGAACTAATTCGAGCCAAACCGAGCACTTCCGGAGGACGCAATGATTGATCGAAACATAGAATTGACCCGTCAACAGTTTTTTAATGTTACCAAAGTTTGTTATACTATGAGCGCAGGATTCTGTCTGTATGCCCGTTCCGTCCAGAACTTGGTTCCTTGGTCACCTACTGACATTTGATTTTCATTAAAAATAGTTGTGTGAAGGGTGTGTATTTGTTCATTTGGGCAAACTAGTGGGTCAGTAATTCAACTTCCATCATAATGATGGAATGGCTGAATCGCAATTTTAGAAGTTGAAAATGTAGATGTCACCGCCTGACCAAACAAGCTTTTGCCAGAAGACGAATGTTAGCAGTTTGGTTACGCGACAAGACCCGTGTAATGGGTTTTGGAAATTTTCGGTATATTATTTTCAATAATGCACCTTTGTAGGTGTTACACGACCAAGAAAAAAAAGTGTTAACCCCCTCAAAATGCGTTGGTTAGAGAATGGTAAGAAAGAATAGGTATACCTACATGTATGTATCCCATGTCACAAACTCAGATCAGTATAAAAACAAGAATGGCAGTACTTGACTACTATTTCTACAAAAACATAAGAAAACTGTGAAAATGTTTATGAACTATCTTAACCTACGAATCATTATGAAAAAGTTCTAGTCATGCAGCATGATCGCATTAGCGCATTTTTGTAAATTATCGTACTGTATTATGTTAAATTGTTTTGAAAATTGAGGACTTTGAGGGAAAAGAAATTGTTAACTATTAATTTTATGAAAAAAAAAAAAAAAACTCGTTCTGAATGATATTCAACGATTCAAAAACTTTTCCAGTTTTTATCAATTTTTTAGCACATTTTAATGAAATTTAAGTACGTTTTGCAGCATAAAATGTACAACATTTTTCAATTGTCTATTTTAAAGTCAAGTAATGAACTTTATTTGAGCAATATTTTGCAAAAAAGTATAAATTTAACGATTTTTAGCCGGTTTTTTGCTATTTTTAGTGATTTTTTTGGCACTTTTTTGAAATCTATACTTTACTAGCTCCCGTGATCTCAGCATGACGATATATTAGGTAGGTATATTACCAACCAAAAATAATATGAATGTATAGATCATTGAAATGGTTCAATCATTATTTAAAACTCCATAGCCATTTTGGGTTTTATTTATCGATTTATTACCCCGCAGATTCGAATGAAACCACCCGAATCGCTTTGCGTTCGGTCTCCCTGAAGCCTAATTCTTTGACAAAGAGAAAAAAAGAAAATAAAAAAACATGAAAGCAAATCTTGACTGATCGAACATAGTTAAACTCGCCTTAAAAACTACGACGGTCGTATCACTTGATAAAATTCCAACGGAATTCCTTCTTCACGAAATCGATTTATTATAACTTTTGTCACCTATAAGTGGACTTCTGAAACGTAGGTAGGTGATTTATTTTATCCTATTAATTTTCAGATGGTTTCAGTTGGCTGCCTAAATCAGTATCGATATCCTTAGATCAGAGGGACTTGTGACGTCGGGATGTTTTATTTAGTTGTATTAATTTTCTCTCGGTAGATGCCAATATCTACGTAGTCATATTGATGACATTGTTTCGCCCTACCACTACGAAATTGCTTAACACAAATCGGTTACGAAGGTGGACTTGTCAAATTTGACATTCTCGACTACAAGACTGTTAACAAAGTTAGCTTGGTAGGTAGGTCACCGAAACAATAGGTTGCTACTTCACAAGAGCTTTCATTACGTTACCGTGGGTTCTGTACGATTTAATAATGAAGAAGTCGAGTGAGTTAGCTGATGCTTTGAATCAAAATGGCGACGTGATGGCTTGTCCGTATTGACAACCTGACATAAACACAAGCGTGCGAGCTCACAAAAGAGCGTCAGCCGCAGGCTAAATACGTTTGGGTACAAAGCTTTGCTGAAATGTTAAGTGTCTCAATCGATGACAGAGAACAATTAAACCTCCTGCATATATCAGTACACTTTTTCTTCTTTTCCATCCGCTCATCAAAGCCAAGAGGTGGAATAACATCATTAGTACACCAAACTTGTTATCTCCAATATTATTCGTTGTACTCAGACCCTCACTACAGTGACTGCAATTTTTTAAATTCGCTTCGATGATGAGTTTAGGGGAGGTAAGAGTTAAAGGAACTCATCCATTCCTGGTCGTGTAACTTGGCTGACAAATCATTCTTTATTTTCTGTGACAATGGGTGACCAATTATTGAAGAATTTAGTACTCAGTGTCCAAGCAGAGTTCTGCTACCGATCTCCAGAAAAGGGGGAATCTCCAGAAAAATTCCGTTCATGCGCCAAAAGATCAAGCTTTCCAAAAGAAAGGACGAGTTCGTCGGCCAGCATTTTTCGAGCACATTAAATCGGTCAAATTTCAAAAAAAGTGCTGAAAAAATCACTAAAAATATCAAAAAACGGCTAAAAATCGTTAAATTTATATTTTTTAGCAAAATATTGCTCAAGTAAAGTTTATTATTTAACTATAAAATAGATCATTGAAAAATTTGTGTACAAAATTATACTGAAAAATGTACTTAAATTGCATTAAAATGTGCTAAACATCGATAAAAACTTCAAACAAGTTTTTGAATTGTTGAATATCATTCAGAACGAGTTTATTTGCTGTAAAATTAATAGCTAACAATTTCTTTTCCCTCAAAGTCCTTAATTTTCAAAACAATTTTAAATTTTCAAAACAATAATATAGTACGATAATTTACGAAAATTCGCTTATACTATCATGCTGCATGACTGGAACTTTTTCGTAATGATACAGATAA
The DNA here is from genome assembly GCA_030762985.1 of Adelphocoris suturalis. Lineage (NCBI taxonomy): Eukaryota > Metazoa > Arthropoda > Insecta > Hemiptera > Miridae > Adelphocoris > Adelphocoris suturalis. The sequence continues at coordinate 21,023,202 of CM061046.1, forward strand.
GATAGTTCAGGTTAAGATAGTTCATTAAGCATTTTCACAGTTTTCTTATATTTTTGTAGAATATAGTTATTAAGTACTGTCATTCTTGTTTTTATACTGATTTGAGTTATTGACATGGGCATACATACCTACATGCAGATATACCTATTCTTTGCTTAGTAGCGCAAACCGTGCCATCTGATTTTTCGTGCTATTATTAATAAAGTAGTACCGTTTTCTTGTCAAATATGTTTTCTGATTTCTCCCACAATGTCGATCATTAGGTAGACTTGGCAAGTCACCTGGTGCACGCTTCTTGTGTACCAGTACATTTACACCTTTTCACGATTCTTTAAGAAGGGCGTTAGATACGAAATGATGCTTACAATCTGTTACACTCTCCTTTTCGCTTAAAATGGAAGTAGATAAACCAATCGATATGGATAATGGCTAGCAATTTAGGTAATCATTGTCTGGGAGTTGTCTAATCTCGAATTAGCAGAAGTTCACCCTACTGTTGCACTTGAAGTCGCTTAGCGAATCACATTCGTGTTGATGATTTTTCTCCTTCTAATACTTAAAATCTGGAGCTCGAACAATTGGCCGCACGATGCTCTGGGTTGTTTCATTCGTTCTATTGAGCTGACAGGGTGGCCGCCAGTCAGAGAAAACCTGGAAAAGTCAGGGAGTCCATTAATTAATTATGTTAATTAACATAAACTGGAGAATTTCAGAGGTGCGGGGAGGTTTCACATAATATTGATTAGGTTTGAAATTAGAAATTGTTGTAAATCGGTGCGTACCTAGTTGAAGTTGATAGACAATGTACAACCTAGTTTTTGTTTAAGATCAGATGACTCAATTCATGGTCCCTGAGTTAGGTTTTGATTCGAAATGGTTGAATAAGTAATTATACGTTTTAGGTCTTGGTTGAGAGTTTCCAACGTGACAAGACGCATGCAGTACCTGTTGCAAATTATTTCTTACCTCTTTCTCTATCATAGGATTCTTCACAGTCACATAAATAAGAACTTATGTAGCAAGTAAATTATTAACAATAAAAACTGGTTTTAAGTGGTGGGTTCTTAAAATTTTTATTTGTGATTCACTAGTCTTGATTGTTTTTGTCGATTCATTGACACCGTATTGGACAATTTATTATAGTGAAGAATTATATAGTTATTTTATTATTTAATTACCAAATTAGTAAAATTTAAGATTGGTTAGAATAAATTGATATTGTGGTTTTTTAATATTTCTAATGGTTTCGGTAAGTCAGGGGAATCGCTGGAACAGTCAGGAAAAAGTCATTGAAAATTCGTGAGTTCTATTTAATTGAACGAAAAACAGACTGTTTTATTTCAATGTTTTCGTGATCTCGATTGTCTAATATTTCAACCCTTAAATTCACCCTTTGAGTTTAGGCACATTCATGACTACTGTATGGTTTATGAACCAAATTTCATAAACTCAGGTCCTCGGAGAAAAGCAGTCAACGGTGGCCATTCGGATTTTTTATTTGTTTAAGAATCTGCGTATTTTAAAACGTTAACACACAAATGTCCAGTTATTTTTATTTGTGTTTTATTATTAACCAGTCATTGGCCACCCTAAGTTCATTGTTTTCTGATCCACTGTGTCGGTAAACTTTCCATAAGAATTGATGATTTGTGGCTGTAACTATGAGAAATCAAATTAATCAACTCACATTTATCTGAAAAAGGTTTTATTCATTAACGTTTTAACATTTTTATTATTAACGAAGAATACTTTATATTTACTAGGTAGATACTTTTGCAGTTTTTTCCAAGCTGAATAGGTAACATTGGTTCTTGAAACATTGGAATAGGTAACATTGGACTTAAAAAGGGTACCTGTAGGCAGCCTTTCCTCGGTCTCATAGTTGGCCGCCAGCTGCGGTGGATCCAGCATATTGAGTACTTGCGCCAAGCTGCCATGCAGGGTGTACAGTTGCTCAAGTCCCTTTCCAACTATAGTTGGGGTGCCCAGCGGGATGTCCTCTTGAGGATTTTCCATGCAGTGATATGATCCCGAATTGATTATGGGTCTGCAGTTTATGGCTCAGCAAGGAAGTCCTTGCTGCGTAAGCTGGAACCTTTATTAAACAAGGGTCTTCGTTTGGCTACTGGGGCCTTCCGTGCTACCCCGACAGCCTCCCCTCAGGTGCTTGGGCACAGTCAGCCGCTCATAATTCGGCAAAATCTGCTAGCACTTCGCTATGCAGATCGCTTGCGCTATTTCCCAGGACACCCCCTGCATGAAGTGGTCACCATACCCTTCGTAGAAGAGACGTATTCCAGGCATCAAACACTAACTCGCCCATTGGGTATTCGTGTTCAGGAGCTCAAAAGGTGGGATAGCATAAAGAGATACCCTTTAGTTTCATATGAGGTGCCCCCTATCCCTCCCTGGACCTTGTCTGGGATGCGTGTTAACCTTCATATGAAAGTCGGGGTCCAGGGCAATGCAGCCCCACACATCCTCAGATGTCGCTACACTGAGGCAATCCAGCAATATGCTGGACACACCCTTATATTCACTGATGGCTCAAAGACACCTGATGGTGTTGGCCTTGCTTTATGGAGCCCCAACATCCAAGTCACTAGGTGCATAGGTCACAGGTGCCTATTGAAGTGAAAAACTGAACATCAAACTCTAAAGAAAAACTGAAAAGAAGAACGAAACGTCAAACTCTAAGGATATTGAACGCACTTTTTGACTCGTGCTATTCGCTAAAAAAAAAAAAAAAAAAAAAAAAAAAAAAAAACAGTAATTGGTCTGCTGACGAGACCAAACATTTAATATATATATATATATACATATATAACTGTTAATTATGCGGAGAGAAAAAATCTATTAGCTAAACATCATGAAGGTCATATGAAAGTAGAAAAAAGTAAGGCTAGGAAATTAGGTTTTTGGCCTGGCATGTCGGTTTACATCAATGACTGATATCATCATTTCAGGTTTGTCATGATTTCATTGGTTTCATGACTATATTTCATCATTTCAGCTTTATCAAGAAAGTCGGATTGTCCTTTCTGGAGATCCTGATGAATTATTAATGGATAACAACCCATTTAGCAGTGCAAAATTCAAAAAATGTTTAGCAAAAATGGAATAAGTTTGACCATTAGTATCCCCCTCTATGCACAAGGTCATTAGCAGAAACAGGAATGAGGATAGTGAAACAAATTATGCAAACATTTGAGAAAATGGGACAAAATATGCTATTGGTTATAGATAGCCCTGGACGTATTATGTTAGGCCCACCCATCCCTAACCTTCTGTAGACGTCCCTAATCATATTTTCCCAATGGTTAACAAATCCAACAAGACATCGACCGCCCCTGAACCTATATGGCCTACCCGGTATAGGCGCAAGTGTTAAAATGTGCGATAACAAGAAAAAAAGATAGTGCAGTCCCACTGAATCGAACCTAGAAACTCATACATGTGCACCGAATGCGGTATCTCCCGAACTAAGAATATGCGGCGAAACGAGGGCTAGTCACCATTCAGGGAGCCGTGGTATCTTACAATTTTCTCTACACTTTTGTTCATTACGATCGGAAAACACATTTTCGTGCAATAAAACTTGAATGGGACCTATATGAACCATTTAAATAAGCAATGTTGGCAGTTTTGGCCATCTGGCCAATGATTGGGGTAGGAAAAATTTGCATCATTCCAGTTATTAGCCACCCGGCCAATGACTGGAGGAATCACTCTTTTTGTCATCCACTTATTGGCCGGCCTTATATTTTCTACAATTTATGAGAATTTTATGTCCTGGTGGCAGCAATTGATTAATAATCAACTAGAGATCATGCAAACACACAAAAAAGTTCACCTAATTTGAAAAGCACCACATCAAACCCTTAAGAATGAAGGGTGGTATGCTTACCGTTTTCACAAGAAACAGGGGTGTTCATCCTTCTTCTTGCACCTTAACCACGTAAAATGAGTTTGGGAGGTTTCTATGAGGTTTCACTATAACGATCAACATCCCACTGCCTGCTAGACAACACACTTTGATGGAAAAAAACATTTAAAACGATCCAAGAGACATCTGTGTTGTAAAAAACAAACTTATAAAACTGGGTGGCCAATGACTGGGGGTCGGCCAATGACTGGTGCCTTTACCCTATTATTATTTTTTTTTTTTTTTGTCGATTGCGAAGGTTCATTATTGTTGTTATTGGATCATTTACTCACTAATAACTCTGTGATTGTTCAGGAGGAAGTAGTGGAGAACATTGAAGTGTCATTTTATTTTTCGAATCCATTTTTGAACTCCTTATAAAATTTGGAAAAGAATCATTTCATTACGTGCTTTCTTCTAGAGAAGTTGTACTTAACCTACTAATCTTTGTATAACTATTCTTTGGATAAGGTTGTATAATATCTTGATCGTTCAGGTACTGTATTCCATAAAGTCTCAGAAAGTGTTCTGTATTTTCTGGTCATAAGTGGAATAATAAACTACTATGTGGGACTTTGCACTGTTCTTTCGAGAGGATACCTAATGTTTCGTTCGCCACCCACCTTTCAACACTTCTCACCGTCGATAAAGTGTGTAAAGCTCGAGTTAAGCTCTAAACGATAACGACCAGGTGACGGCTCCACCTCCATAATGTAAATATATTGAACGGTTCATCTTATCGTAATGTTAGTTAAATACCATTATCACAAGTTATCGATCCCAGCCCATTCGTTGTAGTCAATAACGTAAAATTTATCAAATCTGTTCTCTCAGACGCAGACGATTCTCCATATTTTTGCTTCCTCCCTATCGAAGTTAGGGAAATGTTGTGTTAGTGATTGAAGTCGAAACAATTTTTGTCCTCCAAAATCAAAATTTCTACTTGCTTTTTGCGTTTCACTGCTTGCTGATCAATTTCGGTTCTTTGTCTGTCTGTCTGTGGTAAATCCTTGTCACGCCCACACTGAGAGAAAAATGTGCTTATGGAAAGTCGATTAGAGCCAAAAACCGATCGAGTTTAGCTAAAACCAATGGATTTTGTGTAAAAATTAATCTGTTTTAGTTAAAAACGATCGACTTCTATCGAGTAACTGCATCATTCTATCGAATGTTGCTAAGAGCTGATGGAGTTTTGTTAATGGTCCATCGAGTGAAGGTATCAGTGGATCGATTTTCGCAACAAAAAGTTTGATCGAGTTTCCTAAATCTGTCTCCCATCGAGTAATGTCAGGCGGTGATGGGGTTTTCTTAATTCCAATGTAATTATGGTACCGTCCATCGAGTATTTGTACTCCTCCAAACGTGTGTCTGTTGCTTAGACAGACCCGTTTGATGTGGTGAAAGAGTTTTTCCATTTGACGATCGACTTTTCCCTGTCTTCAAACGAGTTTATATAGCCTTATGAGAACCACCTTGGTTGATAGATCGGATTTTCATGGTGGGGCGATCGAGTAATGTGATGGGGTGGAATCAAGAGGAACACGTTAGAGGAGTCCATGAACCTTTTCCATTCTTCAAACGAGTTGCTATAGTCTTATGAGAACCACCTTGGCTAATCAATCGGATTTTTATGATGGGGCGATCGAGTTATGTCACGGAGTGGAAGGAAGAGGGACTACCTACTTTTCCCATTTTTCAAACGAGTTTATATAGCCTTCGCAATTGTTTGTCGACCGTCCAGAAGACATTTCCGCCTCTGCCTAACATTGTGCAGGAAATTGAGCTTCTTCTGAAACGTAGTAGTCCACCAAGCAAAACTATACCAAGTTTCAGTCCAACTCCAATGAAATTTGTAGGGATTGTGCGGGTTAGCTCCTAGACGATCCCCTATAATTTTCAATGCCGTCGAATCAACAGTAGCCTGTGCGCATGGGCAAACTTGAATTTCTCATGACGTTGATTTCTCATCATCTGTTGGTCTGATTTCATTCAAACTCGGTAGGTAAGTGGTTATGTGTTCTAGGAAATTTCCCTGTAAATTATATTGCGATTTATACTGTAATAGCCATAGCGCATGCCCGAAATTAATATCGATTGACACTGGCAGAACTCCGAGTCCAATGGAACGATCTTGATGAAATTTGCATAAATTATGCGGGTTGACTCCTAGATGGCCCCCTAAGGATTTTATTGGCGTCAGATCAATAGTAGCCAGTGCGCATGACAAATCTGACTTTGTTATAACGTCAATTTCTCATCTTCTATTGGTCTGTTTTAGTTCAAACTCTGGGGTTTGTTGGGTTCATGTTCCCGAAAGATGTCCTATGATTTATATGGAAATTGGTTGAGTAATATCTACTGCGCATGCGTTACACTAAAATTGGTTGACGCAACCAAAACTCCGTGGCTATCTGAAAGATTTGCAGAGCAAGCGGGATAAAATAAATAAATGTGATGACACAAATTACCTGCGGCAAGCAATATCCGAGCTGAAAGGAGTGACGACCAATAATATTAAGGTCATGGCTGCAATCGTGTCATGGCGCGAGGTGTGGTGCGGGAAAAGCACCGCGGAGTTACTTGAATGGGCATCTCAGCAGGAGTGCTCCGTAGTATCACCACCCGCGTCCTGAGGGGTTCTTTCTTAAACTGGTGGTCATTTCATAGGGGCACTTATTTTCATCCCATTCTTCCTCCTCATCCTACAACTTCCCTTATCCCTAGAGCCGGAGTCGGGTAAAACCTGGGCGTCCTCACCACTTTTTATTGATCCATTTGTTTCTTTTTCAATTTAACGGTGTGCCCCCTCCACCTTCAAGGGGAGTTTTATAGAAAAAAAAATTGTGTGTGAGGTGCGTGCATGCGTGTGTGTCATTCCAGACGATAACTCTCCTTAGGGTTGAGATGATGGCTTTTGCCCTAAACAAAATCAAGCATTCTAAATAAAAGGATGATTTTGTTGCTCAGAACTTTTTGAGCTCATTAAATTTGTCAAATTTCAAAAAATGATTTTTTTTTAAAAAAAAAAAAAAAGGGTTTCAAAATTCTAAAAATTGTTGAATTTAGATTTTTTGGTAGAATTGTAGTCAACAGAAGTTCCCCTACAGCGAACTAGAACGTTAAAAAAATTATATACAGAATCATGCTGAAATCTTGAAACTCATACGGTGGATACAGCTTTCGTACAAGTACGCAACCACGAGAGACATTTTATGTCTTTGCGCCCCCTTTCCCCTTCCTATAAAACCCCGTATTGTATTCTAGAGCCACTCAGCTGATCTGGGATCGGTCAGTTGTGTTCAGAAGTCCCTCAAGGGCCCACATACCAAATCTCAGAATCGTGGGATCATTAGGGAAAAAACTGGATTCTAGATCCACTCAGCTGATCTGGGATCGGTCAGTTGTGTTCAGAAGTCCCTCAAGGGCCCACATACCAAATCTCAGAATCGTGGGATCATTAAAGAAAAAACTGGATTCTAGAGCCACTCAGCTGATCTGGGATCGGTCAGTTGTGTTCAGAAGTCCCTCAAGGGGCTACATACCAAATCTCAGAATCGTGGGATCATTAGGGAATCTCCGCGTAACGCTCTCCGCGTGACGCTCCCCCGCGTGACGCTTTTTCATTTATGTGCCATAGTAAAGACATAAAATGTCAAAATGTTCTGAAATTCCATCAAAGTTTTTTGAGAAATCAATAATAATAACTGCCCAAAATGCGAAAAAACCTCAAATATTGTTTTAATTGCAGAATAACATTGAGAACGACTTTTTTTATGCCATAAAATTGGTAGCCAACAATGAATAATTTGCACTCAATGTACTATATATTTCAAAACAATTCCATATAATATAATATACGATCATGCTGCATGACTAGAACTTTATATTTTCTTCGTTTGGAAATAGAAGGTTCCTTCTTCAATATTATTTTCGGACAACACGCGCAGTAGCAACCATCAGGTAAGTAGATGTTTCCGTTTGAATGACCCCCACGGGACCACAGCAACGTGACATTCCCCGCTCATTTTTCGGAGTGTTTGTTTTTCAGTAAATATTCCACACAATTCTGTACCTTAAGGGTAAACCATAATATAGTGAAACTTGGATAATTCGAACCTCAAGGGACCAGTCAAAAACTTCGAATTAACCAGAATTCGAATTAAAGAAGTTTTTAATAAATTATAATAAATCATATTTTAACAACCTACAGTACGAAGAAGTACATACAGTAAAGTACATACAGTGTGCATATGTAGGTGGGCCCTTTATGTACCTATGAAGTAACTCGGACAATTACCCAACATATGACTTACTATCGCTGGTTTTAATTAATAAAATTGATAGGTATATTTTCTTCGAAGGACCACTGGAATATCAGAGAGATATTATGCTAGTGCAATAAAACTGTAACAATTATTCCAATGAATAAATAATATAATTGAAAGACAAATAAAGTTTGTATAATGGAAATCTAAACGCAGTGGCCACTGAACCTACTGATGTCATTGACAATAAGGGATATAAATTATATGGTTGATTGGGCTGTAAATAGTTCATATACTACCTAATTAATTGTTGATAATTGTAGGTGAAGAAGTAGGTAGGTATGAAGGCCCTTGAGAATCCAATAGGTAGGTAGATAGGTGGAGAAGAAGGGGTTGATACCCTGGTTCTTAAATTCAATACAATTATGGTGAGTGCGACCACCAAAACTGTAATTATGATGATTTCTCCCTTGTCAGAGGAGATGATAATATGGTAAGATCGTACCGGTTTCAATCCAGTTAGGGAACAGGATCCAGGTAACCCAAGTCTGGGGGTTGTTTCCTCAAACAATCCGCACCTTTCCAGCGAGTATTTGGTAACTGCACCGAAGTCTGCACGTCGTGAACGAAGCAAAACAAAAGGACTTGCGGATGGGTCAGAGCCGGCCGGCATTTAGTTTTTGAAAAAGCGAGGATAAAAAAACGTTGAGATAGGTCAGTTTTCGACGTGGCGAGAAGTTGTAATAATGGCGATTTGGCGATCCGTGAGAACAAAGGAATGATGCGTAGCAACACGTGTAAAACTTTTTTCCTACAAATAACACTGAACTAAATTTTAATAAATGGATAAACATCTAACAAAAATTCTAACATAGAATAATAACAACAAGAACACTAGGAAATTACCAAAAATCCCATTTGAATAGGGAATTTTAGCGCAAGTGACCTATAACAATCCATATCATGGAATAATTAGGTTGGCCTCACTGATGTTATCAATGGGGAGTCAGCTGAGAGAATGAATGATACCTGTTATCGGCAGAAATTATGTAGATCGAGATATTGATTTATTGTTGAAATGATGGAAATTACTGAAGAACTATTGCAGTTAAAGTGAAAACTAGGAAAAGTGGATGCGGAACGGAATGTGTGTAAGAAGGAAGGTTGATTTATGTGATGGTGTTTGTTGCTGACATCGGAGTTGCGAATCCCAGGTAACAAGGGTTTGTTCTTGTACATACAGTAACGTTGAATACTATATTGACCAACAGAATATTGAACAATAAATATAAAGACACCTGGAATGGTACTGTATTTAACTGCAACCATAAAAAACAATCTATTGTTTTTCAAAAAAGGATGATATTTTGGCATGTTACCTTGAATTAAGTATCTCGGCCATTATAAAAGATTCCAAAGCATCCAAAGAGTTGAAGTATGAATCACTAACATTAATTCGGCTTTCAAAAAAACGTCCAAGTTCTTGTACGTGATTCATGGCGTCAGCTGCATTTTGAGTCTCAGCTTAAAATTTATACCTTAATTAGCACGCCGAAAATTGGAATTATCGAAAATAAAATTCGAATCATCCAGGATTTTTTAGCATTGTTTAAATACACAATGCTAGGGACCAAGATAAATATTCGAATTAAAGAAAATTTCGAATTAAAGAAGTTCGAATTATCCAGGTTCGACTGTACATGCAAAACTCCAACTTTTCAGCAGAGCCAAAAGAAGTTTCCGAAATTCACTTTATCTTGTCATGACAAAGCTATATTATAAAATATGAAAATAATGGTTATGAGCCACCATGCCACCATTTTTATTTCATAAAATATGGCACTGACTTGCATGCACTTGGTCTAACGCAAACCTTTTGCCAAATATCGTTACTAAAACGTATTTCCCGATAAATTTACAATTATTTTGAGTCGCTGCTTAAAATGTATACCTTAATTAGCACACCGAAAATTGGAATTATCCAAAATAAAATTCGAATCATCCAGGACTTTTTAGCATTGTTTAAATACACAATGCTCGGGACCAAGATAAATATTCGAATTAAAGAAAATTTCGAATTAAAGAAGTTTCAATTATCCAGGTTCGACTGTACATGCAAAACTCCAACTTTTCAGCAGAGCCAAAAGAAGTTTCCGAAATTCACTTCATCTTGTCATGACAAAGCTATATTATAAAATATGAAAATAATGGTTATGAGCCGCCATGCCACCATTTTTATTTCATAAAATATGGCACTGACTTGCATGCACTTGGTCTAACGCAAACCTTTTGCCAAATATCGTTACTAAAACGTATTTCCCGATAAATTTACAATTATTATGAGTCGCAGCTTAAAATTTATAACTTAGTTAGCACGCCAAAAATTGGAATTATCCATAATAAAATTCAAATTATTCAAGATTTTTTAGCATTGTTTAAATACACAATGCTAGGGACCAAGATAAATATTCGAATTAAAGAAGTTCGAATTATCCAGGTTCGACTGTACATGCAAAACTCCAACTTTTCAGCAGAGCCAAAAGAAGTTTCCGAAATTCACTTTATCTTGTCATGACAAAGCTATATTATAAAATATGAAAATAATGGTTATGAGCCACCATGCCACCATTTTTATTTCATAAAATATGGCACTGACTTGCATGCACTTGGTCTAACGCAAACCTTTTGCCAAATATCGTTACTAAAACGTATTTCCCGATAAATTTACAATTATTTTGAGTCGCAGCTTAAAATTTATACCTTAATTAGCACACCGAAAATTGGATTTATCCAAAATAAAATTCGAATCATACAGGATTTTTTAGCATTGTTTAAATACACAATGCTAGGGACCAATAAATATTCGAATTAAAGAAAATTTCGAATTAAAGAAGTTCGAATTATCCAGGTTCGACTGTATATGCAAAACTCCAACTTTTAAGCAGAGCCAAAAGAAGTTTCCGAAATTCACTTTATCTTGTCATGACAAAGCTATATTATAAAATATGAAAATAATAGTTATGAGCCACCATGCCACCATTTTTATTTCATAAAATATGGCACTGACTTGCATGCACTTGGTCTAACGCAAACCTTTTGCCAAATATCGTTACTAAAACGTATTTCCCGATAAATTTACAATTATTTTGAGTCGCAGCTTAAAATTTATACCTTAATTAGCACACCGAAAATTGGAATTGTCCAAAATAAAATTCGAATCATCCAGGACTTTTTAGCATTGTTTAAATACACAATGCTAGGGACCAAGATAAATATTCGAATTAAAGAAAATTTCGAATTAAAGAAGTTCGAATTATCCAGGTTCGACTGTACATGCAAAACTCCAACTTTTCAGCAGAGCCAAAAGAAGTTTCCGGAATTCACTTTATCTTGTCATGACAAAGCTATATTATAAAATATGAAAATAATGGTTATGAGCCACCATGCCACCATTTTTATTTCATAAAATATGGCACTGACTTGCATGCACTTGGTCTAACGCAAACCTTTTGCCAAATATCGTTACTAAAACGTATTTCCCGATAAATTTACAATTATTTTGAGTCGCTGCTTAAAATTTATACCTTAATTAGCACGCCGAAAATTGGAATTATCCGAAATAAAATTCGAATCATCCAGGACTTTTTAGCATTGTTTAAATACACAATGCTAGGGACCAAGATAAATATTTGAATTAAAGAAAATTTCGAATTAAAGAAGTTTGAATTATCCAGGTTCGACTGTACATGCAAAACTCCAAATTTCAGCAGAGCCAAATGAAGTTTCCGAAATTCCCTTTATCTTGTCATGACAAAGCTATATTATAAAATATGAAAATAATGGTTATGAGCCACCATGCCACCATTTTTATTTCATAAAATATGGCACTGACTTGCATGCACTTGGTCTAACGCAAACCTTTTGCCAAATATCGTTACTAAAACGTATTTCCCGATAAATTTACAATTATTTTGAGTCGCAGCTTAAAAATTTATACCTTAATTAGCACACCGAAAATTGGAATTGTCCAAAATAAAATTCGAATCATCCAGGACTTTTTAGCATTGTTTAAATACACAATGCTAGGGACCAAGATAAATATTCGAATTAAAGAAAATTTCGAATTAAAGAAGTTTCAATTATCCAGGTTCGACTGTACATGCAAAACTCCAACTTTTCAGCAGAGCCAAAAGAAGTTTCCGAAATTCACTTCATCTTGTCATGACAAAGCTATATTATAAAATATGAAAATAATGGTTATGAGCCGCCATGCCACCACTTTTATTTCATAAAATATGGCACTGACTTGCATGCACTTGGTCTAACGCAAACCTTTTGCCAAATATCGTTACTAAAACGTATTTCCCGATAAATTTACAATTATTTTGAGTCGCTGCTTAAAATTTATACCTTAATTAGCACGCCGAAAATTGGAATTATCCAAAATAAAATTCGAATCATCCAGGACTTTTTAGCATTGTTTAAATACACAATGCTAGGGACCAAGATAAATATTCGAATTAAAGAAAATTTCGAATTAAAGAAGTTTCAATTATCCAGGTTCGACTGTACATGCAAAACTCCAACTTTTCAGCAGAGCCAAAAGAAGTTTCCGAAATTCACTTCATCTTGTCATGACAAAGCTATATTATAAAATATGAAAATAATGGTTATGAGCCACCATGCCACCATTTTTATTTCATAAAATATGGCACTGACTTGCATGCACTTGGTCTAACGCAAACCTTTTGCCAAATATCGTTACTAAAACGTATTTCCCGATAAATTTACAATTATTTTGAGTCGCTGCTTAAAATTTATACCTTAATTAGCACACCGAAAATTGGAATTGTCCAAAATAAAATTCGAATCATCCAGGACTTTTTAGCATTGTTTAAATACACAATGCTAGGGACCAAGATAAATATTCGAATTAAAGAAAATTTCGAATTAAAGAAGTTTCAATTATCCAGGTTCGACTGTACATGCAAAACTCCAACTTTTCAGCAGAGCCAAAAGAAGTTTCCAAAATTCACTCTATCTTGTCATGACAAAGCTATATTATAAAATATGAAAATAATGGTTATGAGCCACCATGCCACCATTTTTATTTCATAAAATATGGCACTGACTTGCATGCACTTGGTCTAACGCAAACCTTTTGCCAAATATCGTTACTAAAACGTATTTCCCGATAAATTTACAATTATTTTGAGTCGCAGCTTAAAATTTATACCTTAATTAGCACACCGAAAATTGGATTTATCCAAAATAAAATTCGAATCATACAGGATTTTTTAGCATTGTTTAAATACACAATGCTAGGGACCAATAAATATTCGAATTAAAGAAAATTTCGAATTAAAGAAGTTCGAATTATCCAGGTTCGACTGTATATGCAAAACTCCAACTTTTAAGCAGAGCCAAAAGAAGTTTCCGAAATTCACTTTATCTTGTCATGACAAAGCTATATTATAAAATATGAAAATAATAGTTATGAGCCACCATGCCACCACTTTTATTTCATAAAACATGGCACTGACTTGCATGCATTTGGTCTAACGCAAACCTTTTGCCAAATATCGTTAGTAAAACGTATTTAACGAAAAATTTACAATTATTTTGAGTCGCAGGTTAAAATGTATACCTTAATTAGCACGCCGAAAATTTGAATTGTCCAAAATGAAATTCGAATCATCCAGGACTTTTTAGCATTGTTTAAATACACAATGCTAGGGACCAAGATAAATATTTGAATTAAAGAAAATTTCGAATTAAAGAAGTTCGAATTATCCAGGTTCGACTGTACATGCAAAACTCCAATTTTCAGCAGAGCCAAAAGAAGTTTCCGAAATTCACTTTATCTTGTCATGACAAAGCTATATTATAAAATATGAAAATAATGGTTATGAGCCACCATGCCACCATTTTTATTTCATAAAATATGGCACTGACTTGCATGCACTTGGTCTAACGCAAACCTTTTGCCAAATATCGTTACTAAAACGTATTTCCCGATAAATTTACAATTATTTTGAGTCGCAGCTTAAAATTTATACCTTAATTAGCACGCCGAAAATTGGAATTATCCGAAATAAAATTCGAATCATCCAGGACTTTTTAGCATTGTTTAAATACACAATGCTAGGGACCAAGATAAATATTTGAATTAAAGAAAATTTCGAATTAAAGAAGTTTGAATTATCCAGGTTCGACTGTATATGCAAAACTCCAACTTTTAAGCAGAGCCAAAAGAAGTTTCCGAAATTCACTTTATCTTGTCATGACAAAGCTATATTATAAAATATGAAAATAATAGTTATGAGCCACCATGCCACCATTTTTATTTCATAAAATATGGCACTGACTTGCATGCACTTGGTCTAACGCAAACCTTTTGCCAAATATCGTTACTAAAACGTATTTCCCGATAAATTTACAATTATTTTGAGTCGCTGCTTAAAATTTATACCTTAATTAGCACGCCGAAAATTGGAATTATCCAAAATAAAATTCGAATCATCCGGGATTTTTTAGCATTGTTTAAATACACAATGCTAGGGACCAAGATAAATATTCGAATTAAAGAAAATTTCGAATTAAAGAAGTTCGAATTATCCAGATTCGACTGTATATGCAAAACTCCAACTTTTCAGCAGAGCCAAAAGAAGTTTCCTAAATTCACTTTATCTTGTGATGACAAAGCTATATTATAAAATATGAAAATAATGGTTATGAGCCACCATGCCACCATTTTTATTTCATACAATATTCCTCCTATGTTATGAACATTCTTTTCATAATTTCCATCAGTTATCATGGGGAGGGGAGCACTTATGATGGTTTACCTCTGACCTACAGAATTGTAATTCGAATATACACGGCCAACGTTTACAAACATGATAAGTATGTTGGAATACCCAGAATGTTATGTTGCGGAAACTGAATCGATCTAATTCATCACTTTGCCGGGCACTAGGTTTAATTTAGTATTGAAACATCGCAGCTGCCCCCTCCCCCTCCCTATCACCTCCTTTCCGATCCTTCGGGTCGAGGGAATTAATCTGAACGAACATGACATTAAATGAGATTCATTTCCCTCTCGGGTGGGATTCTTGGGAATCAATTCCGTGGGCTTACGTATACCTTCTCACGTTGGCTGATATTCCCTGAAGGGATTGTCTCTTGCTTCAAATGGTATTGATGGAGTAACAAAAAAAAAGTGATTCCACAATTCGATGGTTTGATTGCAAAAAGACATTGTTCCTGGGGGCCCCACATACATTACCTGAAATCAGTAGACATATTTTGTACTTGTACATTAATATTGTAACCAAATTACTACCATTTGCACAGGAACCTATCTATTTAGTTTGTGGTTGTGGGTGAAGAATATAAGAATTTGGCTTAGTCAATTTCATTCGATGTCACATTCCTACTAGTTCATTTAGGCATCATCAGGGAATGACTGGAAGGTGAAGTACTTGTAGGTAATCATGAATCAAAGGATGTATGTTTCTCTCTGTGAAGTGAGAGTGACAAGTAATGAGTGGGAGGATACATATTCTCCAATATCAAACTCATGGTTACTTGAAAACAGAATGAATGTTAAAATATATAATAAAATATAATTTTTTGTAATTAATTATGAATAAATAATCTTTTATATTTTAACATTCATTCTATATATGGGTCATTCTCATTTCACTTGCCGCTTTCATGTCCCCAACGACGAATTCTCACAATTCCTGACCAAAACTAGTGATTTTGGGGGAAAAGGGCAGTATAAGTTGGGAGATCAATGAAGTAATAATTTGACTGCCCGAAATCCCCTTTAACCAATACACAGTGATCGATGTCACATTCCTACTAGTTCATTTAGGACGAATCAAAGGATGTATGAATTCACTATATATGGGTCATTCTCATTTCACTTGCCGCTTTCATGTCCCCAACGACTGACCAAAACTAGTGATTTTGGGGGAAAAGGGTAGTATAAAATCCTGGAAAAACCTCATGAGTGAAACTCATGAGTGTTACTGTCCCCTCCTACCTAACACCTAAGTAGAAGTTAGGTTGTTACAAAACAATGACAATCTAGAACTGGCCAGGGTTACCTACTAGCTGCAGTAAGTTGGTTCCTCTTTATTTAGACTAAGGATTTACATTTTTAAGATTTTTCCCAACCCGTGAAAAACTAGTTTTTCAGTCAGTCCCCCATATCTCTTCTCAATGGGACCTCAGGAATGTTATCATTTTTGCTATCAAGAAAGCTAATGGAAAATGGCGGGAAACAGTCAGATGTGAAGGTTATATTGTCCAGTTGAAGATGTGAGACTGTTGTGGAGTACTTGGAGTTGCAGCAGTTTTTACTGCGAAAGAAGCCTAAAAACATGTTGAGTATTTTTATTTTCAATTACGAGTGTTGTTGGTGCTTAAACAAAATAATCCTATATCAACAACCATACTGCTTGGTGACAGGTTTCAAACAGTAGCCATCCCTGAGTTTTTTCACTTCATCATCCTGTGTGACGCCATTTTTATCGGAAATTCTAATGAGTGTTACCTCTCAGGAGTGTGACCAAGGACGGGTAACACTCCTGATATTACCGTAACACTAATAGGGTAACACTCCTGAGATTTAAGCTCAATTACACTGCCTTCAACATGAATTCCGTGAAATCTGAATATTACGTTCGAACGTGATTCTTTATTACTTACTTGAGCCCCGACAACAATTTTGCCAAATCATCCATTTTACAGAAATCAATTTTTGAAATCTGGTAACACTCATGAGTTGGATATCCTGTTTTTTAATACAAAAAAAAAAAACATATAAAATACATCAATGAAAAACTCACTGTTCATCTATGGAACACAAATCTGCAATGTACAATGAGTAGTATTTGCTGATCTAACCTCATTTTCGAGCACTTTCATATTTCACGTCACTGAGGTTCTCAAACGCCCCAAAGCGGCAAATGAAATGAGAATGACCCATATAAGTAACCACGACTTTGTATTTTTAAGTAACCACGAAATATACCTAATTATTTGAAATTAATTATAAATAATCTTTCATATTTTAACATTCTTTCTTTTTTTAAGTAACCACGACTTTGATATGGGAAAATATGTATCCTCTCACTCATTACTTGCCACTCCCACTTCACAGTGAGAAACATACACCCTCTAATTTATGATTACCTCGATGTACATCACCAGTTCACCATTCTTAGTCATTCCCTGATGATGTCTAAATGAGGCAAAACTAGTAGGAATATGACATCGAATAAAATTGAAGAAACTAAATTCTTATATTCTTCAGCCGCAACCTCCCACTATTAACATGGCAATTCAGACCAATCCTATGCATTTAATTAACTTCTTAGGCGTTTCAGAAGGATACTAGGTAAGCAATTAGTGAACTGCAAAAATGGTTCTAGGGAGTATAGTAATTGGACCTAATGACTAAGTACAAAGCGACTGCGATGTTGCAGTCAAATACTTAAATCCAGTCACTTGACCAAATGGCTAGGATGGTAGCCTAAAAATAAGAATTTCATGATGACTACACCTAATGTAAAAAGGTCAGTGGATGATTGATCAACTGTTAAAACAGCGAGTTTCTTTTAAACAAACGCTTAGATGCATCTTGGAATGCATAAGCGTTTGATCAAGTGTTTAGTCGTATGATGCAATTCTTATTTTTGATACCTACCATTCCTGTGTGAATCCGACGCACGATTAAAAATCAACTGGCAAAATTCAGCAATCAAACATACATCAATATTGATGATTATGAATCAGAGGTATTAATTAGGTCATCAATGTGTGAAACATGATAGAGAGCCGCTCATTTTCAGACCGACGTTTAAATAAAGAAACAGTTACTTATGCTCAATAAATGCCTTAGGATTTGCTTACTGAGAATTTGAGATAGATATGTACTATCTCTAGAGGTCATTCCAAATTTTCGTCCGACGGACAAAAATGTCCGGTTTTAGCATGAATATGCTTTAGCCGTGACCTAACTACCGAAAAATGTCCCACGAGAGTGCAACGAAAGTAGCGCCAATAATTGTGATGATTTCCGCTTACAACCGAGTCGTTGCTAGGGATATGATACTTCGTCGTTTTTCATCCCACAAAATTCGTTGACCATTCGTTCGAAAGCTCTCGATTTATCCAACTATACTATATTAACTACTGCGAAGTGCGTGGCCAACAAGCTGAGTTATGAGCATGGTTATATGAATAATTGTTAACACACAGGTGATCATTCTCAATTATTGATATTGTGAACATGATTGCAACCGCTTGTTAATTTCTGATGATTTCATTGAGCTGGTGTTTCGATTATGTGATTCATAGCAGGTGATCCGAATATTGCGAGAACGGTTAGATTTGTGAAGCGGTGGTTAAATTATTTTAATAGGTAATTTCTATACTTTACACTATAGGAATCTGTAATTTCGTATGTAGCCTCTTTAGCCTCTTTCTATAATAAAGTGAATGTTTACTCGCGAGTTTCTATTAGGAGATCATCATCTCACAAGAGCTCAATGGATCATTTCTATAATAAAGTGAGAGCGAGGAGCTAAAACATGATTCCATGTTTTAGGATTGATGGCAGAATGATAAACAGAGTTCAGAGGCCGATGGGGGGTCGGGTTCAGAGAATCGACGAGGAGTGAGTCGTGTACGGCTAAAGCATATTCATGTTTTTTAATTTTAGCCGTCAGGCTCAAAGGAACTGTGGCATTTTTTATAATTGTTCACGTACAATCAATCATTGCTAGGGATCATATAACTTCCTTATTTCCCAACCCACAAAAAACTTTAACCGCTCAGCTCGTTCATTCGGAAGCTGTGAATTCATTGCGCACGGCTCACGTTTCAACGGACCAATATTTCCTTCCTCAATCCTCTCACGAAGTCGTAGATAAGTAGTTGTTCATGAATTCCAATAGGTATTACCTAGGAACCACAACCAATAAGTTGCGAAGGGTATGATGAACATTTGCCGCACCTTACATAAGACATGCATGTCTCGTAGATAGGGAGAATGACCTCTATTCCACAATTAAATTGCAACTACGATATATATTTCGGTACTAGTGCATTATAGGGCCGGAAGGTTCGATTATTGAGATAATCAAAATATGCGATTAATTTTATCGATTGTGCTCCGTTCGAGGTTTCGTCCTTTTCCCGGACGCCGGCCATATTTGCTTTACGGACAGTCGTTTTGCTTCCGAGACTGCAAGGCAGCGGAAGCTTTGTTTTCACTTTCGAAATGAAAAAAAATTTTTTGCTCCAAAATCAAAATTTCCACTCGCAGTTTGCATTTCAGGGCCTCCTGAACAAATTTGGTTCCGTGTCTGTCCGTCCACATTTCCTTGTAACAGCCATAACTTCCACAATTTTGATCCGATTTTAACCAAATTTTCAGGGATCGTGCGGGTTAAACTCTAGATGGTTCCCTATCAACTTCATTGTGATCGAATCAACGGTAGCTTCTGCGCAGGCGCTAACGTTAATTCCTTGTGACGGTCATAACTCGGTCAATGTTGTACGGATTTCGGTCAGATTTTCAGGGATGATGTGGGTAAGGTCCCTTGTGGTCCCATAAGACAATCATCATAATTGCATTAGCCGTACGCTCTGCGTATGCGTGAACAAAATATTCTTGTTACGGTCCTTGCAACAGCCGTAATTTCCACAATTTTGATGCGATTTTCTTCAAATTTTTAGGGATCGTGCGGGTCATGATCGAATCAACGGTAGCCTCTGCGCAGGCGCAAACAAAATTTTCTTGTTTCGGTCATAACTCAGGCAATTGTGAACGGATTTCGGTCAGATTTTCAGGGATGATGCGGGCAAGTTTTCTTGAGGTCCCATATCACATTCTTCGCAATCATCAGCAGCGGTACGCTAGGCGCATGCGCGAAAGTGATGTTTTTGTTACGGTCACAGCTTAGTTAATTTTATCGGATTTTGTTCAAATTTTCAGAGATGATCCCGATAGAGTCCCTTGAGGTGCCATACGAATCGTACGGTACATGCGGACTACATCCTGGATGGTCCCATATTAAAATCAAAATTTTCCTTATTAATTTCATTTATTATATGTACCATTCAGCTTCCAATTTCCCACCTTATTAATTCCCTGATGCCAGAACCGGTCGTTTCTAGTTTTCTGGAATTTAATGGTGACGTACTGTGAAGGTCACGAGGAAGCTCATGTGCCATTTCCTTGGCAGTGTATTTCTAGTTGTCGTGTTAAGTGTTGTTTTCTCGTCGAATCATGGATTTTATATCTTTCAAATCTCTCGTGCGCGATGTCAATAGTGAATCCACTGCAGCTCCGTTTTTGCAAAAAGTCCGCGTCATACCAACCGAAGTGTTGTGCACGAGCAACCACAAAATGCGGTTGGTTTACGCAACCACAAAAATATAGATTAGTTGGAAATGTAGATCAGAATGAAGTGTATAGTTTAGTGGTCTGGATGCTCGCAAGCTCGCATCTCAAAAATACATAACATCAAGTAGTCAATCCCTTAGTAAAAATGCAGATTAGTGGACATGTAGCTCAGAATGAAGTGTATAGTTTGGTGATCTGGATGCTCGCAAGCTCGCATCTCAAAAATATATAACATCAAGTAGTCAATCCCTACCTAACCCTACAGTTGAAATGAAAAAACACTAGAAACAGTAGAAATTAGAAATGATTGATTCCTACCAGTTAAAATGAAAAAACAGTAGAAATTATAAAACCGCTGGAAAACGGCGGAATATCGAATGTGTACCTACTAATCGATACATAATCACATATTTCGATTATCTCAATAATCGAAACTTCCGGCCCTATAATGCACTAGTACCTATATTTCACCCGTTCACAGGCATCATCAGGTGATACCTTAATTATTATAACATTGCACAAGAAATGTATATTTTGAAACATTAGACAAGGAACATGTGTAGCCCCCTCTAGTCAATTTTTGTTTCTTTTCTATACTTTTCATATTGTTTATACCGTTTAGCCCGCCAATAAAGTCTCTCTATCTTGCATACAGTGCTCTTTTCCGAATGTGTTTTCCGTTACCGTTCTAGAACATTATCTGTGCAGGAGCATAGCTGCATTCAAAACAGCCTGCCCTGAGCACAAAACATATACCTGCCTACATTTTTTAAAATTCGGATACAGTAAGAAGTTGTTTGGGGGCGGGTTATAGTATCCCCATATCCAACAAATGAACACATTGCTTCCCCAACGTTTTAATAGGAAAATAATGATCAAATTGAACGAAGAATAAAAAAGAAGAGGCTTGAGTATTTCCGTGAAGAAGGTTCCTTGGAAAATCTTTGTGAGGCAACGAGTTCCACGAAGTCCCACTCTTGACCTAACTGAGTCAGGGATATTTATCGGAAGAAACCTTCTTGGCCGCTTTGCTCTACATCCCTAGCTTTTGGTAATTTTTTATTTTTTTAGCGTGCCATAATTTACTTGGAGTGAACCTTATGCGAACAGTTCCTGTCGTGCTGCAAGACCGTATGCGCGAATTGTCGTTAATTGGCGTATTATAGTATTTTGCATTTGAGTACCTACCGAGAAATTGTTAACCAGGTATCAATTTACGGGGAAAAAAACGCCAAATAATATTTCGCAATTCAAAAAATAAATTTTTAGCTTTTTTTTGTAGTTTTTACCGATTTTTAGCAAATATTAATGAAATTCAAGTAGGTACATTTTTCAGCATAGTTTTGTACATTTGTCAGTATCTTAGTTCATCATTGGTGAACTTCTTTTGCTAAATTCAATCGTGCTCAGAAAGTGCTGGCCAACGAACTCATCCTTTTATTTGAAAAGCTTGATCTTTTGGTTCAAGAACGGAATTTTAATCTCATTCGTAAGGAGAGTTATCATGTAGATATATTCACACACACACACACGCACTCAAAAATACACACACAAGCATTCACACACACACACACACACACACACACACACACACACACACACACACACACACACACACGCACTCAAAAATACACACACAAGCATTCACACACACACACACACACACACACACACACATTAAAATCTACCTGTATTAAACTCTAGATTTCGTTTCAGAATGCCTTCGAATGGACAATGCATTTGAATGGACAAAAAAAGTCAAACATTTCAATTTTTCAATATTTGAAGCTATTGAAATAGCTCCATTTTCTACGAAAATTCGCCAGGATGAAAATTGAGCATCTCATTTCAATGAATCTTAATTAATTTAAAGAAATCCGATTTAAATCAATAAAATCCGATTAATTTGATTTTTTAAAATTCAATCTTGATTTTTTCAACGTAGGTGCGCACTGATCTGCTTATGGTTCCCTGGGCCTAATTTCGTTCCTCTGCGACCTGCCGTTTTTTTTTTTTTTTCGAAAATTTTCTCAATTTTCCGACGTTTACTAAATTGTAAAATTTTGGGGTCCTGGAACAGTATAAGGGCCGAAGGCGATGCGCAAAATTTTGATGATATATGTTTATGGGGTTTAATAGTTATAGACGTAATGATTTGCAGCGTTTTTTAATCTATTAACTGCATGTATTCCTACAATGAATTTTGACTTAAAAAATCTTATCGACCTAGAATATAGCTTTGGTGTCGTTGGAGTCGTTAAGTAAATTGCTCTCCAACAATCATTCTTATTCTAGGCACAGATCGAATGTGACCTCTTCCCCTTCTACATAAATTCATGTTCGCATAATCTATGCGCGTAAGCAATCATCGTTCGGAAAGGAGCGTCGTTGACGGAAGAGGGTTGGGAGAGTTTTCCATAGCTTATTCCTTCTGTCAAACTTTCTGAATAAATTTTGGGAAAAAGTTTATTGAATATCGATTGAACCGTTTGGGCGTTCTAGAACATCAGACTCAGAAAAACTCTGCAAATTATCACACACAGTTTTATTATTTCTGTATTAGATAGCCCTTCTACATAGTGCACTGGTCCATAAAAAATTACTTATCAAACTGAGTCTATGGTGCATCATCGAAATATAACTAGACGAAGTCACCTACCAGAAGAAAATAAATTAATCAACTAAAAAGAATGAATAAATACGTATATTTACAAAAAAATCTTGAAAATTTCTAAGGAAATGTGATTCAGCGTTAAAAAGTACTAAGAAAAAGACCCATCACTCGACTTTTGACGGGAACTTATGATTTCTGACGTTTTCCCCCCACTCCCCCTCTCTAAAACCAAGTTCCACCACTTTAATTTCTGGAGACTTCAGATATCAAATTCTACTGCCAAAATTACGTTATAACCCAAGTTTCATCGATGAACGAATTTTGTTGCCAAAAAATCCCATTTTCCCCATGCTAGTCTAGCTAATAGCGTTTTCGATTAATGGTAGTTGCGCCACTGTCGCATCCATAATGGTGGGATGGATCCTGACCTTCCTCAACTCACTCAAGGCAAATAACCGTTCTTTCATTGATTATTTACTATTAAATATGGAACTATAGGTAACTGAAAACACCATTTATGACTTAGGCTGAGAGCAGAAGGGCACTTTTTTCTTGTGCAGTCAAACTCCACTCTGATATCCTAAAAAACATGAATCTACGGTACAATGTTGATGGTACAGACGCGACACAAAAGATCATGGATATGTCTAGTACCTAATGCTTACCAGTTGGTACCTACTAGCTACTACTCAATTGAATACCAACCATGTAGTGCCTTCTTTTCACAAGATTATTCCATTATGGTTACAAAACAATATTAGTTTTTAACTTAGAGTGATGAATCAGCATTCCTTGACACAACAATGGCTTAGAGGTCATAAAACGTCTTGGTAAAATGAGAGCATTCCAAAATGTGGCGAACGATTTTCCTACTATGAAAACTATGGGATCTACTCTTCCCTAGTAACGCCTTGGTTGTACGAGAAAATCAATAGAAAATGTGCCGGTCGGGAAAAAAAGTGTCGGTCGGGAAAAAAAAGTGTCGCAAAAAATTCCTTGACCCCCAGCCAAAAGAAATATCCATGTCAAAAAAAAAAAAAAAAAAAAAAAACGTGTTCACTATTCTAAAACTCAACAGTTCAATCTGATTGTTGCTAAGGCAGTTTCAAATTATTTGATCTATCCACGAAATGCAATTTATCCATAGAAACTAGAACTGATTTAATAGAAAAAGACATATCCTTGTCAAACATTTTAATTTCTCCCTTTATGGGAAAAACAAAAGATCATGGATATGTCTAGTACCTACTGCTTACCAGTTGGTACCTACTACTCAATTGTTTACCAACCATGTAGTGCCTTCTTTTCACAAGATTATTCCATTATGGTTACAAAACAATATTAGTTTTTAAATTAGAGTAATAAATCAGCATTCCTTGACACTACAATGGCTTAGAGGTCATTAAACGTCGTGGTAAAATGGGAGCATTCCAAAAAGTGGCGAACGATTTTCCTACTATGAAAACTATGGGAGTTACTCTTCCCTAGTAACGCCTTGGTTGTACGAGAAAATCAATAGAAAATGTGCCGGTCGGGAAAAAAAGTGTCGGTCGGGAAAAAAAAGTGTCGCAAAAAATTCCTTGACCCCCAGCCAAAAGACATATCCATGTCAAAAAAAAAACGTGTTCACTATTCTAAAACTCAACAGTTCAATCTGATTGTTGCTAAGGCAGTTTCAAATTATTTGATCTATCCACGAAATGCAATTTATCCATAGAAACTAGAACTGATTTAATAGAAAAAGACATATCCTTGTCAAACATTTTAATTTCTCCCTTTATGGGAAAAACAAAAGATCATGGATATGTCTAGTACCTACTGCTTACCAGTTGGTACCTACTACTCAATTGTATACCAACCATGTAGTACCTTCTTTTCACGAGATTATTCCATTATGGTTACAAAACAATATTAGTTTTTAACTTAGAGTAATAAATCAGCATTCCTTGACACTACAATGGCTTAGAGGTCATGAAATGTCGTGGTAAAATGAGAGCATTCCAAAAAGTGGCGAACGATTTTCCTACTATGAAAACTATGGGAGTTACTCTTCCCTAGTAACGCCTTGGTTGTACGTGAAAATCAATAGAAAATGTGTCGGTCGGGAAAAAAAGTGTCGGTCGGGAAAAAAAAGTGTCGCGAAAAATTCCTTGACCCCCAGCCAAAAGACATATCCATGTCAAATTTTAGCGCATTTTCATTTGAAACCACCCTTTTCACTATAACCTCATATGAATGTGCTGCGAGAAACTACCCGTCCTCGCACCCACAGTCAAGTGACAATGAAAGGAGCATTGCATTTTGTGTGGAGAATAAAATTTATCAGGTTTTTAATGGAATTTTACTTATAAATCAAGCATTTTAATTTCTCCCCTGATGGGAAAAACAAAAGATCATGGATATGTCTAGTACCTACTGCTTACCAGTTGGTACCTACTACTCAATTGTATACCAACCATGTAGTGCCTTCTTTTCACAAGATTATTCCATTATGGTTACAAAACAATATTAGTTTTTAATTTAGAGTAATAAATCAGCATTCCTTGACACTACAATGGCTTAGAGGTCATGAAATGTCGTGGTAAAATGAGAGCATTCCAAAAAGTGGCGAACGATTCTCCTACTATGAAAACTATGGAAGTTACTCTTCCCTAGTAACGCCTTGGTTGTACGTGAAAATCAATAGAAAATGTGCCGGTCGGGAAAAAAAGTGTCGGTCGGGAAATAAAGCGTCGGTCGGGAAAAAAAAGTGTCACGAAAAATTTCTTGACCCCCAGCCAAAAGACATATCCAATTCAAAAGAATTAAATATTGTACTGTCTCTACTGAGATTCGAACCGCCACCGGTTGGTGACACGGCCAGCGTGTCGCCCTCAAGTCGGACGCTCTGTAAAACTATGCTATATCCACTGAGCCACAATCGCCTGTAAAATTATGCTAGCTGCGCACTAAGTTCTCGAGCCTGGAAATCCGAAGGTGTTTTTTCGATGTTCTAGCCCTAAGGGAAAGCGAAGGGTTCAACGTACAGCGTTGTGGATGGTTGTAATCGATTTTTAGAGATTATATTTATCATTGACAAGCAAAAAATCATTACTGTTACTCTGAAAGTTTTCGAGATTTTTAAAATGTTAGCCCTTAATTATTCCCTTAGGGGTTGATCAAAATTGACGCCTATGTTACTGGCACATCCCCGGCCGATGTATGATTTTTGAGACAAATTTCATAAACGTTCAGTATTTTCGAAGAAAAGCTCTGGACGGCGTACGGAAGACGGACGGATTTTTATTTGATATTTTGATTTTATGCATCTTACATTTTGAGGGGAGGGGAGGGTTTAAAAAAATTTTCTTGGTCGTTTACAAAGGTTTATTATTGAATAATGAACCAAAATTTCACCCGTCTACCGTTATAGAATATACTTGCTTACTTGAGCATCGCCATAGACGATTTATGGGAATCAAACGGCACTTCAAAATCAAAATACCCTGGAAATACTAAGGGCATTATGCATCATATCCACAGTTCCGTTACCGTGTGAGGTAAAGACCTATGTCTGTAGTGTGGGGAAGGTCTGGTAATGACGACCACACGTCGAAGACGATAATAGTGAGACACTCATCACTGGACAGTGGACTCAGCAGACAAGCCTGCACAGCTCAGCTAGTCAGCTTGTCTGCCAGTACAGTAGCAGTTACTGTAAAGAAAGTAATATGCAGAAGGAAGCGGAGTACTTTTTTGTTTTATAATTAACAAGTTACATTCTTGGGCAGTGCCCTAGATAGTTGGAAAATAATGATGTATAGTACAACAAAAATTTAAGAAAGAGCTGGTTCAGTAACTAGCTCTCATACTCGAGAATAACGTGGAGCCCCACGTTAAATCGACACCCACACAAATCGTCACCCACATAAATTATGGCGCGTGTAATAAATAATTACAGATGACGAGCAATAACGATCAAATAAAGTGAATTCATATGTATCACAGGTAGTTAATTGAAGCCATCTGCGTTGTCCGAATGACGCTTTCTTTTGAGGAGGCGGGCAAGTCGAGGTGAAGGGCGGCGCAGGGGAATAAACTTTATTTGATGGTTCGGATGGGCTGATGCTTTTGAATACATTTGGTGATAGCAAGCGGTAAGGGTGTTATGTACAGTGGGAATGTCTAAGTCCTTGTGGAATTCCTCGTTCCGTGCGAACCAAGGGGCGTTACATATTAGCCGGAGTATTCGGTTCTGACTGGCCTGTATACGACCAATTTGGGTTTGCGACGCAGAGCACCAGAGCCCACCACCATAGAGCCAGATGGGTCGTATGAGCACTTTATAGATCATAAGTTTAATATGGACGGATAAATTTGATGGCTGAGAAGTGACTTGAGCTGGCAAATACGGGTAGCGAATACTGGGTAGGGAATTGGTTCTTCCCAGTTAGAAATGTGATGTGGGTCGAGGTGAGTTACTTTAGATTGGATGGATAGTTTCGAGCCGCATATTGTAAGTACCTTATAGGTATGTCAGTATTGAAGCAGGAGTAACCAAATTTATATTTTTCTGGTTGCCCCTTAAGTACCTCTGACATTTTGTGCTGATATTAATATTTTCCTCTGCTGTTTCCTTATCTCCGATATTTTGCAGTGACATTTATATTTACTGTTTGTGTGTGATTGGCCATAGTGCGATTGCGTTATATATGCAGTTTGATTAATATGGAGAAACCTCACTAGTTTTTTCTTAATTTTCTACACATTCCTTGTTATCATTGTTCATCAAGAATAATTTATGATGCCGTAATTATGTCGTGAGTACATTCATACTTTTTATATGGAAAATTATTTAAGTACCCTAATTAATTAGGTGCGGTAATAGGTAGGTATATAATGTATGAAAATGTATGAATCTTAATTTGGTGTATTGTAATGCTCGAATTTTTCACTAGTGTAGGAGGGAATAGGTTAGTTTCTCATTAACTCCACTACTAGAGTTAATGTGAAACCAACTTTATGAGGGGGGGGGAGGGGGAGGGTCGGTGATATACTCGTACCTACGTTAAAATGTGAGCTTATAATATATGAGTGTTCTATCTCCTCCAGCAGAATTCACCAAGTTGGTCTAGTGGTTTCAGAATTCACGGTCTAGTGGTTTGGTACTTTTTACAGTGCGACTAATCTCTATATTTTCTAAATATCGTTACTGGTTGTAAAACATCGTTTACAAATCAGCAACACAAGGGATCGTAAACGAAGACCTTACCTGCAACCGTTCAGATGAAATCCGCATTCCTCCATTCCACCATCACATTATATCACTTCACCTACACCTATTTTTTCCTTCATAATATCCGTTTTTTCATCACTCCACACTGATTCAATATATTCATCAAGTTCAATAAACATCTGTTGATTCATTAGGGAAAATACAATAACAAGCCATTATCTTTCCAGTGCCTACGGGATCCATTTCTTGTGGTGGCAGCTACATGGGCTCATATTCTTCCTCCATATATCTCTTGTAGGGTCAACTTGTACAAATTATTTACATTTATCCTAGTTTATTATAATTTAAACTCATGTAGGAAATTTGTACTCCCTTTTTTTTGTATTATTTATATTGTTAAAAGTTACTGTGAGTGAGTTGTGATTTTGTGTCCTCAAAATCTGCATCAGCTGCTTCACCTTGCATCCCTGACTGGAACCTGCCATGTTCTAGCCGCCATTATACTTCTAGTTCAGCCGTTGCAAAATTCAGACCTCTTATCACTTTTCAAATCGTATCCTATAACATTTTATAGGATTAGCGTTATTAACAATTATCCAGTTCGATTTTGGTACCAAATCGCTGCATATTTCATCAACCTTCCCGAAATATCACTGGGCATTGCTGCCGGTGTGGATACTGCCACTTTATCTGTTGTACTTGGTTGGTTCATCATTTCCAATCAGTGCCACCTGCATGCTGACCGATCTCCAGCTCAGGATTAAGAGATAATTGTGGTGAGATCTTTCTTTATTTTCATCTCTATCTGCATTTTCACCTTCAGGTCTGTTTTGGCTGTATCAATTCTTCTTACCTATCTTCTACATCTACCTATCTTCTACCTACCTTACTTGGAGTTGGGCCTTCATTCTTCATCTACCTACTTCTTCGGCTATGGGAATGAACATTTCTGAACTTATCTAATATCTGTGATACCTATCTGTTACCTATATCTTCTCTCTTCTTTGGCCACTCTATAGGTAGGAAACTTCATCTCGAAAAGTTACCTCACGTAGGTAGGTACATACCTACTACTGTATAATAAATCTTCAGAAGCTTACTTATATATTCATATTTATTTACTTATCCTAGTCAAATTATCACATCTAGTCATTGGTTATTATAGTGCAATAATATTTAAAAATACAGTCCACTTTAGGCACATGAGGTAGTATTAGGAATCTAGGGTACCATAGTAGTTACCAGGAGCCTCATTGTGCTATCATTACCATTTTACCATTCGTACCGTAGGGAGGGTTTTAGCTGGAAACAAACAGCAGGCTCTTGCTTAGGTACAAAACAGTTACCCTCACGATTTTTCACGCTGAATCGAATTATGATGTTCCCAAACAATTTCGATATCTCGTGAAAATTGAGCACTTTTAGGGTCTCTCGATCGCTTCACGAAATGTTATTGATATAATGACAGATCAAAGGGTCAAATATGAAAAAACTATAAATCAATAATCAAATCAAGATCGAACGATAAAGGGGTCCGGAAATGTGAGGTGCCCATTCATACGGTAGAACGGGCGAATTTGATGTTTTTCTAACGAGTTTCTCTTGTTTCCTCCAGTTCAATCTTTCTGTCTGAGTACTTTCCATACCTTCGGATCATTCTCCCTGATTGCATTAATTGATGGCCCAATAATTTATCACTCTCCCATTCACCTATTTTAGGAAAACCAGGACGCGGGCTAATTAATATAAAGATAATTTTATGTTAGAGCCTCGAGCTACTCTACTGAGTTGGATTCATATTAGAAATGTAATATGGAGCCTCGTACCTGTCGTGTAACTCTATAATTATTACAACTCTGGTGTTGTTTATCCGTTGGTTAGTGATGGATGATAAAAGTTGAAAATATGGAAATACACGTCATTCTTACGATGACTGCTGCTTGAAATGTCAGAGTATTTTATTCTTAGCATTCAACATAAATACATTACATGGTGTCAGGTGTAAATCTTTGAAAACTATTAGAAATAAAAGAGACGATGTCGAAGAAATCGAGAGGAAAGAAGAAAGTGATGCAGTTCGAGGAAGATGAAGGTGGAGACCAAGGTGACCGTTTTCCGACTGCAGTTGTATGTCTTCCTTTCAAATCTCACCTCCTGATCACTTTGATTTTCAGAACCCTCATGGGTGGGAACGCTGGATTAAGAAGTTTGAACGATTCAGAAACGCTTCCGAATTAAGTATATAGAAAACCGCAGGCCCAACAAATTAGCATGTTGATTTACTGTCTTGGTGAGGAAGGGGAGGACTTATTCGATACGTTTGAGCTGAGTGATGATGAAGAGACTAGTTATGAGGCTGATAATTCTAAAGATAATTTTATGTTAGAGCCTCGAGCTACTCTACTGAGTTGGATTCATATTAGAAATGTAATATGGAGCCTCGTACCTGTCGTGTAACTCTATAATTATTACAACTCTGGTATTGTTTATCCGTTGCTTAGTGATAGAAGGTAAAAGTTAAAAATATGGAAATACACGTCATTCTTACGATGACTGCTGCTTGAAATGTCAAGAGTATTTTATTCTTAGCATTTAACATAAATACATTACAGTACCTACTAGTACTTCTTGCTGTGCATTAGGGTGCAATGCAACTTGGCATTTTTCTAGCATTTTAAACTCATTTTTTGGTGCATTTCGTGAAGCACTGGATAAAGATAGTGTCTTAGGTACTTATTTCTAATAATCTGACATTTCCATTGGGTTTTTCACTTTAGGGCACCGTCACTGCCCGATTTTACCAACGACTTTTTCCCATTTCTACTTATTATACGTTCGTCTCCGCCTTTCAGTTCGTTTCAGTTAGTTATGATCTTGTTGCTTCCGATTCTACCTATGGGTAGCGGTTACTTCCGGGTCTACTCATTTGTAGCGGAAGCATTGTTTTTAAATTTCCGAAAATCAAAATCTCTAAAATCAAAATTTCCACTCGCATTTTTCGTATTTGACTTTTCGGTGTTGCTCAATCGGCTACTGTGACTCTATTTTTAATTTATCCCCCCCCCCCCCCAAAAAAAAGAACAGTGGTTTCAGGAAAAATTTAGAAATTAGAAGAATTTCAGTTTTTTAAATTCAGTCCAGTAGTTTTCGTGAAAAATGTACCCATAGGTGGTAGCTGACTCTTCCCACTCGCAAGGCTGTGTGCTACGTTCTTCGTCGTTTGACTTCTTGTCCGATTATTTTAATTTCTTTGGCATTTATATTTGATCTGTTGTCTAACACGGTTTCTGGGTATAGAAGAGGTTGGAAATTGATAGGAACCAAGATCGAAGAAGACTCTAGGAGGATCGCTTCCAACGGAGGTGACATTTTTAATTTTTCAATCATAACTTCGGTTCTAATGCTAGAATTCACAAATAATTAATTAGTAATATTATTATTTTTTTCTGTTCAAGAGATGTTGCCTATTCGAAAATCGATTTTTTTCTAGCTTTTCAAGTTGCATTGCTCCTTGGTAAAGCCCCAAGGAAAGTAACAGCACTTCGTTATGGACTTTGAATATTGCATGATCCCCCAAATCTACAGTTTGTAGTCCACCATCATTCTCTCCTCAGATTGCTCCCACTTTTCCTCGTCTCCGTCTAGGTAACGACGAATTCACACTGAGATATATAGCGGTCCCCAGGAAGACGGATTCTGGGAGGAGCTCTTAACCTTTGTCTCGTATATTGTGCGGGAAAACAACCCTTTCTTGGAGTGGGGTGTCAGGGCCCCATAATTTCATTTCACCTCCATCGCTCTTCTCCCCCCCATTTCCCGCCCCCATGTTCGACTTTTTCTTTTGTTGACAGATCCGCGATAGCGGGACGTTCTGGTAAATGGACCCTTCCCTACAAAACACGACTTTTAATGATACAAGAATATTTATGGGGTTTTCCGTTTTTCTTTCCAAACTCTCCGAAAGGCTAAAGAGAATATTTATGTAATCGTTGTAGTTTTTTCGGAGACACCAAATTCACAGGCCTGCACAACAATGTGAGAGCCTGTCTGTTTGTAAGCGTTCCCTCCTAGATTTGAGGCTGGTCTACTTACTCAACAGTAAAAATATCAGTATCAAGGTTCATAGATCATGTGATTTAAAAATTTCAGACCTGCAGCACAACATAATGAGCGATCTTTCATTATTTTTTCGAATTAAATCTATGTTGAATTGTTTTATAATTGGAGATCTTTGTTCACACAATAACTATCTATGTTATGGCAAAAACAACTATTCTCGACTGACGTAAGTACTGCCCAGATATATAAGTTAATTTATGGATTTTTACCCTTTGTTCGCTGTTTTGGTCGATTCTCAAGCTGTTGTAATGAAATTTAAGTGCACAAGACTTAAAGCTAAAATTTCTGATCGTTCTAGTGGATAAACATTTTCCAATTTCTCTACTGAAACATCCGGTACAACAGAATGAGAACGCTTGGAGAGTTTTACGTTTGCCCTGCAGCAGTGAAAACTATCAATTTTTGAGTGGCATGATAGGGAACCATCCTCATCATATTCCCTCTAAATGTCATCGAAACCGAAAGAAAACTACAGAAATAAACCTTGTTACAAAGAGTCTACAATCACGCATATGTAGCAGCTACTGATAATAGTATCATGATGAAATTTATATAGTAAAATTAAATCATCTTTTTCCAACCACTTTAAGTGTAAGCGAGATCGTGCGATTGGCCGTGAGTAGGTGATGCTTAATTTTACGATTGCCCATGCGCATAGCGGATTACTGATTTGTAACGTTCCAATGAGAGTGATATGGAACCGCACACCCACCCGTCAGACACCCACAGCCTAACCCGCATATTCCCTCAAAATGTCATCAAATCTGATGTAAATCGTAAAAATCAAGCTCGTTACAAGGATTTTCTCTCACACAAAACCACGAAACCAAAGTTGTTCAGAATGGTTTAGAACCCAAACGCGAGTGAATATGTTGATTTTTGTGAATTTTTAGCATGAATATGCTTTAGCCGTGACCTAACTACCGGAAAATGTCCCACGAGAGTGCAACGAAAGTAGCGCCAATAATTGTGATGATTTCCGCTTACAACCGAGTCGTTGCTAGGGATATGATACTTCGTCGTTTTTCATCCCACAAAATTCGTTGACCATTCGTTCGAAAGCTCTCGATTTATCCAACCATACTATATTAACTACTGCGAAGTGCGTGGCCAACAAGCTGAGTTATGAGCATGGTTATATGAATAATTGTTTACACACAGGTGATCATTCTCAATAATTGATATTGTGAACATGATTGCAACCGCTTGTTAATTTCTGATGATTTCATTGAGCTGGTGTTTCGATTATGTGATTCATAGCAGGTGATCCGAATATTGCGAGAACGGTTAGATTTGTGAAGCGGTGGTTAAATTATTTTAATAGGTAATTTCTATACTTTACACTATAGGAAGCTGTAATTTCGTATGTAGCCTCTTTAGCCTCTTTCTATAATAAAGTGAATGTTTACTCGCGAGTTTCTATTAGGAGATCATCATCTCACAAGAGCTCAATTGTCGTGATCATTTCTATAATAAAGTGAATGTTTACTCGCGAGTTTCTATTAGGAGATCATCATCTCACAAGAGCTCAATGGTCGTGATCATTTCTATAATAAAGTGAGAGCGAGGAGCTAAAACATGATTCCATGTTTTAGGATTGATGGCAGAATGATAAACAGAGTTCAGAGGCCGATGGGGGGTCGGGTTCAGAGAATCGACGAGGAGTGAGTCGTGTACGGCTAAAGCATATTCATGTTTTTTAATTTTAGCCGTCAGGCTCAAAGGAACTGTGGCTTTTTTTTTAATTTTGAAAGAGAAAACAATACTTCTACCTTGATACATTTGGAAGCAATAGCCTTTCTTTTTTGGTGCCGGGAGAGTGTTTGTATTATAAATGCGTCACGGACCGACCTTTTTTTTTTACCATAACCGCTTTTTCGTGGCCTTGAAAACTGAGATTGGAGCAGCCTCTAAGCAACTTCTCAGCGAGTCCTCACACAAACTTGAGCCCGCATCCTGGGAGACCGGCACGAATTCAAATTTATTCGGGAAACTCGAATCACAATACTATCGCAGACATCTGAGAAGCGTAAGTTTGAGGTTAACTCGATCTTCCCGAACCCTTCCATTTTGTACAGTTTGACAAAGCGAGGAAGCCGTGGCATTAAGGTGCAAAAATGATTTACCTGTAAGGTTATCACTTTACCTATTTTATATTTATTCAAGAGAAAATTCAATTCAAGTTTCAATGTTTCATTACATGGATCTTGCCGAATGACCAAATCGGTCTCCTGGCAAAACCTTTTTGGTTACGCGGCGACACATATGCAAACATCCTTAACAAAATTTTCAACATCAATAACACGGTCCTTATTAGGAATAGTTCTTTCCTATAATTATTAGCATAAATATCACTAGACAATGGAGCAGGTCAGATTCGAATCGCGATCGCAGCGAACGTGGCGGTATGGGATTAGAAGAGCGTACGGTATCAAATTGAATCCCCCATCATCGATGTAACCGTTATCGTCGTTAACTGCCGATTTCGCTCTGATTTATATTTGCTAATTTATTTACTATTCAGATACTAAGCTATATTTCTAACTAATCTGAATTTTTACCTAGAGATTGACTACTTGACGTTATGTATTTTTGAGATGCGACTTTGCGAGCATCCAAACCACCAAACTATACACATTCATTTACGGAAAAAGTCCAATATAGATTAGTTGATGTGTATTTAATTTGTTGGTTCGGATACATAACACCAGCTAGTCAATACTCTAGTACAAATTCAGATTATTTGGACATATAGATCAGTATAATTTATGTTAAATAAGTAGTAAATCATAGATTAGCAGTTATCGCTATATCGGCAGTTTGAATCGGTAACGGTTACATTGATGCTGGGGGATTCGATTCGATGCAACCGACGATGCGATCATGAAGGAATAAAACTCATTCATTCATGCCAAACGCTCACCTATCTTCATATTGCCAAGTTCGCTGCGATCGCGATTCGAACTGTCTAGTGATATTTATGCTGATCTTTATATATAATTCCGAACGGTCTTTGAAATTGTGAAGAACTTCGGGTTCCGATTTTAGTGTTAGACGGCTCATTCGAATCAGCACGGCCCCAAGTTT
Organism: Adelphocoris suturalis; assembly: GCA_030762985.1. Lineage (NCBI taxonomy): Eukaryota > Metazoa > Arthropoda > Insecta > Hemiptera > Miridae > Adelphocoris > Adelphocoris suturalis. The sequence continues at coordinate 21,058,854 of CM061046.1, forward strand.
GTTGCAAAAGTGTCGCCGTTCGTCTCTATACCCGCCTTGATCGTGTTCTAGGCGGTCCTTATCAACGAGAGTTGTTTATTAGGCTGTGGCGGTAACAACAGTTGCCATCAATTCACGGTAAGTAAGAAACGTAGTGTAGTTACTAACATCTAGGAGAGTTATTTCTGAACGAAGAAATTGAAACTGAAGAACTTAGCGGACTTTATATGCAATTCCGAACGGTCTTTATATATTATTACGTTCGGAATTATATATAAAGCTTCAGCACGGCCCCAAGTTTGTTGCAAATGTGTCGGTAAGTAAGAAACGTAGTGATGGGGTCTTTTCTGATCAGCTGAGTGAGCTAAATCCTTTCCTGTTCACTGTAGGAAGTTGAAATTTGATAGGGAGACTCTCTGTTTATTAGGCTGTGGCAGTAACAACAGTTGCCACGGTAAGTAAGAAACGTGGTGTAGTTACTAACATCTAGGGGAGTTATTTCTGAACGATCTTTGAAATTGTGAAGAACTTCACGGACCGATTTCAGTGTTAGACGACCCCAAGTGTCACCGTTCGTCTCTGTGCTTATCTTGATCATGTTCTAGGCGGTCCGATTTGTTTCAAATCCGTCAATCTTATCAAATGGGGGAAACAATTCAATTTCGAAGAAGACTCGAGATAGAATTACCATCATCTCACCATACCCAAATTCTGAATTCCAGTATTCAACTTTTTGTTTGGTCTCATAGTGGCGAGGACCACCTCAACTGGTGATATATATTTTATTAGGTACATTACTTACATTTTGATCGGTATTTCCTCTTTTTTATTTAATCATTTAATAACATTGCCTTAGCTTTGCACCAGGTCACATAACGCCGCAAATAGGTAGGACTTATATCGTTACTATAATGTGCTGAGTTCCTGTTAGGTACTACTGTTATACGGACTAGATTAGGGCTTTCCAAGCCCTAACAGGCCTCTAGTAACTATATAAAAGAACCATTGCTAATAAGGACATGAAAAATTATTGTTAATGATATTATTTTATGCTACATATCTATGCTGATGATTTTATTAGTACTTATATTTGCTGCAAATTACTCTCTCACATTCGTTCCATCCAAGTTTCACTAGCATTTTGTATGGATTTTCTATACACCATTCGTGAATATTGTCGTGGTTGATCAAGGGAGGAACACAAAATGGACTTTTTGTCGGCGACAAAGATGGCTTGGGATTCACCAAGTTTCCTTTCAATCTAAACCTAGTTGCATATTTTTGTGCTCATTCTCAAATTTCATATAACAATCTCAGGATTTCTATGAAATGCAAGCAGTAAGGAGTACATGAACAATCCCCCTGTTGAAAGTTCATATAACCAATGTTTTAGGAAATTTAACAAGCTTTCGTTGAAAGCTCGGTGTAGCGATAAACGGAGGTTTTGTGTTAGGAGGTCATCAGAATAATCGTCCTTGCTCTTCTCGATGGTCTCTCTCTCTCTCTCTCTCTCTCTCTCTCTCTCTCTCTCTCTCTCTCTCTCTCTCTCTCTCTCTCTCTCTCTCTCTCTCTCTCTCTCTCTCTCTCCTCTCTATTGACATCCATAATGTTTTACTGGAAAGCTGCCCTTGTCACACTCTACATGCATTCAGGCTAATCGATTCCAATCAGCTAATGTCAATAGTTCGTGATTAAAGCTCAGAATCGTCCGGAGTCAATTATCGGTCTCAACGGTATCTTTGGATGCAATTTGTCATCATCTCCGGACCCACTGAGTAAGCGCAATCAAGAGAGGGATTGCAGGCAAGGAACAGATTTCCCGTCCACCTCCTTCGCTCTGGGTTCGCCTTCACCCGCCTCACATTACAATGGGACCTGCGGGTTGTTGGCGTTGCTTGGAAACTCGTCGACCACAAACTGACCAATCAATTTATACGGCCAAACACCCGCGACCTCTCGCCACCACTTAGAGGTTGTCAAAGATTTATGGGTGCATGGCACTGTGGTAGGAAAGTGTTCTAATAATAACACGAAATAATACCCTCAAAACACGTGCATATATACTGTTATAAGAGAGTCTCTGAAACAAACGTTCAAATTTAACTAAACGGGGCAAATTAAGATGCTAACCGAAATGGAGCTGGGTAGTAAATGTACGTACCTATTATATGTACGTATGTATGTATTAGTTGTAGTTTAATGTTGCGGTAGCAGAAGATGGGTAACGCGATATATTCCTCCAGTTGTATTGTCGTCAACTCTTTGTCTAATTATCTTCTTTATTTCATTATGAAACGTCGAATTTCAATCCTAAATTCGAATTTCAGGTTCAATACGGACTAATTTTTCATTCTAAGTTTTCAACTCGTGAACAGGAAATGAATTAAAAGATAGTAATCCTGAAGGTGGGATACACCGAGGTACTTAAATAGGGACTTTTGGTTGTTACGAACTTCATGTTTTTTTGGGTTTTCTGTTGGGTAAATCATTAATACGTTTAGAAAAGTATTTATCTCTATGACTAAAAACCAGAAACGTACTTGAAATTCATCATTTGAGGTGGCACGCACTTAGTGCACTGTTCACGATAAATCAGCTGAGAGGTCAGGTAACTTAAAAACAATGTCGCGTAGAATTTGTGTCTAAAAACTCATGTTTCTGATATAAGTGATTGGGAATCAATAATGAAATTAAGGCTCTAATCGACCGAATGGAGCCTGTGTGCGATAGAACGGATTTTTTCAATCGTGTTGAAGGCAAGTTGAACGGTGGAGGTGGGCTTCAGATTGCAGATTAGGAATCTACGAGACTTCAAACGTTGAATAACAATGTTAGATGTGGTTTTCAATGAACATACCCACCATGTATATCAACACGTTGGGGCCATTCAATAAACTAATATTATTTACTTTAGCTAGTACATTTTCTTCAAATTTTGAGGTAACCAGTAATTTTACATGTACAAGAAGGTTAGGTATGTAAGGAGAGCATTAAGGTTCCTAAATGGGTGATGAGTCATTCTAACGGGCTCGTTGCTAAAGTCCCTTAGAAATGAATAAGATAGAGCAGAATCAGCAATAGTTCTGCCTAGTCCGGCCAAAGTCGCTTTGAGATTCAAAGTCATGTTGATAGTTGTTATTCTACTCTTAATTCTTCCTACTCTCCCAGAGTTAAGAGAAAATCTAAAACATTCCAGGTCAATCTCAAATTTTGTACTAAATTTCTTTATCTTTTATCCTGAAATTTCGGGGGAAAGTATGGGCGGCTGACGTTCGGATTTATCATTATTATTTTAATTTGATTTTCAGAATCTACCTACACGAATCGTAAACCAAAAAAGTTTGAGGAGCTTGTAACATGTACTTACTTTTTGCTTCGAATCTTTAATCCTCAGTAACTTTTAACTACAGACAAGCCGTAGCCCACAAAAACGTGGTCTTCTAAAACGGGAAGTCGTTATAAATCTACGCTTTACAATCTGACAAACAAGAAATCGATTTTCCCAAAAATAAATGTTAAATTCACTGTTTTTGTTTTAACCGTTTTATACCATTCAAAATTGTCGAATTTTCTTGATTTTTCACGTCTAATCAACCCAACCCTCCTTATTTAATTGAATATGTATTAAAATAATGACATTCAAAATTAAAATTCTAAACTGAATTGATAAACGATGAATATGTATCCATATTAGATAGTACATTCGTTTAGCTTGCAAACTTCATGGTTAATGGACACTCCTGTTTGTAAACCACTTTTTTCTTGATTATTAATTTTTTCCAGCGAGAAGTTTATGTACGTCCGAGCACTTTTTGGTAGTTATAATTAGATTACGATTCTTCATAGGTTCCATTTAACAATTTTCTATAGATAAGTAATCTTTGTTGAAATGTATACTAAGTACATTAAGAAAAAAAGAAAAAAAAAGAATGGAAACATAAATATTAATCTTTGGAGTTCTAATTTTGAGCGTCATTGCCAACAGAAAATAATCTTTTCAATCGATTCCTATTGTCCCAAGGCGTCTCCCTATCAAATCTCAACTCCCCAGGATGAACAGGAGAGATTTTAGCTCACTCAGCTGATTATAAGAAACCCAATAATTGCAACAGTCTAGTGCCTACTGCTTACAAGTACCTACTACTCACTAGTATACCTACCATGTACCTAGTGCCTTCTTTTCACATTATTAGTCCATTATGGTTACTTAGCAATATCAGTTTATGACATAGCATAATAAATCAGCTTTCCTTGACACTACAATGGGTTAGGGATCATGAGATGTTATGATAGAATGAGAGCATTCCAAAAAGCAGCGAACAATTTTCCTGCTATGAAAACTAAGGGAGTTACACTTCGCTAGTAACCAATTCGCATTGATTGTACGTGAAAAAAATGCGGGAAAAACCCCGTTTTCGGTTCATTTTTGGTTCATAGCGTTGATGCGTCTTAAGCGATCGGGCTGGCTAGATTCTAGGACCAACTAGACCCCAAGAGGTGTCCATGTGGAAAAGGGCGTATTTTTCTCATCAAGTTAAAAGCCTCTTATGGCCTGTACGGCGGACGGGGGACGGTCATTGCAGTTTTGGATTCTAGGCACCTTGAAACGTTAAAAAAAAAAAAATTTTTTTGAGAGACAATAATTTTTTGACATGGATATGTCTTTGCTCTGGGGGGGGTTCAACCAAAAATTTTCGTCACGCAAAAGTTGATGTCACGATTTTCCAAACTAATGATTTTCACGTGCAACCCAGCCGTTCCTAGGTGAATGGAACTTCCGCAGTTTTCATAGCTCAGAAATCGTTCGCCACTCGTTGGAAATCGCTTGATTTATGTGATAAATGTTCACATCTCAAGCTACCAATTTCCCCCTCCTTACGTACCTGGTTACATTCCTAAACTAAATTGATTGAACTGTAAACAATTTTTGTTTGGCGGAAACTAAACAGCATCTGTATTGGAGAAATAACTTTAATAGTATTTATGGTATGCTTTTTGTGCCTCCAAGAATAATAAAATAAATTCTTTATCCTACATTTCGTCGCCTACAGTCCAAAGTTAAAGGATTTGTTTACAACTCTCGAGGACAACCTTTATGAAATCCCCAATCGAAGACATATCCATGTAACATGGTATCTGCTTGCAAAGCAGATAGTGGAACTCGTTTACGAGTTTCGGTACTTTCTCACAGTCTAGACCCTCGGTTTCTGAACCGTTGTACACCACTGATTTCAGTTGTATTTTCTTCCTATTCGATAAACCAAAAATGTGTTTCGACTCTTGTCCCTAAAGTGTTCAAATGAGTAGAAATATAGCACTATAACAAAATGTAATCATATAGATTATTAAAAGTAACCAGGCTTCTGTTACGATGATTGTTGCGCAAACGAAAAGAAAATAGAAGACCCCAGGAATACTAACGGCTATTATGAATAATTCAACCGGTCTCTCTGTTCCATGATGCCACATTCAAACGTTTGTGTTAATGCCAGAAGCGACTATTCATTTTGGTGTTCATGTCGTTTTCATGTTCATGTCGAAACACTGCAAATTATTACTCAAAGGTTTATTATTTCTGTATTAGATAGGCCTTCAACGCAGATCACTAGCCCATAGAAAATTACTTATCAAACTGTGTCTATGGTGCATTATCGAAATAGAACTTGTAAAAGTCACCTATGTACTAAAATAAAATAAATGAGTAAACCGATAAAGAACAAAAAATACTCGTAAGTATACGAAATAAAATAATCACCACCCCTCAGCCGCCTTTAATTTTACCACTGAACTATCGAAGCCTTGAACCGATTTTTGAGAAAATTTATAAGAAGTGGGTTGGGTTTGCTTTTCTAACCCTACTAGTTTTTGCTGACAGACGCTGCAAATCATAACACTGAAGATTATTATTTATGTTTTTTATTCTTTTTTTTTACTGTACTAAGTATACTTTTCAACGAAGATTACTTATCTATAGATAATCATCAAATGGAGCTTATGAAGAATCATAATCTAATTATAACTGCCTACAAGTGCATGGGACGTACTGAAACTTCTCGCTGGAAGGAATTGATAATCAACCAAAAAGTGGTTTACTAACAGGTTTGTTCATAAAGAATAGGTTCTATTTAGAATTTTAATTTTAAATGCCATTATTTCATATACCTATTTAATTTAATAAGGACTGTTTGGTTGATTAGACGTGAAAAACCAAGAAAACTTTAAAAACTTGGGTAATGTTGATTGGTAAACGGTTAAAAAACGGTGGATTTGGAATCTATTTTTGGGAAAATCGATTTCTTGTTTTTCAGATTTTAAAATACCTATAGATTTATTGGGTCCGAATCCAGTAAACGTTACTGGTAAAAGTAAACGTTACTGCTGATTAAGGATTCAAACCAATAAGTGATTTGGGCGTGACAAGGATTTACCACAGACAGGCAAACATAAGACAGACAGACAGGGAACCAAAATTAATCAGCAAGCTCTGAAACGCAAAAGTAAGTGAATATTTCGATTTTATTTCATTGTAGGGCTAAGATTTTTCGTGTTCTATCACGAACACAAAGCTTCTCTACCTTTGATAGTGAGGAAACGAAAAGAAAAAGTGCCAAAACATTCATTTTGACGCCTCATTTTATTTATATAGAATCGATCTACCGTTGAATTTATATTTGACTCCAGGATACTCAGGGGACATGCTCTCCGAGAATATACAAAGGAAGTTGGACCGAAGTTCTACTTTGTTACTTATCTCGGCGTGTCTCGTTGCAATGGCTTATCGAAAGCTTTGCAATGCGAGACTAGCATCTCGCTTGATTACCTTTTAGAGAATTTTCGTAGAAAATGAATCTATTGCAATGGCTCGGAAAATTTTGAAATCAAAATTTTTGAAAATTTTCTACTTAGAAATACGTTTTGAGGCATTCTGAAACTATTCCTGAAGTTTGCACTTCTTCATATGTGTTTGTTTAAATATGAGTATATATAAGTATGTGTGTGTGTCATTCCAAAGGATAACTCTCCTTGGGATCGAGATAAAAATTCCGTTCTTTCGCCAAAAAATCAAGCTATCCAAACGAAAGGATGAGTCCGTTGGCCAGCACTTTTTGATCACATTAAGTTGGTAAATTTTCAAAAAATGTACTAAAAAAATCACTAAAAATTGCTTACAATTTTTAAATTCATAGTTTTTAGGAGAATATTGATCAAATAAAGTATATCAAATATAAAATAGAACATTAAAAAATGTATGTACGAAATTATGCTGAAAAATGTACTTAAATTTATTTAAAATTGGCTTTAAAATCGACAAAAACTTCAAAAAAAAAAAAAAAAGGAAAAATTCAAAAACTCTTTTTGACTTGCAGATTACTGTTGAGAATACGTCTTTCGCCTTCAAATCAATGGTTAAAATTTTCTTTGCACTCAAAAAGCTCAAATTTCCAAACAATTCAACATATATAATATGATAAGTTAAGAAAATTCGCTCATACGATCATGCTGCATGACTGAAATTCTTTAGAGCACCCTCTTTCGCCAGTTAGGCATTCATCGAATGTTGCTGTAATTCAATTCGGGACCTGCGGGTCAACTTACTGACACGAACTGAGCCTCGGCTATGACGAATCATCAAGATAAAGCGTTGGTCCCTCCCCCAGGTGTTCAATCTCCGGAATATTCATGTTCACTCATTCATTCACGTTCATTCATTCATATTCAATCACCGTCCGCGAAGCCAACGGCGTACGGAATCCTTTTTCCCCCCTCTTTTCAAATAGGTAGCAGGTCGAACGGTTTGCCATTTCTCCGCAACTTTTTTTTTTTTAGCTCTTCCTAGTCGTTCCCACAAGAGATCTCAACACAGTATCAATGATGGACTTGGCGATTTAACACTTGGTTGTGGTTTACTTTCAGCATTCATTTACGAGTAAAATGCTACTGTTTCTCTAAAACAATGATATCAAAAGGCTTCGCGTTATTTAGTTATCCTATAAATAAATTAGCTTTAACTTATAAATAAGCTATTTAGGACGTCCCTCTGAAGCTAGGTTTTGTCACTGGAGGAGCGACCGAATGGAATCGATGCAGAGAGTGCGGGGGAACCCAAGCATGATAAATGAAATAACCACATACAAATCCGTTTCAAACCATTCTACTAGAAAATCCTTAAAAAATGAAGAGAGAAAAAAAAAGCTGCAAATTATTACACAACAGTTTACTATTTCTGTGTTAGATAGCCCTTCCACGCAGATCATTGGTCTATTATAATTATTAAACCGAGTATGTAATATATGATCAGAACATGGCGCATCGTGCCTCTGAGAAGGGTTCACACTTTTACAGTTCCAAGACCCCGCAATTTTACGCTTCACAGTTAAGATGTTTACAAAAACGGGAAAATGATGCTTGAAGCAATTCACGTTAGCGCATGCGCAGAATGGAGTAATGATTTAAGAAAAATGAAACTATTAGGGTACAATCTACAGCCTAACCCATAAATTCCCAGAAAATGTTATCAAAATCTTATGAAAACTAGATCTTGTTCCTCGGAGTACACTTTTGCGCAAGCCAGGAGCTATTAATGATGCAATCATTTTGATATTACCATGGAATAATTAAACCATTGTCTCCCCAACTGCTTTTTAGCGGGATTAGACAACTAGGGCGTAAAAAAATTATGCTTTAAGGAATTTACGTTTGCGCATGCGCAAAAAGGAGTAATGTTTTGAGAGGCATGTAATTAATAGTGGACCATTCGCAGCCTAATCCGCACATTCCCTGAAAATTTCATCAAAATCAGATGAAAACTGTTGAAATTAGGCTCGAAGGAATACATATTCACGCATGCACAATAGCTACTAATGATAGGATTATGTTTGAATTGCTAGGGAATGCTTAAATTAACCTCTTTCACCTATCCTCCAAATTTGAGCGAGATCGGACTACGGGGGCTTGAGAAAATGATGGTTGATGGAATTTACGTTTGCGCATGCACCGAGTGATGTATTGATTTGGGAACAACGAAACTCATAGGGAAATCCATGAAAATTTCATAAGAACCGGTTGGATATTGTGGAAATTTAGCTTGTTACAAGGGTTTGCGGGCATACACATAGATACACACACACACACAGATGGAGAGAGAGAAAAACATGGAACGAAAGTTGTTCAGAATAGTCTACAACGTAAAATGCGAGTGGAAATTTTACCTCTGTAAAAAAAACAACAGCCGTTAGATTTTAGTGGAGACCACAACTTTCAAGTCTCTCGAACGTGAAAACAATGCTTCCGCTACCTACAGGTAAACTTGGGAGCTATATAAGAGATGAAATTTAGCATTTAGGTACATACCAATACTTCACTAGTTGGTATATCGCACAGACAACACAGTTTCGTATAGTTTGGTCTAGTATTTTCGGAAAAAAGCCGCGGACGGACGGATTTTTTTTTTAAATTCGATTTTTGGATTCTACGCATCTTGAAACGTAAACCAAATAATTTTCAGGGGTTTTAAAATTTTGTTTCTTGGTCGATTACAATGGTAGTATCGAAAATAATAAATCAAAAGAAGCTAATTGTATGTCTGTGTGTTCGTTTGTAACAAATTTGATTAAAACAAATTGATTGATTTGTTTTTGTAAGTAAATTTGATTTGTTTTTTTTTTTGTAATTGTGGCTGCCCAGGCCACAATTATTCTCAATCGATTTTCGAGATTCATTCTCTCTTCCATCCCAATTTTAGTTCAGTTGTGCATCAAACCTCGGAAATTCTGAATTTCAAGATGAAACAGGGAGAATGGTGAGTTAATGAGGTGAGAATGGTAGGTGAAGCCTAAAAATATGTTTATTTTATTTTATTTTATTTTTTTTTCGAAAAGATTTGTCGACGCCAACTAGGTTACAATTGTCATTGTAAGAATTTAGTAAATCTTATTTTGTTCGATTCCAATTTTAGTCTATTTGAGCAACGAACCTTCGGAATTTCGGATTCGCTGTCGCAGTTGGGGGTGGAGGGGATAATTACCGATTTTTTCAAGCGCTGCCCAAACTACAAATCTCGACCGATTTCCGTGATTTTTATTTTGTTTCATTATGAATTCGATATAGTTTTGGAAAGTACGTCAAGATTTTAAAATTTCATAATAGAGGGGAGAATTGAGGGGGTAATACTGATGAATCATGATGTTTTATTTATTCTCGTGCGATTTTCGTGATTTTTTTGTTTGTTCAACTATGAATTTGTTAAAGCTTTTGAAAATGTTTCGGGAGTTTCATGGTGGAATGAGTGAAATGGAGGGGGTAATACCGATAAATCATGTTATTTTCGAGGAGCTTGAACGGGTCACCGCTTCTTATCCGGACTTTAAAATTGTTCTGGTTGGTGATTACAATCTGCCTGGCGTTGATTGGGGATTTTGGAGTTGTGAGGACAGCTCCTCTCATAACAATCCCAAGGTCTCTACTGTCTTCGACTTCATTCAATTCTTCAACTCAAGGCAATTCAATCACTTCTACAATCCATCTGGTAACGTTCTGGACCTCGTTTTCTCTTATTGCTCGGATGTTTTTGTTGAACTATGTGATCAACTAGTTGACATCGATCGAGCGCACCCCCCATACCAATTCCGGACGACCACACCTGTAACATCTAAAACTACACATTCTTCGAGACAATTTGTGTACCATTTCAAAAAAGGCAACTATGAAGCGAAGAACCAGTATCTACTCTCTCATGTCTGGGGCGACTGGCATCCTTTGAGTGTTGATGAAGCTGTGGATAGATGTTAAGATGTTCTTCTCAGCGCAATTGAGAGATTTGTCCCTAAGACATTATTGATAGACTATTCGTACCCCAAATGGTTTTTCCCTGTGCTCATCTCGCTTTCGCGCCAGAAGAATTTCGTTCATTCCCGCTACAAGATCTCGAGTCTGTCCGATCCGGATGTCGACCTTTTCAATACCTCATTAGCCTCGCTTCGCTCGAAAGTGAAAAACTTGTGTGGAACCACCCTTAACTTTGGACATTAACCTTTCTTTTTTTCCATCTTTTTTCAATTCTATTTTATAGGTAGTATACTTAATTTTTTTTTTTTGTTCGCCGCGTTAATTTATACTATCTATTTTGAATCTATACATTTGCTATTTATTTTTCTCCTCATGTATTGGGCTTGCCCGTATTGTTGAAATAAATAAATATTTTTAATAATATTCATCTGATTTCCGGGACAGTTTTTATTTTTTGTTTGATCGAGATTTTATTCCAGTTATGCAACCATGGTAGTTTCAAATTTACAGTCGGTAAAGGAGTTAAAAGGGGGGTAATTCTGAGAAATCGTGATATATAATTTTTTTAAATTTGTCCCAATTTTCACACTAATTATATACAATCCACTCATAGGGACGTCCCTGTGATCCCGGCAAAATTATATACCATTCATTCAAAAATCAGTTCATTAGTCACTAAGTTTAATCCGTAAAAATTAACCAATTTTAGATTTGCACATGAGTTACACGGTTACAACGACAAGTCTCAACGAAGTACCCCTAAATTTGAACGAAATCGGACCAATTTTTTCGGACGGCTTTTCGGAGAAAGTGTATGTTTGCCCATACAGATGCGCTACGTGTCATCTGGTGGCGGTGGAATTGATAGGTGATTGGCTAGTAGTTAATCCGCACGAACCTTGAAAATGTCAACAAAATTGATCCATTAGTTTCGGAGTTTCTCTCTTGCAAGTCAATTTTAGTTTTGCTCATGCGTTATCGTTATTACTAAATTAATCGCTAAATAATCCATGTGCGACCTTCCTGTAACATATACCCAAGTAACCCCCCCCCCCCCCACCCTTCCACGTACGGAATCGGACCAATAGGCTATGATAAATCGGCGTTAGGTGGAAATTCATGTTTGCGAGCACATACTATCATTGATTGGCGGCAATGAAAGTTATAAGGGCTAACCCGTACGGTCTTTGAAAACTTCATCATAGTCGGACTGAAACAGTATAGTATTAGGCGGGACAGAGATCGGACAGACAGACAGCTCAAGTGTTCGATTATTGAAGATTTTTGTGAACCCTTGCAAAACTTTTCAAAAATTACGCATTTGAGCTATTAGATAAGTGAATCTTTCACAGAACTTCCCAAGACAAAACTCTTTAGTCGCCCATTGCCGACTTGTGTCCAAGTTCAACCTTCCGAGTTTGATTCGGTCTTTGTCGAAGCGGTGGATTCTTGAGTTGTAGTTGAAACTCTTTGGATGCCGTCAAACGGAATTCGACACAGATATTGTTCGCGTTCGTCGCTGCAGGAAGAGTGGAAGCAAAAAGCTGTAACAAAAGACCAGTAATGACAATACCGCAAAACACGATAGGGATCTACTTTTTTGCGCCTTCCCTCTCTCCCTTGCCACTGAAAGTGGGGATGTATTCGACTCCTTTGTCTCTTGGTTTAATCGCCTGCCAACCTAGTTGGGGACCGTTTGATACTACGGGTGATCCAGAAAACCACATTTGATCTCGTTTTTTAGTAAACTTTGATTTTAACTTCCTTATTATATGGAGCTTCCTTTTATATTTTTCCTTGGTTGGTGGAAAGACTAATAATTTGAGGAATGGACCACCCAGTAGGTATGCCTTGCTTCCGAGCTTATAAATAGGAAAATTAAGTCCTCACGCGTAAACAAATGGCAGGTTTCGAAGAATGAAATGGGTGTATCTCTGAAAAGACTGAGCAGCTTTTTTTTGTCCAATTTTGGTGGTTGTCCAAAATTTTTGAGCACATTAAATTGGTCACATAACAAAAGATGTGCTCAAAAAATTGCAACAACAAAAAACCAAAAATCTTGAAATACATTTTATTAGAATTTCAGTCAAAACAAAATGATCAACGATCAACTAGGACATTAAAAATTGTTTGCACAAAAATATGCTGAGAACCGAGCTCAAATGCTACATTTGTATTTGCTGAAAAATCCATAAAAATTGCAAAACAAAACAAAGAATCTAAAATCTTGTTTTAATTGCAGAATTTTATTCAGCAATAGTTTTTTCCGCTATAATAGTAGTTTTACGAACTAAATCACTCGCGACGAAGTTGTGGAAACCCATTATAAAACGGAAGTTAGTGAAAAACGTTGTCTATTTCCACGAAAAATAAAGAGTTATAATGTTAAATCGATTTCGACGGTTAGGCCATCATCAGTAACAAACAATAACTAGTTATTGTTTGTTACTGATGATAGCCTAACCGTCGAAATCGATTTAACATTATAACTCTTTATTTTTCGTGGAAATAGACAACGTTTTTCACTAACTTCCGTTTTATAGTAGTTTTAACAATAATTGTTCCAATTTCAATACAATCTAACATGTTATAGTACAAAGGGTAATTTGAGAAAATTTGCTCATACGATCATGCTGCATGATGACAATTTTTGTTCATCTTCTGGTGCGTTCGGAAAAGTGAACATTCTGGCCAATTCCAATTAACAAATTAGGCTGCTTTATTTTTGATTTTATAATATTATTATATGATTTAAATTCTATAATTATTATTTTAAATTAAATTCAATTATTATTACTATTATTTTCTGTGCGGTATCGACAATCCGGTGCCGTAATTCTGACACAATGAGTTACGGTGACGCATCCTTCCGTACAGATACGTTAATGGATCGCAATCCGGAAAAAACGTAATCGCCTAAATTAACCTCCTTCCATGGACTCAAATAACCTCCTAGGTATAATTTCCTCCTTCCATGGACTTAGCGTTACAAAAAGATCCGTTAAGGGCTTGACGTGACTTTAAGGTGCAGTAATAGAGAGTTTTTGTTCTTCCCGTAATTTTCTACCCGTGTACGTGAAAAGACTGAAATACCAACTGCGCATGCGCGAATCTTCACGTCAACGTGTAGAACTACGCGTGTACGGGGAAAAGGCCTATCTACACGTGCACGGGAAAATGCATTCGTTGGAATCTCGGCCTACGGGTAGTCATCATAGCCTGACGCAAAGGTAACAACAGTTGCCGGTAATCAGTGTGACCAAGGTAACCGCAGTTACGCAGTTATCAGCAAAGGTAACTACTGTGTGGTTGCCAACAACACGTTGGTTGGTCATCAAGTCGAGAGGTTATAGTGAAGTGCTCCGCTAACAAATTCAGCCATTTAAGGTACCTAAGCAATAAATGTATTTATAATTATGTATTTATAAATAATTACAAAGCAATTAATTATTTAAATAAGAATAGGTTGTACGAAAAGAATACGAAACAGCTTCTGAAACACTTATAGAGACGTTAACGTGACGTTAGCGTTTGGTTTTTCACGTATACGTGTAGAAATACGCGTAAAAATCACGTGAAGAGCTAGCATCTCCAGCTGCTTGCTCTAGACGCTGCTCTACACGTCAACGGGAGAAAATCTTCCGGGAAGAACAAAAACTCTCTAATGTTTCTCCTTACCGCACGCCGTATTCAGACCGACGTATCTACTAGGAACTCTCTAATAAGTCAGCAAAACCTTATAACATGAGGGTGACGTGATCTCGTATGATATTATTATTTCATGTCATTTTTTACTAATCCTATTTTATTCCTAGCCAACTTAAAAAGTGAGTGGATGCCCATGAATAATAGAGAGTTCCTATTTTAGAGATCTGTCGGTCTCAATACGGCGTGCGGTAACGAGAAACTTTACCGCACCTTAAAGTCACGTCAAATCCTTAACCTTTCTAGGTGTGACGCTAAATCCATGGAAGGGGGAAATTATCCCTAGGAGGTTATTCGAGTCCATGGAAAGAGGTTATTTTAGACGATTACGTTTTTTCCGGATTGCGATCCGCTAACGTATCTGTACGGAAGGATGCGTCACCGTAACTCATTGCGTCATAGTTACGGCGCCGGATTGTCAATACCGCACGACGTATTGAGTTTTACGGATCTACTAGGAACTCTCTCATTAACGATGATTATAATAACATTGTTTACTACTATGTTATACTACGTTGTATGGATATTATACTAAAATGTTTTTTGCAATTTCTTCACTCTCCATTTTTTGTTTCAGGTATGTACCTTCAACTATTACTGATTTACTTCTCAAGTCTGTAAGTAGCGTAAAATATGAATACAATTTAATTGAGTCTGTGATTTCTCACCTCTTCCAGTCATACATTTATACATGATTGAATGTAATAATTCAATATTGGGCGGTACTATCCGGAGGCTGACCAAACCTTTATACATCGGTACCGAATTATGTAAAATATATTCTAGGAGATTTTTAAATTATTGGTGAGATCATGATTAATTGAGTTTTTGAACGATTTCCTGCTTCAGAGTTGTCTTAGTTGCTCTGATATTACATGGTTGAATGTTATTGTCATATCAAGTAGGTAAGCATTTTGGTTGAGGTTGATGACTGAAAGAATATTATGTACGTTTCTTCAAGTCTTATTGTTTCTTATTGGATTCTGGCATCCTATTCACTAACAATTTCTGGAGAACCAGCATGGGGTGGTTTAGAGTTGATAGTGAAATGTCCTCGGACATGAAGTAGTAAATCATCATAATATCGTCGGTTGATTGCAAAAAGTGACCAAGTCAGTCACATTATTTTTGAATTCGAGGTTTTGATGCCAGGTGACAGATAAATAACATTGTCTGTTTACGCCTGAATCGTATTTTCGACTTACTTCAGGAGAAAGGGAGAAAATATCCTAAATGCACTGCACTAAACTCACGAAAACCGCACTAACTGCACAAAACCATTATTATTGTATTTATCACTGATTGTTATCAAAGTGGGTACTGATTAGGCATGGGTGTATAAGGATACCTGTACTTTCGAGCCAATGTCTGACGTGCTACCTTCACTTCCATTGTATCTCTTCTCGATGCATGGTTGTTTCCTTCAATATCTTTCTTCTAATGCTCTTATGCATAAATACCAATGCATGTATATTTTCTTTATATTATTATGCAATGCTGTGCAACTTAATAATAACGTAAGTGATCAGTGCGTGATTGTGCCTCAGTTGGGTTTGGGCTGAATCGTGACATCACCGCAGCCATCGGCGTTTTCTTTGTGTTACTCCAACTACCAGACCTCTCGTTTTGCCTCTTGCCTTTCAACTTTAAAAAATGTCTAATTCTCCAATGTACCTGTTTGTTTTCTCGTATCCGCGACGTCGCGATCTGTTGTAGCAATCACCTATATTGCACAACCTTGTAACAATCAGTGCTAGCGCTAGCTTTATCGTATTTATCGTTCGCTTCATACCTCACCGCTCAGGGCATGCTCCACACCGGCTTTGGCACCCGGTTTCTCTGAAACATATCAACCTGGATGGGTTCTTGGCTCCTGACGTTGGATCCCACATCACATTTATTCTCCTTTCTGGTAATCAAGCCTTCACCAGGTAAAGGACAAGGATACTCTCGCCCTTCTGATATCTCTTGAAAGTTGGGTAATTAACTATACAATTTTGCATGAACCGCACCCCCCCCCCCCCCCTCTTCATCACTGCAACCTGTTGCTATATGGGACACACACCTTCGCATGTATCTACACGACAAGGATCTTTCATCTGTAGCTTTTTCATCTTATAGACTTCCATCTTCACCAGTATAAATAAGAACAGTAACTTTCATTAAATCAACAATCTTACAATCTCTCTTCATCTTTTCACAGTGGCCACTTATTAAGAGTAGGTAGATAGGTAGCACCAATTTCTTATCAATTTCTACCTGTTATCTGCACCTTCTTCAGCATGTGGTATTTCTGAATACATACTACTTATTTTTCTAAGTCTACCACTTTTACCACCTTATCACCTTTTCACATCTGAACTCTCTTATCACTTTCTTACATATCTGTTCTCCCTAGATTAAAAAGGGGGTGGTCCTTCGAAACTACCGAACAAAATCAATTAATTCAGATCACCTAGGATAACCAGTAATAGGTACATGTCGGTAGGGACTTCCTGAGCACCTACTTACAAGCAGCTACCCCACTGGCTCCAACATTGTCTATACTCTTCTATGGGGTTAAAATGATTATGCTATTAATTCTCAAGAATATGAGGGTAGTTCACTTCTTACTGCCGAAGAATGACGCAAGACGTGACCAAGTGGCATTTAAACATGTTAACCTGGGAAAAATCAGTCATCAGAATGAGTAAGCGTGTGCTGGAAAAATTGACCATTTGTCACACTTTTTTTTTCATGAGAGTGTAGACGTAGAATGACTTGTTTTCTTAACCAGCAAAATTGACCAAATGGAAAAGTTTCAAATTTTAATCAAACCTACTAAGCTACAAATTACCTATTAAGCTACAGTCTAGAATAATTTTGATTGACTTTTCTACGTTAATTCGCTCAAAATACCATGTTTTCTCAAATGCTGATCAAGTCCTTTTCTTAGACCAGAGTTTCCCGGAAAAACTGACCAACTAAATGTTTGACAGTTTTAAGGTTATAAACAGCGATAGCTCGTCAATACTGCTACCTACGCCTCGACGAGGCTTAGGTTTGACGAAACAGAGGAAACCGTAATGATTAGTAAATAATAATCATCCCAATTTCTAGTATGCATGAATGTCCAAGTGAACAGTTATCCTAAAAAAATGCCTGGAAAAATGACCGTTCTTCACTTATAGAAAAAGGACAACTAAGTCAAAATGAGTGAAACGTGGATTGATTTTCGAGTACAATATGCATTCAGAGTTTCCTGGAAATATGTAAAATCAGTTTTTAAAGGCACAACCTGTTTTTGTATGGTTGATTTTCTGATTTCAAAAAGTGGTAAACTGCGGGAGGCTCTCCTGAAAACTTGCGAAATGTCACTTGGTCGCTTTCTGTAATTACCCGACGATATATATATTCTACCTGTCTCACAAAGGCTCCGAATTTCAGCTTCATAGGGAAATAGCATAGAAATTAGCGTTAAAAGCTCACTCGGCTGATTGGGGTGCTTCGATAAGTTGAAATCCTACCCGTCTCAAAGGTTCCGTTCTAAATTTCAGCGTCTTAGGATAAATTGCATAGTAATTAGCGAAGTTAAAATCCTGATCTCGAATGTCTCACACAGGTTCCATTCCAAATTTCAGTGTCTTAGGATAAATTGCGTAGCAATTTGCTTTAAGAGTTCACTCAGCTGATTCGGGTGGTTCGGTAAGTTAAAATACTCTACTCTACCTGAATCACAGAGGTTCAGTTCCGAATTTCAGCGAATTTGAGCGTTTGGAGCTCAATCAGCTGATTGGGGTGGTTCGGCAAGTGAAAGTCATATTTTACCTGTCTCATAGAGGCTCCGTTCCAAATGTCAGCTTCGTAAGAAAGATAGCTTAGAAATCAGCTGTTTGGGATAGTTCGCTAAGTTAAAATCCTATTCTACCTGTCTCACAGAGGTTCCGTTCCAAATTTAGGCGTCGTAGTTTAAATCGCATAGAAATTATTAACGTTAAGAGTATACACACAGCGGATTGAGGCGGTTCGACAAGTTAAAATCCTATCCTACATGGCTCACAAAGGCTCCGTTCCCAATTTCAGCTTCGTGGGGTAAAAAGAATAGAAATTGGTTATTTTGAATCACGAAACCAGCTCACGCTGCTGATTATCTCTATGACGAATTTCGCAGGTTTATTTTGAATGACTAGCTGATCACTTTGCGACCCATCCCGAAAAATTTGGTCCAGCTGCTGTGCTCGAGTTACAGCGCTTTTGCGAAGATACACACACACACACACACACATTCATACGTAAATAAACGGACAAAGTGACTGAAACAGCGCTTTTATTTATTTATTTTCTTTATTTTTACAACCAAGGCGTTACTAGGGAAGAGTAACTCCCATAGTTTTTTTTTGACATGGATATGTCATTGTAGTGTTTGATTTATTACTCTAAGTTAAAAACTAATATTGTTTTGTAACCATAATGGAATAATCTTGTGAAAAGAAGGCACACATGGTTGGTATACAATTGAGTAGTAGGTACCAACTGGTAAGCAGTAGGTACTAGACATATCCATGATCTTTTGTTTTTCCCATCCGATACTGGGTGTCAAGGACACTTTTTTTTCCTGACCGGCACATTTTCTATTGATTTTCACGTACAACCAAGGCGTTACTAGGGAAGAGTAACTCCCATAGTTTTCATAGTAGGAAAATCGTTCGCCACTTTTTGGAATGCTCTCATTTTACCACGACATTTCATGACCTCTAAGCCATTGTAGTGTCAAGGAATGCTGATTTATTACTCTAAGTTAAAAACTAATATTGTTTTGTAACCATAATGGACGCATAATCTTGTGAAAAGAAGGCACATATCCATGATCTTTTGTTTTTACATGGTTGGTATTCAATTGAGTAATAGCTAGTAGGTACCAACTGGTAAGCATGGGGGTAGGTACTAGACATATCCATGATCTTTTGTGTCGCGTCTGTACCATCAACATTCTACAGTAGATTCATAGACATATCCAAGGGAGAAATTAAAATGCTTTTAGAATATCAGAGTGGAGTTTGACTGCACAAGAAAAAAGTGCCCTTCTGCTCTCTTTTGTTTTAGTAGAATATAAAAACCTGATAAATTTGATTCTCCACACAAAATGCAATGCTCCTCTTATTGTCACTTGACTGTGGGTGCGAGGACGGGTAGTTTCTCGCGGCATCTGAGGTTATAGTGAAAAGGGTGGAGTTTGATTTTGACATGGACATGTCTTTTGGCTGGGGGTCAAGGAATTTTTCGCGAACATGGATATGTCTTTTGCTCTCACCGACACTTTTTTTCCCGACCGGCACATTTTCAGTTACCTCTAGTTCCATATTTAATAGTCAAGGAATGCTGATTTAACTCTAAGTTAAAAACTAATGTTGTCACCTTAATAAGGCACTAGGTAACGGTTATACCAACTGTTGACTTATCCACTTGAGTGAGTTAAATCACTATAAAGTAAAGTCAGGATCTACATAGAAATTAAACCCACCATTATGGATTGCGACAGTAAGCGAACCTCGAAAACTACATTGGAAACTTTAATCGACAAATGTCTTTTGGTTGGGGTTATCAATTTTTCGCGACACTTTTTTTTCTAGGCTAGCATGGATTATTATTAAAAATGGGATTTTTTGGTTACAGGGAAAGTAACTCATAGTTTTTATAGTAGAAAAATCGTTCGCCATGGAATGCTCTCATTTTATCACAACATCTCATGACCTCTAATCCATTGTGGTGTGAAGGAATGCTGATTTATTTGTTATAAACTAATATTGTTTTGTAACCATAATGGAATAATCTTGTGTTAATAAGGCACTACATGGTTGGTATACAATTGAGTAGTAGGTAACTACTGGTAAGCAGTAGGTACTAGACATATCCATGATCTTTTGTTTTTCCCATCAAGGGAGTTTTCAAGTAAATGCGCTAAAAATACTTTTAAATAAAAATAAAAACTACCCAACGGGCGTGACAAGGACCCTCGTTATTCTAGGGCGATCCTTTTATTGTTGGGTTGTGTAAAATAAGTCTTAGCAGCAATACTATTGGTGACTAATATAGCTGGTGTAGGAGGTTACAAACATCATTAATCGAAAAACTTTGAAACATAGTTTAACGATTGATTTAAATCTCATTGCAGCAGGAAGAATGGTAATCCCGTTGTACTCAAAATGTGTACCCTGACTCGGTTTCAGATTTACTTCAAGTTTTGAGCGATCTTATAGCCCATGACTTGCGGTTAAACTTCCTTAGAATTGTAACTCAGGAATTGAAAACATCGCATCGATATAACTGAATTACTAGGTATTGTTTTAGTATTGCGAAGAAAATTAAAATTTAGGTTTTAATAGCTTATCCGCCGCGTTTGCTTCAATGAACTCTCTTAATAATTTGATCATGTGGTTTTTCTTTGATTCTTAGTTAATATACCCTACCTGACCCAAAGAGGAACCGTTCCAATTTTCAGCGTCATAGGTCAAAAAGTCAAGCTTTACAGAATAAATTATGACTTAGTGTGGTATTACTTTTTGAGCACATTATATTGATCAAATTTCAAAAAATGTGCTAAAAAAATCGAAGCCAAACATAGGGATCTCTTCTGGTTCTGGGGTTATACTTACACTTATGTCGAACCAGCCATTATACGGTTTTTACCTCAGAAGTGTTAAAAGATTACATATTTCAAGTATTTATTCATTCATGATATATTCATGATACGGACTTAGTCAAAAAACAACATTAATATAAATTTAATAATATGAGCGAGGGGTTGGATAAAAATGAAAATATTTTTCTCATTTATAAACAATGCAAAAGAGTAGAAAGTAGAAATGTATGCATAATTGTTTTTAGCACATGATGATAGAAATATGAGAACAATAATATATAATTATCACAAAAAAAGGTTCTCAATATTACACAAATATTACTCATATTTCAATCGCAGTATAAACAATTAATATAATTGGGATCCTAAAAAGTGTATTTTGAATTTGTTAAAGAAATATTTTTCAAAGCTTCACTGAGAAGTCGTGCGCTTAAAGATTTCTACTAGTTTGGTGAAACAATTTGACTAATTCAAAAAATTATTGCTACTAAACTGATTCAAGGGTTGTAATGTACGAAAACTAGTTTCAAATTATTCGCATCAAACTAGACTTAATTTGAGCTGGTAGCTTCTTAATTTGAAAATCGGAACGTTTTGCGAATGATTCACAAGCCTATGGGTTGGGCAGTTTGATATGAATCAAATAGCGCATCCAGTTCGACCCTGAAATACCACTTCTATTCAGATCATGCACATTCAAGTTTCACTTAAAAATTTCCGTTTCATAGTGGTTTTTTTGGTTTCGAAATTACGCTTCCTTTACTGTAAGGATTCCTGATGTCAGGAATGAAATTGTGAAAAACATGTTGACCGTATGATACCAGTCTTTTCTTGCAGTTTCAAGATGTTGAAGTCTAAATAAGTTTTTCAACTCATCATTGTGTCTTCATGCTCGTATCATTTCTAATGTTGAATTTCCAATATCGGTTGTAAACTGAACAAATCGTATACCACCCTATAGGTAGTACAAATATTTTCTTTTCGAGAAGAAACATCGTTCAATTTAATTTTAACATATCATATCTATAGTAGAAAATTATTTATTACTGGATTACAAATATACCTATAGAAATATAATTTAATTTAAATGGCAGTGATTCTGACGTAGTCTATTTGTAACGAAGAGTCCTTTCCGTCATTCTTCTCCCATGATTCCAACCAATCGTTACGATTATCCCAAAATGTGAGAAGCGCCTGCAAAATATTGATTACAATATTATATTTATCATCATGAAAATATCGCACAACTTATAAATCGGTATGTTACTGCTGCTTTCCCATTGTATAATTTTCATAACGCTTAACAACAAAATTTTACAGCATAGCAAATTTTCCCTAAATAGCTTTTGGTGATTTTTTACTTTATCTTATTCATTTGTTTTTATTTTCTTCTAAAGCGAGTTTATCATTCCATTGCTCGGTGCGTTGGATTGATTGGTAGGCTGTGCGGACGCGCAAACATGAATTGTTATTCCTATTTTACATGTCAGCATGTATTTACACACATAGTGTTGTTCTATTTTGCATTCAATCACTTTAAATAGTTCTTTCTTCAACTAAATCTATACGTCCATGTAACAATAAGTTTGGAAGCTACACTGCCTACCCAACGAGACAAAGGTTTGCTTTTTCTCCTTACCTTCACTTTGAAATCGTTCCATGGCTTTTTTTTCCCATCTCCATTCCTGCTTTCGTCAGGAAAGTGTTTCAACCCTCCGGCAGAAAGTCCAATAGTGAGGTAAAACTGAAAGATGAAAAAATTAAAATGATCATAAAGTTCCAGTCATGCAGCCGCGATCTTATGAGCGAATTTTTGTAAGTTATCCTATTATATTATGAATTAGCCGTCGCGTTACAGCCAGAAAAAACAATGCCGTCCAAATATACAACAATGCGGTAAAACATTCTACCACTTTTTAATCTAGTACCTCCTATAATTCACCCTCACATTGGTCAAAATTGGTGCGAGTTCACTTCATATCCAGTTAGTTGCCATACATTGTTGCTCCAAGTAGTTTCGATTTCCATATTAAGCCAGTAGTGCGCAACGTACCTACATGTTCCGTTGGGACAGGGGATTTTTCAGAACTACTGGATATAAACAGAAGAGATTTTCGGACTCCTAAAGGTTAAAACATCATGCTTAGCTATCTTGTGATTATGTTACTGATTTGAGCTTTCTTAGGTGACCATAATGGATTCCGTAATTTCATTCGATTCTTGTTGTCCCAGAGAGGCTCCCTGACGAATTGGAATGTCCTAAGGTGAACACGAGAGCATTTGCCTCACTCAGCTGATTAGGAAAGAGGCCATCATTTTTTTCGTTTCTCGATCTCGCAGGATCTGCTGTCCCAGAATTTGGTCATCTAAACATCGAATCGAACCTTAGGTAGGTACTACTTAGCTATCTGAAAGTCTTGGAGTTTAGTGATAAGTTTGTTGGGATTGTGAAATGCGTATGTATTTGTAAGTCAGGATGGAAGTGAGGTCCTTGGGAAAATGGCTATGGATTCTGGTTGCAAAAATATCATAGCACATATCGCAAAAGGCTCAACTCCCAGATTGATACTACCTGCTGCTTAAGGAAATATCCCTAAACTTAGGCTGATAAGTGCGAAGGGTGCTTTCATGTGTCACCGGAAATCAGCAAGGTCATCAAAGGACTTACTTGTTATCATCCAATATCCGATTCGTCGTACATTCCATACACTACGCATCAACTTAACAACGCCTAATTTCAATCGAAGCCAAGTATTCGAGTGGCTACCTTCAAAGGCAGCCAGTACAAGCCTGAATTAATCCTTTAATTCACATGGGAATTAAGATTAGAACTATAAAACCTAGGTGACCATTGACAGGTTTACTCGTTGTAATTTCATCACGAAAATTACCAGGAATCCCATGGTTAATACACCGCCCCCCAGCTGAACGTCGATCTCTAGATAATAACAATTTTATTGAATTCCGGAATCTGTAACTTCTTCTCGGTTTCTTTTGTGGGTGAAGGTGAACTATTTCTTTTTTATTTTTATCTTTATTTCATTTTATTTTTATTTTTTACTTTATACTTATACTTTATACGCATACATGGGGGTCAACCCAACATTGTTATGCCAACTACTGATGGATCTTAAAGTACCGAAGCTTATAAAGCAGTGGATCCACTCATGTTTGTCCAGGAAAACATATGTTCTTAAAACACACGAGGGATTGGTTTCAATAGACTCTAAATGGAGCCTTGCGCAAGGGTGTGTATTATCCCCAACGTGCTTCAATTTTCACTGCATCCCACTCCTCATCATATGCCGATGATTTTCTGCTGTTTTCTACTCACAGTGACTGGAACACTGCAGTTTCCAATATTCAACATGGAATATCGGCACTAAGTATGGTGATGGAGCAGCTAAACTTCTCAATCAACCCTGTAAAAACTACTGTTATGCCACTGACTAGGCGAAAATATGATATGAATACGCTTCGAATCACCATGATTGGCTGTACATTGCCTACGACTAAGGTGCACAAATTCTTAGGTGTATGGCTAGACAGCAGATTAACATTTTCCAGACATATTAATGAAATGGCCGGAAAAGCACTGAATGCGACTAAGGTTGTGCGTTGTGTATCGGGAATTTCATTTGGAGGACACCCATCAAATTTGTTGGCAGTGAGCCGAGCTCGTGTTCAGCCATTACTGGACTATGGATCCACACTTTTGCATTCAGCATCAATGAGAACTCTGCAGAAGTATGATACAGCTTTGAACTCCACAGTGCATTGTCTCTGGGTGCATTTAGGACGACACCAATCAATGCGCTCCTTGGAGAAGCCAGAGAGCCTCCGCTATGTGTGCGCCGTAATATGTTATATAGAAAAGAGTCTATCAAAGTGTTAGCTGAGCAGACCCAGCCATGGAACAGGTACCCAGTAGACGATTATGACCTGAACCTACTATTAAAAACACCAACCCCCTTCCAACCAAACACAACAATGAACACTCAACCCTTTCAGGGGACCCTACACGTCTCACCTCTATCTCTTCTTCATACATTGGATGTACCTGTGTCAATGGTAACATTGAATGTCAACTGCTCTGTCCCTGGAATAAATGACTCGAAACGTTATAATTCTTGAGGTAGCTTGCAGCATTCACTATAGCTATGCTAGCAGGAAAGTACGCTTCACATTACAAGGTATACACTGACGCATCAAAGGGAGCGACTGGAGTGGGAGTGGGTATTTATGATGCAGAAACCGACCTATCATCTTCGTATAGCCTACCATCATCATTCCAGGTCAGTAGCGCTGAAATGTTCGCCATAAAGCTAGCTCTGGAAGAGACCATGAAACGAAGGTTCACCCAAGAGATTGTGATTCTCACGGACTCAAAAGTCTCATGTCAGCAGCTCTCACAGATTCACCAAGGTCAATGCAAAAATTATATAGCCTATGACATTGCCAAATTATTACGGAACGCAACAAGACCTGTTGTTACTATCCAGTGGATTCCCTCACATATAGATCTACAAGGAAACGATAGAGCTGATCAATCAGCCAAACTTGGAGGTGCAGCAGGAGAAAGATGTGTCCAGGCCCCAATCCCTCTCTCAGATGCATTACGTGCTGTGGAAACGGTTGCTCTCCATGAATGGCAAACCTGGTATGACGCTTATTCAATATATAAGGGCATATACCATTATGAAATAATGTCCCAGGTTCATAAAAAACCGAAACTGTTGAATATGCGACTATCCAGAAGTGACATGGTCCAGTTGGTCAGGGTGCGATGTGGCCACGGTCAGGTGACTCGCAGCCTGTACCTCATTCGCCTAAGCGATTTTCCTGAATATGAGTTCTGCGAAGACCGATTAGATGATATTACGCACAAATTACAAGAATGCCCACTGTACGAAGAAGAAAGAACTCTACTAAGTCCCTTTGTACACCGAGACCTCAAAGAATTTCTACGAAATGGAACTCATGTAGACCATAAAAGACTCATAAACTTCATGAAGGGTGCCGGAATTCGAGTGTAGTGTTGTGAAAGTTCAACATTTTAATTAACAATCAGTTATTGTATATGTAATTTATAAGACAAAATACTCTGTAACTTGAATGGTTATATGTTACAATTATGTCATTCTCGTAATCTCGTTGTCATTTCATCACGTAGATGACCAGGAATCCCATGGTTAATACACCGCCCCCTAGCTGAACGTCGATCTATAGATAAATACAATTTCATTGAATTCCGGAATCTGTAACTTCTTCTCGGTTTCTTTTGTGGGTGAAAGTAAACTATTTCATTTTTATTTTTATATAATTCAATTTTAATTTTTTACTTTATACTTCATGAAGAGTAATCGCGGAGATGTCCCAGAAGCTCCAGCTGGCAGAAACAGACTAAGGATGAGAAAAATAAAAAACTTGTAAACTGTTCTCAATATTGATTGGTAGAGGATACATGCTTACGGGTTTGTCAAAAGGCGCTATATTTGAACCTCTTTGCCAATTGGATTCTCTGCCTCGGTCAATTTCAATTCCAAAAGCCTTGTATAATTTACGCCCTTGTGGACATAGAGCAACTGCGGGTATGTCATCCACTTGGAATTTCAAGTTATCTAAAACAAAATTGATTACGTCAGAACATACAACATTGAAAGCATTTAGTACTCAGAATATATATCATCTATGCTGTTTTTCATGTATCTACATTGTTCATTATTATAATCAATAACGAGTACTTGTTCCGAACACTCTCTGACATCCACGAATTCGATAAGTAACCTTCGCATCCGGCACCTTCGAACGTTTGTTGAACAAAGGGTAGTTTGTGTCTGTAGTCAACCCCCAATACAAGAATCAACAATGTGCCTGTGTACATGAACATAAACGTGTGTACTACATATACCCATGATTTATTCAATTTACTGAAGTACTAAGGTGTTTTGCTGCCCAAAAAACCATAATTTAATATAGAAAAATTTAAAAGCTTTCAAAGGAAGTAGGTAGTTCTTGGAAGTGCTAGTTGTCAGTATACACCAGGCAGTGTTAGTGGGCTTTTTTCCAGGTTTATAGTATACTTTTCCTTAGATTCTTTGACTCGCTAGAACGTTAGTATGAGCTAGAAAATGAGAATGAAGAGAGCAAGATGAGCAGAAATAGACTAATGATTTCATTTGAAGTAACTAGTTAGTAATCCCGATAATGCGTGGGACGTACTTTTAGTTCTCTATTATTACTGTAGTTAGCTTTTTATATACTTACATAACTTCTTTGTCTATTCCGCCAAAACTGAACTTTCAGTGTCGTATCAGAAATAGGTATGTACCACAGTAACCGTTTGAGTTTAGGTTTAGGAGGGTTAGGGTTTGGCCTAATGGCTGTCAGAAGTTCCTTACCTGGTGTCCATATTAACGTGTAGTTATGAAACCCACTTCCCCATCCGTTGCTGTTGGTATTGGTTGTCCTCTGAAGTTTTGGTCCGATTTCAAACCCCATTTCTAGATTACTGTAAATAAATACAATCATATTTTACTAGACACACCTATTTTTTCTGGCAACTTTGGTTCATATCGGATCCATTTTTTTTATGGTTATTCAATTATAGTAATATATTCCTAATTTCTCTGTTAATTTAAATTTCATCACGATGAGGTATTCATTAATCAATTCCCATTACTTCTAATGTAATATAATATGTATATATACTATGATACCAAAATATAACTGGAAGTACTGCCTCACGGTTGTCTTAATTAACAAAATCTTACCAATCTATTTGTTACTTTAATGCCCTATGTGGGAAATACTGACGCAGTGATTTATACTTGTGCTTTTTGAATTAAAATAGCTTTTATGTTATTTCCATGTGCATGAGAGTTATTGCTTAATGTTGTAGGTCTATTTCTAAATTTGTATCTAAAATCCATTATATTTTATTTCCAATGATGAACTTTTGTTATCGACTAAGAAACAACTCAAAAATTTATTGGTTCACGTTAGAGAAGCATGTGGATTGAAAAAACAAATATCCGCCGTCCGAAATATGGCTCAAAAATCCTATATCCATCGGTACAGGATGTCCCTTTAAAATCGGCATCATTTTCTATAAACTCAAAAAGGAATAATATAGGGATCCCGAAAAGATTCAAAATATAAAAGGGTAATTTAAACATATATATTGTTTAATTTAGATTACTTATTATTTCTAAGAACCGTGAGACCATCCAGGTTGCTTCATGTTCATACGTTCAACCCTTATAGGAATAGGTCAGGATTTCGTCACTGGTTTTCTTTAATAGGGTATTGACCCGATTCAGTGAAATGCTCAACTAAAAGAACGTTGTTGTTAGCTCAGTGGCTAGTTACAGGACTTATAATGCGAGGATGACCCAGATCCAAACTCCTAAAGGCCCCTGGCAGATTTTATTTTCAATTAATTCATTTTTATTTATTTATTTTATTTTATTTATTTATTTGTCCACCGTCTACCTTTGTAGTGTACCCTATGTAGTTAAGTGGATAACGTACCCTAGTTTCATTTGCTACGCTGATATATTAGATTCTAATGTACCATTCTTTTTAGACAACAGATCTTCTAACGTTCAAAGGGACTTGTAAAGCGTTTTATTTAATTTCATCAATTTCCTCTGGGTAAATATCTTTATATATCTAGTTAAATTCAGATAGTGCACATTGGAATTAGTTTAATTAAGATAGAAGAAAGACCTGCGTAAAAGAGTTCTCTATTATAGAATATTAAACTTTTGTGTATGAATTGGCGGCGTTTTACACGTTGTCATCTTCATGGATAGAAAATCCGATGCCGAAATTTTAATTTTCACGTACAATAAACCTATCAACTTGTTCTGTCATCAAGTAGGTACTTACTTATTCCCGATGTCTCTGGTTTCTTGTGTCAGACGCCTGTTCCCTCTTGCAAAAGCAAGATCTATCAGTCCCGAATGGTATACTCCATATGTAATTGTATTCACTGGTTCCATCCTAATTTCTGATGTTAGAAAAATATTAGTGAAATGTATCTGTTGAAACAATAAGCTACAATTGGTTTGATTTTACTGCAGCCATTTCTTCCATAATCTAGAATGATACTATTCCAAGAAATTAATACATCAAAATGAGTTTCACATCTTCCTTGCACAGATGCTACCTTTTACTACCTCTTTTAATGTTGCGAAAGTGATAGATTAATTCATAGCCATTTTATAGAATAATCATACAATCCAGGAGGCTATGGTTACAATTAATCTACTCGGAATTATGCGTTTGATTTATGGATTACATTCAACAAGTAAACACTGCAATTAATGCTATCGGGTATAATTTAATATCTACTACCTGGCAAGATCCAGTCACCCACGGGTAGCTTAGCTCTAATGGTAATTATCCCGTACTTGAAATGCATGCTATTCTTTGTCGTTAGGAGAGCTGCATCAATCGGAGGCAATATGTCATAGGATCTGGCAACTCTCTCGCATTCTCGAGAATCGTAGCGCCCCGTACAACTGAAATGCAATTTCCAAAATGAAATGATTATTGAATAAATAATTCTTAGTATTGATAGGAAATCACCATTGGAACAGTTGTTAGATTGTGTTTGAGAATGGGGAAATGGTTTTATTGATCTCACTTTGCCTGATTTGGTATCTCTTCTGAACGTTGATATATAAATGTTGATGTTCAATTCCTTCTTACCGCTTGTAAGTTATGTATTACCCGAATGTAAATTATCTAATGTCAGTTTGAAATGCATAATATGCCTCCCAAAGCGAGGCTGTTTACAAAACTCATTAGACCCAGTGACCGTACGGTCTCTGTTCCAAACGGCCTCAGTTCAGATACTTATTTTGCGCATCGGGCTGAGTTCTGCTGTATGACTAATTGTAAGATTATGGGAATTTACTATACAAACCTTTCCAGAGATCTCGTTCCATGCCTCACTGTTTCATTATCGAGTACTGTTGGCTTGATGAACAACAAATTGTCCTTAACATAAGAATTCCGAGGACTATCATGATAAGTTACGAATCCGTAGCCCTGTAAATCACGATAAAATAGTCTCCAGAATCGTACATTCATATAGTGTTTCATTATATTTTTATACATATCGAGTATTCATTTCGCTCCGCTACACTGAATAATCATGATGATTATCGCTTATTTGTTTACTAACGTTGTTTGAGGGCATTCTGACTTCATGTGACCATTTACTGTCGTCGATTTTGGTGCCGTTTGAAAAGTCGTCCTCAAAAATCACGTCTCCACTGTAGAATTTTTTCGTTATCCATCTGCCCTCTTCATCCTTCACCGTCACTTCCGTTCTGGAGGGGTCTCCCTTCTTCGTGACTGTGTAATTAAAAAAAATAAATAAATAAATAAAATAAATATATACATATATATATATATATTATATATATATATATATATATTTATTTAATATATAGTTGTTTTTGATATATAATATATAATATATATATATATAGTTATACATATAAATATAATATATTACATATTAATATAAATATATTAAATATAAATATTATACATATTAAATTATATTAAATTTTATATTTATATTTATATTATTTAATATATTTTTATCTAATATATATTTATATTATCTGGAATTTCTTTTCTCGTAGTTTGAAAAACTCATAAGCAGAAATATGAAAATTAGTTTCATGTTGTCAATTATTGTTTTTCCTTAAAAATTGTTTGAATATATATATATATATATATATATATATATATATATATATATATATATATATATATATGAAGAAGCGTAAACTTCAGGAATCGTTTCAGAATGCCTCCATAAGGATTTCAATCAAGACATTTTTTCAAAAATTTGGATTTTAAAATGTTCCGAGCCATCGCAAGAGCTTCATTTTCTACTAAATTCGCTAAAAAGTGAGGAGGATGCCCAGATTTACCCGACGCCGCATAGTGGTGCCAAACCTCCAAAAGTGTCAAAAACCTCTTACCACTGGAATTTTGGGATAAAACTAGGTAAACCCATGTTTTTTGGGGCGTAGAACCCGAATCTGAAGTCAGTCATTGCTTAAAATATTTCCAATCATAGATGTCATGTATATTTTACAAGTTTAATAAATTGCAAAAATGCTCAACGTATTCATCTTGGGCTAATTGTCAATAGCAAATTAAAACTATTCAAATTTGAAGGGTCAAGGCATTACAATATACATTCAAAATAAGAAAAGTAACCTAAAAAATTGTTATGCTTTCCTATGCACATCCTATGGGATGTGATGGGTTATATTCATGGACACCTCGGCCTCGCAGGAATATACGCTATGATAAATAAGAGTGACAAATGACAATTAGGATTAGTTTGGAATTTAGGTACACGAAAATTACGTAACAACATAATGGTGCTTCGTAAATTGGATAGCTTGCCAACATCATGTGAAATCACGTCATTGGTAATAAAAAATGCCATCAAAATACAACACACAGAACAAGTCGGAGTGTTATCTGTACCGGTATTTGAAGCACTCTGAGACGAAATCCTTGTAAAATCAATTTCGATAATGCCGCTGCCATACCTACATATTAAACTATAAAGCGGACCGAATTAATTTGGCGGCTCATTCTCTATAGACGTACGGCATTTTCTTTAATTACCTACTCAATCATTAATATCATGGTTCGGCTAACCCGGTTAATTTCGGTAGTTGAAAGTTTCAGAAAAGTTAGATTTTAATATAATATATCGAATGGAATAATTCGCGATTCCAAATAAGGATGCGAGCCTAGCGGCGGCGAAATGAACTAAATAGATCCTGACTCCGACTCTCATGTCATTGAAAATCGTATCTGTACCTAACATTGTTTGAGGCTTCGTCTTCTCTCGTTTTATTTCCATTCGTTTTTTCTGTGATGGGGAAAGAGCGTAAGGTGCTTCAAGCATTCTAAATTTTGAAAATACTGTGATATATGCCCTAATTAGAAATCGTTCTTGGTTAGATGGTCGAATCGTGCCTACCTTCCCCTAATTAGGTAGAGTTACCTACGAAACTACATACCTAACGTTATACGCAGAAGTTTTGAAGTTTACCTTACTGTGAACGAGGATTGGTTGAATAATAACGTATCATTGAAGACTATGACAGGCAATATGAAATCGAGCAAATTTGGATTTTAAAAATCGACCAGAACACAGGATCCCCTCGTTTGTTTCCCGAACAGACGTTACAGAACTACCTGGTACTAACTGGAACACTTGGATCTGCCAAATCAAAATCCTGCATTCGTAAATTTAGTACATATTTATCATTTCTATACACTGCACTTTTATTATATAATTTTAATAAGAATACGTGTAGGTAACTACCAGAAAACCAAAACTGCTACTCGGTAGATGCTTGCATGATCTACTATTTCCAGGTTCGTAGGTGCATTTGAAGTGGAATATATTCTTGAAATATTGCAAAATTGTTGCATCTATAGTGTGAGGATGTTCATCTATTGATAAACTTTGTGGACAAGAGCATAAATGCTTCTAAAAAACCACACATTATATGCTGAGCATTTAAAGCTGTTCTCCTTTGGTGAAATTATGGGAATCGGTTGTGAATTTTGGTTAATTTATGTTCAATCAAATCTATCAATTCTGTGAAAATCAAAAATAAAATACTACATGAATACTAACTTGTAATAGCGACGTAAAACCCACTACAGGTTGTAGGTACCTGCACGCTACACCTACTTGCTACTTGTACAAAATAATCATATAAAACTTTTGAACTTTTTATTCAACTTCCAGTGCTCAGTTTTGTTGTCTAGTGTAAGGACATGACCGTCATAAATGGTGTTTCTGTTGATGTTCATGATTAATAGGTAAATATCCAGTGAAATTATGGTAATTTGCTTTGCGCGAGTTGAGTCGAGTCAGGATCTATCCCACCATTATTGATGCGACGGTGGCGCAACTACCGTTAATCGAAAACGCAAATAGCAATGAGAATGGAGCGCAACGTAGCGCACAGTATCTTTATCTCTAAAAACCTCTTAGAAACAATTTAAAATGGAATCTTTATCATGATGGCCCGTTAAATAGCATTCTCTTGAAATATTAATATTTTTTAATCATACTTGGCATTATATATATGAAAACATTATGGAGTAAACGAATACATTCTTGCATTTGTAGTCAGCGTGAGATATTTTTGAAACTTGATCTCCTCTAGGCTATGTTCCCCAATTTTCTACTTCCGCTCGTTGTTTTTGTCGGAAAAATATGTCTTTACCTCAAAATTAATATTGAAGTGAGATTCTGCAGGAAATGTATTAGAGGAAACTTGGTCCAGGCGGGAAAAATCTTCACATTTTGAAAACAGGGTTTTGCCGCCTTGGCACTGCTGTGCGCCGGCTCTAGGGGTGAGGGAAGTTGCATTAGTATAAGGAGAAGAGAGGGATGAAAGGAATTGCTATAAAATGACCACCACCTGACGCGTCAGTTGATTTTTGCGTCACATTTTTTGTGACGTTGCATTATTTTGTTACGGAAAAATTTGGTTGACCCCAAGCCATAAGAAATATCCAGCCATATCAAAAAGTAGTGAAAATCCAATAGCTTCATTGCAATGGCTTTGTTCCTAGCAAGACAAGCTATTTAATTCTTTCTGTGTGTAAACTGAGTCATGCAGCTTGATCATATTCGAACGAATTCTCGTAAATTATCGTAGTATATTTGCTTTAAATTAATTTGAAATCCGAGCACTTTGAGTGCGAAGAAATTGTTAACTATTAATTTTATGGCCAACAACTTTTTCCACAAAAAACTTTTTCCAAAATTATCCGCTAATCGAAAAGAGATTTTGTATTTTCAGTTTTTTTTTTTTTTTTTTCTTTTTTTCTTTTCTTTTTTTTTTTTTTTTTTTCAGTTCTTTTCGATTTTTTAAATAACAAATTAATGAAATTCAAGTTCATTTTTCAGTATGAATTTGCGAATTTTAATATCTACAAAAACCTGTTAAAACTAAGTAATGGGAAAACTAAGTAATGATTTGGATGGAAGAATTATTGATTTGGTTGGGAAAAGTACTAACTCGGTTGGGAAAAGTACTAATTTAACTGAGAAATCCTATAGATAATCATCATTTCATCTGTTAGATTGCGTTTCGTTCGCCTACTTTCTCAGTTGAAACTCTGCCCAAAAGCTTACCGACTGCTTCTGGAGGTAGACAGTGAATGGAAGGATCTCCACCGAGATCAGGTGGGCAGGAGCATATCGCTTCGTGGTTCCGGACGCGACACTCGGCATTGAGACCGCACCTTCCGGAACAGGGATCTTCACATTTTCCGTTGATGCAAGCTTCTTCAAAGGAACAGTTAGAGTCATGAGAGCACATCCGTTTGCCTTAAATGAAGAGAGGACAATCCATTCATTTCGTAGCAGAAATATCATTTGGAGCAGCTGAAAGATTAGAATTAAAAAAAAAAAACTCGCCCTAGTGTAAATCATCTAATTATAGTATGTTACATTGTTACGAATTATATTGTGGTTTTGAAATATGAGAATTTTGAGTGCAAAGAATTTGTTAACTTCCAATTCTATGGAAAACAAAAAATATTAATTTAAAACATTAGTAAAACTTAGTACATTTTTCATCATAGTTCTTTCATTGATGAACTTCATCTGACTAAAATTTTATTAAAAACTTATAAAAATTCTAGAAAGTATATGAGATCTAATTTGCGGAGTTTTCCTATTTGATAAGAGTAGTAGTGGACTAAAGATCCTAACTGAAATAAACAATTTCTTCGAAATATTTTGGAAACCAAAGTGAAAAAAGTTTGGTGATTCCATTTTGATTTCCCAAATGGTTTTTATTGAAATACAATAAGTAGTGTAACACTGGGAAAAAACTTAGGTTTTACAACACGTATTTTAAAGAAAGATGGGGATCAATCACAAAGACCTTGAAAAAACTTTCTGATTATTTTGATTTTCACGATTTAGGGTGTTTAGAGAACCATTAAATTTCGCAAAAGTAAGTACTATGAGGTGTCAGGAAAAATGGCCTACCTATCCGTGGAGGACGATGGGGCTGTCCGATTTCATCCTTGTGGCCAGGGTCTACACATTTCTTCGTGAAGCACTCTTCATTTGGTGGACAGTCTTCATCATTGGTGCAGCTGTCCACTTTCGTACCTATAGTATAGCGATCCTACATAATATAGTTATCTCAGTCGTAAACATAACGCAAAACAGTTATAGCTGTCTCATCTGTGTTATGACCATACTGGTGGTTCGATATTAATATTTAGTTTAAAATTAAAATCTGTCAAGGAATATTATTGAATGACTAATTCACCTAATTTAGTATATTTTTAATTACTAATTACTATTACTAATTTAGTAATTCCATTGAAAACAATTATTGGATGTGGCGCATAGGTTCTTCATAGTTCACTCATATCATGGACTAACCGCTAAATGTTTTAATCATTTCTCGCATTCTTTCGCTGATTTATCCGGTAAGACAGCATCTTTTAGAAATTTTGACAGCACCATCGTGTTCTACAGGTCCTGAAACGTAACTTTTCGCTGACGGTTTTTACAACACGAAGGAAGGTATTTTAAAGAAAGATGGGGATCAATCACAAAGACCTTACATTCATTGAGCTTTGTTCTGATTAGTTTATTGTACCTAGAGATACAAACAAAAAAAAAAAAAAAAAAAAAATCTCATTATTTTGATTCC
Organism: Adelphocoris suturalis; assembly: GCA_030762985.1. Classification (NCBI taxonomy): domain Eukaryota; kingdom Metazoa; phylum Arthropoda; class Insecta; order Hemiptera; family Miridae; genus Adelphocoris; species Adelphocoris suturalis. Next base: position 21,094,698 of record CM061046.1, read on the forward strand.
ACGATTTAGGGTGTTTAGAGAACCATGAAATTTCGGAAAAGTAAGGACTATGAGGTGTCAGGAAAAATGGCCTACCTATCTCTGGAGGACAAAGGAATTTTGAAGGTCTGGCGGGAACCGATCCCTCTTCCCTCTGTCCGATTTCCCACTTGCATGGGTCTACACATTTCTTCTTGAAGCACTCTTCATTTGTTGGGCAGTCTTCATCATTGGTGCAACTGTCCACTTTCGTACCTATAGTATAGCAATCCTACATAATATAGTTATCTCAGTCATAAACATAACGCAAAACAGTTATAGCTGTCTCATCAGTGTTATGACCATACTGATGGTTTTATATTAATATTTGGTTTAACATTAAAATCTGTCAAGGAATATTATAGGGTGACTTTGATTCACCTAATTTAGTATATTTTTAATTACTAATTACTATTACTAATTTAGTAATTCCTTTGAAAACAATTATTGGATTTGGCGCATAGGTTCTTCATGGCTTACTCATATCATGAACTAATCCCTAAATTTTTTTCATCATTTCTCGCATTGTTTCGCTGATTTCTCCGGTAAGAGAGCATCTTTCCGAGATTTTGACAGCACCATCGTGTTCTACAGGTCCTGAAACGTAACTTTGTCGCTGACGGTTTTTACAACACGAAGGAAGGTATTTTAAAGAAAGATGGGGATCAATCACAAAGACCTTACATTCATTGAGCTTTGTTCTGATTAGTTTATTGTAGAGATTAAAAAAAAAAAAAAAAAAAAAAAAAAAAAAAAAAAAAAAAAAAAAAAAAATTCTCATTATTTTGATTTCACGATTTAGGGTGTTTAGAGAACCATGAAATTTCGGAAAAGTAAGGACTATGAGGTGTCAGGAAAAATGGCCTACCTATCTCTGGAGGACAAAGGAATTTTGAAGGTCTGGCGGGAACCGATCCCTCTTCCCTCTGTCCGATTTCCCACTTGCATAGGTCTACACATTTCTTCGTGAAGCACTCTTCATTTGTTGGGCAGTCTTCATCATTGGTGCAACTGTCCACTTTCGTACCTATAGTATAGCAATCCTACATAATATACACTTAACAGCAAAATAACCGGCGCACCTTATATTTTGTTATTTTTTCACCTTAGCTTCAATTGGTTAATTTTTTTTGCATGTGCCAAGTAAAGTCGGTATCTTATGAGAGAACAGCAAGAAACAGAGTGGCAAATAAAAAATACCCGTTCGAAAAAATCAGCTTTATTCACAAAACTTCGATGTTTGGACAAAAGTAACAAAACATTCTTCTGCAGTTCTCGTGTGAAAAACAATTGAAAAATGAAATTTTTTTTTTGAAAATAAATTTTTTTAATATCGGGTGGTACCGTCCCTTGCTTGTACCACCAACTGCATTCTTCTCGGCATGCTGTTGATCAAATTTGAAACCGTTTCTTGTCTGATGAGGTCCCATTCTGCGACCACCGCTGTCCTGAGGTCTTGGAGGTTTACAGGAGGGTTCGGTCGCCTTCGGATGCACCTCTCTAGCTCGTCCCATAGATGTTCTATGGGATTGAGGTCGGGGCTGCGAGCTGGCCATTGTAGGGTGCGCATGCCTACCTCTTCGAGGTAGTCAGTAACCACGTTTGCTACGTGTGACCGCGCGTTATCGTCCATAAAAATAAAATTATCGCCGGTGTAAGGGGCGAATGGCACTACATAATCTTCCAGGATGTCAGAAATGTACCTCAGTGTGGTTAGACTCCCTCGGGGGTACACATGGAGTTCCCTATTCGCCTCTGAAGTGGTTCTACCCCAAACCATTTCAGAACCTCCCACGTAAGGCACCCTTTCAGAAATATTGCACTGAGCGAAACGCTGCCCTCGTCTCCTCCACCCCCTAACACGACGATATGAAGCGAATAGTGAGAACCTGGACTCATCGGAAAACATTAAGAGTGCTGAAAGGGTGCCTTACGGGAGTGGGTCTGAAATGGTTTGAGGTGGAATCACTTCAGAGGCGAAAACGGAACTCCATGTGTATTCCCGAGGGAGCCTAACCACACTGAGGTACATTTCTGACATCCTGGAAGATTATGTAGTGCCATTCGCCCCTTACAACGGCGATAATTTTATTTTTATGGACGATAACGCGCGGTCACTCGTAGCAAACGTGGTTCCTGACTACCTCGAAGAGGTAGGCATGCGCACCCTACAATGGCCAGCTCGCAGCCCCGACCTTAATCCCATAGAACATCTATGGGACGAGCTAGAGGTTATCTCAGTCATAAACATAACGCAAAACAGTTATAGCTGTCTCATCAGTGTTATGACCATACTGATGGTTTTATATTAATATTTGGTTTAACATTAAAATCTGTCAAAGAATATTATAGGGTGACTTTGATTCACCTAATTTAGTATATTTTTAATTACTAATTACTATTACTAATTTAGTAATTCCTTTGAAAACAATTATTGCATTTGGCGCATAGGTTCTTCATGGTTTACTCATATCATGAACTAATCCCTAAATTTTTTTCATCATTTCTCGCATTGTTTCGCTGATTTCTCCGGTAAGAGAGCATCTTTCAGAGATTTTGACAGCACCATCGTGCTCTACATGTCCTGACACGTAACTTTGTCGCTGACAAACAATGTGTTCTCTATCAAATTTAGATGTGGCAGCAGATAGAAGATCGGGTGCTTGGGAAAAGAACGGGCATTAAAATCGCTCATGCCCTCTTTCGGAAAAATCCAAGACGATACCACCACTCATAGAATCCCCCCACTCAGCCGTTCGGCCGTGCATAGCTCGAATGGACAAACAGACAGGCGGAGTTTCATTCCTATAAATAACTAGCTGCTCAGGCTGGCTTTGCTCGCCTCCACGTCCAGCCGTGGGAGGGGGGGGGGGAGGGAGGGGCTTCGCTCCCCAGAACCCCCCATCCCTTTGTGGTGTTTTACAATAATTGAAACGTTTAGGGGATGTTGCTCGCTCCACTCGCTGTGTGTGGCTGTATTGATGCGACGGTCTTTTACTGTCGAGTGGGACTTATGGAATGATTGGAAACAGTAGATCACTATAGGTAGGTTTAATGTTGAGGGTAATGGGATGTTGCTCTCTTCGCTCATTTGAGAAGGTTTTCTTGCTCCCTTCGCAGGTTCTTTGTGGAATGTCCATCTCGAGTCCGTAGAAAAAACGTCGTTGAAATCCGACTTGCGTAGGGAATGTTGCTCGTTTCGCTCGCTCTGTATGGCTCTATATGTGAAGAAATAACACTGCCAACCGAACTTGGCAGACGGTTTTTTCTGTTGGAAATGACTATTAAACGCGGCACCTTATGTGGAACCACTAAAAGTATAGTTTTAAGAACATTTCAGTACTGACAGAACAGTCAGATGTTGAATGTGTGTACGTATTTGTTTTCCAGTTCTCTTTTTCTAAAGGTAGGCCATTATTTTATGTGCTTAGAAGGGCAAACGGGAGACCTCCCCAAGATCAAGAGGTTCAAGGCAAAGATCAAAGAACTTCGTTGCGACGGAATTAAGAAGAGCGTTTTCGTCTACATTTTCGTTCACTACTATCGGAAAAAACATTTCATGTCTCGAAAGTCGCATGGGACCGAATCGGAACTTCAACGAATATTTTAAGACCAACCCGAGCAAAAACCGTCGAAATTTACTCGGTCTGAGGCGGAAAAAAAACCATGGCGGGGAACAAAGTTTTTCCGTCATTTCCCGCATTCTTTCACAGATTTCTCCGGGAAGACAGCATTTTTCAGCTATTTTGACGGCACCATCGTGTTCTACGGGTCCTGAAACGTAACTTTGCCGCTGACATACAAAGTGCTCTCTAATAAATTTTAATGCACCAGCGGATAGAAGATCGAGAGCTCGGGAAAACGGGTCCGTACTCATTCATTTTTTGACGCATTTACCGGTACTTTTTTCGCGATTCGATCGCGCCGTCGTCTTCCTCGTACAAAAACCTAAGAAACCGGTATTTTTCCGGAATTTTCGACGGCCGTTTAGAGGAGTAGGGGAAGCGGAGAAGGAGAATAGAACGGGAAAAAGCGCCCGAAAAACGTCAAAATTTAGGTAAAAACGGAATTTTAAGGTCCAAGTAGTGGGGGGAAACGAATAAACCATAGCGTGTATTCTGACTGGGAGATTTCCGGTCACGATAAAAAAATAAAAAATCCGGTCTGATCCCTTCGTGCGCTTGGCCGTGAAAGCGGCACACACAGACTCCCAGAGTTTCATTCTTATAAAATAGTATAGATAGACATAATAGAGATACAGATATAATAGAGATAAAGATAGAGAGTATACCTCGGGAACCATTCTATACGTTTCGAAGTGCTTAGGGTTAAATCAGTATCTTTGCCTTTATGCACTTGCAGTATAACTATTCACTAGTTTAATTCTCACCGCTTTGAATCAAATCATCGAAACTACAGCTCAATGAAATCATCAGAAATTAACAAGCGGTTGCAATCATGTTCACAATATCAATTATTGAGAATGATCACCTGTGTGTAAACAGTTAATTATTCATATAACCATGCTCATAACTCAGCTTGCTGGCCACGCACTTCGCAGAAGTTAACATTAATATGGTTGGATAGATCGAGAGCTTTCAAACGAATGGTCAACGAATTTTGTGGGATGAAAAACGACGAAGTACCATTTCCCTAGCAACGACTCGGTTGTGAGCGGAAATCATCAGAAAACCAACCGTAATGCTTTTTGTTAACGATTTTTTCGTTTATGTGCCAAAGTAAAGACATAAAATGTCAAAAACACCATAGCTGTTGTGAGGCCGAATCGCAGGTCAAATCGCGAGACCGAATCGTCCCTTCCCCTCGCATTTTGTCCAACTCCCTGTCACTTTTTTTGATATCCGATTTCGGATTCAGATTCGGCGGAATCAAAACTGTATTTCAACCGCAAACACAGTCCCGAAAAATGTCTCATGATGGCGTCGTCTTCCTCGTACAAAAACTATTCGTTCGGATAACTTCGTCCGTTCGTCCGTGAAAGCGAAACAGACAGACGCACAGAGTTTCATTCGTATAAAATAGTATTGATAGAGATAATAGAGATAAAGATGGAGATATAACAGAGATAGAGGTTTTACCATTCTCTACGTTTCGAAGTGCTTAATGTTAAATCAGTATCTTTGCCTTTATACACCTGCAGTATAACCATTCACTAGTTTAATTCTCACCTACTGGAAGACAGGATGAAAACGGATCTCCAGTAGTGCCGGACGGGCAGGAGCAGATAGGGATTTTCCTGACAGTTTTGCAATCAGCTCCGGTACCACAAGCTCCCTGGCAGGGGTCTATACATCTCTCTTTGATGCATATAGTTTCCTTTGTCAGACAGTCTCCGTCATCGGTGCAGCTGTGCCGATGGGCTGCCAAAGAACCAAGCGATATGGTAAATGCAATCGTGTTCAATTATTAAATGTCCATGGCAATATAGTCAATGGCATAAAATGCAATTCCTGGGCGAGGGTGTCATGGGTTTTAACGTGGATCACGGTTTTACCGCTGCCAATTCTTTAAAAAAATTTCCTATTTGATAAGAGTAGTAGTGGATTAAAGATCCTAACTGAAATACACAATTTTTTCGAAATATTTTGGAAATCAAAGTGAAAAAAATTTGGTGGTTCTATTTTGATTTCCCACATGGTTTTTATAGAAATACAATAAGTAGTGTAACACTAGGAAAAAACTTTGGTTTTTACAACACGCATTTTAAAGAAAGATGGGGTTCACTCACAAAGACCTTAAAAAAACTTTCTGATTATTTTGATTTCACGATTTAGGGTATTTATAGAACCATGAAATTTCGCAAAAGTAAGTGCTATGAGGTGTCAGGAAAAATGGCCTACCTATCCTTGGAGGACGATGAGGCTGTCTGATTTCATCCTTGTGGCCAGAGTCTACACATTTCTTCGTGAAGCACGCTTCATTTGGTGGACAGTCTTCATCATTGGTGCAGCTGTCCACTTTCGTACCTATAGTATAACGATCCCACATAATATAGTTATCTCAGTCGTAAACATAACGCAAAACAGTTATAGCTGTCTCATCTGTGTTATGACCATACTGATGGTTCGATATTATTATTTGGTTTAAAATTAAAATCTGTCAAGGAATATTATAGAATGATTGATTCACCTAATTTAGTATCGCGCCGTCGCCTTCCTCGTACAAAAACCTAAGAAACCGGTATTTTCCCGGGGCCAATTCTTAAAAAAATAACCGTAACTTTGTTGTGAGGCCGAATCGCAGGTCAAATCGCGAGACCGAATCGTCCCTTCCCCTCGCATTTTTTCCATCTCCCCTCATTTTTTTCGATATCCGATTACGGATTCAGATTCGGCGGAATCGAAACTGTAATTCATCCGCAAACACCGTCCCGAAAAATGTCTCATGATGGGGTCAATTTTAATGAGAAAAAACGAAGTTTTTCGTCGGAAGTTCCGATATTATCAATATCTTTGCACCTGCAGTATACCTATTCACTAGTTTAATTCTCACCTACTGGATCACAGGATGAAAAAGGATTTCCAGCAGTGCCAGACGGGCAGAAGCAGAAAGGATTTTTCCTGACAGTTTTGCAATCAGCTCCAAGACCACAAGCTCCCTGGCAGGGGTCTATACATTTCTCTTTGATGCAGATTTCATTTGTCGGACAGTCTCCGTCATTGGTGCAACTCTCTGCTTTCGTACCTGGATGGGCTATGAAAGAACCAAGCGATATGGTAAATCCAATCGTGTTTAATTATTAAATGCCCCTGGCAATATAGTCAATAGCATTGAATACCATTCCTGGGCGAGGGTGTCATGGGTCTGGGGGAAAAAAACCGTAACTTTGTTGCGAGGCTGAATCGCAATAATAAATCGCGAGACCGAATCGCGAGTCCATTTTTCGAAAGAGAAATGTGTCACAAAAGTCGCTGCCTAAACCTCTCCGAAAATCAAATCTTTTGCTTGGTAGCCTCCCAGGGAAATCAAGAGATGAATAAAATGATGTGGTTTTTCCTCATCAGCCGAGTGAGTAACATTCTCTCTTGTTCATCGTCAAAAGTTGAAATTTGATAGGACATTGGAACGATTGAAATGATGGGCTTCACCCTGATCAGCTAAGGGCCAGTTCCACCACTCTAGTAACACAGGATGTAGATAACAACCGCGAGTCAGTGTTTTTACTGTTCCACCATCAATTTTTAATCCTAGATTAGCCGATCTGTGGATCAATTAGCCTCCTAGTTACTGTCCTCAGACCAAAAATTATTTAACAACAGCCGATAAAAGTGGAGATACAGTAGTTTTCGTCCGCCAAACATCTCCATTCAGAGATCAAAATGAAAGATGCCAAGAACAGGTTGGCGGCCAACTACTCTCTCGCGGCCATGTTTATGTTTTGGTAGGTTATCGTTATCTTTTCAGACTGTCCATTCGACAACAACTTCCAAGTTTTTCTCGGCGATTCTTTCGTGTTGTACAAAACTTTTTCCACTATCAAATGTTGCACAAAATTAATAGTCCCCTTGGATAACAATAAAAAACATTTGCTTTCATTTTTAATTTGGTTGATGAAATACCCGAGTAGTAAGCCAGCTTGGTTATACTTACCAAATCATGTTATTATACTCGTACCTCGAGGATTGTTTATACTTTATAGTTCATCAATAACTTTGTGTGTCAGCTGCTTTTATTTTCGGGGAGGTGTATGCAACGTAAGATTTTAGCATAAATTGTGGTGTTTCTAACGATTGGTGAACAGGAGTGGTCGGATAAGAACAGAAGGAGCTACATTTCCCCAGGAACGGCTCCGTTGTAAGTGAAAATCATCGGATTTACAAAATACGGACGTTATAAAAAAAATTGGGACGTTACAAAAAAAATTATTGGGGGTCGGCCTAAGAATTGCATAGCAATTAATATATATAGTATAGTTTAGGGCGTGACAGTGATTTAACACAGACAGACAGACACGGAACCAAAATTGATCAGCCAGCTCTGAAACGCAAAAATCAAGTGGAAATTTTGATTTTGGAGGACAAAACTTTTTTCGACTTCAATCACGAGCACCTTCGGTAGTGAGGAAGCGAAAGCGTTTCTATTGGGTTTCCCGTTTTATTCGTTTATAGAATCCTAATTTTGAAAAACGACTCTATCAAAAAAGTGAAAACCAGTATTTTCTAATGTTTTTCTGCCGTTATCTTCTGTATTTGTGGTAATATAATTATAGTGAGTTTTAATCCGTGGACATGGTTTGTAACTCACGAGAAGTTCGGTTCTAACTTAAAATCGCAAAACAACCAGGTTCTTTGGAGATCCTGCCTCTAGTTAAATGAAACTTGTGTCGAAATCCTGGGGAAGAAAAATGAGAATATTACAGACTCAACGTATTCTAGTTTACTGTTGTTTATCTGTTAAGGCTAACCTGAATGGAAGAGAAGAACGAGAGAAATCGTGAAGGAACACTTGGCGTATCTACCAGGATACATGTCTGAGAGACGACTGAAGGATTCGCTATCTGGACCGGTTCGTGGGGAAAGTGGGGAGTGCTACCTTGAGACCTTCGAAGGTTGCAGAGATTCATAATCCTATAAACATGCCTTGTTTTGGAATCCGAGACGACAATATGTGAAATAAGATTAAGGTGTAGTTTACATTTAACTTTTTTCAGTAGCTCCGAAATTAGAGACGGTAAGGGGGTGAGCGTGAGGTGAGGGAAAAACTTCCTCAAACTGTCAGCTTTCCAAAGGTCTACTCAACAGAAATTTTTATTTTGAGGTTTTGTGAGAAAATAGCGTTTGAATGACAAACAACGTGATTTTGTCGGTCTAAGTCGACGTTTCATGTTTTTTTTTTTTTTTTTTTTCTTTTTTTTTTTACTTCATCATTGCCATCTGTACTCGATTATAATAAACCAATAAAATAATAGTGTCTCTCTCTAACTCATCTTCCTCTTGCCTCATCTACTTGAGCAAAATTAGATAATTATCGGAGGGGCAGGCGGAAAAGTAAGATAATACAATCGGCTACCTCAGTCAATTGTGCTTCAAAATTATTCAGCGGATACTTTCATTCATCTTTCATTTGAATAGGTACCTAATAATATGGGGTGGGTTGGCAATGAAAATGCTGTTGTGTATCAGAGATCGCTCGTGTTATAAAAAAATAATAATCACTTCTTAAAAAAAAATATTTATGTATGCAGAATTCTCTTTGATTTTTTTGTTTAAGATGTAATTATTATTTTTTTAAGACACGAGCGATCTCTGATACAGAACAGCATTTATTAGGTCCCTACTCAAATGAATGATAAGTATCCGAGGAATAATTTAATAATTTTGAAGCACAATTGACTGAGGTACCCGATCGTATTATAGTATTTTTCCGCCTGCCCCTCCGATAATTATCTAATTTTGCTCAAGTAGATGAGGCAGGAGGAAGATGAGTTAGGTAGAGACACTAGTATTTTATTTTATTTTTTGTTCATTATCATCAAATCCAGCTGTGCATAATGAAATATTAATTAAAAAATAAAAAAAACATGAAACGTCGATTTTGACCGACAAAATCACGTTTTTTTGTCATTCAAACGCTATTTTCTCCCAAAACTTCCCAATAAAAAATTATTTTGAGTAGACCGTTGGAATTCTGACAGTTTGAGAAAGTTTTTCCCGAAGAGCGCCCGGTGAAAAACTTCCATACTGAAAGCAGAAAAACGAAGAAAAATCTACAATTTTTACATGTTTTTCATATTTTTCTTTGGCCATTTTTCCCTCTAATTAGAACTATTTTTAAAAAATTAGAATTTACATCAGAAAGATAGAACATTTAACGCTTTTTTCAACGGTATCCTCAGATTTGGGAAAACTCCAAAAATCTTAAAAAAGAAATAACTCGGAAACGAAGCCTCTAAAAAAGTCTAATAGGCACTTTTTGTTGCAAATTACTTGTAGAATCGACCCCTAGATTTCTGCCCCGCTGAAGTGTAGACACCCTGTATACAGGAAACCACGGAAAGATTTCAACCCCCCCCCCCCCCCCCCCCCCCCCCCCCCTGCATTCCCACCGAATTCAGCGTAAAAAATTGGGACCAACGCCATTTTTCATAATTTTTCACGTAGATCTCAGGGAAAATACTTTTGCGGGCGCCAAAACTAGCGTAAATGGTATAAACTTTGTTTTAGCGAATTTTTGAAGAAAATTAAGCTATTGCTCTCGCCTCAAAATTTGTAGAATGTGATTTTTTGAAAACATTTTATGCAGAAGTTCGTTTCAGGCTATTCTGAATCATTTTCTGAAGTTTAACGCATTTTTTTATGTATGTATGTATGTATAATATATGTATATATATATATATATATATATATATATATATATATATATATATATATATATATGTATGTGTCATTCCAGACGATAACTGTCTGTAGAATTGTTCTAGAAACTTCGAACAAATTTTAAAATGTTTAGGACACAAAACGAAAGTTCAAGTTCGTTGGCCAGCATGATCGGATTACATCTTCGGGTTGAAATTTTCAAAAATGTAGCCAACAATTTCAAAATAGCCTGTTTTTTGCTATTAGTTGTGCGAAATAATTTTTTCAGCATACTAACATGTGGTATATTCGGAATCAGCGTAAAATTTCCTATAAGAATATGTATCAAGTTTTCAAAAATGTCAAAGTTGAAAAATCAGTCAAAAATCGAAATAATCGAAGATTCCTTCAAAAATTCGCTCATGGGGTCATGCTGCATGACTGGACTTTTTTTTCACCTGGCAACTCCATTTTTTATTGAAAATTCGAATTTTACATGAAATTTCATGAAGAAATGACCCATCACTTGAGTTTTCAAGTGCGCATAAATGGGCGTTATTTCGCTCCAAATATTCGCAATTCGCAAAATTTGTGAAATACCTACTGAGTTTTTGAAGACATTCTATTGCACATCTAATTTACTGCAAACAGTATCTGTTCTGACTGATCTCGCCGTTCAGTTGGCATTGGTGGGGCGACGGATATGTTGGCGCCTGGGTCGACAAGGTAATTTATCTGATTGAGGCGGTTAAGCACGAATAGGCGACTTGAATGTTGTGTGTCCACTCTCCTAGTTGTCGCATCCAAGGAAAGGGCATTTAGTTTTCCACCTGTGAGGGCTTGAATGCACAAGGAAGGAGGCATTTACGAGCTTTAAATCCATAATGCCAGTGATATTTGCAAATTAATTGTTCTCTTGGTTTGGGTTTAGCTGAACGATCACGCTAGTTACTTTCTCTCTCTAGAACGAGAACGAGAGCGATTTGAAAACTGTTGAAGCGCTGCTATAGAAGCAGTCAGTTGAGCAATTTGACCCTTAAGACGATGAACAGTAGTTATAGAATCAGGAGTGCTAACGGCTTGGACAGAATAATTGATGAGACATAATTCAAAAACATTTTCTTCCATCGTAGTTAAATTATCGAGTTGATCAGAGGAAGGAGCAAGGATCGAACAGATATCAACTGGCAAGCGTTTGAGGATCATGGTTTTCAGAAAACCGTCGTGAACTTGGCTACCAGCTAACGAACGCATCTCGCGAAGTAACTGTGAAGGTTTTCTATCCCCCAGCTCCAGTTCAGTTTGAAGCTTATTAATCATGCGTCCTTCGGAAATCTCTAATTCGGTTTGCAATCGTTCCATCAAGTCCGTGTAAGGTGTAGCAGTGAGTGGTTTCAATAGAAAATCTGAAATCATCTCTGCTTCGTCACTGTCAAGAGAAGCTGACACGTAATTGTATTTTGTGAGCTCCCTTGTCACGACGACTTGGCAAAATGAGCGTCGACTTGCATGCGCCAAATCTTGCATGCGCCATGAGGGCGGAATTTTCATGGAAACTCGAGCCACTGGAATTTCGCCCTTCGGGTTCGGAGGCAGCACCGGTTCGGCCATTCGATAATTAGAAATATGTCACGGTATCTGGAATCTTTGAAATTCAGACTTCAACGCGCGCGATGGAAACTGCAAATTTTCACAAAACTCAGCACATATACGCGATCCGCGGCACAACGAAACACTTATAACTTTTTCTGTACGGGGTCACCAATGTAAAAGTGTGAAACAATAGCTCCAGAACTTTTATTTATCAAGATTTATTTAGTTCCTAAACTAGTGTATGTATGCAAATTTTCCGTGAACCAATTTCAAGTTGTTGGTGGATTTGGAATTATTATTGGTTATCAAACATGGGGAAACTACTAAGTACTTATTTATATATATTTTCTTTTAGCAAATTTTGTATTGTCTCCAAATTCTGAAAAATTTCTCCACTGAAATCCGTTTAGAGGCATTCTGAAAGTTCCTGAAGTTTGCGCTTTTTCATAGAATAAATTATAATAAGTTATATATATATAATTCCAGACGATAACTCTTCTTGGGATGAGGTTGTTGTCCAGAATTTTTGAGCACATTAAATTGGTCACATTGCAGAAGATGTGCTCAAAAAATCACTTAAAATTTCAACAAAAAAAATCTTGAAATTAATACATTTTATTAAAATTTCAGTCAAAACAAAATTATCAACGACTAACTAGGACATCAAAAATTGTTTGCAGAAAAATATACTGAGAACCGAGCTCAAATTTCATTAATATTTGCAAAATCCATAAAAATTGCAAAACAAAACAACAAATCTAAAAATCTAGAATCTCTTTTTAATTGCTGAATTTTATTCAGTAATAGTTTTTTTTCGCTATAATTGTAGTTTTAACAATTTCTCTGCACTAAAATTGTTCAAATTTCAATATGCTCATACGATCATGCTGCATGACTGAAAATTTGTGTTCATCTTCTGGTGCGTTCGGGAAAGTGAACTTTCAGGCTAAGTCTCAATTAACAAATTAGGCTACTTTATTATTGATTTTATAATATTATTATATGGTTTAAATTCTATTATTATTAATTGCTATGATTAAAACATTATTTAACATACATTATGCTTTTACGTAGACCTTTTTGCATGATCTATGAAGACAAATGATTTAGTATAGAGTAATCCTGTTTCAGAATTTATAGCTAAACTATCATTCGATAAGCCACTGGAGCTTTATCATCTACTTACAGAATCCAGTCTAAGGTTCACCAACAATAAGTTAGGAAAACGTTATAACATGATGGTGTAGTGATCTTGTTTGATATTATTATTTCATGTTTTTGTTCATTAATACTATTTTATTCCTAGACAAATTTAAAAGTGAGTGGATGCTCATTAATAATAGTGATGATTATAACAAAAAATTTACTACTATGTTATAATAAGTTATATGGATATTATACTACAATGTTTTGTGCAGTTTCTTTACTCGCCATTTTTTGTTTCAGGTATGTACCTTCAACTATTACTGATTTACTTCTCAAGTCTGTAAGTAGCGTAAAATATGAATACAATTTAATTGAGTCTGTGATTTCTTTCATCTTTCAGTCATACATTTATACATGAATGCTATAATGATTGTTCGCGAACGTCTCGTTACCCTGACTCGGTTTCAGATTTAGTCCAAGTTTTGACCGATCTTATAGCCCATGACTTGCGGTTAAACTTCCTCAGGAGCGTTACTCAGGAATTGGGAACATCGATATTTTAACTGAATTACTAGGTATTGTTTTAGTATTGCGAAGAACATTAAAATTTAGGTTTTAATAGCTTATCCCCCGCCTTTGCTTCAGTGAGCTCTCTTAATAAATTGATCATGTGGTTTTTCTTTGATTCTTAGTTATATACCCTATCTGGCCCAAACAGGCTCCGTTCCCATTTTCAGCGTCATAGGGCAAAAAGTCAAGCTTTACAAAATAAATTACGACTTAGTGTGGCATAACTTTTTGAGCACATTAAAGTGATCAAATTTACAAAATGTGCTAAAAAAAATCGAAACCAAACATTGTGATCTCTTGTGGTTCTGGGGTTATACTTACACTTCTGCTGAACCAGTCATTGGACGGTTTTTACCTCAGAAGTGTTCAAAGATTTCATATTCCAAGTATTTATTCATTCATGATACGGACTTAGCCAAAAACAACATTAACATAAATTTAATAATATAAGCGAGGGGTTTAGTAAAAAATGAAAATATTGTTCTCATTTATAAACGACACAAAAGAGTAGGTAAAATAAATATAACCATAACTTCTTTTTAGCATATGATGATAGAAATATGAGAACAATAATATATATCACAAAAAAAGGGTCTCAACATTACACAAATATTACTCGTATTTCAATCGCAGTATAAACAATTAATATTATTGGGATCCTAAAAAGTGCATTTTGAATGTGTCAAAGAAATATTCATGAATGTTCCACTGAGAAGTTGTGCGCTTAAGATTTCTACTAAGTAGTTTGGTGAAACAATTTGACTAATTAAAAAAAAATAAATATTGCTACTAAACTGATTCAAGGATTGTAATGTACGTAACAAACTAGTTTCAAATTATTTGCATCAAACTAGACTTAATTTGAACTGGTAAGAAGCTACTTAATCGGAACGTTTTGCGAATGACTCACAAGCCTATGGGTTGGGCAGTTTGATATGAGTTAAATAGCGCATCCAGTTCGACCCTGAAATATCACTTCTATTCAGATCATACACATTCAAGTTTTACTGTAAAATTTTCGTTTCATAGTAGTTTGTTTAGTTTTGAAATTACGCTTCCGTTACTGGAAGGATTCCTGATTTCAGGAATGAAATTGTGAAAAACATGTTGACCATATGATACAATTCTTTTCTTGCAGTTTCAAGATGCTGAAGCCAAAGCTAGATGAATTTTTATTAATTAGTAGTTTTTCAACTCATCATTGTGTCTTCATGCTTGTGCCATTTCTAATGTTGAATTTCCAATATCTATTGTAAACTAAACAAATCGTATACCACCCTATAGGTAGTACAAATATTTTCTTTTCTAGAAGAAACATTGTTCAATTTAATTTTAACATATCATATATATAGTAGAAAACTATTTATTACTGGATTACAAATATGCTTATGCAAATATAATCTAATTTAAATGGCAGTGATTCTGACGTAGTCTATTTGTAACGAAGAGTCCTTTCCGTCATTCTTTTCCCATGATTCCAACCAATCGTTACGATTATCCCAAAATGTGAGAAGCGCCTGCAAAATATTGAATACAATGTTATGTTTATCATCATGAAAATATCGCACAACTTATAAATTGGTATATTTATTACTGCTGCTTTCCCATCGTATAATTGTCATATCGCTTAACTACAAAATTTTACAGCATAGCGTTCGGAAATTTTTTATTTTATTTTATTTATTTGTTATCTTATTCTAGAGCGATTTTAGGTAAAAAATTAAGCTTTTGGGATTGGTTGAAAATGGGAAGGATAGTAGGATATAATTTGATCTCTAGAAATGATCAAAATTTAAATACAACTCGAATCATTAGAGTGAAGACATGTAATTTAATTTTCTTCATTAGTAATCCTTTCACGTAGATCTCTGTAAAAATTTTGAAAAACTTGATCCAGATTTTATTTGAAAAAATTTGATGTTTCTAGCGTACGGTGGGCAATTTTCTCCTCGATTACTGCATGTAATCTAAGTATCTTAACACTAAATAGTAAGGTAGTATACCTTATTGAAATTTATAAAGAACACCCCCCCCCCCCCCCCCCCCCTCTTTCATTATTGTCCTTTTGTTTTGGACGTGTGTTCCAAAAGTTTTTAGGACCTCTCTCAAAAGCTAGGTCATATAGGCAAGGCTTCGTATATAACAGGAACGACCTATTGGAATTAATCCAGGTGGGTGAGGGACAACCCAAGTGGGCGGGGGCCGTGACGTCATCGTGCAATATGAATTTCAAGAGCCGTTTTACTGTTCAGATTCTCATCATATAACACCTTTTAGGAAAGCTCTCGGTCTGATCTTTCTATTGAGCGAATAAAAAATAACTGCGAATTCTCTATTGTCCAGGGATTGTGCTGGTTAGCCCTTAGTTAGCCCTATACACCTTAGATGGTGCTTGCCGTTGTATCATTTCATTTTTTCGGTGCGTTGGATTGATTGTAGGATGTGCGGACGTGCGAACATAAATTGTTACTCCTATTTTACGTGTCAGCATGTATTTACACACATAGTGTTGTTCTTTTTTGCATTTAATCACTTTAAATAGTTCTTTCTTCAACTAAATCTATACGTCCATGTAACAATAAGTTTGGAAGCTAGACTGCCTACCCAACGAGACAAAGGTTTGCTTTTTTTCCTTACCTTCACTTTGAAATCGTTCCATGGCTTTTTTTTCCCATCTCCATTCCTGCTTTCGTCAGGAAAGTGTTTCAACCCTCCGGCAGAAAGTCCAATAGTGAGGTAAAACTGAAAGATGAAAAAATTAAAATGATCATAAAGTTCCAGTCATGCAGCCGCGATCTTATGAGCGAATTTTTGTAAGTTATCCTATTATATTATGAATTAGCCGTCGCGTTACAGCCAGAAAAAACAATTGCCGACAAAATATACAACAACGCGCTAAAACATTCAACTACTTTTTAATCTAGTACCTCCTATAATTCACCCTCACTTTGGTCAAAATTGGTGCGGGTTCACTTCATATCCAGGGAGCTGCCATACATTTTTGCTCCAAGTAGTTTCGATTTCCATATTAACCCAGTAGTGCGCAACGTACCATTCATGTTCCGTTGGGACAGGGGATTTTACAGAACTGCTGGATGTAAACAGCAGAGATTTTGGACTCCTATAGGTTAAAACATCATGCTTAGCTATCTTGTGAGTATGATACTGATTTTTAGCTTTCTCAGGTGACCAGGTTTGATTCCGTAATTTCATTCGATTCTTGTCCCAGACAGGCTCCCTGACAAATTGGAATGTCCTAAGGTGAACACGAGAGCATTTGCCTCATTCAGCTGATTAGGAAAGAGGCCACAATTTTTTTCGTTTCTCGATCTCGCAGGATCTGCTGTCCCAGGATTTGCTCATCTAAACATCGAATCGAACCTTAGGTAGGTACTACTTAGTTATCTGAAAGTCTTGGAGTTTAGTGATGAGTTTGTTGGTATTGTGAAACGCTTATGTATATGTAAGTCAGGATGGAAGTGAGGTCCTAGGGAAAATGGCTTTGGATTCTGGAGCTGATGTGGCAAAAATATCATAGCACATATCGCAAAAGGCTCAACTCCCAGATTGATACTACCTGCTGCTTAAGGAAATATCCCTAAACTAAGGCTGATAAGTGCGAAGGGTGCTTTCATGTGTCATCTAAGGACTTACTTGTTTTCATCCAATATCCGAGTAGTCGTACATTCCATGCACTACGCATCAACTTAACAACGAATAATTTCAATCGAAGCCAAATATTCGAGTGGCTACCTTCAAAGGCAGCCAGTACAAGCCTGAATTAATCATTTAATTCACAAGGGAATGAAGATTAGAACTATAAAACCTAGGTGACCATTGACAGGTTTACTCGTTGTCATTTCATCACGAAAATGACCAGGAATCCCATGGTTAATACACCGCCCCCTAGCTGAACGTCGATCTCTAGATAAATACAATTTCATTGAATTCCGGAATCTGTAACTTCTTCTCGGTTTTTTTGTGGGTGAAGGAAACTATTTCATTTTTATTTTTATATTATTTTATTTTTATGTTTTTACTTTATACTTCATGAAGATTATTCGCGGTGATGTCCCAGAAGCTCCAGCTGGCAGAGACAGACTAAGGATGAGAAAAAGAAAAAACTTTTAAACTATTCTCAATATTAATTGGTAGCGGAGTCATACTTACGGGTTTGTCAAAAGGCGCTATATTTGAACCTTTTTGCCAATTGGATTTTCTTCCTTGGTCAATTTCAATTCCAAAAGCCTCGTATAATTTACGTCCTAGTGGTAATAGAGCAGTTGCGGGTATGTCATCCACTTGGAATTTCAAGTTATCTAAAACAAAATTGATTACGTCAGAACATACAACATTGAAAGCATTTAGTACACATAATATATATCATCTAGCTGTTGTTCATGTATCTGTATTGTTCCTTATTATAATCAATTACGAGTGCTTGTTCCGAACAGTCTCTGACATCCACGAATTCGATAAGTAACCTTCGCATCCGGCACCTTTGAACGTTTGTTGAACAAAGGGTAGTTTGTGTCTTTAGTCAACCCCCAATAGAAGAATAAACAATGTGCCTGTGTACATGAACATAAACGTGTGTACTACATATACCCATGATTTATTCAATTTACAGAGTTGCTAAGGTGTTTTGCTGCCCAAAAACCATAATTTTTTAAAGAAAAATTTAAAAGCTTTCAAAGGAAGTAGGTAGTTCTTGGAAGTGCTAGTTGTCAGTATACAGTAGGCAGTGTTACTTAGTGGGCTTTTTTTCCAGGTTTATAGTATAACTTTCCTTAGATTCTTTGAATCGCTAGAATATTAGTATGAGCTAGAAAATGAGAATGAAGAGAGCGAGATGAGGAGAAATAGACTGATGATTTCATTTGAGGTAACTTAGTAGAGATCCCGATAATGCGTGGGACGTACTTTTAGTGCTCTATTATTACTTTAGTTAGCTTTTTATATACTTACATCACTTCTTTGTCTATTCCGCCAAAACCGAACTTTCAATGTAGTATCAGAAATAGGTATGTACCACAGTAACCGTTTGAGTTTAGGTTTAGGAGGGTTAGGGTTTGGCCTAATGGCTGTCAGAAGTTCCTTACCTGGTGTCCATATTAACGTGTAATTATGGAACCCACTTCCCCATCCGTTGCTGTTGGTATTGGAAGTTGTCTTCTGACATTTTGGTCCGATTTCAAACCCCATTTCTAGATTACTGTAAATAAATAAAATCATATTTTATTAGACACACCTATTTTTTCTGGCAACTTTGGTTCATATCGGATCCATTTTTTTATGGTCATTAAATTATAGTAACATATTCATAAGTTCTCTGTTAATTTAAATTTCATCATTCATAA
Organism: Adelphocoris suturalis; assembly: GCA_030762985.1. Lineage (NCBI taxonomy): Eukaryota > Metazoa > Arthropoda > Insecta > Hemiptera > Miridae > Adelphocoris > Adelphocoris suturalis. The sequence continues at coordinate 21,113,701 of CM061046.1, forward strand.
TTTAATTAATTACGAAGGGTATTCGTTAATTAATTCCCATCTCTTATAATGTAATATATGTAAGTATATATACTATGATACCAAAATATAACTGGAAGTACTGCCTCACGGTTGTCTTAATTACCAAAATCTTACCTATCTATTTTTACTTTAATGCCCTATGTGGGAAATACTGACGCAGTGATTATACGTTACGGGTCTTTACTTGTGCTTTTTAAATGAATATCGCCTTTAGGTTATTTCCATGTGCATGAGATTTATTGTATAATGTTGTAGGTCTACCGCTAAATTTGTATCTAAAATCCATTATATTTTATTTCCAATAATGAACTTTTGTTATCGACTACGAAACAACTCAAAATTTATTGGTTCACGTTAGAGAAGTATGTGGATTGAAAAAAGAAAAATCCGCCATCCGAAATTTGGCTCAAAATCCTATATCCATCGGTAGAGGAAGCCCCTTTAATATCGGCATCATTTTCTATAAACTCAAAAAGGAAAAATATAGGGATCCCGAAAAGATTCAAAATATAAAAGGGTTATTTAAACATATATATTGTTTAATTTAGATTACTTATTATTTCTAAGAACCGTGAGACCACCCAGGTTGCTTCATGTTCATACGTTCAATCGTTAAAGGAATAGGTCAGGATTTCGTCACTGGTTTTCTCTAATAGGGTATTGACCTGATTCAGTGAAATGCTCAACTAAAAGAACGTTGTTGTTAGCTCAGTGGCTAGTTACGGGACTTATAATGCGAGGAGAACTCAGATCGAAACCCCTGCAGGCCCCTAGGCAGATTTTATTTTCAATTAATTCATTTTTATTTATTTATTTTATTTTATTCATTTATTTGTCCACCGTCTACCTTTGTAGTTTTACCTATGTAGTTATGTGGATAACGTACCCTAGTTATTTACTGCGCTGATATAAATATTCTAATGTACCATTCTTCTTAGACAACAGATCTTCTTAGGTTAAAAGCGGCACGTAAAGCGTTTTATTTAATTTCATTAATTTCCTCTGGGTAAACACCTTTATATATCTAGTTACATTTTGATAGTGCACAATACAATAGTTTATTAAGATAGAAAAATGACTCTCTATTATAGAATAATAAATCTTTGTGTATGAATTTGCGGCGCTTTACACGTTGTCATCTTCATGGATTGAAAATCCGACGCCGAAATTTTGATTTTCATGTACAATAAACCTATCAACTTGGTCTGTCATCAAGTAGGTACTTACTTATTTCCGATGTCTCTGGTTCCTTGTGTCAGACGCCTGTTCCCTCTTGCAAGAGCAAGATCTATCAGTCCCGAATGGTATACTCCATATGTAATTGTATTCACTGGTTCCATCCTAATTTCTGATGTTAGAAAAATATTTGTGAAATGTATTTGTTGAAACAATAAGCTACAATTGGTTTGATTCTACTGCAGCCATTTATTCCCTAATCTAGAATGATATACTTCCAATAATTTATACGTCAAAATGAGTTTCACATCTCCCTTGCACAAATGCTATCTTTCGATGTTGCGAAAGTGATAGATTAATTCATAGCCATTTTATAGAATAATCATACAATCCAGGAGGCTATGGTTACAATTAATCAATTCGGAATTATGCGTTTGATTTATGGATTACATACAACGAGTTAACACTGCAATTATTGCTATAGGGTATAATTTAATATCTACTACCTGGCAAGATCCAGTCACCCACGGGTAGCTTAGCTCTAATGGTAACTATCCCGTACTTGAAATGCATGGTATTCTTTGTCGTTAGGAGAGCTGCATCAATCGGAGGCAATATGTCATAGGATCGGGCAACTCTCTCGCATTCTCGAGAATTGTAGTGCCCCGTACAACTGAAAAACAATTTTCAAAATAAATTGATTGTTGAATGAATAATTCTTGGTATTGATTGGAAGTCACCATTGGAACATTTGTTAGATTGGGTTTGAGAATGGGGGAATGTTTTTATTGATCTCACATTGCCTGATTTGGTATCTCTTCTGAACTTTGATATCCAAATGTTGATGTTCAGTTCCTTCTTACCGCTTGTAAGTTATGTATTACCCGAATGTAAATTATCTAATGTCAGTTTGAAATGCATAATATGCATCCCAATGCGAGGCGATTCACAAAACTCATTAGACCCAGTGACCGTTCGGACAAAATCTCTGTTCCAAACGGCCTCAGTTCAGATACTTATTTTGCGCACCGGGCTGAGTTCTGCTGTATGACTAATTGTAAGATTATGGGAATTTACTATACAAACTTTTCCAGAGATCTCGTTCCATGCCTCACTGTTTCATTATCGAGTACTGTTGGCTTGATGAACAACGAATTGTCCTTAACATATGAATTCCGAGGACTATCATGATAAGTTACGAACCCGTAGCCCTGTAAATCACGATGAAATAATCTTCAGAATCGTACATACATATAGTGTTTCATTATATTTTTTATATTACGATTATAATACTGAATAATCATGATGATTTTCGCTTATTTGTTTACTTACGTTGTTTGAGGGCATTCTGACTTCATGTGACCATTTACTGTCGTCGATATTGGGACCTTTTGAAAAGTCGTCCTCAAAAATCACGTCTCCACTGTAGAATTTTTTCGTTATCCATCTGCCCTCTTCATCCTTCACCGTCACTTCCGTTCTGGAGGGGTCTCCCTTCTTAGTGACTATGTAATTGAAAAAAAAAAAGAAAAAATATATATATATATATATAAATACATATATATATGAAAAAGCGTAATCTTTGGTAATCGTTTCAGAATGCCTCCATACGGATTTCAATTAAGACATTTTTTCTAAAATTTCAATTTTAAAAGTTCCGAGCCGTTGCAATAGCTTTATTCTCTACGAAAATTCGCTAAAAAGTGAGGATGACGCCCAGATGGTGCCAAACCCCCCAAAAGTGTCAAAAAGCTCTTACCGCCGGAATTTTTGGATAAAACTAGGTAGATTCAAGTTTTTGGGGCGTAGAAACCGAATCTGAAGTCAGACATTGCTTAAAATATTTCTAATCATTGATGTCATGTATTTTACTAGTTTAATAAATTTCAAAAATGCTCAACGTATTCATCTTGGGCTAATTATGAATAGCAAATTAAAATGAGGCAAATCTTAATGGTCAAGGCATTACAATTTACATTCAAATTAAGAAAAGTAACCTAAAAAATTGTTATGCTTTCCTATGCACATCCTTTAGGGTGTGATGGGTTATTGGATATATTCATGGATACCTCGGCCTCCCAGGAATACACACTATGATGTAGGTATAAGAATGACAAATGACAATTAGGATTAGTTTCAAATTTAGGTACAGGAAAATGATGTAACAACATCATTGTGCTTCGTTAATTTGATAGCTTGCCAACATCATGTGAAATCACGTCATTGGTAATAAAAAGTTATACTGCCCACCCAACTTTGCAGACGTTTTTTTCTGTCGGAAATTCTTACAAACAAATTAAATCTTATAAAACTATGTGGAACCACGAAAAGTTTATTAGGGGATGTTGCTCGCTTCGCTCGCAAGGTATAGTTGTATATGTGTAGGAAAAAACTCGTATTTATTCCTATGAAATGTCTCTCGAACGGAAAAGTTCCTTCCTTAAACGCACGCGTACGTAGGCCATCTCGCAACATTGTGAAACGGCAGCGGACTCGATGAACTTGTCATTTTAATCGCTTCGCCTCCCTTCCCCTCGCATTTTGAACAACTTCCCGTCACTTTTTTCGATATCCGATTTCGGATTCAGATTCGGTGGAATCAAACCTGTATTTCACCCGCACAAACCGTCTCGAAAAACGTACGCTTATGAGGTATATTTTAATGGGAAAAAATCAAGTTTTTCGTCGGAATTTTAGAGAAAACGGGTTCGTACTCATTAATTTTTTTGACGCATTTCCCGGTACTTTTTTGGCGATCTGATAGCGCGTCGTTTTCCTCGTAAAAAAAAAAAAAAACTACAAAACCGGTATTTCGGCCGCGAACACCGTCCCGAAAAACTTACCTTTATGGGGTATATTTTAATTGGAAAAACGAAGTTTTTCGTCGGAATTTTCGAGAAAACGGGTCCGTACTCTTTAATTTTTTTGACGCATTTCCCGATACTTTTTTCGCTATCCGATGGCCCCGTCTTCTTCCTCGTAGAAAAACCTCCGAAACTGGTATTTTTCCTGAATTTTCAACGGCCGTTTAGAGGGGTAGAGGAAGCGGTGAAGTGGAAAAAGTGCACATTAAACCGGAATTCGACCCCCCTCCCGCCCTACAGCCCATGGTTCGGGTGGGATTAGAAAATTTTAAATTCGCGTATACACCCTATCGGAAAATCCCAAGAAAATCCCCCCACTCGTACACAACCCCCACTCAGCCGTTTGGCCACGCATAGACACGACAAACAGACAGAGTTTCATTCTTATAAATACCTAGCTGCTCCAGCTCGCTTCGCTCGCCTCCACGTCCAGCCGGAGGTCAAGCCCCCCGGGCCCCCCATTAAGTTGCTCGCTTCGCTCTCAAGGTGTGGCTGTGTACATGCGATGTATTACACTTGAAACATGTAGGAGATGTTGCTCACTTTGCTCACAAACGGTAGATCCCTAAGGGTAGGTTTAACGTAGTTAGGGGATGTTGCTCGCTTCGCTCACTCGGTACGGCTGTATATGTGTAATAAAAAACCCGTATTTATTCTGTTGAAATGTCTCACGAACGGGAAAGTTCCATCCCTCAACGCGTGCGCAGGCCATCTCGCAACATTGTGAAACGGCGGCGGGCTTGATTAACTTTTCATTTTAATCGCTTCCCCTCCCTTCCCCTCGCATTTTCACCAACTTCCCACAATTTTTTTCGATATCCGATTTCGGATTCAGATTCGGCAGAATCAAACCTATATTTCGCCCACGAACACCGTCCCAAAAAACCAGTGAGTATAGAAATAACGAGAGCGGCCTAAGGCAAAGACCAAGTGTGTTGACCTTCCCCCATTCCCTGGTGCCTCTCCTGATGCCTGGCGCCTCACTCGGCACGCTTTCAGCAGTTTGTTGCATGTTTCATTCTCTTCTTCCATGTTTTGTTGTTGACGTGCCTACTTGTTTGAGGTGCGGTTGCTTTGATTTTTAGTGCGATGTGATTGTGTTTGAAGTGGTGTGTGAATGGATAGATGTACGTTGGTGAGTAGCAAATTACTTTTACAATGAGAAAATGCCGAGTGAGTGTGTCACGTATGGATGCCGAAACAGTGAGAGAACCAAGGAGGTTGGCGATGGCGAGGTAAGGAAGATTTCCTTCCACCGATTCCCTAAAGACCCTGAACTCAGAGAAAAATGAGTCCGATCAATCAGGGGAGAAAAATGGAACCCCACCAATCACAGTCGTGTTTGTGGTGACCATATTAAAGAATCCGATTATGATAATTCATCTCCTTTTCGAAGATATCTAAAAAAAGATGCAATTCCGTCGATATTTTCTGTTTTTCCACCTCATTTACAGCCATCAACTTTCACTTCAAAGATACCACGGAGGGTTTTGAAGCTGGATTCCTCACCATTTCCACCTCCAGTTACAGAAAAAATACTAACCGCATGTTTTATCTCAATCGGTACTCAAAGGAATACCGTGTTTTTTAATTTTAAACTCAAATGTCTCCACTTTGCTTCATTTAATTTTAAATTTTGACCTCATTTTCGGAATCAGCGTTGAGTTTTCTATTAGAATATTGAACTTGATTTCTAAAAAGTACCATCCGAAGACCTTCACATATAAGGAATTTAGCCCCCCCCCCCCCCCCCCCCCAGAGGTGCAATGGGGCAGCACCCCGTCAGAGAGATACCACTCCTACTAATAGCTTTTAATGAGCCATGTTCGGAGTAGATTGGTTTCCAGTCATCTGGAAAGCCCATCCAACGCCAAACCCAGCTGCTAAAACATTCGAGTACAGGCTGCGACGCCCGTTGTTTCATCAACGGGACGCCGACAGCGCTATCTCTGAAGCCCTGACGGGACCTCGATGGAGGTAACTCTGTTACACTCCTCCCCTTAAAGACATACTTGATTGAAGATCAAGTATGTTAACTAGGTGGAATAGTTAATAGCTGAGAACTGTTCATTCATAAATAGCTGCATTGGCGATTGAGGATGGGAAAAAGAGAAATTAAAACGGGATGGATTGTCGTTGAATCTTCATAAGAAGTATTCATTGAACAATCGGGGCAAAACGGAGGCTCAACTATGGAGACTTATACCTTAGGAAAATAAAATTGATATAAATTAATTTGCCCTTCATTGGGGACTTAAATTATTATGCCCAACTTTGGGGACTTAAATTACGCTCTAACCTGGTAATTGACATAATAGCAATACTCAGGTGGCTTAAAATTGGAAATATAAATGGGGAAAAAGAGAAATTATAAGTCAAAGACCAATGAAATTATTTATATACCAAAGGGTGATAATGGGAATTCCTTCTGGAACCCCGGGCCATGTTTCTTCTGAAACATTAACGCCCCAAAAATAGTGGATTGGACTGCTAGGCGTCAGCCGTACATAATCCATACCACGCTCTGCTACCATATAAGGAATTTAGAGCCTCCCCTATGAATGTGGGTTTTTCGATGAAATTGTTGGTTTTCTCGAAAGATGACCCTCTATGAACCTACGAGTATGGGGGGTCGGTTTCTATGTATTTATTCTCGCTGTATCGAATGGAAACGCTTGCAGATCTCTCCAACTACGTTATAATCGAGTTTTCACTTTAATTAACTAGTTTTACCCCATAACACACATACATTTAAGCGTAACAAACAAACTCAACATTTGCGAGTTTAAGTGTAAAACTCGATTATAACAGAGTTGTAGAGATCTACAAATGTTACCATTCGATGCAGCGTGAAATAATACATAGAAACCGACCCCATACTCGTAAGTTCATAGAGGCTCAACTTTCGAGAAAACCAACAGTTTCATTGAAAAACCCACATTTTTTAACATTAAAACCTAATTTTCTCCCCTCAATAACAAAGTAAAAGTAAAATTGATTATACCGTTGGAAAGAGTATTAGATGATACAGTTTTCATGAGATTTGCCAGTTTTCAAGATTTTTTTTGGAAGAGTAGTAAAGTTTTAACGATTTTCAGAAATTTTAGTCTTTCAAATGTTTGCTCAATGTTTGAGCTGATGTGATGGTCTTCAGATGGTACTTTTTAGAACTCAAGTACATTATTCTTATAGAAAATTTGATGCTGATTCCGAAAATGAGGTCAAAAATTAAAATTAAATGAGGCAAAATGGATAAATTTGAGTTTAAAAGGGAAAAAACATGGTTTTCTTGAAATGAAACAAAATCATATCTCGAGTACGGATTGAGATAAAAATATGTGGTTGCCGGCATTTTACTACATTTTTGATGCAGACTAACACAACAAATTTTTCGTCACTTATCCCCTGCCACCCTGCATTCCGAGGGAGCACATAGACCTATTTGTTGGGGGGGGGGGGGGGGGGGGGGGGGTTAGCAAATACGCCCGCTCACCTTCCAGCACTGGGGAAGGCCGCTCTAGTTGTTTCTATACTCACTGCGAAAAACTTACGTTAATGGGGTAGGTATATTTTAATCAGAAAAAAACAAGTTTATCGTCGGAATTTTCGAGGAAACGGGTTCCTACTCTTTAATTTTTTGACGCGATTCCCGATACTTTTTCCGCGATTCGATTGCGCCGTCGTCTTCCTCGTAGAAAAACCTACGAAACCGGCATTTTTCCGGAATTTTCGACGGCCGTTTAGAGGGGTACAGGAAGCGGGGAAGTCGGAAAAGCGGCCATTAAATCGGACTTCGACCCCCCTCCCACCCTAAAGCCCATGGTTCGGGTGGGGTTAGAAAATTTTAAATTCGCTTATACAACGTATCGGAGAATCCCAAGAAAATCCACTCGCCACTCGCCCCACTCGGCCATTTGGCCATTCATAGACACCACAACAAACAAACAAACAGACGGAGTTTCATTCTTATAAATGATAGAGATAGAGATAGAGATATTATATCAGTTTTCATACGTTGTTCGTTAGTTTTTTTTTTTTTTTTAATTTTATTTTATAGAATGAGAAAAGTGAGTAATGATTTGGATGGAAGAATTATTGATTTGGTGTGGAAAAGTACTAATTTTACTGAAAAATCTTATAAATAATCATAATTTCCTCTGTTGCATTGCGTTTCGGTCGCCTACTTTCTCAGTTGAAACTCTGCCCAAAAGCTTACCTAATGCGGCTGGAGGTAGACAGTTAATGGAAGGATCTCCACCGAGATCAGGTGGGCAGGAGCATATCGCTTCGTGGTTCCGGACACGACACTCGGCATTGAGTCCGCACCTTCCGGAACAGGGATCTACACATTCTCCGTTGATGCAAGCCTCTTCAAAGGAACAGTTAGAGTCATGAGAGCACAGCAGTTTGCCTTAAAAGAAGAGAGGACAATCTATTCATTTCGTAGCAGATTGCGTTTCGGTCGCCTACCTTCTCAATTGAAACTCTGCCCAAAAGCTTACCGACTGTGGCTCGAGGTAGACAGTGAATGGAAGGATCTCCACCGAAATCAGGTGGGCAGGAGCATATCGCTTCGTGGTTCCGGACACGACACTCGGCATTGAGACCGCACCTTCCGAAATAGCAGGGATCTTCACATTTTCCGTTCGTGCAAGTTTCATCAAAGAGACAGTCAGAGTCATGAGAGCACATCTGTTTGCCTAAAAAAAAAGAGAGGACACTCCAATCATTTCGTAGCAGAAATATCATTTGGAGCAGCTGAAAGATTAGAATTAAAACAAAAACTCGCCCTAGTGGAAATCATCTAATTATAGTATGTTACATTGTAACGAATTATGTTATTGTTTTATAATATGAAAATTTCGAGTGCAAAAATTTTGTTAACTTCCGATTCTATGGAAAACTAAAATATTAATTTACAATATTATGAAACTTAGAACTTCATCTGACTAAAATTTTAATAAAAACTTTGAAAGTTTTAGAAAGTTTTATCATGAATTAACCGCTAAATTTTTTTTCATCATTTCTCGCATTCTTTCGCTGATTTCTCCGGTAAGAGAGCATCTTTCAGAGATTTTGACAGCACCATCGTGTTCTACAGATCCTGAAACGTAACTTTGTCGCTGACGTACAAAGTGCTCTCTATCGAATTTAGATGTGCAGCAGATAGAAGATCGGGTGCTTGGGAAAAGAACGGGCATTAAATCGGACTTCGACCCCCCTCCCACCCTACAGCCCATGGTTCGGGTGGGATTAGAAAATTTTAAATTAGCTTATACACCCTATCGGAAAATCCCAAGAAGATCCCCTCACTCGTCGACTCCCCCCACTCAGCCATTTGGCCGTTCATAGACACGACAACAAACTAACAAATAGACAAACAGACGGAGTTTCATTCTTATAAATAAGAGATAGAGATAGAGATATATATCAGTTTTCATACGTTGTTTGTTAGTTTTTTTTTTCTTAATTTTTTTTTATTGAATGAGAAAAGTGAAAATGATTTGGATGGAAGAATGATTGATTTGGTTGGGAAAAGTACTAGCTTGGCGGGGAAAAGTACTAATTTTACTGAAAAATCCTATGAATAATCATAATTTCCTCTGTTGGATTGCGTTTCGGTCGCCTACCTTCTCAGTTGAAACACTGCCCAAAAGCTTACCGACTGCGGCTCGAGGTAGACAGTGACTGTAAGGATCTCCATCGAGATCAGGTGGGCAGGAGCATATCGCTTCGTGGTTCCGGACGCGACACTCGGCATTGAAACCGCACTTTCCGAAATAGCAGGGATCTCCACATTTTCCGTTCGTGCAAGTTTCATCAAAGGGACAGTCAGAGTCATGAGAGCACATCCGTTTGCCTAAAAAAAAAAGAGAGGACACTCAAATCATTTCGTAGCAGAAATATCATTTGGAGCAGCTGAAAGATTAGAATTAAATCAAAAACTCGCCCTAGTGGAAATCATCTAATTATAGTATGTTACATTGTAACGAATTATGTAATTGTTTTGAAATATGAGAATTTTTAGTGCAAAAATTTTGTTAACTTCCGATTCTATGGAAAACAAAAAATATTAATTTAAAATATTAATGAAACTTAGAACTTCATCTGACTAAAATTTTATTAAAAACTTGAATAGTTTTAGAAAGCTTTATCATGAATTAACCGTTAAATTTTTTTTCATCATTTCTTGCATTCTTTCGATGATTTCTCCGGTAAGAGAGCATCTTTCAGAGATTTTGATAGCACCATCGTGTTCTACATTTCCTGAAACGTAACTTTGTCGCTGACGTACAAAGTGCTCTCTATCAAATTTAGATGTGCAGCAGATAGAAGATCGGGTGCTTGGGAAAAGAACGGGCATTAAAAGAGGCTCCCACCCCCCTCTCGCCCTTCACCCCATGGTTCGGGTGGGATTAGAAAATTCTAAAATCGCCTATGCCCTCTTTTGGAAAAATCCAAGAAGATCCCGCCACACTCATACAATCCCCCCACTCAGCCGTTTGGCCTTGCATAGCTCGGATGGACAGACTGACAGGCGGAGTTTCATTCCTATAAATAACTAGCCGCTCAGGCTCGCTTCGCTCGCCTCCATGTCCAGCCCTGGGGGGGGGGGGGGGGGGGGGTTCGCTCCCTAGATCCTCCACCCCTTGTGGTGTGTTACAATTGAAACGTGTAGGTAATGTTGCTCGCTCTACTCTCCCTGTGTTGCTGTATAGATGCGACTTTTTTTTACTGTCGAGTGGGACTTGTAGAATGATTGGAAACAGTAGATCACTATGAGTAGGTTTAATGTGTTTGGGATGTTGCTCGCTTCGTCCGTTTGAGAAGGGTTGTCTTGCTCCCTTCGCAGGCTCTTTGTGGAATGTCTAGATGCGATTGGATATAGTCCATCTCGAGTCCGTACGAATAACCTCGTTGAAATCCGACTTGCTTAGGGAATGTCGGTCGTTTCGCCCACTCGGTATGGCTGTGTATGTGAAGAAGTTATACTACCAACCCAATTTGGCAGACGGTTTTTTCTGTTGGAAATGACTATGAAACGCGGCACCTTATGTGGAACCACTAAAAGTATAGTTTTAAGAACATTTCAGTACTGACAGAATAGTCAGATGTTGAATGTTTGTACGTAATTGTATTTCAGTTCTATTTTTCCAAAGGTACACCATTATTTTAAAAGCTTAGAAGGACAAATGGGAGACCTCCCCAAGATCAAGAGGTTCAAGGCAAAGATCAGAGAACTTCGTTGAAACGGAATTAGGAAGAGCGTTTTCGTCTACATTTTCGTTCACAACGATCGGGGGGGGAGAAAAAATTGTCATATCTCAAAACTCGCATGGGGCCGAATCGGAACTTCAACGAACATTTTAAGACTGACCCGAGCAAAAACCGTCGAAATTTATTCTATCTGATGCGGAAAAAAACCATAGCGGGGCACGAAGTTCTTTCGTCATTTCCTGCATTATTTCGCAGATTTCTCCGGGAAGACAGCATTTTTCAGCGATTTTGACGGCACCATCGTGTTCTACGGGTATTGAAACGTAACTTTGCCGCTGACATACAAAGTGCACTCCAGCAAACATTAATGCAGCAGCGGATAGAAGATCGAGTGCTCGGGAAAAAACACGGCTTAGTAATCGAGAGCTCGGAAAAACAGGTCCGTACTCATTCATTTTTTGACGCATTTCCCGGTACTTTTTTCGCGATTCGGTCGCGCCGTCGTCTTCCTCGTACAAAAACCTAAGAAACCGGTATTTTTCCGGAATTTTCGACGACCGTTGAGGGGGGTAGGGGGATCCGATTTCGGATTCAGATTCGGCGGAATCAAAACTGTATTTCAACCGCAAACACCGTCCCGAAAAATGTCTCATGATGGGGTCAATTTTAATGAGAAAAAACGAAGTTTTTCGTCGGAATTTTCGAAAAAACGGGTCCGTACTCTTTCATTTTTGTGACGCATTTCCCGGTACTTTTTCCGCGATCAGATCGCGCCGTCGTCTTCCCCGTACAAACACTATTTGTTCGGATGACTTCGTCCGTTCGGCCGTGAAAGCGAAACAGACAGACCCACAGAGTTTCATTCGTATAAAATAGTATTGATAGAGATAATAGAGATACAGATAGAGATATAACAGAGATAGAGATATAACAGAGATAGAGATAGAGGTTTTACCATTCTCCACGTTTCGAAGTGCTTAGGGTTTTATCAGTATCTTTGCCTTTATACACCTGCAGTATAACTATTCACTAGTTTATATCTCACCTTCTGAAAGACAGGATAAATAAGGATTCCCAGTAGTGAAGGTCGGGCAGGAGCAGATAGGAAATGTATTGACGATTCTGCAATCAGCTCCGCTACCACAAGCTCCCTGACAGAGGTCTATACACCTCTCGTTGATGCATATTTCCTTTGTCGGACAATCTCCGTCATCGGTGCAGCTGTATGCTTTCGTACCTGGATGGGCTGTAAAAGAACCAAAGCGATATGGTAAATCCAATCGTGTTCAATTATTAAATGTCCAAGGCAGTATAGTCAATAGTATTGAATACCATTCCTGGGCGAGGGTGTCATCGGTCCTGGGGGGAAAAACCGTAACTTTGTTGCGAGGCCGAATCGCGTTCCATTTTTCGAGAGAGAAATGTGTCACAAAAGTCGCTGCCTAAACCTCTCCGAAAATAAAAGCTTTTGCTTGGATTTCCCAGGGAAATCAAGAGATGAATAAAATGATGGACTCTTTCCTCATCAGCCGAGTGAGTAATATTTTCTCTTGTTCATCCTAGAAAATAGAAATTTGATAGGCCATTGGAACGATTGAAATGATGGGCGTTACCCTGATCAGCTAAGTAACACCACTCAAGTAACACAGGATGAATATAACAACCACGAGTCACTGTTTTCACTGTTCCACCATAAATTTTTAATCCTAGATTAGCCGATCTGTGGATCAATTAGCATCCTAGTTACTATCCTCAGACCAAAAATTATTTAACAACAGCTGATAAAAGTGGAGATACAGTAGTTTTCGTCCGCCAAACATCTCCATTCCGAGATCAAAATGAAAGATGCCAAGAACAGGTTGGCGGCCAACTACTCTCTCGCGGCCATGTTTATGTTTTGGTAGGTTATCGTTATCATTTCAGACTGTCCATTCGACAAACAACTTTCAAGTTTTTCTCGGCGATTTTTTTCGTGTTGTACAAAACTTTTTCCACTATCAAGTGTTTGACGAAACAATAGTCGATTAAGAAACAAATTTGGCTCACATGTACCTCAGTGGATCAGTGCGCCTACTTTGATATAGGCATCTAGAGAGGGAAAATTATAACAATTAATTCATACATCTACAGTTCCTCGACCAAGTATGCGACAGTGTAGAAAGGTAGATGCCAACCAAATGAAAATGTATGAGATAAAATTAAACACCTACCAATACTTCACAATTCCATGGGTACGGAGGATGTTGGTTTGTTTCTCAAATGTTGCTGGCCTTCCGGCTCAATGGATTCTAATGCGGATTTTCCCGAAAATATCAGCAAGTTACATGGATGGCTTTATTACAATACCAACTTTACACGTTATATTAGACTTACTCCTCCATGTAAGACTCGGCATTCTCTAACGACGTCTTCCGGGAACTTTGCAATTAAGGGGACACCGGACATGCATCGAACTTTTCAAGTAATATGTTGATGGGGTGGGTTCACACGTAAGAAACTTTCGATAAAAAAGTTTTCAATACCAAAACGATTTTGGTGGGTAGAGCCGAACAGATTTTTCAAGGCCATTGCAATAGTTTAATGTTTTACGAGAATTTGCTAAAAGTAACCGTACGCAATCATTGTGGCCATTCGCCTATGGCTTTACTTCCTAGTTAGACGTCATTTTCGTTTAATAACCGAAAAAAAAGTTCCTCGTTTTTCGTTTAGAGGTGTACAGGAAGCGGAGAAGTCGAAAAAGCGGGCATTAAATCGGACTTCGACCCTCCTCCCATCCTATAGCCCATGGTTCGGGTGGGATTAGAAAATTTTAAATTCGCTCATACACCCTATCGGAAAATTCCAAGCAGATCCCCTCACTCGTCGACTCCCCCCACTCAGCCATTCATAGACACGACAACAAACAAACAAATAGACAAACAAACAGAGATTCTTATATATAACAGAGATAGAGATAGAGATATATATCAGTTTTCATGCGCTGTTCGTTAGTTTTTTTTAAATATTATTTTATTGAATGAGAAAAGTGAGTAATGATTTGGATGGAAGAATTATTGATTTGGTTGGGAAAAGTACTAACTCGGCGGGGAAAAGTACTAATGTTACTGGAAAATCCTATAAATAATCATAATTTCCTCTGTTGGATTGCGTTTCGGTCGCCTACCTTCTCAGTTGAAACACTGCCCAAAAGCTTACCGACTGCGGCTCGAGGTAGACAGTGACTGTAAGGATCTCCACCGAGATCAGGTGGGCAGGAGCATATCGCTTCGTGGTTCCGGATTCGACACTCGGCATTGAAACCGCACCTTCCGAAATAGCAGGGATCTCCACATTTTCTATTCATGCAAGCTTCTTCAGAGGGACAGTCAGAGTCATGAGAGCACATCCGTTTGCCTTAAAAAAGGAGAGGACAATCCATTCATTTCGTAGCAGAAATATCATTTGGAGCAGCTGAAAGATTAGAATTAAAACAAAAACTAGCCCTAGTGGAAATCATCTAATTATAGTATGTTACATTGTTACGAATTATGTTGTTGTTTTAAAATATGAGAATTTTGAGTGCGAAAATTGTGTTAACTTCCAATTCTATGGAAAACAAAAAATAAAAATTTAAATTATTAATGAAACTTGGTACATTTTTCAGCATAGTTCTTTCAGTGATAAACTTCATCTGACTAAAAGTTTATTAAAAACTTATAAAAATATTAGAAAGTATATGAGATCTAATTTGCGGGGTTTTCCTATTTGATAAGAGTAGTAGAGGATTAAAGATCCTAACTGAAATACACAATTTTTTCGAAATGTTTTGGAAACCAAAGTGAAAAAAATTTGGTGGTTCTATTTTGATTTCCCAAATGGTTTTTACAACACGTATTTTGAAGAAAGATGGGGATCAATCACAAAGACCTTAAAAAAATAAATAGGGCCGCCTAGGGACGCCGCTCTTTTTTGGAGCGTTCCTAGTGTTGGAGGGGGGGGGGGGGGGGTCCGTATAAAGCTTCGCTTCCAAACTTTCTGAATATTTTGATTCCACGATTTAGGGTGTTTAGAGAACCATGAAATTTCGCAAAAGTAAGTACTATGAGGTGTCAGAAAAAATGCCCTACCTATCCCTGGAGGACAAAGGGTCTGTCCGATTTCCCCCTTGTGGCATGGGTCTACACATTTCTTCGTGAAGCACGCTTCATTTGTTGGACAGTCTTCATTATTGAAGCAGCTGTCCACTTTCGTGCCTATAGTATAGCAATCCTACATAATATAGTTATCTCAGTCGTAAACATAACGCAAAACAGTTATAGCGGTCTCATCGGTGTTATGACAATACTGATGGTTTGATATTAATATTTGGTTTAAAATTAAAATCTGTCAATATTATATGATGACTGATTCACCTAATTTAGTATATTTCTAATGACTAATTACTATTACTAATTTAGTAATTCCATTGAAAACAATTATCGGATGTGGCGCATGTGGCGCTTCATGGTTCTCTCATATCATGAACCAACCGCTAAATTTTTTTCCATCATTTCTCGCATTCTTTCGCTGATTTCTCCAGTAAGAGAGCATCTTTCAGAGATTTTGACAGCACCATCATTTCTACAGGTCCTGAAACGAAACTTTGTCGCTGACGTACAAAGTGCTCTCTATCAAATTTAGATCTGCAGCAGATAGAAGATCGGGCATTGAAAGAGGCTCCCACCCCCCTCTCGCCCTTCACCCCATGGTTCGGGTGGGATTAGAAAATTATAAAATTGCCTATGCCCTCTTTTGGAAAAATCCAAGAAGATCCCATCACACTCATACAATCCCGCCACTCAGCCGTTTGGCCTTGCATAGCTCGGATGGACAGACTGACAGGCGGAGTTTCATTCCTATAAATAACTAGCCGCTCAGGCTCGCTTCGCTCGCCTCCACGTCCAGCCGGCTTCGCTCCCTAGATCCCCCACCCCTTGTGGTGTGTTACAATTGAAACGTATAGGGGATGTTGCTCGCTCCACTCGCCCTGTGTGGCTGTATAGATGCGACGATCTTTTACTGTCGTGTGGGACTTGTAGAATGATTGGAAACAGTAGATCACTATAGGTTGGTTTAATGTGTGTTTGGGATGTTCCTCGCTTCGCCTGTTTGAGAAGGGTTGTCTTGCTCCCTTCGCATTCACTTTGTTAATGTTTAGATGCGATTGGATATAGTCCATCTCGAGTCGGTACGAAAAACCTCGTTGAAATCCGACTTGCTTATCGAATGTCGCTCGTTTCGCTCACTCGGTATATGTGAAGCAGTTTTACTACCAACCCAATTTGGCAGACGGTTTTTTCTGTTGGAAATGACTATGAAACGCGGCACCTTATGTGGAACCACTAAAAGTATAGTTTTAAGAACATTCCAGTACTGACGGAATAGTCAGATGTTGAATGTTTGTACGTAATTGTATTCCAGTTCTATTTTTCCAAAGGTTGACCATTATTTTATGTGCTTAGAAGGGCAAACGGGAGACCTCCCCAAGATCAAGAGATTCAAGGCAAAGATCAGAGAACTCCGTTGCGACGGAATTAAAACGAGCGTTTTCGTCTACATTTTCGTTCTCTACAATCGGGGGGAAAAAAAAAATTGTCATAACTGTAAACTCGCATGGGGCCGAATCGGAACTTCAACGAACATTTTAAGACTGACCCGAGCAATAACCGTCGAAATTTATTCTGTCGGATGCGGAAAAAAACATAGCGGGGCACGAAGTTTTTCCGTCATTTCCTGCATTATTTCGCAGATTTCTCCGGGAAGTCAGCATTTTTCAGCAATTTTGACGGCACCATCGTGTTCTACGGGTATTGAAACGTAACTTTGCCGCTGACATACAAAATGCACTCCAGCAAACTTTAATGCAGCAGCAGATAGAAGATCGAGTGTTTGGGAAAAAACACGCCTTAGTAATCGAGAGCTCGGGAAAACGGGTCCGTACTCATTCATTTTTTGACGCATTTCCCGGTACTTTTTTTTGCGATTCGATCGCGCCGTCGTCTTCCTCGTACAATAACCTAAGAAACCGGTATTTTTCAGGAATTTTCGACGACCGTTGAGGGGGGTAGGGGGATCCGATTTCGGATTCAGATTCGGCGGAATCAAAACTGTATTTCAACCGCAAACACCGTCCCGAAAAATGTCTCATAATGGGGTCAATTTTAATGAGAAAAAACGAAATTTTTCGTCGGAATTTTCGAGAAAACGGGTCCGTACCCTTTCATTTTTGTGACGCATTTTCCAGTACTTTTTTCGCTATCCGATCGCGCCGTCGTCTTCCCCGTACAAACACTATTTGTTCGGATGACTTCGTCCGTTCGGCCGTGAAAGCGAAACAGACAGACGCCCCGAGTTTCATTCGTATAAAATAGTATTGATAGAGATAATAGAGATACAGATAGAGATATAACAGAGATAGGGGTAGAGGTTTCACCATTCTCTACGTTTCGAAGTGCTTAGGGTTTTATCAGTATCTATGCCTTTATACACCTGCGGTATAACTATTCACTAGTTTATATCTCACCTTCTGAAACACAGGATACATAAGGATTTCCAGTAGTGAAGGTCGGGCAGAAGCAGACAGGAGTTTTTTCGACGATTCTGCAATCAGCTCCGCTACCACAAGCTCGACAGAGACTAAACACAGAGTCTATACATCTCTTTTTTATGCATATTTCCTTTGTAGGACAGTCTCCGTCATAGGTGCAGAAGTCTGCTTTCGTACCTGGATGGGCTGTAAAAGAACCAAGCGATATGGTATATCCAATCGTGTTCAATTATTAAATGTCCATGGCAATATAGTCAATAGCATTGAATACAATTCCTGGGCGAGGGTGTCATGGGTCTGGGGGGAAAAAACTGTAACTTTGTTGCGAGGCCGAATGGCAAGAATAAATCGTGAGACCAATTCGCGAGTCCATTTTCCGAAAGAGAAATGTGTCACAAAAGTCGCTGCCTAAACCTCTCCGAAAATAAAAGCTTTTGCTTGGTAGCCTCCCAGGGACATCAAGAGATGAATAAAATGATGTGGTCTTCCCTCATCAGCCGAGTGAGTAACATTCTCTCTTGTTCATCCTCAAAAGTAGAAATTTGATAGGACATTGGGACAATTGAGATGATGTGCTTTACCCCGATCAGCGAAGGGCCAGTTCCTCCACTCTAGTAACACAGGATGTAGATAACAACCGCGACCAAGTGTTTTCAATGTTCCACCATCAATTTTTATCCTAGTTACTGTCCTCAGACAAAAAATTATTGAACGACAGCTGATAGAAGTGGAGATACAGTAGTTTTGTCCGCCAAAGATTTGTTGGTGACCTAACTTCTCTCTCGCGGCTATGTTTATGTTTTGGTAGGTTATCGTTATCATTTCAGACTGTCCATTTGACAACAACTTTCAAGTTTTTCTCGGAGATTGTTGTACCTACAAAACTTTTTTCACCATCAAGTTTTGCACAAAATGATTAGTCCCCTTGGATAACAATAAAAAAAATTCCTTAATTTTTAATTTGGTTTAATGAAATACCCGAGTTGTACGCCAGCTTGGTTATACCCACCGAATCATGTTATTATATACTCGTACCCCGAGGATTATTTATATTTTATAGGTCATCAATTACTTTGCGTGTCAGCTGCTTTTACTTGCGAGGGGGTGTTTGAAACGTAAGATTTTAGCATAAATTGACATGTTTCTAACGATTGGTGAACTGTAGTGGTCGGATAAATACTGAGGTAGCTACATTTCCCCTGGAACGGCTGTGTTGTGAGTGAAAATCATCGGAAAGAAATTTTAGTAGGTACTGTCATAAAAATTGTCGATTTTTTCCGTTGTTTGTCAATGTTAAAACATGAAAATGTCAAAATCTTGGCCCATCCCCTTATGCAAGTGGTCCACTCTTTCCCTATCATAGTATCATTCCACGAAAACATCGCCTTCCGAAGGCTGATTTATTGTTTCTTCATTGTCACGACGGAATTGGGAATGCATAATAACGGAAATACGGAGGGGTCATGTTATGAAGAAACAAACGGAAAAACAAGGTTGTGTAACTACATCATTTTTTAAGATGGCGGGCGGTGACAAAGATGCGGATCAACGCTGATCCGTGGGTTAACCCACCCCGAAAGTTGGATTCCGGAATCCGTCCGTTATCACAACAAAATCCCGAGTCTAGCGTTGGTGGAATGGTCACTTCGCCGTTTTGATGAAAAAACTCAGGGTGCTGGGTTAATCCAAGGAAAACTCCAGTGGAACTGACCCTCAGTGAGCTACATTCTCCTTTTCACCTTGTGAAGTTGAAATTTTATAGGACTCTCTTGGACATTCTGAGACGGATGAAATTATGGGCTGTTAATCTATGATCAGTATTGAGATGATATCATCAGAGATGCGTTTATATCATGCATACAATCTAAAGCAATTCTCTAAAGTGGTTTTGTCTTGATGAAGCTTTTAACCAAGCTGGGGTTTTGGATTTGGCTCAACAACTGTAACCATACCAGCCGTGTTGTTCACCGTTTGCCGTTATGGCTCATACCAGTGTAAGTCATTCTGGTAGGGGCTTTGCAGCAGCCAGTTCTGGTGGAAGAAACTAACTCTCAAAATACTCGTGAACTAACAATCAACATCACAATCAACACCATGGGTGCAATGGCTAAACATTCTGAATGCTAGTTTCGTGCGGGCTCAAGAAGAACCCTCGTCATCTCCCTCCAGTGATTAATGAAACATCAACTAATCCAACTAAAAAGGGCATTTTTCAAAAGTTGTATGTTCAAATTATGTTTATTTATTTTAAAGTAACAATCTCCTCTACCAATATATGTTACTGGACTCTTTGTAGCGGAATCACTTAGAAACTGGAAGCTCTTTGGGTTTATTAACTTTTCATTTGCACGGAGAAGAAGATTGGAAACTAACATTTTCGGTTCATATTTCGATGGCTTCAATTTCTTTAGCTATAGCCCTGATATTCGGCCCCCAGTGAGCTGATCAGTACGTCTCCATATCTCGTAATTGTTTTTGAGGTGTCCTTCTGAATTTCAGCACTGTAAGTCGCTTAGAAGAGAAATTAGCCTCAGGGGTTCCAAAGCTAATCAGAGTCCCTTCATACTTTGACATTTGTATTCTAAATGTCCCAAAGGAGTTCCATTTTAGGTTTCATCACCCTAAGTCGATTAAGAAACAAATACGGCTCACATGTTCCTCAGTGGATCAGTGCGCCTACGTTGATATAGGCATCTAGAGAGGGAAAATCATAACAATTAATTCATACATCTACACTTTACTAGTCCCTCGACCAAGTATACGACAGTGTAGAAAGGTAGATGCCAACCAAATGAAAAAGTATGAGATAAAATTAAACACCTACCTATACTTCACAATTCCATGCGTACGGAGGATGTTGGTTTGTTTCTCAAATGTATCTGGCCTTTCGGCTCAATGGATTTTAATGCGGGTTTTCCCGAAAATATCAGCAAGTTCCATGGATGGCTTTAGGCTATATTACAATTCCCTAGAATTACTCCTCCATATAGAACTCGGCATTCTCTAACGACGTCTTCCGGGAACATTGTAATTAAGGGAACACCGGACATGCGTCGAACTTTTCACGTGAAATGTTGATGGGGGGGGGCTCACACGTAAGAAACTTTCGGTAAAAAGTTTTCAATACCAAAACGATTTTGGTGGGTAGAGCCGAGCAGATTTAATATTATCTTCAAAAATTGAAATAAAAAACGTGTTAATATTGGTCTTGAAAAGTTTAAACTTACATAACTAAAGTTCATACACTTATCCAGTAGTTTCGGAATAAAAAACTCAAGGCGAACCGTGTTAGACGTCAAAGAAATTAGACGTCAGCTCTTGTGGCAAAGATGAAGCTAATCGCACCCTAAATTTGCAAAATGAAAAGATATGCAAAGTCACTGCCAAAACAGTAAGTTTACAAGGGAACTCAGTTTCGAATGGACTAGTGAAACCCGATGCTGTAAGATTTCCCAATTCATTGGAGATTCCATCTTCCACATTAGCCGTCTTCCCTTCAAAAAGGTCGAGGCTTGTTCTCGCATCATTCCATTCCCATTAAATGGGTTATCAAATTTTCTGAAAAACATCATCCACTCGTTTCATTTGCGAAGCTCTATTATTTTGGAGCAAGAATGGAATTTCAATCTCAAGCCTGATGAGATTTTTCGTTTAGAATGACGTAATACATACGTGCCTCATAACGGATTTCAATGAAATTTAAAAATTTTCGGGGCCATTGCAATAGTTTAATGTTTTACGAACATTTGCTAAAAGTAACCGTACGCAATCATTGTGGCCATTCGCAAATGGCGTCACTTCCTAGTTAGACGTCATTTTCGTTTAATAACTGACCAAAAAAGTTCTTCGTTCAAACTTCATACAAAACATTTCGAAAAAATCGAATTGTCAACATATTCTTATGATATTATCTATCGTCCGGGAAAGGATAACACAGTTGCGGATTTACTATCTCGAGAGTATGTTTCTATGGCATCTTTAAACTCCGTGGATCGTTGTTTTCCTGGAGTGACAAGGATGTTCCACTGAGTGCTTAGTAAGAATTTGCCCTATTCTATGGACGACATGCGAAGAATGACAGCATCGTGCACCTTATGTTTTAGCGAAAAAACCAAGGTTTCGGTTTATTATTTTTTTCAATAATCAACCTTTGTAGTCGAACAAGAGAAAAAAATGTAACACCCCTGAAAATGTTTTGGTTTACGTTTCAAGATGCGTAGAATCTAAAAATCGAATAAAATAAAAATAAATAAAATAAATCCCTCCGTCCGCCGTCCGCGGTTTTTTCCCGAAAATACTAGACCATCCTATTTGAAACGTCAAAAATCACGTTTGGGGTCTAGATATGGTCCTAAAAGCTCGGTATCAATTGTTGTCAACCCTAAAGGGTTGTATTGAAGGGCTCAATATTAAAAAAATGGAGATCCCGAAAACTTTCTAAGTAACAGTAATATTTTTAAGCTTGTCAATGATAAATTTAGTCCCAAAAATTAGATTCAAACAACCCGCAACGCCGTACGAAACGGTGGGAGGGTTCACTCACCCTGCAGGTCAGCTGATCGCGCAGGCCTCTCCAGGGATGATTGGGTAGAACCGCAGGGAAAAATGCGAGAGAATAATTGGGCGCGACTCTTCTGTTAATTTATTAAAAACCAACCCACGACAGAGAAGATACAAAGGGGTGGGGATAAATGTAGACGCATGCAAGTATACTGATCTTATATTCTTCAAAATTTACAAAATTTATTACGGTCCTGGTGTCCTTTATTTTATAGTCTTCTCCAGTTGGCCCTAAACTCCTAAATCCTTAAAGCTAAGCTTTTCCTAAATCTTAGTTGTATACTTGATTCTATGTTGTCGTGGATAGAAAGGTGTAGAAACAGATACCAGTTGAGTAAGAAAATGGACTCTCCAATAGTCAGAAGAAAATAAGAAGAGCGAAGATTAGAGATGAAAGGGAGGAAAACCCCTAGAACATGTAAATTACATGTATAAGAAAAAAGGGAGAACTCACTGTCTAATCCAAGCAGTGACATTCAGGTTAGTATAGCATCTCACAATTCATTGGATCTTCCGGTGTTTAGTTTGTTATCCTTGGCTTTATCAGTATTATGTGCTTTACATTATCAGAAGCATTTATCAAACGAAAAATGCCAAGCCTGTGAAGAAAAGATCCCAAAAAGGAAAATAACTACTATTCTTAATAGTAAGATAAACTTTCGAAAATTTAAACCATTAAATGTGAAAGGAAGGATATTTTGCTGAATGGGATTGGAACAGAAAATATGTGAACTTGCTAAATTATATTAATGAAGTGGAGGTCCGCGAATGATATGGACTAAAACAATAAAGAAAGATATTTTTATAAACATCTGAAAACTTAGGATCCATAAGGCTTGAACCCACCAAAAGCCTGTGGCTACCGGAACTAAGGGCCTATATCTAAACACATAAAATATGTGGGTCTGAACTAAAAGTCTGAAGTGTACAAGAAACTTGAGAATATCCTCTTAGAATATACTAAGAAGAAAATAATAAACAAAAGCATAGAATCAGAAAGTACTAAACTTCTCAGACAGTATCACAAAAGGTGTGAAATACCTGAAGTTTTTAAGAGGTAATATGAAGAAATATGGGGCACATGTACAAAGACAGTACAGTGGATACATATATGGCTCCAACACAGGAAAATAGTACAGTTTTTATAAATCACTTGGAGCACTAGAATTTAAAAAATGAAATCCTGCTTGTAGCAGTTGAAATCACGTGAGGTATCACTCTCAGGAAACAAAATAATGAAATCCTGCCAAGCTGTATACAGGTAAAGAACGTAACTTTTCTAGCACTGGAAAAGGACTGAACCTGCAATCATCGAGAACAACCAGGCCGATGGATAGAGTGAGGGGTGGAGGAGAATGAAACTTTCGAAAAGTAAACAACGTTCTGCGAGAAAAAGATCACTTTACTGCCAGATTTAAAGATCAACTCAGGCCCTTATCTTCCTGCCGGCCGACGGCGCCTTTATCGCTCCCGATTAAAGCCATCTAAGAAATAATATTCAATCGAATATTTGTTACATCATATAACATTTTGCTCATAGGTCGTATAGTTTATTAAGAAATGTCCTTATTACGTTTCACTAATACTTCTCAAACTTCGGCCAAGTTGGGTGAGCAGTATAGCTTCCTCATATATTGTACCTACTATAGACGTATAGAATTAGTTGAAGAACAAAGTATAAGTTGACGTTATAAGAGATAAATGTTTGCGCATGCGCACAGACTACTATTAATCCATCGGCAATGAAATTTGTAGGGGAACGTGTAGGAGCTATTCAACACAATCTCTGAAAATTGCATCAAAATCGTTCCATTAGAATCGAAGTTATGCCTGTGTCAACTGATTTTAGTTTCGCGCATGTGCAATGGTTATTACTCTACCAATCGCAATTTAATTTATAGGGCGGTTTTCTAGAAAATATACCGTACCGAGTTTGACCGACATGGAACCCACAGATGATGAGAAGAAATCGACATTAAGAGAAATTCACGCTTGCGCATGCGCCGTCTAAGAGCTTACTCGCACAATCCCTCAAAATTTCATCGGAATCGGACTGAAACTATATATATATATATATATATATATATATATATATATATATATATATATATATATATATATATATATATATAGTATAGTATAGTATAGTTTTGGGTGTGACAATGATTTACCACATACAGACACGGAACCGAAATTGATCAGCCTGCTCTGAAACGCAAAAATCAAGTGAAAATTTTGATTTTGGAAGACAAAACTTTTTTCGACTTCAATCACGAGCACCTTCGGTAGTGAGGAAGCGAAAGCGTTTCTATTGGGTTTCCCGTTTTATTCATTAATAGAATCCTAATTTTGAAAACCGACTCCAAATATTTTTTGACAGAATCAATCAAAAAAGTGGAAACCAGTATTTTCTAATATTTTATTCTGCCGTATTTGTGTTAATATAATTATTGTGAGTTTTAAATGCATCATTGACAAGGTGTGTAACTCACGAAGAGTTCGCTTCTAACTTGAAATTGCAAAACAACTAGGTTCTTTGTAGATCCTACCTCTAGTTAAATGAAGACTGAAACTCCTGTCAAAATCCTGGGGAAGAAAAATCAGAATATTACAGACCCCACGTATTCTAGTTTACTGTTGTTTATCTATGAAGGCTCACCGGAATGCAAGAGAAGAACGAGAGAAATCGTGAAGGAACACTTGGCGTATCTACCAGGATGCATGTCTGAGAGACTACTGAAGGATTCGCTCTCTGGACCGGTTTATGGGGAAAGTGGGGAGTGCTACCTTGAGATCTTCGAAGAATGCTGAGATTCATAATCCTATAACCATGCATCGTTGCGGAAAACGCGACGGTAATATGTGAAATAAGATTAAGGGGGAGTTTACATTTAACTTTTTTCTGTAGCTCCGAAATTAGAGACGTTAAGGGGGTAAGCGTATCAGCTGTACACAGGGTGCCTACACCTCAGTCGGGCAGAAATCCAGGGGTCGATTCTACAAGTAATTTGCAAAAAAAAGAGCTTCCTAGACTTTTTTTTTTAGAGGCTTCGTTTCCGAGTTATTTATTAACATGTATCATGTGTTAGCCCTGGGGTCCTAGCGAATTTTGCGAGTCAATTTTTTTCCGCGCACGAAATTAATTACAGTGATTTCCGCCTACAACCGAGTCGTTGCTAGGGAAATGGTACTTCGTCGTTTTTCATCCCACAAAATTCGTTGACCATTCGTTCGAAAGCTCTCGATTTATCCAACAATATTATGTTAACTACGGCGAAGTGCGTGTCCAACAAACTGAGTTATGAGCATGGTTATATAAATAATTGTTTACACACAGGTGATCATTCTCAATAATTGATATTGTGAACATGATTGCAACCGCTTGTTAATTTCTGATGTTTTCATAGAATTTCGAATCAATATCGAGGAGAAAACATGATACATGGTTGAAATTTTTGGTTCTAGAACAGAAATAAGTTTAATGTTCGAACGTGTTTAGTTTTAGAGATTAGATTAGTTTATTGATGATTGCAACACCAACTTGGGAAAACACCGATAAAAATACATTTTAGTGCTTTGTGCTGTGTGGGAATGAGTGCAATGCTGTGCGAATGAAATGCTGGTCGATTTTTTTGTGTTGCAAATATCAATAAACGAACATCTATATACGAGGTTCAGAACGAAAAAATACCCCGAAATCATGTACCTATTACATGTGGCAATTTAATATCTTCAAAATCTATTTGCATTTGCATTTGAAGTATTTTACAATTTTGCACTTTTAGAGCGGAATTGCGTCCGTTTACGCGCACTTATGAACTCGAGTGATGGTGGCCTCATGGAATTTTACGTAGAATTTAAATCTGCAATAAATAAGTGCGGGTTCCCGTCTGAAAAAACAAAGTATTTTTTACATATTTAACATGGTCAATGGGGCAATAATAATTATATATATATATATATATATATATATATATATATATATATATATATATATATATATATACGTCTACATTATATCATTGCCGAGTATAGTACCTACCTAATTTCCTCTGAAATATGTTCAACAGCGGTCAAGCGTATGTGAGAGATAGCTTGTATGAGCGGACCATCAGTGCACGTTGAACTACGAGAGTGCGTGAACGGCAGGAAATAGGATTTCCGTAATTGTTGTGGCACGCAAGTAATGATACACCCGCGATAATATACCCCATCTGCACATACTGCGGTGGAGAACGGTCATGTCAATATGACATCCAGTCAAAAGGGACACCAAAACTCCTACAGTTGTAGAGAAAAAAAGAGAAAAAACCCTCCAAATGATTACAGAAAGGTTTATTAATTCTGTATTGGGTAGCCCTTCTACGAAGAACTTGTCAATATTCAAGCTTGACAGTGCAAAAGAGTCGTAAGTGCCTTCTGCCAAATTTTTCAGCGGCCCACTAACTATCACTAACATCATAATATAGTAAGTATATCATACTTGTTGCTATACACAAGTCAAATCAAATCCTTGTAACAAGCATGACTTCTACAGTTTTATCCGATTTCAATAAAATTTTCAAGGATTGAATGTTTGGGCTGTAGATGAAAACTCTGCAAATTATTACACAATGGTTTATCATTTCTGTGATAGATAGCCCTTCTGCGCAGATCATTGGTCTATGATTATCAAATCCGGTGTGTAATATATGATTAGAATATAGCGCATAGTTGCTCTGAGAAGGATTCACAGTTTTATAGTTCCAAGACCCCGCAATTTTACGCTTCACAGTAAAGATGTTTAAAAAAAAACGGGGAAATGATGCTTGAAGTAATTTTTGTTAACGCATGCGCAGAATGGAGCAATGATTTGAGAAAAATGAAATTAGTAGGGTACAACCTACAGCCTAACCCACGAATTCCCAGAAAATGTAATCAAAATCTGATGAAAACTAGACCTTGTTCTCGGGATACACTTTTGCGCATGCGCAAAAGCTAATAATGATGCAATCAGGTTGAAATTAACATGGGATAATTAAACCATTTTCCCCCAACTATGCACCAAATTTGACTGGGGCGTAAAAAAATTATGCTTGAAGGGATTTACGTTTGCACATGCGCAAAACGGAGTAATGATTTGAGAAGTATGGAATTAATAGTGGACCATTTACAGCCTAACCCGCACATTCCCTGAAAATTTCATCAAAATCAGATGAAAACTGTTGAAATTAGGCTCGTTTAAAAAGGAATACATATTCGCGCATGCGCAATAGCTATTAATGATAGGATTTTGTTTAAATTGTTATGGAATGCTGTTTCACCTATCATCCAAATTTGAGCGAGATCGGACGGGGCGTGAGAAAATGTTGGTTGATGAAATTTACGTTTGCGCGCAACGAAACTCATGGGGGACCATCTTCTTCCTAACTCGCACATACCATGAAAATTAAGGTTGTTACAAGGATTTGCGGACATACACACACAGAGGTAGAGAAAGAAAGACACGGAACGAAACTTGTTCAGAATAGCCTAAATCGTAAAATGCGAATGGAAATTTTACCACTGTAAAAAAAAACAACAGCCGTTTGATTTCAGTGGAGACCACAAATTTTAAATTCTCGAAAGTGAAAACAATGCTTCCGCTACCTTTAGGTAGACTTGGGAGCAATTTAAGATATTAAATTTAGCATTTAGGTACCAATACTTCACTAGTAGGCACATCGCTCGGACCGACAGTAGGTAATAAACTCGATTTCAACGTTATACCACTGTAAAAAAAAAACAACAGCCGTTTGATTTTAGTGCGGACTACAACTTTTAAATTTCTCGAAAGTGAAAACAATGCTTCCGCTATCTTTAGGTAGACTTTGAAGCAATTTGAGAGATTGAATTGAGCATTTAGGTACCAATAATTCACTAGTAGGCATGCGCAAAAGCTAATAATGATGTGATCAGGTTGAAATTAACATGGGATAAGTAAACCATTTTCCCCCAACAATGCACCAAATTTGACTGGGGCGTGAAAAAATTATGCTTGATGAATTTACGTTTGCACATGCGCAAAACGGAGTAATGATTTGAGAAGTATGGAATTAATAGTGGACCATTTACAGCTTAACCCGCACATTCCCTGAAAATTTCATCAAAATTAGATGAAAACTGTTGAAATTAGGCTCGTTTATAAAGGAATACATATTTGCGCAAGCGCAATAGCTACTAATGATAGGATTATGTTTAAATTGTTATGGAATGCTGTTTCACCTATCATCCAAATTTGAGCGAGATCGGACGGGGGCGTGAGAAAATGGTGGTTGATGAAATTTACGTTTGCGCATGCGCCGAGTGAAGTATTGATTTGGAAACAACGAAACTCATGGGGGACCATCTTCTTCCTAACTCGCACATACCATGAAATTTAAGGTTGTTACAAGGATTTGCGGACATACACACACATACGGAACGAAAGTTGTTCAGAATAGTCTAAAACGGAAAATGCGAATGAAAATTTTACCACTGTAAAAAAGCAACAGCCGTTTGATTTCAGTGGAGACCACAACTTTTAAATTTCTCGAAAGTGAAAACAATGCTTCCGCTACCTTTTGGTAGACTTGGGAGCAATTTAGGAGATTAAATTTAGCATTTAGGTACCAATACTTCACTAGTAGGCAAATCGCACGGACAGTAGTTAATAAACTCGATTTCGCAACGTTATACCACTGTAAAAAAACAACAGCCGTTTGGTTTTAGTGGAGACTACAAATTATGAATTTCTCGACAGTGAAAACATTGCTTCTGCTACCTTTACGTAGACTTTGGAGCAATTTAAGAGATTAAATTTAGCATTTAGGTACCTATACTAGTAGGCACATCGCACGGACGGACAATAGGTAATAAACTCGATTTCAACGTTATACACTTTAAAATAAAACAACAGCCGTTTGATTTTAGTGCGGACCACGACTTTCAAATTTCTCGAAAGTGAAAACAATGCTTCCGCTACCTTTAGGTAGACTTAGGTGCAATTTAAGAATTAAATTTAGCATTTAGGTTCCAATAATTCACTAATAGACACATCGCACGGACAATAGTGAATAAACTTGATTTCGCAACGATATAATAAATTCCATTGTAACTATATCACACGATTATGCCTATATTGGAATTACATCAGCTGATATTTACAAGGCAATTTTCATGTATTCCAGTGTCACTCTAGCGATTGTTGGTGGAATTTATAGCTCGATCGTCTATTCTATTCAATTGATCCGCTATCAGCGCGTGATTTCTCTATCTTCTCGCTCTTAGAAATTTGAAGCTCTTAGGGAAAGCGAACTATTCAACATATGCAGGTGGTTTTAATCGACTCTTCGGGATTAAATTTATCATAGAAAATCAATAAATTATTACTGTTACTTCGAAAGTTTTCGATATCTCGATTTCTTGAATGTTTAGCTCGTTAACATAACCCTTTAGGGTTGATAAAAATTGATTCCGAGCTCCTAGGATCGTCTAGACCCTAAATGTGATTTTTAACACGAGTTTCATTTAGTTTGGTCTAGTACTTTCGGAGAGAAGCCGCGCCGGTGGACGGACGGATTGTTTTTGACATTTTATGTCTTTACTTTGGCACATAAACGAAAAAAAGCGTTAACAAAAAGCGTTAAAAAAAGCGTTACGGTTGGTTTTCTGATGATTTCCGCTTACGACAGAGTCGTTGCTTGGGAAATGGTACTTCGTCGTTTTTTATCCCACAAAATTCGTTGACCATTCGTTCGAAAGCTCTCGATTTATCCAACTATATTATGTTAACCACTGTGAAGTGCGTGGCCAAAAACCTGAGTTATGAGCATGGTTATTTGAATAATTGTGTACACTCAGGTGATCATTCTCAATAATTGATATTGTGAACATGATTGCAAACGCTTGTTAATTTTTGATGATTTCATTGAGCCGGTGTTTCGATGATTCGGTTCATAGCAGGTGATCAGAATATTGCGAGAACGGTTTGCTTTGTGAAGCGGTGGTTAAATCATTTTAACAGGTAATTTCTATACTTTTCACTTTAGGAGCTGTAATTTCTTATGTAGCCTCTTTAGTACATTTACTTGACGATGCCCAGGGTCCGGATCAGATGAGTGGCTCTTAGAGCTTGCATGCGGGTCTCCAACACATACGAGTCTGCGATCAAAGACATAAAATGTCCCAATGTGTTGCAGACTTGAATGCAAGCGTTTCTTCAATCTGCGATCGGTAATTGTTTTTTATTAGATTTTTGGATTCTACGCAACTTGAAACGTAAACCAACAAATTTTCAGGGGATGTAAAAAAATTTTTTTTTTTCTTGGTCGATTACAAAGGTTCATTATTGAAAATAATAAACCAAAACAATTGTCGATCGTCGATGACCGGTTCTGCTCAAACTCAAGAGGAACCCTCCTTAGATTCAGAATTTAGATAGTTTTGGATGTGTGGTCTGGATCTCTCAACTCTGTAGTACTGGGACATTCAACGTAGGGTACATTGATTTGGATTGACATTCAAATACCCTAACCACAACAGTTGTTGATGACGTAGGTTTGTCATAACACCCAACAGGCTCAACGCAATCTGGTAGCGTTTCATTATTCTCTCAGGAATGTACCCACTCATACAACCACAAACAGGAACCCTGCAATGGTAGCACAAATACTATTTATTTCGCAGTGTGCATGAACCTTCAACGTAGGATTAACTTTTTTCTCCAGACAATAGTAAATTATACTGACAAAAAAACTAAGAGAGTTTATGAAAGAAAACAGTAAGTAATTTTTAATTGGATGAAGATCCATAATATAATAGTAACGATTTCACGTTTATATTACCGTCAAGGGTGAAGTTTCATCAAATGGGGGTGGATGTAAATTCGATTAATTTGTTAAACGATTTTGAAATTGGGTGTTTATGATGTGGGTATTTGTGTCAGAGTTGCAAAGTAATAATTACTTTGAGTAATGATTATTTTGTCAATTACTTCCCATATTACGCTAGTATCAGAGTGTCCAGATACTGAAGTACATATCTAAGTGAATGCAGACGATTTTGACAATTATTTTCTCTGAAAGTAATGGGAATGGGATTGTGAATTATCATTACATTGAAGAGGCAAACGTAGTGGGTGCTTAACGATAGAATTCCTCTTATTATAATGGGTTATAGAATGGCATTACTCGCCCATTTTTTTTTTTTTTTTTTCTATTCCTCTGGATTTCTATCCTGGTTATTAGGTATGGGGGGAGGGGTGGTTGAATGCTCCGAGAGCTAAACATTGGAGAATATTAGGTCTTTTGGTGGATACGATTTGGACCGTTCGGCAGCTGAATATGGGTGAATACTGAAACAGTCGAAATCCCCCTCCCCTCCCTTCCAAAATAATCCCCAGGATAGAATTCCAGAGGAATTTCTTTTTTTCTCTCTTTTCTTGCATCGTTTTTTATTTATTGTCTCATCATTCAATTTTTAAACTTTCTACATCAAGTTTAATTAATCAAGCCTTGTGGAGTAGTGAACCTTTGAGTGCCTTCCTTGCTTTATTAAATCGTTGTTTCCATGATCTGAGTGGGTACCTAGCACGAATTCTACTATCAACCTATTCAATTTGTTATTGAACTGACAACAGCTATAAAATCGTATTATTTAAACCCAAACCTGCTCGTTGTCTGAATCTTTATGCTGGCAGATACAACTTGGTTGAACGGAATTTACATGCAGATGCCTACAATGAACAAATGCCTACTTTAATATTATCAGAAAATTATCAACAACTGCATTCACTCCCAAGTGGGTGATTTGGATATCTGGCTGTTGGACGATGTAGGTACTTTGTTCACGTGATCAACGGAATTTGATTTAAAATTGCAATTATATTTATCTTAGGTTTAACTTTAAATGGGAAAAGTTATTATACGGCAGTCAGAGGGAGAACCAATACTCTTAACCCTGGAATGCCCCGAGGGGTTTGTCAAACCCCAATCGCGATTTAAAGTCAGTTTATCATGTTGATGTTATCTTCTCGCCCCCCTGTATATCACCCCCCACTTCTTCCCTAAAGGCTTCAGCCTTTTTCCAGTTTAGTACGTTCAAGACTTTTGTGTAGTGTAGTACTTTCTTGTGCCTGGGGTTTGACAAACCCCACCGGGGAGTTAACCGCTAGTGATTTTCTCTAAATCAAATGTTATTTTTGTGGGCGTTCCCACAGTTTTTTTATTGGCTCATCGTTAGAAATGGCTGAAAAACGCAAGTTTTCGGATCCTGAAGACATTAGATCCATTTCGGAACAGTTGGAGGAAGAAGATGTCTATTTTGGCGGAGAAAATTCAAACACGGGAGAAAATGTCTAGTTACAAGAAGTTGCCTCCGATGAAGAAGCGTCAAAAGTAACAGTTTTGGAGAAACTAGTTCGATGTTCCTTCTGTGAGCATCATTGATCTTCAAAGTGTTGAGAATGTTGATCCTATTGCTTGGTCTTCAGAGCGTGAGGTTTGCCTTACTATTACTTTTTTCTTCATGAGCTTAGGAACCTACTTCATGTTTCTTTACACTCTTGATAACAGAATGAAAATAAAATTTGATTCAAGTGTAACTTATTTTTGAATTTTCTAACATTTTTCAAAGTTGGGGTTTGACCCACCCCACCGGGGAGTTAAGTGTTGGAAATTTAGTCGGGGTATTCCAGGGTTAAAACTGTAGTCACCTTTGTATCAGGTTATGATGACTACGCTTAGGACGGGAGTCCAACGAAATCATTTTTTCCGCCCACGTGCGTGAATTTCTACGCGTTGACGCTAAAATTCGCGCTTGTTCAGTTGGTATTTCAGTCTTTTTGCAGAAAATTACGGTAAGAACAAAAACTCTCTGATGTGTGGATTATTTACTGAACATTGGATCGAAGTGAGGTTAACCCTTCTTAGAGCCACTTTCACCAAAAACATGAACGAGTTTAACTCGAAAGATTGGAAATTAACGGAGATTCCAGCTCATCTTTCACCAGAGCACTTTACGTGTTCAAACAACTACGAATATAAACCCCAAGAATCCGTCTAGTTGAACTTACTAATCTCTGTTAGTGGTATCAATATGACTGCTTTTGTGAAAGGTTGTTATTTCTAATTACAAAACTAAATTTGTGCGAGTTGATATTTATAATATACCTTAATTGTTACTAGTGTAACGTCTAGGTATGTACTTAAAATGTTTGTGGTACCTAGGTATTTGTTTATAGTACAAATATCTTCCCAAAAAATTGGAAAATATTCAACACGCTCAATCCTCATAATGTCATTTTATGGCGCTATGTCATTTTATCGCTTAACGTAATGAGAAACAAACCTCTTTCACACAATAGAACACTACAACTAGCTCTAGATTCAAGTAGAACCACGTGCAGTGTTGAGTACACGACCGGCTAGGTTCGGTTCTACTAATTTGCGACATTTTATTCATATAACATATATTTTTTAATTCTCTCTATAGACCGCTTCTTTCACTTTCAAGGTTTTTTTTTTTCTTTTGCGTTTTCAACTTTGTGTCACAACAACTGTCATAACTCCCTATATTTTCAGTCGAAACTGAAATCGTCGAAAATACCGTCGTGTGAAAATACCGTCGAAAAGAGCGTAAGATTTTCAATCTCTCTTATGACGTTTACATTTTTTTTTTAAATAGAATGAACGGGGAAAAAATAATGCGTAAGTGAATATTTTGTAAAATTTCGAAAAGTTCCACTTTCGACAAACTTTGAAGAAAGTGGAACGTTTCGCAATTTTACAAATTTTCACTTACGGATTATTTTTCCCCGTTCATTCTATCTGGAAAATTTTAAGAAGTCTTCAAGTTTTAGTGACACAAAGTTGAAATCGCAAAAAAAAAAAAAAAAAAAAAAAAAAAAAAAAAAAAAAAAAAAAATTTTGAAGGTGAAAGAAGTGGTCTTTAGAGTGAATTAAATAATATATGTTACAGGACAAAAAAAGTTGCAAATTAGTAGTAGAATCGAACCCTAGCCGGTGGTGTACCCTAAATCGCGGCACCCTGTATAAAACAGCTGATCTTCAAAAATAAATAAAATATTTTTTTTTTATTGAAAAATGTTCCCGTTATACAGCATGCATAGGTATCAGTGTATTATTTTCACGTTATGAAGTGTAGGTACTCTGTGTGCACAGAAATGGCTTGTGTACTATCAGAATAGGGACTGATGAAAGGATGTTACTCTGTGATACGAGAGAACAAGCGCTGACAGCACTCACTGCAGAAGGGAAGGAACTAAAGCTGCATGAACCACTAGACTCTCGTGGCGCACGTCAGTAAAACCCGAAATAATACGATAGTAATGCCACCGTATGCCATATTTTATTTTCCATTTAATGATTTAAGCCGCACCTCAACCAAAAGGGTCATTAGCGACGTTGAACAAGCTGTCAAAAGGAACACCGCAACGGGCACGATTAAAGGGGAGCCATTACCTGACGAATTGCCACCATGGAACCCACTGGCCATCATGAAATTCAAACAGCAACAACAACCACATTCCGCAGAGAAAGGCATTGCAGCACTCTGCCGCAAATGATACAGCAATGTCCACTGTTGAACCCCTACAGCTTGAAAAAAAAAACAAAAAAAACTAGGTGATGTACTAGGTGATGATGATGTTTGAGCGTATAACTAACTTTAAATGACCATATGCAATCAGCATATAAGATATCACAGTTCGTAGTAGTGCCCAATGTCTCTCAGATATAATGAAAGGAACTGTATCTTGTCTGGCCCAAATAGATTGTCAACCTACGATGACGGTCTGTGCCTGGACTCGGAGGTCCTCAAGAGCTCCTCCTGTTATGTGGCGGATCGACCTCACCTCTCTATCACAACATCTCGACCTTCTGAACTAAGCAGGTTTCTGTGGGTAAGACGGGTATGGCCAGTGGCAACTCGATTGACCACTCGGGCCCTCCTTGAAAGTTGGTTTATGAATGGTCCAACCGGGTGCACGTCCTGATGGACACCACGCAGACCAGTGATCTTACCATGCAATTGCTCAATGCCGGACAGAATGGGCTTTTCCATATGCAATACTATATATATATACAACTTCATATTTATGCAATTTAACAATTGTACAACTTCTTACAATATACAATTTATTTATTTTGTAAATTTACCCATCACATATTATCTTATTTTTTCTATAATTTAGTTATTTTGTTCCAGGTAAGTTGATTGGCAGTTTATTTCACGAGGGTGAGTTTGTTAATTAATCAAACGTAGCAGTGTTACATATGCTTTGTGGGGTATGTTTACAACAGTAGTAGGGAACTAATGTTACAGAAAAATAATATTTTGCAAAATATAGGAAATAGATAGATATGTAATCCAACTTATCTTCCAACACTATTTTTTGAGGTTTTAAAATTTAATTTATTGGTCAATTTGTGTGTTCATTCATCTATGGGGGCCTAGATTTGATTGTTTGGCTCGTCTGTTCAGTGGTCTTCCTCTTTCCTAGTCTTTCCTTGGTTGGCGGGCTTATGAGGGTATTTTTGCCCCGTAGGAGCTGAAGCCTTACCCAAATATTCTTACGAGCTCTGGACTGGTCTCTCCCCAGCATCAAACTAAAATCGCATAACTAAAATCTATAGTGCGAATTTTCGTAGTTTCCTAACGAATTGAGAAACATAATGTTGATATACAAATTATTCATTTCTTATAAACATTTAGAAACCTACAAGTTTTCATAATTCATGCGGTTGTCCTTTCCTATGTGATTTAAAGTTCCGAGTCTTGCCTAAATAAACAATATTTATATTTCTACCTACCGAGTAAAATTTCGTGATGGTGTGAAAATTAGTGAGTACACCAAGCACCAAGTTCAGCCCATTCAAATAGTAACTTGCGATTTGACTGGCAGATCTTTCATTTTAATCCACAAGTTTTACTTCGTTGTCGGAAGTTGGTACCTACATACTCTTTTTCACTGTCGACAACTCAATCTTCTTTCAGGGCTTCCAGTACTTGACTGGTCGGCAACTCACAAGTTCTATAATTGAATGAATCATTGGATATTTTCTTGGAGTAGGGTTTCTTTCTCGTAGGAGTGAGGAAGGAAGTTTAGCCAGCCGTCAAGATCATCATCTGCTTGCCTTCACTGAAGATCGAACCAACTTTTTTGGTGAGAATCTCTGTTACTTCACTCGTCATATGACAAATATCATCCTTGGAACACTCGAAGTACTCAGCGACATTGTGAACAATCTCCCGATGTCGACGTCGAAGTAACGAAGAACATCCTCTAGTAGAAGTGTCATAACCAAGAGATTAAATTAGTAGTTATATCTCGGGCATTGAGAGGAAGAATGTAAAGGGGATCGATCAAGTCTGTCAAAAATAATAAGTAGTACATATTCTATGCTAGCAGTCAAAATATCCACAAAATTAAAATGTTCTCCACAATTTCATCGAGCAGGGCAGCAAGCTAAGCTTCAGGAGTAGGTTTGAGATTGGATTTTGAAAATTCTGAACGATAAAATCTGTTTCTGCCATCTCAAAGTTAGTGGAATACGAAATGGCGGCCTCATAAAGATGCATGGCTTAATTTTCCCCATTTTAAAGTTTTTCGCTAATAATCCCAATACCGTACAAAAAATCGTAGGTCGCTGCTCCATTATAGCTCGTAGTGAGAGAACCAAAGATCATCCGGCTTTCTAGATGATTTCATTCGATTCGTTGGGAGAATAAATGTTAGTGACAAACAAAAAACCTTACTGTTACCTTGAAAGTTTTCGAAATCTCGATTTTTCAATATTTTAGCCCTTAATTAGGTACTGCCCTTTGGGGTTGATAAGAATCTATGCCGCTGTTGCTGGGACATCCCCGGTCAATGTATGATTTTTAGTCAAATCTGATAAACTTTGGTCTAGTTTTGGAAGAAAGCTCTGGACGGCGGCAAGTGGATTTTTTTTTTAGTTGCGATTTTCAGATTTTATATATATCTATTTTATTATGTCTTGAAACGTAAACTAAATGTTCCTCAAGTTTTTCTCCGATATCCCAAAAATTGTGGAAAAACAAAACGTTAGAGGGTAAAGGGGTAACTTTTGGGACACCCAGGAAAATTGGAGGTAACATCCAGAAACAATAACACATGAATGACTGGTGATACGGACACTCGCTTTGATCAATTTGCGGCGTTGAGACACAACATTATTGCAATAGGTTCGCAATCACTTCACTGTGAGAGTTATTGGACTCGTCCGCGTCAAACAATTAGTCGTGTAATGACAATATTGGACTCGACCCCGTTCGATCTCAGGAGTCTCGGAAATCCCTCCCTCCCTCATTTGATTCTAACCACGGATTTTGATCTATTCAATGATAATAATATTAATAACGTTTATCTTACCGCCACTTTTTGGAGGACTACCCGGCGTTGCGGATGGCAATCGATTCTTTGGGATTCTTTGGGGGGGGGGGGGGGGGGGGGGATAAGCAAAAAAACACTACTGTTACCTAGAACGTGTGTTAGCCCTTTAATGTTGATAAAACTTGATGCCGAGCTTCTGGGACCAACAAGACCAAAATGTGATTTTTAACCCGTTTCATTAAGTTAGGTCTAGTAGTTTTTCGGAAAAAACTCTTATCGACAATCGGCACCGAAAGACGGACGGAAGTTTTGTTTATTTATTTTGACATGGATATGTCTTTGCTCTGGGGGGTCAACCCAAAATTTCCGTGACGCAAAATTTGTGTCACAATTTCAGTGTTTTTCACGTACAACCCAGCCGTTGCTAGTGGAATGGAACTTCCGCAGTTTTCATCGCACAAAAATCGTTCGCCACTCGTTGGAAAGCGCTTGATTTATGTGATAAATGTTCACATCTCAAGCTACCAATTTCCCCCTCCTTACGTACCTTGCTATACTAAAACTAAGTTGATTGGACTATAAACAATTTTAATAAGCCGGTTACAATATTCTTATTTTATTCGATTGGAACGTGAAACAAAGAATTTTGAGTGGCGGGGAGGATACAATTTTTTCCTTTGTCTATTCCCCAAACCAATTCATCCATTACCCCAACCCGAACCAATACCCCAGACCAAGTTCCATTTCATAACGGTTGTCCTCGAGTTGTCCTCGACTGTTGTCAAGAGGATGAAAATGTTTCCTATGGAGTGGAGTAAATGATGCTATTGCTTTACGTTAAGAATATTGTAACCGGCTTATTAAAATTGCTTATAGTCCAATCAACTTAGTTTTGGAATGTAGCCAGGTACGTAAGGAGGGGGAAATTTTTAGCTTGAGATGTGAACATTTACCACATAAATCAAGCGCTTTCCAACGAGTGGCGAACGATTTTTGAGCGATGAAAACTGCGGAAGTTTCATTCCCCTAACAACGGCTGGGTTGTACGTGAAAAACACTGAAATTGTGACACAATCTATAGCAACTACTCGGTTGTACGTGAAAATCATCGTTAATTTCGTCACGGACGTTACATAAAAAATTATTGCGGGTCGGCCTAAGAATTGCATAGCAATTAATATAGGTATATGTATATATACATATATCATTGATTAGCAAAAAATCATTAGTGTTACCTAGAATGTTTTAGATATCTTGATTTTTTAATGTGTTAGCCCTTTAATTTTGATAAAACTTGATGCCGAGCTTATGGGACCAACAAGACCAAAATGTGATATTTAACCCGTTTCATAAAGTGAGGTCTACTAGTTTTTCGGAAAAAACTCTGATCGGCAGTCGGCGCCGAAAGACGGACGGAAGTTTTGTTTATTTATTTTGACATGGATATGTCTTTGCTCTGGGGGGTCAACCCAAAATTTCCGTGACGCAAAATTTGTGTCACAATTTCAGTGTTTTTCACGTACAACCCAGCCGTTGCTAGTGGAATGGAACTTCCGCAGTTTTCATCGCACAAAAATCGTTCGCCACTCGTTGGAAAGCGCTTGATTTATGTGATAAATGTTCACATCTCAAGCTACCAATTTCCCCCTCCTGACGTACCTTGCTACATTCTAAATCTAAGTTGATTGGACTATAAACAATTTTAATAAGCCGGTTACAATATTCTTATTTTATTCGATTTTTGGATTTTATGCATCTTAGAACGTGAAACAAAGAATTTTTAGTGGCGGGGAGGGTAACATTTTTTCCTTTGTCTATTCCCCAAACCAATTCATCCATTGCCCCAACCCGAACCAATACCCCAAACCAAGTTCCATTTCATAACGGTTGTCCTCGAGTTGTCCTCGACTGTTGTCAAGAGGATGAAAATGTTTCCTATGGAGTGGAGTAAATGATGCTATTGCTTGACGTTAAGAATATTGTAACCGGCTTATTAAAATTGTTTATAGTCCAATCAACTTAGTTTTGGAATGTTGCCAGGTAGGTAAGGAGGGGGAAATTGGTAGCTTGAGATGTGAACATTTATCACATAAATCAAGCGCTTTTCCAACGAGTGGCGAACGATTTTTGTGCGATGAAAACTGCGGAAGTTTCATTCCCCTAGCAACGGCTGGGTTGTACGTGAAAAACACTGAAATTGTGACACAATCTATAGCAACTACTCAACTACTCGGTTGTACGTGAAAATCATCTTTAATTTCGTTACGGACATTACAAAAAAAAATTATTGGGGGTCGGCCTAAGAATTGCATTGCAATTTATATATATATATATATATATATATATATATATATATATATATATATATATATATAAGTTACGTACACACTAGGCGACACTAGGCGTATTGTAACAGCAAACTGCTGATCACGCATTACTATCCTATGTAAACAGCCCGTAGGCGGCTCCAACCTCAGTCTTGTTCCGCCATCCGAACAATCTTCATCTTGTTTATTTCTCTCACCAAGTCCGTATCAAGTCCGTATTGTGTTATATTCCAATAAATCAGTTTTTAAAAACTCTACCAACGTGAGTTATTCTATTTTTGGCGCAGTCTCCGGATCGGTAGTGTTTAGCGAATCGCAATTCGAATCCGAAATTACAAAATTTGTTAAAGAATTCATTCACCCAAAGGTCAAATATGGTATTTATTTCGAAACTGATACCTATGAGAAATTTGTGCAAGTAGTCACCAAACAATTCACCCATACGGAGATAGACATCACGAGATACACCAAAAAACTGAGGGACATACAAACAAACGAAGAACAAACCAAGATAATCCGCAACTACCATGAAGGTCACACTAATCACAGAGGAATAGAAGAAACATACGAGAAGTTAAAACGAGAATTCTACTGGCCCAATTTAAAGACAACAATACAAAAATTCATTAATAATTGCGAATTATGCCTTAAGAGCAAATATGAGAGATCTCCCCTCAAAATCAAATATAACGTAACACCAACCGCCTCACGGCCATTGGAGACCCTTCACATCGATAAATTCACAATAGAAAATACGAAATTCCTCACAGTAATCTGTACATTTTCCCGTTACGCGCAAGCATACCCCCTAAACTCGTCCACAAGCATGGAACTAGTAAACGGACTCCTAAAATTTTTTACTCACCACGGTATACCTAATTCTATAGTATCGGACAACGGTGCCGAATTTCAGAGCAGCCTCATAAAGGAACTACTGGATTTACACAAAATAAACATTCATTATATTTCTTCCCAACACCCGGAGTCAAACGGAATCATAGAAAGATTCCATTCAACCCTAATTGAACA
Organism: Adelphocoris suturalis; assembly: GCA_030762985.1. Taxonomy (NCBI): domain Eukaryota; kingdom Metazoa; phylum Arthropoda; class Insecta; order Hemiptera; family Miridae; genus Adelphocoris; species Adelphocoris suturalis. The sequence goes on from CM061046.1 coordinate 21,154,834, forward strand.
CGTGAGACTCCTAAACCAACAAGAAGCGTTCAAGACCTCCAACACCCGTACCAAAGTCAATTATGAGATCATCGCATACAACAACACGATACACTCAGTATCGAAACTAACCCCTTTTGAACTACTTTACGGACACATAAACAACAGACCATTAGTAGAAATAGATTTAGATAAACTAATAACAAATAATTACCTCAACGAACACAAGGAAAAAACCAAGGCTCTTTATACTCACATGACAGACAAGTTCAAAGAACACAAAGAAAACCTGACCAACACGAAAAACATAGGACGAATAGACCCCCCAGAATTGCCACCCGAAGTTTTTGTCAAAACAACACAACGTCAAAGTAAGTCAAAACCCAAATTTAATAAAGAACAGTTAAAGGAAATTGATCCAATAACAAAAACAGCCCTCATACAACCCCGTCACCACAATACTAAAGAAAAAATACATTTAACAAACATCAAACCCCCACGGAAGTTCTATCAAACCAACGTGCAAAACGCTTGGGATGATCAAGCACCGCCCTCCGAAACCCTTGCCCATAAATACGGTTTGAAAATAACAAGACAAAACCTCCTTACCTTAAAACCAGGAAACTGGGTCGATGATATGATCATCAATTTCTATATGGAACTCTTGGACGAAAGGAGTCGCAATAATAGAAATTTACCCTCGACCCACTGCTTCAACACCTTCCTTTACCCTCTACTGAAATCTGGGGGCTACGACAGAGTAAGGAAATTCACGAGTAGGTCCGACATATTCGGAAAAGACTTTATCATCTTTCCGATCCATGAAAACAACCATTGGTCTTTGGTCATGGTAGACGTCAAAGAGAAAGAAATTAGGTACCTAGACTCCCTTTCTGAAAACAGACTCAAACTAGGAACAGCTAACAAAATCGCAATCGAAATCCTCGAGAACATCCAATCTTACCTAGCCTTCGAATACCTCGAGAAAAAGAATGTTATGCTCGATTCAGAAAACTGGAGAACCACCCTTCTGAGGACTGTCCCCCAACAAGAAAATTTCGATGACTGTGGTGTGTTTATGTGCCAATTTGCTAAAAAACTAACACATAAAGAAGCCCTGTCCTTCGAACAAAAGGATATTCCCCAACTTCGAGAACAAATGTGTTCCGAAATTTTAAAGGGTTCACTGTCCTAAAACTCCTTATCGATTTTCATTGTTCCAGGATCGTTCTCCCCCTTTTTCTCATGGCGACGTACGGAATCGAGGTTATCGATGTAACCTCAAACCCTGGGCTCATTGCAGTGAATATGAAACCCGCAAAAATTGTCAAGGGCTACCACACCCTTTCACACTATTACGACCTCAATCAAATTTTGGATCAACTCAACCTCCTGCGACTGACTTATAACGAAACTCTCAAAACATTCCACAACAGTTCCCACACCGCCGAAAAAACAATGATGCTCACAGCCACCGTAAACCACACCTTCAGACTTATAGACCAGAAACTAGACAATATCATAATAACTCCACCCAAAACTAGATCTAAACGGGGACTGATTAACGGGCTAGGCACGTTAGTAAAATTCATCACTGGTAATCTAGACTCCCGCGATGAGGAGAAATACAATAAAATCCTGAACCATTTATCAAACAAGCAAGAGGACCTTCAGGAGCAAATAAAGTCACAGTATTCTATCAACCAAGCAATATTAGAGAATTTTAACAAAACCATAGATACCATAGCACACAATAACCGCGTGATCATCAAAGAATTAAGACATCTCAAATATATAAACTTGGAGTTAGGACGAGTCAACGCAATTATCACTACACTAGAACACCTTCAAACGCTCCTCAACCTACTTCTAAGCGCTCTACAAGACATTGAAAACTCACTCACATTTTGCAAACTAGGAAAATTACATCCTAGCATAGTCGACTCTCGGGAACTCTTCACTGAATTACAAAGATTGTCCAAATTCTACGGCAACACGTTCCTAGATTACTCCAATAAAGCCCTGTTTGAGATTCAATCCTACATTCAAGTCCAATGTTTCGTGGGAAGTAGCGAAATCATTTACTTCTTAGATATACCCATTGTGGACCCAGAAAATTTCGATTTGTATTACGTGGAACCCTTACCAACACAGTTAGAAAACGCTCAAATAGTAACCATCATCCCAAAGAAAAAATTCTTCCTCAAATCCCAAACAAGCTCAAGAATCGTAGCATTACGCCACGAGTGCCCTACCGGTCACCTATCTCTCTGTCCAAGTCACCTAACATCGGAATTAGATCTACCATGCGAAATTCAATTCCTACAAACAGGTTCCAGCACTCAATGCAAGTACGTCAATCTTGACATCCCCACCAATTACGTGAACTTAATACCGGAAATCAACCAATACCTTCTTGTCTTCCCACACGGAGATACGATTCAAATTATTAATACAGACGGGACAGAAGTCCGAACCCTATACGGAATCCATCTCGCGAAACCAGGGACGGACCGATTAGTATACCATGACCAAACTTTGTTTGCCCCCCGAAAGGAACTGTCCGGCCGACCCCTGATCATGAACTCCATCAAACTACAATTACAACCCTCTCAATATCCGGAATCGGAAATTCAACTAAAAGGTCTCGACCTTAACCTAGTTCACATGCCCGATGCCCGCGCAATTCCCATCTCGTATTATGAGAAACTCAAAACACCCAGCTTTTGGACCATCCTCCTGTACTTATTCCTCGTGTCACTCGTCACATACATTATGACCCAGTACTACCGCCACAAAAGAAAAGTAAGGCTTTCCCCAAACCATCAGTAACCGTAAGTTATTGTGCAACATTACAATACAGAACAGTAGTACAGTACAATACAATACAGTGCAAACATCTGTAACCTAATTTCTGTAATTTGTAATCAAAAATCTGTTTTTCTCTGTATTATCATGTAATAGGTTTTAGGTTGTACTTTGTTATTGTACTAATTTTCATACTAGTATTTTTGTATTAATTTGTATTAATCTTGTATTTTTGTATTTTTGTAATTTTGTATTTTTGTATTAATTTTGTATTTTTGTAATAATTTGTACTAATTTTTTGTACCAATTTTCGTACTAGTATTATGTGGTAGTCTTATGATATTGTTATAATGGAGATGTGATGTAACGTAATGTTTGTAATATCATATTTGTAATAATACGGACTAACTTAACTTTGAAACTTTAAATTTTGAACTTTGAAACTTTTGAAAATTTTGTTAACCCCAAAATTTTGTCTCGGCAGGGAGGAGTTACGTACACACTAGGCGACACTAGGCGTATTGTAACAGCAAACTGCTGATCACGCATTACTATCCTATATAAACAGCCCGTAGGCGGCTCCAACCTCAGTCTTGTTCCGCCATCCGAACAATCTTCATCTTGTTTATTTCTCTCACCAAGTCCGTATCAAGTCCGTATTGTGTTATATTCCAATAAATCAGTTTTTAAAAACTCTACCAACGTGAGTTATTCTATTTTTTATATATATATATATATATATATATATATATATATATATATATATATATATATATATATATATATATATATATATATATATATATATATATAACTCGGCGCTCTGCTCCTCGCCGGTTAGCCAGGTACGTAAGGAGAGGGAAATTGGTAGCTTGAAATGTGAACATTTATCACATAAATCAAGCGCTTTCCAACGAGTGGCGAACGATTTTTATGCGATGAAAACTGCGGAAGTTTCATTCCCCTAACAACGGCTGGGTTGTACGTGAAAAACACTGAAATTGTGACACAATCTATAGCAACTACTCGGTTGTACGTGAAAATCATCGTTAATTTCGTCCCGGACGTTACATAAAAAATTATTGCGGGTCTTCCTAAGAATTGCATAGCAATTAATATAGGTATATGTATGTATACATATATAATTGATTTTATGCATCTTGGAAAGTGAAACAGAGAATTTTGAGTGGCGGGGAGGGTAACATTTTTCCCTTTGTCTATTCCCCAAACCAATTCAGCCATTACCCCAACCCGAACCAATACCCCAAACCAAGTCCAATTTACTATTTTCATAATTGAAAATAATAAACCAAAAAATAATGAAGCATTTATTAAATTCGATTTTTGGATTTTATGCATCTTGAAACGTAAAACAAAAAATTGATTGAGGGGAGGGAGGGTAACATTTTTTCCTTGGTCGATTACGAATTCGTTATTAAAAATAATAAACCAAAAAATAATTAAGCTTTTTTTTTTTTTTTTTTTTTTGAAGCCATTGCAACAATTCAATTTTTTCCCAAAATTTCTGAAACGACACGCTAAATATAATAATACAACTTAGCCTATTCCACGTTCATCCGTAACTTTCCTCTCAAACTAAATAATGGCCCAAAGTTCATCGAGTTTAACTTCGGAATTACGATTTGTTGAAACTGATCCTAGAAACTCGCCATCATATTCAATCGACCCCAAGGGGGTTAAGTTATTGTTCGGAAGTTCTCTTCTGCCCGGGAAATTCTAAAGTGCCTGGAAGGCAGAACCGCCCACGAGGAAGACCGCTGTCAATTTCAACTTGGGAGTTCCAGTTGTTGAACCCCGACGTGAATAGTGCGGAAGCCATAAAGTACGTCAGATGGCACAATAATCTTATCTTGTACAGATGGAAGTAATTATCACAATAATACCCTAATGGCTTTTGGAACACAATTTAATTACACTGAATCACATTTTGTGGCACAATTTGTTGTAAACATCATTTCTTATTGTTTTGTTTCTAGTTTTTAACCTCTTCTGAGAAACATTGTGCTATGAAATATCAATTCAACAATTTAAATTTTTATTAACCTCTTGAATTTATCGTGTTTTATTTTCTTGTTTTTTTAGTACTAATATAAAATTATACTAGAGGCCTGTTAGGGCTTGGAAAGCCCTAATCTAGTCCGTATAACAGTAATACCTAACAGGAACTCAGCACATTATAGTAACGATATAAGTCCTGTCTATTTGCGGCGTTATGTGACCTAGCGATGTTATTAAATGATTAAAAAAGAGCAAATACCGACCATAATGTACGTAATGTAATAAAATAAATATCACCAGTTGAAGAGGTCCTCGCCACTATGAGGCTAAACAAAAAGTTGAATCGGGGAATTCAGAATTCGGGCATGGTGATATGATGGTGTAATTCTATCTCGAGTCTTCTTCGTTTCTTTGTAAGCGTGTAAATCGGAATTATATATAAAGACCGTTCGGAATTATATATAAAGTCCGCTAAGTTCTTCAGTTTCAATTTCTTCGTTCAGAAATAACTCTCCTAGGTGTTAGTAACTACACTACGTTTCTTAATTACCGTGAATTTATGGCAACTGTTGTTACCGCCACAGCCTAATAAACAACTCTCGTTGATAAGGACCGCCTAGAACACGATCAAGGCGGGTATAGAGACGAACGGCGACACTTTTGCAACAAACTTGGGGCCGTGCTGATTCGAATGAGCAGTCTAACACTAAAATCGGACCGCGAAGTTCTTCACAATTTCAAAGACCGTTCGGAATTATATATAAAGAAGATAGCAACCGAATTTTTCTCAAATGTTTGTTTGATACCAACTATGCAACTCAATACAAAGAAATAAACCCGATATCTCTATATTATATTAAAAAAGAGAAAAATGTTCAAATTGTTCTAAATATTCAAACCATTGCACCCATTTCCATGTGAGTGAGCGCAATTTGACGACCAAGCTCCGGAATTATTACACTACGGCTATGTTACAATCCTCTTTCTCCTTCATCGAGCAATCGGCTTTCCCTAACGACATCACCCGTGTAAACAACTTCGGTCTTTTTCATTCAAACGCTATTTTCTCTCAAAACTTCCGTATACATTTTTTATTTTATTTTTTTTTTTTTAGTAGACCGTTGGAAAGCTGAAAGTTTGAGAAAGTTTTTCCCGAAGAGCGTCCGCGGAAAAACTTCCATACTGAAAGCAGAAAAACGAAGAAAAATCGACAATTTTTACATTCTTCTCTTCAAATTTTGAACATTGGCCATTTTCCCCACTAACTCGAACTAATAAAAAAATTGGAATTTACATGAAAGATAGGAAATTTAACGCTCTTCCAACGGTATCCTCTGATTTCAGAAAACTCCGAAAATTGGGGAGTTACAGCCGTATTTGTGATGGAAGGTCGAAAACACGAAAAAAAACCTCAAAAAAGAAATAACTCGGAAAGGAAGAATCCAAAAAATAAAAAAGTATGGAGGCTCGTTTTGTTGCAAATTACTTGTAGAATCGACCCGTGGATTTCTGCCCCGCTGAAGTGTAGACGCCCTATATAGTATGTACACAACCTCCCTCATCGACTTTGGATATCATAGTGAGGTGAATTAAAGAGCCTTGTAGAATAGTAACACGTAGCGATATTTATTCATGAATGAATACATGGGCTTAGTATGCCCTATTTATAGGTACCTCTCTAGGAGGACAGGTAAATCTCTAGCGCCCAGTCGGAATACTTGATATTAGGGCCAATCAGAGGCCACCATATGAGGGTATGTACCCTACGACCCTGTACAATAAGCCAACAGGCTTCCGTGCTGGGGGCTCAAAACCCCCGCCCTGAAAGTTTTCATCTACATCTACATCTACCCTACGACCCTAGTGGTCATAATGTAAACTATTTTTAGTTGTGTCTAGGGTAGTGAAGAGTTCACATGTAGTGGGTAACTGCCTAGTATAATACATAGGGTTTGATGTTCACATCACATATATTTGCATCCTTACATTCATAATGTTGGTGGAACGGGGGGGGGGGGGGGTTTCACACGAATTTATTATTAAATCCATTTATTGATCAGAATAATTATTACATACAAAAGATACGTTCGTAACAAAGAAACCTTATAAATACTGGCTCAAAGCGCGGTGATTTTCACGTAGTCTATTTGCAGTTCTGAGTCCTTGCCGCCATTAGTTTGCCATGATGGCAACCATTCTTTGCGTTTCTCCCAAAAATTTAAAAGTGCCTGGAAAATTTGAAGGAGATATTAGGTATATCCATGATGAGCCATCCTCAATCTCATGCATCTAGACTGATTGAACTATGTATTATCATGTTTTGGTCTATAGGAGTCTCAGAGATGCGTTAGTACCCACGCGATTTATTGTCCCCACTCTGTTAAATTCCAATGTTGCATATTTTTTAGCTTTTCAGCGTCTGCCTTATATAACAAGCTTTATAAAAAAGGCCTTCTGCCCTTAAATTGGTTTTTTAATTTGATTTCCAAAATTTTATTTTCAAATACTCATAACTTTAAATTCGATTATTAACAACAACAAAAAGAAAACTATAAGTAAGTAGATATTTTACATTTCTGAATATTAATCTCCCTGAAGAAGCCCCAGTTCCTGGGGAGAAACATTGGTGTTTAATTAAAAAACCAATTTAAGGACAGAAGGCCTTTTTTATAAAGCTTGTTATAATCTGAACTGTCCGAATAAAGAAACGTTATCTGCCTTATATATTCTCATCCCTGTACTTTGAATACCTAATAAGTATACATTCAATTAGTGGTCTTCGCTTCATCTCGATTCAGAAAAATATTGAATATCAGAGTGTATTTCCTTGCCAGCTCACCAAGGTAGCTGAGGCCTTGTAATTTCGGATGGTGATGAAAAACTCTCTTCCATACCTCCACCAGTAAAAGAATGCTAAAACTATTGCACCATATTTTATTGGGTGAATTTAATCCTCAAGATGCACCAATTATTATTATTCGAGAAAATAGATTGATAAAAGTAACTCTTAAATAGTCTGTCTATACCATAAATTAATTATCAAAGAACAAATTTTTCGACAAGGAAGTTCCGTCGTTATTAGGTATACGATCTGTTTCGATTCATAGTTTCAATGGACATCGACTCCTCACGTTCGCGTTCATGTTGTTATGTATTGTCAAAACAACATGGCGAGGAGTAATGTCGGCTAGCCGTTCGTATTATTTGGCTAATTTACTAATTTTCAAACTTTAGGTGGTTGTGAGTACTGAGTGGCTTACTCAGTGAGCACTGAGGCTAATCTAGAATAACTTTGGGACCAGCAAATCAAACGGTAAAATATAATTTCGGATTGCATTGAATTTATGTTTTATGACTGAGAGGTATGGGAAACGTCAAGGGATTTACTTTATTCTATGAGCTGAAAGATCTCGCCGATAGTTTTCCAACAAGATTCAATATGACGATACTGGAAAACTGGAAGCGGCCGAAACAGCACTATGAAGGCTAAATGACATCATTGCGGAGAGGGGATCCTCAGCGCCAGCCAATGACGACAATAATTCAGTTCATTTCTATAGGCTTTCTATTCAAACTGTTTGAAGTTGTGAGCTGAAATTTTGCAGTCGGGTTTCAAGGGCGCTAAATCTGAATCATAGATTGAAAAATGAGAAATTCCAACACACGTATATGACCCTGTATGTAAATTTTAGGCAATAGAAGCACATAGTAAATTATTGACGAGCAATCATATTATCGTAAATATAGAGACAGCGGATCTATATATAAAGGTGTCCCAGATAACTACCCAACTTCCTCAATACACGGGTTAGAAGAAAATGGTAATGGTAACTCCCCCTTTTTTCCCCATTGATCTCAAAAATATATTTTTGAGCACGTGCGCATGAGCAAAACCTTGTTGTTTCAAGTTACAACCCCACTTCTTTATTGCATACACAAACTTTACGAAAATTTCATGAAGAAATGACCGTTGAAGTGCGACTATTTAGAAATACTGAGTTTTTGAAGATGTTCAATTGCCACATGTAAAACATTATTTTGGGGTATTTTTTCATCACGTGATGATGTTCATTTATTGATATTTGCAACACCAATTACGGAAAACACCAAACATAACTTTTCCAAATTCATATCCACACTGCGCAAAACGTACTAAAATGTCGATTTTTTCCCGGTGGTTTCCCTTGTTGGTGTTGCAATTATCAATAAAGGAAGATCATTGCGAGGTTCAGCGTGCCTAAATACGGTCAAAAACTGTTAAAATCATAATTTTTAGCAGAGATTTATTCAAAACAAAATTATCAACTATTAACTAGGACATTAAAACATTTTTGCTCAGAATTATGCTGAAAAGCGTACTTAAATTTCCCCAGTATTTGCTGAAAAATATATAAAAACCGCAAAAAGAAACCTAAAAATCATAATTTTTTTTTCGAATCACCGGGCTTCTATTTTTTAGAGTTTTTTCTTGCCCTAAAGTTGGTTTTTAACAATTTCTTTCTCAAGAATACGATCGAATTTCAATACAATTTAACATATTATAATACCATAGATAATTTAGTCAAGAAAATTCGCTCATACGGTCATGCTGTGTGACTGGAACTTTTTTTTACTCTTAAAAAAGTCTTATTTTACAAGATAAACTTCCTCAGTCAATACATCCTGAGTATGGATTGTATACATGTTGTGTACATATACACCATAGTGCCTGCGAACTATGGATAGGTATCGATACTCAATTTTTCAAGTAAATCGATTTTTTCATTTCCAAAATCGATTTTTAAAGCCTCCAATACAATTGGGAATCGATTCACTCACAACAATCGATATTTGTAAAAATTGAGCTTAAATTTTTCTAAACAGATTTTTAAGAAAATTAATGAAAAGTGGCTATGGTTTGTTTTTCTAACCCTACACTTTTTGTAGACACTCTGCAAATATAATACAGGTTTATTATTTCTGCTTTAGTGCTTATTATTATTTTCCTTGTGTTTTTCCACGAAGATCCTGGTTAATCAATGGTTATTAAGGAACCTAAGGAAAATGTTAATCTAATTATAACCACGTCGACGTATACATTTGCTGGAAGAAATTTAATAAAATAAAATAGAGTAAAAGTTTTTTTAATACAGTTTTGTGCATAGAGAAATAATTATTGAAAGTTTTTTTTTTTTTACTATGGCTAGGTACATATTAGTTGTTTATCAACTCGATTTTAAATTCCAAATTTAAATGTCATTATTTCATAGATAATTATTAATAAATAAGGTGGATTGGGGATTAGACAGGAGAAATCATGAAAACTTCATCAACTTTCATGAAACTTCATGGGTAATTTTATGTAGTATAAATCGTTAATTCTACGTTGCAATTTTAAAATAGATTTTTGAAAAATCAATTCTATATTCGTCACCGATTTTTAGAATATCAATTTATTAGGTCCGATTCCGAATCGATTAAAAAAACGCTGCAAATTATTTCACAAAGGTTTATTATTTTTTCAATTTAGTTTTAGTTGGCTTGCGTACGTCATAAGGCCCGTCCAGACTCCTCGGCGTGTCGTTTTCCTATCTATTCAAATAGTTGTTGCCTTAATAATATCATTATCTAAGTACATATGAAAAGTCGAGAAGATATGTTATTAAATATGCGTAGGAAAAGCATTGGTATTAACACACAAATACCCTTTCCATTTGGATTTAAACTCCATCAAAACGTCAGTAGTTAGCCCCATCATAGTAAGTAAGTGCCTACCTACTAAAATTTCATTAGGCTAGAAGTAAAAAAAAAAAAGGAAACGGTAAGAGAAAATACGCATTTTTGAAAGCTTGTTATGAATCGGAAATCTCGGTAATGGATAAGGAGCCGAAGGCGTTTGGTTGAGAAGGAATTTGTTAATTTATAACTTCCGTTCACGAGAAATTCTTGTGTTCTTGTGTTCAAAAAACATGTGTTCATTATTATATATATTACATTTCTGTGCATAAAAAAACACATGCATGATTTAATTTTCAAGTTGTGGCATAATAACGTCGGGTTAGAAGTAAAAGTATAGTACATATATTAGTATAGTATGTATATAGTAGTAGTATATTGTGCGAAAATCAATTTAAAATTTCAAAAGTTAGTTTAGTAAATATGATAATAAATTATTTTCTTAGGTTGGATACATAGTTTGAAGATATTGATCACCAATAATAACAACAGTTAAATAATCATAATATTCTGCATTTGATTTTCCCACGTGTTGAATTTGTGACTTGGGTACTTTTACCTCTAACTCCACGATAATTTCCTGAGTTTAAATCCAAATGGGAAAGGTTTAAATCCAAATGGAAAAGGTTTAAATCCGAATAGAAAAAGTCTAAATCTAAGTGGAAAAGGTCTAAATCTAAATGGAAAAAGTTTAAATCTAAATGGAAAAGGTCTAAACCTACATGGAAAAGGTTTAAACCAAAATGAAAAAGGACTAAACCTAAATGGAAAAAGTTTAACTCAATTCGGAAATGCTATATTCATGCCTCGAAGGAACGCTGTACCCACCTCATGGTGCCGCGGCGCCTCCTCTCACTCCACCCCCCGCTCACCCCCCTCACCACCCACCGTGACCCCCTGCCAAGCGTGCCATGCGTGCGTCTAATACGTCTAACACTTGAAGTCTCGAAAATGACACTTTTTCGCCCGTTTTTGGCTCATAGCATCTATGCGAGTAAAGCGATCGGGATGGTTAAACGTTAGGACCAACTAGACCCCAAATGGAGTCTATGTGCGAAAGAACAGGTTTTTAAAGTAAATTCTTAGGCCTTTTATGGCCCGGACGGCGAACGGCGGACGGCGAACGGCGGGCGGCGGACGGACATTTCAAATTTGGAATCTACGCACCTTGAAACGTAAAGTGACAAAGTTTAAGGGGGGGTTATAAAAATTTTTTGCTACACGATCACATAGGCTTATTATTGGAAATAATGAACCAAAATCGGTTTTCTAATAACAATACCTATCCTTACTGCGAACTCTGTTCTGATTCTCACCTTTGCTTGATGATCGCGCCATGGTTTCTGGGTTCCATCACTACGACGGCTTCCGTCTTTAAAATGTTTCAATCCTCCGACAGAAAGGCCAATATTTAGATAAAACTGAAACAGAGAGAAACCATGCAGGTAGTATTTGTCATTGTTATTTTCCGTTTTCGATACTCGTATCCGTATTCGGTATTGTATACTAATGGTATACAATACCGAATACACACGGAAAAACGCTGCAAATCATTTCACAAAGGTTTATTATTTTTTCAATTGAGTACGATCGTAGTTTTAGTTGGCTTGCCTACGTCTTAAGGCCGGTCCAGACTCCTCGGCGTGTCCTATTTCGAGTTGCCACAACCTATACTTCTGTGAATATATACGCATGTTTATATTTCTCGATTTGAGCTCCTATCTATTCAAATAATTATTGCCTTAATAATATCATTATCTAAGTACGTACGAAAAGTCGAGAGGATATGTTATTAAATATGCGTAGGCATAGCATTGGTATTAACACACAATTATGACCTAGAAAAAAATATATATTCATGCCTCGAAGGAACGCCGTACCCACCTCATGGTGCTGCGGTGTATTACGAGTATATGGGTATAACACGTAAAAGTAATAAATATCCATTCTCCTACACCCCTCTGCTACGCCCCTGGTCACCCCAGACACCACAAGGTGCCGCGGCGCCTCCTCTCACTCCACCCCCCGCTCACCCCCCCCCCCCTTCAACACCAACCGTGACCCCCTGCCAAGCGTGCCAGGCGTGCGTGCGTGCGTAAGTCTCACTCAAACCTCGAAAAAGACACTTTTTCGCCCGTTTTTGGCCCATAGCATATATTCAAGTAAAGCGATCGGGATGGTTAAACGTTAGGATCAACTAGACCCCAAATGTAGTCTATGTGCGAAAAAACGGGTTTTTTAAGTAAATTCTTAGGCCTTTTATGGCCCGGACGGCGAACGGCGGACGGACATTTCGAATTTGGATTTTACGCACCTTGAAACGTAAAGTGACAAAGTTTGAGGGGGGGTTATAAAAATTTGTTGGTATACGATCACATAGGCTTATTATTGGAACTATTAAACCAAAAGGGGGATTGTCACTTTTAAATTCGAAATTGAGTAAAAGCTGGTAGCAACTTGTCTAGGGGTTGTAGTTTCACCCTAGAGGACCAAACATGTGAAAAACGAGGAGGAAGTGGGTCAAATAACCATGTGCGAACTAGAAACTACACGGAAAAAGTGGGGAATGTCGGTTCATCCACTGAAAGAACAATGAAGGTTTCAAAAACACGGTAAGAAGGGGGAATGTGTCACAGGCGTTTGTTCTTTACTCGACCGATTCGTGTGACCGTTCATTTTAACCTTCCATTCTGATTCAGATCTTTCCAACTTTTGCCAGTGCGTGGTCCCTTCATGAATCAGTGGCGGTGTTTCAAATAAAAATTAATGGACGCAGAAGGGAACAATGATAAAAATGCCCCAAACAAAACCTAATCTCTTATAGAAAAAACGAATGAATACCGGTAATTCACGAACTACTGAGCATCGGGATTCCTATGATTATTGAGAAGTATAACGACCTTCTTCTCCACCTTTAAATATCAATAATATGCGTCAATTCTACTGGGATCAGGAGGTGGTGTTCCAAGCTTCCATAAAAATATTTAAAAAAATAAAAATAAAAAGTCTGAAAATTTGGGTGTGGCACATAGCATTCTATATTTCATAGCGATTTCCTTTGGTTGGGGGAAATAGTAATTCAAGATGCTGCGTAAAACGTCTAAATTTCTCAATAAATAAGGAAACGAGAAAATAATGCTTTATGTAACTTTCTTTTGCGCATGCGCATAGTGACGTATTGATTCGAGAACAGTGAAACTGAGAGGGGACCATCTGCAGCCTAACCCGCAAATTCTCTGAAAATGTCATCAAAATCTGACTATAGTTGTGGAAATTAAGTATGTTAGAATCTAACATTCGCGCAAGCACAGTAGCTAATAATGATATTATTGTGTTGAAAAGTAAATAGAATAAGTAAATTGTCTTCTACCAACTATCTTCCGAATTTGTGCAAGATCAGTTAATTAGGAAACGAGAAATACTGCTTCACGTTTGGGTATGCGCACAGTGAAGTAATAATTGTGAGCATTAAGTGCGAGTGGATCATTTTCAGCCTAATCTTGAAATTCCCTGAAAATTTCATCAAAATCAGATGAAAACTATGGAAATTGAGCTTGTTACAAGCATAATATATTCGTGCATGCGCCACAGCTACTAATGACGTATCATGTTGACATTGATATGGAATGGTCAAATCGTCTTCTCCCAAATGTTTTATTGGTTATGAATTTCTTGCCTTGTCCATATGATGTATTGATGTTTGAGGGTTGAGATTTTTCAGAGGCGTCTCAAATCAGTGGCGGCTCCTGTCTTGAAACTCAGGGGGTGCACAGAGATCAACAAGGGCTATCGCGGGGACGGTAGAGGTGCTTTTATACTAAGTACGTACACCGGACACGAGAAATGTTCTCAAACGGAAGACAGAAATTCTGAAAAACTCAACCATCAAAGGAGTTAACCCAAGGAATGATCGTATACCCGCCCAGCAAGAGCCATCGTGGAGGTGAAAGCAAATCTTGCCATGGAGGGGAGGGAAAGGGAGAGGAGAGGTTCATGGGGAAAGAGAAGGGTTAGTCATCATCTAGATAAATAATGGGGAGTATAAAAATAAAATCTATCACATTTCTTTTTGATTTTCAAAGTTTGCTTTAGTCCCAGTAGTAGCAAGGGGCGGCCAGCATCGCGAATCCTGCACTTTTCTTCTATTGACAAATGGGACCAGTTGATGAACTCAACTGAATTATTCATCGTAAAAGTATCTACTCAACACTCAATAACTTCAAAAAATCGTAACACTAAATGAAATAACCCCGGGAAAAATAGAAGTGTTACTGATAAAAATGATAAGAAGAACGGATAGTCGCTACCTAGCGGAAGAGCATGCCCCTACGTATGCTCATCTCTGGATGTAAAAGGCTCTCTGATAGGTCAATCTCACATGCCCGCTTCAATTCAAACTGAAAATCCTCAGTTCGGAGATAGGCGGTCCAGTCTGAGGTTGAGCACTTAAGGCTTGTTTTCCTAGCGACAGGTTTTTTGCGCAGCAGGAACCGAATTTGCCTGAAAAACGTCGGCAGGAGCATGAAGTATATTACGCTGCGTAAAAGTTTTTTCCAAGCGCTGTGTTTTATCTGTTCAGTTGCCGTTGAATTGTGTTGAAGTTAGCACGTGTTTGAAGACATCAGCCGGCGTCAGGTCTTCTAGATAATTAAGTTATCAGTTTGTACTCACCTCAAGCAAACTGCCAGTCTGATCTCCACTGGTATGCTCTCTCGTAGTTGAGTCGAGCGTTTCTCAATTTTCGGACCAACTAATTTCAAAAAATGATAGAACTCATTTTTTATCATGCGGAAATACATGACGAAACGCTCTTCGTCCTCCACCAATTCGAGCATCAAAGTTGAAAATTCGCCTCAAAGGCCCCGCGTGCTGTTGATGGGATGCACCCATATCCTTGATGCTGCTGCTGCAGCACAGGCGATTGCCATCCCAGCACTTTCTTCCTCATCCACGTCAAGCAAGTCGAGAAGTTCTTGCATTGTCGAAGATTACACATCAACTGAACACACCTTCCACCCTCGTTTGAGCGCGATATCCCAGCATCACGTCCATCACCCTCACGTCACGTCAGCAAAGTGTGAACCTGTGGGCTCATCTCTGACGTGGTCTGTCGCTGCCTGATCATGCCTCATCCCACGTCACGTCAGCGTAGTCTGTTTTCAGCTTTATAGGAGCTCATCTACATCCTACCTCGCACATTCCTTGAAAATGTAATCTAAATTGGATGAAAACTGTATAAATTAAGCTTGTTACAAGAATATACGGACACGCGGACAGACAGACACGGATCGAAAGTTGTTCTGATTGTTCTAAAGCGTAAAATTTTTCAACTCTACCTATATGTAGACGCGGAAGAATATAACAAGAAGAATACGAGCTGAAAGGAAAATAATGAAGCGTTGTACAGTGTAAACGGGGACATTCCCTTTTTTTGACAATTTGATGTTGCTTTTTGTCAGACAGAGAAAAACTGAGAAAATGGTACCAATCGTCTACAAATAGCATGAAACGGGAAAAAAAACGCAAAATTTCATGATTATAATCAATGTACAGACAGACATACTTGTACGGTTTCGATTCGGTCCCAGAAGCTCAGCATCGATTTCGATCAATCATAAAGGGTAGCATTTAAGGGTTGCAATGCTTAAAAATTGAAATCTCAAAACTTTCAAGATAACAGTTTATTCTGATTGTCATTGATATTTATCATCCAAAAGAATCGAATGAAACCACCCAGATCGTACGTTTTTATCAACGTAAATTTTGATCAAGTTCGTGATTCAATTTTTGAGTGTCACTATTGATATACTTTTTGTGAGTGATACCCTGCTGTAAAAATATAAGTTTAACGTTTTATAGCAGTTTTTGCCATTTTTAGCGATGTTTTAAGTACGTTTCTTGAAATCTGAGCAATTTAATGTACTCAAAAAGTTCTAGCCAATGAACTCATCCTATCATTTGGAAAGCTTGATTTTTTGTTTTGAATGGTAATACATGCCCTTACATCTGAAAGAGCGTTCAAATCTCGGATTCGTTCCGTCAAAACAGATTTAACCAGTTTTGCTTTTTCATGGCGTGCAAAGTACGAACTAGGTGTTGTTTGATAAGGCAGTTAGATAATATGTAATCGAGAACTCACTTCTTGGTCAAAAGGCGCTATGTTCGATCCTTTGTCCCAAATTTTCTTTTGGCTTGGGTCAATTTCAACTCCCATAGTGGGATATAATTTACGCCCTTGTGGACATAAAGCCACTCCGGGTATGTCATCCACCTGGAATTTCAAGTTGTCTAGAACAAAATTCATCAAGTCATTAAAAGATACGGAAATTCTGTCCATTCTCACATTTAGTAGAATGGGGAAATTTGGGATCCTTGGGACATTTTTAACATTCTAAATTTTCAAGTAACCGGTTTGTGACTTACCACAATTTTGGCAAATCCTACTTGAAACTCCTTATTTCACCTATCTCTTCAATTATTTTGAACATTTAAAAAACAGTTTTACTACCAGAAATTTCAAGAAAACAAGAGTAACTTTTTTTTAATCCCAAACATCCCTTAGGGCCGGTTTATGGATAAGAGGGATTTATCTGAGGGGTAGCGTTATCCTCCAGATAACATAATAGGGGGTGTTTAAAGTTAAAGTTATCTGGCGTTTTAATTTATCTGGTCCCTGGATGACTGGATAACAATTATAACTGGAGGTTAATGATATACCTAGAGCTTTCTAACCTCAAACAAGTTTATTTATTTACAAAAATCTTATTTGAATCTCGTTTGATTGTCTTTACTGTTGTACCTTCCAATGAAATGGATATTTGGGGATTTGTCTTCAAGAGCGAAGATTCTATCGTTGCATAATTCGTTCGTTCGTAAAAAAGAAAACCCGGTGTAGATCACCTACTAATATGGGACGAGTGCGTATTTTTATTGAGGTTTCGGTATTTCTCTCTCTAGAAATGAAGCAAATGGCAAAAATGTGGTGGTTCCTTATTTGCCGAGCTTGATAGCCACTGTTGTGTTGTGGACGTCAGACCCGGTTTTTTTTTTATAGTCCATCCATGAAGAAAATGTAGCTCCTACTCTACTCTGTGGTAGCTCCATGTGTAAATCGCCCTTATTTTGTCGCCTACAAACACCAATGAGGATGCTAACAGCGCTATCTGCCAGACAGAATTGTAATGAACTTAGGCGCCCCGTGGTGCAATGGGGGGCCTAAATCCACACTCATAGATAGAGAGGGGTGTGACAGTACCATAAGAGATACAACTCGTACTAATAGCATATATGCTACGTTGGGAGAAGATTGGTTTTCCAGATCATGGATCACCCCTCCAACGCCAAACTCAGCCTTTCAAGAACACGAGAAGAGGCGTATGACGCCCGTTGTTTTCCAACGGAGCGACGGCAGCGCTTTCTCTGGGATTCTGACGGGAACTCTGTCACAGAATTTATCTGAGGGATAATTTTATCCGCTAGGTAATTCGACATTGATAAACGACTCACATTCATTATCTGGAGTATAGCGCTATACTCAGTATAGCTATCCTGCAGTTAATGTAGATAATTGATAAACCGGCCCTTAGTGCGGGATGCTCACATCGCCTATTTCAACAATTTTTTTTTTTTTTTTTTTTTTTGGGTTCTAGTGCCAAAAATATTGACCCCGTGTATCATCTTTTTTCAGAATGGACTCTCTGGACCTTTCATCATTGATAATATGGGATTAATTTGTCTTTCGTGTTTTTCATGTTTTCCGGATTATGACATTTGAATAGTGAGACTTACTCTGTTTTCGTAGATTAATAATAGGAAAAAACTCCCCATCGTCTGAAAACGCGCCCTTTTCCGATCAAAATAATTTAAATATCCCTACCTTGACACCGAAAATTCCTATTCAGCACCCTCGAAAACAAGATGTTGAAACGGTATTTACAGCCCTCAATGAAATTTACCTCCCCTCTTTCATGAATCTGTAAAAATATAAAATCTGAGCCACAGCTAACTGAAAAAGGAAGACCAAAATAAGAAATCCATACTCGCATTTTTAATTATATGTGAGGCCATACAAATCCAACCTAAGTAACGATTTTAAATCGCTTAAGTCAAATATAGTGAAATTTAACAGGGACCAAGATTTCTTAAGTTTAAAACTGATTTTCAACGCCATTCTTTGTGATACTACGTTTTTTAATTTTTTTTATCTCTTACAATTTATGCTGCTTGGAGCAATGTTTGGAAAGCTTTTTAGTTTTTATTTTGCACACTTCTATATTCCTTCACTCTTCTGTATCTTCTTCAAAGTCATCCTTTTTAACGTGTATTTGTTTCTGGCAATAAACCAAAATTTTTTATCTTGTTTCAAGAATTTACGCCGCCCGGATTATTTATGTTTGAAATATTATGTTTTTTATAATTGAATTGATTTTCATAGGTAAAATACGTGTTTTAAAAGGATCAGAAGTATTATTTCGTTATCTAAACGCACAGTCGTGGGACTTTTGGACAGTGGCGGGATGTTTGGAACTCCCAAGCATCCAACCCTCCTTGTGTCCCAATCATCCGACGACAACGAAATTTTTTCGAAGTTCTATCACTACATAACATGAAAAGTTGGAGGTAAAATAGTTATGGGGATGCTAACTAGGATGTCCTCTAAGGCTGGACAAATAAATGGATTAAAAAATTATTCGTCACACGACCCTCACGAGCTTCATTTAAAACAGGGATGTCCACTAGCGAAGGCACAACAACTGAAAATGGCAATCTGATCCAGGCAACGTGATAAAAAGGTCACAAAACACGATGAAGGTTTATTTTTTCATCAAAGCGTTTGTAAATAACCAATATTCGAGATCCTAAACTCATTCGCGTCCCATATCTTTTCACTACCCAAGGATCCCGACTTTCCCCTAATTATAGTATAGTAATTTTTAGTCCAATTTATTCAGTGAAATAGATATATATATACAGAGTGGCCGAAAAGTCCCTTTACACAATTTGTTATTACGTTTACACTGTTATAAACGGAAACGACGGCTGATACTGACACGTGTGGGGTAAGGGCGCAGTGGTGGGAGAAAGTGAAACCCCTCCCCCGCCTCCACCCCGCCACGAGGGCTCAGCCCAAGGTCGCCGACGCCCCCTCAGTCTCAGTCCAAATCTGAGCCAGACAAGATGGCGGACACCAGTGTGTTTAGTGTCGAGGAGCGTTTGGTTGCTTCTGTGTGGGTGCATGAGCGTCCTCACAACAGAAAAACAATGGAGGAAATCATGAATGACTTTGCAGTGCGGTTTGGGAAACCTTCACCGTCCCGGCAAACATTAATAGCGTGGGAAAAGAAGGTGTTTGCAACGGGATCCGTTCTCGACGCGCCCAGAAGTGGACGACCGATTACTCGAGTCGAAACCTGCGCTGCTGTGGAAGCTTCCGTTGCACGTTCGCCAATGAAATCCACCAGTTATTTTGCAGCAGGATGGTGCTCCGCCACACTTTGCGCTGAGTGTTCGCCGCCGCCTGAATGAACTCCTGCCAGACCGATGGATTGGACGAGGATCTGCGAACTGTCCTGCCCCAATGCCCTGGCCTCCAAGGAGCCCCGACCTGACGACAGCTGACAACGCACTGTGGGGTTTTATCAAGGAAGAGGTGAGGAAACAGCGGTATGTCACAAATGACGAGCTGAGAGAAGGAGTAAGGGCGGCGTTTGGACGAGTCACACCCGAGATGCTGCGACGAATGAGTAAAAGAACATGGCGTCGAATCAAGCTGTGCCGAGACCACGGAGGTATGCACACCGACGTTTTGGACTAATTTTTCTTGTTCACTATTAAGTAATTGTCAATAAATTTGTGATTAACAAAAATTCTAATGGTTTTACTTATTACCTATAAAACTTATATTCAGTGTAAAGGGACTTTTCGGCCACTCTGTATATATATATATATATATATATATATATATATATATATATATATATATATATATATATATATATAACTTAATGTAGCGGATAAAACTTGAGTGCGAGCACTCAATATGATGCTTAGTATCGTGATGTGTCTTCCACAAAACCCTTTCCCTATCTTGACTATCCTATCCTGGAAGCTAAATTTATTCATATAGCATTGAGTTTATCATTGCAGAGTTATTTTACCTGGAGTCCAAATCAGTGTGTAGTTATGAAACCCACTTCCCCATCCTTGGGGATTCATATTGGTAATTACCCTTGTCTTTGGAATCCTACCGACGATTTCGACTCCCATCTCCAGGCGGCTGTAATTATACATACATAATTAAGTATATGTACCTATATACTTGTCAGTGAATCCTTGGGTCAGTTAAACTTACTAAATTTCAATATTTTCGAATGAAAGTAAATTAGCTCTTCTGAAATATATTTCCATGGTTATACGTATAATTCTAATAATAGTGGTAATAACATAGTTCAGATCAGGACCCGTATCTTCCTCTTGAATTTTAATTAAATTCCCTTCTGAGATGAATGAAAATTGTTACACTAACAGTTCTTTCATGCAGCATGATCGTATGAGCGAATTTTTGTAAGTTATCGTATTGTATTATTTTCAAATTAGAGATTTTTGAGTGCGACGAAATTGTTAACTAATAATGTCATAGCAAAGAAACTAATTCCAAATAGTAATCCGCTATTTTGGATTGTTGGCCATTTTTTTGCAAATTTCAGTGATTTTTCCAGCATATTTTTTGAAATTTTACCAAATTAATGTGCTCACGAACTGATTTTTTCATTTGAAATCTTGATTTTTTGGCGCAAGAACGGAATTTTTATCTCAATCCTAAATAGAGTTTTCGTATGGAATGACACACACACACACACACACACACACACACACACACACACACACACACACACACACACACACACACACACACACACACACACACACACACACACACACACACATATATATATATATATATATATATATATATATATATATATATATAAGTAGTATCCGAATATTCATCCTGGACCACCGACTTCAATCTCTGTTGAAAATGCTTTCTCTGTTAAATCTCTGATAAAAATGATTCCGACTTCAATCTCTGTTAAAACTGATTTTGTGCTAAACCCTGTTAAAAATGCTTTTCTGTTAAATCCTGTTGAAAATGCTTTTCTGTTAGACCCTTGATAAAATTTTTCATCACAAAACATCAGAACACATTTTTTATCACAAAACATCAGAACCAGTGACTTTTGGGGGGGTATGTTAAAAGAATAACTTTTATAATAAAAATGGCATCGATCGAAATTTATAAAAAAGCAGCCAAAAAAACTAACTACTCGTCGTTTAAAGATTTGGATAAGGGGGATTACGATCTCTTATCAAATTGTATACAAAATACGGAATATGGTGAAACTGTTGTTGTTACTATTAATACTGAAAATGGTGAATTAAATTTATTTTTACCCAAGACAATTTCTGGTCGACTTCTTGAACATGTTAGAAACGACCCGAAAAATCACCCCAAAAAACTTATTTATAAAGGAATTGATAAAAAGACAAAGGCTTTTCTGATTGACTTTGAGTAAATATTATAATTTCTTTATCGTTTATATAAAGAAAATCTTTATATAAATAACCCTTTCCCTCCAATCACCACAAATTCATAAAAAAATCATTTTTCTATCCTAAAAAAATGCCATAAAAAAATACTATGTTTACATAGTATTTTTTCAGAAAGAGAATTGTAAAGTTTCCTTAAGAACTTTTTAATGAACACAGCTCATTAAAAATAAAATCTCCTTTATACCCCCAAGCATTCTGAGCTTTAGCAAGCGTAAAAATTATCCTCAAACTGCTTCTTCAGTATAGCTTTATACACAATATAAGCCACTTTTCTAAGTTGATGTTCAGTGGCATTTTTAGGAACCTTAATATTTTTTTTATTAAGGAATGCCTTTACTTCCTCCTTTGTACGGAGTGGTGGTTTACCATCGACACCAAATAAACCTTCTGTAAGCATCAATTTACTAAATCTATACTCCTTCAATTCATGTAAAATATTCTCTAGTGCGTAAACGTTTTTTTCATAAAATTGAAATTCAGGTGTCTTTACAAACTTCCAGAAACCTCCATGTTCTTTACATAAATCTAATGCTTCGTCGTCTAAACCCATATCTCTTTATTTATTATAGAAAATATTTTTTTTTTTCCGGGACCCGTCGATCTTCATTAAAACATATTGAACAAGGTTGTTCTGAGATAATGGACTGATCTCTTTGAAATAGTGCTGGATGCGCCATCTACCGTTTGAGGGGTTAGTTAATTGAGAGGCGAGAGAGAGAGAGAGTGTCCGGGGGGAGGCGAATTCTTATCAGACCGGTTACATCACCCCGAGCCTGGTCCTCCCCCTCACTGACCTCATTCAGCCTTGGAATTTACTATCCAAGACTGTGGAACGTGTTTCTCATCTCAACTGGTCGCTTTGGTGCAGTGGTTAGCATTCTCGCTTCATAAGAGAGACATCGGGGGATCGCTGCCCGTCTCAAACCGAGAAATTTTTTTTTCCTATATAATGAGGATACACTCTCGACGGGGTTTTAGACTTCATTATTAGCTGATGGGCCCTTTAAGCTGATAATTAATCTAATCCCACCTCGACGGGAGTGAGAGTCGACCTTATCGTCAAAATCTCCTTCCTTAACTGTTCTGCTCTTAATTTCTACTTAAAAACAGCAAAAACCGAAACTTCAACGTAACTGAAAAGCCAAGTTGAAATGACTCATGGACTTGAAACTCCATCGAAGTCGTGCAAGGTTGCGCCATTCAAAGATCCCCTCTTATAAACAGAGGTAGAGATCGTTCAGGAATGGATGCTGTGTAGAAATTAAGAAGCCAGAGAATGTGCGGTTAAGTTGGGACATTTTGCTGAAATTTCCTTTGATTTTTTTATGGGAATTCATTTAATATCACTTAGGCAAAATATTTTTAAAATCTGCTCTGAAGCTCCTTCTGTGATTGATTCCAGTTTCATGTGTAGTGTAGATGAAAACTAGAGTCATTAAAAATATTATAATTACGAATATCTTATCGATAAACAATGAAAGATTCAAACAGTCCATATTTATCATAAAAAAAATTTAAAATTTCGTGAGTTGTAATTCCTCAGAATAAAAACTTCCTTGAATTTCCTCTCCATTTAAATCTCTTATTCTATAAGTAACAGGGTTCGTTCCTAAAATCTCAGCTATTTCAAAAATTTCTTTTGTCCAATTTGCTTCATATTTATTTGCAAAAGTTTTCTTCGATTTCGTAATTCTTACACGATTTCCAATTTTAAATTTCTTTTTTCCATTTTTTCCACTCTTTTTAAATAAATATCTCAGGATTTCATTTTCATTTTTCGCGTCAACTTGAGCAGGTGTCATCCCAATAGAACGATGAACATCCTGTTTGTTATACTCATTAACTAATTCCTGTAGAATATCGATCCAATTTTTATTTCCATTCACCTCGAAACGAATTTTCATTTTCTGATTCAAAGTTCTGTTAAATCTTTCTATAATTGCGGATTTTTCTAAACTTTCCGTGTGATACATTTTTATGTTATACTCGTCTAAAAGTTCTTTGAAAAGTCTATTTTCAAATTCTAAACCTTTGTCCGTGTGAAGGAGTTTAGGGGTAGAATGGTTATGAAATTTCACATTTTCCAAAACGTCTTTGAAAGCTTTTGAAACTGCTATTCCGTTTTTCTTTTTCAATGGAATTGACCAAACGTACTTTGAAAAAGTATCAATGATATTCAACATGTAACCGAACCCCTTGTTTTCATTCTCGTATTGTTTCATTATAATCAAGTCCGCAGCCCAAAGATCATCTTTTCCATGAGTAACAATTTTTCTTTTCTGAAATCTTTTTCTAACGGGTTTATGTAACTCTTTCGCAAATTCTAACTTTTCGTTTTCAGGTAAATTTATAACTTCAGTTTCAGGAATTACGTTAGTTTCCTCATTCGGATTTTTTATAAATTTACTTTTGTTAGTCTCACATTTAACACATTTAGCTGAAATTCTCCACCTTCCGTTCACAGTTTGTACAATTTCCGCGTTTATATTTTTTGTTCTTTTCTTACACTTATGGCAATAAATTTCATCCTCCATGTTTTATTTAAGTCTAATACGATTTTTTTAATGTGTCCGGTACCTTGCCTTCTATAGCCCAATCAAAAATGGCACGAATTGGTGCTTTTTCTCCGTTAGGATCTTGAATGAATTTGCTCTTATGAGTTCTGCATTTAACACATTTAGCTGAAATTCTCCACCTTCCGTTCACAGTTTGTACAATTTTCACGTTTATATTTTTCGTTTTTTTCTTACACTTGCAGCAATAAATTTCGTTGTACATTATTTATTTAAGTTTAATACGATTTTTTTTTAATGGAGATCACTCCATTAAAAATATATAGCTTATAAAATAATTATAAAATTTCCTTTTTTAATCATATTTTTAGCCGGGTCGTACACAAAATTCGATCCACTTACAATAATAGCGTAACACGTAGTACCTACTGCGCTACTTGTTGCTGCTTCTACAAATGTATTGAAATCAACATTGAGCATCAAATTATTGCTTTTACCACTAGATAGACTCTGAGGTTGATCAGACAAATCGATGCTAAAAATTGGATATTCTTTTTTGAAAAAATGAGGCATGATGTATGGAATAGATTGTTTAGAACTTATAGTCTTTTTGAACTCTAAAAATGCATCGTAAGCCAAACCATATCTATTTTTATTGAAATCTAAATCCTGCGTTTCCTCAGGATACCTTCTACCTCCTAATTCAAGCCAATAATTTTTCACATCTTTATGATGGAATTCAGAATTGTTTTTTGTCTGATCGTTCAAAACATCAGTTTGAAATACCACGAAGCACCATAATGGGTTATTAACGTTTCTGTAAACGCTAGATAAATCGAACTTTAACGAGTTTCCAGTAACGTTCCTAACTATGCATTGCCAACTTTTAAATTGGAGTTGATACGGAGTGCTTCTCAAATCTGTGATCAAATTAACTTTTGCTTCATTCGTGTATTCAATCACCGGAACTCTCAAAACGAAAGACTTAATTTCTACAACACCTTCATTAGGAATAGGAGATTCTCTATCTTTTTTCCATCTAAAAATAATATTATTATCGCTGTTTCTCACAAAAGTTATTTCAAAACCTCCCTTGAAAATTGGAACTGTTAAATCTTTGAAAAAACCCAAACCTAAGTCACCAAGGTAACCAACAGCATTGAAATTCCCTCCTCCGATAACTATTGAGTTGAATCCTGAATTCATACCTTGTCCGTTATAATCTTTTGGACATTCTTGAGTAGCAAAACCTTCCACCAAGCCACAAATGCCCGGATTTTCAATTTCATCTACTATCACATTGTGTTTTTTCACTTCTATACTCGAAAACATATGACCTACGAAATTATCTACCAACTTAACAGTATCTAAACCTGAATACTCCTTGGTTGGATCTTTTGACTTTAGAACTCCCTCCACGTTATATTGTATATCTTTAGACAGAAAATCGTCGCTTAAATCTATTTTGAAAATTGTTCTTTTATTCTCTGCATTTAAATTCTGAGTTGAAGTTGGATTAATGGTACGAAATTGCTTTCGCACAATAAAGTCTTGATATTTATCAAATACCTTTTTAGTTTGATGCATATTATTTATTATAGTATTTTTTTTTTTAATATAATTTTTTTTTAAAGACCCGGTAATTTACCGGGTCTAAAATTTTTTTAAAAATTTCTTTTAACGTGAACACCGTATAATTTTTATTTACTATGAAAAAATTAATTACTTTTCAGCAACAAGTAAGCTTTAATATCGTTGAATCGAATGGGTTCGTTATTTCCCGTGGTCGTTGACAATTTTATCATATTTACTAGCGTTCCCCCCGCGAGCGTTGCTGCGCCCAAATTAAATTTGTTTATGATCGTAATTTTAAACTGTTATTAAGAGGTGATTTGATGGACGGAAGCTTAGCCTTTGGTTTCTGCCTTTGGTGTCTACAATGACCCTGGATTCGTTGTCATTTTATGCAGACGTTCAATAGTATCCTCCTCCTCCCTTCTCCTCCTCCTCCTCCCTCCTCCTCCTCCTCCCTCCCCCTCATCCTCCTCCCTCCTCATCCTCCTCCCTCCTCCTCGCTCCCTCCCCCTCCCTCATCCTCCTCCCTCCTCCTCCTCCCTCCTCCTCCTCCCTCCTCCTCCTCCTCCCTCATCCTCCTCCTCATCATCCTCCCTCATCCTCCTCCTCATCCTTTGGCCTCACCCTCGGCCTCACTCTGCCTTCGGTCTTGGCTTGGGTAGTTAAATAAATTTCTAAAACCTGACACTGCACCCTTTTATGCCCTCTGGGTCAGAGCCCTTTGAACGGATTTGCACCAAACTTTACAGGAACAATCCTTGAATCATGCTAATAATACCTGAAAGTTTCATTACAATCTGTCGAGCGGTTTCGGAGTCTATAGGCAACATACATACATACATACATACATACATCCTCTTTTATAGATATAGATTTCTTTCAGTCCTTTTCTTAGTGGAATGAAAACTACTTTCTTTGGTTTTTCCGTGTAAATAGTATTAGGTGACAGTGGTTTCTCTATGAAAGAAACGTGTAATAACTCATGTTCAACGTGCAAAAGTGGGTGTTTCTCGTGATTAGTAAAGCTGTATTCCGTAATGTTGCAATGCCATTCGATTATTTTGCTCGAAAATACGAGTTGAGTAGCATTGTTATTTGACACGTAGTTGGTGTTCTTTTTGAATGAATTATCGGAACAAGTTCTCAATTGGAATATGTCACAAAAGTTACCTTCATTTATAATTTTCATATCCATGGGGAAGTTAGCAGCAATTCTGTAACTATCGTCAGTTAGGTGTTCGAGATTGAATTTCAAATTATTCGGATTAACTTTCTGTATATCTTTCTGTATATCTTTCTGTATATCTTTCTGTATATCTTTTTGTGTATCTTTTTGTGTATCTTTTTGTTTATCTTTTTGTTTATCTTTTGGTATTTCTACCGTCTGGTTTTCGAGCTTTTTCAAAGTATCTATTTTCGCTAACAAAATACTTTGAAAACTAGTCAAATGACTAATCAACTCGGATTTGAACGAACTCATTGTGTATTCACCATTAAGTTCATGCACATCATCGTAAGTTTCATCGGGGAAAGGAAATGTGAATGAAAACTTGAAGTTTTTTATCTCAAACGTTTTCCTAGTTGTAAACATCAATGCTGACATGCCCAACTGATACTCTTTATTCGGATCGAGTGGAATCGGTTCCTCAAACCATATTGTATCTCCTGAAATTTTTATAAACATTATTTATTATATAATATATAATAAATAAAATGAGTCATGAATACAATATTGATCCTCATCCATTTGAATCAAACAAAGTTCATAATGGATTACTACCGCTTCCTCTTCGATGTTTAATAGTTGGAACAAGCGGATGTGGAAAAACCACTCTATTGTACAACCTGATTACTAAACCATGGGGAATTCCCCATGACAATCTCTACATATGTTCCACAACTTTAGAACAAGAATTTTATAAAGGCTTGAGAAAAAATAGTGAAAAAATAGAGGCTAAATTTGAAATGAAAATAGTGCATTTTTACGATAGTTGCGACGAACTAATTGTACTAGATGAATGCCTACCAAACAGTCTTGTAGTTTTCGATGATTGTGTTAATGTTGAACATCAACGAGTTATAAAAGATTATTACGCGAAAGGGCGTCACAGGAATATTTCTTGCATTTATCTAACTCAATCATTCACTAAAGTTGATAGACAGTTGATTAGAGGCAATCTGAATTTCCTGTGTATTTTCAAGCAAGATCCAGATTACATGAAAGTGATTTACGATAAGTATGCTGGAACGGATTTTACTTTCAAACGATTCAAAGAAATATACAACGAATGTTGGGACGATGATTTTGGATTTCTAACGATAAACCTAACAAAACAATTAAAAGACGGTCGATACATGAAAAAGTTTGAGAAAACGTTTCTCGAGTCGGTGAATAAACGGTCAAAAACACCGTTTAAACGATCAAAATAACCGTTAAAATAACCGTTAAAATAACCGTTAAAATAACCGTTAAAATAACCGTTAAAATAACCGTTAAATTTGGATTTAAATATTCGACAAAAAAAAATTTTTTTTTACTATAATAAATGTCTACTGAAAAACATTTAGAAAAATTTTTGTTGAAAAAATGTAAGGAAATTAAAAAAAAGATTGAAACTCGTGATGATTCAGAAACTAGTAATCAACCTGATGATTCAGAACCAGATTCAAAATAGAATTTTCCTGAAGAAAACCTCAAAAAAAAAGAAATGACTGTCAAGGAAGCTAACGAAATTCAAAAACAAGAACAAGAGTTGAGACGTGCTTTCCGAGAAGCTAGAGTAGATAAGTTTAACGAAAGAGAAACTCGTAATCAACCTGATGATTCAGAACCAGAAAATAGAATTTTCCTGAAAAAACCTAAAAAAGAAATGACTGTCAAGGAAGCTAACGAAATTCAAAAACAAGAACAAGAGTTGAGACGTGCTTTCCGAGAAGCTAGAGTAGATAAGTTTAACGAAAGAGAAACTCAAGAAAAGATGTTTGCACCCATCACTGAAAAAGTAGTTGAAGTAATAAATGCTGTGAAACAAGCTGATGAAGACATCATAAAGAAACTAGAAATTGTTCCCTACAAGCCAACTAGTTCTCCTAGAAAGAAAGTTGTAACTTTTGGACCAACTAATACTTTTGACATTAATCCAAACGAAGGAGCTTCTGCACTAGTTGATACTGCGTCAGATGATACCGTAGTAAACACGAGAAGTAGCTTATCAAGCATCATGGATATGGTAGATCGGAATGAAACCCCATCGAATAGCGTTGGTCCGAAAGGAATTGGTCCTATTGCGAGACTTTACATCAGACAGGATGATAAACAATTTGGTATATGGGGAAAAGAGGACAAAATTTACATCGGAGACCAACAAATTCAAGTAAATGGAGATGCAATCGTTATTCAAAATGAAACTTACAAAGGAACTCACGGATTATGGCGTTTGTTAACTGATCCTCTAGGACCTGATCCTGATAAATACACTAAAGAGGATTTGAAAGTTTACAAGAAAATTCTCATTCAAACGAACTCTCTATACCAAAAGAACGATCCAACTACCAATAAAGTAAAGTCTAGTACGGGGAAAAAATGGAAAGATTTGATCGCACCTATTTGGAAAGAAATCAAAGCAAGTAAAGTTGGTTCGGGTTTGATAGAATATTCTGAAAATCCAGTGGAATTTAAATACATCGACAACCTCCAACAGCTGCTACAGCGTTTGTTCTATTTGCACGCACAAGAACGAGCTGGTAATAACAATTTTCACAATGAAAAATTAGGAATTGTAAAGTTTATAAGCGATCAGTTGGAAAAAAACATAGATAATCCCAAAGGAATAGAATATCTGATGAAAGTTGTAAACAGTTTGCCGAAAGGAATTATTAAAAGTGGATCCGGAGTTTTAAATACTTTGCTGAATAAACTAGATGGTTTCGTACCTGAAATGCATTTACCCGGATACAACTATTGTGGTCCATTTACAAAACTAGATGAACGATTGAAAAGAGGAGATCCTGGAATTAATAAATTGGACGAAGGTTGTAAGCAACATGATATATTTTACAGAGATCACACAGGTACGAAAGAAAGACACATAGCGGATAAAGCACTGGAAAAAGTGGCAAAAGAAAGAATGTACGCTAGTGATGCAAGTTGGAAAGAAAAAACAGCTGCAGCTGTAGTGAGAGGTGCAATGAAAGGTAAACAGGCTTTTGGTATGGGAGTTGCAAAGAAAGGTAAACAAGTTGCAAAGAAATGTAAACAATCCTTTGGTGAGGAAGTTACAATGAGTAAACGATCCTTTGGTATGAGAGTTCGTTATTAAAAAAATTTACTATAATAAATAACTATGATTACGAAAAAAATAGATTTAACCGAAAATCAACTAACCAAAATGCGAGCCGCTTACAAGAAGCGCAGAAGTGTTACAATTCTTTTGACAGCGAAACAAATTTCAGGAAACGGAAAACATAAAATCAAACTGTGGGAAACTCAATCAAAAGCATTTGAAAAAGCGAGAGGAGAAAAGAAAGGAATTACGTTAACTTTGGATTACGAACAACTACAATTGAATCACACGGGCGGATTCTTACCATTGTTGTTTGCAGGAATTGGTGCTCTTGGGGCATTATTGGGTGGTGGAGCTGCAGTAGCTTCTAGCGTTATTGATTCTAAGCATAAATCTGCTGAAGAAGCAGAAATCAAACGCCATAACTTGGAAATGGAGAGATTAGCACAAAATGCAAAAAGTTTAAGTATTGGGTCCGGTTTAAAAAAAACGAAAAAAACGGAAAACTACCAACCTTTGAGTAATTTAGATTTACATCGTTTCGCGAAAAATTTTAAAATAAAACATTTCCGAGGTATTTTCATGAAAGATGAACTTCCTGATCGACCTAAATCCGTTGAATGTGGAATAATTAATTTAGAAAATTCTTATCAAAATGGTAGTCACCGGACTTGTTATTTTAAAAAATCCGAAAAAGAAAAATATTATTTCGATTCCTATGGAAACGCACCACCTCCTAAAGAGTTGGTAAAATACTTGGAAAATAAACATATTTTTTACAATTCCGAACAAATTCAAAAGTATAATGATCCTCCAATTTGTGGACATCTGTCTTTGATAGTGTTAAAAGAACTTTCAAACGGAAAAGATTATGAAACTGTTTTAAAAACATGCAGAGGGAAATTGAATTCTGAAAAAATCTTAGTATAATATTGTTGTTTTAATGGAAAATTTCCATTAAAACGTTTTTATTAAACAAACTTGATGTTATACATGTCTCTCCCATTTATTGATTTGGTGATTCCATGGTACACTAAGCAAACACCGTACTCAACTAGAGCTTGGAGTTCATTTTTATCAAATTTTTGAATACATCTTTCTGGTATGAACACTCTAAATTCTCCTAGATTGGCTATAACAGCCTCCCACGAGTATTTCGTTGACACAAATTCAAAGTTTATAATTTTGTAAGGTTTTCCGATTTCTAGTTCAGAAAGCTTGTTTGTGTTGTTTTCAAAATTAATTTTTTTCAATAGCTGCTCCCTATTCATTTCTATTTATTTATTATAGAATATATATTTTTTTAAATAGGGGCGGTGATTCACCGCCACTATTAAGGCAAATACAAGTCAATTTGATTTTTAACAGTAAATAAGTAGGACCCGTCGATTCGACGAGGGGTCCTATGTAAAGGCAAATACAAGTCGAGAATATTAGAAATTTCTTTTAAAACTCATAAAGCCGAATCGGACCCCCCCTCTTTAACGTTAAAGTCGAAACAAGTCGAGAACGACCTTAAAGAGGGGGAGCGATTCGCTCCCCCTCTTTAACGTAAGAAAGCTCATAATTTTAAAGCCGATACGAAATTTTCCGACTGCGGCTCATTTCATACGAAATTTTGAGCTGCAAAATTTGATCTCGGTTAACAATAACGAAACTACCACAAACTTGATGTTATGCATGTATTTTTTCATTTTTTGATTTGGTGATTCCATGGTAAACTAAACAACCACCGTGCTAGTTAAAAGGATCTCTACTATAATAGACAAAAGAAAAAGGTGAGGGCGATTCGCCCTCACCTTTAAGAATTCAAAAAAAAAAAATGAGGGGCTAGTTAAAAGAATATATTCTATAATAAAATGTATGATGCGAGAAGACATTGTGAAAAGTGCGATGTTAGCACTACTTATAAAAATTGGGCTAGACACCTAAAGTCTAAGCGCCATGAAAAAAACGACCCGGACCGGACAATGACTATCAGAAAACCTAGGAAAGCGAAACCTGTATTTGTAAATCCGAGGAAATTACACAAAGTATTTAATTTTAGTGAAAAAATATTTGAAAAAGTATTTGAAAAAAGCAAAGAATCTAGGAAAGCGAAACCTGTATTTGTAAATCCGAGGAAATTGCACAAAGTATTTAATTTTAGTGAAAAAATATTTGAAAAAAGCAAAGAACCGAGAACTGAAGTTGGAGAAAAGGAAACTGCATTTAAATCTAGATTAGTGACTTACGATATTAAAAATACGAAAGGATTTAAAGATGCTTACAAATTTCTTGACAGTATTAAAAAAATCGTAACTGGTTTAATCAACATGAAACTTAGAGAAATGAAACTAAAAGTTAATGTAGTTTTAATCGCAGAATTTAAAAAAGGGACTAACGAAAATAATATGGAGTATCATGAACTCAATTTCAAAACTAAAAACGTAATAATATTGCAGTCAGCAGAAGTACCAAATTGTTACGAGGAAATGAAACAGAAAATTCTAAATGAAATGGAAACGTTCGAAATAAAAGGATCTCAATGGCAACTTCACAAAATCAAGCATTTAGAACTGAACGTTAACAAGTACACTCCTTTGAGAGGATCGTCTTACATCCCACTCCCTAATTTTCTACAATATAGGAAAGCAATTATAAATGTGAAAAATGACGATAATAAATGTTTCCTTTGGTCTGTTCTGTCTGCACTTCATCCAGCTGACCACCATTCTGATAGAATAGGAAATTACATAACATGGGAACATGATTTTGATGAAGCGTTGAAAGATATCAGTTTTCCTATGAAACTTACGAGTATAAAATTGTTTGAGAAAAGAACTGGGATTTCCATAAATGTTTACTGTCTGGATGAAAAAAATATTATAATACCCTTGGAAATAACGAAAGAGGAAAAGGAAAGGCACATTGACTTGTTTTACTTGAAAAACGAGGAAACTGAACATTATTGTTGGATCAAGGACTTATGGAAACTTGTTGGTCATAGTCAGCTAACAAAAGATCACAAACGAAGGTACTTGTGTAAAATGTGCTTGAATAGCTTTGGAACTCAGTTCAAATTAAACGAACATAAAGAATATTGTGGAGCTCATAAAGCTGTTAAAGTAGAACTACCAGAACCTTACGATAATGTTTTACAATTTGAAAATTATAAACGCTCCATGAAAGTACCATTCGTTATCTACTCGGACTTTGAAAGTTTTCTAAGCAAACTTCAAACTTGTCAACCTGATGAAACTAATGCGTTCACTAATAAAATTCAAAAACACGAAGCTAGCAGTTTTTCATATTACATAAAGTATTCCAACGGATATTATAAACCTCCAGTCGAATATTCTGGTCCAGATTGTCCAAAAGTATTTTATCAGAAACTGAAAGAGGAAGTTTTACACATTGCTAAGGAATATTACGATAAAATTGTACCCATGAAACCATTGACAAACGAACAGGAACAGGAATTCAAAAATGCTAAATCTTGTCACATTTGTGAGAGAGGTTTTAACGAATTGCCTCCAATGTTAGAAAAGAAACTTGATGTAATGAGAAAAACAATTCAACACTTTATTGATAAAAAGAATGACAATCAAGCAGATATATATATATTGAAGAATTAGAAGTTTTTAAGTCAAATATACCTGATAATTGTATAAAAGTAAAAGATCATGACCATTTGTCAGGAGAATTTAGAGGTACCGCCCATTCTCTGTGTAATTTGGAGTATCAATGTCCGAGATTCGTACCTGTATTTTTCCACAACCTGGCTGGGTACGATGCCCACTTATTTATAAAACAACTCGGAGAGGATGAAGGGGAAATACGATTGATTCCAAATACTGAGGAAAAGTACATTTCGTTTTCAAAGATTCTTAGGTACGACTCTGGAAAATTTAATGAGAAAGGAAACAAAGTAATGAATAAAATTGAAATAAGGTTCGTGGATTCGTACAAATTTCTAGCAAGCTCTTTGGAAAAACTAGTGGGAAATTTAACGAAAGATCAATTTAAGGAACTGGTAAAACATTTTGGAACAGAGAACTTGGAGTTGATGACAAGGAAACTAGCTTACCCATATGAGTACATGGATAGTTCGGAAAGGTACGATGAAACCTGTTTGCCACCTATAGAGAAATTTTACAGCCATCTAAATAAACAAAATGTAAAAGAAAACGAATATAAAAATGCACAAGAAGTTTGGGAAAAATTCGGTATTAAAAACATGTGGGAATTCACCGCGCTTTACAACAAAAGTGACATCTTACTGCTTGCAGATGTAATGGAAAATTTCAGAGATATTTCCCTGAAAACGTACAAACTAGATCCTGCATGGTACTACACAACACCTGGATTCTCATGGGATTGTATGTTGAAAATGACAAAAGTTAAATTGGAACTGTTGACCGATTATAATAAAATTTTAATGATAGAAAAAGGAATTCGCGGTGGAATATCTCAATGTAGTAACAGGTACGCGAAAGCAAACAATAAGTACATGGGTGAACAATATGACCCATCTAAACCTTCGAGTTACATAGCGTACGTAGACGCTAACAACCTTTATGGATGGGCAATGTCCAAATACTTACCATCTGGTGGTTTTAAATGGGTAGAGAACTTGTACAATTTAGATATGGATAATTTAGATGTTGAAAATATAAGTGATGAGTCTCCCAAAGGTTATTTTCTGGAAGTTGACTTGGAATATCCTAAAGAACTACACGATTTACACTCGGATCTACCACTTGCACCGGAAAACAGGATTGGAAATACAAAATTACCTAAACTGATGACAACTTTGTACAACAAAGATAGATACGTTTTGCACTACAGGAATTTGAAACAGTGTCTGAGCATGGGGATGAAACTAAAGAAAATACACAAAGTTCTGGAGTTTGATCAATCGGATTGGTTGAAAGTGTACATTGACTTCAACACGGAACTGAGAACGAAAGCGAAAAATGATTTTGAAAAGGAATTTTTCAAATTGATGAACAACAGTGTATTCGGAAAAACGATGGAAAATATCAGGCAAAGAATCGATATCAAATTATGTTCAAACGGAAAGAAACTGGAATTATTGATAGCAAAACCTACTTTTGATCGTAGAACGATATTCACTGAAAACTTAGCAGCAGTTCACATGAAAAAGACCAAAATTCTTTTCAATAAACCCATCTACATCGGAATGAGTATTTTGGACATTTCAAAAACTCTAATGTACGATTTTTATTACAACACGATAAAGAAACAATACGGAGAAAATGTCAAATTGATGTACTGTGACACGGACAGTCTGATCATGGATATAAAGACTGAAGACTTTTACTCGAATATTAAAAACAACATGATTGATCAGTTTGATACATCCGATTATCCGAAAGAAAATGTCTACGGTATACCTCAAGTGAACAAGAAAGTACTTGGAAAATTCAAAGATGAAATGAGCGGAAAAGTAATGGAGGAATTTGTCGGACTAAGATCGAAACTTTACGCACACAAAACGTTCGAGAATCAAAAAGAAACAAAGAAAGCGAAAGGGATCAAGAAAAACGTTATTGAACAGGACATTAAATTCAATGATTTCAAAGAATGTCTGTTGACCAAGAAACCGATCTACAAAACGCAAATGATGTTCAGAACAAACAAGCACGATATTTATACCATTAAACAGAACAAGAAAGCGCTCAGTGCCTACGATGATAAAAGGCATATTCTGGAAAATGGTATGGATACTCTTGCTTGGGGACATCATAAAATTGGAATAGGAAAAGAAAATTTCGTAGATCATCTGAAGGAGCTTATGAAAACACAAAACGAGAAAGAAAATGGAATTATAGGTAGGATTAAAGTAAATACTAAATTATAATTTTTATAAGGGATTCTTAATATCTCCTCTTCCATCTCCTTTTCCATCTCTCCTCTTACTACAGATTCTCTTACAAATGTAAATATACTGTGCACACTTTTTAGCATATTTTGATTATCCTCTTCGATGCATTCAAAACAAATATTACCATTTAGTACTCTAACACCACAATTTTTGCAAACGTTAATATTTTTGAAAGGAGTAAAATTTAGAATGTTTTCAGTTAGTTTATTTTTTCCATTGAGAAAGTTACGTTTCACAGTTGGTAAATCCAAAAACTTATGATACTTTCTCACGAAATAATCAGTCAGTTCTCCAGATTTAGATACTTCCTGCCACTCGCTCTTGGAAAGACAATTTCCATCTTCGAGTTCTCTTAACGCTTTAAAGTATTCCATTTTATTTATAGTAGAGATCCTTTTAACTTACCCCTCAGAATACTACGAACTGACTGAGTTGCAAAAGGTGAATACGAAATCAAGGTAATATTATATCGATAATATTACCATCGTCCACAATTATATTTTTATCTGGGATCATCTTTAAAAAAATCTTTACGTTCAACTCTTGTAGAAATTTCTTATCTCGATTATTACGAATAACGTAATTCTCCAACATATTTTCTTTGATATTTTTCCTTTTATATTTCACGCCTTTTTTCGGAGATACCGGTATTGTTTTCTTAACGGTATTTACGAATTTTTCAACCCCTACATTTTTCAACTGTGTTTTAAAATTTGCAATTTTATCAGCTGAGATTTCTCCGTATACTAGTTGCTCAAT
Organism: Adelphocoris suturalis; assembly: GCA_030762985.1. Lineage (NCBI taxonomy): Eukaryota > Metazoa > Arthropoda > Insecta > Hemiptera > Miridae > Adelphocoris > Adelphocoris suturalis. The sequence continues at coordinate 21,191,988 of CM061046.1, forward strand.
AAACCTATATACTTTCATATCTCTATCTCTATCGATATACGCGAAACATTCAATGAATTCGATATGCTTAAGTGAAAATTGTAAAAATGGATGAGACATTTTTATTTTTATTGGAGAGATCCTTTTAACATACCCCCCAAAAAGTCACTGGTTCTGATGTTTTGTGATAAAAAATGTGTTCTGATGTTTTGTGATGAAAAATTTTATCAAGGGTCTAACAGAAAAGCATTTTTAACAGGGTTTAGCACAAAATCAGTTTTAACAGAGATTGAAGTCGGAATCATTTTTATCAGAGATTTAACAGAAAAGCATTTTCAACAGAGATTGAAGTCGGTGGTCCAGGATGAATATTCGGATACTACTTATATATATATATATATATATATATATATATATATATATATATATATATATATATATATATATATATATATATATATATGAAAAAGTGCAAACTCCAGGAATCGTTTCAGTAAGCCTCAAAACGTATTTCCATCGAGAAAATGTTCAAAAATTTTGATTTAAACATTTTTGGAGCCATTGCAATACCTTCATTTCCCACAAAAATCCGCTAGGATATTTCATGTTTACCCGCCATTGGGAAGTTTTTGTCACCTAAGAAAGAAAGAACCTGAAAAATAATTATTTATTCATAAATCAAATACCTCGATCTATTTCGTCAATAAGCACCATTCAATTATTCTTCATTTGTTATACATCAGTTCTTTACTATTTAAGGAGATACAGTATGGTCGTGTATGTTTTGAAGAACTCACTCATTTCCGACGTTATTCACTTCATACATTAAATCTTTGTTTCCTCTTGCAAAAGCCAGTTGTATCGACCCTGAACTGAATTTTCCATAGGTCTCTGTAGATTTTGGTTCCAACGTAATTTCTGGTGCAAAACAAAAATTATGAAAAATATCAATCAAATGTTTCTTTATTCAAATCACCTCTTGTGCCCAAATGATAATTTCTTTACTAAAAAACGTTTGCTAACGTGCATCAGCTGATAGGCATCACACACTTGGATCCTTCAGTGCAATAGGTACCTTCATTTTCCTAAGTTTTCAGTACGAGCGTTTAAGTTTTTGAATGCCTAAAATAAATTGATAATACTGTTCTAGAGAGGAAACTTGTGGTAACAAACTTATAAAATAGGGTTTTCCACCACATGGCTAGCCAATGCCATTATTCGTAATAGACCCTTTGACCCCTTGGGACAAAAGGTTCCGAATGGCTCCCGTCAGGCTGATGATACATCAGCTGGACAGCGTGAGGCAATTGAGGCTGTAGTCAGGCTGCTTGACGTGTTGACAGGGGTTGTTAGTGACATTCGGGGGGCAGTTTTTGAGGAGGAGATAACATCAGTGACATCACCCACCAAGGAGTGATACCTTATCTTGTCTTTGTCTTCTTCTTGTTCTACTTCCTTCCTTCCTCCATGCCTAGTGGCCTGCATGGAGGTAACACATGTCAACCACCATTTTCCTTAGGTCCTATGCCCCCAGCGCTCCTTGCGGCAGACCTTGTTTGTTGTTAGTCTGGAGCCCCTTTTTCTCAAGTCCAGTATACTTCTTCAGTGACCAATTCATGAACAGTGTACGGTTTACTTTTTTATTGCCATTCTCAAATCGGGACTCGATGTGGTACAGAGAGATCCATCTAAAATTTGAGTGACGTTTACGCGATTTTCCTCCGGCGACAGTTTCCGCACTACTATCCAGCTCACGAGGTACCTACATTTTGAGATTGCTCTGTTGTAGCTGGAAGAGATGAGACTCGAGAAGTTTTTACATTCTCTCAAATTGTATCCTCTGTAAATTCAAGGAAACTTAACTTTGTTTTCAGAGGACACTCGATTTTGTGCCTTTGAAGAATATCATCATCAGGCTCAGCTATAGATGGCGACGACACGAACGTGATGTCTATCGCCGTCATCCTCTATCCCTGATATTATGTTGATACTATCATCAGAGTCAAAAATGCAATCGAAACTTGAAAAAAAAAAAAGATTTATTTGTAGAAACCTGGGGGGCTAGAGCTGACAACTCCTTCCTCGAAAAAACCTGTTCACAACAAAACCCCACTGAATAGAGCAGGCAAAACTTTTTCACGACTCCAGCAATTCCATCATTCTCAGACATCTCGAGTACACTGGCTACTGGAAATAAACGATAAGGACACATTACAAAATTTCCCTCGACGGTCTTATCAACTTCAGAGTTCGAAGGAGGAGTTACAGCTATCCACCAATATCTTTCTCCTTCGTAGCATAGTTTTCTCCTTTCAAGAAGGAACGGCGAGGAGATATATTCAAGACGTGGCTTTGTTGCAGTTAAAATATTTGAAAAGTGGTCAATGTTACAGGGACGTTTCTTTTGCTAATTCATTTCTGAGATGGAGTTTTAATGGAGGGATGAGTCTACTTATAGTACCATCGATGGCGATTCCAATGTGGCCAAAATCATTAAAAGGCCACATCTCGAGATATGGCCCTGTTGCACTGAAGGTGAACAAACGTTATCTCGTAGAGACATTATCATTTAATGATGACGTGCATCAGCTGATAGGCACCATACACTTGGATCCTCCATCAATAAATCGTTTTTTTCGCAGAATCTTGTAAACCAATCATTCCTAAAGAATGTTGGGGATAGAGCAATGCTATCCATTTCTTCTTAATAAAATTCAACCAGATGGATTTAAAGACCAGATTAGGATTCACTGGGAGTGGATAAACACCCACAATTGTTTTTTCGGAGGAATGTCTAAATGTCGATACCGTGGATAAAATTTAGACTATGTCTTATGGGACCAAAAATGGTGCACTTTCTTGGGCGAACATGACAAAATTTAGCTCATTCAGCTTATCAGGACGGCGTCATTTCATTCGTATCTAGGTACTCCAGAGACTTTCTATCAAATTTCAGCTTCTCAGGGTGAACATGAAGAATTTTTTCACTTAGCTGATCATGATGGAGTAGGTCTTTAGTAGGTTTCAACTTCCTTTGTGAACATGAAACATTATTCTCTCTCAGCTGATCAAGACGGAGCCCGTAATTTTATTTGTCTCTTAACATCACAGTGAGGCTCCCTGTCTAATTTTAGCTTCTTAGAGTGAACAGAAGAGAATATAGCTACTTCGTCACGCTTGGTAGTCAAACAAAACCAGAAATAACCTCCAAGTAGTTCAATATCCCCAGTGACATTCGCCTCCATTTTTCTCTGGGCTAATGAAACGAGTAATTTAACCTGATTACTACCAAATCACATTATCATATCTCTAGCATTGCTTATAGTTCATTATCGCTTTACGTGTAGCTCAGCTGAATTCATTTTCGGACAGGTTTTGGCAACGTAAGATTTCAGCATAAATTAAGATATTTCCAACGAATGGTCAACCATTTCTTTCGAGTGAAAACTAATAGGAATTTCCAGCTATGATAGTTATTGCATGATGAATTCTTATGCGTTGTCTCATTTAGCAAGTAGGGTTGATGTTATTGAGAGTTATTATCAATTTTTGGATTTTGTGTATGAACTTGTTGATGCTAACTATATAATATTAAATACACATTACCATTTTTTTACTAGAGCTAGCTATCAATTGACCATGTTTTCTCTAATGGCCCACCAAAAATATTGCATTGGGCCCACGAGAAAATAATCCAGCTCATGATCATTAACATCAATCACAATACAATCTCTTGCTACAATATGTATCAAATAGTATGTCGACCTGACCTGTACTAGCGCGGTACTTGGAGAGGAGTGGAAGCTGTAGTAAAACCTTAATGGTGCATTCATGTGCTGGAATCAATTGTCCCCTTACTTGATGATCCGAGCTCAGGTGATCGCAATCATCTCAACATGTTTGTAGAATCGAACGGTATGATCGCTCCAGCATCTGAAGCTGATGAAGTTGTATAAACTAAAACGTTCATGCGGCCATGATTATTCTGGTCAAAAACTTCAGTTTTAATTGGGATGGGTTTCTACAATTTCGTCGCGAGCGATTTAGTTCACACTACTTGATACCTTAAAACTCATTTCAGTTCGTGAGATCGTTTGTAGGATTTAAGATTATATACATGTGCGTTTGCCACTCATGGTCAATATAATATCATAGGTAGATGTAATATCTTACCTGGTACGATCCAGTCGCCCACAGGTAATTTCGCTCTTATGTCGATTCTTCCGTACTTGAATGACATTGTATTCTTTGTTGTTAGAAGCGCTGTTTGTACGGGATGTAGTATTAAATGGAGTTGGGCAGTTCTCTCACACTCTTCTCGGTTTTCGCCGGTACAACTGAAACATGAATCGCAGTGATATCACCAATTATAAAAAATCTTGCTTCAAACAAATGGATAAAACGTTCGTATGCTTTCATCTCAATCTCACCACCAAGACACAAACGAATTCATATACCTACCGCCGTTTCATATTTGCCGTTCACGGCAATTGATCGATTTAATGTTGGCAAAATTTTTTTATTTATTGAGGAAAGCTATAATCGCTCGCTTTCCATGTTCTTACAAGACCTAAAATGTAGATCACAGTGTACCATAATATATTTATAATCAATGGTGCCAGTACTGCCACGAAAATACAGTTATATCTACAACTCCCAGTATGCTCCGTTCTATGTTTTAAGATCTTGAGTCGAATAGCAACGGAATTAGCGTTGCCCATGGGTGCAAAAAAGTTATTTCAACTGTTTTTAATTGAAAGAAAATTCCATCCTAAGAAGTTTGGCGGCAACCGCTCTCTCCTATGGTGGGTGGTTTTCTCTCTGTGATTTTGGTTTTTTATTTCCAATAAGCCTATTTGATCGTGTAGCAAAAAAATTGTATAACCCCCCCTCAAACTTTGTCACTTTACGTTTCAAGGTGCGTAGAATCCAAATTTGAAATGTCCGTCCGCCGTTCGCCGTCCGCCGTCCGCGCCATAAAAGGCCTAAGAATTTACTTAAAAAACCCGTTCTTTCGCACATAGACTCCATTTGGGGTCTAGTTGGTCCTAACGTTTAACCATCCCGATCGCTTTACTCGCATAGATGCCATGGGCCAAAAACGGGCGAAAAAGTGTCTTTTTCGAGGATTTGAGTGTTAGACGTGTTAGACGCACGCCTGGCACGCTTGGCAGGGGGTCACGGTGGGCGGTGAGGGGGGTGAGCGGGGGGTGGAGTGAGAGGAGGCGCCGCGACACCTTGGAGTGACAAGGGGCGTAGCAGAGGGGTGTAGGAGAATGGATATTTATTACTTTTACGTGTTATACATATAATACACCGCGGCACCATGAGGTGGGTACAGCGTTCCTTCGAGGCATGAATATATGTTTTTTTTCATATTTGTCTGTTAATACCAATAATAATAATAACCAATAATAACAATGCTTTTCCTACGCATATTTAATAACATATCCTCTCGACTTTTCTTAGATAATGATATTATTAAGGCAATAACTATTTGAATAGATAGGAGCTCAAATCGAGAAATATAAACATGCGTATATAATTATAAAAGTATAGGTTGTGGCAACTCGAAATAGGACACGCCGAGGAGTCTGGACGGGCCTTATGACGTACGCAAGCCAACTAAAACTACAATCAAACTCAATTGAAAAAATAATTATTAACCTTTGTGAAATAATTTGCAGCGTTTTTCAGTTTCGTGCACTGGTGGCGTCAAAGCACCCCTCCCGCCTGGGCGGGACCCCCCTGCCACGCAGTGTGACTTCACCAGTGCAAAACTTTGGAAAATCGTAGAAAGTAAACAACTCAACGTAGAAGAGTGTGGATGGTATCAAATTCTTAGGATGGAATCTTATTTCATTTAAAAATATAAAATGAATATTTGGGTAACGCTCATTAGCTAAAGAAGGTACCTACTCAGCTGATTTCAGATGTGACTCAAGTTGTAATTATACTATACACACCCTAGGGGGGCCCCGTTCGAATGTTCAGTATTTTAAAGTTAAAATAAACAAAATTATATGTTTACATAGAATAAAGCAGTGCTAACTTGCTTCTCACGCTCATCCTAATTGATAATTGTACATCGTCGTCCACCATCATAATTATGACAGTTACCTCGAGCAACAATATATGGTAACTACTTGGAGATGAAGTGAACCCTTACCAATCTCAGCCAAAGTGAGGGCGAACTATGGTAGGTACTACAGTAAAATGTAGTTGAATGTTTTAGCCATAGCGCAATGATGAAAATTATTGTTATTTGTAACCATGACTGTACGAATAATATGTTAGGCGAGACAAAGTCCGCCGGGTCAGCTAGGTAGTCCTTATCATATATAAAACTTAGAGTTTGTTTCTATCTGTGTTTCTATGTATGTTCCCAATTGACGGCTAAACGGCTGGACCAATGATGATGGGCTCTTTCATGATCAGCTGAGTGATCTGAATTCTCTCCCGTTCTCCCTAGGAAGTTGAAATTTCTGGGTCATTAGGAGACTATTGAAGTGAACGATTACAAAAATTCGTTCATACGATCATGCTGCATGACTGGTATTTTTTATACTTAAATACAACCAACATGTTTTAGCGCATTTTTGAAGGAAATTAAGCTATTGCTCTCGCCTCAAAATTTATTTGTAAAATGTGAATTTTTGAGAAAATTTTATGCAGAAATCCGTTTCAGACTATTCTGAATCATATTCTGAAGTTTAACGCATTTTTTTATGTATGTATGTATGTATATTATGTATGTATGAATGTGTCATTCCAGACGATAACTGTCCGTAGAATTGTGCTAGAAACTTCAAACAAATTTTAAAATGTTAAGGACACAAAACGAAAGTTCAAGTTCGTTGGCCAGCATGATCGGATTACATCTTCGGGTTGAAATGTTCAAAAATTTCAAAATAGCCTGTTTTTTGCGATTTGTTGTGCGAAATAATTTTTCAGCATACTAACATGTGGTATATTCGGAATCAGCGTAAAATTTCCTATAAGAATATGTATCAAGTTTTCAAAAATTTCAAAGTTGAAAAATCAGTCAAAAATCGAAATAATGCCGTTCGCTAGTTGTAAAAATCGGTAATATTTGCATGAAACATTGTCCAAATTCATATTGAACTAATCTTATGGAAGTATTCCTGTATAACCAATCCTAGAACCATGCTGTTTGAAACGTAGGTAGTAGGTGCTTGTTGAAACGTCGAAGATTTCTTCAAAAATTCGCTCATGGGGTCATGCTGCATGACTGGACTTTTTCCCAGTACGACATATTTACCTCAATTTTCGAACCACCCCATTAAGGCCGTGTCACACTTGCATTTTTGACAAATTTTTTTTCGCATTTTAAACGCTGAAACGTGAAGAAGGCAAAGTGCTTTTCTTCAAGGTCAGCTGTGGATGTTGAGGAGGAATAAGTGCAAAAACAGCGCATTCTGGCGGAATGCATTTTTATTAAATCTGTCTGGTTAGGGCTCCTAGGGGTTTTTCATTGAATTGTAACCTCCCCAAGGGTTATGTTTAGCATTTTTCTTGCGTCTATTCCCATAATTTAATCGTTTCGAGCGAGGAGTGAAATGGTGGTCTTGAAGGGACACGTGTTTCTACTTGGCGTTATTTATCACCATTATTTTACAATATCAGCTCAATTATAGCATGTTATATAATATATAAGTTAATCAAATTTGCATAATATTTTATATGAATCACAAACATACCCTTCCAGAGATATCGATCCGCTCCTTACTGTTATTTCATCTAGTACTGTTGGTTTGATGTGCAACATGTTGTCCTCAACAAAGGAATTGTTAAGACTATCTTGGTAGGTGGCGAATCCGTAACCCTGTATGATGCCCAACAGAAAATTATCATTTAAAGTCTTAGATTACATGTAAAATCATTAATATTTCCTACAACTTGAAACATGGTGTTCACAATCTTTTAGCGCTTGAGTGGTGTCAAAGTAAGCATTATTTTTTCCTTCATTTCCTTCGCATTCTCATTTATTCATTAAAATGAGCGTTACCCACGTAATCATTTTATATTAATAAATGAAAATTGATTGAATTCTGAGAAATTTGGCCCTATCTACACTCTCCTACGATGAGTAGTTTTCTTTATATGATTTTTCAAAGTTTGCAGCACTCGTGATATCTCACTTGGCAGGGGTGTCTTGCCAAAGAAGGAGGAGTGCCTTGACGTCATCAGTGTGCGAAACTGAAAAATCGTGGAAAGGAAACTGCTCATACTGGGAGAGTGGGGTTGATGCCGAAATTCGTAGGATGGAATCTTATTCCATTTTAAAATAGTTGAATTATCTTTTTTACATATGAGTATCGCTCATTGTTCCCGTATGCTGTCCTGAAGACACCAGTCAATGTAGAACATATTTTATTTACACCACCTACATCCACTTCCAAGAAACCTGTGCAACAAAGCTAATCGTGCACCAGTCCCAGTGGCTGAGATTTAAGAATAAAGGTTAATCGAACTTGTTCAAAATCATTTTGACGAAATTCTCCATGAATACTCTCTGATGAAATTCGTGGGGGCTGAGTTAGATTAGGTATTATAAATCTATGTAGTGAAGAACAAACTAGTGTTTATCCTCCCGAAGCTTGCCAAAAGCATTGTGTGCTTTTGACCCTGGTATACAGGGTAGTGAATTTTCAGACAGTATAGAATGAAAACATTGAAATATTGAAGCATATCCCTCCGGTTTTAAAAACAATTCTATTTACCCTTTATTATGCCTATAACATTTAAATTTTTACGAAATTCCAAAAAATATAAATCCAATTTTTGTTATTGTTTTGGACTCTTGAGACGGATAATGCACCTATCTGTATGTGGTTCTTAGGGGATGTTATTCACGCAATATGCTACATCAAGCGTTCTCATTATACAAGCTGTACCTATTGGATACGGAATAAATCGGGTTCTCTGCTACGTTGTTCCGAAATACATTCAGTAAAGTGGTGCCTAATTCGACGAAACTTTTTCGGCTTTCTAACTTTTTCCCCACCCTGCATCTCTACTCTTGTAAGAAGATACTTGACATATGAGGATGTGGGTAAATATTGTACTCATGATGTACCTACATACCTATTTGGTTGGTAATAAATTGGGTTTTCTACTTTGTTGAATCGAAAATCGCACCGTCAGCTTGGGCTCTTGGTGATGCAAATTCGACGCAATTCGGATTTTCGAGTGTTTCGCTCAACTGTGTATCTGTATGAGTTTATGTATAGATGGGATCGTTAGTCATCATCATTCAAACATTACCTGTTGGGTAGGTACTGATTGAATCGGCTTTCTGCCATGTTAAGTCGAAAAATGCACCACCCTGTTTATATTATAGACCTACTTACGTTTGTCAACGGAATTTTGATTTCATGCGACCATTTCGTTTTGTCAATTCCTGGGCCGCTCGAAAAATCGTCTTCGAAAATGACGTCCCCCCTGTTGAATTTTTTCGGCACCCAGGAGCCGTCAAACTTCCTCACTAAGACTTGAGATCTGACCGGGATTTCAGGACGTCTGAGGTCAACTCCGATGAAATTGTCGGGCGGCTGTTCATATACAGGTGGTGCCGGCGCCTCGGTTGTCGGCTTCGTGGGAGTTGCCGGAGTTATGACAGCAAATGGGACGTCAGGAACCTTCTTAGGAGGGCTTGTTTCAGTAGTCGTGGGCTGGGGTCTCTGAAACGTATGCACAAGACTTAATTTATTTTTGCTGCCCACCAAGGCAATGGAAGCATTGTTACTAGATTTAGGGAAGAAACAGATACATTTTTCCACTTGAATTTCACGTTTTCAATCTTCCTGAACAATTTTGTTTCATGAATGTCTGTTTATGTGAAATTTCTGACAGGTCTGTCCGATGTCAATGGACTACATCAGAAATTGTACAATTTGGATCCCAGATGGCCCCTCTACGAATTTTATTTTCATTTTAGGCACATTAGTATATATATACCCACTACCTAACTCTTTTGTCTTTATTCTTGAAAATACCTAAATATCGGCTAAGTATGAATGAAACAACTATGAGATAAAAATATAATTATGTGATGGATGTGGGTAGTTCCTCCTTCTCGATTCTTGCAACTGCCGCATCTTGGGATAGTTCCCGGGCTTTTCAGCTTTCAGGATAGCCTCTGTATGTAGCATCTACCCTTTGTAGGGGTAAGTAGTACTCCATTTCCAACACCACCATGCTACATGATAGCAGAGCGTGGTTTTGAACCACACTCCCCCCTTCCCACTATCATTGATTGTCCTAGCGCCCCCCCCCCCCTCCCCCTCAAATAGGCAAAATGGGCAATTTCATTTTGCATTTTAAGCTTTTATTAATTAACAATTAACACATACCCATGTCCTGCTCTCTTGGAGCCTCCCTTCCACTTTGCCCCCCCCCCCCCCCCCCCCCGTTTTTGAAAGCTCCGGGAGTTTGATGGATATAAGTAGTTCCTCCTTCATTCATTCCTGGGCTTTTCAGCTTTCTGGATATCCTCCGGGTGTAGCAGGTTAATCGCCTGTACCCGTTGAAGGGGTAACTACTCCATTTCCATCACCTCTTTGTTACATAGTAGCAGAGCAAGGTTTTAAACCATACTCCCCCCTTCATTCAAACTATTATTGATCGTCCTGGCGCCCATATCCCCCCCCCCCCCCCCCAAACCAATAGGCAAAATGAGCAATATCCCATTGAACGTTAAACTTTTATTCATTAAAAATTAACACATACCTATGTCCTGCCTACTTGGAGCCTCCCTTCCACTCCCCCCCCCCCCCCCCCAATTGTTTTTGAAAGTCTCGAGAGTTTGATGGATATAGGTAGTCCCTCCTTCCCAACTCTTGCATGTTGGGATAGCTTCTGGGTTTTTCAGTTTTCAGGATATCCTCTGAGTGTAGCTGGTTAATCGCATCTACCCTTTGAAGGGGTAACTACCCTATTTCCATCACCTCCTTGTTACACATATAAATATCAATTTCTTAATATTCACATCACTTTTCTAACGTATATTAAACTCTCAAAATCAAACTACCGTCTTATTATTGTTTTGCCTGAGTAAAAATATCACTTCTGTATGGTCATTTTCATAATAACGTATAGTATCCCAGACAAGGAGTAGGTATTCTGTTCTCCAACTTGTGATAGAAATCGCAAGTTCTGCTAAAAAATCAAGAATCCAATGAGAAAAGATATGTTCGGAAGACAGCATGTTTTTTCCCCAAAAATTACGTTTAATTTATCATGTTTTCCGTCGTTAATCATTCATGTATTACATTACCCCTATGAAATATGCGCAAATTTCTACATTTTTGATTTCGCCTAGATTCCTTATTATTTTTATGAGAGAGTGATGCGCAGAATTCGAATATGATTCTTACGATTATATACCTGATTAGTGTGAAGGCTCCATAGATCTGCAGCATGTTGTTTCATCATCTCCTGTTGTAATTTGATTTCCCGGTTGAGCTCATCCTGCGCCGCCTTTAATTTCAAATAATTACAATAGATATCATGTAAAATATCATTTTAATAAACAATTGTATAAAGATGTGTTTCCCTTACTCTCCGAGCGAACAATATAATGCGATTAATTAATCGCCGGCATGGCGGTGCGAAGTTATTGTTCCTAGTTTTCATTATTGGAGCTATCATTTATTAATGATTAATTAGGTATGTATAAAAATCCACTCTATTTCCTGTTTTACTTGTAACTCAAAAATTCTTATCATGATCTTCAAAGTTGAATGTGTCATGTATGTGTCAATGTACTCTGCATAATGTGGGTGCATCGGATGTGGGTACTCACTTGAAGCCAGTCGCCGGAAAAAGACACTTGCGCTTGTGACTTGACTTCATCTGTGAACATAATTTTTGCCAAATAACAATAATATTAGTAGCTACAATTATGAGCATGATATTTTATTCTGTCAGGAGAATTTTAGGAAGCAGCGGATACAATATCCCCTAGTGCTGAAAGTGTCATGGTTTTATGTTCATAAATCTCCATCACTGTCAGCGCTCAGTTCGATTCAATGTTTGGATTTCATGGAGTACAATAAATTATGGCTGCATACCCGTTGCAATCATCAGTGAAAACGCAACTTGTTGGACTATTACGACAGCTCGTTTGAGTATGAATAACACTACTTGATAGTATGAATCTAATGATTTTCTAACGGCACGAAAAATATATATTTGTTTGCTTATTATTGGTAAACCATTCGGTACAAACATCAATGTTTGATATTTGCACTAATGATTTTAAATGTTTACCTCTAGGCTTGGATAAATAATATTATCATTCCTCGCTGAACTTTTCCGATGGGGATCAGGTTTGCTAGAATATTGTTGACGGTTTATTTTCCCATTTTTTCTAGACATGTCTAAAGATCTTCGGTTGAATTTAAACCTTCAGATTTTTTCTCCATAGTTTGGTTTGATGTTTGTAGATCCGTGGTTTGAATTTGACGTAATTGGGCGGCACATTAAAATTATGTCAAATAGTAGTCACTACGCAGTACGAATTGAAGTCTCTGCACATTCGAAATCTTCGCAAACCTACGAATCGACCGCACAAAGTTGATTCGATTTTGTTGACATTTTCAGGGATTACGAGGTTTGGAAGGTAGTCCCCAGGAATTTCAACGCTCGCGGATGAATAGAGTACCGAACGAAAAGTCCTCAGTAGGATAACTAACGATGAATAATTATAATCATTTTTCATTTTTCCCAAGTCTCTCTCCAGCATATTTGCAAGTTAATATAGGTCTTTGTTTATCCCAATTAACAAATGAGTTGGCGTTATACATGGTGCATACAGAATGAATTGGTGTTATTTTGTCTACTATCTATTACATAATTACTCAGATGATGTGGAAATTTAGCGTTTATTCCGGCGTATTTCGTACTATCTATACATCGTTATCTGTTATCCAATATATTCCCCGTGATGTGCTAGAAATACGGAGAAACTATTTCTTGATATTTCTTTTGTTTCAATGACATCGTCACTTTACGTTTCAATATTTAATGTCCGTCCGCCGTTCGCCGTCCGGGCCATAAAAGGCCCAAGAATTAACTTAAAAAACCCGTTCTTTTTTTTTTGTGATTTTCAGCCTTAAAGAAGGATGGACATGTCCAAAAGCTCGACAAAACTTTTAAATATAGGTAAAAACCTTAAAAACCTGAAAATTACCGGAACCTGTCTCTTTATCGCTGTTGCACAACGAAGTCAATAAATTGTGAAGAATAAAAGGCAGACCCCATTTCCTCTATTTAAGTGTTCAATAGCACTAGTAGCTCCTCAGTGAACGACAAGAACGGGAAAAATTATAGAGAAACGCCTACTGAACAGAGAGGCGCTCCATTTCTAACAACCAATATTTTTCCTCCATTTTCGTCATGCCCAATGTCTTCTAGTATATTATGCATAGAAAGTATGGAAATCCAACCATCACTGTAATGTCAACTGCGATGCAGAATAGGGTGCGCAATGGTAGTCAATCTGTGATCTCATAATGTGGCTCTTCGAGCTTCCAGATTTTAAGGTTTATTTGCGTGGGTTGTCAAGCATTGAGTCATTTCGGTTGCAGTTTAACCTGCTGTGCAGTTATAGATATCTCAAAAACTGCAACATCGATTTTTAGGGTTCCAAATGTGCAGACATTATCATACTAATCCACATCAACCATTATCATTTCATCTTTCCACTCCATCATTCTAGAGCGAACAACACAAACGGAACAAACACAAACAAAACAAGTTTGTCATATCTCCGAGCCTGAAGGGCTTTTTGCAGTAATGCTCAAGCTAGTGTGTTCTAGCTAGTTTTGGAATTAGTTGTAATTGCGCAACGGTGTGCCTTTACAATACGAAAACTAAAAGATGAGATCAGAAAAAACTGTTAATGAAATTGGTGGGATAGAAATGAAAAACATTTCAGGATATTGTAAGAGTGTAATGCTTTCAACTATTTTGAATTAATCATGACTTTGTTAACGCCACGTATCTACACGTCACATAGCAATTATATGCATGGCGCAGCGCAAAAGAATACATTTCCTTATGCCAAATTGGCATAAGGCACATGCCCAAATTGGCATTTATAATATTGCAAAATCGTGATAAACGCGGGAATGGTGTTCATCATTCATATCTCTAGTGATCTGCTTACATACCTATTTGCCTCAGATTTCTGTTTTATTTTAGACTATGACCGGTCGTCTCCAACTGTAGGGGTGACGACGACATTTTGGCTGCTTCCATAGCATATTACCATATTATGGCATCATAGTTTGGGGTCATGCTGCTGGAGTATCCGATGTTTTGAGCAGTCGATCACTTTGTTTACACCCTTTTTAAAACAATATTCAAATAATCTAGTTATAAATTACCCTCTGAAATCGGCCTCAAAAACTAGCCCGAAACATTAAGCAGGTATAACTACTTTATTACCCAAATAACATGACATGGATCTCCCCCCACCCCCCCCCCCCCCCCCCCATTATTATTTATATACGCCACTGACTTGTTCTCCTGTATGTTTCAATAAAAAGTGTCGTTCAAAAGGGTCATTTTTTTTTGATACTTTAATCGGCAAAATTCAGAAGAAAAATATTATTTATGTGTCATTATACAATATAATCATCTAGTTTCGTAGTTCTGATCTATTTTGTGATAAAATAATAATTAGAAAAACAAAAATAACAACATTTTATTGAACACAATAATGATTATATTTGCATGAAGCTCTTAATGAATGCCTGTGAGTATGCGTGTAGTATGTGCGTGTGTGTGTCTTTGTGTACGCTTGTGTGTGAGTTTATAATGATTCATTATATAAATTTTAACATAAAATATATATCGCATTTCAACAGTTTACATATGAAGAAAATTATATTCGCTTACAGCTCTTAATAAACGTTGTCCATATTCAGGATTGATTCGCGATATTTTATATTTGGCCCACCTCGCAGAAAAATCATGATGCACGGCCTCCGTAGCCTGTTCACTGTAAAAGCCGAGGCTATTTCCGTGTTTGGTACAAAATTCTTACACATGAAAGAAAACCGTGTGAACTTTTGGAGTGACTGGAATATCCAAGGATAAATATGATGCTTTGAATTCTTTGATGTATTCAATGAATTTTATGGATATTCCAGTCACTCCAAAAGTTCACACAGTTTTCTTTCATGTGGAAGAATTTTGTACCAAACACGGAAATGGCCTCGGCTTTTACAGTGAACAGGCTATGGAGGCCATGCATCATGATTTCTCTGAGAGGTGGGCCAAATATAAAGTATCACGAATCAATGCTGAGTATGGACAACGTTTATTAAGAGCTGTATGCGAATATAATTCTCTGCATATGTAAACTGTTGAAATGCCATTATTTTTATTTTCTATTCAATTTAGATATATATTTTATGTTAAAATTTATATTTTACTCTTACACAAGCGTACGCATAGACACACACGCTGTCGTTACGCAATGAATTGCTTATAGAGGTTAGAGGTTCGATACCGTTTTCCTCTTGAGTATTTCGGAAAGTGACCTCCTCCTAGAATAACACCAACATTGCAAGGTTTACGTTCTTATTTGTGTATCTAATCATCCTTATAATAGGAAAATAAAAACCATTTATCCGTTTAAGAAGATGCATATACATCGTTAACATCTGGCGATCATGGCATACAATAAATCAAAAAACAAATAAACGAAATAAACTTACAAAAGAAATAGAATATTTTGCAGGAGTATTGCACAACAAAAGAGCTTTGCGTCAACCGTCAAAAAAATAAAATAATAATATTCAAAAAAGGAGGGAAACGCAAACAATCCGACCAATTCCAATTTGATGGAGACCCAATTGAAATCGTGAATTCATACGTTTACCTGGGAGTTATGTTTTCTACTAATGAAGTATTTTCTGAGGCGGTGCGTTCTTTCTGTTCAAAGGGTGTTTGCGCGGGTAACATGATCAAAGAGTTGGTGCTAAGAGCCAAAACGTCGTCGTGGAAAGCGATTATTAGAGAGTTTTTGGTGGCCACTAACGTGCCCAAAACCCAAACGTACCAAAGAGTACGTGACCTTGAAACGTGCCAATATATATATATATATATATATTAACGTATATATATATATATATAATATATATATATATATATATATATATATATATATATATATATATATATATATATATCATATGTACACATTACATACATGCGCGCGCACACGCATACACACACACACACACACACACACACCTTCACACGGTGTATGAGGGCAATCGTTCCTGTAATAGGAATGGTAATTCCTCTACCATTAGAGTAATTAGGAAGACCCATTATAATTAACAAAACAAGTAATGTTAAAAAACAGAAAAAACACCACAAACTATTTTTTATATTTCGGCTTAATTAGCCTTTTTCCAAACCATTGAAGAATTAATGGTAATTGTGTGCAGTTACTTTGGGAATTTTCATTACTTGGAAAAGTAATGCAGATTGCGAGACTTTTGCCTCTTTCTTTTAACTTTGCTTGAGACAAAATTTCAGATCGATTTTTAACCCACTTCCCGATATCCAATCGATCTGAAATTTTGCACACGAGCTCAGGCTGGCGTACATTTTAATCTATCAAATTTTCGCGAAGAAAAAGTTAGTTATTCTATAAATTTTCGAAAATTTGAAATTTAATATGGGACACCTTACAAGTGTTGTGTATTGTAGGGAGGAGGAGTGAGGGAGGAGGAGGAGGAGGAGGAGGGAGGAGAAGGATACTATTGAACGTCTGCATAAAATGACAACGAATCCAGAGTCAATAAAATATTAAATGATTTTCCTTGTCAATTTAATTTAAGTTATTATCAATGTGATTTTGAAACAATGTGATTTTGTTTCAATTTACTGTTGCCAAGAAACTACCAAATATTGAAACAACAATAAAATTAACATGAGAAAAAGAAAGAGTTACATTAAAAACTTGTTTTTATGGGTTCCTTTTTTATCAACTCTGACTAGAATCCCTATTCCTATGCTGGAACCAAGGGAAAGCAGTCCGTCTACAGGGATAGAGGGGGTCCGTCTTAGAGGGGGTCCGCCAATGAAGGGTTTCACTATATATGTTTGTGGGCTATGAATAAACCCGCCGTTTCCCTTTCAACAAAACGTGTCTGGACTGTGTGACCCGAAACAGCCAGCTTTCGTAACTGTGGCAAGATAGAACACCAACAGCGGTTACTTTATTACCACGTTCAATACTAGTAAACCATTGTTTCGACCGGTTGTTTTTGGAAAATCATTATGAATTCAAACGTAACTGAGGGAAATTGGTTGTCCCGTTTTAAAATATGACGGAAATATAAGCAAGACCCAGCTCAAAAACATAATTATACATATTGAAATGTATTTTACTGGTCGATTACAGACGTTCATTGTTCAAAATAATAAACCATAACGTAATTCTTACAATTAAAAGGTCATAATTCGTTAATTCACGGAAAACATGAAAAATGGTGAAAATTGAGAACATAATATCATCAATGACGGACCAGATATTAGGGATAATTAATTAGGTCCCATTCTGAAGTAACTCATACACGTGTTGGATAATTCTGGTAGTAGAATCAGGAGAAAAAAATTTGGTTGAAATCGGCGATGGGATCATCGTAAGGTCCCCTTGTTCGAGAGTAATGTGAGAGCTCTGATAAAACTAATGTTGTGCATTCATGAGTTTCAATCAGTCATTTTCTTTCACGGTAATGCATGCAACTAGGAACATTCGTTACTCAGCCGTAGACTGAGTGCAGAGGCGCAATCTCTGTAGGCGATCTTTTACAACGCTGAGCTTATAATCATTGGGGTGTCATCAAGGAATCAAGTAGATTGATTCCTTTAAAAAAATCAGATCAGATACGATACGACAGGACATTTCATTTCAAAGTTTTCACAATGTGTATTCGCCAAAGGTGCTCCAACCTGACTCCGAGTTTACAACATTTATGTACACATGTGTACATTTTTGTACAATCCAATCACCCAGAGGTAGCTTGGCTCTAATTTCGATTCTTCCGTATTTGAATGGCATTTCGTTCTTTGTAGTTAGTAGGGCTGTTTCTACAGGAGGTAGTATTTCAAAGGATTTTGCTGTTCACTCGCATTCTGGTGTAAAGCTTTGAACGGTACAACTGAAACGTCGCCGTGATATAATCAGCAAACTATTTTAGCTCATTGTTTTCAACAACCCAACATAATATCATCTATATCCACTTCACTATATTATAGTAAACGTTCTTCGCCAACAAAGTAGCCCGCATTGAGAGCAAACCGAAGATGGCCGACAGCTCCCAATTTCATAATTCATCATTTTTCGTAGTAAGTAGTAGAGTTAAGTCTTTTTGGATTAATTTAGACATTGAAAAAATATTGTCAAAAAGTACAGAAGATAAAAACCCGGAAATCTTCTATGTCGATTTTCTGCTAAATATAATAAATATAAAATATATTATGGAAATTATTCCGGTTGCCGAAAAAATCTTGTAAAGACCGATTTCAATGTATACAAAATTTTTATTCAAACATTATTAAACTTTTCTTACACATAAACTAGTTACAACATTGTTTCTATATTTTCTGTTTACATTATTATTTTATTCTTTATTCATTAACCGTCAACAATTGTGTTATCATTATTACAATCATCTGACTCTAGAAATGAAATTATTGGCTCATGGTAACTGAAATAAGAGATAAGTGTTCTTGACTCAATTTTGTGTAGGTAATTTTCTGTTATGGTGCGCGTCTACAATTACTATAAGCAAGATTAACTTCTCAACCAAGTGACAACAAAACAAGCGGCATTGTTTACTATATCCATTTATAACATAAATAAATATAAAACTACGACATGAATAGAAGAACAAGTACGAAAGAAATGCTTGATAAATCGAGAGCTTTCCAACGAGTGGAGAACGATTTTTGTCCGGTGAAAAATAAAGAAGTTTCATTTCCCCAGCAACGGCTTGGTTGTCAAAACAACCAAGGATGTTTTAGCGCATTTTTGAATATTTTAGTCGGTTTTTTTCCCGGCTGCAATGTGCTGGGTAATCCGCAAGTATGTCTATATATCAGAAATAGCTTGCGCTCGACTCCGCAACTCCGGGAGACATTTTCATATTTCGGTTACCACATTCACCTTCGTAGTAAGACAGCCTGGTTACTACCAAATTTACGTTATTATATGTGACAGTTCCCGCGAGATCCAAGGGAAGCATCAGTGAGTGAGAGTTGTCCTTCAATCAAGTATGTTTTTTAAAGGGGGGGAGTGTGACAGTTCCCGCGAGATCCAAGGGAATGCGCTGCCGTCGCTCCGTTGTTTCCCAACGGGCGTCGGGCGCTAATTCCTGTGTTTTCGAAAGCCTGCGTTTGGCGATGGATGGGTGATCCTAGAACTGGAAAACCTATCTTCTCCGAACGTGGCATATATTATACTGTTAGTACGAGTTGTATCTCTTATGGGACTGTCACACCCCTCTCTATCTATGAGTGTGGATTTAGGCCCCTATTGCACCACGGGGCGCCTAAGTCTATTACATATATCACGAGGATTGTTTATAGTTCATTAATTACTTTGCGTTTAGCTCAACTGCTTCTATTTTCGAAGCGGTTTAGACAACGTAAAATTTTAGCATAAATTGATATCTCTCCAACGGCTGGCGAATGATTTTTGTGCAATGATAAATGGGAAACATGCTGTTGCAACGATTTGGTTGTAAGCGAGAATCATCAGAAACACTGTAACGCTATTTTATAACACTTTTCTCTGACGATTTTTCAGTTCATGTGCGCAAGTAACAAGACACGAAAATGTCAGAAGTATCCATCAATAAGTAAATTAACGCCACGAGTTTTCTTACACGTCATGTACGAAAGCCACCGAGCCGAATTCCACCTAGGGTATGCTAAATTGGATTTTTCTGATGTTAGGCAATCGTTATAATCTTTTACTCTTTTTGGTACCTATAAATGGGATGGTAAATTCCTACACAAGTGTATATGTAGGTCTGTGTGTATACGTAATTGAGCTCACCCTTGCTGTGCCTTACAGCTAATTATCATTAGGATATGACGCCTTTTGATCAAAATTTCGGATATGTTCCATTTTGATAAAAAGACATCCAGTTCTCAATAAAAAAAATCTCAAAAATCAAGTGCAGGTAATTCATATTTTTTTAGGTATGAAAAAAAAAAAAAAAAAAAAAACACACGGATTATGTTTCCAAATTATAAAACGTAGATAATAATAAGGTAAGGTATTATCAACCAATTTTCACTTTGGAACGAACAAAAAAGCCAATATAGAAAAAAATCTTTAAAATCTGTCAACATTTCAAACATGAAAATCAGTTTCCTCTTCGTCAAGACAATCACATTCTTCTACTTCGTGATCGTCTTGTGAGGGTGCTACTTCATGGGTATCCAAAAGAACGCCAACTATATCCTCCATTCTTGGCAACACCAACACGACACCTTAGCAACGCATAAACGACGATAAGCCTAAAAATCTCAAGAGACACGAACTAAAAACAGAAAGAAGCACTAGAGAAATCAGCGAAACAGGAGTGAAACATGTTATCACAGCACGTCTTGATTTATCATAGAATATTGGGAAGTACAGGAGCACAGTTGATTACAGGGGTGCCGAAGAGTATTGCTCCTGCACTCTGTTGGTTATTCAAACCAAACCCTTCAAATCTGATCACCAAATAGCACAGGCATTCTAACAGGTATTTTAAATTTTATTTATTTATTTATTTATTTTTTTAATAATTCATATTTGTTAATTTTTTTTTTTCTTCCTTCTGATTGCATCTGATCTGTGCTAAGAAAGCTTTTTCTTGTTCTTGTATCTTGTTTTTTTTTTTCTTTATATAGGGGCATCAAGGCCCCATCTTCCAGTCCTAGGCATCTCACCTTCCTTCTACACCCTCTTAGGCGCATGGAGACTGCCAGGATCACCCTAATTTGGGTTTTCACTCTCACCCAGTATGTCACTTGTGAGAGGGGCTTGGTCCACTTGTCGGCGAGCTTCTCGGCGAGCCGCTTGAGGAAGGTGTCGTATTCTTTGTGTAGGGATCCGTCGCACCCAACTACTAGGGGGGTAAACGATCCATGAAGATCTTCCGCTGCTGCATCGTACTTTCTATGTTTTGCATCTGCAGCTCGTTGGGCAGTAATTGGCCAATCGAGGGAACAGTAAGAAGGGGCATCTGAGTTTATCACTCTTGTATCAAAGTACACCACCCTCTCCTGGTTCCACACTCCATAGACCTTGAAATCCTCCACTAATCGTGGTTTTCCATCATCCCCATCTTGCATCACTGGCTCGATTCCCACTGAGTTCCACGCCAGGCTGGCCATTTTAGCACATTGGTCTCTTATTTGATCATGACCATACTTTACCAGGCCTCCTTTCTTACAATTAAGATGTTTAGATTCTTACAATCTTTTATGTTCAAAACTACAGTTGAAAAAAAAACCGGTAGATGGCATTTTGGATATGTACCTCAACTTGAAGGAAGATGAGGATATATTCCCTTTTGATTGAAACGAAAATTACCCATCATATAGGAATGGATGTGATCCCTTTTGATCCAAACATCAAATTTTGGCCTTCAAATACACAAGGATATGTTCCTTTTTGACGCTAACTGCTCTTACAAATCGATTTTGGTTATCCTACAGATTGAAAATCCGTTTTTTACAGATTTTTTTTCTCGAAAAATGGATATATGACCCCTTTTGAAAGTAAGCTCCTCAAGTGAGCCCAAATCCCTCTTGTAACGAGGTGCGAGTATCTAATGAAGCGTTAAGTGTACATTTAAATGAAGCGTTCAAAGTACTCTTTTGGGCCCATCGTCGCATCGCAGTCGGAATTCCTACCACTGTCTCATCACTCCTTCTACTCTCCGTCTACTAATAGCCATTTGATCGGATTTCGGTGTTGCGTGAAAGGCCATAGCGATGTCCTTAATTCCCGTGGAGCTTCCAGCATTAACCGCGGGAAAACGTGGGAAAAAGATACTTGTGTTCCAAGCGTTCAAATATACAGAAAACCTTCGCGTCTGGATAAATCAAATGGGTGTACGTTCCTGTAAATTGTACAAAATATTAATCGCACTGGAAATTGTAGTACACAAAGCAAAAGAAGGAAACGCTGGCGTAACCAATTTTGTAAATAGTTATTTTCCAACTTCATACAACCTGATGCAGCGTATCCAACTTCTTTCTGGCGAGTACAGACATGTGATATGAATAGTTACATCAGTTTTTGTTAAATCTTAACCCGTCGCCACGAAATGTAGTTACATCTGTTTTATCCTTCACTCGAGAGTTATTTGCCATCTGTTGAAATTCGGGGCCCAAAAAAGGACTGTTAGTTCTCTGAAATGAGACCAAAAGAGTAATACATTTTGAGGAGGTAGGGAGGTTTACATACTAGGAATATGCCCCCTACTGAGGTATCGCAGCACAATCGATAGCTTTGCCAGAGCTTTTCCAACTGAAGAATGCCTTCCTTATTTCGATTGACATTTAATTGAAAGGTTCACTGTTGATCGTATGCTTGTGAGAAATTATCAAGTCTAGTTATTACTTTCAATGAAACTTGTTTGAGAGCCGTCATATTCAGATGGTCATATTCCGGTTGATTCTGTGATCAATCTATGTGGGACTCACCTAAATGGACGTTAAGAACGAGGAAAAAGATGATAAAATACTCCGCGAATCCTTCAGGATACATATCTATTGCAAGACTGGATTAGTTCGTACCTTGTCCGCTGGTCCACGGTGAGCTAGAGTGGGGAGTACCACCTAGTGCGGCTCCTATGATTGCGAAAAAAAAGCATCCGATGACCCCTTGCGTCTGCGTTGTATCTCAAATCATTAATCAATGATTATGCAATAAATCGTTCGTATTTTTTCGTCAATTTTATCCTCTTGAGCAGTCCAGAAGCCTTGTTCATGAACATGACCAGCTACACACAGAAAAACATGATTTATGGGCTTATCTACGTGCATTCATTAGTTTACTTACATTATTAATTTATAATATTACTTTCGCGTAACAGTTATAAAAATCCCGAATCGAGCACAAAAGCATAATTCGCGTTTTTTCCCACTTTATTTATATTCTGAATTTTCTGAAATTTCAGTACTTTGTATGTATATCTTTTAAAAAGTAAATCGTAGTAAATTATTACACAAAGATGTCTTATTTCTTTGTTAGATAGCTCTTCTTCGCAGATCATTGGTCTAAGTATAATTATTTCTTAAAAACCCTGTATATTGGTCATTTTTGAAAAAAAAGGTCCCGCCTCCAAGTCTGGGTATTGAATTCCGCTGCCAAAGAATTTTGTTATCGCGGCTTGTCCGATGCTCTAGGATATAGCTTAGGATGTTAGCTCTTGGATTCCATTCGATTTCTGCTAATTACTCTAGCCTGGTCGAGTTGACACAATGTTTAATGAAAAACATAAAAATTAAACGTCGTGTTCTAATGGGGCTCGAGATAGCACGTAAACAATGACCTTACCGATTTCCTATTCTTTTGTTGCCTATAAGGGCAGCCTTGACGGACGCAAGTTTTTTTTTCCCCCCATCTGAGTTATGTTTGTTTGGTTGTTTCTTTATTATAATTATTTATTTATAAATAATATAAATCTCACTTTTGATCAGGATTGATGAGATTGATGTTAAGGGGAACGAATTGTTGACCGAAATGGGGTGACACAAGGTATTAACAACGGGAAAGGCAAGTCAACCACCATGTACCTTGGCTCCTTCGCCCCCTACCACTCCTGTCGGCGGACCTTGTTAGTTCGGAACCCCATTGTGACGGTATTTTTTCAAAGTACCAAGGCTGAATGAATTGAAATGCGGCGCCTTCAGCAGAGCTCAACCTCCAGTCTTACTATTGATGCATCTGCAAAAATTTTATAAATTCTCCTTCAGTAATAAAATTTAACATTTATTTAATTTTTTCCTAAATATTACCTTCTGTTCTTCTTTGGTTTGGTCCCCCTCCAACTATGATTTTTACAGCAAATGAAAGTTCTTCCGTGAAACTTTGATCAGTGTACTCTAAATACCCCAAGGGCAGTCTTTCCAGAAGCTCTCCTTGCTACGAAAAAACTAAACGTCAACAACTAAAACTTATCTTTCCAGTGAACATTGGAACCTGAAAAAAACGTTGATTCGTTTAGAAATTAGGAATTTAAAAAAATATGTATAAATAATTAAAAACTAGCCACTACCTAAAAATTGATCTTAGAGACCGACAACTTTCACAAAAACTTCTTCATTTAGTATTCTTTTATATGATATATTCAATCTCACTTCTACTTCGCTAAATAGGGGAGACAATAAATTATAATTTAATGTTGAGAAACGTGTTTTTTCCTGATGAAATCCTGGGTTTACCAGAAAAAATGACCCTACATGAACTTACGAATTCTGGGTCAGTTTCCACGTGTAATTTTCCACGCTGAATCGAAGGGTAACAAACTTGCAGATCTCTCCAACTCCGTTATAACCGAGGTTTTATTATTATTTCTCCGTCTCCGATCCGCCAGTGGAGCACGTGATGGCATGATCCGTTTAGCGACTCCCTATAAAATCGTGCGTTTTGCTGTCCCTTTGATACATTTTCCAATGCCTCTCATGACCTTTCCGGTTGAAATGCGGCTTAAAATATAAAAAATAGTAATGATAATAATAATAATTGATTAATAATTATGAGTTACAATAAATAATAATTACTACGTTTAATTTATTATAGATGACTGATCTACGTTGAAGGGATTCCACACAAATAAAACTTTGTGTAATAATTTGCAGCGTTTTTTTCTTCTCCCATTATTGGCCTACGTATTCGAACAAGAAAAGAAAAATGGCGCTCCGCGAAAAATGGCGCTCCGCGCCTGGCCACGGTGCTTCCTGTGGACCCTCGGTTACCTCTATTCACATACTTCGAATGAAATTATAGAAACACAGAATGTGTTTTAGCTCACGCGTTTTAAATAAACCCGTGAAGCCCGTATATAATGAATCAGATTCTGCGGTGTATCTTATCACTACTATGTCAAGTTATTTTATTTATTTATCACCAGCGCAACGACTCACTACCACCTCAATGAAATCATCAGAAATTAACAAGCGGTTGCAATAATGTTCCCAATATCAATTATTGAGAATGATCACCTGTATGTAAACAATCATTCAAATTACCATGCTCATAACTCAGCTTGTTGGCCACGCACTTCGCAGTATTTAACACATAATGTGGTTGGATAAATCGAGAAATTTCGAACGAATTTTGTGGGATGAAAAATGACGAAGTTCCATTTCCCTAGCAACGACTCGGTTGTAAACGGAAATCAAAAGATATTGTTGCAACACATTTTCGTCACACATAAACGTTTCGTTTTCGGTTGTAGATGCCACTGCTAAAATACATTCTGTTTTAAAATCCCCAATGGGAATGAATTCTGGGGTGCAGCGGGTGACACACAAATAAAAAGAGTCCAAACATGTCAGAACAGAGTGCGGCGATTAATCACAGGTGCACCATGGTTTGTTAGAAATTCGACACTACTCAACGACTTGAAAATATCTCCCATCCAAGACGAACTTCGAAACGAATATTATAGACATCTCGAAAGACTGACATCCTACACCAACCCCCTTCCATTCGAATTGACACAAAATTTACCACGAGAAAGATTCATACGCCGACACAAGCGGAAGAGACCCACGAACTTCCTTGAGGAATTATGAAACCCAAGCTACTATTGAGTACTATTGATGGGTAGAGACCTCCAACAAGTTCCAAGTTAATGTTAATGTTCCTACCTACTTCTCCTAACCATAATGTGTTTTACACAGTAAAGTTTACTAAAAAATTTAAAAAAATCCCCAAAGGGACGTCCCCGTAATGCATGAAGCACTTAACATCTTTGAAATATTAAGCGCCATAGGTATCTGGACTCGGGATCTCGTTTTCCAATTTGACAGCGTGATTGGCATAATTGGAGGGTTGATTCGTAGAATCATTCGTCATTTCAGGTGAAAACGACTAATGAGGCCGTTGATAGTGTCGATTCGGGCGGGTTAAGTGTGTTAGCGTCCACATGAAGTTATCAATGCGCTTGGTTCGCTTTAGCTCTTAACTGGAATGAACGATCATCGAATATAATTGGACTAAGCAGAGATTCGTTCATAGGTTCAGTTTTCCGTATGTACCATATAAATGATATTACGAACTGTTATCGCTCGAATTTATTTATTTATATACAATACGGTCGAGCCCAATACAAGATGTTTATAATACAAAAACATGAGGATAAACAATGGGGGGTTATGAAAGCATACACATGAAGGTACGAAAATATGCGATTAAATGTAAGAATATAAAGATAAGTTATTATAAAAGCTGAGATATAAATTAATTTTAAAATCATTATCCGAGTTAATGCAGTTGAGTGGTAAAAAATGTCTAGGTCCGGGCACGAGTCATAAGCATATTTCACAGTTTATCCGAGGCATTCTGCACAAAGTTCTATAATATAGATAATTGGTCGGGAAAATTGGTGCCTAGAGAGTTTTCCAGGATGAGGGACTGCAAAAGTTGATCTATGCAAGCAGCAGTAGCGAGTCAATCACCCCCATGACTTGCTTCTGCAAGTATGCTACATCAGCCAAACGGCGCCGAGTTATGGGGCTCTGTGTACCACATTTATTTATTCAATGTGTCGAAGTCCACCAAATCCTGCGGGATACCCAGTTTATGTGAGATAAAGCGCAGGAATCTACGATGTACTCTCTCAATAGGGTTTTAATGAGGAGCTTATAATTTGGACTCCAAGATTGGGAGCACAAGTGCCCTGTACAGAGTAGTAATGGCTACCACATGGTTAAATTCCCTTATATTTCTCTTGAAAACCCCATAACTCTCATTGCTCTTGATGAAGTTGCCGTTATGTGATCGGAGAATATCAGTTATGGGTCAAGCAGCATTGCCAAATCCATTCAACACCCAGGCATATTCATTGTAAATTAAGCTTAACACGATTAGGTAAAGTAATCGAAAATGCTCTCGGTCTATATGCTATATTCAAATATCTTCACTCGTTGACCCGAGGAACGTCTGGTTAATCTGCATAGATTGTAATGCGTAAGAGAACTTCAACTAGGCACCTACCTATTAAATGAGAATACATTCTCCTTTATATTATTTCCTAAATTGTATAAACCTCTGTGTTGTGGATTCAACTTGTTAGGAACTGGAGTCAGCTACTGTTATCCTACTTGGAACTTGTACTTGTCAGAGATTAAGGTAGAAGTTTAGACAGGAACAGCCCGACGGTAAATATCACTGCGCCTTAAGTTTGGTTAAAAGTACCACCGTTATAGGGTTCCATCACCAACCAGGATCACGTCCATCTCTGTAGTCTTGTTGGGTTGGTGTCAAAGACTTTGGCGATGTTAAATACCATACAGTCTATGTGGATGGAAGTAAGTACTTGGAGTTCGATGACGTATATCGAAGTAAAGGAGGAAAAAAGGATAAATTAGTAGTGAAATGATTACAAGGATGCCTTTGAGAATAAATGAACGGTTGCGTTGAGTCTGCTTGTCCTTGCATATCTGTACCCTTGCTTCTACCTGTGCATCGGTCCTCGAGCAGTATTTTGGTAAAACTCAAGTCAGCTGCAGGGTTTTTATTGATCTAAAATAATTTCAAAAATACTCAACATGAGTTCACAGCGATTCATGCTCTATTCGCGAGTAAGACCCCTGGCACGAGGCTTCTCAGTTCATTCCTAACTAATTTACAGTCGAGACACATGTGATGTTTCATAAGACTTCCCCCGTCTCTTTCTCCAATAAATATGCGTCACATTATATTTACTTGAATATTCTCAATAACTGATACTATTTCGGTTCGGATTTTGTAGTCTATAGCACGCATTCAGTACATCGCATGGGTTAACCAACTAGAACACATTTTACCTTTTCGTATAGGTAGGTACTTCTCTCAAATCATGTTCCAACAGAAATAGTTCGTTGTCACGCAGCATCGTAGATTCTAACTGGTAGGTCAAAGCTCGAAATAAAGAAATCCGTGACTTGAGAACATTTGCTCACCTCGGATGAAAGTTGGTGATACGACAAAAATGATGAGTTCCTTCTTTCTCCTCTAGCGTCCTCAGTCAACTCGCAAGTTGGATCTTTGTCGTGGGAAGGGGGACTTTATAAAGGGCCATGAACACCGTAGGAATCTCAATGACTAGCGATCTATCTCCGCCTAAGAGCACTCCGCTTCCAAATACAATAGAGGGCTAAATAGAATACGGAAGTTAAAGAAGAACGTTATCTACTTCCGCGAAAATAAATAGTTACAGTGTTAGATAGATTTCGACGGTTAGGTTATCATCATTAACGAATATTAACTGAACATACGTTAGAAAATACACAGTTTATATAGTCACTTGTGAGGGGAGAATCCCGTCGGTCGAGGGGAAGGGAAATGCATGAAGTACAACAAATTAAGTGTATACAAAGTGAAAATTATTGTAGATAATCGGATGAAGTGGCAGAAAACGAAAAAAATGCTCAATCTAGTTTTAACTAGAGGATAATTCCAAACTCTACAGAAATGGATCAGTCAATGGTGAAATATACTGAGGGATATCCTTATTAAAACATTTACCAGACCTTTCACTTTTGATAATTTTGAAGTTTGTTGTCCAGTAAATTCAACATATCTTTAGAAAAAATGAAGAAATTCTACGAACTATCTATTTGCCAAATCGAAATTGTAACTATGATTGGATTCCCTAAGATGATTTACAAATTCAGATTTACCTTTATTTTCCCTGAATTCTTCTTCATCTTCGTCTATTCTATCCATGAATTTCCTGCCAGTTTGACCAGAATACTCATGGTCTCGAAAACATTTTAATTTATAAGTCCCACTTTTATCCTGAACACTGACTTTGTCTTTAACCGACCCTAGTAAAGCTTCAAGACTATTTTTTATTTTTAATACCCACTTTGTAACCTCTAGATGATAGAATATTATCTACTTTATCAGAATTTTTTCCATAATAGGTATATACTCAGCCATTATTTCTCTTTCAAAGTTACATCTTCTTTAGCAAAATTGGAGACTTTGTCCCTACTACTTTTCCTAAGTGACGGGGAGGGAATGGAACGCTCAATCTGGTTTCAACAAGAGGATAATTCCAAACATTACAGAAATGGATCAGTCATTGGTGAAATATACTGAGGGATATCCTGATTTGAACATTTAACTGACAAGTCACTTTTGATTATTTCGAAGTTGTCCATTACATTCAACAAACCACCCTTTGGACAAAAATGAAGAAATTCTAATTCTAACTTTCTATTTGCCAAATCAGAATTGTAACTATGATTGGATTCCCTAAGATGGTTTGCAAATTCAGACTTACCTATATTTTCCCTTAAATCCTTTTCATGTTCGTCTATTCTTTCCCTGAATTTCCTGCCAGTTTGACCAGAATACTCATGGTCACACATTTTAATTGATAAATCCCAATTTTATCCTGAACACTGATTTTGTCTTTATTGACCCTACTTTATGAGTATTTTTATTTTTAAAACCCACTTTTTAACCCTAGATGATCGAATTTACCCTACTTCATCAGAAATGTTTCCATAATAGGTATGCTTATCCATTGTTTCTCTTTCAGAGTTACATCTTCTCTAGCCAAATTGGAGCTTTGTCCCTACTCTTTTTCCTCAAAACCTTATCCCATATGGTATCAACGAGATCTCCCCCGAGATCTCCTTGCTGCTATGTTTTAAATGACTTTTCTTTTGATAAGTTTTGTTCACTCATTGGAATAGGTACTGCACGGTTGATCATACTATGGGAGGCGCATGCTTATGAACTAAAGGATAATCCGATGTACCATGAATAGTTATATCGCTATAATAAGTATATTTCCTATAGATTGAAAAATTTTGCCTTTTGTTTACCAAAAATATGGACAGATCGAGACAATCGAGTTCATTCCCACCGAATTCGAGGGTGCATTTGATAGAGAGATCTGATTTATTGATTTTTTTTTTTTTTTTTCGTGAAAAGACTTTAGTTGTCTCACTGCTACTGTCCACAGACGTATAATATAACATCTACCATCTATACCAATAGAGAAGGTTATTTGAGATAAATGTTTTAAATATTTGTTGTTCAAGATAATCCATGTAAATATCTGCAAGTAGAGGAGCTAAACCCATGGCAACTCATGTTTTCCCTCAAATAAAAAATAATTGTCGATGATAATGGTGATTTGATCTATCAATGAGACCCAAAAAAAAATTATAACTTGGAAATTTTAGAGATCTCGATTTTTTAATATTTCGGCCCTTATATATCTACCCTTTGAGGTTGTTCAACAACGATGCTGATGTCACTGGCACATTCCTGGCTGATGTGTGATTTCTGCGCCAAATTTCATCATATGGCGGATGAAACGGGATTAAATTTTTTCTTGTAAGGTTACGAAGGATCACTATTGAAAATGATAAATTGAAAATTGAGAAGATTGAAGTCATAGCATTAATGATTGGTGTATCCACACACCGTGTTTAAGGAAACTTCTCTACAAGATTCCAATAAGTTCTTCAGAAGAAGAGACGTTCTCGAATAATCGAGTCACGAGATTCTAGATCCTGATCAACTAATCTGAATTTTTACTAAGGGATTGACTTATTGATGTTACGTATTTTTGAGATGAGAGCGTAGCGAGCATCATCTAAACCACTGATCTAAGCAAAAAACTGATCTGTGTAAAATCTCATGGTGACTGGGGATGCCCACGGTGGGTAGTCGAATTAAAGAGAATTTTAACTTCATGGGTTGAATTGCAAAGAAATTAGCTCCGGAGATCACAAGGTAATTGTAACAATAGCCTTCTTGTGTATGTCAGTACGTGTCATAGTTTTATGACGGTGTTGGTGTACGAGACGTTCTCGAACAATCAAGTCGAGTCACGAGACTAGACCCTGACTTGCTCTTTAGTTCGACTACCCACCACGTGGCATTCCCAGCGCTCCAGTCGCAATGAGATTTTACAGAGATTAGTTTTTTGCTTAGATCAGTAGTCTGGATGCTCGCTACACTCGCATCTCAAAAATACATAATATCAAGTAGTCAATCCCTCAGTAAAAATTCAGATTAGTTGGTCAGGGTCTAGAGTCTCGTGACTCGACTTGATTGTTCCAGAACTCTTCAGAAGTCTCTTTCTGATTAAAGTCATGTCATTTCAAGTATATTGCGTCAAAAATTTGGTGATACTTCGGTCATGTCAATCATTAGTGAATGATAATCAGCTTACCTCTCTGTAAAGTGTACACTTCATTGTACCCCTATGCCATTTTTCGCTTTTATGTACTAACATAACCGCAATAACACAATCATAAGAATGCAGCAGGGTTTCAACAGGCTGTCAGGCTCTTCTCAAGATATTGATCTGTTCAGTTTATCGGCGGGCCCCTTCAGGACGAGAATTCGAGGTGTTGACGGGTGAATTTGATGTGCTCGGTGTGTTTCCATTTATTTTTGTTGCCTCAATTCCGGTTTCCATTGTTTTTCATTGAACGATCCATTGTTAACGTTTGATGTTTTTTTGTTTTTAATTTGGCATTTGTATTGTGCTGTTTATTCCTACTGTTTAATTAATTTATATACTGTTGGAATTGCTATTATTGATTATTGCTAGTTTATTCTATTATTAATATTATGCTATTGGGCTATGGCCGTGTTTAATTAAATAAATAAATAAATAAACATGTGTTTATTTCATGATTACAGCAAGCTGGGAACCAGCTGCCCGGGATTCTGGGCGGATGGCGGGCCGACCTGCAGGGGCGGCAGCGGCCCGACTCGCCGCGGCAGGAGACGGATCGCGACGTGATGGTAACGACGGCCTACGGTCAGGTCCAGGGCTTCCGCGTCTACCTCTACGACAATCCCAGCCCCGGCTTCCGTCTCTTCCGCGGTCAGGTTGAGCGGGTCCAAGGCAACGTCACTGTCTTCCTAGGCATCCCATACGCCCTCCCGCCGACAGATCAGGGCAGATTCAAGGTAAGCCCGTGAACTGTACTATTTCTTCCAAACTTACTTGAGACTCTTAAAGGCCTGTTTTCCTAGCGACAGATTTTTGCGCCGTTGACAACGTGATACGCCGGGCGTTCAACGTTGGCCACTGATTCCCTTGAATTTAGTTAGGGTGTTTTCTTGAGAGCGCATCACGTCAGCGTAGAACGTGTTGCGTTGACGCGACTGGCCCGACTGATCGAGGAGGAGTCAACTGCGCAGTACGCTGGCGCGATTGCCTTGAATTCCGGTGTTTGTGTTGCTCCAATTTCGATTTCCTAGGTTTTCAAGATGCCCCAAAGCGGGACACCTTCTTGGGACACCCCAAACTTTTCTCTGGTCAGTCTGAAGCATCTTTGGAATTTCTCTTCATAGTTAAGCAGATTATTTTAGACTAAAACGCTGAACATTCCTTAATTTCTGCGATTTGAGAATACATCACTCACACGTTTCCTTATTTTGGCATATTTTGTTAATATGAACTCTTCTTCTTCGTCACCATCTATCATTTCTTTAATTATCAATGCAGCCATTACATTTCTCTTTCTCATCATGTTCTCCATTTCAGCAGTAGGTAAATGTTTTCACACACACACAATCACGTGCTACCTTCAACACAATTCAACGCCAACTGAACAGATAAAACACGTCGCTAGGAAAACACTTTTACGCAGCGTAATATACTTCACGCTCCTGCCGACGTTTTTCAGGAAAATTCGGTTCCTGCTGCGCAAAAAACCTGTCGCTAGGAAAACAAGCCTTAACCGGGACCCACGCTACTAAGGCCATCCATCCTGGGAGGCGATGACTAATGCTAGTAGGCGATTCCTCGCCAAAGTTGGCCATAATCTTATTGTCAAATACGAATACGATTTTAATCGCGATAATTATTCGTTGATTCTGTGTCAACTGCGACTATATTCGTATTCGTGTAATCGTATTCTTCTATCGGCGATTACACAAATACAACCCATAGAAATGCGTCACGGTCATCAATTTCAATAGGGCGTCCCTCCTATAATATGCGAAGCCTTGCTAATATTACCTAGATTTAGAGGGACTTCCTATTGAAATAGATTGGAGATAAAGAGGCTGGGCTCCAATCGTTGAATTCGCTTTAAGGACTTCCCTTTGAAGCTAGGTAATATTAGTAAGGCTTCGAATATTATAGGAGGGACGCCCTTTTGAAATTGATGACGGTGACGCATTTTAAAATTTCCTATAAGAATATGTATCAAGTTTTCAAAAATATCAAAGTTGAAAAATCAGTCAAAAATCGAAATAATGCCGTTCGCTAGTTGTAAAAATCGGTAATATTTGCATGAAACATTGTCCAAATTCAGATTGAACTACTCTTATGGAAGTATCCCCGTATAACCAATCCTAGAACCATTCTGTTTAAAACGTAGGTAGTAGGTGCTTGTTAAAAAAAAAAAAAAAATGTAATCACAACATTTAAACTCATCTACTCTGTGTAATATTCCGTCCTCCGATTCTCTCGGTCGCTCTCTTTAATGTTTTACGCACAACTGTTTTAGGACATGATGTAGCTTTAATACTGACTGTGGCTTAGAAAATATCAGCCATGAAAGTATGAAGAAGTTCTATTTATGTACGTGAAGATTTCTTCAAAAATTCGCTCATGGGGTCATGCTGCATGACTGGACTTTTTTTTATGAGTTGTATTCGTGTAATTGCCGACAGCCGAATACAATTACACGAATACGAATATAATCGCAGTTGACTCAGAATCAACGATTAATTATCGCGATTACAATCGTATTCGTATTCGACGATAAGATTTTGTCCAACACTGTCCCTCGCCAGGGTTCCCATAAGGGATAAATTGACGCTTGCAACCCTCCCGCACTTACGTTTAATTCCTGTCTTCCCTGTTCGAAATAGCGATTTGAGAAAAATATGAGACGATCTTGAGATGTTCCCACCCACACTCATTGGAAAAAAAAAAATGCAAATTTCCATGAAGGATTATGGGGAAAAAATTGCTAACTATCAGAGACAGTGTGTTTGAAGTGTAGGAAAGGATTTTTTCAATTTCACATCTTTGATGGCTACCTCAATTTCCAGCTGTTCATTAACAATTATGGATGATAACCAAGAAGTGTTATCTGAGGATAATTAGCAAAGCACATACCTAAGCATCTTTCTTTTTAATTTTTACAGAATTCAGGTTTGGTGAAAATGTCCTAAGTCGATTTTCTAATTCCTCCAAACCACCCATAATTCTCTCTGATCTTAGGGCTTTTTGCAAACAAACACACAAATTATGAAACTCAAAATGTTGGTGGATACGCTTTATACATTTTGGAGGGGAACAAATGGGAACTGCAGTAGTTTCCAACAACATTACACTATCTTATTTATTTGCCAGATGTATAAGGAATGGGCTTACCTAAAGTTCCTCTTGTGGAAACTCCATTTCTTTCCGTCTTCTCTTCGTTTCAGGTGAGGTACGTGGATCCGATTTCAGGCTCGAAAAATATGATGGACATCCAGGAAATATCAAGGGTATAACTCCAGGGGCAAGAATAGGTCGCAGACGAGGAATAGTTTCAGATTTTTCGGTTTTCTCGTCAAAATACATCTCTTTCCTGATATTTGCTGAAATGTTTTTCTCAGATCCAAGTTAGGGTGTTTAGGTGTGAAATCCTGTCTGGGTAAATTCTTCAACCAGGTTTTCTTCAACTGTTCATCCCGAGGGAAACAAAATACCAACGCATACTTTAGAACCTTCATCATAGTTGCTCTGCAACTAGGCACGCAACACTTGAAAACCATTTTTGAAGTGGTACTCACTGCAGAACGTGTTCCTTCGGAAGTTAAAACTGATATGAAATCATAACCCCTCATACTACGAATAGGTATAACATGATACCCAGGCAAAACCTCGGATATGACCTACTTGAAAGCTTTAACAGATGTTTATCTAGTGATATTAGTACAACAGATACCGAATCAGATTAATTGAAGACAGGCCAATGAATAAAATGACTCAATAACAACCCCTAACCAAAACAGGCAGGCAAGGACGGATTATCTGTGGTCTTTGGAGAATGATAAAACGATTACTTTAGTAATCACCTTTGATACAACAAATATTAGTGAGTGTAAAAATACCCACATACTCTGTTGTTGGAAACTCATTCCAGCAATTCCTGCGAGAAATTCGGTGTGGTGTCACTGCAAGCTTCCTTCCCGTTCCTCAACACCGAAGTGAAAAGTTTCAATTTTTTTTTCTGCAGTCTCTCTTAGAAATTTGCAGCTTTTTTTCGATGAATGTGTTAGGGAATAGATCATCTCGTATTTTTCTCATATAGATATTCCAAACAGGGAAGACGGGATTTAATGAAAATGCGGGAGATTCGCCTGCGTCAATGTATTCCTTGTGGGAACCCGAGTGAAGGTCATGTTTTCAGATGGGCGGTCTTAGTTGTTTGGGTCCCACTCGAACCTTCGAAGGAGTCAGAAATCTTACTTGGCTTACACCAAGGGCTTCAGATGTGACAGTCCTCAGTGATGAGGTAGGTTCCCAAGAAGTCGCGCGGAGCATCGATTCCCTATTGACCTTCTTATCTAGTAGTGCAGAAGGGAATGTGGAAGTCACTGCTGTTAAGTTCTAGTAAATTATCGGGATTGAATGAACATTGAATAATCTGTGATTCTGACAAGTGAGCTTTTTGTTCCGAAAAATTAAGCAGACCTTTCAGTTTTGCGTTACGAAATTCTGATAGCGCGGAAGCAAGAACTTTATCAATAATTAAACTGAGGTTCTTGTTTGTAATTTGACTTCTTTGTGACTATGATAGCTAGGATACTCGACCATATGAAAACTCATTATCATGTGTTTACCTAAGATTGTACATTGCGGAATGCCATAAATCCAGTCTATTTTTCGACAAATAAAAATATTTTTATTTCATTTTATTATATAGTTATTTTTTATTATTATTATATTTGTTCATTGTTATTTTTGTTTATTACTTACTTATTTTTTTAATAACAGACTGTATAAATTACTTTGGTGAAATACTAGTCGATCTTGTTTAAAAAATAAAAAAAATCAGAATGTTTGAATGTGTGACCACACTATTGAGGCCTGTCACATCAGTAGGCCTCGGTGCGAGCTAGGTAAGACTTCTGAACCCTTCTATTGAAGCGAGCCTCCTTAATCTTCTCCCCCATTCCAAGGTTCGATTCTCAAGTAAGTTTGGAAATACTGTAGTTACATTATTCATTAAGATAAGAGTCCATTTAATAATGGTATTAGTTAGGTATAGTACAATAGGCCCACTTATCGATAATTCCTAGTTCCTTGGGAAGATAGGACAAGGGCCTTATCAGACAGAGAAGAAAGTCATTGGTCCTCCCGCCTTGATCGGGCTCCCACAGTTGAATTGCATCCTTGTTGAAGTAAGAAACTGAGAAAGCAGTGATTCGCCAGTTAGTTTCGGAGAACAGAGATGTAGTTGCAAATAAGAAGAGTTATTTATAGGAATAATGAGTCTGTTGAACAAAAAGAAGACGTGGGGTTTTGGGAGAGCTTCACGCAATCACATTTTCTTGGAATTCTCATCTCCCAAATTGGAATATTCTGTGGAACATTTCGTCGCTGATTGTATAACAGTCGAATAGGATCCGATGGTCACATCTACATTCACACCTACCGTAGGTACCTACCTACCTTCTCTCATGGCCCGGTGTTCTTGAATATGATTCTTCCTCCATTGCCAACCATGTATTCAACTCTTCGAAATCAGACGATTAATTTAAATTATCTCCGAACAAAAGAAAACGACGTATGCTCCACTATATTACCAGTACCTACATGAAGGTTATAGGTGATTTAGTGGAACTATTTCGACCTGGTTTTATTTTGGAAAATAGCCAACAGGTAGACCTACTGCACCAGTGCCAGCGCGTGGAGGGATAAAATAACATGGCTCAGGAAACTTGAAGGCCCCAGAAAAATTGACGTGCAGAAGGTAAACAGGTAGGGTGACTCAGGGTAAACAGGTGACTCATAAGTCCTTGGTAAGCTATGGTAAATCCTTGGTATGGCCCTCAGGAAATCCCGGGACGGACGATTCGTCTACAATAGAGAGCCCTTCTAATCCAGTTGGTCAAACAACAAGTCTGACCATCACCGAACTCTTCAAATCGTTCCGCTATTTAGTACCCAAATAAAACCCATCTGCTATTTCCATCCCGGAAATTCACGAAAAACTAAGGGTGCTAGGAGTCGGGAGAATTAACATTGATTTAGATAGGGCTGGGGAGAGTTAGTCGTCCTTCAGGCCACCTCTTAATTGACCTCCTGCCGTCAATCAGGATATTGCACCTTTGGGCTGAGGGTCACACACAACTGGACGCCATTTTTTGGTTATCGATCCCGTTGATTGTGCATTTGGATTGCCCACTCAGCGTGCCCTCAGAGTCGCCCTCAAATCAGGGTCTATGAACAGCGCTGAGTACATGAATTCCCTTATCGATACACTTGGGGGCCCACTCACACTCGATTCCCATCCATGAAAAGACGCACCTTGAGTCGTCTGATGCAAAATACATAACGATAGACCGATTCTATTAAGCTAAAACAAACCATCAAAATACATGTTTTCGGACTTAGTATGTAGTACTTAGCATGTTTTCTTAGTTTTTTTCTCGTTTCACCTCGTTTTTTGCTCACTCATTTCTACCAGCTCGCCTCCCTCAATTTTGATGAAATTTGAATAGGCTAGATTAACATAATAAACATAATTAATCAAAGAAACATTAATTGTGTTGTTTATAAATTAAACATCATTAATTTATATGCTACACAATAAACACAATTGTTGTGTTCCAAATGTGGTGGGGAATTCTCTGATTTTCATTTCATTTCTATGTAAGGACCAGAACCTACCGCATTGCCTGCATACAACTGCAGAGCTCTGCAACTTTTATCCTGAGACCAGTACGAAGTATTTAGTGATTTAGAATCTTTTGTACGCAGAGCGTCTTTTAAGCGGGTCACATCATAGACTTGATACGAACTAAAAACATAAATACAACAATGTAACCCCATATTTCGTGGAAATAGACAACATTTTCATTAACTTCGGTTTTCTTCGTGTACTAAGGGCGGAATTCATGGACGGGAATCGAGTGTGAGTAGGCCCCCAAGTGTATCGATAAGGGAATTCATGTACTCAGCGCTGTTCATAGACCCTGATTTGAGGGCGACTCTGAGGGCACGCTGAGTGGGCAATCCCAATGCTCAATCAACGGGATCGATAACCAAAAAATGGCGTCCAGTTGAGTGTGACCCTCCCAGGATATGCAGAGACAATTAGGTTTGAGCCGACAGGTAAGAGGTCGAGAGGAGGTCTATGTTGGACCAAATTTCTACTTTATCTCGGCGCGTCACGTTGCATGAAATGGTTTCTTGAAAGCTTGGCAATGCAAGACTATCGTATCCTGTGGAAATCTCTCGAAAGCCTTCAAGAGTAGTGCAGCGTAGCGCTTTTTCGCCGGGTCATCATGTCCAAAAAACGTTATAAACGATCACACATCACTTTATTAAATCTGTATTAAGGAAGCTCTTCTACGCAGAATACTTGTCTATAATCCTTAAACGATGTATATATTATGCGTTATCCAAAAATAACATTATAGGGTTAGAAAATATGTTGCGCGTTTTGATACCAACCAACTCCAACTTTTTACAGTTCAAACATGCAGGTACATACCTATTATACACCTAACCTGCCGAAATTATATCCTTGATTCTAATTGAGAGCTTCGCAAGTTTGGCAATGATTGGATTTAAACCGCGAACCACAGACCTCAAGATTTAGCTGGAGGCGTTAACAAGTGGATTATCCTCAGAGGTGACTTACGCTATTAAGGATTTAGATGTCTCGAAGCTTTAGACTGGGATTGAAAACATGCCAAGGCACTTTGTACCGTCTATCCGGCTCAATGTACCGCGAGAACATCAAGTGGATATAAAATCCACCCGGTTGAAACTATAAACATTGTTGGACGTGGAGGCAGAATGGAAACGTTGCTGAGATTTCCGGAGGTGAAAATTTATCATGTCACGGAGGTATCGACTAACGGAATATAATTACGATCCAGTCATTCTTGATTTTCCGGTAGCACTAACTTCGGGTTTATGCCTCCCACATACCATTAATTAGAATCATAGCTATATAACTCCCGTTCATTGTAAACTGGCGTCGATCAATTTCTGTGTAGGACCATAATTTCGACGATATCCGGTATTGGATAATTCAAAAAGTACACCGATTTCGCTAATTCCCATTAGATTTTATTCTGACCTACCGAATTATTCACTTGAAGTGATGTGAAATTATGTTAATAGTTTAACAATGAGTGACAGCTCCCGACCCCGACTAATTCACGGTCCGAGTTTGAACATAATTGATTGACACAAAAACTATGAAAATGCATGCGATGATCAAATGAAATTACTTGTTATGATAAGCACAGCGCAGACCAGCTAGACCAAAACCACACCATATTGCAGAAAAGTTAAATACTTCTTCGGCTTCCTTCAATAGTAGGTAACTTTGCAGTAATAATGTAGTAGTAAAAAAAAAAAAAACTTACTATGGTCTTTTGATTTGTGGTGCAACAAATATTTGTTATCGTCCTTCTTCTAAATGTATTTATTTTTCATTGATTTTAGTTTTAAACGAACTGAACTTCTTCTGGTCTCCATTCTTCCCATGGTTGGAAAATTTTCGGCTCATCAGGGGGACGGTAGTTTGAAAAAAGGTTGAGAACCACTGAATTAGACTTCTCTGGCTCGCGAACAGTTTTGGTCTTACAGTGCACCTGGTGGTCTCATTGTACTGAGTTCTATCAAAATCGAACGAAACACTACCTTTTATTTCGACTTTGCATGATTTTTGAGCCGCATCTCATAAACATTGGTCCAATAGTTTCGGAGAAAAGCTTCGTCCGTAGGTAACAAGCTCTAGCACATTATTATCCGCAATACGGTACAGCATTTAAGTGATACAATAAAGTTAACTTATTAATCCCACAACAATTCTGCCGAATCAGGTCTTTCTCACAAATTGTAACGTGAATGTATAGAGTTAGTTGTAAAACAATGTACTAGTCGAAATGATTGAATACAAGATAGAACACTAATTCCTGTACCTATCGATGTGTAGACATTCTAATTTACAGCTATAATTTATGCATGCTCGTGCGCATACGTTACCATCATTCCAACAGTACCTACCTATTCACCATTTAAATTATATTTTGGCGATGGATTGGTAGGACATTGACCCGCACATTCCTTGAAAATTTCGTCAAATCGGTTCAGCAGTCTCAAAGTGTCAACAATATTAGTTTGCGCATGCGCAATAGGTATTACTCAACTAATCGCGATATAATACATAAGGCATCCTACTGGGACATATGCCATACGAACTCCGGAGTTTGAATGAAAACTTACTGAAAAATCATGAGAAATCGGCGTTATCAGAAATTCACATTAAATTTTCGCATTGCTATTACAACAGTGCACGTACACATGTAACACTCACTGTCAGGTTAGTTTGAATCATAGAGGAGGTATTACAACATGGATGCTGTACAATATATAAGGTTATAAAGATGGATCCATTAAGTTTACATATTTAGTTTAATTATTTATATTTATTTAAGTTTACATAAGTTTATATTAGACTACATTTTCTATGCCCTAGTATTCATATAATTTAATCTATTCGATCATGATACAAATATGAGAAAGAAATCATCAGCCCTGGATACATTTTTCATTTGTTATTGTTGTTTCTTATATTATTACAGTTTCTACCCCCTTTTTTGTTGAGATAGTTCTCCATTATCCGCTAAGTATTTTCTTGTTTTATGTTGTTAGACGAAAAATAATATCGTTTTCGAAAAATAGAAAAGAACGTTTCAGGTTTCAGCAGTGGGTTTGAAGAATGAAGGGGGGAGCAATAAGGAAGACCTCTTTTTTTTTCAGTCGAGCACGCGACGGGAAAACAATAAAGGCTTACAAATGGTAGAAAGTGAAAAACCCCTATTGTGAAGACGTTTTCCTGGGCAAAAACTTAATGACTCGCCCCGTTCATTTGTAGCCGCAGAGGTCAGGTCATTGTTTTCAAGGAGGTTTTTTTTTAGCGAATTTTCGTACAAAATGAAGCTATTGAAATGGCTCCAAAATTTTAAAAATCAAAATTGTCGGAAATTTTCTTCATAAAATTCGAATCCGTTTTGAGACATTATGAAACGAATCCTCGACTTTAACGCTGTGTGTGTGTGTGTGTGTGTGTGTGTGTGTGTGTGTGTGTGTGTGTGTGTGTGTGTGTGTGTGTGTGTGTGTGTGTGTGTGTGTGTGTGTGTGTGTGTGTGTGTGTGTGTGTGTGTGTGTGTGTGTGTGTGTGTGTGTGTGTGTGTGTGTGTGTGTGTGTGTGTGTGTGTGTGTGTGTGTGTGTGTGTGTGTGTGTGTGTGTGTGTGTGTGTGTGTGTGTGTGTGTGTGTGTGTGTGTGTGTGTGTGTGTGTGTGTGTGTGTGTGTGTGTGTGTGTGTGTGTGTGTGTGTGTGTGTGTGTGTGTGTGTGTGTGTGTGTGTGTGTGTGTGTGTGTGTGTGTGTGTGTGTGTGTGTGTGTGTGTGTGTGTGTGTGTGTGTGTGTGTGTGTGTGTGTGTGTGTGTGTGTGTGTGTGTGTGTGTGTGTGTGTGTGTGTGTGTGTGTGTGTGTGTGTGTGTGTGTGTGTGTGTGTGTGTGTGTGTGTGTGTGTGTGTGTGTGTGTGTGTGTGTGTGTGTGTGTGTGTGTGTGTGTGTGTGTGTGTGTGTGTGTGTGTGTGTGTGTGTGTGTGTGTGTGTGTGTGTGTGTGTGTGTGTGTGTGTGTGTGTGTGTGTGTGTGTGTGTGTGTGTGTGTGTGTGTGTGTGTGTGTGTGTGTGTGTGTGTGTGTGTGTGTGTGTGTGTGTGTGTGTGTGTGTGTGTGTGTGTGTGTGTGTGTGTGTGTGTGTGTGTGTGTGTGTGTGTGTGTGTGTGTGTGTGTGTGTGTGTGGGTGTGTGTGTGTGTGTGTGTGTGTGTGTGTGTGTGTGTGTGTGTGTGTGTGTGTGTGTGTGTGTGTGTGTGTGTGTGTGTGTGTGTGTGTGTGTGTGTGTGTGTGTGTCTGTGTGTCTGTGTGTGTGTGTGTGTGTCTGTGTGTGTGTCTGTGTGTGTGTGTGTGTGTGTGTGTGTGTGTGTGTGTGTGTGTGTGTGTGTGTGTGTGTGTGCGTGCGTGCGAGCGTGCGTGCGTGCGTGCGTGCGTGCGTGCGTGCGTGCGTGCGTGCGTGCGTGCGTGCGTGCGTGCGTGCGTGCGTGCGTGCGTGCGTGCGTGCGTGCGTGCGTGCGTGCGTGTGTGCGTGCGTGCGTGCGTGCGTGCGTGCGTGTGTGTGTGTGTGTGTGTGTGTGTGTGTGTGTGTGTGTGTGTGTGTGTGTGTGTGTGTGTGTGTGTGTGTGTGTGTGTGTGTGTGTGTGTGTGTGTGTGTGTAGAAGAAGCAACGAAAGATAGATCTAAATAAGCAACTATGTTGCTGGGGTAGGGTAACTGTTGGTGTTTTTATCTCTTCGGAGCTCCTTCAAATCCCTACCCAAGTCAAGGTCATACGTCCCCGTCGTGCAACCCGGCCACCCTCTGGGTGAACAGGGGGTGGCAAAATGACCTAATGGCGATCTGGGGGGAGGCTCGTGTCAACGGGTCTCCCGACCCTTCTTCTACCGTCTCCCTTGTTATGATTACAAACACAGCCGAGCCTCATAACCCCCCCATGCCCATTGGCATGCGGGGTTCTAGGGGAGGCGCTCGGGGGCGCCCCAGGCAGGGGCGTCGGTCTTCCTCTCCCTCTTCTTCCTCCTCTTCATCCTATCCTTCTTCCTCTTCCAATGCCCCTGGAGATGTCCATCAGTGTGCCCACTGTGAGAGAGCCTTCAGTTCCAAGCGGGGCCTCAGTGCCCACGTCTGGCAGAAGCATCCTGTACAGGCCAACGCTGCAATTGATATAGAGCGAGAGCGGCCCAGGTATGCTTCTGAGGATTTGCGGCGAATGGCAGCAGAGGAGGCGGAAGCAGTGCGTAATGGGTTACGCAATATAAATGTTTTGTTGCAAGCCCGTTTTCCCATGCGCACGCTTTCTGCCATTCAATCTCTTCGCCTGAGGCCCCACTACAAGCAGCTTGTCCAGGATGCAATCCTGGCAAATAGCAGTGGGGGCTCTCCCGCATCTCCGGCAGACGTGGGACAACAGCCCGCCATTCAGCAATCCTCCCCCGTGACCTCCGGTCTTCTTTCAGACTTGAAGACTGAAGTATTGAGGCTCAGGGAGAAGGTAGGCAATATTGTTGGTTATGAGAGTGCCTACCTGCAGGATCTGGCGAGGCGGGCTGTTGAGGGGCCAAATGGATTGGAGGACGATTTCGCGGCCTATGTGCAGAGGATCTTCCTGCAGGTTGAGGAAGCGACCGTGGCGAGGCACCAGGGAGGAGTTGATCCTAATGTGGTGCCTCGTGGAGGTCGCAGAGCAGCTAAGCAAGCGAGGAGGTGGGAATACCAGCGTGTTCAGAGATTGTGGAGGAAGCATCCGGCTCGTGCAGCTGCGGAGGTACTGGAGGGAGCTGGGGGAGAACAAGTTATGCCCCCCCTCCAGGAGTTTGTGGGCTACTGGGAGCCACTTATGAGTGCTCCCAGCCACAACTCTGGTGAGGCAGTGGTGCCCCCAGCTTCCACCAGGGATTCCTTACGCAGCATCATGTGCACACC
Organism: Adelphocoris suturalis; assembly: GCA_030762985.1. Classification (NCBI taxonomy): domain Eukaryota; kingdom Metazoa; phylum Arthropoda; class Insecta; order Hemiptera; family Miridae; genus Adelphocoris; species Adelphocoris suturalis. The sequence continues at coordinate 21,236,017 of CM061046.1, forward strand.
GGTGCTTCATGACGAGGCACATAAGTGCCGTGTCAAAAACTCCACTTCTGCTGGACCCGATGGTATTTCCGCCCGGCGCTGGAATAAAGCTTCAAAGAATGTTAAGCTGCTCATCCTCAACCTGTTGCTACTATCTGGAAGACCCCCGAAAGCGTTGACCCGTGCCCGCACAATTTTCATCCCAAAGAAAGGGGGAAGTGGGCCTGGAGGCTACCGTCCAATTTCTATTTCGTCGGTAGTCTTCCGCCACTTCCAAAAGGTTCTGGCATCTCGCCTCCAAGTGGCTGGTGTCATAGGTGACATCCAGAGAGTATTTCAGCCAGCGGATGGCACAGCGGAGAATCTAACATTTCTCCGAACTGTCATTTCGCTGGCGCGTATCAAGAAATGGCTGCTCCATCTTGCCGCTCTGGTCGTCGCTAAGGCCTTTGACACAGTTAGCCACTCTGCCCTGACCGATTGTCTTCGTGGTGCCGGGGCACCTGCTCGTTTAATTGAGTATGTTGTCTGTCTGTACCACGAAGGCGTGACGGTCCTCGTGGCACGAGGTGAGATGTCAGGGGATGTTGTTATTGGGCGCGGGGTACGCCAGGGGGATCCTCTGTCGCCACTCCTCTTCAACCTGGTCGCGGATACGGCCTTGGGTAAGCTGCCAGCTGAAATAGGGTTTGATCTCGCCCCTGGGGTGCGAGTAGGTGCATTAGCTTTTGCTGATGATGTCATCCTACTCGCAGAAACCCGTGAGGGCTTGCAGATCTCCCTCAACGCATTTGCTGAGCAGCTAGCCAGGTGTGGTTTGGTGGTCAACCCAGCTAAGTGTGGGTCGGTCTCCTTGGTCCCGTCGGGTCGCCAGCATAAGGTGAAGGTAGTGGATGAGGAGTGTTTTGTCTTAGGACAAACTTCCATCCCTGCCCGATCCGTGTTGGAGGTCTGGCGGTACCTTGGGGTCGACTTCATGGGTGTGGCCACTATAGCCGCAAGCCGTGTGGACCTTGGTGGAGCATTAGCTCGTGTCACCAAGGCTCCATTGAAGCCACAGCAGAAGCTGCGCCTCCTTCGCACGTACTTACTGCCAAAGCTAACCTATGGGTTAGTCTTTGGCAGGCTTACTGCGGGGAGGCTGCTTGAGTTAGATCGTGAAGTTCGCTCTGCTGTGCGCTCTTGGCTAGGCTTTCCACCTGGTGTCCCAAGTGCTTACATCCACGCACCGGTCAAGGCCGGTGGGCTCGGTATTGTCTCTCTATCTGCCAGCATCCCATCATTACGCCGCCAGCGCCTGCTTGCCCTTAGGGGCTCGAGCTGGGAGGTCGCCCGCACTGCTGCTGACCTGGACTTTGTCCGGCAGCAGTTGTTGTGGTGCGATCGAGCAACACCAACTGCTCCAAAACCCAGCTCATCTGCTGAGTTTGCTGCTGCACTGCATGAGTCAGTAGATGGTAAAGAACTCCGACAGTGCTCTGAATCCCCCATTTCAACCCAGTGGGTGGAATGGGCTTCAGAGGGCGTTGGGGCCCGCGACTATCGCCATTTTCACGCCGTCCGGGTGGCTACGTTAGCCACCTCGGTGAGGTGTTCGAGGAGTAGTCGTGGGACAGTAGACACCCTTTGCCGCGCCTGTCGGGGTAAAAATGAGAATCTTTATCATGTGGTGCAGCAGTGTCCTCGTACTCACGGTGGCCGCATTTTACGTCACGATGCGGTTGCCAAGCAGATAGCAGGTGCTTTGTCATCTAGCGGTTGGGATGTCGAAAGGGAGAGACTATACCACATGCCGAGTGACCGGGGCAAGAAGCCAGATATCGTTGCGATCAAGCCCGATGGGTCTGCCATAATCCTGGATGTCCAGGTTGTCAGTGGCAGCGTGGACATGGAGCAGACCTGGCGGGCTAAGAAAAGTAAATATGATAGAAATGATCTGCGCCAAGCGATATCTGAGCTCAAAGGAGTGGCACCTAGTAACATCAAGGTCATTGCCGCGACCGTGTCATGGCGCGGGGTGTGGTGCGGGAAAAGCGCCACGGAGTTACTCGAGTTGGGCATCTCGGCAGGAGTACTCCGTGGTATCACCACCCGCGTCCTGAGGGGTTCTTACTTGAACTGGTGGTCATTCTATAGGGGCACTTCCTTTCATCCCATTCTTCCTCCTTGTCCTGCAACTTCCCTTATCCCTAGAGCCGGCGTCGGGTAAACCTGGGCGTCCTCCCCACTTTGTTTTATTTTATTTGTTATTTTCCAATTTAATGGCGTGCCCCCTCCGTCTTTGAGGGGAGGTTTCTTTAAAAAAAAAAAAAAAAAAAAAAAAAATGTGTGTGTGTGTGTGTGTGTGTGTGTGTGTGTGTGTGTGTGTGTGTGTGTGTGTGTGTGTGTGTGTGTGTGTGTGTGTGTGTGTGCGCGCGCGCGCTTGCGTGCGTGTGTGTGCGTGCGTGCGTGCGTGTGTGTGTGTGTGTGCCGCATCAAGAAACGGCAGCTCCATCTTGCCGCTCTGAACGTCGCTAAGGCCTTCGACACAGTTAGCCACTTTGCCCTGACCGATTGTCTTCGTGGTGTCGGGGCCCCTGCTCGTTTAATTGAGTATGTTGCCTGTCTGTACCACAAAGGCGTGACGGTCCTCGAGGCAAGAGGTGAGATGTCAGGGGATATTTACATTGGGCGTGGGGTACGCCAGGGGGATCCTCTGTCGCCACTCCTCTTCAACCTGGTCGTGGATACAGCCTTGGGTAAGCTGCCAGCAGAAATAGGGTTTGATCTCGCCCCTGGGGTTCGAGTAGGTGCGTTGTCTTTTGCCAATGATGTCATCCTACTCGCAGAAACCCGTAAGGGCTTGCAGATTACCCTCAATGCCTTTGCTGAGCAGCTAGCCAGGTGTGGTTTAGTGTTCAACCCTTCTAAGTGTGGGTTGGTCTCCTTGGTCCCGTCGGGCCGCCAGCATAAGGTGAAGGTGGTGGATGAGGAGTGCTTTGTCTTAGGACAGACACCCATCCCTGCCCGATCCGTGTTGGAGGTCTGGCGGTACCTTGGGGTCGACTTCATGGGTGTGGCCACTATAGCCGCAAGCCGTGTGGACCTTGGTGGAGCATTAGCTCGTGTCACCAAGGCTCCATTGAAGCCACAGCAGAAGCTGCGCCTCCTTCGCACGAACTTACTGCCAAAGCTAACCTATGGGTTAGTCTTTGGCAGGCTTACTGCGGGGAGGCTGCTTGAGTTAGATCGTGAAGTTCGCTCTGCTGTGCGCTCTTGGCTAGGCTTTCCACCTGGTGTCCCAAGTGCTAACATCCACGCACCGGTCAAGGCCGGTGGGCTCGGTATTGCCTCTCTTTCTGCCAGCATCCCATCTTTGCGCCGCCAGCGCCTGCTTGCCCTTAGGGGCTCGAGCTGGGAAATTGCCCGCACTGCTGCTGACCTGGACTTTGTCCGGCAGCGGTTGTAGTGGTGTGATCGAGCAATACCAACTGCTCCAAAACCCAGCTCATCTGCTGAGTTCGCTGCTGCACTGCATGAGTCAGTAGATGGTAAAGAACTCCGACAGTGCTCTGAATCCCCCATTTCTACCCAGTGGGTTGAATGGGCTTCAGAAGGCATTGGGGCCCGTGACTATCGCCATTTTCACGCCGTCCTTGTGGCGACCCTAGCCACCTCGGTGAGGTGTTCCAGGAGTAGTCGCTTGACAGTAGACACCCTTTGCTGTGCCTGTCGGGGTAAAAATGAGAATCTAAATCATGTGGTGCAGCAGTTTCCTCGTACTCACGGTGGCCGTATTCTACGTCACGATGCGGTTGCCAAGCAGATAGCAGGTGCTTTGTCATCTAGCGGTTGGGATGTCGAAAGGGAGAGACTATACTACATGCCGAGTGACCGGGGCAAGAAGCCAGATATCGTTGCGATCAAGCCCGATGGGTCTGCCATAATCCTGGATGTCCAGGTTGTCAGTGGCAGCGTGGACATGGAGCAGACCTGGCGGGCTAAGAAAAGTAAATATGATAGAAATGATCTGCGCCAAGCGATATCTGAGCTAAAAGGAGTGGCACCTAATAACATCATGGTCATTGCCGCGACCGTGTCATGGCGCGGGGTGTGGTGCGGGAAAAGCGCCACGGAGTTACTCGAGTTGGGCATCTCGGCAGGAGTACTCCGTGGTATCACCACCCGCGTCCTGAGGGGTTCTTACTTGAACTGGTGGTCATTTTATAGGGGCACATCCTTTCATCCCATTCTTCCTCCTCGTCCTGCAACTTCCCTTATCCCTAGAGCCGGCGTCTGGTAAACCTGGGCGTCTTCCCCACTTTTTTATTTTATTTGTTTATTTTTCAATTTAATGGCGTGCCCCCTCTGTCTTTGAAAAAAAAAAAAAAAAATGTGTGTGTGTGTGTGTGTGTGCGTGCGTGCGTAAAGTGCTAAAAATTGTTAAATTTATATTTTTTAGAAAATCTCAGTCAAAAATAGTTTATCAACGGCAAAATAGAACATTACTTATAAACACACTTTACACTTATAAAATGTATGCAAACAATTATTCAGAAAAATTTACTTAAATTTAATCATTTTTTGCTGGAAAATCGATAATAGCTTTCTAAGACAGCTAAAATTTCGAAATCTTTTTTTTAGTCGAAGAGTATTATTTAGAACAAACGTTGTTGCCATAAAGTTGGTTATAAACTATTTCAAAGTGCTCAAATGCCAAAACAATGTAATAAGATAGTTTACGAAAATTCGGTCATACGATCATGCTGCATGACTGTAACATTTTTTGTTTTCGCTGCTTCGTTCGCGGCTTTCACAGCGGTGCTCCACTCATCCCGTACCAAAAGGATTTATTAAGCAGAGCATTCACACAGTAAGAGATGTATAATATAAGATATGATTAAGGATTTAAGACAGAAGAAGCCAAACCTAGAAAAAGAGTCGAAGCTAAGAATAGGATACTAGACCGACTTCCATCAATCTCTTAAAAAGACATATATTTTACGCAGGTTATTGAATCCTAGTGAATATCCGGATGTCGGAGTAGAGCCCTAGCGAAAGATTTGAGAAATGTTTTCCTAAATTACAGTTTTTTCCTTTACTGAATCGAGTAAACAATCTTGTTTGCTTTCCACAACCGCCTCACGACCTTTTTTCCACCGCATTCTAACGCTGTTACCATATTCGGGGATTTAGTGTTTGTCTGCCTTAAATATGCTTCCTACAGGAGGGTTCCCTGTGGAAAAAACAATGTTAACCCGGTCAGAACATGAAAAAACAAGTCGATAAGCCGAAATAGCCCTTAAAGTTGGCCGATGCCAACATCACGTCCGGTGAGTTACAAGGTTTGGAAGTAGTTCTTTTAATAGTCAGGTATCATGTTTTTAAATTATTTGAAGTTTTCAATCTACAAATTATTACACAAAAGATTTCTGTATCAGCTAACCCTTCTACACAGGATACTTGTCTATAATATTATTGAACGTAGTCTGTGCTACATTATCAACGTATAGTTGAATAGCACCTACATTGGAGAAATTAAGAAATGAGATAAAAACACTTATGTACACTTTATTAGCCCTTCCGTACATAACAATAGCTGCTATCCAAGTACAATAATACATAGGAAATTAACTATATTGGCACAGATGCATCTATGTTTCCCCCCAGTGGAAAATTACTGAGATGAAATGAACCTGCCTACGTACACTTCTCCCATGCCTGTATAGACCTGTACTCCATAAGGGCTAACCCAAATCTTCACTCTTCATCATCTATCATCACATATTTCACCCATCATTAAGAGCTAACCCAAATCTTCACTCTTCATCATCTATCATCACATATTTCACCCAACAATTTATCCATCATCTAACTTATCATTCTAATTATCAACTTCACTATCCTATGGACATCTTTTCTATCAATCATTTAGAGTGGCCACTTCTAAGTTGATAGGTTCAATTATTATTTTCAGTTTATCTGACATTTCAAAGGGAAATCGGTCTGGGAATGGTAACAAATTCATCATTATATGTACCTTTATCTCTGCAACCAAAAAAGACTTATTATTTCTACCGCTCTCGCTGGACTACCAGCTATATCATTGCCTAATACTTCTAAGTGCATCAGCAGAAGTGGTCCTTCGAGTCATCTCCTCTTACCAACTTACAACCATACACACACCTTACGGTGTTTTAAAAATTAGGAGAAAAGTGTAATGTCTTCTTGTAACAAATAACTCCTTTATTTTATTGTTGCTATTTTTTAAATTCCATTCTTATTTCTTTTCTCATGCATTTGGTGGTACTATTTGAGCACATGAGCTTGAGTAGGCTTCATAAGTTCCTAAAAAAATAAAATACGTTTTTGAACATATTCAAACCAGTGTGCTAGTTTAAGAACTATAACTTATCAGTTGTATCGAAGTTTTAATATTATCGATGTCCTGACGATGTTTGTAAGACAAACGCACGTATTGGATGAAACAGTCCTGAAGATAAAAATAAATTTGCCGTCATAAATTCGTATTTTATTCCGACCTATACTCACGTTCCATAAGTAACTGGATACATCTACTTCACGAATATTTCATATTCCCCGGCAACGATGCTGTTCTGAGAAGTGATCACGCGGCAGGTGACCCCGCCCTATGGCTGCTCGGCTATTTACTTCAATTCCTCTTCGTCAATGAACCGACGTGAGTCATTCATTCGGCCCTACGACGGAAATTGACCTGTCCCGCGGAGAGGAATTAACACTTCGTTTGCGCAATGGGCTTCTCGTGTTTCGTGTGTCCGAGTCAATCAGTAACTGGCCGAAATGAGAATTGAATGAAACCAATCTAGACCCCTCTCATCCTGCCGTTTAGTGAAATTGTACTTTCACAACAACGGGAAGGTTCAAAGGAAACTTGACCGATTTGTCTAGTAATTACTTTCCCTGCTCTTTAAAAGGAAAAATTGCGTTTATATAATTGACCTGACATCTTTTCGTTACCTCGATACGCGGATCTGGAATCAAACTGCGTCTGTCTTATGTCTGCGAAAAGGGGCGGTTTCGGCCTGAGCCAGGCAACCGACTGGAAATGCCGCGTATTGGCACCGGACGCTTCGTCCCTGTTCCTGTCGTCCCTAAAGGCCGGTCCACACGCAAGGATTTATCGTTCGTTTTACCTGCGCAGGTAAAACGTTGCAGTCAAGTCGTTGCAAAGAAATGCGCCCACATCGTACAGCACCAATTTTTAATGTAGTTTGTGATAACTTTCAGTGAATGTGCATGTAATATCATGGAAGAAGTGTTACTGTGGTCAGTTTTTGCAGTCTGTGTTGCGAGAAAGCAAAGAAATAAGTCTGAGCGACGCCGACGCTCACTATGGTCAAGACGTTGGTTACTAAAAAGGCAAACATTTTCTCACGTAAGATTACTTCGTGAATTGCGTGATGAACAAAATGATTGGCGAAATTACTTACGAATGGACGTTGGAACATAAAAGAATTTATTTGACAAGAAACTCACGGGAACATTGGAGAAGTCTTAAAACTCAGTTTTCTCATTTAAAATATGTGAAATAACAATAGAAACAAGGCTCTAATCGACCAAATAGAGCCTGAGCGCAAAAGAACGGAAGTTTTCGATCGAGTTGAAGGCTAGTAAAGCTGGACAGCGGAGGCGGACTTCAGATGGCACATTCGGTTTCTACGCGACTTGAAACGTAAAATAACCAAGTTTGAGGGGTGTTCAAAAACCTACCCTATACATCAACATAATTAGTTGGTAATGAGGCATTTGAAAAGAAAAACTATTATATTTACTTCAGCAGTATTCGAGTAATTTTGAGGTGAGCAGTAGGGTTACATTTACAGGAAGGTTAGGCTGGTGTCGTGTTCCTTTAGGTCCCCAAACGGGTGACGTTAAATGAGCCATTCCAACGTACGACGTTGCTAACACATACTCCTGGGTACGTTAGGGTGACGTTTAGGGCCCCCGCGCACTGACAACTTTTTCTAGGCAACTATTTAGTCACCTTGAGGAAGTTGAAATGAATCACACAGCCTTGAATGCAGCCCCGCGCACGAGCAACTTTTTAATCACGGCAACTAAAAAATTGCGTCGAGACCTATTCGACGGGTGAGTAAACAATCGCCGGGGGAATGAGTCACGTTGATTTCTACCTACCCCCGCGCACCGGCAACTGTTTAGTCGCCGGCGGGACTTCGCGTTGTCTATTTTGTTTTCCATAGTTTGTTCAATTTTCAAAGATTTGTACCAGGGCGCAGTGCGCCCATTTGAACCGATTATGTCACCAACTTCATCAAACACCATTCAAGATACGTGGGAAAACGCATCCGACGTGTCTTCAATTTTAAACATAAACTTATCCTGTTATTTTGAGAGAACTACTTACATATACCTACAAAAGTCGACTTTTAACATGGAATCATGTTTTAGCGATGGATCCCCCGCCGAAAAGTGAGATGAAAGTAGCGCCAATAATTGTGATGATTTCCGCTTACAACCGAGTCGTTGCTAGGGATATGATACTTCGTCGTTTTTCATCCCATAAAATTCGTTGACCATTCGTTCGAAAGCTCTCGATTTATCCAACCATACTATATTAACTACTGCGAAGTGCGTGGCCAACAAGCTGAGTTATGAGCATGGTTATATGAATAATTGTTTACACAAAGGTGATCATTCTCAATTATAGATATTGGGAACATGATTGCAACCACTTGTTAATTTCTGATGATTTCATTGAGCTGGTGTTTCGATTATGTGATTCATAGCAGGTGATTCGAATATTTCGAGAACGGTTTGATTTGTGAAGCGGTGGTTAAATAATTTTAATAGGTAATTTCTACACTTTACACTATAGGAAGCTGTAATTTCGTATGTAGCCTCTTTAGCCTCTTTCTATAATACTCGTAAAGTGAATGTTTACTCGCGAGTTTCTATTAGGAGATCATCATCTCACAAGACTCAATCCTTCGTGATCATTTCTATAATAAAGTGAGAGCGAGGAGCTAAAACATGATTCCACGTTTTTTACATTTTAGCAGTCAGGCTCAAAGTAATAACATCCGGGGGGGTCCAGGGGGTGGAGCCCCTTGCGAGGCCCGAAGGTCAACGAATTTTTCGATTTGATTTTACGATTACTTTTCTCAGTTCTTTTCATACGCTTCAAAAACATATTATACTTTCTCTCGTCAAATTCAACTTTGAAAATGAAGTAATAAAATTGTGATCTTTCCATTTTTCTAATTATAAATCATTTAAATGCTAGTTTTATTTATTTTATTACCTACTTTAGAGTCACGGCCAATCTTTCTTGCGGTGGTACAGCCTGTCGGAAGGACGTATCCCGGTACCTACCTACGTTACACGTGGTCCGAGAGCTACCAATAATTCATCAAAACTTTCTTTTCTCATTTTGAAGTATTTAAAGAACTTATTCGGATTTTATCTATACTGATGATTGGATGGACTCAAAGCGTTCTTGTCATCAGCTTCTTCCTTCTTTGTCTCAAAATGAGCGCACAAACACATGCAGCTTCGTACAGACTGGCCTGAAAGGCAACTATTTAGTTACCAGTGCGCGGTGGTGGGAACTCCCCGGCAACTAAATAGTTGCCAGCGATTAAAGTTGCTGGTGATTAAAGTTGCCAGTGCGCGGCCGGCATAAGGGTACGTTAGTGGTCACCAAAAACTCTCTAGTGTACACACGCAACGACTTGTCTGAACACGTTGTCAAAACTATGCTCCCCTCAATAGTTGTATCTCTCCATCTTCCGTCTCCGTGCAGTTCTCAAAAATGCACAGTTTTACGGTCCACACGCAACGACTTGACCCTAATGTGCGGAAGGGGATACGACGGGATGGCTGCCGCCGTTAATATAAAACCCCACCACGCTCCGCTTGCAAAAAATGCCAAGCCGCAAACATCATCTAACTTGGGCCTAGCCAATAGTCGGATTCTATAACTATTTTTGACTGAGTTTAGGAGTGCGACGCTTCTTCAACAGCTTAGCCGATTTTCACCTATCGCACAACCGAAAATATTTAACTGAAAATATTTTCCAGTAGTATACTTTTTGGGGGACCTAGCCCGAAGTACTACATAGAACCTACAGATGTACTACATTGTCCAAACGTACTACACAACCGCCTCATGACGGTTCTAGGTCAATGTGAAGTGCGTAGCTCTCAATGACTGGTCATGTCAGCTCAGCTGTGTGTAGGATTTTACAGTTTCGAGCTGGTAAGTAGTTATGCCAACGTGAAATTTGAAAAAGGTGAAGTTGGGTTTGTTGAATTTTCAACACTCTATAATAAGAAAGACAAAGAGCTGAGATTGATGAGAAACCGTTCAAAATGTTTTCCTCATTGAATGTAATCAACTCCCTTGGTAAATCCAATCAGGAGAAGTTTAATGAGTTGAAAAAGTATTCTGAACTAGAAATTGGTAAATTATATAGTGTTGTAAAACTGAAAAAAATTCAAACAAAATTTGGTGAGAGACTTATGGTGTTTAGTGATGGATTCCGTTGCTTTTTACCACCGAGACTTGGATCGATCGATAGTGAAATTCTTGATGATCTAAACAAAAAACCTCATCTAGTATTCAGAAAATGCATAAATGGTGGAGTAGAATTTGATCAAACCGAGGACTGCGTTGGTTAGAAAACACAACTCCCTCTCGTGTAGATATCAGAACGCGTAGGTGTTGAGCGGAGAGGAACGCAGAATCAGCAGATTCCTCAGCCTCTGTAACACCATGGCAGTCTTGAAATCGAGCATTGATAGAACTGTTCTCAACCCACACCCCGCTAGCCCATCACCGAATCCACCTCTCCCCTAGTCATAAACATAACCTGCAACCATTCGACTCTGTGGAACTTAGGATCTTTTTTTTTTTTTTTTTTTTTTTTTTTTTTTTTTTTTTTTTTTTTTTTTTTAAATAAGAAGATAGAAAAATTTTGTATAAGAGTACTGATTATACAAAAATCATGACGCTCTTCAAAATAACGGGCAGAGGTTCGAATTTGAGGTTGCGATTAGAAAAACCTATTCATCTAGATGAAAATAAGGAATATTTACTAGGTTTGACAGGATTTTATGGTGGAAATTACGTTCTAAATGTTCCCGAGCCCATTCAAGTTAACTTTCACAACTACGAACCTGAAACTGGTGAGGATGACGATCATCAAACATTATACATAGGTAAAGGGAATTATAAAGTGAATAATTTTGAGAATTTGTTCTTGGACTTCACTAAGACAAAGTATAAAACTCTTCCTGGGTTTGATATTGATGAGGATTCGTATTATCTTCGTATGAATGAAATGACTGGTAAAATTGAAATGAAAATGCCTGCTGACGTAGATTTATCGAGTCTAGGTTATTTGCTGGGGTTTTCTCGTTCAAAGTCGTCCGTGCCGAGTTATTTCAAGAAACAAACTTATTACACTGCTGAATCATATCACAGATTAGATCCTTTCAAAGTGATAGAAATCCATTGCAACCTAGTAAAACCAGCAATCACTAATCACTACACCAACTCTAATACTCACAAAGAAGAGGATATACTACACACATTCTGCTCTAAAACGGAACAGATTCGTTTTGGTTCATTAATTACAGAAAAACCAAATGAAATCAATTACATTTCCAATAATAAGAGCGTGAGATCCATTAATAAAATAGAATTGGAACTTAAGAACGAGTCAGGGGTCGAACTCGATTTTTCAGGAGCAGATATTATTGTATACTTGAAATTAATCGAAAAATGAAGGAACGACTTTATTGTCTCAAATGCAAGAAAAAAACTGATAATGTTAATTCATCGATTGTTCAAGCATCGAATGGTTCTTGGAGAAAGATGGCAAAGTGTAAAGTATGCACTAGTCAGAAGAGTCAATTTTTGAAGAGGGAATGGAAATCCAATCATAATGATATTAGTACGAACGATAGACAAACAGAAGCATTGGAGTTGTATAAACCAATCATAAAAAAGTTCAAAAAACGTAAAGTTGTGACTTTGGGGGTAGATGATTTATGGGCTGCAGATTTGATTGTGATGGCGAGCTATAGTGATGAAAATGATGGTTATAAATATATGCTTAATGTGATAGATACATTTTCAAAATATGCTTGGAGTGAGCCTTTGAAAAAGAAGGACGGAGCAACAGTCTCTAATGCTTTCCAAAAAATAATATCAAAAGCCAAAAGAAACAATCATTCGTCCCCCAATCTCCTTCACACGGATAAAGGATTAGAATTCAAAAATAAGCACTTCAAAACCATTCTAGATAAATATTCAATTAAATTATACCACACAGAGAGCTTGGAGAAATCTTCTATAATAGAGCGTTTTAATAGAACGTTGAATGGTAAGATGAAAATACACTTTTACGTAAATCAAAGTTATAGATGGATTGATGTATTGCAAAAACTCATCAAGGAATACAATAATAGTTATCACAGAACTATACGAACAAGCCCGGCGGACGTTGGTAAACACAATGAAAATACCATTTTGAAGTTACTAGGATACCAACAATCCTCAGTGATTCGGAGTGATATTGAAGTAGGAGATCGTGTGAGGATAACTAAGGAGAAGAAAACATTTGGCAATAAATATGGTAGTAACTGGACGAAAGAAATTTTCATTGTTGATAAAATTGTTTACACAGAACCCATCACTTACAAATTAAAAGCGTTGGATGGTGAAGAGATTATTGGTTCATTTTACCGCTCGGAAATTCTAAAAACAACGTTTTAATTTTATCATGACATTTTATTACCTATTTTGTTTTCCATAGTTGCCATTCTTCCAAAAAGCATAGTTTGACCATCTTTGCGAAGAGTCGGGAGAACGTCTTCATACACCCAATCAGTAAATTTAACAGCGTCTGGCAACTTAGAACGAGTTATTAAAGCGTATAAACCGGGTTCTGATATAAAAATGGCGCTGGGCTGCCAATTTGACGGGATTTCGAGGGTACGGTGATTTATCGTATCCTTTAATTCGTGCCACGTTTTCTTCCATTTTGGTTGCACATGTGCTAAAATAGCGTCGTTGGGCCCTTGGGCCGAGTTTTTTTTTTAGCTCACAATACATAAGAATATACTAACTAAACTCAAAGCTACAATGAAAAAATCACAAAAGACAAAAAACGAGTACGTTGTTACTCCTTTTGGTTCACGACCGCAGAAGAACAATAAAAAATTTCCCGATATCATGAGGGCGATAATAATTGGTTCCAGTAACTGTGGTAAAACAACATTGCTTATGAATTTCATATACAAGAATTGGATCGATTATACTTATTTATACATATTTAGCAAATCACTCAACCAACCTCTTTATCAGGAATTGCTCGATCGCTATCGTTCTGTAGAAAATGAAGTAGGTCAGGAAATTTGTTTTTCGTTCGCTAATTGCGAAGATATAATTTCAGTCGACGAATGTCATCCTGATTCATTAGTGGTTTTTGATGATTGTCTTCTCGAGAAACAAATAGAAATTAAAAATTATTTCACAAGGGGGCGTCATAAAGATATATCCTGTATTTATTTGGCTCAGTGCTACAACTTGGTTGACAGGCAGGTGATACGCAATAATGTCAATATTGTGTTTATATTTCCGCAGAACAAATATTACTTGAAAAACATATATAACGACTTCGTTGTTGGTGACATGACAATGACCGAATTTTCTAAGCTTTGTGCGCAGTGTTGGGAGAATGACCACGGATTTATAACAATTGATTTAACCAAGAACAAGAAGTGTGGGAAATACCAATGTCAGTTGAATGAAATAATATTACCGCGATAAATGAATGTTCCTCCAACGACCCCTGAACGACCCTCGAACGTCAAAAGAACGCTAAATCACGTTATTTTAACGATAAATGAACGTTCCTCCAACGACCCCTGAACGACCCTCGAACGTCAAAAGAACGCTAAATCACGTTATTTTAACGATAAATGAACGTTCCTCCAACGACCCCTGAACGACCCTCGAACGTCAAAAGAACGCTAAATCACGTTATTTTAACGATAAATGAACGTTCCTCCAACGACCCCTGAACGACCCTCGAACGTCAAAAGAACGCTAAATCACGTTATTTTAACGATAAATGAACGTTCCCAGGACAATAGATCCACTCGTAGAAAAATTCGAGGTTGTATGGAATTCACTTTTATGGGTGTATGTAGTCGGATATAATATCCTAACGTAATCGACTGGTAAACTCATGTGCAATTTCTCTTTCAATGTACCTAGTAATTCAATCAATAGTATAGAATAATAATAAGAGAGAAAGATCAAGATGGATAAACAAAAATTGATTACCAACGCTAAGGAGGCCGAGAAATTGGATATCCTTAAAAAAGAGTTAATTGCTAAGTTTAAACGCGCACAGAAGAAACATCAAGATCTCAACATTTACAGAAAAGAGGAATATAAACCTATAACAAGTGCTATTGAGAATCTCATAGAAAAGGAGGCAGCTAATGATTATAAACCTATTACAAACGCTATTGAGAATCTAGAAAAAAAATTTGAAACTCAGCTTGTACCTTTCCAAAGATCAATAGCTCATTTTAAAAATCAATATGGTGATATTGATCAAGTGGATGACGAGGAAAGTAGTGTAGAAGAATCTAACGAAACTATAAAATTTCCTCCGGATACTCATCACAGTACACCTGTAAAAATGATATCAAATAAACCAAATATTGAGGTTGAACCAAATCCTGCAGCTGAGGCTTTAGAAAAATACCCTCAGGTCGATGAGAGTAAAATATACGATACACCCAGTGATAGAGCATCTAAACAAATGGAGTTGGGGAAAATCGCTACAAAGTTTCTACCAAGAGCCAGTGATAAATCATTTGGTCTTTATTATAATGATCAAATAGCATCGTACATGATTGGAAATACACCTGTTGTGTTCGATAATAATGATATTATAGTAGGGACCAAAAGGTATACGGGCACTTCAGGTCTTTGGCGTTTGTTAACTTATGAGAAGGCTCCATTCGAACAGCACTACACACCGCAGGATTTAGAAATTTACGAAAAAATACTTATAGATACAGAATCTATGTTCCATGGAAATAACCAAATATCCAAAAAACCAAAGTCTAGCAAAGCTGATAAATGGACATGTCTAGTTAAGCATATATGGAAAAAATACAATGATGAGAACAAAACTGAACATGTTGGATCAGGGGTGTTAAAGTTTAATGAAAATCCTATTGAATATAAATATATCGATAATTTGAACGAGCTGATTGTTCGACTTCATTACATATACAGCCAGGAAAAGGCTGGGAACAATAACTTTCATAATGAGAAAGTAGCCATCCTCAATTTCTTCAATGATCGTCTCGAAGAGATTATAGACTCTCCGAAAGGTATAGAATATTTAATCCGTTTCGTTTCAGCAGTACCAACGAAATTTCTAAAAGGAGCTCAGGTAGGATCGGGTTTGTTCAATTCAATACTGAAAAAAATTCCGTTCGAGATCCATGCTCCAGGATATAATTTTCTGGGGCCGGGGACTAATTTGGACTCTCGTTTACAGAAGGGACAAGTGGGTGTGAATAAACTCGATGAAGCCGCGAAAGAGCATGATATTTTCTATAGAGATAACCCTAAAACCGAGGACAGACACCTTGCTGACAAAGTTTTGGAGGATAAGGCATGGAGCCGATTAAGATCAAAAGATGCTGATTTGAATGAGAGAGTTTGGGCATTAGCGACAGGTACTGCAATGAATCTAAAACAAACATTTGGGATGGGGATTGAACCACAACTTAAATTTTAATAATCATATAATAAGAAGACGTTTCGAATACCTATTGAAACAGCAACATGAATAGTTCAATGAATTGTTCATTGACTTCTGGTCAACGAGCCAAGATCCGAGCGGCATACAAACAAGGAAATGGGGTTATCATACAGTTGAGTAAAGAACAATTGTTACAAAACAATGGTAAAGACAGAATTAGTCTCACACATAAGCAACATAATGAAATTTCTAACTCTCGAGTAAAAGGGAAAGGGTGTCGCTTGGTATTATCAAATAGACAGTTACAAGAAAATTATAAGGGAGGGTATTTACCACTCATTTTTGCAGGATTGGGAGCTCTTAGTGGGTTGTTGGGAGGAGGTGCTGCAGTTGCTAATTCTGTGATTGATTATAAAGATAGGCAGAAACGCTTGGAAGAAACGATCAGACATAATAAAGCTTTGGAAAACAAGAAAACAGGTGGAAATGTTAAACACCGTCCTCAATCAAAATCAAAAAATTTAAAAACGAAAAAGCGAACAAAAAAAATTTTGAAGCGTTGAGTAACTTCAACATCAACTATTATGCTTCATCGAGTAAGCTAGGGATAAATAATTTTAGAGGAGTGTTCATGCGAGATACATTACCAAAAACTCCTAACATAATCGAGTGCGGAATAATAAATCTTGGTGACTCAAAAACGAGAGGGTCGCATTGGACTTGTTTTTACAAAGACAAAATGGATAAGTTTTATTTTGATTCTTATGGGGATGCTAACCCTCCGAAAGAATTAGTTTCGTATCTTGGTGGAAGTCGTTTATTCTACAATGAAGACCGGATACAAAATTACCACGACCCGCCTATATGTGGGCACTTGTGTCTGGTAGTTTTGTTCTTGTTGGCAAATGAACGAATTCCATTCAACTCTATATTACAAAAACTGAAAAAAGACAAATATTTTTGGGATAGTTGGTTTTAATAGAATTTTTACCCACCTCTGCTTTGCTTTTCAATTTTTTTTTTACTTATAATAAGAGGGAAAACAGCTGAGAGAAAATCTTTGGTAAACGAAACAATGGGGAACGTATTCTCAAAATATATGAAGGATATTACTCGCTCCGAGTACAAACACTATTACCCGAACAGTACTCAAAATTTCAATTCACCAAACAAAAGGACAGAATTTAACATCGATTACGGAGATGGATTTTCCATGTCCAAGTACCAATATTTCATCTCTGGTACGTTGAAGAAGGCTGATGGCACTGATTATTCTGCCGATACAAAGGTGAAGTTGATTGATAACTTTGTTCCATATTTGTTTTCTAGAATCGAGGTGAAAAAGCACAATTACTTGATCGATGAAGTTGAATACCCTGGTGTTACTAGCACAGTTAAAAGTACTGTTTCATACAGTAACTCAGAAATTAAAGCTCTTTCAAATAACGGTTCTACATCACTATGTAGTGCGGAGAAAAATACGTTCTACGTATGTGGGAATCTGTCACATTTAGGTCTAGGGTTTTTTGAAGATATTAAAATACCAATTTACAAAGGAGGATTCGTAATTTCCTTTATCAGAGATACAGATGCTAATGTTATTTACCGATGGAAAGTGAGGAAACAAGATGGTACTGTAACTGACCTACCCGCAGAAGGAAAAGTAATCATAAATGAGTTTTTGATACGAGTACCACTAATTGAATTTGATCCCCTATGCAAAATCAGGTTGGTGAAGGAATTAGCTGATCTAAAAAATATACCGTTCCATTTCAGGAATTGGCAGTGTATCCAAAAACCGAGTATCAACGGAAATACTTTTACATTTGATGTAACTAACATTTTTAGAAACATTCAAAATCCTACATTCGTGATGGTAGCTTTCCAATCTGAAACGGGTCCTCAGTTGCAGGATTCTTCGGTTTTCGGCTCTATGAACGTAAAAAATATACGGGTAAAGATAAACGAAAACGTTTATCCTGAAGAAATGGAGAACTTTAATATAACGGATGGTAACTACGCTCTTGCTTATGAAATGTATAAAGATTTTAAAAATGTTTATCAAGATAATAATGATATGCTTTACGATTGTGTCAACTTTATAAATAAAAAATGTGTTTACGTTATTGACACAAGTAAACATACGGATAACATTTCAAACTCAAAATCAAATATTATAATTACGGTGGATTTTTCAGCCAATCCTCCTGAAGGAACAAATGTTTACGTGGTATTAGTATCTCACATAAACTTGAATTACGATATTTTGAATAACGTTGTAAGACCAAATACGTAGATCTTACCTAAAAATAAAAATTAAAAAAAAAAAAAAAAATTAAAAACTTATAAATAAATAAATAAAAATTAATAAATAAAATAATCAATTTCAGGAATGGGAACTGTAGACTACTTAAGTTGGCCTCCGAACCGCCCCTTAATAGCCAACCCTTAAACCTCACTTTGAATAAAATACAATTTCCCGTTCCTGTTTTTTTTTTTTTTTTTCTCCTTACTTTTTTAAAAAGTGACGCCTATAATAAGAGTGAAGTAAGTTCTATTTATTATAGGGTTCTTCTATTCGGGGATCTTATAATGTCCCCATGGTAAAGTATTTATTTTATTTTCCTCAACAAACCGTTTGTCGTCGTTAGAATTAAGAGCTTTTTTGTTCATTGTTATAGAGTACAATGTATGTTTATAACTCCTGATCAAATTTTGCGTACGATACTGATCCTTCCCCTCAAAGAGGCATGATTTCAGATCATCCATGTTCATGGTTTGTTTAACAATATTTTTTTTAATCCCTTTACATTTTACGTGATTTGCAAGCCTATCCTCTTTTCTGACATATGAATAACTATATAATTTGGATCTCAGCCCACAGAATTCTACCAGGGGGGCACCATTAAGTTCATCCTTAAATTTTCCAATCACCTTTTTATTATTTTTACTATAACACGGGTGACTATCTTTCAGTTCGCTCGTATCGAATTCATCAATATTTTCTTTTATGATTTGATAAGGGTCAATCGAAGTTTCAATAAAGTAGCTATCTGTATCGATGTAACACAGATTGAGATTAGGATCGTATTCAAGGAGTTTGTTATAGAAGAAATCATACATTAAATGTTTGGACAAATCCAAGACAGAAAATCCTAGGTATAAGGGTTGATTAAATTTTATCGTGTTACGAGTCATATGACAAGCGACAAAATCTTCATCAAAAATTGTGAATCTAGAAAACGTAGGTTTTTTCGCTAATTTTTTTGCTCTTTTTTCATCACAGAGTCTAATATCTTGACGCTTCCGTAAATTCATCATCGTCCGTCCAAATACAGAATTATTCATGAGCTTATAGAAATCTTTTTCAAAGTCGTTTGAACTAGCTGCGCGTTTGTTGGTATTGAAGTCTATGTATGTTTTCATAAAGGGTTTCTGATTGAATTTGATGACGCGATGAATAGCGGTAATTTCCAAACCTAAGCTAATGTACAATTTCAAATTTTCAATGTGTACAACATATCGGTCTTTGTTATAGAGAGTAGTACATAGCTTTTGATTGTGGTGTTCTGGAGCTAATGGGAGATATTTATGATGATCGTGAAGTGATTTTGGATAATGCAAATCAACCTCAAAAATCATTCCCTCTGGGTCATTTTCGTCATATTTTTTTATTATATTTTTCCAAGATTCCATATCATGGTTAGTTGAGGGAACCCATTCAAATTTCTTGTATGGGAGTGAACGAGACAAGGCCCATCCATACAGGTTATTCGCGTCAAAATAACTAAGATAATTAATCGGTTTACTAGCATCGTAATCGTTGAGGTAAGGATTGTTGGCTTTAACGTGCCGTTTCGTGCATTGGGAAATACCACCTCTTATGCCACTTTCAATCATCAAATACATATCATAGTCTGTAATCAGATCCATTTTTATTTTTGTTAATTTTAACATAGCATCCCAAGCCAACGAAGGAGCTGTAATGTAATGAGCTGGGTCAAGTTGGTAATTGTTTAAGCAAACGTTTCGAAAATTCTCGAAAACATCCGCTAGAATCAATACATCTTGAATGTTATATAAATCCGAATAATACCCCAGAGTTTTAAATTTCAACTTATTCCATACGCATAGATAGTGATTGTATTCTTCGAGGCTTATTTTTTTATTGTTGAGGGAATCGTGAAAGTCATTTTGAGACAGCTTTTGGTTATGGTCTAGTTTCTCAATCGTATCCATGAATTCATAAGGGAATATTCCTTTTCCTCGCATCATGGTAAAAAGCTCATTTTCATCATTTTCCTTTCTAAGAAAATATTTCCCACTAGCAGATTTATTCCTGATGAAGCTATTGAGATGTGTGAATTCTTCCGGTTTCAAGTTTTGCGCTAATTTTTCAAGTGAACTCGCCATGAACCTAAATGTGTCTACAAAGCACAGCTTCAAATACCCCTTTTTCAACCTAATCATGTTTTTTGAGAAGGTTATATATTTTTCTTCCGAATTAGCTAATACAGAGGTTCTATTTTTCGTATCACCATATTTGAATAATTCTTTTATGAACAGATGAGAATCATACCCTGATAAGTTATGACACAGCACTGGGATGTTTGTAACTAATTGTCTCCCAAGATTACATTTCGAATGACTACAGCCTAAATAGCGAGAGGTAAGATGGCAATGGTCTCTGTGTTTATCTGATTCCGGTTCAATTGTTTTTTCACAAATGTGACATGTATTCGATAGCTGGAAAGCTCGTTCCTCTTCGTCGGTCAATCGCATCGGTAAAGGATTCTCATATTTTTTCGCGATATATTTCAAGATTCCATGAAGTTTTTCGATGAGCTTGCGAGGAATATTTTCAAGTTCCTCCTGATTTTTTGCTCGGTAACAACAAGGTTTGTACATTTTCCCATCCACCCTAGATACTAAATATGTTGTAAATCCATAAGGAATATGTTTTTTCGTTTTTATAGTATACGAATTGTCATCATAATTTTTTTCGTCAGCCAATTTTTGGTCAGACAGCAAACATTCAAAATCAATATAAATTACAAATGGATGTTCGAATTTATTGTGGAAGTTTTTAAATTCCAAACTGCTTCCTTCAGGAGGCATAATAGGTTTAAGAGGCTGATGGTGGCCACAATATTTTAAATGTTCTGCAAGTTTATCTTCCTTTATAAAAGATGATAAGCATCTCCGACAAAAGAATAATTTTTCTTTGTGTTTGGTGATTTGGGAACGAACCAAGTAAGATAAATTCTTTATATATACATAATGGTTATTTTTTTCATTTGTTAAGTATAACAGATCAATTTGTTTTTCAGCACAATGTTGATTAGATATCAATAGGGGTCTAATTTCGTTCCCAGAGATCTCATAAACGTTGATAGCCATACTGGGATAACCAGCATATCCATTTTGGCTCTTTTTCTCAAATTTAGGGATGTCATTAAAAGTCATGGGGTATTCAAATCCTTTGAAAATCTCATCATTCACTCGGTGTACATAATGACTTACATTTTGAGGATTTTTCCTTTGGATGATATCTACAGCACAACATATTGAATAAATGAAACATAGATTATCTGAAGTATTTTTAACGTTTATGCATGCTTTTTTATTTTTGACCCACTCTGGTAACTCTATATAACTTGAACCGCTCAGAGGATTGAAATTGCTCAAACTCAGGATTAATCTTTTAGGTCGATATAACGACCAACCTGATCCAGAGGCGGGTTGGTTCTGTGTTTCTCTTTTTTGTAAATCATAAAATTTTTCGTCTAGGACATTATTCAAATCAATATTTGTTGTAATAACGTCCGATTTTGTATGAAAGTACATGTCTGTGAATTGGGTTTCCCCATCGATTTTTTCACGCGAATATGTCACTTCCAGGCTTAACTGCAACTTGATTGAAGGATTCAAAATCCAATATTCCAACAATTTGTCTATCATCGCATTTTTTAATGACGCCAAGAATGTAGGTATGTCAATAGGACCTTTAAGATACGTCCATATAATCTTTTTGAACTGTGAGTTGATTGTCACTGTCTCTTCTGTGGAGAACGACTCATTCAAATTTTCTTGATTTATTTTGGTGTTGTTAATGTGTTTTACAGTTTTGAGATGACGAGCCCAGTTCGATTTCGTTACCAGAATATTACATAAAGAACAATGTTTTTTACCTTGTATATGAGGTGGGGAAGTTTTTGGAACCGTGGAGTTCTGAGATTCTAAATGTTTTTGAGTTTTAAGATGACGAGCCCAATTTGATTTTGCTATCATAATATTACAAGTAGAACAATGTTTTTTAGAACTTACATTCATTAAAGAGGCACCACTAGTGCGAGAACTAGAGGCTAAGTTTTCGGAGGGTGGTTCGACCCTATATTGACCGGTAATAGGATCTTTAACTAATTTGATTATGATTCTCTCCCGATCTGTGGGGATTTCTTTTGGAGGAGAGTGAGGCGCCTTTTTAGAAATGAGTGAATTTTCACCTAACGATTTAACTATTCTATCAGGATCAGCGTGAATCTTCCTTACAGGGGGTGAGGGGAACAGAGAGGATTCGACGATATTTTGAGGAGTATCACAAATAGGACTCAACATGAGGGGAACATGATAATATTGCTCTAAATTTTCCACAGACACAGCAGATGTTGAGGGGAACAGAGAGGATTCGTCGATATTTTGAGGAGTTTCACAAATAGGGCTCAACATGAGGGGAACATGATAATATTGCTCTAAATTTTCCACACACACAGCAGATGTTGAGGCGCGTCTAGGAGGAGGCTCCATTTTGGCAGGTCGTGTTGGTTTCCTAGAAAGAAACTCTGTTAAACTATCTTTAATGTCAGGCAGTGTCATATATTTTTTAAAATCAATGCTTTTTTCTCTGCATTTTACCCACGTATCTCCACTGTTTTTTCTAGCAACAGAAATTGGAAAAGATTCATTTTTTGGATCATAAAATCCTTTGCTAAACTTATTTTCATTTTTGACGATATTATTTTTATGGGTTGTGGATTTTAAATGTCGAGCAAATTGACTTTTCGATCGATGAACTGAGCAAATATCGCAATATTTATAAGTTGCGTCCTGAAAAGGGCGTTTGTCGGAGGAAAGTTTGTCTCCAGAGAAAGGCATTTTAAATATTATTTTTTCCTTCTTAATCTCGATGATTGATCGTAAGAACAGCAGTTTGAACTCGTGATAGTACGCTCTTATTTATATAGCTCAAAATCGACGGTGTACGAAGATACTACAGCAGCTTGAAGTCGCGATAGTACTCCCTTCTGGTAGCTCTCCTTTACCTAGCTCAAACTCGACGGTGTACGAAAATACTACAGCTTGAAGTCGCGATAGTACTCCTTTCTTTATATAGCTCAAAATCGACGGTGTACGAAAGTACTACAGCAGTTTGTTAAATCGCGATAGCACAACCTTCTTTATATAGCTCAAAATCGACGGTGTACGAAAGTACTACAGCAGTTTGTTAAATCGCGATAGCACAACCTTCTTTATATAGCTTCGACGGTGTACTGAGGAAAATCATGTAACTGAGGTCTATTTATAACCTCGGTTGCTAAGGTGAAGTCACAAACAGCCAATCAGCGTCAAGCAATCATCCCAATTGTACTACATAGATCAGGTGAGGTCTAAACAACCAACCAGCGTCTAGCAATCATAGGTGACGTCATGAATAGCCAATCAACGTCCAATGTTTATATTGTGAGGGTGAAGGGGAGGGGATATGTTGCAAAATATTCATAATCCTAGCTTAAAAAAAAAAAAACTATGTCTTACCTTTTGGTATATGCTTAACTCCATATCTGATGAACCATTTTACACTAAAACTGTTCACTGGAAACTGATCACTCCGTGTACGCCCAAATTCTAGTTTGCGAGACTGTGCACTTCTAAGTTTAGAATAAATTTGAAATAAAAATGGATCTGGTAACATACTATGATATTATTGTGTAATTATGTTCTTGAAAATGGCTAAAAATGACACCAGGACACCTCGGTTAATAACACTTGGACGGCCACGGACGGGTTCTCAAGTCAGACTGAATCTTGTGAAGGACCGATCTTACCTCCGGGAACTATTTGCTGACGTTAGCGTCTGCAGAGAACGGATGTTGCTAAGCTGATATGACTCAACTCCACTGATTCCCCTCGAGAACATTAATTTTACTCTCGGTCGAGCCGTTCTGGAGGGAAAAAATCGAGCTCAACCCACAGCTAGTATCCACGCAACATTTCAAAAGTGTTTAAAACAAATTCACTTTTTTTTAATTTCACGTTGGTAGAATTTTGTTATTTTCCTATAGTTTTGAATAGATGTTGTTAGTATTGTCGGCCGTAAGCATTATGTCGTTAGTATTAGTTGGGATGCGGCCCAGGTAAATAAATGAAATTATTTCATTTATATTTCATATGAAAATATGATATTTTATATTTCATATGAATTTCATTTATTTTCCTGGGCTGCATCCCAACATATACTAACGACCTAATGTTGAATAGTAATATACTTCATTCATAAATTATATGGGGATATGAACCCTTTAATGTTACAGTGGATTAGCCCAGCGCTCTCTACAGTCCACTTTAACTTTGCATTTTTAAAGAAGTATACGTAACGCAAATGTCATTGTATGAGATATAATTTGAAGAGAACGACATTCACAATGGAATGGAAGTAGTTTCACAAAATTGGATTATAAAGGTATGGAACAGTGTTATATACTTCGCACTGGTCTCGTGTTAAAAGTTGTAGAACTCTGCAATAGTAAGCAACGCAGAGGTCGTGGGTTCTGGTCCTTATATGAAAATGAAATGAAAATCACGAAATTAAAGTTCAAAAACGGAAGTTAGTGAGAAAACGTTGTCTATTTCCACGAAAAATAAAGAGTAACAAGTTCAAATTGGTTTCGGCGGTTAGGTCATCATCAGTTACAAACGATTACAATAAATCTTTATTTTATTATCTTTATTTTTCGTTGAAATAGACTACGTTTCTTCACTAACTTTCGTTTTGAAATGGGTTTCCATAACTTCATCACGAGTGATTTGATTCGTAAGTAAAGTCTCATATCCTTCATAGTCTCTCGAAGGTAGACACGTAGTCGTGACAACAAAATTATTGGTGTTGTTCCTGCAGTCCGATCAAGATTTGATTCCTAGATTTTCAGTTTCCACTACTTTTCTTGTTTTATTGCCTTGCAATTCCATCAGCATTATTTTTTCACCTTTGAGCACAGTTTAATTTTTCAACAGTCCACATGGATGTTATGCATCCACTGTTTCACTCAAATCGCCACTGTGAGTGGCCAATCGATTTGAAAGTGGATTGCTAGTTGCTTTTGAGCAGAACGAACAAACCGGTACCTATTGAACTGTCATGAAACAATCACCATTCTCACAGAAAATTCGCTGAAAATTATAGCTTTCGAAATACTGCAATGAGGGAACATAATTCAACTTACATTATTTAGAACTACATATTATTCAGTGGGATATCAAAATAGCGTAATATCCATAATTTCTACTTTCATAAATAGTTGCGAGCATGTTGTGTGTAGTACGAGTGTACGAGGACCACTCCAGTTATGTATTTCTATTCCAAGTCACGCGAATTTCTGACGGTTAACTGGAAGTCAACACTCACTCCGATCCCGACGTAGTTTAAATGCGATAGATTTCTCTCGCTACCCGTCGTGTATGCTTATTAC
Source organism: Adelphocoris suturalis (assembly GCA_030762985.1). NCBI lineage: Eukaryota > Metazoa > Arthropoda > Insecta > Hemiptera > Miridae > Adelphocoris > Adelphocoris suturalis. Next base: position 21,261,524 of record CM061046.1, read on the forward strand.
CGACCAGTTAACACACCAAAGATAACCAATTAACCGAGACCAACTATTCAGCCGTGACCAGCGCTGGTCAAAGCTGATAGGGAGACCCGCTCTTCTTTCCCACGTTGAATTGCAAAACATTTCAATCCCTTGAGTTCTCTCCGTTTTTTGAGTTCCCCTCAAAAATAGGGAATACCCTCCTACATATACATATCCGATATGTACGTCAGGATCGGACGACACTTGATTGGAAGAGATACGGATTTAATAGAGAGTTCCTAGAGATCCGTCGTTCTCAATACGGTGTGCGGTAACGAGAAACATTTACCGCACCTTAAAGTCACGTCAAGTCCTTAACGGATCTAGTTGTAACGCTAAATCCATGGAAGGAGGAAATTATCCCTAGGAGGTTATTTGAGTCCATGGAAGAAGGTTATTTTAGACGATTACGTTTTTTCCGGATCGCGATCCGTTACCGTATCTGTACGGAAGGATGCGTCACCGTAACTCATTGCGTCAGAGTTACGGCATCGGATTGTCAATACCGCACGACGTATTGTGTTTTGCGGATCCATTAGGAACTCTCTAATGCAGACCACTTTGAATCCGAATCCACGAATAAATCCCATGGCGTGAGTTTTTGTATTCACGTACAACAAGAACTCGTCTGAGCTTCCAAGGCCAGAATCCTCAGTTTTAGCGAATTTTTGTAGAAAATGAAGCTATCGCAATGACTCCAATTTTTTTTAAATCAATATTTAAAAAAGCCTTTTCAATTAAAATCCGTTATGAGGCATTCTGAAACTGTTTATGTATATAAACGGATAAATAAATAAATATATATATATATATATATATATATATATATACATAAATTTAATTAGAAATAAATAATATGTGACATTCTGGACGATGACTCTCCTTAGGGTTGAGATAAATAATGCGTTCTTTCGCCAAAAAATCAAGCATTCCAAATGAAAGTATGAGTTCGTTGGCCTGCACTTTTTGAAAATAGTAAATTGATCAAATTTCAAAAATTTTGCTACAAAAATCACTTTAAAAAAGTCACTAAATGTCGGGTGAAAATTGATTTATTCATATTTTTCAACTGAATTTTAGTCAAAAGAAGTTTACCAACAATGAGCACGAATATTAAAAATATTTTGCAGAATATTATGCTGAAATATGTACTTAAATTTCATAAATTTTTGCTGAAAAATCGATAAAAACTACAAAAATTGCCAAAATTCCTAAATCTTTTTTTTCCGTAGAATATCAGGTGTTAAAAACCTTTTTTTTTTTTTTTTTTTTGGCCGCAAAACTGAGAGTTAACAATTTCTTTGCAATCGAAGTGCTCGAATTGCAAAACAATTTAACATAATATAAAACGATATTTAACGAAAAATCGTTCATTCGATCATGTTGCATAACTGGAACTTTTATATTTTTGTTGGGTGCTCATTTAGTCATCATACCTAGTTTCGATGTAGGCATCGAATGGAAGGAAAAATTTGCCTCCCAATCTCGAAACTATGGTGACATTTACTATTGTTCGAAGATTAAAACGCTGCAAATTATTACACAATTGTTTATTATTTCTGTTAGATAGCCCTTCCACGCAGAACGTTGGTCTAAAATTATTAAACGCCGTATGTTATATATGATCAGAATTTCCAAGAAAGCGGAAAATCCAAAAGCACTTTTTGAATAGCAGATTACTATTTAGATCATGTTGTTTGCCATAAAGATAATGGTTAACATTTTCTTTGCACTCAAAAACCTCACATTTTCAAACAATTTAACATAACATAATGAATGTGATAACTTAAGAAATTTCGCTCATACGATCATGCTGCATGACTGAAATTTTTTTATTGCACGCTGCTTACCGAAATAATAAAGTAAAATAAATTATCTCCGTTTGGATTCAATAAACTCTTGCGTTTCTCACTCCTGAACTTGTTGACTTTATGAATGTTGAACTTCAGTAATGTTTTCCCTTTAACTTCCTAAGCCTTGCTCTGTTTGTAAATGATATATTTTTTCTTGCCGAGTATCATAAAAGAAAATATAACGAGGCTCTGGCGAATTCTATTCGTCAAGTAATGGGACGTAACCCAAATCCGATGAATGGGCTTTTCCGTTACACCCTAACCCGACTTATCTTTTCGTGGAAATTCTCTGACTTTCTTTTGTAACGTCTTTTCCTCCTTGTGGGTGTCATATTCCAATGCCGATAATCCAATATTGTGCTCAGTTAATGACCTACAATCCCTGTCAAAACCTCAACAATTTAAGTTCACTGAAAAGAGTAGTTTTTAAAGCTCCATTACAAGCGCCCTTTGGTGGAACACCGATACACTCGTGGTATCTGAGAGGTACCTATTCCACTAGTCAATTGACAAAAATTACTAATAAAATTCACTTTTTCGCATTTTGAACATACATATAAAGAACTGAATGAATATAAAAAGATAATAATTATTACTCAAATAATTATTAGTTTTGTATTACTGTATTGCTGAGGTCATTGGTTTTTAATTGTCGAATGTAGTAATTATTTTTTATTGAAACCCCCCAAAAAGACCCAAAACGCATGATATCGTCCAATTTGGGATTTGAGTTGGATTTTTTCACTCGTTTTGACTGTATTTAGGAGTGAGACGCTTTTTCATCGGCTTGGCCGTTTTTCACCAATCGCACTACCGTACTGGTAAGTTTGTGTGGTGGTGGTTCTCACATCTCACGAGAATGAAAATAATGATATTCCTAATGTTGAATAGAACTTTATTTAATTTATGAATTATATTGGGTTGTGAACCCTTTAATGCTACTTTGGGTCAGTACAGCGCTCTTTACAGCCCACTTTAGCTCTGTATTTGTAAGAAGTCACTTATTATTACGTCCCCAGTTGTTTTGATATCATAAACTAAATCTCTCTTGCTGATTCAATTTTTTTTTTTCTTGTTTATCTTATATTTTCATTATGACATGTAATTCTGAACCGATCATATGTAATTATGCTGTTGTTAATTGGGCTTGCCCCGTATTCAAATAAATAAATAAATAGAAGTGTACGTAACGCATGAATAGGTGGTAATTTGAGGTGAAGGTTTGAGATTAGATTTTGAAAATTTAGCTCACTCAGAGTGAAAAATCTTCATCTGCCATCTCAAAATTAGAGGAATACAAAATGGTGGCCTCATAAAGGTGTCTTAATTTTCCCATTCTAAAGTTTTTCTCTTTAATTTCTAAACCGTACATCCCACAGAAATTCGTATACGTAGTAAGGATTTAGAGCATATATAAAAAAAAAGAGATGAGCCCAAAACTCTGAATTAAAGTTTTGTTAAAGAGATTATCTGTTAAAGACGTCTAGGCTTTTGCCCTTTGCACTCAAAAATTCAAAACGGATTTCAATGAAGAAATTTCTTGAAAATTTTGATTTTATAATTTTCCGAGGCATTGTAATAGCTTCATTTTCACGAAAATTCGCTAAAACAAAGTTTGTAACATTTGCGCCACCTCTGGCGCAAGTGGCCCTTGCGAAAGTATGAGATCAACGTAAAAAATTATGAAGAATGGCGTTGTTCTCAATTTTTACGCTGAATTCAGGGGAAATGCAGGGGTGTGTAACCTTTCCGTGGGGCATCCTGTGTACGTTACTACGATAATTCTAACACCTGAAGGTTAAACATATTGGTAAACAATGCAAGCATTACAGGGACGACCCCCATGGGTACATGATTTTTGAAAGAATGGCGGATGACGTATGTTACAAGCAGAACTGCTTTTATAAGTTGGTTGAAAGTATTAAGATACGTAGGTGTCTCCCCCCCCCCCCCCCCCCCCCCTCACCATCCTCTACAATATAAAATTTTGAATGACTGAGAATGGTTTCCCAGTAGTATCTTATTCTTCGAGCGAAATAGTGAAATGATCGAACAAAATAATTATTTACGAAAATTGGTTAGAAATCGCGTAGGTAAATAGTACAGTTAGTTACCCAATCCAAAAGTCCCCCTCACGAAAATCCGTTATTAAAATTAAACCCCCCATTTTTAGCAGATCTAAAACAAAAAATAAATAAATGGTAATAATAAAGAAATGTAAGAACTGATGGGAAAAATGATTATACTTATAATAATTTATCGGAATTACGTACCCTCCATTTACTCTCACCTATATTAAATTTGAAACTTCCTAGGTTCGTTGCATAACTGAATTGAAATCTGGATCGAACTGTCCCGGAAATCAGTTGAGAACGGTGGAAATATCACGATTTATCACCTCTGTCACCTCCATGCTCCCTCGCCATAACGATATTTGAAACTCCTGACATATATTTCAAAACTAGAATGAATTCCTATATAAGTGAACGAAAAACAAGTCACGAAAATCGGTCGAGAACTTTGGGCAGTGCTTGAAAGAATCCCCCTCCGCCCCCATTCCGTCAGCAAATCATATATTTTCCAGATTTCCACCACAAATGGACTAAAATTTCGATCGAATAAAATAAGAACCACGAAAATCTATGGGGGGTCTGCCTGGGTGACACTGACAAAATTTCTTGAAAAAAACAAGTTTTTCGGTTTTACCCGTCTATTTCCAACTTCGCGTCTTGAAGTTGAATTTCCGAGGTGTTTCACAACTAATCTGGATCGAACAAAGACATGACCTCAAAAATTGGTTGGGAATTGTGGCATCAGCTGCGTCACTAAAAAATCCACCTGTGATATTTTTCATGGATTCGGTCTTAGAATTATCTGAAAAGGATTTATAATCTGTAATTTATTTTCAATCATGTTCGGGTTGCCTCACAACCCCCCTGGATTAACTCTAATAGATCGTCCCTCTTATATAAGAAGCCTTATTATTATTATTATTATTATTATTATTATTATTATTATTATTATTATTATTATTATTATTATTATTATTATTTTAATTCAGGGTCCGTGGGAGGGGTCAATTTCTCCCTCCGCCGCACCGAAACCGAGGTTTATTGTGCGGTTCTCTCCCCTGTTTCCGACCTATAGGTTCTGGAGCCAATCCCCCTCCTCCACCAGACCGAGGATTCCCCCCACAATGTCGTCTACCGATACTATCTCCCCTGGGTCAAGGGTCCCAAAGGTTCTGAATCGTTTAGCTTCGAGTGCTGGGCATTCAAAGAGAAGATGAGATGCGGTTTTTTCCTCCTCTCCACACATTCTGCACTCTGGATCACCTGTGTAGGCTCCAATCCTGTGCAGATGTTTCCTGAAGCACCCGTGCCCAGTCACCATTCCCACCAAGAGTCTTATTTTCCTCCTCGAGAGATTTAGGGCGGCTGTACTCCTACGGTGGCAGGGTGCGTTCATTACCAGTTTTCCGTGTTTCTGTTCTGGGGTGTTATCCCAGAGCCGTTTGTGTTCCTTCCTTATCCATTCCCACAAAGCGGTTTTTACCAAGCATTTTGCTGTACCCTGGATGAGTTCCGGCCCAATGAATTGCATCGAGGCCCCCCTTCGATAAGAAGCCTTCCTTTTATACCTAGTCTCAGATGGACGTCCTAAAAACTACGTGTTCACCTTCTCTATTACCTAAGTTTTCATGTGCTAGTCGGGACTACACATACAGACACCCCAAAAATAGGAAAGATAAGTTTAGCAACAGTGCTTATGCATGTTTTAAATAGCTACCCCGTCTGTTCCTTTATTGAAGCGCAGATTGAATACATTTTGAAAAAGGTATATTTAAGGCTGATGAACACTTGACTTTTTTACTGGGGTGACCTACTCTTCAAACTATTGAAGTTAATTACTATATTATTACTCTGTTTGAGATACTTATTGAATCATTCTTCTGTTTTGTTTGTGCTTTAGCCTCCAAGACCTCACCCAGGATGGCAGCAAGTCCTTCACGCTGTGGATTTCGGTCCCGCCTGCCCACAACCCAACCGGTTCACTGGTGCCACGAAAGGCATAAGGGACGTGCATGAAGACTGTCTGTATCTGAATGTTTACACTCCTCAAGTAAGGTCCATCCATATTTTTACTAATCAAATGCCTCTGTAGAAAAAAATGGTAGCAAAGATATGAAATAGCTGAATAGATTAAATGCCCGGTGAACTAAATAAACTCTGAATTAAATGTATAACGTTTTAAAACGATCAAATGAAAGAGTTAGTATTAATTCGTCCCAAGAAGCCGAGCAAAGAATATGCTTCAAAAAGACTTGTGGTTTGATTATGAAAACTGCCGACCCGGATGGACAGCTTATTGACATTTTGGTCTGACGAATTTCGAATTGCTAGTACTCTTTATTTTTTAAGCAAACGAAAGTGAATAAGGTCCACAAGAAGGGAATCTAAAACTACAAATTCAGTCAATAGGCTTACTTGGAATAGCGACCTGCTGTTTCTACTTTTCAATAACTCCTTACATTCACTTAAAACTATTCTCTCCGTCAATTTTTTATTTTTCCCTCAGTCATTTACCACTTGAATAATCTTATAATGCCTCTTAAAATTATGCTTCGATAAATTTTCCTGGTTTATTCTTGCTGTAAATCTTTCTATCATTTCGACCCATCTCTTTCTATACGTATTCATTTATATGTTAACTTCCATTTTTCTACCAATGACTACATTTTCATGAATGTGAATTGGCTTGTCTCGGAAAAAAACACCTTTGTGTTGCTTATCTGAAAACTTTCAATATTCATGCTTAAATGCAGAGTTTCACATTCGAGGTGTTTTGTGAACTTGATCTCAATGAGTAATTGCAAAACTGGATATCTAATAATAAATTTACTTTTAATATCAATTAAGATGGCTCCTTATCTGTAATAGCTTTTCGTATGTTTTTAGACGAGCTCGGGGTTAGCTCTAAAGTACCCTGTGATGGTTTACATCCACGGAGGGAATTTCATACACGGTGCTTCCAACTTGTTCCCCGCACACATCATGGCCGGTTTCTACGATGTGGTCGTCGTCACTATCAACTATCGACTTGGAGCTCTTGGTATGTTTTATCATAACATCTATACAATAATTAGTATAGGTTCGATACGACCTTGAGTGACAAAAATATTTAAGTGAAACTAGACATGAAGTGGAGCAGGATGGTGTCAACCGCATACCTATTTTTATCTTAATTTCCTACAATTTTTATCTCAAACTTGCCAAACCAACTCGTGGGATGTTTTGGAGGGGAGAAGACTCCTGGAACAGCTTCTTAGTGGTGGGGCGGTGGTGGCTCTGCAGTGGATCCCTTCTCGTGGAGGCATTTGAGGAAATGAGAGGACCGATAATACCCTAGTCAAGGAACTTGCGTCTCCTTGCTGCGATGTAGGGAATTTCAGAGCGCTCTTGCGCTAGCTCTGTAAGCTTCTTTCAGATTGTATTAACATGATTCCTCGATAGCTAGCTCTCGTTCAAACCTTCTCTCTCAATCGCAAATAATTATAGTTTGATTAAAATTGATTTTATCCTTTTACTATTAGTGTAGGTACATCAAAATTATTATAGTTTGATTAAAATTAATTCTATTCCTATATTAGTCAAACTAGTTTGTAACCTGTAACAGTGTGCAATAACGGAAAATCATTGTTTGATTCCGTCACCCTGCGTCACCAAAAACTCTTCAAGTTAAATATAGATTATTCAAACAAATAGATCAGAATGATTTGTACAGTTTGGTAGTCTGGATGCTCGCAAGCTCGCATCTCAAAAATACTTAACATCAAGCAGTCAATCCCTTAGTAAAAATTCAGATTAGTTGGACAAATAGATCAAAATGATTTTTATAGTTTGTTTGACAAAAATAAATAGAAATCCTAAATCAGACACTTTTAGCAAACTACAGATTAATTGAGCAAATAGATCCAAATGACATTTGAAAATACGTTTCAGAAATTAAAGTCGAAGTAAAAACCTTTGGCCTTGGACTCGAACCCGGGACCGACCGCTCAGTAATCCATAATGCTATCCACAATGCCACGGTGTACTCTAACGGAAGTGGAACAATCACAGTATATCAGTCTGCATGTGGTCGAGGTTTGAAGCATTGCCCGTTAGGAGCCCTAGTAGGCCGAGAAGGTCAGGAGGATCTAGCCCCTGCCCGGTATCTCCCACGATACTAGCTCTTCCTAGCGGTTATAATGAGAAACTTCTACCTCCCACTCCGCATTTCCTACTGAATGGTGGAGTACTGTGATTGTCTCGTAATGATAGTTGAATCGTAGCTTATAGGTTAGGACTACGTTCTCGTGAGACGGAGGTTGTGGGTTTAAGTCCTATTGACTGGTCATGTTTTTTTTGCTCGCACAACTCCCGAAATATACTTCTAAAACATCATTCTGACCTGCATGTCAAACTAATTTGAATTTTCACTAAGGGATTGACTACTTGATGTTATGTATTTTTGAGATGCGAGCTTGGGAGCATCCAGATCACCAAACTATACACATCATTCTGATCTGCATGTCCACTAATCTGTATTTTTACTAAGGGATTGACTACTAGATGTTATGTCTTTTTGAGATGCGAGCTTGCGAGCATCCAGACCACCAAACTATACACATCATTCTGATCTACATGTCCACTAATCTGCATTTTTATCAAGGGATTGACTACTTGATGTTATGTCTTTTTGAGATGCGAGCCTGCGAGCATCCGGACCACCAAACTATACACATCATTCCGATCTACATGCCCAACAAATCTTTATTTTTACTAATGGATTGACTGGTACAAGATGACACGATGGGGATAAAAGTAAATAGTAGAGACAGAAGGTGTGATACCCGAGATAAGATAGTAAACAGAAACAGCGGAGCGGGAGGTAGAAGTTTCTCATTATAACCGCTAGGAAGCGCTGGTATCATGGGACATACCGGGCAGGGGTCCTGAAAATCCGTACATCGCCGCAAAGAGACGGAAGTTATCCAAGGAGGGCTCCCAAATGCCTGACACAGCAATTAGTTTTGCTTCTGCCAAGACATTCATCGGGGCAGCGGTGGATGTCAGGCTGCAGCTGGCTACCAGCGATTGGCTGAAGGCAGGCTATGGGCCTCTCTCCTCAACACCACCGACCGCGTCCCCTCAGATCTTCCCCTTCACGAGTCAGTCGCTTCATTTAGGTAAGTCACTTGCCATGACCACCTGAATGCCCATCTCCTTCGACTTCGACTGAAGGATGACCCATCCTGCACATTCTGCAGTAGTTCATCAGCAATGACAAGCAGTAATCTTTTCGGCTGTCCTCGACTTGAGGACAATAGAACTCGATTTTCAACCGATGAAATCGAATGGTCGAAAATATAACATTTTTATTGGGCTGCGAAGAACTTCATGGTTGGATCGGTATAAGGGAAAAAAATCTCAATTCATTCTCGAGGTGTGATTTTTGAAGCTTTTTTCAGGAATACGTGTTTTTTCCTCTTAAACTTGAATTTATCAGCGTTGCATTTTCTATAAGCATGGTGTACTTTGATTCTTGCTCAAAAATAGCGAAATTATAAAAAATAAAATTTCTGAAAATCTTTACAAAGTTACAACTTCTTCAATAAAATAAAAATAAAAAACAGGAAACATTCAAATATCATGAAAACTGTTTCATTTGATACAATTTTTAACGGTATAGTCAATTTTACTTTTACATTGCTATTTCAAGGAGTGGTTTTTCCAAGAAATCGAGGGTTTTTTGAAACATGACCCTCTCAAAACTACGAATTTTGTGTCGGTTTCTACTATTTTGTCACGCTGAATCCAGTGGGCTGAACTCCTATATACCGAGTTTTTCACTTTATTTAACTAGCTTTGCTCCTTTGAAACATATACAATTAAGCATAACATAGGAACTAAAATTTTTTGAGTGAGTATCAAGCTCGGTTATAACGGAGTTGGAGAAATGTGCAAGTGTTATAAATTGTACAGAGTTGTAAAGTAATGATTAGGTACTTTTTCAATTACTTCTCTTAAATGCAATAAAATTAGTTCAGTGAGTATGATTAGCTATGCCTACAAGCAAAGACTGGGGTTTTAAGCTGGCAATTACCTCCAAAGTAATTGCAATTACCTTCTTTCTGAAGTAATTGGAAAAAGTAATGATAATTGAAATTCCTTTTTTAACAACTTTGCTATTTGAAACAGCGTGAAAAAATACGTAGAAACCGAACCCAAACTCGTAGGTTTATAGAGGGTCACGTTTCAAGAAAACCCTTTGATATCATTGAAAAAACGACATTTTTCAACACAAAATGTTCTCTTCTTAGCAAAGTACAAGTAAAATGACTATACCGTTGGGAAAAGAAGTGAAAGAAGCAGTTTTCTTGAGATTCGCCAGGATCTTGGATTTTTTTTTATTTTCCCAAGTTGTAACGTTTTAGATTTTTAGGAATTTTATTTTTTCAAGTTTGTCTTCTATGTTTGAGCTGCTGTTACAGTCACCAGTTGGTAGTTTTCAATAATTAAAGTGAACCATGCTTATAGGAAATTTAACGCTGATTCCGAAAATGTGGTCAAAAGTTGGTATTGAATGAAATAAGATGGACAAATTTAAGTAAGATTGAAAAAGACAATTTTACTGCGGAGCTAAAAAAATTCAAAATATCATATCTCGAGAACGCTTTGAGATATAAATATGCGTTTAACGGCAGGCTGCTCCACTTTATATATATATATATATATATATATATATATATATATATATATATATATATATATATAACACTTTTTTTTTTTTTTTTTTTTTTTTTTTCCAAGAAAAACAATAAGTGACAACACAACACTAGTTTTTATAAGCCGATATATAAAAACTAGTTTTGTGTTGTAACTTATTGTATTTATAAAAAAATTGTGTTAATTATACATGCTCTTGTTGAGCCACTTTATTGAATTGAATTATATATATATATTTATATTTTTATATATCTATATTTTCCCCCATACTCGGTTGTATCCACCTTGTATAGACAAAGTGGTTCAATACCAATCTTGTACGTTGTACTGAAACGCACTTGGCAGGAAAACTCTCTCCGTGACTTACACGGTTGAAAGAATTTCATTGGTTCTACTTTCCTTCCAACGATCCTGCGACATCGATTCTGTAAGTGTCGAATAGATGAAGATTAAATTATGAAATTACCGAAAACATTATGTTAATTGATGACGGTGAGTTGAAAATGGGCAAATTCGGTAGCGGAAAGGTTTACTAGTAAATAAGCCATACCTACTGGAACGAAAGAGTTTCGCTATAAACTGATGTTTTCACGGTCCGATAATTATATAGAAAACAGTTTTGCTGTCGTTTATAGAATTGATATCTGTTAAAAGCTACTAATGTATTATTGACAAAGTCATTTTCCCGAATCCCCGTTTCGATAATCTTTATGAAATTCTGGTATGAAAATCGTTAGCAAATTTGCTACATATTAGGCTCACTCTTAGGTGTTTCAGCGAGTTATTCCTGAGAACTTTCAGTTCAGAGGAGTAACGCAAGTTGAGAGAAATGACCAAGTTTGTCCTAAGTTGCAATATGCGTGTGAGCTGAAAGATTAGTTTCCCGTTTTCCACTTTTCCTCTTAAGTGCCCCGAGGGAATTGCCTACCTTTTCGCTGAAGAACGTGCAGGGTATTATTTGGCTTGTTTCTTTTGGGCGCCTGAAGTTCTGAATGATATACTCGTAGTTGTTCTGAAAAGAACCAATGATTATTTAACAGTATAGATAGACTCATCTAGGAAGATGTATGTAGATACTGATTGATTGAACTTTGCATGAAAACACTAGTTTTGTAAAGGGTTAAGCAGGTTTGGAATGGAAGTGTGAGTTCTCCCAACACCCAAGTTGTCCTCATAGACACAGTGGAACTCTCGATAAGAAATGAGCTAATTTGCCCATTCTTGGTGTAGGCACCCTGACAGTAGACCGGACTCTTCGTATCAGTTAACAAAAATTTGGGAAAATCCGTAAAATCCCAGGAAAACCCCCGGAAAATTTGGAACCCGTTGTAAGTTCAAGAGCTGCGGACGTCCAGAAACAGACATAGAGGAAGCCTGCAGTCATCCACGATTAATATTCAGAGCATTAATAAGAGCATTTTAGATTTTTCAAATTGTAGGTAAAAAGCTGAAAATGCCAGGAAAACACTCGGAAAAAACTTACATTTAACTTCAAGATCTGCAGTCACTCAGAAAGAGGTAGAAAATCCGCAGACATTCCGAGTTATATATGGGGTTAGTAAGTTGATACAATTGCTTACCTTTAAATTAAAACAGTGCTTTATCGACACAAAGCTTTTCGAAGTAATTCACTTCATCTTCAGGTACACATCACACACAAAACAAACAAGGTTACAAAGCTTTACCTTGTTTGTTTTGTGTGTGATGTGTACCTGAAGATGAAGTGAATTACTTCGAAAACCTTTGTGTCAGTAAAGCACTGTAATAATTTAAAGGTAAAAAAGTGTATCGACTTATTAACCCCATAGTATTATGGATTGTCACATTAGGTCAAAAAACACGCTCAGAGAGTTGATGAACCCGAGTTATTATTCATCGAGCTGTAAATTTTTAAGAATTAGAAAAAGTTCTAGAAATACCGGGAGAACCCCAAAAAGTTGGTTTTTACATATAGAGATCCACATTTTTGGCTCATAGCATTGATGTGTGTAAAGCGATCGGGCTGGCTAGATCTAGGTCCAACTAGACCCCGCGTGGAGTCCATGTGGGAAAGGGCGGATTTTTATCATTTAATAATGATTAACAGGACGTTTCCATTTGTTTTCGTCACGTCACGAAGGGTTTTCTATTGATTTTCACGTACAACCAATGAGTTGCTAGGGAAGTGTAACTCCCTTAGTTTTCATAGCAGGAAAATCGTTAGCCACTTTTTGGAATGCTCTCATTTTATCACAGCATCTCATAATCACTAAGCCTCTGTAGTTTCAAGGAAAGCTAATTTATTACACTCAGTTATAAACTAATATTGCTAAGTAACCATTATGAACTAATAGTGTGTAAAATTAATCATTATTGAATGATCTGACTGTAGAACTGTAGGTCTACCGTCCGAATTTTTCATTAAGCCTTTTTCACTAGCCCTCTTATGGCCTGGACGGCGGACGGACATTGCAGTTTTGGAATATACGCACCTCAAAACGTAAAGTGACAAAGTTTGAGACAAAATCAATTTTTTGCTCCTAGGTACGATTACAAAGGCTTATTATTGGAAATCATAAACCAAAACCATGTTCCTCTAGGTACAAATATACTTTTCGCCCCCAATTAGCAAAGTAAAAGTAAAATTGAATAGACCGTTCGAAATCTGACAATTTGAGGATGGTCTTCCCGAAGACCATCAATTTTCCTCAACAGAAAACAGCAAACGAAGTGTGAACTTGACAAAAAGTAACTAGAGGAGTTTGAATAAATGTTTGATTACCTATCTGATGAAAATTCAATGCTACTTCTAACGGTATCCTCAATTCCTACTTTACTCAGCCAATTAGGGAAGTTTTGGTCATTTTTGTGAGGCAAAGCCAGACGCACGAACAAAATCAACAAATAAATAACTCGAAAGCAAAGCGTCTCTGCGAGGAACTTTTGATCAGAAATGAGCTGTAAACTCAACCCTTGATGTGCTGACGTATCTTCCTCGAACACCCCGTATATTCTGTAACAATAAAACTACGGGTTGTGTACACTTTATCAAAAGGTGGCTTACCTTTTTTTTTCCTTTTTTTTTTTTTTTTTTTTTTTTTTTAATTTGTACCCACTCTGTCGCTTGTTTGGTAATTTCAGGATTTCTGAGTACCGGAGATGCCAATTCACCTGGTAACTACGGTCTTCTGGACCAAGCTATGGCCATTCGGTGGATCCACGAAAACATCGGTTTCTTCAACGGCGATAGGGACGCCATCACCCTGTTTGGGCCTGACGCCGGCGCAGCATCTGCTGGTCTTCTGATGACCAATCCCAGGACTAGGAGTCTCATAGCTCGAGTCATCGCTCAGGTATTTCATTGTAGCGACTTTGAATTTTAAACTAAATCAATATTAAACTTATTTCCCGTGTTGATCACTAAAAAGTCCAGTCATTCAGCATGATCCCATGAGCGAATTTTTGAAGAAATCTTCGACATTTCAATCGCTATTGATCGAGTAGAGAAATTTTAGTTTATGATTTTGATAGACAAACATGGAATCAAATTATTAAAAATAATTAGGAGGTACTCATACTTTTTTATTATTAAACTAATCTTGTAGATTTAAAGACAAATGTAGGTAAATATTCATAGATTTCGATGTCCAATGTGGTCAGTATTGAAAACAGTTGAAATCTTAACAGTATCCTATCATAACATCATCAAATCTTGACATAAAATAAAATAACATACCGACGTCATATGAAAGAAACGTATTTCCACAGCCAATCGATGATGAGGCTTTATATTACGATTGATATAAAGTCAGTTGCATTCGAATCTAGTATCCTACAGCAAGAAATTGACAGACAAACTGTAGTCTCTGTGCGTCTATTGACAGCCTTAATTATGATTTTTCAACTTTAAGATTTTTGAAAACTTGATACATATTCTTATAGGAAATTTTGCGTTGATTCCGAATATACCACATGTTAGTATGCTGAACAAATTATTTAGCACAACAAATCGCAAAAAAACAGGCTATTTTGAAATTTTTGACTACATTTTTGAAAATTTCAACCCGAAGATGTAATCCGATCATGCTGGCCAACGAACTTGAACTTTCGTTTTGTGTCCTTAACATTTTAAAATTTGTTTGAAGTTTCTAGCACAATTCTACGGACAGTTATCGTCTGGAATGACACATACATATATACATACATATATACATACATACATACATAAAAAAATGCGTTAAACTTCAGAATATGATTCAGAATAGCCTGAAACGGATTTCTGCATAAAAATTTTTCAAAAAATCACATTCTACAAATTTTGAGGCGAGAGCAACAAAAATTCGCTAAAACAGGCTATTTTGAAATTTTTGACTACATTTTTGAAAATTTCAACCCGTAGATGTAATCCGATCATGCTGGCCAACGAACTTGAACTTTCGTTTTGTGTCCTTAACATTTTAAAATTTGTTTGAAGTTTCTAGCACAATTCTACGGACAGTTATCTTCTTGAATGACACATACATATATACCTACATACATACATACATACATAAAAAAATGCGTTAAACTTCAGAATATGATTCAGAATAGCCTGAATTGGATTTCTGCATAACATTTTTTCAAAAATTCACATTCTACAAATTTTGAGGCGAAAGCAATAGCTTAATTTTCTTCAAAAATTCGCTAAAAGTCCCCTTTTGATTAAGTCTCCTTTTTATTTCTGCTTAAGTGCAAGGGTTTGAAGCCGATTTCTCAGCAAAGTGATCAGTAACCATTATAATATCATCTGTTTACATAATTTAAATCTCTACTAACATGAATGTTTTAGGTTTCAAACTCAATCCCCAAACCTGCAAATTCTTTCATTTTATTACAGTAGGTAGTTTTTTATTGCTCTACCAATTTTCTTAATGGAAATATGTAAATTATTGTATGTTAATTTAAAAAATCGCATTCGCATGCCCGCTAAAATTTCATACAATTTAGAACTCTTTTATTCTTGCTGGGTAAGGGCCATAGGCTTCTTTCCTGGCCATACGTTGTTTTCTTCATTTCATATTTAAGCAGATTGTGTATACAATAAATTTACCGTCAATATAATAGTTCTATAAGGTCACCAACTGTCCTGCTTTTGTAAGGACAATCCAGCTGTATTGATCTCCATCCCGTCAATAATATAACCCGCTGTTGTCCTGCGTTTTGAGATAAAAAAGTTCCAGTCATGCATCATGATGGTATGAGCGAATTTTCTTAAATCTTATCTATCGTATTATAATATGTTGAATTGTATTGAAATTTGAGGAATTTCAGTAGAAAAAAATTGTTAAAAATCAATTTTATGGCAAAAAAAACGGTGATTAATTTTTTATTTAGTTATTGTAACTAAATCATGTTCGGTGATTCAAAAAAGATTTTGGATTTTCATTTATTTACTTATTTATTTTTATTTACTTACCTACGTTTTTCAGCATTATATTGTGCAAAAATTTTTAATTTCCTAGGTACCTAATCGTTGATAATCTAATTTTGTCTAAAATCTGCTTAAAATAGTAAATTTAACGATTTTTGGCCGTTTTTAGCCATTTTTAGTGATTTTTCTAGTACATATTTTGAAATGTGACCAATTTAATCTATTCAAAAATTGTTGGCCAACGAATTCATCCTTTTGTTTGGAATGCTTGATTATTAAGGCACCAAAACGGAATTTTTATCTCAATCCTAAGGAGAGTTATCGTATGGAATGACTTACACACACACACACACACACACACACACACACACATACGTATATATATGTATATTTGTGTGTGAAAAAGCGCAAACTTCAGGAATCGTTTCAGAATGTGTCAAAAAGGATCTAATTTTGTCTAAAATCTGCTTAAAATAGTAAATTTAACGATTTTTGGCCGTTTTTAGCCATTTTTAGTAATTTTTCTAGTACATATTTTGAAATTTGACCAATTTAATCTGTTCAAAAATTGTTGGCCAACGAACTCATCCTTTTGTTTGGAATGCTTGATTTTTAAGGCGCAAAAACGGAATTTTTATCTCAATCCTAAGGAGAGTTATCGTCTGGAATGACTTACACACATACACATACGTATATATATGTATATGTGTGTGTGTGTGAAAAAGCGCAAACTTCAGGAATCGTTTCAGAATGTGTCAAAAAGGATTTCAATGAGGAAATTTTTCAAAAATTTCTATTTTAAAATTTTCCGAGCCATTGCAATAGCTTCATTTTCTACGAAAATTCGCTAAAATAAAGAGGGATAAAGGAGATAAATTGAGATAAAGGGCCGCCGCACTAGGGGGATTTGAGGGAGTGCCTACCAACCATATTAAGTTAACTGCTGCTAAGTACGTGGCCAACAAGCTCAGTTATGAGCATGGTTTTTTGAGTGATTGTTTACACGCAGGTGATCATTTTCAATAACTGATATTGTGAACATGATTGCAACCGCTTGTTAATTTCTGATAATTTCATTGAGCTGGTGGTGAGTTGTTGCGCTGGTGATAAATAAATAAAACAACTTGACATAGAGTGCTAAGATACACCGCAAAATCTGAGTCTCTTATATGCGGGTTTCACGGGTTTATGTGAAACGCGTGAGCTAAGACACATTCTGTGTTTCAATAATTTCATTCGTAGTGTGTAAATACAGGTAACCGGGGGTCCAGGGGGCTTGCTCCCTGGCAAGAGCGCCGAGTTTTGGCAAAATTTGTTTATTTAACTTCTTCAATAATTTTATGAATCCATCATGTAGGTACCTTACTTTGATATTTAGTTATGTACCACTTAAAAGATGAATACCTTATGGTTGTAAACTTGTTTTAGAGCGGGTCGGCGCTGGCGGACTGGGCGTTTGTTGAAGATCGCTACAGGGTCCAAAACACGAGCAAAGTCTTCGCTCGTCATCTGGGATGCTCGATCGACTCTTCGTGGAAAATCGTCGATTGTTTGAGCCGGCATAGAAGTTTCAGCGAGCTTGGTAACGCTAATGACTTTATGGTAAGTTCCTCGCAACTCAAACACGTTAGTTGAGTGTTAGGTTCTATTAGGTAGGTAATATTCCATCAACGCAATGAAAGTGCAAGTAGTTGGTATACCTAATTCACCCTTTCGATGTAGACACGCTCAAGTAGATAGGTTGATTTCACTAAGTAGGTGCATAATAGAAATGTTACTATTATGGGTTTGTGGGTAGGGGTGGACCGTTCCGGGTGTAACGATACAACCGCAGTGGGATTGGAACGGATCCATACCCACTCCCATTTCTACCGATCCACACGAATCGAATCGAAATTGTTGTGAACGCACCGATGGATTTTTTGAATTGGATCTGCCTGTCTCGTCAAGGTAATCACTGAAAATCAGAATCCCATACTAAGGATGACCCTACCCAGTAGGTTGAGATCCAGCTGTTTGGATCCTTCTTTTCGCTGGATCGAAATCGACATGAGATCTGATACTGCCTGCATTTGTTCTTCGAACGAGACTGTCCCGCTTCGTTCTTGGAACGGCTTTGGGGACTGTTATAGGTACCTACTCATTTCTACTGGGCAGCATTGAACCTACCATAGGTATTCTCAAATTAAAAATTAGAAATGGAGACTCCCTGGGATATTAAGAGACGATTTGAATGATAGGTTCATTCCTAATCAGCGGATAGAGCTAAATTCTCTCCTGTTCATCCTAGGAAGTTGAAATTTGATAGGGAGACTCCCTGGGACCTTAAGAGACGATTAATATGATAGGTTCATTCCTAATAAGCTGAGTGAGCTAAATTCTCTCCTATTCATCCTAGGATGTTGAGATCTGATAGAGAGACTCCCTGGGACATTTACAGACGAAATTTAACCCAATTTTCAGATCAAAAATTATAACGACCGATAAACAAATTTGGTAATTATACTGCAAGAGTGAAATCAGAAATCACTAGAAATACGTTTATAAATGACGTATCGATAAAGGTATAACAACAGCGATTATTATTATTAATAATAATTCCTCAGGTTATTTTTCAATATCGAACCCAACATTTTTATGTTCATATTTACCTGCTGTTTCATTTTGTTGAGCTCCTGCATTCTTGATCGTAGCAATTTTCAATTCATCACACTAAGGCTATAAGCAAAAGGGTTTGTTTGCAACTCTCGAGGAGAATCGTTATTATGAGATCCCCAATCAAAGATATATCCATGTAACATGGTATCTGCTTGTAAAGTAGATAGTGGTTTGAGAACCGAGCTTGCAAGCATCCAGACCTTTGGATTTGATCTGATTATAAGAACGAAACCCCGTTTGTAGTGAAGATGATACTTCACTATTACGATGGTTACCACCTTAGTTTTGTGTTTGTTTGGAAACAATAAAAGAATTCATTCGTCGGTCGACTACCAACAAGTCTATGTCGTATATTTCTCGCTAGTTTCATTGGCGACGAAGAATGGCTAAGAATTCGCGTAGAGCTAGGAGAAGAGTGGAGGACGAGCTGCAAAATGATGAGGACGGTAGTGAGGGCGATAGCAAACGGATGGTTATCAGTAAGTTCAAGTTTGACCGTTTTGATCAGGAAAATGAAGACTGGATCTATTATCTCAAGCGATTTGAAATAGAGCTAGGTAAGCAAGGAATATTGAACCCAAAAGATCGGGCGACACATTTTCTTTCGTCAGTTGGTCCGGGACCATTTCGTATTTTGGTTGATACCTTTGACCTCAAGACATTGAGCAAATTGAATATGATGAGCTAAAGAGGGTCTTGTCTTCGTTTTATGGGAAAAACACGTCCGTGTTTGCAGAGCGTCACACATTCACGTTGAGGTGGAGAAGGGAGAATGAAACAGTACCTCAATACGTCTTGGAGTTGAAAACGTTGGCACGGGAGTGTAGATTCGGGAATTCTTTGGAGGAACGATTACAGGAGCAACTAATTTTAGGCATAAATGACACGGGTTGGCAAGAAGAATTGATCAAAGCTCATCCAGATGTTCAGAGTTCTTTCAAGGATGTTGAAAAAACAGCTTTGCTTCTTGAGAAAGCAGCAGGGGAACAGAGGCGCCATAGGGAGTTAGAACCTTCGTCAACAAATCGAATTACAAATGAGAGACGTACTCCTGTGAAACGTACCCCTAGGTACCCCATGCAACGGGGAAATTGTCATAACTGTGGATGGCAGCATAGAACGGAAGGTAAATGCCCAGAAGTTTGTTATAAATGTGACATCAAAGGCCACTTTGCGAGGATGTGTAGGAAACATAAGCGAGATCACAGGGGGGGCGCGACATGTAGAGTGAATGAAGATGCGGAACCAGACGGCCACGAGAAAGCGACGTCATCAGGCAGTAGCACGACCAGTACTATTCGTCAAGTTGGGAAAAAGGGGAGCAAGGCGATGTTGGATGTTTGCATTAATGGGAAGATGGTTGAAATGCTGTATGACCCTGGAGCGGTGCAGACAGTGATCAGTGAAAAGATGTGGAAAAGGATTGGACGACCACCGTTAACACCAGGAGCGGACCTTAAAGGGTACACGAATTTCCCAATCAAAACACTGGGAAGAGCGGCGGTTTCAGTAAGAGCATTCAACAAAACCTTGACATTACCACTGTGTGTAGTCCATGCAGAGGAGTCACCATTGTTTGGGTTTGACTGGGCGATGGCGTTCAATATTCCAATGCCAGAAGGGGCCAGAATATGTAACATAACTAACCCTACCACGACTAAAGGAAAATTAAGAAAGGAAGATACGGTCAAGACAGACAAATATGTGGAAGAATGGGTCAGGGAGTACAGGGAGGTGTTTGCTGAGGGGTTAGGGACTGTAAGAAACTATAATCTAACGATAGGGCTAAAAGAGGGAGCAACTCCGAAATCATTTCCAGCCCGTAGAGTGCCAGTTGCGTTGAGACCTGAGATTGAGAAGGAATTGGAACGGTTGGAAAAGGAGGGAATTGTTGAGAAAGTGGACATACACTCAACTCCGGTAGAGTGGGTGTCACCTATTGTTGTGGCAGTAAAGCCAACAGGCAAGGTACGTATTTGCGGCGATTTCAAGGTGACGATAAACCCACACATTGAGTCCAATTTACATCAACTTCCAAGTTTTGAAGAAATTTTGACGCGAGTTGGTGGGGGGAAAATTTTCTCCACTATTGATTTGAGGGATGCCTACCTGCAGATTGAAGTTGAAGAGAACACCAAACGGCTTTTGAATATCTCGACTCACAAAGGAATATATCGATATTCACCGTTTATAAGGAATATTAATATAAGGAATATTCCCCGTTTGTCTGTTTGTCCATGCTATTTTGTGATACATAGTACCTCGAACTCTAATGGCCATGTGCAATATTGGGTTGTGGCCTTATTCCGAGCTAATTATGCAAAGTGAAAAAAATTTGGAGACGATCTGAAAAATGCCCCCCATCGTCCAAATTTCCCTTACACTCGCCTCACCGTGCGCCAGGCCGTTCGTGCTATCAACACCCTACAAAACATGTAAACCACCCACCGACTCGGTTTCCCTCTCGGTAAACGCTTCGGTCAAAACGGCTTTGTGTTTATATACACAGCCCTTAGGGCAAGTCGGGCTCAATAGAAACCGACTAGATAAACGCGTGGTAAAGCCTCGTCTGTCATCTACGCAAAAAAAGATGAAGCACAACTTATCGTTAAATGGTTCACTAGAACCACCCGTGTGTCCCTGAACGTCGAAATCGATTTAACATTGTAACTCTATTTTTCGTGTTAATAGACAACGTTCTTCATTAACTTCCGTTTCTTCTCAATCTGGTACTATTTACCTCTACTTCCAATGAGCCTCATGCTTCGATACTATCCACCAGCCGTAGTCACCTTGCAGCTAATGGCGGCGTTAAGGTTATACATTCCTTCACGACCGGAAAGTCATGCGGGTTTTGCATACCCCGGCTCCGGGTAGTGCGTAGAATGCCGTCCAGACGGTTACCCAGGTTTCCACTTGTTTATGTATTTTTGGAATGGGCGTTCAACGCGTTTAACAAATTGATGCTGATTATGTTGAAAGTTAAGGATAGTAAAACTGCTTGTTAATACCAGGAGCAGCTCTCCTAACCCTGTCTTGTGTTTCAGTTACGCTTCGTAGATACCCTCTGCCTCGACTGTACCTCCCGGGGCTGCTGCCACTAGTTTTACCTCTGTTTCGAAATACTGGGCCTTAGTCATAGATCATTTTGTCCCTCAACTTTACTATAAAGCGTAAAATTATGGGGTCTTGGTGCTGTAATGCAGTGAATCCAATAGCGAAGCGCAAAGCCCCGAGTTTCGATGATAAATATTCTACGTATAAACGGGGTGTAACAATTTCAGAGTTTTTCAAGTGAATTCTACGTAGTGATAACATATCTATATATGTCATACAATATTATTCTAGTCATAATATATAGGTACTATACTAGTGTCGCACTACATTATATTATAACTCCTATTTTTTCTTACAGCCCGAAGTCGGTATGTTCCCATGGGCTCCTGTCTTTGACAGGGACTTCACGGTACCTGGCGACCGCTGGTACGAGGGATGGAAATCCATCGATTGGTCGTTCGCCAATTTCACGCCAAAGCACGAAATTCAAAAGCACAACTTCAATCGTGGTCTGTCCTACATGACAGGCGTTACAACTCAAGAAGCTGCCCATCTCATCTGTAAGTGCCTAACAGTGAGCTTGAGAAAGTTTGTCATGTCTCTACTGTATTTATAAAGCTATAGAGGCCTTGAAAATGAAAATGAGGTAAATGCTAAAATTAAAGTTTTACAGGAGAAGCTGAAAACGTTTTGGTGACTTAAAAAAAGATAGATTACGCACTTTTTTGGCTGAAAAAACGATTTATCTATGAAACAAAAAATCTATATTCACAAGGACATGACTTTAAAACATATGTGCCAAGTTTTGAAGCAAAACAACTGAAAAATTATATATTTTGTCCATTGCTCGAGGAATTACCATCCCTGCTCCCGAGCTCCATTTGCTTGTTTTGCTCCAGGAGTTACCGCTCGCACCATCTTCCGACACCCGCCTGAACTAAACGAAACGCGATGGGAATTTGCCTCTTTTTCCATGCCATTGGCAATTGGACTAAGATTATTTTCAGTGCAAAACAGCGTTTTCGGACATTTTGGCACTTACCTCATTTTCATTGTCAAGTCCTCTGTTATGCATTACCAATTTTAAGAACGAGCATTTTTGAGTACTGCATTCCCTTCTCTAGGCATGAGGTTATTTGAAAAGGAGAATTGGAGTTTGACACGCTGGGGTTTCATACGTTTTACCTCATATTAGGATCAAGCCCCTGGAAAACTAATTTTTAAACACTATCGAATATCAGTAAAATGATACAATAAAATGATACAAGAACATTTTAATTAAAATGTTGTTTTTCCATAATATTTTGATATATTTTATGTTTATTATTTGAATGAAACACCCAGAGCAATGTATGAAACGATCGCATATCCACAACTGTGTAATAGTTGGGGGGGGGGGGGGATGAAGCCACTGAAAATCATCAACTTGATGTTGAGTTTCAGATGCAGGAATATGTAGGTTGAAATTGAGATATTTCAGCTTCCTCGTTCAACCTGTACATGTTGAGTGGTCTTTGGAACCTCACGACTTCATCTGAAAAATAAACGCGATTGTGTTATCATCTAATACCTACTCAGTTAATATAGCATTGTAGTATGATGAAGTTAGGTAGTAACTGTAGTTATTTTCCAATGTTTCTGAAGATTTGTTGTCACCCCAAGTAGTCTGGGATGTTCTGCCAGCAAGAACGTTTTCAACTGATCGTAGAGAAGGATTGAGATTATATTTTAAAAACTAATTCCATTCTGAACGAGAAAATACAAAATTGCGGCTTCAAACTGACAATTCACGTTGTCAGGTAAATAAATGCGGAAAGAAAGCAAACTTGAAATTTATTCACTTTTAGAATTTATAATAAATTCGGATAGCTCGGAAGCACAAATAGGCTGAATGAACAAAACGAACTGAATAATAATGGCGGAGGGGGCGAAATATTAGGTAATTCAGCAATCGCCATTAAATTCTTGATATATTTAATTATGTAGCTAAATCAAAATGAGTATGAGGCTTGAGTTATAATATTGAAAAGTCGGTACCTACGCTATCACTCCATGCCACCCTACATAATAAGTAGGTAAGTACCTACGTATTTAGGTATGTATTTGTATTTACCCCTGGACGGGTCTTCAAGATTTTAGTGGCCTAACTATTGACAAACTTTGCTATTTATTATGTTTATTGTACTTACATTTTCTGTTATTGTACAAAATATGCTTAAATAAAGAAAAATTGACTTGAAATTGAAAGGTCTACTTATTTTGTTGGCTAAGTATTTGTGAGTGTGGGCCGACTCGAGGTTATGAAAATTAGATGAAGAAAAACCTTATTGTTCTAAATGAGTTTTTGAAGTTCATTCTAATGCAGTCTCATCACGTAGTACTTAGTGAATACAAATGGATACATATGTATTTAATTTTGTAAGAACTCTTATATCGAATTTCACAGATACGAATCAATCGCTCGCTCCGTACTACGAAATAGATGAAGAGTTCTTCGATCAGAAGATAAAAGAGCTTGTCCTTCGCTATAACTATACAATCAACCAAGACGGGATTTTCCGCGCTATCAAATACCAGTACACGTACTGGCCTGACCCCACCAATGTCACCCAAATTCGGGAACAGTACATCAATGTGAGTCCAAACTTCAGTTCTCATTAATGAACTCTCTTCTGTAAATGAGTAAATTTGCTAATCATGCATTCCAGGTCGTATGTAAAACAAACTTGCCTTTCTAATACCTACCTAAGCTAGATTAATAACTTAGTACTTACCTACCATTGATTAGGCGATGGTTTGTGAAAGCATCCATTGATTCATTCTGTGATCTTCAGTTATTGCAATCGTATTATCATTCTAATTAAATTAGTACTAATAAGTAATTATCCCAAAAATCATCCAATTTAACGGTCTTTATATATAATTCCGAATCAGCACGGCCCCAAGTTTGAAGCAAAAGTGTCGGTAAGTAAGAAACGTAGTGATGGGGTCTTTTCTGATCAGCTGAGTGGCGAAGACCACCTCGACTGGTGGTATTTATTTTATTAGATTACTCACATTTTGATCGCTATTTCCACTTTTTTAATAATTTATTAACATAGCCTTAGCTTTGCACCAGGTCACATAACGCCGCAAATAGGTAGGACTTATATCGTTACTATAATGTGCTGGGTTCCTGTTAGGTACGACTGTTATACGGACTAGATTAGGGCTTTCCAAGCCCTAACAGGCCTCTAGTTATAATATAATAGAATAGATACTATCTAAATTTGAACCCGAATTGTGAGTAAAAACAAATGTAGTCGACCTAAACAAAACTGTAGGTAGGCACTCCTATATATTAACGTATGAATGCATAATGTTAAAATTAATTTTTTTTGTCTACCTGCTTCTTTTTTTATTTTGGTTTATTATTTTCAATAATCGACCAAGAAAAAAAGTAACCCCCCCTTCAAAATTTGTTGGTTTACGTTTCAAGATGCGTGGAATCCAAAAATCGCAGAAAAAAATTCGTTTGTCCATGTTTTGAAGCTTCTCCCAAGAAGTATTGGACCAAACTTTAAAAAATTTGGCTTAAAAATCGTAGGTACTTCGGCCGGGGATGTGCCAGTAACATCTGCATCTCGTTCGATCAACCCTAAAGGGCTAGAACCTAAGGGCTGAAATATTCTAAAATCGAAATCTTGAAATATTTTAAGGTATTGTTTTTTTTTTTTTTTTTTTTTTTTTAGTTTAACTTATAGATATCCGCCCAAAGAATCGAATTAAACCACACCGTTCGCTGTGCGCTTTCCCTAAGGGCTAAAACATCGACAAGAGAAAATACATCAACATGGGAGTGAATCGTAACCAGTAAAATATATCAAAAATCGCCCTGAAAACTCTGACCAGCTGATATAATTCCAATGAATTCTGATTTCATGAAATCTATTTTATTATTGGGCTTGTGAAGTGTAGGTAGGTAATCATCTCATTGATTTTCAGTTTGTTGCTCTTGTTAAATATAGAAGGACTTGTAAAAGTGTAGGCGTTATATTTAATTTAATAATTTCTCATCGGAAGGCGTCTACGGCTATGCAGTTACCTTTATTTAGATATTGTAGTTGTGATACAATCGTTTAATGATTACAGACAAGATAGAGTTCTGCGTTTAGCATTCTACGCATCTTGAGTCGTAAACCATCTACAATACGATTATAAGTTATGGAGGGACTCTGATCAGCCCTAAAGCTAATTCCTTTTCTAATCCACTGACGGTGCTAAAATTTAAGATGGGAGCTCCTTTGGTACACCTCGAAAACAATTATTACAAGGAACGGAGGCTCACTGATCAGCTGAGGGGCCTGAGATGCTAATTTCTTTCCCAATCGACTTACAATGATGACATTTGAAATGAAGCGCTTCTGGAACACGTAGAATACATTTACAAGTTATGTAGGTGGGATGTTCAGCTGAGAGGCCACAGTTACTAAATTCTGTCCTGGTTCACTCTGGTGCTGAAGTTTTGAATAGAGCGCCTTGAAAACAGTGTCATTAAATACGGAAGACAACTTATCCACTGAGGGTCCTCTAAGACTGATTTTTTCTCTAATCAATCTACTGAAATACGTTAGTAAATTGTAATCAATGTGCAAAGAACAAACATAGTTTGATCTACTTGATGGGAAGATGACTTATCATAGATCGTTTTGTTCCTCTACTTAAACTATGGGGTCCTGGTGCTGTAATGCAGTGAACCCATTTGCGAGGCGTGAAGCCCCGAGTTTCGATAAAAAATATACTATAAACGGGGTTTAATAATTACGGACCAATGTTCTGCCTAGAAAGGCTATCTAATAAAAAAAAATAAACCTTTGTGTAATAATTTGCATTTTTTAAAAGAAGTTTTTCAATATTATACGTTGGTTGGTAGTATCTTATCTACCTGAGTGGATAGATTCCTTAATGGTTTATGGTTTCTTCTTCTTTGGTTGTGATTAAATTCTGGGTATTATTGTTTCCTACTGGGAACCATATCCGCTATGCAACTGTATCTTCTATGCATAACGTTAAACGTTGTATTGCAGATGATGTCAGACTTCATCTACAGAGCGCCTGTCGATCACATAATCAAGCTCCTGGTGGAACAGAAAGTTCCAGTATTCTTTTACGTCATGAACACGACTATAGAAGCCTTGAATTACCCCCAATGGAGAAAAGCACCGCACGATATTGAACACCTCCTGCTGACAGGAGCTCCGTTTATGGATCAAGGTAGGTTTCCATAAAGTATCCATCCATAGGGCTCTTAAGGACTTGATATTAAGTACCCAACATGTCCCGCTGTGCGCGCCCCTACCGAACTGAATTGTAACTACATTCCCCCATAGTCTTTTCGCACGAATAGGTTCCATTGAATGAATTGGCGCCTCAATTTTTATTAATCTATGTCCGCTGCTAAAATATTGATTATTTGGACAAATAGATCAGAATGATTTGTGTAGTTTGATGGTCTGGATGCTCGCATCACAAAAATACATAACATCAAGTAGTCAATCCCTTTGTAAAATACAGATTAGTTAGACGAATAGATCAAAATAACGTTTCAAAGTACGATTTAAAACATTTATAATGACGTTTAAAAATATATTTCGGAGGTTGAATTCAAATGCAATAAAATATTGTCCCGAGTTAGGCATCGAACTTGGGTCCTTCTTCTTGGAAGCCTGATACGCTATCCACTACACCTAGGAGAATTTTAGCAACTAATGAATAATCATAGAACTTAACTACCCATAAGGGAGCTTATTTCCATTGCCAGTTGACGCTAGTTCGAATTCAGGTCGGCAGGGGCGTGCACAGCGGGTCATGTTGTGTACCTAGTGTCTGGTCTCTTAAGGAGGGTTTCAAAAGAAAGGGGGCAAAAGACTCATGAAGTTGTTTTGAAAACTGGATATGTATTTTATTTTTAGATCTACTTCTAAGTAGCTGTAAGACACCAGCTTCCTCAATTTCCCAACTGATCTAATTATAACATGGATTACTATGACTGCTTAAAGCTGGATTCACGGGGAGCGGAATGAGCATGGAAAGTGGAAGGATGGAAAAACCAGTGGAGGGGGTGGCGGAGTCGGGAAGAGTGTTCACATAAAGCGGTCTCCGTGGTGGAAGGAATCATAACCTTCCTACTGGAAGCCTCTCTGATCTGAAAACTCTGATTGTGGTTATCAACATTCCTATCGACTGCACTTGCGCGGAGCTCGACGGAATGCGGAAATGGTATGGTCCGCCCCTTCCGACAACATGGCAGCCACCCTCCTCAACTGTTGTCCTAACAGCCTATCAGATTGCGTTCGGTCCTTCCATTCTTCCGCTTTCCACGCTCGCTCGTTCCGCTCCTGCTTAAGAGCTTAGTAGGTAAAAAAATGTTATATAACATAGGCTTACATTTCCTTCGCAGAATTTTTCCCTGAGAAATTACACTTGGACAAAGCCACATGGACTAATAACGATCGAAACATGAGCCATTTCCTCATGAAAGCCTACACAGACTTCGCTCGTTGGGGGTGAGTAAGACAGAATAAATCAATTTCACATAGTAAAATAATTGTTTCATACTTGACTACCTATTTCAATTGTGCTCTTACCTCATTTTCCATTTTCAACCCTCACGTCAGCTAAACGCCACTGAATTACCTGACTGAAGATGCTGCCTATAATTTTAAAATGATTTCACCCCTGCAAGTCACATTGTTATAATAAAAAACAATAATTGAATCAATTCATCTCCCAACAGCAATAATTGTCAGGAATTGCTGACTCTCATCCTCTTCACCATTTATGGAAACACGCAAAATAAAAACAATTTTAATGTTTAAAATTTTGGTTTAACAAATTTAAGGGAGGGAATAAAAAGTAGTTCATCAGATAAAAACTCTAATTGGCTCCTGCCGACGATTTCAAACTATTCCAATGACTTTTATGAAACTTACGTAAATGATTTTTATGCGGGGACCAATAATAGGTACCTACTAATTAGCAACTGCCATTTCAAGCTCTAAAACAAATTTTGGAACGGTATTTCTTTTTTTCAATTTCATACAAAAAACTAAAATAGCCCCATAGAATTTGAAAAAATATTGAAAAGATAGGCAATGTAAAGATCCGCACCAAATATTACTCCATTTTTAATCTAGATAGGAAAGTAATCATTAATGTGATTGATATTGGAAGAATTTACGTGGCCCGTTATACCCCCTATCGTGAGTACTTCTTTTTGGTAGCCCTGAAAAGGGTTGTTGCACCCCCTCTTTTCAACAGCCCTTTTTAGGGCTACCAAAAAGAGGTAGACATGGCACACAAACGTTTATAAGACGTCGAGTTATAACTCCGTCAAACAAAATATTTCACCCACTTACTGGGCGAGAGAGACGCGACAAGTATTTCGAACCAAGTCGCCTTGAATGAGAAAACTCAAAAAGACAATCAAATGTCCTCTAGAACTAACAAGGACGGTTCTGGGTCTCTTGGCCCTCTTTGCTTCTGAACCAGAGGCGGTTGTAATTTGCTCGCCGCCTCCTGGTTGGTTCGTCTATCGTCTCTCGCGCAATCAGAGTTTCTGATTGGCGTGTAGGCTTGTACCCCCACCACCAGCCTCGGTATAATAATCAGCGTCCGTACAATGAAACAGGCCTACATAATAGATAAGACTGATTTTTATAGTTTGGTGGTCTGGATGCTCGCAAGCTCGCATCTCAAAGAATAAATATCCTAAATCAATCCTTTTAGCAAAATACAGATTAGTTGGACAAACAGATCAGATTTACGCCTAAAATGATGTTACGGAGGTCGAATATGAAGAAGAATTGGATCTAGATGGCACTCGTGATGGGGGGTTGGACATGCTGTTGAACGTCTAGAGAAGAATTTGGTCTGTACCGGTGAATTATTCAGTTACAATGACCGTCACCCATGGGTGCGAAAAAAGCACTTTACCTTCCTATTTTTAAATGAAAGAAGATTCCATCCTAAGAATTTGTAGGACGCTAGAGTAATTACAGGGCCCTTCTGTCAAGTAAGACGTTACCTATGCAGGAAGCTGAAAAATCATCGATGAAAGCTGTTCATCGTAGGATAGTGTGCGCATGGTGACAAATTTCTTTGATTGGAATCTGTTTTCATTAAAAAATATAAAATGAATATGTGGTTAACACTCATTAAGACCATTGAGTAAGTAAACTAGGTACCTACTTCTGGTCAGGGCCATCACTCTAGGGCCAAGAGGGGGGGGGGGGGGGGGCTCCCTCTCAGTTTACACTGACTTGGGAGAAGTTGGAAAATGTTGAGAGCTGGCAATAAAACCCTTGATTCGAATAGACCTATTCGGAAGTCTATGATCCTAATCAAATCCTGAATTTCCTAACTGTAGGTACCAGGAATTTATGAAATGGTTGAGCTATTTTCATTTTGTTCATGAAACTGGCATATTTGGTTCAAATTTCCCCCACTTTCCTCAGCATTTCCCATATATGTTGTGAATATTGTTTTTAAAATAATGTATTTTTAAATTACTTCCTTAGGTTTGTAGTGCATTTTTTCATTAGGAAAGGTACTAACTCTTAGATGTTTTTCATTTGAATATTTCTCATAGTTCCTCAGGCAAACACTAAAAGGAGCAATGCACAGGGCGATGGGTTGTGATTGTTAATAAAGCCCATGAGGGTAGATAGTACTCAAGAGGTCAGTGCCAACGCTGATGTGGAGCTAACGTTTTTCATGAAGCTGTTGGCAGGTTTCTCGGTAGCTTTTTTAAAACTAAAATTGACTAAAAAGTCCGTCAAGTGTTCTTTTCTATCTCAATCCGCCATCGAGATAATATATTTTAAAGGTACCTATTTGTTTCTCGAGAAAATCGCGTTTTTAGCTTTAAAACCCCCTTGCTTCTTCCACATCTTCCGCCTACCGAGAGCACGTTTTTTCACATTCCAGCTAAAATTTCTCTACCGAAACATTTCTTAAATTTCTCTTCGAAATCACAAAGTTTACCACACCGTTTGGAATTGTATTGCTTGCGAATATTTTAGTGAGATTGGAGAACCTCCATGATATTTTTAAAAAACTACAGTTTCTACGATTTTCATCAGTATGATTTTTTTTTAAATCGTTCATGTTTTTACAGGTGGTCTTTGATGATAATTGTATTTCGTAAATCAATGGACACTCATATTTTTCATTTAATTCAACGATGATTTCGAACATGTGGTCAAACGTTGAAATTGATTCAGTTAAAGAAGATAAATAAGTATGGTTTTTTTTCGTGGAAACTATAGCAAACAGATACAACTTCTTCCTCCCCCTCCCTTAAATCGAGACCAACTTATTCCAGCTTGAATTTCTCTACCAAATCGAAAGTAAATCGAAAAGTTGATCATACCGTTTGAAAGCTTATTACTTGAGGAAGCTTCTGTGGTTTTCGACAACTACTCACATTTTTCACATTTCAAATTTTCCATCATGGTATTTTTCTCTTCCTTTTCCCCTTTTTTGGAGTTGGGAAAAATCGGCTCAATTGGGAATCTACGCCCCTGCTTATGGTACAAGTTTTTAAAACTGAACATCTAAAACATGTAACGAAATAGCGATACAGAGAAGGATTTCGGAAGATTTCTATTTAATTTCTCATAAAATCAATCGGGACTAGAATTTCTTAATTGCCTGCCTCACAAAAATAGTTCATCGTACGATGGAAGTTTTTGATTTATCCATTATCACACCACATATCAAGCAGCCGATTTCGCTCTCCCCGCCCTTTAGTTACACACTTGGTTACATATCAAAACTGTTTTATTTCCGAATCGATCTAATACTGCAACTAAGCTTTTTTTCTAGAAAGTACAGTAAATATTGTAGGTTGTGGGCTTAATAATCATGATTATTTTTACCATTACAACTTTTCGAAGATGAAAATGTCAGCAAACCATCCTTATCAAATCATTTGCTGGACAGAACTTTTGCTTTTGATGAATGTGACACTGAATCAATGGGACCGGTTCCTTTTAAAATATTGTGTTTCATGAAGATTAGTTAGCTAAGTTGTTATGATGTCACACAATAAAAACCCAAGTGATGGTTGGCCCGTCTCCAGACCTTTCCAGATCCCCTCCTTGAACAGCATTTCTCTTGAACCTCATCGTCTATTTGGTTTTTTCAAGGAGGATTTTAATTGGATTCCTCTCCTCCGGGAATCTCGGGTCATCTCAAGACTCTTCATTTACCTACTTTTATTCAAACGAAAAGTTTTTCCAATCATTCTCCTAACAAGCAGAAGAGCAAACAGAAACTTGCATGATTTACACCACTTGGGACCCTTAACAAACTTAATTTCAGTTTATCGTATTATTTGAAATTGTACCTGTGTCTTATTTGATCAAGTGTGCATAGGAATAATCACAATTGCTGCTTTTCATCATCTGAAGAGTAAGCAAAATGTCTGCCAAGTTGGGTGGGCAGTATAGCTTCCTCTGATATTGTAACATGGACATAAAGAATTAGTTGAAGAACACAGAGTCGAAATGATTGGATGCAAGATAGAACAGTGTCTACATCTAATACATGTTTATACATGCTAGAATGCAAAATAGGGTTATAATTTGTGTTTGCGCTTGCGCATGCGCATGTTTTCTAGAAGTTAACTAGAATTTTAATAATAATTGAAATTTTCTTCAAAATCGATCGATTGTTCTTGGAGTGTCAACCAATATTTTGTTGCCATAAAGTTGGTACCTAATTAACAATTTCTTTTCACTTAGTGTCCTCAATTTTCAAAACAATGTACCACAACTTACGAAAATTCGCTCATACGATCATGCTGCATGACTGAAACTTTCAGTTACAGCGGCATCTATGACTTAGGGCCAGGTCCGGGAGCGATAAGAGGGAGCGTCAGCATTTACTAAGCGATTGTCAAAATACGCTAACCTCTCTCGGTCCCAGAAACCTTGGACCGTTATGTCTGCAACTAGCCTTGTTGATGTTGAGGTTTATTCTCGAAGAACAGGCTCGATTCCCACTGCTGAAGGGGTTGTGGCTAACTGTGCCAATCTAGCACACTCGTCTCGAATCAGATCATGGCCCAACTTCACGTGCCATCCTTCATTACAATTTAGGACATGAGACATATTCATAATCTCACCCGCTTTTGGTTGCCAATTCAGATAGTTGACCATAGCGGAATACCAGAGCTAGGAATTTTCAGAATTTTCCCAAGACCACACTAATTTAAGCACTTCCTCACAAGGGGAATATATTGAGCCACAGTCCCATTGGTGTGTTTTGGCGGACCATACATTCTACTAGGTATGGGGCATGCCTACACATTCAAACTTGAGTGTCCTAGGAATTTCTCATCTTGTTGAAATTAATTTTTATGATCTACTCCGTGGCTAAATCAAGTATCAGAATGTTATAAAAATATGTGCCCAGAATCCGGTGACTACAAGATCACTCGAAATGTACTTGTTGGGTCTGATAGTGTTTTCCCCCTGAATTCTCTTTCCTTTATGTGGCGGAGGGGATCAGTTGAAGAAATACGATTCAGTTCTTTACAAACTTCACAATTTGCTTTAATTGTAGCCTTTGCACTACTAAGTATGTATCTATCTAACGAAAACAATCTTCGATCAATGTTTCACGTCTTAAATCCTATGGGGTGATTTCAAGAGGTGTGTTTTGAGAGGAAAGGAGTAGACGGAGGTATTCATATGGGTATCTATGTACACCAAATTATCGATTCCTCTAATAATAATTCACTTTCAATAATTTGTATAACTAATCCAATCAAGTAAATAATTGATTCATCTTGCAATTTCCAGAAACCCATCTGTCCAACAGATTTTGGGACTCCACTTCGAAGTTGCCACCCAAGGATCCCTCAAGTATCTGAATTTGAACACTACCTACAATTCGACTATTCTGATGAATTACAGGCAAACTGAATCTGCATTTTGGACGTGGTACCTTCCAACCGTTGTCGGTATAATTGTTCCGACATACGCACCATTCACCGAAGTAAGATACCTACTTTCTTTTATTGTACTTTCTTCCTTTGTTCTATATTCAAACGTGTTTTGTTTCTCTTGATTGTTCGCGAGCTGTGAAATAGTAACAACTGTAGGCGAATAAATTATGAATCTTTCGTGGCCGATGATGTACGAATTGAACGAGAATTTGACTCAAAATGTGTATTAAAATGTTTGATTACTGTGGAAATGGATGTTTTGTAGAGGGGTCGCGATTTTAAGGAGCTCAATAATTTAATACCTATAAGTTTTAAACCAAATATTCGTCTAATCATATTCCAATTATTTTGATAAATTACTCAGAATATACACCATGAGGGGCTTCAAACCTCCACCACGCCTAAAGCAGATGAGCTTGGTTTTGTTAATGTTGACAGTGAGACCATTGTTGTAACAATATCTATTCAATGCTGAGAGCTTTGCATTAATACTACTCACAGGATCCTCTAGATGCACCAAGTCATCCGCGAACAACAAGGATACCAGCTCATTCCTACCATCAATATTTAGGCCAGCACCACCTCCGTACGAATAAAAGCATCCACATCACTCTCAAAAAGAATGAGCAACAAAGGTGAGAGAAACTCTCCCTGAGGCACCCCCTCCTTGAGCTCAATGGATGCAGTGAGTCCTCCATCCATAGGAATCCGAAAATTCGCCCCATCATACAAGTTCCGCAGGAATCTAACGAATTTACCACTGATTCCCAAACAATATAATTTCTCCCAAAGTTTGCCATTATGTATGCTATAAAATGCTCTATGAAGCCTGTAATTTTTGACAATCAGCCAGTGGAACAAGTTAAGTCCTATGTTTACCTAGGGGTGCCTTTCAGTAGCTCTGGTGTGTTTCGTGAGGCTTGTGAATCTTTTTTTACAAAAGCTATAAGAGCCTCTGGTGCTGCTCTAAGCCGTATGTCTAAATCAAACATGAATTCCTGGGAAGCCAGGATGATACTCTATGGAACCAGTGTATCACGCCTAAAACAAATGAGCTAGTTTTTGTTAATGTTGACAGTGAGACCATTGTTGTAACAATATCTATTCAATGCTGAGAGCTTTGCATTAATACTACTCACAAGATCCTCTAGATGCACCAAGTCATCCGCGAACAACAAGGATACCAGCTCATTCCTACCATCAATATTTAGGCCAGCACCACCTCTGTACGAATAAAAGCATCCATATCACTCTCAAAAAGAATGAGCAACAAAGGTGAGAGAAACTCTCCCTGAGGCACCCCCTCCGTGAGCTCAATGGATGCAGTGAGTCCTCCATCCATAGGAATCCGAAAATTCGCCCCATCATACAAGTTCCGCAGGAATCTAACGAATTTACCACTGATTCCCAAACAATATAATTTCTCCCAAAGTTTGCTATGATTTATGCTATCAAATGCTCTACAAAGCCTGTAATTTTTGACAATCAGCCAGTGGAACAAGTTAAGTCCTATGTTTACCTGGGGGTGCCTTTCAGTAGCTCTGGTGTGTTTCGTGAGGCTTGTGAACATTTTTTCACAAAAGCTATACGAGCCTCTGGTGCTGCTCTAAGCCTTATGTCTAAATCAAACATGAATTCCTGGGAAGCCAGGATGATACTCTATGGAACCAGTGTGCGCACAACTTTGTTGTATTGTGCAAAAATTTGGGCACTTATGTTGCGCTCCAGGAAAATAATGCTCACAGTCGAAGAGGTTTGATCACCTCATAGCTCTGATCGTTAGAGTGTTAGGAAATTTCCCGTAGTTGTAATGACGCTAGTTAGAACTCCTGTTGAGGTATCAAATATTTTTGAGCCGTTACAGAGGCGCAGCCTGTAGGACCCAAAATCATAAGAAACAATAATTAATTAAATCCCTCTCGAGCCAAAAGACTGTAAACATCACATTTCCTGTCATTAGTGCCTTTCACTTCCTCACTCACTTGAGTCAAAACACACCGTGACAATGACCTTGCTCGACTGCTGACTTGTTCCAGCGAGCATCTGCTGATCCAACGGCCTGCAGTTTCACTTCGTCATTCGCCGGACCCCAAACCAGCTGAGACGGCTGGTATTTGACTCCGGGGAAATGTTACGCTCCAGGAAAATAACGCTCACAGTCGAAGAGGTTTGACCCCGGCCTCATAGCTCAGATTGGTGGAGTGTTGCAACTTGGAGGAAATTTCCTCTGAGTTCTAACGACGCGAGTCCGAACTCCTGTCGATGTATCAAATATTTTTGGGCCGTTACACTTAGATATGGACGGGATATAGAGGTTGTTCAGTCTCAACTCCTGAGACTCCTATTGGTTAGCAGCCGCTCCCCTAACTGCTTGTTAAGGGCAGAGACTGGAATGCCTCCTCTGTTTTTCTGGGTCCTTGTGCGAGCTATGCGCTGGATCAAGACCGTTGCCTCATTGCTCAAGGAGAGTTATGTTAGGATCTGTCTACATTGGATGATCATACTAAGCGGTCGTGGTTGATGTGACACACGATATAACTGCTTTTGTCAACTAGCATTTGCTTTGAGGTCCGTTGGTTGTGAGGTCAGTGAAGCCAGGGATGTCAATAATGTACTTGATTGGGTTAGGCTTTGGGATATAAATGGAGCCGCCGCCCACGAAATGGAGGCTAGAGTTAATCAGCAATATCTTAAGGACTCCATTAGGATTCGAACATTTATTCACCAACTGTTGGCAGATGTTAATTTAATATGGGGTACCTATTATAAAATATATACATATGTTGTATATAATTGTAAAATTGACGTTATATTGCATGTGTATAAGACCTAAAAAAATAAAGATTGATTGATATCTGGTGTAAGGCAACCAATGCTCAAGATGAAGCTTCTAGTGTCGTGACGCTCACAAATTCAGCCAAACGTCCTGTCAATATTCTTGAATGATAAACATAAATTAAGAGACTGGAGGGATGATTAAGCTCAGCTCCTAACTACCACTCTAATGCAACTATCTCATCAAAACCCGAAACGAATACTGTTAGTAACTGATGGTATTTAGCACTGTAACTCTTTATTTTGTGGACAATTTTCATTGACTTTCATTTTCTTCACAATTGTATGTATTGTTACAGTATTGGTGGGAACCAAAGGAACCGCTACAAATAGCATTTTGGACGATGTCTGGAACCAATCTACTCCTTATAGTAGTGGTTGTCATATTCTGCATCTTGTGGAGGAACGCTAAGAGGTATTAGTCAAAGTTCGTATGCTTGAGTGTCGTCTTCTTAACTAACAAACTTAGTACTTAACCTATTGAACTAACAATTTTTTCTAATTACTTACGTTGGAGCTGAATGAAACGATGAATCCCTGTGGAAACAATATGGCATATTTCATGATTTAAAATTTCATTAACTTTTATAAATATTTATCGATATTTTAAATATTATAATGAAAGATACCTACTGTTCGGAAGCCCGGTTGATCTCCATTATCAAGTTAGAAAATAATTTTACGTTATCAAACTACGGCAAAAAGGAATTTTTCAGCATAAAATGTGGAATAGTTATTGTAGGTTGTATAGTTATTGTTGGTTTTGTTATTGTAGTGTGGTGTTGTTTCGTACCATCACACGTCATTCCATTAATCATTGTGATAATTGTTTTACTAATCCAAAGTCACTAATCCAGAAGCATGTGCTCAATCTAAGGGCTTTGTAGTTTTCACAAACCTAATGAGTAATAGTCAAAATCGAGAAAAACACTGCTAACAATGCGCTAACAGCTATATACGATTATTTTGTTAGGATCTTATAGGAATGATAATCAAAAGCGACATTTGGTGCACAAAACCATTTTGTCTCTATAAACTGTACAACATATCTCTACAGGTATAATTTTTCAAAACCCATGAAGAAGTGAGGTAGTCCTTGCTTGAAATTCTAGCTGTCACTTTCTGAAAAGCGTTCTTTTAACATCAACATTTGACTGGATTGTTTTGTCGGGCAGTCAGAGTGTTTTCTATTTCGTGGCTCTTTTTTGAAATCGTCAGTTCAACAAAGGGCTCTAAATTAGGTTGTCAGTGTAAGTTGGGGCTAACTACCAGTAATCGAAGCGTCTTTAGGTATTTGAAAGATATAATGTATCTACGGGTAGTTAGAACTCGTTTTCATACTGGAACATCAGTTTTGGTACCTTTCCGCCAGACGGAAAACACCATTAATCACTATGGCACAAGTTGCAGGTGCATGATCTGCACTGAATTAAGAGGAGTCAGTACTAAGAACCTGAACAATTATGGAAAAAATCCTCTTCTTTTAATTTCAATCCTATTGGAATCGAAATTTTTTCCAGAACATTTTGATATGTAACATAATAGTTATTTCTAGGAAACAGACAAAAATCGTGTTGGAAATGTGCATCGCTGGGCACAACCTTGGCACTAAGTTGCCAGCACTTGGGCGCTTGACTGGACTGGAGAACGTACATATTATATAACATCATTGTAAAATATCCATGGATAAGGACAAGGTGATTGTGGACAAGTTATGTCCCGACAATTATATGATGCCACGACAGACTTTGAACCCATGCCTTTCCCTGAGAAGTCCAGAAAAGACAGTCGCCTTTATCCACTTGGATACTGAGACCTATTTAATCAATCCTCTTCGACTGAATTTGATCAGAACATAACAGACTCACCAATCATCTTATCAAACAAATGCGTTTTTCCCGAAAAAAAAGAAGGAAAAAAAAAGGGTTTTGGCCTTCATTACGGCGGGATCTATGAATGGGATCGAAGTAATGTTTCTTCCTCATTGTTTCGGGCATCAAACCCAATTCAATTCAAATAATTTAATGTGCGAGAAACAATATGTTTATATATGCACACATGAACAACAAAGACAAATTAGACATGAGATGGAGTAGAAAAGAAAAACATCAAGTACAAATTATAAATATTTAGGTAAATAATGGAAATAATAATTTAAAAGTTAAAGAAAAGTTTGAAGACATTCTGCATTACAAAAAGAAGAAGGGGGAAAGGAGAACGAAGGGGAGTGCACCAAATGCTGGCTACTATCCGATATCAAGATACCGAACAGTAGCTTCCAAGAGCCGACCAATGGAGGGGGATGCACGCACAGACAAGAGAAAATAATTACATATCCTTGCTCCTGCCACCCCAAAGGACTTGGACACAGTTCTGTAACGGCCCAAAAATATTTGATACGTCGACAGGAGTTCGAACTCGCGTCGTCACAACTACGAGAAATTTCCCGAAGTTGCGACACTCGTTAGATCAGTGAAGTGTCGTTAACGATCAGAGCTATGGGGCCAGGGTGACCAAACCTCTTCGACTGTGAGAGTTATTTTCCTGGAGCGTAACATTTCCCCGGAGTCAAATACCAGCCTGGAGCGACTGGTATGCCTGATGACAGAGAGAGAGTGGGATCTAAAAGAAGAGGCTCTATTAACTAAGTTGGACAAATACATTGGCATTAAACCATTAATTATTTCTGCATTCAATTTTAAACCCTGTACGAGAAAACATCAAAAAGGTATAAGTTGAGAACAACAATTTTGAGAGTTCATTATGTACATATAAAAAATAACTTTACACGCCCTGCCATTCACCGGTTTGAATGGTTTCCCGTTACATTGTTGGTTTCATTAAATGATGGAAAGTGACTGAACAAAATTAAAAAAAAATAATAATAATAATCTAAATTAGTCCATTAATAGCTTGGCAACGAGTACCGAAAAACCTCAATTTAAAACTCGCCTTAGAAATAAATAAATGAATAATAATCATAAAACCATTGTTTCGTTTGGCTCCTACATTTATTGTTTGGTAACGAAATGGTATACTAAGGCCAATGGCATATTATACTACAAAATTTTCTGTGCATCTTGTCATTCAAAATCTTTCAAAACTGTCCATTTCGATTAGAAGAAGGTTCAATGTTAGAAGCTTCTATTTGTATTACAAGTAGGAGATATCTCTTTGGTTGAATTTTTCTCAAGTGGAAAGGACTTCTACATTTGTAGATTCCTTCCATTATAAAATTTCCTCTGTATGTTTTGTCAATGCCTGATGTTTATGTTTCATGCTCGTTGTCTTGTCTACCCGTCTAATTTCCTTTTCCTTCCATGCTTTCTGTGTTAAGAGAAATCAAATATCACGTAAGTAACTAGTTTTTTTTCATTTTGGGATGCTAATTAACTAGCGACAGAACTGGTGCCGTGAAGTTTGGCGACTTGTAACACTTTTCAAGTTTGAATAGCTATCCTCAGTAAGGGCCGGTTGTGGCAGATCTCCGTTAACGGAGTGTTAGGGAACGCGAGATTAAAGTCGTTAGTTAATGCTCGTTAGCCGAAGCGGGAAAGGTCGTTGTGGCAGCTTCGGTTAGCGATTGCTATGTAACCAGGTTAACATCAGCTGTTGGTGGTCTTGGAAACGCCTTATCACTGGCATTCGTTTTCAAATTATCTTTTCGTGTTCATCATTATTTGACTGTTTCATTATACCCACTATTCTTCACTATTATTTTACTTTGTGTGTTCGATTGTATCGAAATTTTTGGTATTGTCCGAACTTTTCGGTTGAATTCCATTTTTCACCTGCTGAAAGGGTGGTAGTGAGTAATGCAGTGTTTGCAGTATGAAAAGTTCTTGAACAATTTACAGTTTCTACTTCACAATTTCACTGCACCTTCGGGAGCTCAAATCGTATATTATTAAGGGATGATCGGGAAAATAGGAATTGTCAAGGTTCCGTCATGAAATATGTGAAAAGCGGGATCAAAACGTTGAGCGACATTAGCGCTTTGTCGGAAGTTTTGGGAAGACCACACACCAACTCTATCTCAATCCCTGGTGGGAGAGAATACGAATTTGGTTAGGGCCAAACATACTCCCCCCCCCCCTCTCCCCAATTCCTGCGGAATTACAAGGTACGGGATCTCAACTATACCATACTATTAAAATATACTTTAAAAAAATTTTTTTTATAAAACAAAACACCAACAGTTTTTAAGCAGAGAGCTGGAAAGATACAAGAGATGTGAGAAATCAGCTGTTTGTAATCCGCCATTTTAGTGGGATTGATAACATTGAATAACCAATCAAATCCTCCGTCAAGCCTCAAGGCTGCACAGCAGATGCGCAATGGACCGAAAATCTAGGACAGATCGTTGACAGATTCTGGGGTTACCTACAGATACCCAGGCTTCCAAAACGCCACTAATCGAAGATTTTCTCTGATCCACGTTAACTATCGTTAACCTAGGTTGCCACAACCGGCCCTAAGAGAAGTAAAGCATTTAAAAATGTGATAATGGTTCTAAAAATATGAAGGGTGCCTAGAGACTATTATCCCATACAAGGAAAAATGTTCCATACATGTCATCAGCACGTTGCAAGTCATTAGCTGAATTCTGATTTGTAACACAGCCTAAAAACCGCTGTAATTCAAGTCGTTCTGTTTAATTCTGACCTATAGCTGTTTTTAGCGTTTCAAAAAAATGTAAGGAACCAGGAAAATTTTGCAGAAAACATTTTATGAAAACAGGTAACTATTTGAGCTTTTTGTTGACCATCACACTACACAATCAGTCTCACTGGTTCAAATTCAGATTTCTTGAACAATATTTGTGACTAGGTAAGTAGTCTTCGTAATAGACAGGAAAATTTTTAAAAAAGTGAAGCTTTCAAAATAAGAAAGGTTGCATGCACTACTTTATAAGGCAAAGTTCCTTTCAAGGGTAGGTAATCATCTACCTCAATTACATCAATTTATTAAATGATTGATTACTAAATACTTAGGAATTACTCTTAATTAATTTTTCAATTAGTATTCCAACAACAGAAGGTCAATTGCTTCCGAGTCTTTAATATTCTCAGTTCTCGTGTTATTCTTATCAGCCTCCAAGGCTAGTTTCTTTCCTAATCGACTCACGTTGCTGAAATTTAATGGAGCTCGTTCGGGACACCTAAAACAATTACGAGGTTCGGAGGACCTCTGAGGCTAATTTCTTTTCTTTTCAACCTGCCGTTTTACTGAGTTTTTTGTTTTGTTGTTTTGGCATTTTTGGAAAATTGACACATTCAACATTCACCTACTATAAACCGTAAACTTGTGGGGTCCTGAGCTGTAAAGATGGGTACCCTTTTGGGAGGTGCGCGCCAAGTTTTGATCATTTACTAGATATACACGGGACTTAATAATAATTATTGACCAATGATCGGTGCAGAAGGGCTATCTAATACAGAAATAGTAACCTTTGTGCTGGGGGGGAGGCGAAGGATTTTTTTTAACCTTTACCCTTTGAGGGGGTGATTTTCAACATCAAAAGATAGCTTTTCTAGGGTATTAAGAAAAGATATTAAATATATATATAGGTTTTCCGGCACACCCTACAACATTGTTTGTGTCTCATATGCATTCAGTGTTTTCAAACTCAGATCATGTAGAATGTTAACGTTTTTGTGAGCACATCGAAGTATCGTTTTTCCTTTCAAATGTTTTGTTCTATGTGTGTACTATGATAAATGTCTTGAGTTTTCCACGATTGTGTTATCTCTAGTTCATTCGTTAAATCGTCCATAGTTGGTTTCTTGGTTTATCACAGCACAAAACCTGCATTAACGTAATCTATTATGCCAAAAAATTATTGCTTTTCTGATTTTACAGGCAGCAAGATCGGTACTACGGGACGGACATGCTGATGATGGGGATGGGGCACGATGTGGAACCAGTAGGGATAGAAAACCGCACGCAATCTGCTGGGAACATCTACGAATATCGGGATCTCCCGATAAAACACGGGCGGAGGCCTCTGTCAACCCCAGCCTCGATTAGGTCCAGCGATGGATCCCTATCAGGTCGGGACACGGTAGGGCGCGACAGTGTAGCCACTTCCCCCAATGGTCGACCCAAAACACCCCCAATCAAAAGGCCAATATCTAGGAAGTCGATGGGCGGGTCCACAACATCTGTCCCTATGACACAAGTCTGATTTTTATTTTTAGTTGCTTATGTGTAGGGATGTTGCAATAAAACAGCCGAGTTGTCTCTAATGTGCCCCTAAATATCTCCTTTTATTAAATTCAATCATATTTCAAGTCTCACTACTCTCAGATTAAGTTCCAAGTCTGCAACATGGAAAGTGAGAGCCAAACTTGATTGGAATACTTATAAACTCATATAATTGGTAAGTCCCTACCTACTTTTAAAATGTAAGGAAAATGTATTTCATGTGAGGTATACCTCAAGTTTGGGCCTATTAAAAGCAAACATGAAATTGAAACCTGATGGGCTCTCTCAATTTTTTATTTAGACAATTCATTGTTTGTATGCCATGCAATTAGGTTTTGGCTACATGAAATTATTTGCTCCCACAAAGAAAAATTCACGTTTTTCTTATTCACCAAAATTCTCTATTCAAATAAAAATTCTCTCAGAAATCTATTTGTCAAAAATTGTATTTTTGTAAATAGGATGGAATTTTAAGTTTTTCTATTGTCCGTTACCTTCTGAAATGACCTTTTACTTTTTGAAATTAGGTTCATCTTTGAATTAAAAAAAGTTTATTCATGACCTTCCTACACACTAATTTCTATGTTTCCCGTTTGAAATTAAATAAAACAATGCATTAAAATAGGGTGCTAATTTGAAGTATCTATGCGTTAGTATTTTAGGGGGATTGCAACATCCCTTCTTCGTTTTTAGAGTTCTCATGAATAGACGTTTGTAATTATTACGAATAAATCCAAAAGTATTAATATTTTTTGGTAGAAATGTGGCATATTTTGATTTTTTTTTTCTTCTTAATAATGAATCATTATTAATGGGTGAATCATGAAGACAATCACTGTAGGTATGCGGGGTGTTCCCATAAACCCAATTTGAATCTTTTGACAACATTTCAGCATTATAATCTTATAATCCTAAAAAATGATAATAATGCCTAAAAAATAGTCAGTGCATTGATGAATGACTTCAATTTTTAATGTTCTTCCAATCAGCAGAATCGTGTTTTCGCCATCAAGCGTTTCAAGTCCAAGGTCGATTCCATTGTGTGCTGAGCCAATTTCAAATTATTTAAATCATTTTCGAAAAATTTAAGAAAAATATAATTTACACATACGATTCAAATTCTACTTTTACCGTTGAAAATCATGAACTTGGAAAAAACAACAACTTTCACCTCATTCAAACTGTGTACAATTGCAAGTTTTTATTTCAAATCTCTTTCAATATTTACTTTTTATACTGACAAGGTTAATTTCTTGTTATTTTATGTACTATAGAAATGTGAATTTCAAGGTTGTTGTTGGTTCGTAAAATCTATAAAACTGCTATAAAAACAACCAGAGACTCATTGAATCACATTATATTGTTCAGAATTGTAGCTTCAAAATCGATATGTGTAACAACAGGTTTGTTTATTAGGTACCTATCAATACTTTTCAACTTCGCAAAACCATGTATTTGTGTATAATACGTAGGTAAACGATTTCTATGGCCATGAATTATTTCAAGATTTAAGGTTGAGTGTCATGATGTTTTACCGTTGGTGAGCATTAATCTTTGAGTATAAATAATACGGTGGAAGGGGGGCTTTAAGTGGTAGCTGAATCGTCAAAAGTTAGGTGTCACCACTGTCGCACTGTTCCCAACAAATTACTTTCAAGATGGCGGCCATACAGCAACTAGCTGATGTTTCGAAGTTCTAGTAACACGTATCTGAGATAAAATTGTGTTTGTAAGTTGAAGGGGATTGTGATTTTTGAGTTCCACACTTACACATAATTTTGGAACAGAAAAAATAGTATTACGGT
The DNA here is from genome assembly GCA_030762985.1 of Adelphocoris suturalis. Taxonomy (NCBI): domain Eukaryota; kingdom Metazoa; phylum Arthropoda; class Insecta; order Hemiptera; family Miridae; genus Adelphocoris; species Adelphocoris suturalis. The sequence continues at coordinate 21,306,112 of CM061046.1, forward strand.
GCAGATGGCTTTCATCGTTAGTTTCACTGTGGAAGCAAGTTTGTGGTCAACACTGTTCATACAATTTTTGGCCATGGCTAACTGGAAAAGTAGAACCAAGAAATGTCAATACTCTCCCTACATCATCCCCTTGTATACTAAGAGATATAACAGATTACAGAAAGTAGTTGTGATTGTTTAGAGAGAAAGTAAACGAGGAGTTACAATTTTGTCACTAATTTAAAACGAAGGGTGAGTGGCGAAACCTCTAATTAGAGTGATAACCACCCATATTATTTATACTCAAAGGCATTAATGCCTTCTTAACGTTGCTTAACCCTGCCAATTTTGTACTTTGCTGTTCTATCATACGAAAACATGAAAGAACGTTCCCTCTTAAGTGAATTTACAAATCATTTCTATTTCGGCTGTAAAACTAATTAGAAATAAGTATAATAAGCAAGTAGGTACAGGTGAAAATGGTTCCCCGTATACTTAAGTGAAATTGGACAGAAAATTTAATGGACTTCTGCTGTGTATTATTTTCGGAACTTAATGTAACTAGCCTAAAATGGTGGCCTCAATCAGCAGAACATAACAAGAATCAATCTAAGTTAATATCACCAGAAAACAGGAGAATACTGAGAAGTGTGACTGGGGGAAGGTCAGTGACCTTTAAGGTTGAGATTTCAATCCATACGAGAGCAGAAGTTCTTTTTCGCCATTTCTCATCTCACAAACAACTTCCATTGGCGTCCCTTTCAACGATACATTCACGTGAAAATAATTTTTGGCGAGGAAACCTGAACATAATGTATTATACCTCAACCAACAACGAAGATACCCTGTTCTTCTCAATCTTAAAACAGGAGAGTGCTTTGCGTTCATAGATTGAGCTACATCACGCATTCACTGGCTCATTTTTCAAGTATTATCATAATTTATTAGCTCTAGAAAAGAGTACTCGAATCCGTCCTTCAAGAAAGCATTCCCTAGTCTTACCGCTCGTCTACCCAGACGAAATGTTTGTACGCTTTAATCTGAATTAGTTCAACATTCCAGTTTATTATTATTCTGACAAATAGTGTTAATTAAACACAGCCACAGTGCTAAATGTCTGTTATCCGTCTAGTAAATTATAATTCTATCGTGGAAGCTGCACGAGCCTTGTTCCCAGCGCAGCATGACCCTGTAGCATGTAGGAATTTAGTTATTATTGCTCATCAACGCCTCTAAAGAAGAGAAACGGATGAGCCTAATATTTTGTAAATACAATTTAAGAGATTTTATTAATGTGATTCATTTTACATGTAAAACAATTTAGTTTAGGGTTTAATTTTACAATTAAAAGAATTTTTATTTTTTATAAAGTTTAGTATTTTTAAGATATATGGATAAATTTTGTTCATGAACAGTTTCAACGATAACTTGTTTTGAAATTGGAGCCAATTTAGTAAAATGTTGAAAACAGGTACAAAAATTTATTACTGTCCTCATTTCTCTTTTTTTTCTGCTGAGGAGTATTTTGGAGACTCATCCTAGAATCATACTCCTTCCTATTCTTTCTGATCATTTGAGGTATTCATAAATAAGACCGTAAATGGATCACAACGAATTAAAAAATAAACTTTGTAAGTAAAAATCAAGGATTAGACAAGAGTAGCAAAAAGACCTGGGCTTACACATTTTTCTCTAATAGAGAGAAAACACTCTCAAGGTTATTTGATCTGGCGACGAAATTTATAAATTGTCTGGTGGGAAAAGTGGAGTTAATATACCAATTTGGGTATGAACGCCCACGTCAAGAGTTAGACACGTGAAATTCTTCACAACTGTAGGAGTCGTTTAACGAAAAATCGGAAAAATTTAGTTCGTAACCCCTTAACCACGATTTTAAAACTGATATTTTGGGCAGTGGCTCACTCCTAGGTATAGAATCTCTAGAACTTTTGAATCCATTCCTTTGGGGTTTATGCCAACTGCAGAGTGACAATCGGACATATACATGAAAGGTATGATTTTATTTTTGGGGGAACTACAGGAAACAACAATCAGCTACATAATTTCCTCGTAGTCTTCGGAATTATGAGATAGTTTCTTCAATTGTGGTGGTAGCTTTCTCACCATTACACTTCAAATTTGTGGGTGGCATCTATCCCTTTTTTCCATACGTTCGTTTCGTAGCTCACAACATGATTATAAGTTGTACTAGATACTTGTAGTTTATAGTAGGTACATTGAACTCACACTCATATTTGATACCTTACTTCTAAATGTAGTTTTAGCCAGTCTTCCTAGATATCGCCCTAGCACTGTCTTATAAGAGGCCCATGTCAAGCTGTTCTGTAATTGTATCGTTCGAAGAATGTCATTCATGCTGACAAACAGTCATAATGAGTGTATAGTATATGATGAATCTTAATCATGAACTTTTAATTTCAATCAAGTTGTTTTTCAGCGTCTTCGTCATGTTTTCTAATCATGAAATATTTCGTACAGTCCTTGGCGATCGTCATCGATCTTCATACCAAATATGATCCATTTTAAACCTCACTGAGTTGAAAAGAAAGAATAATAAATTAATGGTGTATGAAAGAGCTAAATCGGTACACAATAAATAAACTAGGCACCTACTTCAAAACAAGTTATCAAGATGCTCTTAGTGTTGTAAAAACCTGTATGAATGGTATATCTTCACCTGTATAAAGTGCCTCATTAGTAAATTATGTATGCTCCATACTTCTGTTCCAAGATATGTTTGTTAAATCCCACTTTGAAAAGCCACACAGCAAGTATTTCAATACGAATTATTATTAATTTAATACAAATGCAATTGTATTGGGCCATTCACGGTTGCTGTCTGTTTTATAATCAAGAAGCTGCAACTCTTCTGAAGCTTAAACGTACATTATTAATTAATACCATCGAAAAATATTGTTTTGCTCATACTGTAGATTGACTCAATGTATTTGATGTAATCAAAACTATTGTTATTAGCTTACCACTAAGATCTCTCAATGTTAGAAATGGTTTAACGTGTACAGTGTGCATAGTATATGAATTCTTGGCAGTTGTGTGATTCAATGTTGTGTACATATTAATGTGTGAAATTCAAATATATTTTAAGAAACTGCAGTGCAAAAGAAATGTTTTTTTTTTTTTTTTCATTAACCTTCTGACTGAAAAAGGGCTACGAGACAATATGTTACGCATTTTCGAGGGGGAATTTTTATTTACACAACGTAAGATGGCGACAGTTTGTTAAAAAAGGACAAGATAACATCAACAAATAAGAGTCTTAAAAAACACTACCAATATTCAATGAATGTCCTTGTTAAAATTTCCAACGAATTTCATGCGCATTGGTATTGGATGGAATATCGCTGTATTATCACATAATGTGTCTTCTTCAGTCTTTGAAACATAATCTAGCATTCGAAACTACTTCAACATGACTGTACAATTGTGCGTAAGCGTATCCAATAATATATTATGAAAGTATTTAGCGTAATCCATGTTTATAATCACAGCAGATCAAGTCGTACTTAGTAGGTGTTGTTTGTTTAAAACAAACCGAAACTGTTACCGATCGGGTTTATGACTCAATAACGTTTCATCTTCTTCTCTGGAACACCATCTTGATCTTCCAAAGCGTCAATTTGGTCCATAAGTTCAGAAAGAGCTTCACAATCGATTTCGTCTTCCATCTCTCCAAAAAATTCGGTGATTTTCTTTTGGCTTGAGTCCTGAAAACAAAAGTGCAGGAAATGAGATTTCTAATTATTGTCATTCTCACGCAAAAAGTGAAAAAACCACAAATTATTACATAAAGGTTCATTATTTTTCTGAGTAGATAAACCTTAAACAAAAATCGCTATTGTTTTTCATGATCATCATAACAAACTAATAATTTTCTAGTAGCTCTATTTGAGATTCACAGTCGTGTTGATGATTTCTCCTTGATAATTTCAACCCTTAGGGTCGTGATGAAACCTGGGGCGGTATTATTTGATTAATTGAATACATATCTAACAAAATCCGATGAAACAACTCTACCTTTGTATGAAAAATTTTTCAGTTACTGATGTGTGAAAATGGTATACCTTGGTGGACTAAGGCTCACTTTCACCAAAAACGTATACGAATTTTATTTCGAAAACAATGGAAATTAACGAAGATTATAGCTCAACCAACATCTTTCAACTGAACGCAGTACGAGTTTAAACTCCTACTGAGGGGGCTCGAGCTTAATCTCCTAAAGTCCGGCCAGTTACACTTGCTAATCTCTATTAGCCATGATGACAATGATATCGAGCAATATGGCCGCAGGTCACAACGGCTGTTAGATTCACGGTTGAAGTTGATTCACAATTTTGATTTACAATGAATTCACGCAATTTGGCACATGGATTTATATTTGATTCCTTGGATGTGTTACGCTCCAGGAAAATAACTCTCACAGTCGAAGAGGTTTGGTCACCCTGGCCTCTTAGCTCTGGTCGTTAGAGCGTTGCAACTTCGGGAAATTTTATTTCCCGCAGTTGTAACGACGCGAGTTCGAACTCCTGTTGAGGTAGCAAATATTTTTGGGCCGTTACAGTGGCGCAGTCGAAATAGGACCCGAAATCATACGAAACAATAATTAATTAAATCCCTCTCGAGCCAAAAGACTGTAAACATCACATTTCCTGTTGTTATGCCTTCATTTCCTCACTCACTTGAGTCAAAACACACCGTGACAATGACCTCGCTCGACTGCTGACTTGTTCCAGCGAGCATCTGCTGAGCCAGTGGCCTGCAGTTACACTTCGTCATTCGTCCGACCCCAAACCAGCCGAGACGGCTGGTATTTGACTCCGGGGAAATGTTACGCTCCAGGAAAATAACTCTCACACTCGAAGAGGTTTGGCAACCCTGGCCTCTTAGCTCTGGTCGTTAGAGCGTTGCAACTCCGGGAAATTAATAATAATTTCTCGTAGTTGTGACGACGCGAGTTCGAACTCCTGTCGAGGTATCAAATATTTTTGGGCCGTTACAGATGTCCCTCGAAGATGCCCAAGGAAGATCCGATGTTGGGTTCCGCACTTTAAGGAATCGGATGACTCTGGGATGAGTTTCGGTGGAGATTCTGACTCCCGAATCCGACAGTTCTGAAAGTCCTCGAAGTCACTGACTCTCACCTGGAGTTCCCGTTGGACAGATAAATAGGGAATGACTTCTACAATCGATTAGATAAATTACAATACAAAGGTGATATAGGATGATAGGAACATAACGTATGATAGATTATGATAGCACGTTATAATAGGATGATTGACAGCATTCCCTTGTAGAGTAGGTCATGACGTCAGCTGATTTATTGCCCAGGTGTTCAAATTGCCGGACATATAGAAGAACAGGTGTCAGGGGTTACCCCCACATTATTGAGAATAAGGCGTGAATAGAACATACGTTAGCCCCCAAACACAGGGCATCCCTGAACCGGCTCTGAATGGAGGGTTAGCCTGGCTGATTGTGAGACTAAGCTCTGTGATTGGCCAGGGCCATTGGACAAAAGGAAGATGGCTCCATAGGCATTCGCTCAATTCTTTAACCCATTCAACTGGGCACTAAAAAAGAGGTCTTAGCACCTAGACGAGCAATACACTGGCATTCTAAAAAATAATAGGTTTATGACATCATATGAGCCCACCCGGCTGCCGTGAACTCCATCATGACATCATATGATGTCATCCGTCCTGGATGGGTTTATTAGCAATATAGTTGCAATGGAATTCTCACTTCATGAAATCGAGTAGGTATATTGTAACTTCTATTATCTAAAGATGGAGTTCTGAAGCATTGGTACCTAGGTTGGCTGTTGTTAAATACAGAAGGACTAGTAAAGTGTAGGATATAGAGCTGTAATATAGTGTACGATAGTAAAGTGAGCGAGAGAATATAGAGCTGAAAAAGAAGATAAATTACTGCAGGACACCTAGGAATCGTTTCCAGCTGATAAGAAAAGGACAATAATTGAGCGTTCCGTGGTTCAGATCTTAGGGTCGAAGTCATCAGGGTGGCTCTCAGTACTACACCTCAGAAAGCATTCTGAATTTTGACCTCTCTCCTTCAGAATTCAGAGATCAGTGGCAGTGAGGTACAAATGGACACCAACCAATATGCCGACTTCTTGTGATAGATGTGGTTCACGAATTTTCGGCTTGGAACACGCATTAAGCTGCAAAACGGGAGGCCTAATCACTCGGCGACATAATGAAGTTAGGGATCTCTTAGGTGAGCTCATGACAGAAGCATGGGGCAACTGTGTAAAGGAGCCGATCATCATAGAGGCCACTGAGCAATCACCAGGCCTCAAAGGGGATTTGATATGCAGAGGGGTGTGGGAACCACAGAGGGAGGCGTTATTTGACGTACGTGTCACAGACACACGTTTCCCGTCCTGTAGCCTCCATTTTTACTGCTGCAGAAGAAGAAAAGAAAAGAAAATACATGGCAGCTTGTGAAGATAGACGATCTTCATTCACCCCTCTAGTCTGTTCGGTTGATGCCCATTTTGCACCGCAGATGGTGAGTTTTCTGAAAGTGTTGGCTGAGCGATTGAGTGATCGATGGGGACAACCGCAAAGTGTAGTGCGTGGATGGATTCGCGCGAGATTGGCTTTAGCGATTTTGCGTGCATCAAGCATGTGCATGCATGGAGCGCGAAAACGCTGGTGAAGCTGTGAAGATCTAATAGAATTCTACGATGGCGCAGCAACGCAACTACAATAAAAAATACCAAACACTACGTAAAACGTCAACAGAGGCTCAAGTTTCACTCTTTCAACAAGAATTTTCTTACCACCTTTCTATCAATAAAAAATTTGATTAAAGGGGCAGAAAGTGAAGTGTAGGTGTTTTATTCAATTTAAATTATTGTCTCCTCGGTAGGTGTCTACGCCTAAGCAGTTACATTTTACAAGATTGTGCTACTGTGATATATTAAAATGAGGTCAAATGCAAGTCACACGATTATTCGCGTTTGCTAGTGTTTGACAACACAACTTACAATTACCGCGTCAGCTACCAAATTTAAGGAATTGTATTTGGTTGTAAAGGTAGGTAGGAACAAGTCCATTGCCAGGATGTTTGCTTTCGTAGTGCGCCATTTTATCATCATTGGTGGAAACGTGAGTGTTTAATGCACCATTGAACTAAATAAGTTGCATTGTGTATATTTTATGGAATTTTATACTCGTACCATTGATATATGAACTTGTCGTATTGTATACCAACAATGGCCATACCATATTAGCTGGACTAACCCCAGGGCCAGCAGTCCTAACCCTGACTCGAGTATATCTCGCGGATTCGCTGGCCCTAGGGTTAGCTCTGTTTCTAGATAGGTACCAGGCCTAAATTTGATGATGAGATTTCAGGATTACCTTCAGAAAATATGAGATTTTTGAGAAAAATCGTTTTTATAACAATAAAATTTATGGGGGAGTATCGTGACCTTGAGAAATTCGTGAAAACTAGACGAAAATTTTGTAAGATATGCTTTTTATGGGAATCTTACTTTTATGTAAAATCTATTTTACGTATTGGCAATTTTTAAACAACATGGGATTCTTAGAGAATAAAATGACCACAACAGGCCCGACCCATAGAAATTCCATTGGGATCGGTGTAATTCATAAGGGGCCATCTTGAGCTCAAGCCCAAAGAATTATTCGGATACAAACTGTATCAATGATGATTATTATACGAAATTAGACTAGGTTTTAATTTTATTTGAAAGCCTATAACCGCAAATTTCCTGCACAACTTCATTCTGAATTATTTTCTTATTTTTCCTCTTCTCTTTATTTGAAATTCTAGTTTAAAAAAAAAAATCGTCATCCTAAAAAATTGAGGATGACTTGTAAAAGGACCTTTAAGGAAAATGGATATTGATTATAAACGTTTGTAAAATCACGATAATTTCTATTTTCTATGTTGATATTCCATTTTTATGGTATCTGCAGGATAATACCTAAAGTACTTGAGTTCAAATGGAAACACATGTCAGGAAAGTGGTGTACAGCCGTTGGGAACTCACAGAAGCCTGGGAACAGATGTCTTCGACGATGTTCAGTTTGTTGTCTCTACTGAGGCCAGCTTGATTCAAAACATTCAGTTTATTTTGAACCAAAGGCCAAATGTGGCTATCGGCCGTTCCGTCTGCGATGAGGTATTGAACGAGGACGCAAGACTTCTGTCCGATGCGGTGGGCCCTGTCTTCAGCTTGGAATAAATGCTGGAACCAACAACATCGCTAAAGTGAATTGTCCAAAAAAATAAATCTTAAATTATATAGATTTTAGCGAATTTTCTTAGAAAATAAAGCTATTGCAATGGCTCCAAAAATTTTAAAATAAAAATTTTCAAAAATTTTCTTCATCGAAATCTGTTTTGAGGCATTCTGAAATGATTCCTGGATTTTAACGCTTTTTTTATATGTATATATATATATATATATATATATATATATATATATATATATATACCTATATATATATATATATATATATATATATATATATCACTTGAATAATGACTCTACAAGAGCTTCAATAAATCACTTGGTAAGAAAAGAAAACAGAAAATAACAACACAAAACTAGTGTTGTGTTGTTATTTTCTGTTTTCTTTTCTTACCAAGTGATTTATATACATATCTATATACATATCTATATACATATATATATACATATATATATATATATATATATATATATATATGTTTATATATATGTATGTGTCATTCCAGACGATGACTCTCGATAGAATGGAGATAAAAACTTCGTTCTTTCGCCAAAAAATCAAGCATTTCAAAAGAAAGGATGTGTTCGTTGGACAACACTTTTTGAGCTCATTAAATTGGTCAAATTTCAAAAAATGTACTTAAAAAAATCACTGAAAAAGGCAAAAAACCACTAAAAATGAACAAATTTCTATTTTTTAGCAGAATGCTACTCGAAAAAAATTAATCGAACATGAACAAAAAAAAAAAAAAAAAAAAAAAAATTTAAAAATTACGCACAAAATTGTACTGAAAAATGTACTTAAATTTCATTAAAATAAGCTAAAAATCGTTAGGAACACTAGAAAAAATTGTAAAAATCCTCAAAATCGTTTGTTCATTGGAATATTACTGACAAAAAGTTAGTTTGCTATAAAATGTATAATAAAATTTATATTTGTCCCCAAAGTGCACAAATTTTAACAGAATTTAACATAAATGTGATACGACCATTTATGAAAATTCGCTCATACGATCATGCTGCATGACTGGAACTTTTTTACTAAATAATTTCCTTCACTAATCTATTCGACGGATTTCCAACTAAGTGTGATATGTAGGATATTTTATGGTCGGAACTGAGCAAAAAAAAGAAAAAAAGAGAATAATATTAATAAAAAATATAAAGTGAAATTACGCATTACACGATCAACATCCAATAGTGTTCTTCCATTTCATCCCCAGACAAAGGAGAGGACATAAGTTACGCGAACTTTTGATTGAAAACTTATTGCGTACTAGTATTAAATCTAAAGGGTTATTTCCGCTAGCAATCCACGAAAATTTCATAAAAAATGGTCCATTAGCCTCCGAGTTTTTTCTGTGGAAATCAATTTTGTTTTGCGGATGCGCAATAGTTATTACTCTACCAATCGCGACATAATTCATAGGCAATTTTCCTGGGACATGTACCCAACTAATCCCCGAGTTTAAACCGAATCGGTCCAATAAATAATGACGAATCGACAATATAAGAAATTCAAGTTTGCGCGTGCGCACAGACTGCTATTGATCCGACGGCAATGAAAGTATAGGAGGCCATCTAGAAGCAAATCCGTAAAAAACCTGAAAATTTCTTTTCTTTTTCACCTAGAGTTTTGCTTCTTTCAATCAATATCATTTTTGCGCATGCGCTATGGTTATTACTCCACCAATTGAAATGTAATTCATCGGGCTTCTTTCTGGAACATACCCCCCCGAGTTTGAACGCGCATGCGTACAGACTACTTTTGATCTTACGGTAATGAAAGTCATAGGGGACCATCTATTAGCTAACCCGCACAATCCCTGAAAACGTCATCAAAATTGAACAAAAACTTGGTATCGTTTTGAGCGTGACAAGGATTTACCACAGACAGACAGACACGGGACCAAAATTGATCAGCAAGCTCTGAAACGAAAAAAGTAAGTGGAAATTTTGATTTTGGATGACTAAAACTGTTTTGACTTCTCGCACAAACACAAAGCTTCCCTACCTCAGCTTACCTTTGGTAGTGAGGAATCAAAAGTAGACAGATTAACCGCGAGTTTGTAACGGAACAATGTGAAACAGGCATACCTAATAATCACCCGCTTGAGATAACATTTCGGTCTATCAATTTTTTTTTAAATCTTAGCACTAAAAATGTTGAGCTGAATATTAGCAGGCGAGAGTTTTAAAGTCACTGAATTCGGGAGGTACTTGACTATTCGTTTCACTTCATATATTCATTACAACTCTAGCAATATCGTCCGAGTAAAAAAGACCAGGTATTATAGAAGACTAAAACGCGTGATTATTTGCACGATGTTTGGATAAAGTTTACAAAAAGTAACGAAACAATATTTCCACAAACAGTCTGGCCAGGGATTATTGAGAAGATTAAATCTACTTTTTCTACGGCCCATTATAGAACCTGATCAGCCAACGTTCTTTATCGTTAAATTTGTCGCATGCCTTTCTTTACATGGCTTTTCCACTATTTCTAAGTAATTTATTCCGACTATACTGCTAGGAGTGGTAGATTTGACGAAAAAAGAGGAATGTGAAACCAAGAGCGACAAACCTCATTCATGCGATGCAATTAGAAAAACTGCATTCATTCCACATTTAAGGCGAATAACTGCTTTACAAAGAGCATTTTCGAAGTGTGAGCTATTTTTGCACCGACACAATTTACCAGCTTGATGTTTCTTGTAGTGTTGTGGTAATAAGGACAAGTTTTGGATAAATGTTGGCCTAACACGTTCTGTAATCAGTATTAGCAACTTACTCCTGGATTCCAGAAAAGTTCTGCAAACACGACTAACTGGGCTGCAGTCAAGGTGAGACCTACTCCGGCAGCAGTTATGGAAAGAACTGCAACTCGAAACTTGTCTAACTCTTGGAACTGATCAGCAACGCATTTTCTATCCTCTGACTGAACTGATCCGTCAATTCGAATGTAACTGTAAAAAGAACCACCACTCTTTAGTTCAAAGGGTTATCAAACACCACTTAACATAGTATATTATAAAGTTCAGAAACCTTACTAAGTTTCTTTCTGTTCGAGTAATTCACAAATTCCATCGAGAACATCTTTGTGGTGAGCGAATATCAAAAATTTCTTCCCTTGCTCCAGCAATTGTTCAACGTAAGCACTGAAAAATATACAAATTCTATCAGAACTCACACCAATAAATGCAGCATCAAACACACCTGGCCACCTTCAGCCAGCAATACTGATCTGCGTTCAACGTACACAATGATTAAGATACAAATACCATCAGAATTCTCACTATTTAATGCAGCATCAACCAAACTTAGCCACCTGCAATACCAACTGGCATGGACTCTCTTTTCCGATTTTGCTGCTAATCCTGCCACATGCCAAACGTTTTGTTTGACACATGCATTATCAACTAGTTCACTCGAAGTTTCTTCAACCTTTCCAAAGATTTTCCTCAGCAACCTCCCCCGCACTCATTTTTCCATTCTACGCCACCCAGCTCCAGTAGACTGTTCACCTTCTCCAAAGACCTTCTCCTCCCCAAGGTTCTTCTGACAATCCTCAAGGCTTCCTTACCTTTTCAACCCCTTCCCTTTAATTTCATTAAATATTCTGAACACCAGCAACTCTTAACATGGCAAGAGATTCGAGTTCTCAAACACCAAACTTGAATATTCTAGTCAGAGTCAATATTGGCACACCTATGGGAGTTAAAGAGATGATCACTGCTGACTGCCTGCAATCTGTTAATCAGCATGTGGTCAATCAGAGTGCATGTTTGGGCATCTGAGGAGCACGAGATGACTTTGTGATTATCTTTATGCTGGAAATAAGTAGAACTAGTGGTCCATAATCATTAGATTTCTGGTTGAGACTATACTTCCCGGTCGTAGGTCTGTAAGTATTGTGATGTATATAAATCTTACCATAATACAAGTAAGTGGTTTAAGGCGCGTTCCGAGCTTCTAGAAAGCAGGAAATTCCAATAATCGGGAAATAAATTAAAATAACCTTGAGGGCTAGCTCAAAGAGACAAGATTAAAATCACTCATTCTTACCATATTCCTTTCACTTTAGCTTTTCCCGTTTCGTGGAAATAGGAAAGTAACGTCTTCCGCTTTTCGGATCCATTCATTTGCTCTTTTTGAAGCTGTTTTTCAAAAGAGGCCATTTTGACATTCTTCGACGGCAATAATTCTGGGTTCAGGTGTACTACTTGTCTGTAAAATTGGATTGTTTTGAGATCAATATGGAATGAATTAGTAGTTACTATAGCCTGTTATACCGTTAGGATAGGATTTGATGGAAAATAAATTGCCTCCCTCTCTGATACATGAGCTTGTGTTGACTGTGAGAATTCAATAACTGTCTACGATTCTGAATAGGTTCTTTAGTAATTATTAACTTATAAATGAATGAGGCATTAATTGATTGAATGACACGTTTAAAAGAGACATTCCACTTAAATGGAAAAACAAAAACCATTGGAGCGTTGTACATGAGTCTGGCAAAAATTTCGTTTAAAGTTCAAAAAATAAAAGTTAGGTTAAAAATTCGAAAGCAACCAGAACGAATCAAAGAACTTCAGGACACGAGAATAAGGCAAATGAATTGCATACATACCTTATTTTCGAAGGGAGCTGATCCAATACATCGGATTTGAATCTTCTGATCATCACATTATCTTCTAGTATAACTTTAAGCTCTTCCAAATGTGAAGATCCATTATCGTTCCAGCCAAATTTATCCATTTTTCCATCACAATACCGCACTCCATAATCCATCCTAGGAAATTGAATACTAATAACTTGTTCCTCATAATTTTATAAATAACTAGTAATCATTAATTTTTGAGAAATTCTTACTTATCGGGGAACAAATTAGGCGCAATGATCTTGAACTGATGGTAAAGCTCTATGGGACGGGAGAGAGCTGGGGTTCCACTCAGAAGGATGACTCTCCTGGCTTTTTTAGCCACTTCCACGACCGATTTGGTTCTCACAGTTTTTCCACTTTTCAAACTGTGGCTTTCATCCTGCAAAAGTTGGAAAACCTAAAATAGCACTTTGAACAAAACATGTACAAATTAATTATGATTAAAAAAAGCCACAGTTCCTTTGAGCCTGACGGCTAAAATTAAAAAACGTGAATATGCTTTAGCCGTACACGACTCACTCCTCGTCGATTCTCTGAACCCGACCCCCCATCGGCCTCTGAACTCTGTTTATCATTCTGCCATCAATCCTAAAACATGGAATCATGTTTTAGCTCCTCGCTCTCACTTTATTATAGAAATGATCACGACCATTGAGCTCTTGTGAGATGATGATCTCCTAATAGAAACTCGCGAGTAAACATTCACTTTATTATAGAAATGATCACGACGATTGAGCTCTTGTGAGATGATGATCTCCTAATAGAAACTCGCGAGTAAACATTCACTTTATTATAGAAAGAGGCTAAAGAGGCTACATACAAAATTACAGCTTCCTATAGTGTAAAGTATAGAAATTACCTATTAAAATAATTTAACCACCGCTTCACAAATCTAACCGTTCTCGCAATATTCGGATCACCTGCTATGAATCACATAATCGAAACACCAGCTCAATGAAATCATCATAAATTAACAAGCGGTTGCAATCATGTTCACAATATCAATAATTGAGAATGATCACCTGTGTGTAAACAATTATTCATATAACCATGCTCATAACTCAGCTTGTTGGCCACGCACTTCGCAGTAGTTAATATAGTATGGTTGGATAAATCGAGAGCTTTCGAACGAATGGTCAACGAATTTTGTGGGATGAAAAACGACGAAGTATCATATCCCTAGCAACGACTCGGTTGTAAGCGGAAATCATCACAATTATTGGCGCTACTTTTGTTGCACTCTCGTGGGACATTTTTCGGTAGTTAGGTCACGGCTAAAGCATATTCATGCTAATAACGTAAATCGTAGGTATGTATAATTGCCAAAATGAACGAATAGAAAAGTACCTGCAGCAGAATTTAGTTTGAAAAATGATTTAGAGACTCAGCTTTTTCATCAATTCATAATCTTAAAAGTTTCTATGGAAACACTTGGCGATTTAATTTTTTTATTATTCAAATTCACTAAATTCAAACTTGTTTCAAATAGTATTGATTAAAAAGACGAAACATACTCTGATCTTGATTCCTCTGTTATTGATTATTACACATGCCAACTCTATGTAGGTAGCGTTTCTAAACTAAATGTCGAATAATATAACAATTTAGTATTATAGTTAGATGATACTTCGGTAAGGCCATGAGAAAATACTTACACAAATTATGATTCCGAACTTGAGACTCTTCAAAACGTCTTTCAACTTTCCAACGAGATCATAGGATATGATTACAACTTTTGCACTTTCCAGTATTGTTTTGCTGTTAGTAACAACAATTATGCCAAAACTGGGGATTTTCTTCAGATACCTTAGAATTTCTTCTTGCCATTGGAACCTTGAACAGATAAATAAAAATACACAAAGATAACAAGAGAGGAACGGGTGTGTTGGCTTCGTTTTTCTCAAATGAAGTTGAGATTAAATTTTCACAGGAACAAATTAAATCAATCTTTATTGTTACAGATCCTTGACCCATACAATTCAAAATTTTCTTAAAAATAATGTTCTTTACAAAGTAATAAGCAATAATGTTCCTAACAAGTTATTCATATATGAGCCTCTTAAGTTTAAATACTTTCCTACCTACAAGTGTTTCAACACATGTAGTACTAATGCCACTACACACTTTTTTACCACCAGTTATTTGTGCAGTTTTCGTGAACTTCCACTAATGGGTGCCTCTGGATTAGGCGTCCTTTGTTTGCAGATAGGAATAGTTTGGGCGAGCTTCCATTTGATTCATTTGATGAAACAGTCCGCTTCCTAATTTGGTGGATGTGGCGTATCTAAAATATACCTAATTCTGGACTCAAGATTTTGACCATTCTAGGTCATGTGATAGATTCGATCACACCCGCCAACCAATCATTACCTTTTATCCTGTAATTTCTAGCACAAACCAAATCTTTAACATGCCACTGCTCTACATCATTGCCTCCATGATTTTGAATTTGTTTTGCTTGTTGATTTGCCACATGATCCAATGTGCTTGGTGGGCGCATAAAATCAAAGCAGTTCCTGATAAGCCTACCAAATAGCTTCAGCTGGTGTTATGCAAGTTGTCATATGCTTGGTATTACGGTAATCTATTAACAATAACTGAAGTGCCACACCTATCGAGGTAGGTACTGCTACCTCTTTTACCTGAAGCAGTAACCAAGGCTCTTTTCACTAACCTAATTGTATTTTTAGCAGCACCATTTGTTCTTGGGTTATACGGCGCTCCTAATTTAAAATTAATTTTATTTATTCCCAAAAAATTCCTAAATTTGTTTGACAAAAAGGCAGAATAGTTGTCAGCCACTAAGATTTCGGGTAACCTAAATTTGGCAAAAATTTCTCTGAGAATATTTATAGTGAACGCTGCAGTCATGGATTTGGTTGGTACAGCCTCCACTCACTTAGAATGGCTGTCAACTACTACCGACACATAATGATTAAAAAGAGTTCCTAAATAATCAATTAATCAAAATGAAGTCGACTCCAAGGTTTAGAGGGCCAAATTCATGGTATCAATGTGTTTTTCGGAGGGGAATCATTTGTTTCAGCACACTATTTGCAGCTATTTATCAATGACTCAATATTTCTATCAATCTGGGGGCACCAAACATAGACTCGCACCAATTGGTTTACTTTCACAATAGGTACCTAATGTGACCTATGTAATTCTTCTTATACTAAAGAACTTCGGGTATCACGAGTCTATATATATTCTTTCATCAAAACATTTTGACATTTTATGTCTTTGCTCTGGCACATAACTCGAAAACCGTTACCAAATTTGTTACCAAATATTCTGATGATTTCCGCTTACAACCGAGTCGTTGCTAGGGAAATGGTACTTCGTCGTTTTTCATCCCCCAAAATTCGTTGACCATTCGTTCGAAAGCTCTCGATTTATCCAACCATATTATGTTAACTACTGCGAAGTGCGTGGCCAACAAGCTGAGTTATGAGCATGGTTATATGAATAATTGTTTACACACAGGTGATCATTTTCAATAATTGATATTGTGAACATGATTGCAACCGCTTGTTAATTTCTGATGATTTCATTGAGCTGGTGTTTCGATGATGTGATTCATAGCAGGTGATCCGAATATTACGAGAACGGTTTGATTTGTGAAGCGGTGGTTAAATCATTTTAATTTGTAATTTCTATACTTTACACTATAGGAAGCTGTAATTTCGTATGTAGCCTCTTTAGGACATTTACTTGACCATGCCCAGGGTCCGGATCAGCTGAGTGGCTCTTAGAGTTAATTTCTATGCTTTACACTCTAGGAAGCTGTAATTTCGTATGTAGCCTCTTTAGGATATTTACTTAACGATTCCCAGGGTCCGGATCAGATGAGTGGCTCTTAAAGCTAATTTCTATGCTTTACACTCTAGGAAGCTGTAATTTCGTATGTAGCCTCTTTAGGACATTTACTTGACGATGCCCGGGGTCCGGATCAGCTGAGTGGCTCTTAAAGCTTGTTTGGACCTTGTCATTGCGTTTACAAACAGTGAAGAGATTTCAATTGTTCCCCCTACCCCCACCATCTCAACTCAGGTGCGCTTCGGCTGCTTCAGTTCCCGTTGAGCCGTCGTGCTGTCTCCGCCATTGACAAAACTACGTGCGTTTTCCACTATCATAACCAAGTGCCTCGAGCAATAATATTCAAAATTGCTAATAGCGGGTAAAAAACGGTTCCGCACCAAAAATCGGATCGGTCATCATCACAGAGCTGAAGAAAAGGACGACAGGAAGGGCCCTTCCGCATCGAGTCTGGACACTGCACTCTCGTAAGTCCCTTTCACGTCCATTTTTTTACATATTGAAATCTCTTTACCTCTTCATTAGTTAATTTATTTTCACTGATACGCTCTCCACATATTTAACCCTCCGGTATAGCCTGCTCTTGGGCTCTATACAAAACAAGAATTGGTCCTTTTTCGCAACCGGATTTCATAATTTGCACAATTTATACGGTCCACATTAAAACAGTAAAATAATTCCTTTGTCTGTTCCATCGATCAGCCATTGATTTGCGAGGTGTCGACGGGTGACCTTGTGCGCCTGCGCGGTTTCCCCCCTTGTTAGGTGCTTCGAAGTGCGCCGCTTGGGTGCGCTGGGTGTTCATTTGACGTGGGTTCCTCGTACTTACACATCGGGCGTTCCCCCTTGTTTACATTAACACCTCACCCCGTCTCCTGCCTTGTCGAATTTCGGAAAATTGCCTGGCCGAATTTCTCGCCGTTTTGCTCGTTCAATCCCTGATTTTCTTTGGTGGGCTTTTGTGTTTTCTGTCCATTTGGTCAGGATGAGTGACGCAATAGAGGTAGAAAATAGGCTCAAGCTATTGACAAAGAGAAGAGAGAGACTTTGGCTACAACTTCAGCAATGTTATGACCTTTTAAAGGAGCTTCCAGCACGAAAAGATCAACTTTTAGTTAGATGTGCGCGTTTTCCAGAATTGTATGAGCAATACGAAACACTTTTAGGCGAAATTGATGAATTAGTGATTTCCAATCCTACACTTAGTGACGATACTGTACAAAATAAAGCAACCTTTGACAAGATGTTTTTTGAAGTCATGGAACAATTTGAAAAATATAAGCAAGTAACTGTTACTACTGCATCAGCATCATCGAGTAGCCCTTCTATCAGCACTCTTAATCCTCGTGTAAATTTACCTGAATTAAAATTACCAATTTTTAAGGGAGATCCTACTGCATTCCCAACATTTAATTCTATGTTTGAAGCTCTTGTACACAGCAAGACATATTATAGTTCTATAGAAAAATATAGCTTATTGAAATCCTACCTTGAGGGTGAACCCAGTAGACTTGTGGATTCTGTTCCCTTTGTAGCGAGCTCATATTTAGATGCCTATAATAAATTAAAAGCCAGATATGGTAATTCCCGAATTTTGGTAAATAATTATTTTGAGAGGATTTTTGAGTTACAGCCACTTACAAACATGAACCCTTCGAAACTGCGGGAAATTGTCACGACCTTTCAGCTTAATATGGCTTCCATAAAAAAGTTACGCACAACGGATTTAAGTGGTGTGATATTTTTCTATTGGCTTTATCGTCTTTTGGATAGATCTACAAAAAAAGCGTTTGAGAAGGAATTTAAAGAAACCGATAGATACCCACTCATAGACGAACTCATCAATTTTTTGCAACATGAGTGTATAGCCAATGAATTGGTTGATTCACATTTGGGTGACAAGTCCCAATCTAAAACTAGTCTAGCTAAGGTTTACCCTAAAAAATCTTTTATGACTACTCAAACCACAACTGCGACACCACATAAATCTAATCCTAATGCTGTAAGTGTTTCTGCAACTCCAGTTTCATGTTCTGTATGTAAAAAAGGAGGTCACAAAGCTCACCTATGCTATAAACTATTGAATCGCACTATACCACAACGTTTAGAATATTTAAAATCACTAAAATTATGTACAATTTGTTTACGTGCTCATACTGGTGAACCATGCAAAGCTCGAGGAAAATGTAAATATTGTTCTTCGGCAGATCACAATAGTATCATTTGCGATCAATTCAAATATTCAACCTCTCGTACTAGTAACCCGACTTCTACGTCTAGTACTCAGAATACCACTGATAACACTCCTAGTCAGCACTCCAACTTGAATTTAGCCTCCACTTCTCAGACGTTGACTTGTAGAACTGATTCAGCGATTCCTTCAGGCGCAGTACTCCTAGGCACCGCTCAGGTCCGAGTGCAGCGTACCTCTGGCGTCCATCATGTTTGTAGACTTCTCTGTGATGGTGGTAGTGAAGTTTCATTTGTTACGGAGTCACTAGTTCAGATGCTGGGTCTTCCCCGAAAATCGTGTACCTACCAAGTAACTGGTGTAGGTGCAACAGGTCCCTTGGAAATTCGTGGCATCGTCTCGTTGACTCTTACGTCAATGTATCGACCACATGCCTCAATTTCTGTGGAAGCACTTGTAACTCCTTGCATATCCATGGACGTACCTTCGGTTAGAGTGCCTCATCATGTCGCTGAGCGTTTGTCTCATTTGCAATTAGCGGACCCACAGTTCCACGTTCCAGCCAAGATCGACATTCTTCTAGGGGTTCAGTCATCGTTGGATATTTTATCACAGCCTGTAGAGATCGTGCATGGCAGTCCTACAGCAACAAGTACTATTTTTGGGTACATTTTGAGTGGAAACGTTGATTCTCCAACTGACACTCCCAAACGTTCCTTCATTGCCCAGCGGATGTATCCAACACTTGATAATTTACTCCGTAAGTTTTGGGAACTTGAGGAAATAAATCATGAAGTACCGCCTTCTTCCGAAGATTTATTCTGTGAAAATCATTTTCGTTCCACCATCGGGAGGGATGGAGAGGGTAGATATATTGCCGCTCTTCCCTTTAAAAATGGTATTTCCCCCAACCTTGAGTCCAACCGTTCCGTAGCTGAACAACGTCTCTTCAAATTAGAAAAACGTTTTGAAAGGGATCCAACGTATTTCATTTTATATAAGGAAAATCTATTGGACTATGTGAGTAAAGGACATATGGTTAGGACAGATAATCCCTCCAAATATCTTCTAACACATCATGGCGTTAGAAAAGAATCTTCCACTTCTCCACTCCGAGTGGTGTTCAACCCCTCTGAACGAACTGTAATGGGTCAAAGTTTGAATGATTTTCTTTGTGTGGGACCCAAGTTACAATCCGATATTGGAAATATTGTTTTATCTATGCGATTAAATCCCGTAGCACTTAGCTGCGATGTGCAAGCCATGTACAGGGCTATCCAGTTAGCACCAAATGACAGAAAATACCAACATTTTCTTTTCCGATTCTCACCTAATGACCCTGTTCAAGAGTGGGAGCTCACAACTGTGACGTTTGGCATGACCTCGAGTCCTTTTATAGCTCAGCGTGTGTTGCACCAGCTAATTGAGGATGAGGGCGCTAAGTATCCTACTGCTGCTGCTGTCTTGAAGAACTCATGCTACGTTGATAACATTGTTTGTTCAACCCCTTCGGTTGAAACGGCTTTAAAGCTCTTTGAGGAGCTAAACAACTTACTCGGTACGGGTGGCTTTATTCTGAGAAAATGGTCATCTTCTCATTCTGAGGTGTGCGATAAAATCGACGCAGAACTTAGAGAAAAACCTAGACCCCTTGGTGATGTTGACACCATAAGATTGCTTGGGTTAGAGTGGGACCCCACCACTGACACCTTTTGCTATTCAATCGATATTAAGCCAGTTAAGCCTACAAAGCGAGGTGTTCTTTCTCAAATTGCACGGCTTTATGATGTCAACGGTTATTTGGCTCCGGTTGTCTTCGCTCAGAAACGAATTTTGCAGGATATTTGGTTGGCTGGTTGTGATTGGGATGCGCCTTTGCCTCCCGAGATTAGCGAGCGCTGGTCCGTACTCCTTGGTGACCTTCCTAACCTAAAAGCTCTTCGCATTCAACGTTTTATGGGAGACTCGACAACTCGGCGGTCCGCTCAATCAATTGGGTTCAGCGATGCCTCACAGCTTGGAATTGGAGCAGTTTTGTATTTGCGGGTGGTTTCTGATAAGGGTACCGTTTCATGTCATTTACTCAAGGCTAAAACCAAAGTCGCCCCTCTCAAAACGGTTACCATCCCGCGTCTTGAACTCTGTGCAGCGGTGTTACTCTCCAAGTTACTTAAATCAGTTCAGTTTTCAGTCGAGGAGTTACACATTGTTGATACATACTTGTACACTGACTCGAGCACTACTCTTTCCTGGATTCGCACTTCCCCACACAGATTGGTTACGTTTGTGGCCAATAGAGTTGTTGAAATTTGTGAAAATTCGGAGCCACACTTCTGGAGATATGTTCCAACAGAACTTAACCCTGCAGACGCAGCAAGTCGTGGGTTACCTGCTACTGAACTGATTGCTTCTCATCTTTGGTGGCAAGGTCCTGATTTTTTATTGCAAAATGAAAGTTGCTGGCCATCTCGAGATTTTGCTGTTCCTTTGACCATCCCTGAACTGCGGACTTGTCATGTTACCAGCAAACTATTCACTTCACCAATTTTACAAGTTCTTCGTAACTCATCATCACTTCTTAAAGCTCAACGAGTCGTCATTTACGTTCACCGCTTTATAAAAAATTGGTTTTTACCAAAGGATCGCCGAATTCGAG
The DNA here is from genome assembly GCA_030762985.1 of Adelphocoris suturalis. NCBI lineage: Eukaryota > Metazoa > Arthropoda > Insecta > Hemiptera > Miridae > Adelphocoris > Adelphocoris suturalis. Next base: position 21,327,707 of record CM061046.1, read on the forward strand.
GACCTATGACGTCAACCGAATTCCAACGTTCTATCTTGTGTTGTATACGTGTCACACAACTTCACTTCCTTCATGAGGACATCGTGAAATTAAAAAAGGGTGAATCCTGCACGTCAAAATATAAATCGTTGACTCCGTTTCTCTCACCGGAAGGTTTTGTGATGGTGGGGGGTCGTCTCCATGAGTCTCCTCTCTCCCATCAGGCAAAACATCCCTACTTGGTGCCTTACGAGTCTCCTCTTGCAGCGTTACTTTGTGACCATTTCCATGAATTTTCATTACATGGTGGACCATCAGTCGTTCAGGCCTTAATCAGGCGTACATATTGGATTCCGTCCATCAAAAGATTAATTCGCTTTCGACTTCTAAAGTGCATCACTTGTTATAAATTTAAATCTCAACCTAATCAACCCGAAATGGCATCATTACCTTCGTCCAGATTTGCACAGTCTCGGTGTTTTATAAATACTGCCATTGATTATGCTGGTCCAATTTTAGTAAAGGAGTCTTTGCGCCGTAATAGCAAATCCAACAAGGCGTACGTGGCTGTCATAGTTTGCATGGCTACTAGAGCGGTTCACCTTGAACTTGTTTCAGCTCTTAGCACCGAAGCTTGTCTGGCTGCATTAGATAGATTCATTGCGAGGCGTGGATTACCTTTGACTATTCATTCGGATCTTGGTAGAAATTTCGTAGGGTGTTCTAATGAACTAAAAGAACTGGGACGAATTCTCATGAATAATCGGGACGCCATCATCGAACACTTTGGTATGAGGGGTGTAGAATGGAAGTTTTCTCCGCCCTACGGGCCCAACTTCAATGGATTGGCTGAAGCTGGAGTCAAAAGTATGAAGATTCATTTGAAGAGATCGATGGGTACCCATTCATTCACCTTCGAAGAACTAACGACTTTGCTGGCTCGAATCGAAGCCGTACTTAATTCGAGACCGCTTTGTTCACTATCTGATTCCGTTGGTGATAGCCTCGACTTTCTCACTCCGGGACATTTTTTGACAGGATCGCACCTCTTGACACGACCTGAAGAGAATTTACCCGAATCTTTGCCACTTTCTTCCCGATGGCAGCGCATTGGACAATCTCTACAATCCTTTTGGAAACGCTGGAAAAATGAGTTTCTGCACACATTGCTGCAAAAGGGAAAATGGACAGATTCATCCCCTAATATAGAACAGGGTGATGTAGTATTCCTCTACGATCCAAATTGCTCTCCTTTATCCTGGCCAATGGGTAGGGTTCACGAGGTTTGCCCGGGAATGGATGGGGTCGTGCGTGTGGCGAAAGTTCGCACTTCGGGCGGTATACTTACTCGTCCTGTCACCAAACTTGTGGCATTGCCCAAATGTTGATTTTAAATAGAGTTTGGCCACTGACATGTACAGTTATTTTCTGTGCGTCATTTCGTTGTTGTGTCTATGACAACATATTTTTTTTGTCGTTTGTGTGTTATATATATCTATATAAATATCTATTATTCAATTCGGGAACCTTAGTCCCTTTAGTCACTAACCCGAGTTACCATAAATGTAATCGTTGTTCGGAGAGAATTTTTTTCCCTCTCCTATTTTCATGTTTTTTGTTTGTCTTATTTATTAGATACTTTAAAATTTGTCATATTGACAAGCTCTTGCTTTTTCGTGCTTGTCACCAAACCCATTCATCGTACTTGCATCTTGCGCAATTTTGCTCGGTATACCGCTTCGCCGTATCGGATCTCGCATCTTTGGCTGATCGATGTACCTCTAACTTACCTTTGTTTTCTTGCATTATTAAAAAATTTAAAATTGTACTTGATGTCAAAATCCTTCTCATTTTGAGGTGGGAGGTATGTTTGGACCTTGTCATTGCGTTTACAAACAGTGAAGAGATTTCAATTGTTCCCCCTACCCCCACCATCTCAACTCAGGTGCGCTTCGGCTGCTTTAGTTCCCGTTGAGCCGTCGTGCTGTCTCCGCCATTGACAAAACTACGTGCGTTTTCCACTATCATAACCAAGTGCCTCGAGCAATAATATTCAAAATTGCTAATAGCGGGTAAAAAACGGTTCCGCACCAAAAATCGGATCGGTCATCATCACAGAGCTGAAGAAAAGGACGACAGGAAGGGCCCTTCCGCATCGAGTCTGGACACTGCACTCTCGTAAGTCCCTTTCACGTCCATTTTTTACATATTGAAATCTCTTTACCTCTTCATTAGTTAATTTATTTTCACTGATACGCTCTCCACATATTTAACCCTCCGGTATAGCCTGCTCTTGGGCTCTATACGAAACAGAGCTAATTTCTATGCTTCACACTCTAGGAAGCTGTAATTTCGTATGTAGCCTCTTTAGGACATTTACTTGACGATGCCCGGGGTCCGGATCAGCTGAGTGGCTCTTAGTGCTTGCATACGAGTCTGCAACTAAAGACATAAAATGTCCCAATGTGTTGCAGACTGGTATGCAAGCGTTTCTTTATACATTAAATAAGCAGCAATTTGTCCATGTGGAGAACCCATCATTGCATCTATGGGAAGGAACTAAGTTATTATCATCGATAGATGCGTTTTTAGTTGCGCCACCCAAATTTGGTGTATCGAATCACTTTCACCAAAACAGTATCTGTTTCAAAGCAGCAACAACTCTATTGCAGTCAATTGGTAAGTACTCATTATCGAACACATAATTAATTGTTAAATCGGCAGTGTTATCAGGATGTTCCGTCTCGGGGAGGGGCGTGCGTGACAGCCAATCTGACATGTTCCATCTTGTAGCTGTCAATGGGAAAAAACATGGCCCACCTCTGCAATCTATTTGTAGCACAAGCTGGGGGGATACTAGCTTTGGGCCCATAAATTGCTAACAAGGGTTTGTGATCCGACACAAGGGCTCATAACCATTCACATAAATAGATATTGAATTTTTGACCAAGTGAATGATTCCCAATTCTTCGTGTATTGATGGAAAACCAAAAAAAAAAACTCAGATTTCGACAATGCCCTACTTGTCCGGAATAGGACCCGTCTATGCCAAAATCCGAAGCATCGACAGTTAAATGAAGCGGTATAATTTCATGAATACGGATCTCGACCACTACATGGTTATACCACACGAAAATTTTTGTCGTACCTACCTCATAGATGATGGACATATTACGAGAATTGGCCAATCTTCACTGTAATAATCAGCTATAGCAAGAGCTTGCAGAGTTTTTCCCAGTCCCATTTCATCAGCTATGAGGCATTTTCCTTGTTTAGAAACTGCGAACCTAGGTGGATAAAAATAAAATAGTAGATAATTATCATAACACAGAAAAATTTAGATGGACAACTAAAATAAATCATAATTATCAGGGTGATGGATGAAACATACTGTACTCCTTCTTTTTGGAAAGGAAATAGGCATTCTAAGAAAGTAGGTTCTATTCTTGAGATATCAATAGATTTGAAGTCGTTTGACACCTTTTCTTTGTTTGCAAACATCTGAAAGACATCATCAAAAATTAAAAACATAGAATTACACATGTTATTAAATAATATGGTTAAAACTAGTGAGTAATACAGAAACAATCACCTTAAGAACACTTTTAGGTAGACTGCCCACTGTAATGTTAGGGGCCAGCGGCTCGATTTTCTTCTTGAAAACTTCATATTGATCCAAAGGGAAGGTCCACTTTTTTTTGTCTGTAACTGTAAGATGAAAATTAGGAATCTGAGCTACTTTGTATTGACTAGAGCGACATAATTCCATGCAGACTCCGAATATACCCACATTTTAGGGCAGACAAGTTTTTTAACGTTAAGATAGTAAAAATGGCTTAAAAAAGAAAAAAATTTTAGGTCAAAATTTGGGAAAATAATAACAGGGTGGCCCCCAAATAGAAATTTGAAATTTCCCTGACCGAACTTCAGATTCCCCTGACACAAAATACCAAAATCAAATACTGTTTTTTGTCATTTTTACGAATTTTTAAAAATAAATTGAGCTATTTAGATGGCTTCAAAATTTAAAAATTGGGGGGAAGGGGGTGGGGGACCCCATACATATCCATTTCGTACATCAAAGAATACAATCCTAGATTTTAACGACGTACATATACATATATATAATAAGGCTTAAAAAATTCGTTCCTTCCCGGCAAAAGACAATTCACGGCGTCTCAAAAAATTCTAAAAAATCAGTTTTTTGACAATAAGGCATGTGGGGTGTCACAGTCGAAGTATGTTTCAGCGCTGATCCGATTACGACCACTCCCTAATCTCTTAAGATTCACAAAGTTCTAGGTTACGTTTTTTTTTTTAACGCATTTATTTAGATAGGTATTGCAATACAAAAAAAGTTACACAAATCAATAAATGCTACTCCCCACTATAAGTCGTAGACTTGTGCTGTGGGGAGGAGTAATACATAATCAGCACACTCATTCAATACCTTATTCAATAATCATCTTGTAAGTAAATATAGGTAAATTAGAATCAATAGGTACATATGCATCGGGTAAATCAGAATACATAGGAATTATTCAGTTACCATCTTAAAGTTCTAATATTATCTAATGGGTAGGGATGGGTATTGATGAACAAAACATCGATGTTTGCACATCGATGTTTTTTTTTTTTTTTTAAGGAACATCGAAATCTAAACAACATCTGAGAAAAAACATCGATGTTTCGACACATCGATAGTTTTTAGAAAACCAAAAGAAAAAATTAATTTTCTTAGAAAATTTGCGGAAAAAAGTAGTTCTTTTCAACAATTTTAATAAAAGTACCTACATAAGTAAAATCGCAGAAAAGTAGAAAGAAAATGTTCTCATTAAAACACTGAAAAATTGTAAAGAAGTTGTAAAAAATTAAATGTTTGTTTTACAACTTCCAGAAACGGTCTTTTGCTTCGAGTAAAAATAACAATTTTGACGCCAGTTCCTCTGAGAGGCGATTTCTCAAACATCGGTGTTTCTTTAATCTGTACAGTATTATTTTTATAGAAGAATAATAAACAACCAAGTGGGCATTTATAAAACAAGAATAATTATTGTTCAGGTATAAAAGAACCATCATTTTTACATTAACGACAAAAAAACACATTTGAAAAAAAAAACATCGATGTCTGGGAAAAAACATTGATGTTTAAAAAACATTGATGTTAAAAAAACATTGATGTTTAAAAAACATCGATGTTTAAAAAACATCGATGTTTTTGGAACATCGATACCCATCCCTACTAATGGGTCTCAGATTGCCTCATTATTATATGTTTTTTCAGTTCTTTTTTGAACTTTTCAACTTTAGAAATAGAGCGGAGCTCATTGAACAGTTTTACTCCCCGGTAATCATACGCCCGTTGGCCATGGTGAGTCCTAAGGAAAGGCAGTTTAGAAAGAAATTGCCCACAAGTTCTTGTTTTTCCCTCATCTACAAATTTCAGGTGGTTGCTATGTAAAAATATAGCATACAAGTACTAGTATACAAACTACTACTACTGTAAACTAGTACTATAAACTAGTATACAAACTAGTTGATGGGACTCTCAACGGATCAGTCCACTACTCTGCTTAGTATGCTCCCTAGTTCAATACTCAGTTTTTTCCCACACTTGGTTTACTACTAAGGGCCGGTTCATCAGTCACAGTTAGCCCAGGGCTATGTGAGAGTTAACTCGCGATGGTGGGATAGTGCGTTCATCAGTGTCTACTTACCCCTGGATCAACCCTTATCCCTGTGTTAAAGTTAACCCACCTCAGCTAGGTGGGTTAAGGGGTTTGACCCAGAGCTATGTTGTTTGTATGGCATTACTTCATTAGTATTTGTTATCTATTTCAAAAAGTGTTGGTGTTTATTTGTGTCATCTTTTGTCATCCAAGATGAATATAGTTTACTCTGATGATTCTTCAGGGGACGATGAAGAGTTTGCAAGATTTTGGAATGGGAAAGACGACCCTATACGATTAGAGAACGGGTAGATCACGTTCATGAGTTGGATGATTTCGATTTTTTTATGAGGTTTCGAATGAGAAAAGCCACGGTTTTATTCGTTCTCACTCTCATTGAGCAGGAAATTGAATCTCCAACTGACTGGAACAGCTCAATTGCTCCAATGACGAAACTGCTGTTGACTCTTCGATTTTATGCTCTGGGATCAATGTTGATATCAGTGAGTGACTTCAGTGGTGTCAGCAAAACTTCTGCGTGCAACATAATCAAGCAGGTAACTTTCGCTCTGGCTTGACGAACTCCATTATTTATAAAAATGCCATCTTCTCAACAAGAAATAAACGGGAAGGTTATGGTTTTTTTCCCACAGCCCTCTGGATACACGACCCTAATAATCGATTTTCAGGGTTAGCCCTGAATCAAAAACATACTGATGAACGCACCAGTTGGATTAGCCCCGAATTAGCCTTATCCCAGGGACAACTTCCTTTAACCCTGGGGTAGTTATCACTGGGATAACTTAGGTGACTGATGAACCGGCCCTAAGTGTTGTAGTAACCGAGAGCCAAAGACATATCGATGTTCACAATGTATCAGCTGATCAGGAATGAGCCAATCATTTCAATCGTCTCCTCATGTCCCAGGGAGTCTCCCTATCAATTTAGGATGTCTGATTTCATTCTTGCAGTAAGTATAGATACTGAATTTGTTTATCGGTATCGCATTACAATTTTCGATCTTAAAATTGGGTTGAATTAAAAAAACACATGACCCACAGCCCATAGACATATCCATGTTGAAAAAATCCGTTCATGCTCTGTCTGCCATTGCTTGAAAACATCCTCGGACAAACCAAATTCGACGTTACCTCTGGATTTTGTTCTTCGAGTCAACCTCAATGTAAATTCCTGGATTGACATTCAACAACTCTAAATCTTCAAAATACTCGCCTAAATGAAAAGTAAGAAAACACTGGAAATGTTAATTTTCTATTGTCCCAAGCAATAACTTCAGGTCAACTAACGCCATGTGGTGAAGGTGCCAAGTGGAACTAGCATGGCAAATATAAAAGTGCAATTCTCAATTATATTCGGTATTATACCTATTCCATACTAAGGATTAAATTTAGGGATTGCTATTGAAAACATGTTCAACAAGCAGCTACTTATTTTATAATTAGGTACCGAACAAGAAAAAATATATCTATAATAAATAAATCACACATTATGTTCTTACTTACCAAAACTAGATCCGGGAATGGATTTAAAAATTTCATTCAGCTTCTGATTGAAACCAATGTAACATATGAACCTGTCTCGAGCGATGAGGCTGAGGGTTCCAGTGAGAGGAGCCGTCATGACATTCCACGAGCTGCTTGGCGCATCCTTTTTCTTATTTTGAAAGCTTTGGCTCTTGTCGCCAAACTTAAGAGGCCCGTTATTCCCTGAATAAGGAAATCCATAAGAAAATTAATAGATTAAAACGTAATTAAAATATATTATTCACATGCACCCACAGAACACAGAAAATAGTAGAAGGAGCGTCCACCTCAACCCCCCTTTGAGTGAGTGATGGCGATCCGCTGGTCCCTGTATACTGACCACGACACCCATCCTCCTGTATAGTAACCGCTAAGCCCAGGCATTTTACATTATATTTCTCCGCAATTTATAGCATTAGTTTCCAAAACCGATTAATCGAGGTGAATTCTAGATGATATGACCGTTGACTATTGTGCAACCGTTCTATAAGTATCATGTCCTGTTAATAAAATATCGACAATGTATGTACAAAACTTGGAAAAAGTACATAGATTTCCTTCTGACTAAAAATTTGCAATCAACTAGTCTTGATAAATTCCGGCAGTTTTGATATGTTTTTTTAAGCACTTTTCCATTTCTTAAATGTACTATCCTCTGAACTTTTTGGGTTCCCTTTGAAGCTAAAGATTTCATCAATAGAGGAATGGAATCTTATCCGAATTTCTTGATTCTTTAAGACAGAATGTGTTTTATCCATGGACTAACTAGGCAAAAAAGCTAACGAAATCTGAAACGAAATGTGGGACGAAATCTGTGACAACATTCTGTTGATTTCCGCTTACAACCTAGTCGTTGCTAGGGAAATGGTACTTCGTCGTTTTTCATCCCCAGAAATTCGTTGACCATTCGTTCGAAAGCTTTCGATTTATCCAACCATATTATGTTAACTACTGCGAAGTGCGTGGCCAACAAGCTGAGTTATGAGCATGGTTATTTGAATAATTGTGTACACTCAGGTGATCATTCTCAATAATTGATATTGTGAACATGATTGCAACCGCTTGTTAATTTCTGATGATTTCATTGAACCAATCTTCAAGCTAAGATTGAAGACGGGTTTATGTGAAACGCGTGAGCTAAAACACATTCTGTGTTTCAATAATTTCGTCCGAAGTATGTAAATAGAGGTAACCGGGGGTCCAGGGGGCTTTTTTTCGTTTATGTGCCAAAGTAAAGACATGTCAACATGTCAAAACGTCTTACTAACTGCAGCAATCTTGGTCGGGAAGAGTTGTAACGTAGCTAAGGTTATATTGAGGTTGAACAAACCTGGACGCTTTTACCAGTACCAATTAAAAAAGACCAATTCTTTAAAAAAAAAGTGAATAAATAATGAAAATAAAAGAGAGTTAAATATGCTCTCCTGTTTTGTTCGATTATTTCGCAATTTCGCTCAAAATTGGTCTCTCCCGAACTATTGTCAGTAAATTCAAATTTAATAGATGGCGGGAGGGGGGGCATATGAATAAATCATTACCTTTTCAACCTATTTCTACGAATTTTACGTAGTTTATTTTCACATTGTAAAACCCGTTCATGTTCCATGATGCTTGTACAAACAAGACATAAGGACATCCCTGTGATGCATGAATTATTAGTAACGAATATGTTTTTATCCCAATTAGACAATCAGATATTGCCTGGAATGTAAATGAACATGTTCTAATTTTTATCTTGACTCAAGAAAAATGATAAAAGCCGTATCACACTTGCATTTTTTCAGCTTTTTTCTCGCATTTTTGATGCTCGAACGTGAAGAAGGCAAAGTGCTTTTTCTCAAGGTCAGCTGTGAATGTTGAAGAGGAATCCTTGAAAGGAACCCTTCCCAAGGGTTACGTTTTAGCATTTTTTGGGTTACATGTTCTAATTTTCCCAAGTGAGTTTAAAAATGCTTCGCCAGGATGCGCAATGGTCGAAAAAGCTGACCTTGGAAAAAAGCACTTCGCCTTCTTAAAAATGCGAGAAAAAGCTGCAAAAAATGCAAGTGTGGTCCTACAGCCTTTAGTGGTTTGTGGGTGATAGCACCTGTTGCGTACCAACCAACTTCAAAAGTAGGAACGTAGGTACTTACAATAATAGAACTAGGTACACTGGCCCGAGACTTGTTTTCCATTTTTCCTTGTTACCAACTTTATCATATACCTATCTAAATAAAATGTACGTACGGATTTTAATCTTTCAATCTACTCGTTCGTTAAACATGACTCTCGAGTTTGTTTATGGCCAGAACCTTTACTTCGAAAAATTGCTGTGGGTACTAGGTAGTATGCGTACATACCTACCTAACTTACCATTCTGTTTTGCTGCGGGTGGAGGTCCACTAAAACTTGATACGGGAATAGTCCTAGGTACGAAAGAAGAAGCGTTAGGATTCACATTAGAAGTGCTCGTGCCTTGAGCCTGGGCCATTCTTGCGGCTCGTTTTTCCATCGCTATCCTCCTGTTTTCCTCCATACGTTTTCTTTGCTCGGGGGTGAGAGGCGTGGTCATGGTTGAATTGAGTTTAATAAACAATCGTTGAAATAAAGTAAGTACACTCAATATATGAGAACCATGGGATAGCTCATGAGAATAGGTAGGTCTGCTTTCAAACCTGTGTAGTTTGCTAAGTCCAAAAGCCTTCGACACATTCCAAAGCGACTTTACTCACTAGATACATAGTTATTAGCACAATTTTATAAGGAATCTTGAATTACACAAGTTGAATTACACAATGCATATTAGGTTTTTCTTCGAGACAAAAATTTCCGCGCCTCCAGAAAAACGAAAACAATATAACCTTGGATGGACGAGGGAATAGTTAGGTTATCGGCTAACATGGATCCTAGAGTATCCATGACTAATTCACTCTGGCACCTAGCGGTAGTCGTACCAACTTAGTAGTGCATCAAGTAGTTCCTAGAGTGCACTACACACGTACTATAACTTCTACACGATCCTAATTTCTTGATTTTCTATGTTTTGAGAAAGTAATTGCTCTTTAAATTACATGACGCAATAGAGAAACATATCTAGCAATCTCTATAAATGCCATAAATGTGAAGAAGTTTCCTGCTTATTTTACCTGCGTTGTTTGGTTGGAGTTACGAAGCAACATAGGCTTCGGAAAGTGCTTCCTTCCCGAGTATTCGAAATCCACAAAACCTTGGCTATATATACTTTCTTCCCATCCTCAACAGATGGAAGCGTGTGTCAAGTGATGGCACAACTGAACATTGATCGCTCGTTAAATTAGGCAGATCTGCTCAGTCTAGTGTTGTCACGTGGATTTCTAGCAGCCAAGCGATTCTCCCGATGACCTGTGCTCTCGGTCGAGTGTTGCTCTGGGCTCCTCGAAGTACCGCGGTAATTCCAAATTGGATCCCCTTTGCACTTCTAAGTAATTTGGTCGCTTCCACAAACCGGCACTACAGCGTAGTCTGCCATATTTTTATTTTTACTCAAATTCCATTTCGATTTTGCCCTCCTTATTTATTACTACCAATGTGAGCTCTCTCTTTTGTGTAATTGATTCAAGTGTGCATCCCTGCCTGGTTTATTCAGCTCCATTTTAGAGGTTTTTAAAATGTCCCTCTTAAGCCTAGTACGCACTGGGATTCTTTGTTCGGACTCTTTGTCGCGGAGCTGCGTCTCGGACTCATTTTCTTGCATCCGGGACGCTCCGCGACATTGAGTCTTGCATCTCGTGTGTTGCGTTTAAGTATTTTTTTGAGTCCCATACGAAATGGGATTCTTTACACAATGTCGCGCAACATTTAGTCAGTGCGTACGTGAATATCGAACAAAGTGGGTCTCTCACCGGTGCATCTTCGTTGTTATCGCTTTTGTAGTTATCGTTCTTATGCTTGTAGCAAAAACGGGTAAAAATTGTTAATTTTTTTTTAGCAGAATTTCAGTCAATAGAACTTTATCAACAATAAACTAGAAAAACAAGACATTTGTGCTGAAAAAAGTAGGTACTTAAATTTCATTAATATTTGTCAAAAATGGATAAAAACAGCTTTAAAAAAGCTAAAAATCAAAAATAGCTAAATTTTTTTTCGAAAAATTCGCTAAAACATTTTTTGAATTGCCGAAAATTATTTAGGACAAGTTCATTTGCCACAAAATCGGTAGTGAACATTTCTCCCCAGTTAAAATCCTAAATTTTCAAAACAATTTAACAAAATATACTAAGATAATTTACGAAAATCCGCTCATACGATCATGCTGCATGACTAGAACTTTTTACTAACTTATTAAGTCGTCTTATAAAACCGATTTGACATCAAATAGCTGTTTCCAACGGTGGTCATATTTTTGATTTTACAGTGATCTCAAGTGGAGTTATGGTCGTTTGAAGGTAGAAAACAGATCCTAAAATTGAAATTACTCGGAAAAACAAAGCATTAAAATAAATCTCTAACAAGTACTTTCGATCAGAAATGAGCTCTAGAATTGACGTATGGAGCACCATTACTTACACCCTTCTTATTGGTTGGCGCAGATGGGCTATCTAATGCAGATTTAGTAAAACATCATGTAATAATTTTTTGCCTTCTTCTTCTAGTCTTCTAAACAGTTTGCTTCAGTTCAGGTCACACTCTCATCTCTACTCTAGACACTCTCGGAACCTCTTCCTCCCTTGTCTATGATGTCCTGCAGGCTGCAGCAGCTTTGTGGCCCCTCCACAAAAGATGATAATGGCCTCACGATATGGAAAAAACCGTAAAAAAACCGAGTATTAATGAAGGGTCCACGCATCCACAAACGCTGTGGCTTTTTTAGTAGCTTTTTTTTTACTCCGTAGAGCTATGTAAAGTGCTACTGCAATCCCCGAAAGCGCAACCTCGTTCGACATGGCTCAGGTTCAAACTAGATGCGTACACGATTTGCAGAGCGACAATGTCGCGGGGCAAAGAATCTGAGACATGAATCCGAGCGTCTGCAACAAAGAGTCCGAACAATGAATCCCAGTGGGTACTAGGCTTTAAGCTATGACGGGCATGATAACAGAAAAACCGCATCAAATCCATTTCAGACCATTCTAAGACCGAATCAGTGAAAGAACGGTGTATGTGTGTGACAAATTTTGTCGACGTTGCCCAGGCTACAATTCTCAACCGATTTTCGTTTTTCTTTCTGTGTTCGATCCCAATTTAAGTCTAGTTGTGCAAGAAAAGAGGGCAGGAAGCCCTAATAAATCATAGGTACCACTACCGCACTGAATGAGTTCTACACAGTAATATCTATCAATGACATCCAAAAAAAACTATACCTACTTTTTCGAAAGATTTCAAGATCTCGATTGTTTCAGCCCTTCATTCTACCCTTAAGTTGTTAGTTGATCGAAATTGATGCCGAGGTTCTGCGACCAACTAGACCCCTTATATAATATCAACCCAAGTTGGAGAAACTTTGGTACAGTACTTAGGTAGTTTCGGAAAAAAGCTAAGGTAGACCGACGAAATTTTTTACATTCGATTTATGAATTCTAATCTTCACGAAACGTGAAGCAACAAATTTTGAGGGGCTGTTTTAACTTTATTTTTTCGGTCGATTACAAAGATTCGTCCCTTGACCCCGCTGGGGGAGACCCCCCCCAGATGTTATTACTTAGAGCCCGTGGCTAAAAGTCAAGAAACATGGAACATGCCTAGCAGAAGTGACCAAGTAACAAAATTGTTTATGGTTGCCAAGGCCAATCGTATGTTCGGTTCCATCAAATTAAAGTACTCTATGATCTATTTCGCAGACAGAAAGTTACATTATCTGCTGTACAAGCAGATACCATGTTACATTTGTTACATGGATATGTCTTCGATTGGGGATTTCATAACGGTCGTCCTCGAGAGTTGTAAACAAATTCTTTAACTTTGGACTGTAGGCGACGGAATGTAGGATAAAGAATTTATTTTATCATTCTTGGAGGCACAAAAAGCATACTATAAATCAAAGTTATTTGTCCAATACAGACGCAATGAGTTGTTGTTAACAGTCGACTGTTGTCAGGGGATGAAAATGTTTCCTATGGAGTGGAGTAAATGATGCTATTGCTTTTCGTTAAGAATATTGTAACCGGCTTATTAAAATTGTTTATAGTCCAATCAATTAGTTTAGGAATGTAGCCAGGTATGTAAGGAGGGGGAAATTGGTAGCTTGAGGAGTGAACGTTTACCACATAAATCAAGCGCTTTCCAACGAGTGGCGAACGATTTTTGTGCGATGAAAACTGCGGAATTTCCATTCCCCTAGCAACGGCTGGGTTGTACGTGAAAAACACTGAAATTGTGACATCAATTTTGCATGACGGAAATTTTTGGTTGACCCCCCAGAGCAAAGACATAGGTATCCATGTCAAAACCAAATTTTTCAGGAGCTTCATACGACAAATAGAATCTAAATTAGAAGGAAGTACCTAGGTAGGTAATTTTCTGTTATGGCGCGCGTCTACAATGAAATGAGAGATAAATCGAGAGCTTTCCAACGAATTGAGAACGACTTTTGTCCCATAAACACTAATGAAATTTTATTTCACCAGTAACGGCTTGGTTGTACATGAAAATCATAAGAAAAAATGTTGTGACACATCTCCGTCTCCCAACCGCGTCTCCCAAAAAATGTGACACTTTTCGCCAGTTAGCTCAAGGCTAAAGCATGTTCCATGCTAATAATAATCCTAAAGTTGTTGGACATGCATTTGACCATCAACCATTCTTTCTAACATACGAATAGCTCAAACTTAAAGAAAAATTGATATAAAAGTAATACGAAAACGACGAAATTCATCGTTCATTACATCAATTAATTATTATTTAATTTTTTTTATTTTTTTAAATTTATTTATAAGAAGCTATTTTTTTGGCTGGCTCGGTAAATTTTCGTCAATTAGATTACTAAGTTTGAGTTGGACTAAAAATTTATCCGCTAGTGCTTTAAAATCAAGGTTCTGGAGACAATGTTGGATCTTCTTCATTTACTGCTCTTCACTATTCATGTCTTGATAATTTGTAATCCATAATTCATCATGTTGTGTCCATATGCATAGGATGATGTGATATATCAAACCACGCCAAATACAGTTGATAGTACATTTCATTATTCATCATTTAATTTTAAGGAAAACAAATTACAATTCTTAATTGAAATTACTATTTACATAATGCCACACCTAAAATTTCAGTACGTTGTAAAAAAAGTTCATACAATTCTATTTGGGTTGATTAGGTTCGGATTCTCATATTATTATAAAACAAGGTAATAAATCACTAACACTAATTAATTTAATTACAAGATAAGTATGGGAACTAATTTGTAGTGTACAAAAATGTTTGACTCTTTACAAAATATTGGATTAGGACTTTGAAGGCGGCATACTGAATTGAACGAGGATCACCAAGTATGTTGTGGCGGCAGCTATGATCTGGAAGCCAAGAACAACAATAACTTGTTAATAAATTAACTTGGTCATACCAAAGAACTACTTTTTTCATCAAAATGATTCTTTATTTCCACTTCATATCATCATAAGTGTGAAAAATTATAAAACGTTATGGTTTGGATAGGTAGGTATTTGAAACGTGGTTCTGAGAAAAAGATTACACTCTGTGCAGATTATGAATACCGAAAACGAACCTTCTGTTAAAAACCTATCTATATTATATAAAAATGTTAAGATGATTTTTTGTGTACGTCTCAAAACTTTTTTCATCGATTGAGCTCTAATTTTGACACGATATACAGACCGCTCCGATATGTAAGCACCTTCTCCTGCCTTTCTATCTCACCTCATGTAAGGGGTGGGGATTTGCCCCCGTTGCCTTCTTGAATATAAAGGCAGGAAATACCATCAATAAACACACATTCATCAGAGCTTGACTTGATCATTTCTCCCGATAAACCATTTTATTCAAATATATGGTATTTGAACTTCGGCTGCAGTTAATTCGATGGTGCCTCAATGTTGTCAATTGAGTTTTTTTTTTCGTTATTTCTGATAACTACCTATATATTTTCTTCTTTATAATGGCTTTTCTTATGGTTTTGAATTCATTAATTTTGAAATTATTGAAATATGACGTTTTTCACGGTGGTCCTCGATCGGATTTGACCTCAAAGTGCTTGCCCTTCAAATTTTCTTTCGAAATATGATTTGGGAATATGTTAGGATTGTAATTCAGCAAAAACTGAAATCAAGCATTGAGCATTTTTTTTAAATTCAGTTTTTAACTTTTTAATTGATACTTTAATCATGAAAACACGCTATAATTGCCAAAATTCAGAAGAAAATTTTATTTATGTGTCATTACACAATAGAATCTTCATCTAGTTCCATAGTTCTGACCTATTTTGTGATCAAATATAATTAGAAAAACAAAAATAACAACATTTTATTGAACAAAATAATGATTATATTTGCATGAAGCTCTTAATAAATGCCTGTGAGTATGCGTGTAGTATGTGCGTGTGTGTCTATGTGTACACTTGTGTGTGAGTTTATAATGATTCATTATATAAATTTTAACATAAAATATATATCTAAATTGAATAGAAGATAAAAATGATAGCATTTCAACAGTTTACATATGAAGAATTATATTCGCATACAGCTCTTAATAAACGTTGTCCATATTCAGGATTGATTCGTGATACTTTATATTTGGCCCACGTCGCAGAAAAATCATGATGCACGGCCTCCATAGCCTGTTCACTGTAAAAGCCGAGGCCATTTCCGTGTTTGGTACAAAATTCTTCCACATGAAAAAAAACTGTGTGAACTTTTGGAGTGTCTGGAATATCCAAAGATAAATATGATGCTTTGAATTCATTGATCCAGCCTGACTGAGAAAGATGCTTTGACCACTTCATTGAACTTCTGGAAAGCATCAACGTAATCTAAACAACCAATGCTACAGTTTGAACAACACAATAAATCAAGTTTCTGTAGCAAAATGTGGCAACTATTTCTTTTTAACGAAGGGCTCCCATGGGTAACACCTTGTCCTCTCATATGTCCAAAGAATTTGAAGCCGAAGCTCTCCTTTGGGCAGAGCGCTGTAGTGTTCAGCGTGAAATGACCCATGGGAGCCAATCGTTGAAAAGGAAATAAAAACTAATAAAAACTTGATTTGTTGCATTCTTCAAACTGTAGCATAGGTTGTTTAAAATACAATGATGCTTTTCAGAAGTTCAATGAAGTTGTCAAAGCATCTTTTTCAGTAAGGCTGGATCCAAAATTAATTGAATACGTCAATGAATTCAAAGCAACATATTTATCTTTGGATATTCCAGTCACTCCAAAAGTTCACACGGTTTTCTTTCATGTGGAAGAATTTTGTACCAAACAAGGAAATGGCCTCGGCTTTTACAGTGAACAGGCTATGGAGGCCGTGCATCATGATTTTTCTGCGACGTGGGCCAAATATAAAGTATTGCGAATCAATCCTGAATATGGACAACGTTTATTAAGAGCTGTATGCGAATATAATTCTTCATATGTAAACTGTTGAAATGCTATCATTTTTATTTTCTATTCAATTTAGATACATATTTTATGTTAAAATTTATATAATGAATCATTATAAACTCACACACAAGCGAACACATAGACACGCACGCAAATACGACACGCATACTCAAAGGCATTTATTAAGAGCTTCATGCAAATATAATCATTATTTTGTTCAATAAAATGTTGTAATTTTTGTTTTTCTAATTATATTTTATCACAAAATAGATCAGAACTATGAAACTAGATGAAGATTCTATTGTATAATGACACATAAATGATAAATAATATTTTTTTCTGAATTTTGGCAATTAAAGTATCAATTAAAAAGTTGAAAACTGAATTAAAAAAAACGGCTCAATGCTTGATTTCAGTTTTTGCTGAATTATAATCCTAACATATTTCCGAATCATATTTCGAAAGAAAATTTGAAGGGCAAGCACTTTGAGGTCAAATCCGACCAAGGACCACCGTGTTTTGTATTTCAAGCTATCCTTTACCATATTTTATTGTTATGGGGATACGTACGTGCTTTTTTTGTTTGTGCACAAAGACACAGAAGTATTTCAAAGAAAAATGGCGGCTTACAGTTACATATGATTTATGTATTATAATAATGACTCGGGCAATAAATTTATGTTTACGTCGATAGGTTTCTATCTGAAAATTGAGAAAATAGTGGAGAAAGATTCATGTAGGAAATATGAAGAAAAAAAGAGGGGGGGTTCATTATCTTTCATTTTCTCTTGCCTAATTGATATTGCAAAGTACGTAGGTATTAACTAAAAGGTATTACTGCGTGATAAATCATGTGGGAGGCCCTGATCTGAAGCATCATTAAAACAAGGAAGTACAAAAGAAGGAAGCTTATTTAACTTCAAAGCATCCATCGCATCATATTTTAAGAATTTTGCTCACTGATTGATTTTTTAATGTACGTAATAATACAAGGCATGACTGTGATAAATCATGTGGGAGACCCTAATCTGAAGGATCATTAAAACAGGAAGTTCATAAGAAAGAAGCTTATTTAACTCAAAAGCATTCATCGTATCATGTATAAGAAATTTGCTCACTGATAGATTTTGTAATGTACGTAATGGTACAAGGGATTACTGTGATAAATCGTGTGGGAGGCCCTGATCTGAAGCATCATTAAAACAGGAAGTTCAAAAGAAACAAGCTTATTTAACTTCGAAGCATTCATCGTATCATGTGTAAGAAATTTGCTCACTGATTGATTTTGTAATGCACGTAATAATACAAAGCATTACTGTGATAAATCATGTGGGAGGCCTTGATCTGAAGCATTATTAAAACAAGGAAGTATAAAAGAAAGAAGCCAATTCAACTTTAAAGTATTTTCGTATAATATTTTAAGAAATTTGCTCACTGATTGATTTTTTAATGTACGTAATAATACAAGGCATTACTGTGATGAATCATGTGGAAGGCCCAAATCTGAAGCATCATTAAAACAATGAAGTGCAAACGAAAAAAGCTTATTTAACTTCAAAGCATTCATCGTATCATATATAAGAAATTTGCTCACTGATTGATTTTGTAATGAACGTAATAATACAAGGCATCACTGTGATAAATCATGTGGGAGGCCCTGATCTGAAGCATCATTAAAACGAGGAAGTACAAAAAAAAGAAACTAATTTAACTTCAAAGCATTAATCGTATCATATTTTAAGAAATTTGCTCACAGATGTAACGAGAGGATAACCGAGTGTGAAAAATCCGCAGGCCGTGAAATTGACTGTCTGCTTCATTGTCACGTACAGCTGGAGTTTTTCCTGCAACAATATTCACGGATCACTTGATTCAAATTAATTTTTACACTGCAGCCAATCGTATATTTTCTCTATTTCATTATTTGTAGAAGGGTAATTTACATGCTGTTAACTTTAACAATATCTCTGCATACTCTTTGTCAAAAACTGCACGAACGTAGGTATAAAATAATTGGTTTGTTTTACTGAAATAGTTACTCATTATTTCGGCTATGGAACTGATTAATTCTTGATTTTGCATCAACTGCGAGGGATGCTTATCCTTCCCAGTTGAGAAATGTAAATTCCACAAACGTCCCACCTTTTGAGGATGTAAAAGTCGCCTAGTTTAAAAAAAAACTGTGAAAACGAACTGTATTTTCAATAGAATGGTTCTGAAGAGCAACCTGTCAACATGCAAGACTTAGTACCTACCAGTCAATTTAAAGTATGAGGATACGAAACGCTTCGCACGAATCTGTGGTATGGCCAAATCGGAACTTTGCGAAGCCTCATGAGCGGGGGGGTACTGATGGTACGTTTGTTCCGGGCGCCGAGGCATGGGAGGGAGATGTTAGACGGGAAAAAAAAAATTATTTCGAATTTTTGAGAAGACGATTAAAACCCATTAAAAACCCAAAAGTGTCAAGAAATATACATTGTAAAAATAAAAAACGTCTGCCAAGTTGGGTGTGGAACATAGCTTCCTCGTTAACCTATCATCTTCTACCAACTAACATCCAAATTTATGCGAACTCTAACGACTGAAGAGTGAAAAGATGGAACATGACCGAATTTACGTTTGCGCATGCGCAGAATGAAGTATTGATTTGGCATGATTAGACGATTAGTGTAAGTAAACCCCTTCAGCCCTCAGTACTTAGCTTTCAAGAAGTTAGCTTTCATTTTTTAAGAAGGCATTAAAGAATTTGGCGCAATGAAAAAATGAAACAATTGATAGTGGCCCTAACTTCTTTATACCTGTAGTGGATTTGTTGTTTGAATTTGCTTTGTATTCTGTGTACAAAGATATGGGGTCACCGTTTGTAGTGGATACATGATCCGGTTATGCGGGTCTGTCCTACAGGGCGAATTTAAATGTGTTAAATTCTGAGTAGATATCCCGAGAGGGAAGTTTGGACACGATAACATGTCCTGATAAGGACAGTGTAAGTTTGGTTCTGTGGGAACCAAATACGGGGCGTGATCATCCGGGTGTTGTCCCCGGATGGTGGAGGTCCTGTAATCCTGTAGGCGACTGTTGAAAGGACTCTTAGTCCTGATAAGGACTATTTGAATGTGCAGACCAGGGTGTTAGGAGTTGAACACGGGGTCGCACAGGTCGCAGCTCCTGTTTTGTAGCTCTGAGTGCTGGATCTGCGGTGTCCCATCGTTTTTGATTGTTAAAGACATTTCTGGTGTCTTTTTGGGTGGTAAATTCACCACAATACCATTAATTGACAATGTTACTATTAAATTTGTTAGTATTAAATGAAGACATGAGAATCACTAACTCTTAAAATATCATCATTTTATAATAATATTAAAGAAATCCGCAGAGCTACTTTATATAATTAGTCAAAAATATTTTTGAGTAGGCTACAGTTTTAACTGGATGAAAATTGTTCTATACACTTTTTTAGAATATTTGCTTAATTTTACGATTAGGTATGTATTAAATTTATCTATTCAATTAATTACAGGCATTTTAAAATAATTTGAGCATATTTTTTCATCCCTCTCTTAATAAGTAAGTTCATTATTCGTATATGATTTTAGGACAGCCTTATTATATAATTAAATTATTATACAGCAAAGGAAGTATAAAGAGGCTTCGTTGTGGGATGAAGAACAGTGACATGAATCCACGGGTCCTGGTGTATACTACAGGAAGAAAGGCGAAGTATTCGGAGGGGGCCCCAAAATTTCTGTACACGGCCTTGCTTGGAAGGACGATATTTCAAAATATTAGAGGAATGCATGAATAGTCGACAGTTGATAGTAGAATTTTGAGAAACTCCTCGTTACCTCGTTAGCGGTATTACCGTCCGAACCGGGGCCCTCTAATCTTGGTCTCCAGATAGGGAAGATTACGTTCGCGGTATTAAACATCGCTCAATGCTGTGACTCAACTGTAGTTTACTTCTAAAAATACTTATCTGTTTAGGTCCAGAGTTATGGGATCCAACATAAGTGCTCCAAAAGTTAGTAGAATCTTCTCCCTGTCCCAGAGGTCACTAAATTCATTCTTTTCGTCTGGGAGTTGTAGAATTGTTCTACTCGACTAGTATGTCCTTATAATGAATTAAATTATTGGTCTGTTCATTGTTGACGAGACCCTCTCGAACGATCAAGTTTGTCCCCCGCCCCGGCAACTTCTTGGAACCGTTCCCTACAAGATGAACTGTGAGTTCTTCAATTCCGTTCAACGCGGAGCAGCTCATGAGTCACAAATGAAAAGTCACATTTACTTTTCTAAACTGTTATGTGATCGTGTTATGAGACCACGAAACTATACACTTCATTCTGATCTACATATCCAACTAATCTGCATTTTTACTAAGGGATTGACTACTTGATGTTATGTATTTTTGAGATGCGAGCTTGCGAGCATCCAGACCACCAAACTATACACTTCATTCTGACCTACATGTCCACTCCATTAGACAGGTTGAATGGTTACAAGTAGTTGCCGGGGTGGTGGACAAACTTGATCGTTCTAGAGAGTCTCGTTAATTGTTGTTTTAAACTGAAACTACACGGTCGATCATGTTTTGCTTCCAAGCCAACCAATTGGTATCGTAAGCATGGTTTTTTCTTCTCCCAAATCAAAATTTCTACGCACTTTAGCGAATTTTCGTACAAAATGAAGCTGTTGCAATAACTGAAAAAACGCTGCAAATTATTTCACAAAGGCTTATTATTTTAATATGGAATCATGTTTTAGCGATGGGTCCCCCGCCGAAAAGTGAGACTATAAAGTGAGATGAAAGTAGCGCCAATAATTGTGATGATTTCCGCTTACAACCGAGTCGTTGCTAAAGATATGATACTTCGTCGTTTTTCATCCCACAAAATTCGTTGACCATTAGTTCGAAAGCTCTCGATTTATCCAACCATACTATATTAACTACTGCGAAGTACGTGGCCAACAAGCTGAGTTATGAGCATGGTTACATGAATAATTGTTTACACACAGGTGATCATTCTCAATTATTGATATTGTGAACATGATTGCAACCGCTTGTTAATTTCTGATGATTTCATTGAGCTGGTGTTTCGATTATGTGATTCATAGCAGGTGATCCGAATATTGCGAGAACGGTTTGATTTGTGAAGCGGTGGTTAAATCATTTTAATAGGTAATTTCTATACTTTACACTATAGGAAGCTGTAATTTCGTATGTAGCCTCTTTAGCCTCTTTCTATAATAAAGTGAATGTTTACTCGCGAGTTTCTATTAGGAGATCATCATCTCACAAGAGCTCAATCGTCGTGATCATTTCTATAATAAAGTGAATGTTTACTAGTGAGTTTCTATTAGGAGATCATTATCTCACAAGAGCTCAATCGTCGTGATCATTTCTATAATAAAGTGAGAGCGAGGAGCTAAAACATGATTCCATGTTTTTTACATTTTAGCAGTCTGGCTCAAAGTAATAACATCCGGGGGGGTCCCGGGGGGGCGAAGCGAGGCCCGAAGGGCCGAGTTTTCAATTGGGTTTGATCGTAGTTTTAGTTGGCATGCGTACGTCATAAGGCCCGTCCAGACTCCTCGGCGTGTCCTATTTCTAGTTGCCACAACCTATACTTCTATAATTATATACGCATGTTTATATTTCTTGATTTGAGCTCCTATCTATTCAAATAGTTATTGCCGTAATAATATCATTATCTAAGTACGTACGAAAAGTCGAGAGGATATGTTATTAAATATGCGCAGGAAAAGCATTGTTATTAACACACAAATATGACCTAGAAAAAAACATATGTTCATGCCTCGAAGGACCTCATGGTGCCGCGGTGTATTATATGGGTATAACACGTAAAAGTAATAAATATCCATTCTCCAGCCACCACAAGGTGCCGCGGCGCCTCCTCTCACTCCACCCCCCGCTCACCCCCCCTCACCACCCACCGTGACCCCCTGCCAAGCGTGCCAGGCGTGCGTCTAACACGTCTAAACTCAAAGCCTTGAAAAATACACTTTTTCGCCCGTTTTAGGCCCATAGCATCTATGCGAGAAAGCGATCGGGATGGTTAAACGTTAGGACCAACTAGACCCCAAATGGAGTCTATGTGCGAAAGAACGGGTTTTTTAAGTTAATTCTTAGGCCTTTTATGGCCCGGACGGCGAACGGCGGACCTTGGACGGACATTTCAAATTTGGATTCTACGCACCTTGAAACGTAAAGTGACAAGGTTTGAGGGGGGGGTATAAAAATTTTTTGCTACACGATCACATAGGCTTATTATTGGAAATAATAAACCAAAATTTAAAATCAAATTTTAAAAAAATCTTAATTGAAATTTAACTTAGTTGAAAATTTGTGGCATTCTGAAACGATTACAAGATTTTAAGAATTTCCGTATATCTTCATATATTTCCATATATATGAAAGAGATCAATTTATTTGAGCATTCCCTAGAAATTTCAACATCATCCTATAACTAACAGCTATTGCGCATGCGCGAAAGTGCTTTCCTTTAAACGAGCCTAATTTTAACAGTTTTCATCCGATTTTCATCAAATAGGGTGCCAGTATGCTTTTATGATGTAAATCTAGTAATTTACAAGTCGACTATTTTCGAAAACTCAAAGATATGATTGATCATATTCGAAAAGCTGATGTGTTAGGTACACGAAAATAAAAAAACGTTTTTTCTAGCCTAGGTACACTTTCACTTAGTAGGCAGGTAGGCAGGTAGGTAAGTGCAGGCAAACTCCACTTCGTCTTTTGACCTACATTTCACTTCTTTTGGAGAGAGGGCCAGCGGGAAATTGACATGCTGCCGAGTAGTAACCAATTAACATGACAAATGAACGGACGTGTCCCGAAAGAGTATATTCAATTCCTAAAAAGAGCGAACATCACTGCATACAAACGTATGTAAATTTGTAAAAAGACAAACTGGGATGAACTAGGGGATATGAAATGAGAAATGAACTCAAAACGAATCGCCGAAAACTCATTATTTTTCAACAATGAACTAAAACCATTACTTCCATGGCTTTGTAATGACCACGAAAACGTTTGTAACCCCTCTCTTACTTTGCAATGTTCACGTTTCAAACTACGGTTACTTCCAAAACCAAATGGCAAAATTAAAAGATTTACACTTGAAGATAGTGGATCAAGAAATTTGTTCGTCTGAAGCTTTTTCCTCCATACTTCTAGGTAAACCAAACATTACGAAATTTCCATTAAAAATCCCACATTTGATGACGATGGCCCTGACATCCCTCCCGGCATTTTTCAAAAAAATTTAATGGAATTCAAGAATTGACATTTTCAAAATTCAGTTAATTCAGTTCAAAATTCACCCAACTAATACCCCCTTACTAAATTAGGGTCCAGCAGGAAGCTTGGGCGATATTCGACCCGGTCCAGTCAAGTGAAAGTGGTGGTTGGCTTTTCGACGATTTGGTCCCTCTACAATGGGGGAAGAGATAAATCGAGTCGGTTCCCGTCGAAACATATAATATTATAATATACTATTAATAATATAATATTATATGATATTACTATATTCTACTACTACTGTATTTACTACTATAAAAAATTCCCGCCTGTATTAATAGGTATAGTTATTGCTTTATTATTTAATCGACCAAGACGCACACAAATCAATTAACCCTTCTAAATTGGTTGTCTTGCGTTTCAAAATACGTTGAATCCCGCCTTTTTCCCACACTAAGTTTATCAAACGTCCTTCTATCATCCCATTTGGGACCTAGTTTGTCATGAACCCTTGGCATCACTTTCGATCAATCCCAAAGGGATGAAGAAATAGGTATTTAGACATTCCCTTATAAACTAGGATGACTGACCTATTGATATAATTTAAAAGGAATATTATTTTTAAGAGAGTTTATAAAAGCTTTTGTTGCGTTTTTTTGTAACGTTGGGATCCTTGCCTCATGATTTTTTATCTTATTTTTTGTTCTGAAAAATTACATACAATTTTCCATTAAAATAAAATTGTGACTTGAAATAATTAATAGTTAATACTGTGAGCACAAATTAAAATGTAACTTACATTCTTGCAAAGCTCCTTGTTTTCTCTCATCAATCTGAACAGCTCCGTGTTGAATTTTTCTGCCTGAAACACCGATAAAATATACGCTTTAATGCAAAATCAGTGAGGATAAAATTGGAATCAGAATTAGCTGGAATTTTTTCCCCTTCACTAGGAATCAGCCTGCAGCCATGAATCTTTTATTTTTACATGTACCTATATAAAAAATTAAAATAAAAAATAATTCATAACAAAAAATAAAAATAACTTATTAAAATTTTTAAAAACAAAATAAATGTCGAAATAAATCTCTTATCTTTTAATAAATTTAAAAATAGCTATATTTACTGAAAATGTGTTTGAACTGATCATCAGTTGAAAATGTGGTGGATTGTCCAAGTTACCACTGATTTCATTTAACATAATTTTTCTGGCGCCAGCGGGTTTACAATAGATGACAAACAAATTTATCCTTTTCAGCAATAAAGTTACAACAATGGGACGAGTTATTAACCCAAATTTAAGCGAATTTCCGTAGAAAGTTTAGAAATCAAAATTAATAAAAATTCTTCATTGAAATCCGTTTTGAAGCATCTGAAACGTATCCTAAATTTTAACACTTTTTCACATGTATATACAGGATGCGGGGGTGGGGGGTACTTAAGATTGCTAACCTCCTAGGGATCGATTCTACTACTAATTTCTCACGAAAAGTCTCTCCATGCAATTTTTTTAAACCCTTGGTTTTGGAGTTTTTTTAATTTTCAAGATTTTTTCGTGTTTTCGACCTTACATCACTAATATGACCATACCTACAACACAATGTAAACTTGAAAATGGATATATCATTGGAAAGAGCGTTAAATTTCCCATCACCCTAAGGTATTTGGATTCTTTTTACAGTAGGTCACGTAGGCGAAAAAATGGACTAAACACGAGATTTTCTCACTTTTTAAAAATTACTGTTTTTTCAAGGTGCGTTAAGTATTGCAAGAAAATAATTTTACACTTTAACTTACAAATATTTAGTTCACTTGCTATGCTCAATTTTATGTGTTTTTAAGGGTAAAAATAGTTGGTTAAAGTGTAAAACTCTGTTATAACAGAGTTAAGGAAATCTGCAAGTTTTATCATTCGATTCAGCGTGAAAAAAATACGTAGAACCCTACTTCAAACTCAAATGTTTTTAGAGTGTAATTTTTCACAAAACCCTTGATTTCATAGAAAAAAAAAACCATGTTTTTCAACATATAAACATACTTTTCTCCTCTAATTAGCAAAGTAAAATGAAAATTGATTAAACCTTAGGAAAGCTGAGATTTTTGGCAAGTTTTTTGTACAACGCTTACGGTTTTTTACTATTTTCTTGCAATACTTAACGCACTTTGAAAAAACAGTAATTTTTAAAAAGTGGAAAAATCTCGTGTTTAGTCCATTTTTTGCGTACTGTAAAGAGAATCCAAATACCTTTCCTTAGGATAGAGATAACAATTCCGTTCTTGCGCCAAAAAATCAAGCTTTCCAAAGTTCGTTGGCCCGCACTTTTTAAGCACATAAAATTGGTCAAATATCAAAAAATGTGCTAAAAAAAAAAAAAAAAAAAAAAAAAATCACTAAAAATTGCTAAAAACCGTTAAAATTGTATTTTTTTTTTGCAGAATATTGCTCAAATAAAGTTTATTAACTATGAAATAGAACAATAAAAAATGTATGTACAAAATAACGCTGAAAAAATGTACTAGAATTTCATTAAAATTTGCTAAAAAATTGATAAAAATTCCAAAAAAGGTAAAAATTTAAAACCTCTTTTTGAATAGGAGATTATTATTTTAAATACGTTTTTGCGATAAAATTAATAGTTAACGATTTCCTTGCTCTCAAATGCTCATATTTCAACACAATCTAACATTATACAATAAGAGAATTGCCGAAAATTCGCTCATAAGATCATGCTGCATGACTAGAACTTTTTTACGTAGATATGATCCACATATACCATGACTAGAAAGATGTCTCACTATCATTCCGTTCTTTTGGCTGCTAAAATCCAACTGGGCATACCATGGCCTCGTGGAAACGTCAGAATTCTTTTCGTGGAAACAAATTCCAACCTTGGCGTCATTATACGATTCTCTCCATTTGTAGCTGTCTATATTCCGAAGTGTATGCAAGGTGTGCCCCCCTCCCCCCTCCTGACTTTTTTCAAAAATTTTTGAGATATCGAAGTGAAATTTGGAGAGCGTTTTCGGGGTGCCTGATACTAATTTTCAACCAAATAAAAATCAGAAAAATAAACATCTGGCAAGTTGGGTGTGGCACATAGCTTCCTCGTATCCGTAGAATAAATGTAGAGATCATTTAAATATTTTAAATTATTACATGATTCCAAGGCTGGTTCCTATGGTTGAAATGGTTAATTAAGACGGAGTATGATTTCATTGAGGGAAATGGTTACCTAATTAAGATCAAGTACGTTTTCAAACGAATATGGCATGAGAAAATGATTTGATGGAATTTACTTTTGCGCATGCACTGAGTGAAATACCTATTTATTTGGAAACAATGAAGTTGATAGGGGACCACCTACACTCTAATCTGCAAAATACCTGAGAATTTCATCAAAATTGGACAAAATCTGTGGTAACTAAGCTTGTAACAAGGATTTTACATTTGCGCATGCCAAGAGGCTATACTTTGGTACGATCGAGTTGAAATTGGGATGGCAAATCGGGGAGACGAATCGTCCTCTCCCAACTATCCACCAAATTCGAGCGAGATCGGACGACGAGGGCATGAGAAAATGATGCGTGATGGAATTTACTTGTGTGCATGCGCCGAGTGAAGTATTTATTGGGATCTATGCAACTGATAGGGGACCATCCACAAACCAATTCCCTGAAAATTTCATCAAAATCGGATGAAAACTGTGGAAATTAAGCTTGTTTCAAGGAACTTGTTTCATTGGAATACCTATATGTATATGTTAAATGTTTAACGTGAATTATCATTCGTTTAAACCGTTTCTATAAATTGATATTGCCTTAAATATTGAGTTTTGGGGGGCAAAGACGGTAAGTAGTTCGAATATACATAAAAGCAATGAAAATCTATACATCTTGATGCAATACAAACAGCGAACAACCATCACTAGATTAATTTTTTCATTTTATTAAAATTGAAGTGGGAATTTTCCAATTTTGTTATGGAAAATTTGGTCGAAAGAGTAAAGCCGAAATTGTGAGGTGCTGCCTAGAGCATGAGCTGAGATGATATTCCAGAAACCATGAAAACCAATTTAATGAATTCCGGAATGATCCATACACCAACTTAGTCAGGTTGTGTTGTCAAATTATCAGGATAAGGGTAAAAAAACTAATAAAATTTCAATTTTTAAATTTTAGCCTTTAGTTTTTTGAGTCCTATTCATGTGCCAACCCTTGTCATCCTCAACTTTTTGTTTTTGGTATCTATAGAAATGTTTCCATGATAGTTGTTCACGTGGTTTTGTTTGAGCAGGCTGGATGTTGTTGTTATATTGTTGTATATTGTTATTTTTAGTTATGACATTTAACTCATCATCCATGAACTTGTCCTATATTTTGACACCATAGAAGATCCTTGAGTAAGTTGCCTACCTATGGACTTAATTAAGTAGTAATGGTTGTTGTTATTATTTTATTTTATGTTGGCCTGATATATATTTTTCTTTGAGTTCATTCTGTGCTATTGTTATAATTTATTATTGTTTCTGTGCTGTGGCTGAAAGTTTCTATTCTGATTGTTATAGGCCCTGATGATGGTTTTATATAAACCGAAAGCTCGGCGATTAGGACTTTTATTCGTTTTTTGACCCTTGTCCTGATAATTTGACAACATAGGTACATATTGTGGGTCGATCGTTTCTTTCTCTACTTAGTCAGGTTGTGTTGTACATTCTACTCGTTCATTGTACTCGTATGATACGATTTGGTACAGAAATTGCATCTCTTGGCACTTTTAGGACGTCATCGACGAAGGCCGGAGTTAAACGTCACACCGAGGTCAAAAATAAGTAGCGCGCAGGATCCAAGAGCGGATAAACTTCGTAACCAGATTCTCAGAGGGTGGAAGGTGTAAACAATAGGATCATTGACTGTGGACGATTAATGCTTGGTAACTTGGCGGGCGAGCGATTTGGCACGGTCGCTGACAGACTCAAGATCAAGGGTCCTCACGATTGCTACTTCATTAACCGTGACAGTTTTTTATCAGTAAGTGGCGAAGCTAATTCTAATTGAGGCCTATATCACGTTTTGGATGACCCACTACATAATGCAGAGCACCAAAACTGATATGGTAATATTTGATTAGATTTATTTTCATTTATATAAAAGTTTAATCACTCCTCCACCAGGGAACGAAAGGGTACTGCTCGACAATGAATAATCTGTTTTCCAGCAGAAACTCCAAAATCCTGGACCATGCATCTCAGCAATAAATGCAACAGATCGGTATTCAAGTTGAACTTTAGCTACAGGGATGTGAATTAGTTTGATTTTCTCACATTCAAATCATTTGATAATCAATCGACTTATTCCTTTGAAGAAATTAACTGCCCGTCAAATAAGATAAGAACCAGTTACCTGGATGTGTTATTTTGATTGAGGTAATATACACATTTTAGAGAAGTAACACTTGAATAACTCAGTTGGAGGAAATCAAACCTACCAAACACCTTCGACACACAACTCCAATTCGTCTTTTACGTTTTTAAAGAAATTTTCAAGTTCAGTTCAATCTCAAGATATTTACTTATAAATGGCCTGGACTTCTACTCGGTGTAGTTTCTATTGTAGGGAGCACAAAATCATTTTATACAGGGGTCTTCCCAGATAGAAGTAAAAGATTAAGGGTGAGAAGCTTAATATTCTTCGGGGCTTTATTCCTGTGCTGCGCAGAAATACCATCAGGCCCAGCTGAAGTGGCGTTTTTGACCTAGCACTTACGTGCCTCATCATGGAGCAATGGCGTGCTCATAATGCTGTGTAAGGAATCCCTGGGGGTACCACTCACGAGAGTTTTGGCTAGGAGGACTCAAGAAGAGGTCCCGAAATTTCAAAATTCATGAAGCGGGGGCAAAACTTGTTAACTCCCAACATCCTCCAGTACCTCCACAGCTACGCAAGCCAAATTCTTCCCCCGCAACTTCTAGACCCACCGTATTCCAACCTCCTTGCTTGCTTAGCTGCTCTGCGACCTCCACAAGGTACCAAAGTGTGAGAATCCCCTTCGTCATGACCCATCTTAGATGCTTCCTCAACCTGTAGGAATATCCTTTTTGTATGGCCGCCACGTCGTCCTCCAAGCCGTCTGGCCCCCTCAACAGCCTGCCTCGCCAGGTTTTGCAGTTAAGCACTCTCATAACCATAAATATGGCCTACCTGCTCCCCGATCCTCAAAAAGTTGGTCTTCAGTTCTGAAAGAAGTCCTGATGTCGCAGGGAAGGATTGCTGAGCTGAGATGTTGGGCTGCTGCCCCACGTCTGCAGCAGATGCGAGTAAAGGCCCTACAGCTATTTGCTAGGCTTATATCGTGGACAAGTAGCATGTAGTGGGACGTTAGGCAAAGATATTGAATGGTAGAAAGCATGTGGACGCACTTTTTTTTTTTTTTTTTTTTGGACAAACCCCCCTCAAAGGCGGAGGGAGCACACCATTAAATTGAAAAATAAACAAATAAACTAAAAAATATAAAAGTGGGGAGGACGCCCAGGTTTTCTCGACGCCGGCTGTAGGGATGAAGGAAGTTGCAGAAGGAACCACCAGTTCAAGTAAGAACCCCTCAGGACGCGGGTGGTGATACAACGGAGCACTCCCACCGAGATACCCAACTCGAGTAACTCCGTGGCACTTTTCCAGCACCACACCCCGCGCCAGGACACGGTCGCGGCCTTGACCTTGATGTTGGTCGCCATTTCTTTTAGCTCGGAAATCGCTTGCCGCAGGTCATTTCTGCCATGTTTATTTTAGCCAGCCTGGTCAGCTCCATGTCCACGCTGCCACTGACAAACTGGACATCCACACACACGCACGCACACGCACACGCATACACACACCCATACAAACAAATAATGTTGTTCAAAATGGTCTAAAACGTATGTAAGATGCTGGTGGAAATTTTGATTTTTTTTTAATCTCCCGGAAGTGAAAAAAATGCTTCTGCAACCTAGGTAGAATCGTATGCAATAAATTAATAAATAAAATAAAATATTACTGAAAATCAAACAAACCTAAATTCGTAAAATTGGGTGAACACTGCCAAGCATCATATCGTTTCAATTGAGAGAAAAATTTAATTGAATGGGGATAATTCTTACTAAATATGGAAAATTCAGTAACTCTCCTTCATTCTAGCTGCTTCGGTGACAGCAACTAAATACACATTGGAGAATAGTTTCAGAATATTTTACATAAATATATATCTATAAAGTATTAGTATACCTGAATAATATCATGCATATCTAGTACCTACGATACCTTAAGCAACATTGGCCAATTTACTCTTTAGATGTGAAGTAAACCCCGGTTACTACTTGGTTACCCAAGATGGTTTTTCTCACGGAATAATGTTTTACATTCATGCAATCATTCATTTCTGATTTGGAAAAGACGCTCACCTCAGCAGTGGCGTCTTGGCAGGCTCGATTGATGAGTATGATTGACAAGAAACAACAAAGATGAAAAAATACGTAAGCAGAAAGTCTGATATACTGTTTGCTTCCAAGATGAGTGATGATTGTGAAACACGAGTAAACGAAATAATAAGTGAGGAACGCATGCGTCACAAATATTTGGAGGTCAAAGAACTTGTTGCAAGACTTGAGATGCTGTAGTTGGCTTAGATGTTTGTCAACAACCCAATTGATCCTGTATCCTTGGTCCTGAAGAGTTTCAGTATTTCTTGCAATGTCCGCTGATGCTACTTCGATGAAAGTACAAAATATCATTAATATGCAGATTATTTGTACAAATTGAATCATACTGGTGATGTTGAGGATGACGCTTTTTGTGTCGAAGTATATCAACAAAGCATATGGTATTAATACCGTACCCACAACGAGACACGTTAGGTAGTTGTGGTAATAAAGTTTTACCCCTGATAGATTAGTGACTGACAACGTATTCAGGATTTTTGTATGAAGTCTTCTTTTCCTCCAAAGCGCGTAGAAATGGCTGATGATAATGAGAAACCTAAGGACCCTCGTCACAGCTTGGAGAGCAACACGAATAATATCCCACTCTCCGAATTTCGGGAAGACGCCGAACATTTGAATAACCAAAACCATCACGCTGAAAATTCCGGTCCCCAGAAAACACCATATTGTCAATCCTCGATGAAGTTTAAACTGGTAGTCGCAGGGTAGAATCCCAAGTATTTGACACAGTAAAAACAAAGGCCAAAGATCCGAGGTATTTGACATGCCCATCACGGCGTGGACTTCAAGAATGATTACCGTTGGAGTGTTTGACCGGAATGAGATGATATCGTGTTTCAATGTGAATTCAGACCAAAACAGACGTTTAGAGCCGACAAACAGCGCATTACAGTAATTGTTACCTTTTTTTCCAGAAGTCGCGTGCTGGCCCTAGCGATCAAGGACATGATAATAAACCTTTTTGCTCGTACGATGAATCCCATTGCGCACAGAAATATTATGTATTTAAACATCGATAATAGGTAGTCCTAGTAATTCTATCTAAGAACTGTAGTCTCGAAATGACTCTAAAGGACTTATCTTTATTTGTTGAGGAAGGATAATGGTGAAACAATTATAAAAGTCGTTCAACATTTCTCTCCTTTCAGGACCACGACAAAGGAGTTTCTCTGACCACTTGTATTATAGACAGGTTCTAATCTTTTGACATGGATATGTCTTTGCTCTGGGGGGTCAACCAAAAATTTCTGTGACGCAAAATTTGTGTCACAATTTCAGTGTTTTTCACGTACAACCCAGCCGTTGCTAGGGGAATGGAACTTCCGCAGTTTTCATCGCACAGAAATCGTTCGCCACTCGTTGGAAAGCGCTTGATTTATGTGCTAAATGTTCGCATTACAACCTACCAATTTCCCTCTCCTTACTTACCTGGCTACATTCCTAAACTAAGTTGATTGGACTATAAACAATTTTAATAAGCCGGTTACAATATTCTTAACGTCAAGCAATAGCATCATTTACTCCACTCCATAGGAAACATTTTCATCCTCTTGACAACAGTCGATTGTTAACAACAACTCATTGTAGTGGCTTCTCTCCACAGTTTTTAACACAGAATGTGTTTTAGCCATGGACTAACTAGCCGAAAATGGAACGCGGGATGGTAACGAAATGTGTGACGGATGATTTTCACGTACAACCGAGTCGTTGCTAGGGAAATGGTACTTCGTCGTTTTTCATCCCACAAAATTCGTTGACCATTCGTTCGAAAGCTCTCGATTTATCCAACAATATTATGTTAACTACTGCGAAGTGCGTGTCCAACAAACTGAATTATGAGATTGGTTATATAAATAATTGTTTACACACAGGTGATCATTCTCAATAATTGATATTGTGAACATGATTGCAACCGCTTGTTAATTTCTGATGATTTCATTGAGCTTGTGTTTCGATGATTTGATTCATAGCAGGTGATCTGAGTATTACGAAAACGGTTTGATTTGTGAAGCGGAGGTTAAATAATTTGAATAGGTAATTTCTAAACTTTACACTCTAGGAAGCTGTAATTTCGTTTGTAGCCTCTTTAGGACATTTACTTGACGATGCTCAGGGTCCGGATCAGATGTGTGGCTCTTAAAGCTAATTTCTATGCTTTACACTCTAGGAAGCTGTAATTTCGTATGTAGCCTCTTTAGGACATTTACTTGACGATGTCCAGGGTCCGGATCAGATGAGTGGCTTTTAAAGCTAATTTCTATACTTTACACTCTAGGAAGCTGTAATTTCGTATGTAGTCTCTTTAGGACATTTACTTGACGATGCTCAGGGTCCGGATCAGATGTGTGGCTCTTAAAGCTAATTTCTATGCTTTACACTCTAGGAAGCTGTAATTTCGTATGTAGCCTCTTTAGGACATTTACTTGACGATGTCCAGGGTCCGGATCAGATGAGTGGCTTTTAAAGCTAATTTCTATACTTTACACTGTAGGAAGCTGTAATTTCGTATGTAGCCTCTTTAGGACATTTACTTGATAAATCGCTCTTGATTTATCACGAATTTATTTCGTTTTTTTTTTTTTCGTAGTTTCATACTATAACTATATAAATTGATGTTATAAATGAATAGTAAACAATGACGCTTGTTTGGTTGTCACTTGGTTGCGCGACAACGCAAACACATTCTGTGTTTCAATAATTTCGTCCGAAGTATGTAAATAGAGGTAACCGGGGGTCCAGGGGGCTTGCCCCCTGGCGAGGCGCGGAGCGCCTAGTTTTTCTCAACATTTCTATAAGTAAACTGTTGTTTTGTTGGAATTAGTCGGGATGCGGCCCAGGGATTTGTTTAAAGTTAAAGGATTTGTTTACCACTCTCGAAGACAACCGTTATGAAATCCTTAATCAAAGACATATCCATGTAACATGGTATCTGCTTGTAAAGCAAATAGTGGAACTCGTTTTTCCTATGTTCTCACTTCACTTCATTATTATTCACCTCAAAGGCTGATCTTCACGCAGCGATTTTCCCCGTAGTTTGAAAGCCAATGCCAAAATTAGAATTATTTATGTCTTTCTATGGATTGGAAACGACACCACTTTCTCACATGTACCTACACGCACATCGTGACAGACGTACACAAATACTACTATAATACATTAACTACTCGGTTTTGTGAAAATAAATTTTCAGTCTGGGTACGGTGAAAATGTTGGACATTTTTTCCTACATAGATAATCTGTTAATGGGCAAACAGAGGTCATTTTAGAAAACCTTCTTATAACCCTTCGACGCCATAATGGGAAAGTAAAAATCTATTTATCACCATAAAATTCAATGGTATTTGTAACGCAAAAGGCCAATTGCAAGCACGTTGATCATGCAATGTTTGATCAAACATCGTAATTGTTTTCTACGCATTTAGATCGCGTGTTTTTGACGTAAACACTGGCTGAAATCAATCAATGAGGAATTGTCAATCACCGTGCTAGTAAACAACTAAAAGAGGGCGTCAGGAAAATTCTCTGTTTATGCCCTAGAAGTGACGTAAACAATAATAGTCATGTTTACCACCCTAAAATGTTTTTACTATTCTTTTATAATTTGTCTGTTGATATCTACTTAAGCATTCCATAAACACTACCTCGTACAATTTATTATTGATGGTGCAGTTCCTAATTAGTATCATGTGTCTACTAATTGTGATCATGTTTCAGCTTTTTTTTTCAATTTTTTTGGGTAGGTGGTTATCATTTGGAGTAGGTAATTGCTCAACTAGTTACTAATAACCGTCGTTTAATAACAAGGACATTTCTGAAACAGGCAACATAGCTAACTATGCAACATAGAAACACAAGCAGATTTGAACTTATATATATCGTACTATACAATATTTAGAACATAAATATAATGTTTAAGTAGTCGTTGAATCAAAGGACTTTAGTTCTATGTTATGAGGAGAGAGCCTATTGGTTATAATAAATAACCGACAAAGTGCTACCGTTTGGAGAAAAACATTTTGCAAGTATTTAAACTGATTTACTCAAACTCACAAAAAAAAAAAAAAAAAATTAACTGCGGTATACCTACTTATTCAGTTTTTGAGTTTACGATTTCCAGTCCTTGAAGATGAGTTCAGAAAAACCCACAACTCAGGTAGGTACATGCCTCGAATGACGCATACAATTTTAAATAAGTGTAAAAAGTTGCGTGAAGCCTCATACAAAATGTTTCAGTATTTCGTTGGAGAAAAATCTACAGTGGAATTTGAATCCGGTACTTCTTGAAGAGATTTCGTTGAGTATCAAATAATTATCATACCATGGCATATCAGGTGTAACCTGCGGTACCCAGGGCCGATCAAAAATTGAAGCAGAAGAAAAGATCATAACAGTGATGTGTCTACCATGCTGCATAGCCTTTTCCAGGCACATGTAAAAATTCCATGTTAAATATCCATGATAACAGGTACTGACTCGTGAGGGCTGTCAAAAGTTTTTGTATGGTGTTCTCGAGCTCTGCTGTAAAAAGTTGGAGGGTTTTTGAGGTGCCAAGGTAAGAAAAAATATTCACGTTTCTATGGTACTACTATATGGTTAACATCTTATTAAAGAGTTCTGAATGACTTTATAGGATTTAATCAAGAATTATAGCAGATATGCAAGTTTTTAATTTTTGATAATTCTTTGTACCCAGGGCCGATTTTTCGTTGTACCAGGGCTGGCCCTGGGAGAGGTGGCGGCCCTGGGTACAATATCTGAAATAATATTGTATAAATTAAGATTAGGGGTATAAAATTAACCAAAGTCAATTTAAACTTTAAGTAAATCAATATTTTTCAGATGCCACTAAGTTCTGTGGGCATAAAAAAACCGCCCCCCTCACTACAACAATTGCTGCTGTCCTGCTGCGTATGAATTTAGCGGGAACAAGCATAAATAATCGCTCGTTCTACTCTACAGTGACAAAAATTTCAAACAAAAGTGGTGATGGAGAAGTTAACTATGACATTATCGTGACCACTAAAAAGTTTTTTCGGCATCTGAAGAACATCTTCCGGTTTTTTAAGTTCTACCAGATCCAGTTTTTCAAAGAAGGGGGCAAATGAAGTTTTCGGTCGACTTCCAAGGTTTGAACGATGTGATTTACGTTTTTTCGATAGACCAGACCATGCTAACCACTTTCAGGGTTCCATTTAGTTCGTATGTTTGTATTTTCATTTTCATTGTTATATAATGTCGTATTCCCCCGTTTTTTTTTTTTTTTTTGTTTTTTTTTTTTTTTTGCTCCATTCCAAGAGCAGTCTACAATTTATCACCATATTTTGTTTGATTACAACGGTTCATTATTGAATATAATATCTGAACCATAGAAGTTATGAAACTACAACTGGAGAGCATACAATTTTAAATAAGTGTAAAAAGTTGCGTGAAGCCTCATACGAAATGTTTCAGTATTTCGTTGAAGAAAAATCTACAGTTGAATTTGAATCCGGTATTTCTTGAAGCGATTTCGTTGTGTATCAAATAATTATCATACCATGGCATATCAGGTGTATGTTGCAAGTTTTCATTACAGTATACTGAAGAAGTGTTGGGAGAGTAGGTCAGTCAATAATAATAATGGTGGTATAAGAATAATGTATTACAGAGGTCAATGTCGTAAAATTGAGTTGATTGAAATACAAGAGTACCTACCTAGAAGAAAGAGTTGCCTATAAGGAAATACCTTGGTTGAGACATTTTGTGAGAGAACATGTTGAACTATTTCGTTAAGGCTACTGCATTGTTAGGATTTGAACAGCCTCAGTATCAATGGACAATGACACCTGCTGCCACTTGCACAGATACGCATCCCCAAACCTCTCACGACGTTTCCGCATTGCTGGTTAAGCAGCGTTCTCAGTAAAGAAGAAGGAGCGAATGTGCTCCGTTTTCTTCCCCCACCTCCCATCTCAGCAGCAGATCTTCAAAAGCAGAACTGGTCCGAATTAAAGCCTCTTAAAATAATGGCTGTGAAAGGCGTTTGAAAATATCTCATATACGTTCCTATTAGATCCTAACAGAAGGATCCAAGTGCAGCTGAATGATGAAGAGGAAGAAGTGAATAATGGAGGCTAAACTCGGCGTGGATTAGTGATAAAAACACATGGAGCAATCGAGGTGGGAAAATATTGAGGCATCTATTTGTATCATGATTCAACTGAGTAGGAAGTAATGCATGGAACATACTAAATGTTGCTAACTTTTGCAAAGTGCATCCCAAATATACTTTTGCTGTTAAATGCATCTGCTTGTGTGCTCAACCAAAACTTTTGATAAGCCCTTCACTGAAATTAAAAGAATTTCGGTTTCAGATTTTCTGCAAACCAGGCAACGTTGGTTTTAATTTTCTTACCTTTTGTTTCACTCTTTCACAAGCGTTGCAAACGATGTAGATAGATGTGATGCAGCCCATGGAATAAAAAACTGTACATATGCCCCATATGTGTTGTCCATGAAGCCGGATTGACTGGATTGAATCATAAAATGCTACAATGAAATCAAAACCAAGGTAGCATATTTGAACGAGCATCGTGCGTCCGTAAATTGAATGGATTGTCATTGTGAAGTTTAATATCTCTTGATGGATATCCGTAGCTTTTTCTAATTTACAAATTTGCATAAATAGAGTGAATTTGGCAGCTACAAACCGCTTCGTGGCAATTTCCAAAAGTGTGCAGTACTGCATGGATATTACGAATACGCATACAATATCAAATATACCACCAAGTGTGTATAGCACATTAAACAAATGGAATCCTGCGTATGCTAACCGTGTAATCAATGGTACCGGCCAAATGAACATCCCAATAATCGATATTAAGCTGAATCTATTCTTGGTGAAATCTTCCTTGAAACAAGATTCTATTAGAATTATGAATCTGCGTCGTTCTTTGATCATTCCGTAGAGGTGGATCAAACTACAAGAAGCCTTCAAAAGGCTGTTTGTGCAATGAAGAGCTATGAGCGGAAAATCCATATCAGGGTATTGCCGTATGTATGACATCAGCACCCAGGCATAAAAACAGCGGTATGAGATATGAAGGAGGATGCTGTACACTATCAAAACTTTTTCATTGAATCGATTCGGAGAGCATGGCATCAACCCTAACAAAATGCTTGGTAGGAAAACTGGGAAGAAATTTCCCATGCGGTCTTTCTTCGCTACGTAGAGCGACATGACATGCTCGTGATCGTTCGCCGTAAATCGCGATTCAGTTCACCTGTTGGTGAGCCATTGCTAAACTCTGCGATCGTACTAGTGGCGCCCTCAATTGAAAAACTCGGTGATGGAAACCACTATTAGTAATAATAACGGAAGATTAATCACGAAGGAGACAGACCTCCCGCCTAAAAGGGGTAAACAATTCTAGAGGTGATCAATAGCACGAAAATTACCTTTCACGTCACGGGATCTGATAAAATCAAACTGATAGTAACTATCACGCCATCACGGAGCTCGAAAGCTCTGTAGGTTCGGAACAGTAAATGATAGTAAGTTCTTCTCTATAATTAAATTTAATCGGCTCAATGCTATAATTCATATTTATCTCTAATCCTGAACGTCATATGATGTAACATATGAACGACCGGATTGCTGGCATCGAGATGTTCGGTTTCAGATGTCCAAGACAAGACTTGAAAGCTATTTGGTCGGAATGTTTCTTGTCAGAAATCCGTTTTTATACACTAGTAAGGTTCTAACCATAAGTTGTACCATATCTAAGAAGTCCGTCAATTGAACGAGATGTGCTTGATTTTTTTCGAAAGAGCAGCAACACTCAAAGGGAGTACACATCTAACGTATAAATCCATGTCTGACCATACCGAATCCAGATCTGTAGAAAAGTCATTAGGTTGTATTTTTATAAGTATGTGTCTACGTATGTGGCACATTGTTGTGTTCGCTACGTAGGTATCAGTTTTTCAACCAACTATGCACTGTCTAGCTATATTCTTCTCTGTTGATGTACTTACGTTATGAGATTACCCCTACCATACGCTTTTTATTACTAAAAGGAGGAATTTTGATGAAAAATCGCAGCAGGTTGTTTGAAAAATGTAAATGTAAAAATGT
Organism: Adelphocoris suturalis; assembly: GCA_030762985.1. Classification (NCBI taxonomy): domain Eukaryota; kingdom Metazoa; phylum Arthropoda; class Insecta; order Hemiptera; family Miridae; genus Adelphocoris; species Adelphocoris suturalis. The sequence continues at coordinate 21,367,275 of CM061046.1, forward strand.
AAAATAAATGTAAGAAAGTTTGCTAAATTAAGTGGATAGTAGTTTCGTCGGTATTAGCATCGATGACAGAATTAGCACAATAAGGGAAGTGGTAAGGTGGTACTAGATCGGGTGGTTGGTGGCTGGAATATATGTTTTTAATACTAAAGGTTCATTAACTATTTTTATATAATTAGCAATGGGCTAGTAATCCCTATGACATTATGATTCACGTAGTGGATTACAACTTTAAGCATACGCTTCCGACACCAAGATCTGCAAACTTATTTAGCCCATCCCATCCTGCATATGGAATTGAAAAAATTGAAAAAAACTGAAAAAATCACTGCTGGCAAGCATACAGAGCTAAACTCCAAGTTTAGCTCTGTATGCTTACCAGCAGTGATTTTTTCAGTTTTTTTTTTCAATTTTAGCCTCTACTTTTTTGACCCTTGTTAGCCTCAACTGAAACCATTTCTTGTTTCGTTATGACAATTGACTTTAAATCCAAGACCGTGTCCTATATTTTGACACCGTGAAATATCCTTGAGCCCTGAAGATGGTTTTATGTAAACCAAAAGCTCGGGGATAAGGACTTTTATTCGTTTTTGACCCTTACCCTGATAATTTGACAACATTCTCATACAGAGGTGCCTGGGGTTTAACTGGAGGGACCATATAAAAAACCTGGGTACATTTGAATAGGTATTTCACGGTTTATTTCCAATTTTTCTTCAGTGATTCTCGTGTAGCATCGTCCAACTTTGCAGGAGTCTGCAACTCAGGACCTATCAAGTTTGTGCCTGCATCTGGAGCCTGTCCATTCCCGTAACCACTGTGGCTTATTAGTCCATGAATTACCCAATAATCGGCATAACTATTGAATCAATTACTGAAATAAGTTACTCTGAAAATCTCCCACCTGAAGCCTCTTCCGGCCTTCTTTAGCCACGGGGTCAGCTCCTCAACCTAGTCTGCCTGGCCGTCTCAGAGATAAACTCCCCCTGACATGACAGTTATCACAACTTTTCGTGCTGTCTTCGAAAGCAGGGCATCTTACGGGATATAGGTAGTGCTGGTGTCATAAGCCGTGTGCCTCATTGGTATTTGATTGCCAAAGAAGGACTGTCACAGCTATTTGTGGGCTGCAGTATAGAGAAGACTGTAAATTCGTATTCTCAAACAGAATTATGACCATTCCAGCATTGTTCATTAAAGATAGTTTGTTATATATAATACTAGCCGCTCCGGCTCGCTTCGCTCGCCTCCACGTCGAATCCCCCCGGGCCCTTCCGTTGAGGTTTATTACAATTGAAACATATAGGGGAAGTTGCACGCTTCGCTCGCTTGGAGTGGATGTCGAGATGCGATGATCTTTTACGCTCGAGTGGGACTTGTAGAACTATTGGAAATGGTAGATCACAAAGGGTAGGTTTAACGCATGTAGGGGATGTTGCTCGCTTTGCTCGTTTGAGGTGGGTTGACTCTCTCCCTTCACACGCTCTTTGTGGGATAGTAGAGAATGTGGAGATGGAAAAGTTGTAGTCTAAACTGAAATCAAACGGTTTTTGTTTTTTTACAGTGGTAAAATATCCACTCGCATTTTACCTTTTAGACCATTGTGAATAACTTTCGTTCCGTGTCTTTCTGTGTGTGTGTGTCTGCGTGTGTATGTGAGTGTGTCTGTCGTGTATCCGCAAATCCTTGTAACAAGCGTAAATTCCACATATTCAACGGGTTTTTGTGAAATTTTCATGGAATGAGCGGGTTAGGGTGAAGATGGTCTCCTATGAGTTTCGTTGTTCCCAAATCAATAATTCACTCAGCTCATGCGGAAACGTAAAATCCATCAAGCATCATTTTCTCACGCCCCAGTCGTGCCATCTTACTCAAATTCGGAGGATAGGTGGACGAGGTTAATTTGAGCATTCCCTACCAATTTCTGCATAATCCATCATTTGTAGCTACTGCGCATGCACGAAAGTGTACTCCCAGGAACAAGGTTTAGTTTTCATCAGGCTGTAGATTGTTCCCTATCTATTTCATTTTTCTCAAATCATTACTCCATTCTGCACATGCGCTATCGTAAATTACTTCAAGCATCATTTTCCGGTTTCCTAAATGACCGATTTCACAGTTTTACGTTACTTACATCTTGATTGACTATATTCCGCTATGGAGTTTTTAATGATTATTAAAACCATTCCAATGATCTATACATTTATGTTATTTTCAATTGGTAGGTACCTACTGACTTAAATATCGTTAAACAGAGATCAGGGGGACTAGTAAAATGTAGATGTTCAATTCATTGTATTAATTTTCCCTCTACAGGTGCAGGCATAATATCTATGCAGGCATATTGATTTCAACCTTCGGAGTGGCGATTTAAAATGGACCTCCTTTGTAATATCAAGAATTCAATATCAGTGCACATTAATCAGCTGTGGGGCCTCTGATCCTAATTTGTTTTTTAATTTACTTATGATGCTGAAACCTGAAATGTAGCTCCTTTCTGGAGATCTGGAATACAATTACAAAGAATGGAGGGACTCAAATCAGCTTCGGAGCCTCCGAGGCTAAATTTCCTATTCGACCCACGGTGTTGTTATTTAGATGGAGCTCCTCTAAGACTCTTCGGTAACAATTGCATGGTACGGAGGCGCACTGATCAGCTGAGGGGCCTCTGAACCTATATTCTTTCCTTACCTATCGAAATTTTTTTAAACATCTTTACGGTGAAGCAAAGAATTGCGGGGTCTTGGAACTGTAAAAATGTAAACTCTTCTCGGAGTCACGATCATTGCCTCTGATCATATATTATATACGGGGTCTGATCATATATTATCTACGATCTGCGTAGAAGGGCTATCTAACACAGAAATGCCATTAATTACCATTGTGTAATAATTTGCAGCGTTTTAAAGTTCTAGTTCTTTTTCCCAGCAGATCTTTGCTTATTATTGTTGAAATATAAAACATTTTGATACATAGAAATACATTTGCGCGAATATTGGCATTAAAAATGAAACAATCAAAGTTGAAATTCAGTGTTTTTCCTTATTAATTTGTTTATTAGGGATCACTCCTGTTGCCGCATAAATTTAAAATCAAGGGGACCCAATCCTAGCATTCAAACCTGAAGTTTGGAATAACAATTATAGCGGTGCTTTCGGGATGAATTAAATATAGGGAACAAAGGGGTTTAAATATAGGGGTTTATCTGACGACAAATTATTCTATCGAACTATTACAAGGTTAGGTATTAAAAATATAGATACTAAGGTGCAAATCATCTCAGTAAACCAATTAATTATCGTTATTCAAGTTGAAGTATACCATCTATTTAAACCAGCCGCTATATAGGTGAATATGTAAAATGAACATGCTCCCCACCTACCTTTTGCTTGGTATCTTCACATGCTTTGCATAGTAAAAACACAACTATCAAACACAATAATGCGTAAATTGCTGTGCATATGCTCCACATATATGAACACTGATTGGCATAGGATTCAATGACATCAAATAATGCCACGATGAAATCCAATCCGAGGTAGCATCCCATCAGGAGCAATGTTTTCTCGTATAGTGAATGTGTAAAGTTCAAAAACGCTATCAAATCGTCGTGCTTGTCAACGATGAGTTCAATTTTGTAACTGCGAGTAGTTAAGCACAGGATCAAATTGGCAAATCTTTTTCTAGTCACGTCGATGAACGTGCTGTACTGCATCGCTATGATGAAGACGTTGAGCGAGTCCAAGGTGCCGCACAAAGCGTATGTGATCGTTTGCCAGGAAATATCTTCCAGTGGCCTCAAACACAGCGGTATTGGTATGATAAACATTCCCAGGTATGAAGCCAAGATATACATGTTGCCTTTAAAATCTGTAACTTTATAATAGCTGATCAGCTTTGCGAATCTGCCTCTTTTTGCACAAACGTTATAAATATGCAAAGCTGGACAGGCACCTTTACCTACACATAGGATCAAGAGACAAATTATCATGGCTTGCCCACTTTGATTGTTACTGCATGAAGCGCGATTCTTGTTATAATTTATGTAGCAGACCAGGATGAATACATTGCACAACCGATACACCAAATGTAAAACTATCGAGTACAAGATTATAATTTTATTTAAAAACGTATTTAGAGATATCGGCATCAAACCGAATAATGTGGAAATAGGGACAACATTGTGAAAATCTATCTGTCGTTTCTTTCCTGTGTGCAGATGGTCAACGATTTTCGACATTAGAGCGGTGTGTGTGTCTCTTGGGGAGCTCCGTAGTTCTAACCCAACGCAAACAATTTGTGCAGTCGACGAACAACTATCACCACCACTTAGAGATAATGAAATGCTTTCTAACTATTCTTCAAGACAAACCGCTCAATAATCATTTAGTCAATAACGGTCGCTGATAACCAAAAGTATTCGCATGTAAAACATGGAATGATGGTCCTAGGTGACGTGTCTTCTCATAATGCGTAGTTTTAATATTTACATCCTCTATGGAGAGGCTATACGTCCGTATTATAATAATCAGTAGATTATGATCATGTGGTAACGATGGATTAGTATCAACTAAGATACATCACAACTAATTCTTGGCATGCTACACAGATTAATGTACCTATAATACATTCCCTTTCAGAAAATTATTCTGATCTTGGAATCGGAATTAGTTAGTTCGAAGATCAATGGTTTTTTGTGTGTAAAAATGGGGTCTGATTTCAATAAATTACCTACTAATTTAAGGAGATACCTAATTTCACCCGAAACTGATTCCACTAATTTGGGGGAGGAATATCTTGGAAAGTGAAGCTATTGTTGAGTCCTGAAAAATCTAAAGAGGCGTCATAGAATTCCTTTCAGTAGATTGGGGAGGCTACTAGTAACATAGTCGAATGACGATATCGTTTAACATTGGGAATAAAGAATCACTTAAGAATCTATTTCAGAACTCTATACAACCGAATCCTCGAAAAACCCCTATGTTCATGTCTGATGTCTGTATGAATGTATATGATTATGTTTGACTAGAATGTCTACCCGGGCGGGTAGACGGCCCAACATTGTCTCTGGACTCATAGTGGCGACATCAATCTAACGTTATGATTCGGTTCTCATGGAGGTGGTGAAGTGCTCACACATCCAGCTTGAAGTAGAGCCAAACTTTTCAGCACTATGCGAAGGGTTGAAGACGTAGGTATATTATAATAGCGGATCTATTGTAGACACTCAAGAATGTCAATGGTCTTAAGATCGGACCTCGAGGGTGAAAAAGGGTAAATATGCCTGTATAATGTCAGAGAACGGGATAATGAAACTCGTAAAAAGCTGTAGATGGCCTCAGTTATTGGTTGCTCTCCTGCCCTTTTTATGCTAAAAAGCTGGAGAGGTCCATCCCCTCTCCAAACCGCGTAGAGCGTACTACACCTTCCCCTGCCGATTTGTCTTATACAACTATAATATTTTAAAGTTAAGTTGATGGATGGAGGCGGAGGTTACGGTGAAATTTAGGTTGATGCTGAAGGCGGATGGTAACTTGGTGATAGATTTATATAAATAAATAAATAATAAATAAATTATATATATATATATATATATATATATATATATATATATATATATATATATATATATATCGTGGGCCTGGAGGCTACCGTCCAATTTCCATTTCGCTGGTGGTCTTCCACCACTTCCAAAAGGTTCTGGCATCTTGCCTCCAAGTGGCTGGTGTCATAGGTGACGTCCAGAGAGCATTTCGGCCAGCGGATGGCACAGCGGAGAATCTAACAGTTCTCCAAACTGTCATTTCACTGGCCCGTATCAAGAAACCGCAGCTCCATCTTGCCGCTCTGGACGTCGCTAAGGCCTTTGACACAGTTAGCCACTTTGCCCTGACCGATTGTCCTCGTGGTGTCGGGGCACCTGCTCGTTTAATTGAGTATGTGGCCTGCCTGTACCAAGAAGGTGTGACGGTCCTCCAGGCATGAGGGGAGATGTCAAGGGATGTTGTCATTGGGCACAGGGTATGCCAGGGGGGGATCCTCTGTCGCCACTCCTTTTTAAACCTGGTTGTGGATACGGCCTTGGTTAAGCTGCCAGCTGAAATAGGGTTTGACCTCGCCCCTGGGGTACGAGTAGGTGCATTGGCTTTTCCCGATGATGTCACCCTACTTGCCAAAACCCTTGAGGGCTTGCAGATCGCCCTCAATGCCTTTGCTGAGCAGCTAGCTAGGTGAAGTTTGGTGGTTAACCCAGATAAGTGTGGGTCAGTCTCCTTGGTCCCGTCGGGTCGCCAGCATAAGGTGAAGGTGGTGGATGAGGATTGTTTTGTCTTAGGACAAACTTCCATCCCTGCCCGATCCGTGCTGGAGGTCTGGCAGTACCTTGGAGTCGAATTCATGGGTGTTGCCACCATTGCCGCAAGCCCTGTGGACCTTGGTGGAGCACTAGCTCGTGTCACCAAGGCTCCACTAAAGCCACAGCAGAAGCTGCGCCTCCTTCGTACGTACTTACTGCCAAAGCTAACCTATGGGTTAGTCTTTGGCAGGCTTACTGCAGGGTGGCTGCTTGAGTTAGATCGTGAAGTTCGCTCTGCTGTGCGCTCTTGGCTAGGCTTTTCACCTGGTGCCCCAAGTGCTTACATTCACGCACCGGTCAAAGCTGGTGGGCTCGGCATTGTCTCTCTCTCAGCCGCTATCCCATCTTTACGTCGCCAGCGCCTGCTTGCCCTAAGGGGCTCTACTTGATTTTGTCAGGCAGCTGTTGTTGTGGTGTACCGAGCAACACCAACTGCTCCAAAACCCAGCTCATCTGCTGGGTTCGCTGCTGCACTACATAAGTCCGTAGATGGTAAAATACTCCAACAGTACTCTGAATCCCCCATTTCCTCCCAGTGGGTTGAATGGGCTTCAGAGGGCATTGGGGCCCTGAACCTAAACCTGGGCGTCCTCCCCATTTTTAATTTAGTTTTTAAAATTTTATTATTTTTCTTATTTTTGTTGTACATGGCGTGCCCCCTCCGTCTTTGAGGGGACATGTGTTTTTAAATATTAAATAGTGTTCTCTTTATTTTTTTGAAATGATAATTTCAAAGTTAGCCAAAGATGGTTCCTGCTCCGCTCGGATTGACGGGAAGTCGCCAGGACACCGGGGTGCACCCGGGGCAGCAGAGATTTAGGGGTTTGGATTCGCGGGGGCAGTGGTTTCACTCTGGATTCTGCAGATGTGGGGTAAAGATCCGTGGGAGTTGACTCGCGGGGGTAGGTTTCCTTCCGGGGATCTTGGCATTTGGAGTTATGTGGATTTCCATAAACTCGGGTACAAACCTGTTTAGTTGGTAATGCGAGCTAGAACGCATGCCTCGACCCGTAGGTAAAATCGTGTAGTTGGCATCTGCCAAGGACGTTGACTCTGTGTAAAGTCTCCTCTCAGGAGGATCTTCCCAGCTTGTATGGGCGGAGAGCACAAGGCATGGTTGCATATGGACTCCTTAACATGGCTTCCATTTTTTTGTAAGGAGATATTGGATTCTTATGTCCTTGGAGGGACATCGAGAGATGCGGTGGGGTGAGTCCGGGTTCGGGTTGTGCCAGTTCGTGCTGTTGTATGTGTTGACAAGGCACATGTGGGCAGCATGTTATAGCTGTGGAGACAACAAAGCCATCATGTGCCTGTGAAGGCTGGCAATATGAACTGCTGTATTGTTGGTTGTTGTGGCATCACCTTGGTCCAACAGATAAATATCATATATCTACTGAAATTGATACATGGTTGCCAATATGATCGACGTACGTCAAGGTTTTTCCATAGCTAGCCAAAACGGTGTATGGCCCCTTATAGGGTGGCGGTCCCAGGAAGGCATTGTACCGTGATTGGGAGTGTCGGCTCGTAGACCGTCTTGGCTATTCTCATCCTCAAGGGTACTACTGTTTGGTGTTAGCCCTGTAGGTATGGTGCAAGAGCTGAGCAATGTGACCACCCAAAAACCTGTGCCTGGGGATGGCAATGGTCTCACCAAGCTTCTCTCCACAGCAACTCTAAAGAAGATCACCTTCTCAACTTATATTTTTTGCGAGTTTTGACGGAAATTACCCCTTGACACACCAGTTCTAAGGTATTTATTTTTTTAAGTAGGTACTTCCTAACTCCACCTGTCTTGCAGTGGCCATCTTGCCGGAGCAAGACATCGACAGCTCACACTCATTGCAGTTTGCCCCCTACCTTTTCTCAAGCGACCATTGACTCACAGTCTTTACCTACTTCGGAGATGGATGACAACGATATTTTTGTAGTTCGGGGATTTTTCAACTCTACACACCCTTCTCCTCGACAACAGCCCTCATCACAATAACATTCTACACTTTAGCCTCCTCCTCTATGGCCCTCTTCACATCCAACTCCACTAAACTGAAAGCCACCAGCTCCCATCGTTGAAAACTATCGTTATATGCTTCTACCATGCCCTGGTGGGGGGAGGGGGGCTTCTAAATGCTCTAACCGTTCCACCACGGGAGTGGAAATGCCACTTCAAATGACTATCAGGAACACCTCGTTTGACTTCCAACATCTAATGAGCAGTTACTGAAGGGATGACGTTCTCACAGAAGTTACAGTCTTCCCCCCTCCCCTCTTAAAACGGTTAATTTCTCACTGGTGTGGGCTATTTCTAGGCACAGGGAGCCATAGAATTGCTTGCGTAAATACCCCATTGGGCATGGTAGAAACATATAGCGATGGCTGCTTGCAATTTAGTGGAGTTGGATGCAAAGAGAGCCGTTGAGGAGGAAGCTGACGTTTAGAAGTTTGTTGTGATGAGGGCTGTTGTCGAGGAAAAGGGTGAGTAGAGTTGAGAGATCACCAAACTATAAAAATATCCTTGTCATCCATCTCCAAAGTCGGCAAAGAGTGTGAGTCAATGGCCACTCGAAGAAAGGTAGGAGGCAAACTGCGATGAGTATGAGCTACTGATGTCTTGCCCTGGCAAGGTGACCATTACTAGGTAGGTGGAGTTTGGAAGTACTCTAAAAGGGTACTTATAGAAGTTTCGTGAGACCATTGCCATCCCTAGGTTTTTGGGTGGCCTTGAGAAGGTTACACATCACAGTGTAGGGAGTCGCAGCTTTGAGATCTATATGAACACTAGCTCAGTGGTCTTGAGGTCTAATGTAAGGAAGGCTTGGGGGAATTTGGCTACTTCGATCTTCTATCTGCTGCCACATCAAAATTTGACTGAGAGCACTTCGTATGTCAGCGTCAAAGTTACGTTTCTGAACCAGTACATGGCTGGCGTGCTGTTCCTTAATCGGACACACTATCCACTGAGCTACGATTGCCTGTATAACGTTTTCGATTCTGAGATTTGGTATGTGGGCCCTTGAGGGACTTCTGAACACAACTGACCGATCCCAGATCAGCTGAGTGGCTCTAGAATCCAGTTTTTTCCCTAATGATCCCACGATTCTGAGAATTGGTATGTGGGCCCTTGAGGGACTTCTGAACACAACTGACCGATCCCAGATCAGCTGAGTGGCTCTAGAATCCAGTTTTTTCCCTAATGATCCCACGATTCTGAGATTTGGCATGTGGGCCCTTGAGGGACTTCTGAACACAACTGACCGGTCCCAGATCAGCTGAGTGGCTCTAGAATCCAGTTTTTTTCCTAATGATCCCACGATTCTGAGATTTGGTATGTGGGCCCTTGAGGGACTTCTGAACACAACTGACCAATCCCAGATCAGCTGAGTGGCTCTAGAATCCAGTTTTTTCCCTAATGATCCCACAATTCTGAGATTTGGCATGTGGGCCCTTGAGGGACTTCAAAACACAACTGACCGATCCCAGATCAGCTTTTACTCGATTTTTTTATTTCACCTATCTTGAAACGTAAACCAACAAATTTTGACGAGGGGTTTAAATTTTTCTTTCTTGTTCGACTACAAAGGTTCAGATTATAGCAGGTTTCTCATGCTTGTTGCGCATTACTTGACTTGACTTTTTTCAATTTTATTCTATCTTTTTATATTTTTGTTACTTATCATAGGCAAGTTAGATTCTTGGTATAGTGTCGGAGTGGCTTTATTAGAGCCCTAATCAGCGCCAACACGAAAAAGTGTAGTGCATATGATCCACGGTTCTGTGGTCAAAATTATACTCATTTTGAGGGTAGTTGATGGTAAGTCTTAGTCCATCCCTTCAAGTTTAATCACCTTCACATCAGTTGTTGAAATTCTGCTATTGAGCAATTAATTAGTTTTAACAAACTTTTTCAGCACCTTCCAAATTAATTCCAGCAACTTTGTTTTTTTGGCTAGTTTTCTGATAAAATTAACCTACCTATTAGGTACGACTAATGGAAAACCTAGATTCAACCACATTGATTCCAGGTCGAACCATTTTATGGGTTACTGTTGATCAGACGCTGTTGATTGCTAAAACCTGTCACCAGCACAATTTAACAGACCGAATGATATTATTCTATTATTGGTTAGGTACCTAGGTGTCATGTGTACCTACAGGAGGGACTGGTTCCCCATGCGTCGTTGATTCAACAATATGCTCAGCCGTAACAACGTTTAACTAACTATATTTGCAAGTCGCATTAACAATATATCACTATATTCCTATATGACTCACCTTTGTGTACAAGCGTTGGCACACTTGACAAATTGAGAAGATCAACAACAGTGAAAATAACGCTGGAATCGCTGTGCCTAACGAGCTCAGTCGGTTCGAATCCTTCAAGATTTCGTACGTAAAATAAGTTTGCGTCAGGAAGTGGAAGAAAAAATAGCAAATGGTGAACAGTATTTGGTATCCCATTTCCTCGTCAAGATTTGTGCAGAGTTCAAGAATGTCAGAGATGCGCATGTCTATTTCAAAATACAGCTCCTTGGTCGTTTTACCACTGCTGTTGCACAAATGTTGTATATGAATTGAAACTTGTTGGGTGATTAATTCAATCAAAGTCCCATACTGAGCGACAATGTAGTACACTTTAATATGGTCTATGGAGTCTAGTATAATAATAACATATTCCACCATCGGACGAAGGCCGGCGGAGTTGGCAAACACAATCGTTCTAGAAGCTAGTAAAAGGGGAGTGATAACTGCGACGAACCTTGGAAACTGAGTATTTTCATCCGAATCAATCACAGTCATTTTAGGGAACAACCGGCGATAGTAGTCTTCGCCTTGAGTTCCTGCCAAAATCAAATTGATCAGAAAAACAATCTGCCGGAAGGTATTTGAAAAGAGAAGCATTTCATCGCCAAATCGCGGCTTCACTTCGCTTTCACAGATCGGACAGGGCACCTTATAACTCAGGAAACACATTAAAAAAACATTGAAAAGGAATATTGCGGCTGAATATACCACGAGAGACCGGGATATCACAAATCCATCGTCGCAAGGAAGGATTCCTAGGATTCTGCTGACCTGGAACAAGGGGAATAACGTGTGTTTGGGAATCACATGTAAAGGGAAACGGAGGTGTTCCATTGGTGTAGATGTATGTCAAACAGAATCAATTGGGAGATATCGGCTCGATGTAATCTTAGAGGTCGGTAAGAAATGTAGGCGGATAAGTTCACCTGTCAACACGGTCTATAATCATTTTGTTTTCTTCTATAGAGCTGAGGACTTAGCAATCATCTGCTAAAACGATTTTCATATGTAAGTTACCGATTGGAGCAGGCACAGTGACTCTGTCTTGGAACCCTCAGATATTAGATTTAATACTTCGATATCAATCCTAAACATTGCAAGTTGTAAATCGAGACCATATTATCTAACAACACTTTACAAAAATAAAGGTTTTTTTGGCCTTAATTTGGTTTTTTATTCATCTCCAACGTTTCTCCCCAGGAACTCGGGCTTCAACAGGGAGACAAAATTCAAAATATCAAACTAAAATTTTGTAAAATAAATACTTATCGTTTAAATCTCGTGATAAAACATGAATACTTCAAGAATTTTTTGTAAAGTTTTGTTACAATTTGAACTGTCCAAATAAAGAAACGTTGCATAAATTATCTAACATGACGAACTTTAACAGCATAGCCTGAAGATGCCTTGTACTTCTTTCATCAATCTACACCAATCAAATTTATTTATGTCCATGAATTTGATTCCTTATCAGCCTTTCTGTACAAATCATGGCTGCACGATCACACGATGCTCATACGATTCCTGGAGAAAATGAAATCAGACACATACCTACTGCCATTGACAGGAGTCACAAGATGACTACGAGAGCTTTCTAGAATTTTCCCTTGAACGATAATTCCCTAGGTCGCACCATTTCTTGTTGACTTATTAAATATTTCAACCGATTCACTTTCTCATATAATTTTACTCTCCAGAAATTAACCCTAGTTATAAATTCGTTTGGTCCCTTCTTCCAGGATCCACGATAGGTACTATAAAAATGAGGAAAAAATGGGTGAACTAGGTACTAATTTAATACTAAATTCATCGATTAGCTTTGTGAAGGCAACATACCATTATACTATTCTTGTGATGCAGTTCCAGTTTATTACATCAGCACAATATTAGAACCGAAAAAATTAAGATAATGGAAACCTATATCCATTTCATGGTATTAGAGTGCTCACATTGGATTCATGGTTTGTTACTTACGCTGTACTTTGTTATCTCACAACTGTGCACAATAGTAAAGATGAAGGAGAGGATCCACATGCTGTGGAGTGCTCTGAACGTCGCTGCTGTATATTTGCTATCCCAGGCGTCAGTGAAGATGTAGTATGCCCACCCTATAAAAAAATCAAATTATGATACACATAGCTTTTCCAAATTGAATTAAAAAATGTTAACACACCGAGCCTTAATAATAGTTGTCATAATATGAAAACAGTAGTTATTTTTCCAATTTATGAAAACTAGCAAACGTCACAGTTTGTAATCCGAGGAAATTCTAAACACTACATCCTCGGGAGAAGCAAATAGCAAACAACGTGCAGCACTAATCATACAGGGTGTCCCATGTTATGGACCGCCAAATTTCAGGAGTCGTTTCTACAACTGATTTTCAACAAAATGTGCCTCGTAGACTTTTTTTAGATTCTTTGTTTCCGAGTTATTTCAATTTTAAGATGTTTTTTCGTGTTTTCGACTTTATTACACTAAAATGGCTATAACTCCCTCAAAACGCACTGAAAAATAAAAAATGAGCACCGTTGGAAAGAACGTTAAGGCCTTCAAAAGAATATTTCTGGGGTCCTGATGGGTAAAAAATCTACTCGTAAAGTGATTTTTGTCAAATCGGCAAAATCTCTTTTTTTGTTTTTGTAGTTAGGGTATTACTTCCCCATGGATTTTCACGAGCATTAGCACCAAAAACTGCGCCAAGAGCTCAGCTTTCCAAAGGTATAGTCAATTTTATTGCTTCTGAGTCTACCTGTAGGTAGCGGAAGCATTGTTTTGACTTTCGGGACAAAAAATTGTTGGTCTCCAAAATCAAAATTTCCACTCGCGTTTTACATATTAGACCCTTCTGAACGACTTTGGTTCCGTGTCTGTCTGTCTGAATGTGTGTGTCTGTCGTGTGTTTGCAAATCCATTTTCCACAGCTTATTTTCCACAGTTTTCATCCGATTTGGATGAAATATTCAGGGAATGGGAGGGCTACGGTGTACACGGTCCCCTATTAGTTTCATCGTTCCTGACTAAATGCACGCGCAAACGTAAATTCTAGCAAGCATCATTTTCTCACGCCCTGGTCGTCCGATCTCGCTCCCATCCGGATGATAGTTGTGGAAAGACAATTTTAGCATCTAATATCAATTTCAACATGACTGTATCATTAATAGACACTGCGCATGCGCCAATGTGTAATCCTTTCAACAAGCTTATTTTCCACAGTTTTCATCCGATTCGGATGACATTTTCAGAGAATGAGTGGGCTACGGTGTAGACGGTCCTTACGGGTTAGAACTATTACAGGAAATAAGAACATGAATATGGGACTGAACTGCAACTGTCAATACATAGTAAAAACAATGGTTTATTATTTCTGTGTTAGATAGCCCTTCTTCGCAGATCATTGATATATGATTATTAAACCCCGTACCTATGTAATATATGATCAGATCATGGCGCATTGTGCCTCCAAGAAGGGTTCACATTCTCACAGTTCCAAGACTCCGCAATTTTACGCTTCACAGTAAAGTTGTTTAAAAAAACGGGAAAATGATGCTTGAAGTAATTTACGTCAGCGCATGCGCAGAATGGAATAATGATTTGAGAAAAATGAAATTGGTAGGGAACAATATACAGTCTAACCCACAAAGTCCTAGAAAATGTAATCAAAATCTGATGAATACTAGACCTTGTTCTTGGGAGTACACTTTCGCACATGCACAGGAGCTAATAATGATGCAATTATGTTGAAATTAACAACGAATAATTGAACTATTGTCCCTCAACTATGCACCAAATTTGTCATCAAATCAATCGAAAATCGAGTTTGGAATAGTTTTCAATAGTTTTCGCATTACAGAATCTACTAAAACCACTATATCTAAAAGCTTTAAAAGTTGTTCAGGACGTCATCGCCGTAGTTACAGGCATCAGTCATCCTCAAATCATCCAAAGTCAAGTTTGGTATCGTTTTCAATAGTTTTCGTCCCACAGAAGCGATATAAACCCTACTAGGCAACCAGTTTTATTAAACTTCGCGAGGAGCCTGATCAGCGGACCAACAAGTTACAGACCAGTGATCTGTTATGATGTCTACCCAATACAGGAATAATAAACCTAACACCCTTTTGTAACACCTCTTGATGTAAGTGAAAGCCTGTATGATGACCACAACTACGGTGCAAGTGATTAAGTGCACATAAAGTTTGATCCTTTTCTTCTTCGTATTTTGCTTTTGCCCATCGATATTTAGGATTTCGTCGGGGAGTAATTTATCCAACGTACCTAATTTTGGGTAAATTCTTATTTCGGTTCTCCACTAATATTTTGCTACTAGTGAATGCTTCGATTGGTGGGGATGGTGATTGGGGGATTTAGTGGGTGGTTTTGAATGAGCAACGGAATATACATAGGTTATAAAGAGTTATCTTCCCACCTATGACGGAACAGTGATTTAAAATAAAGAGAAAAAAACCTGGTAAAATCATATTTTTAGAAGAAAAAGGGACATAAGGAACTCATGATTGGTTTGTTATCATTGCAAAGATAATATTTTTCATTTTATCTAGTGGTTTAAGCCACACCTCAACCAGAAGGGTCATTAGCGGCATGATAATTTGTTATTGAAGTAATAAATCACATACAAACGTTTAGATTATTTTTGTTCGGAATTCGTGTTCTAATTGGGTATTTTCTGTCATAAACTCGTATTAGGATCAAGCTTTCATTCTTGACGCGTCAGGTAGAACGTTCTTCTCCACCGCTCAAGCATCGTTCTAACCGCTATAAACGGAGGGCAATGCCTCATGAACAGGTGCCACCTTTTCCCTAAGAGTGTCATTTCCGTTCTTAAAAAAGTAATTATAACAATTATAACAGCTATTCTGTGATGACATGTTTGAAGACGTTCTGGATTAAAAAACGCTGCAAATTATTTCACACATTTTTTTTAAATTTCTTTGTTACATAGTAGCCCTTCTACGCAGATTATTGATCTATAGGTAATTATTAAACCCCGTATATAATACTACTTATGATCAGAACATGGAACACTGTGCCTACCAAAAGGGTTCACACCGTGTTTTTATTGGTATTTTTATAATCCCCAAGACGTTTTAACTTTGATGATGGGGCAGGCGAGAATCGTCTATCATTTTGTACTCACTTGTAGATCGTGTCTTATCTATAACGTACGGAAATATTATCAAAATCTTTAGTTTCCTTTGGGAGGAAAGTCACAAAATCACTGAAATAGATTTTTTCATCTACCTATTCAGATTTTTCAGAGAGAGACTATCCTTCCGACGTATGGAGTTTCGAGTTTGTGGTCCGCCTTCATTTGTCGTCAGAACGCGAGCCGATTCGTGTTAGTTCGTTAGGTTTTCGGTTGTCAACGGATCAGCTGATAACGCCTTACGGCCACGAACGGTCAGCTTCCGTAAAAAGCAAAAACTCTCTTATATCATTTCACATCGCACGCATCCACGACATTGGTGAATGGATGGAGTTGATATAACTATTAGCTTTCCTTCTATAATTACCTATAAAGTATAGTGTGAGGTTGGCTAGTAATGTGGCCATCTGCTTTTGATATAAGCTGTTGATGAGATTCGCTGTTCTGTTCAGGGAACTATGGTGCTCCAGTAGTGTTGAGCAGTAATCCTCCAATTCGACCTTGACCCAAGCCGTAGAGCGAAAGTCTGATCCATATCCAAGCAGCAGGTAGTCAACTAGTCGATCGTACTGTTCTCTGTAAATCGTGACAAAAAAATAGTGCTAGAGACAAGTGCAAAAAATCATGATATTTTCGTTTTTTTCTCTTTTTTTAAATTCTCATCATAATTATATTACGAGTATATCTGTCCAAAGGGACGTCCCTGTAACGCATGAGCTACCAATATGTTTGTGGTTGGTTCTCTTCTCGTTAATGCCATCCGATTGTACCACCTGTTGTGTTTTCATCCTCTCGTTCTCAAGAGAATTTCATAACCAACCGCCTTATTTCCTTCTACCTATGGGTTTGCTTGGAGAAAAATATTTCCCCAATTAAACTTGTCCCACCAGATAACTCTCAAAAACGGATTGATCGCTTTTTGATAAAGTTGTATCTATCTATATTATTGAGAGCCCTGAGTATATCTATATATTAGGCGTATCGAGATATGAAAAAACTATAGTTTCACTTTCCTTTAGAGAATGTGAATCTCCGACGGACAAAAGAAACGAAAAAAACTGCAGGTAGAATAGAGGTGAGTCACCGCCAATACCAGAGCGTGAGTCTAACATTCGTAGAAGTCGACTTGCTATGTTAATGATGCAAGGACGTCTACACTTCCCGTCAGCCAGCCTTCCAACCGTCAACGCTGATTTGGCCGTGTTGAGTTGCTGAGTGGGTTCGTCGGCAACTAATTGTTCGGAGAATGCAGAAATTGTCAGCTATCGACTCGTTTCACTGGGAATCTTATAATTATTTCTAAACCTGAGAATTATATCATTATCGTAAGTCACTCCAGTTAAGAACGAAAAATATAGTGAAGTTGCGATACCTTTTCCAAATCGGCGCACCGGATAGCATCATTAGTAGCTTCTTCGCATGTGCGAATATGAACTCATTGTACCAAGCTAAATTTCCACAGTTTTTATCTGATTTTTGTGACATTTACAGGGATGGTATGGGTTAGGCTGTAGATGGTTCCTTATCAGTGTCGCTGTTTTCAAATCAGTATTTTGCTTCGTCACCGAAGGTAGGGAAGCTTTGTGTTCGTGATAGAAGTCAAAAAAACTTGAGTCCTCCAAAATCGAAATTTCCACTTGCTCTTGGCATAAATAATGTCTTTTCGCTGGGGTCAATCCAAAACTGTGCCCCCATGGTGCGGGTTTGGCTGTAGATGGTCCCCTATCAGTGGCATTGTTTTATATCAATATTTTGCTTCCTCACTGCCGAAGGTAGGGAAGCTTTGTGTTCGTGATAGAAGTAAAAAAAAAAACTTTAGTTCTCCAAAATCAAAATTTCCACTTGCTTTTGGCCATGAATAATGTCTATTCGCTTGGGTCAATCCAACATTGTGCTCCCTCAAAAGTGTTGCCAATCTTGTCCTCAAAAAAGCGTTACCTACCATGTTTGACAATAGTTTCTTTATTTTTCTGGCCGAGCAGTCAGCATACAATTTCGGTAAAAATCGAGAGCTTTCCAAGAGTGGATAACGAGTTTCGTAAGTGAAAAACCTACTGAGTTACATTTCCCTAGTTACGAGAGAGCAAATTCCACTTGACTGTGTTTTATATGCTATACCCATCTTGTAGGCGACGTATCGTAAGAATTTCTTCTGTACTCGCTCGAGCCGATATTTATGAATTCCATATGAGGGAGACCAGATCGTGGAAGCGTAATCGAGCGTGGGTAAAACAAGGGCTTTGTAGATCGTCACAATGGCATCAACACTCGAGAATTCCCTAGTGTTCCGCTTAAGGAACCCAAGCGTGCGCATAGCTCTGGACGCCAACGCCTCAATGTGACTGGAGAATGATAAACGTTCATCACAAAAAACTCCAAGGTCAACCAACCCATCAGACCTCCGGAGGGGTGCGCCACAGAGGGTGTAGTTGTACACGATTGGCTTGGATAGGCGGTGGAATGTCACGACAGAACACTTTGATGCATTCAAAAAAAGGTGGTTTGCTGTACACCAATCCTCCAGACGGTAAATCGATGCCTGCAGCGACTCACAGTCCAATGGTGAATTTGAATGAACAAAGAGCTTAAGATCATCGGCGAAGAGAAGACATCGTACTCCATCAGCGATGGTCTGGTCGACAACACTGTTAATCATTATAAGAAAACACAGCGGCCCCAGATGACTACCTTGCGGAATTCCAGAGGAGGCAAGAAAAGACGAGGAAAGAGCCCCCTTCACACGCACAACAAGCTGACGTCCCACTAGATAAGAGCGCAGCCAGGCCAAGAAGGATCCATGAATTCCCAAGGACTCAAGCAGTGATAAGAGGTGGCGATGAGATAACTTGTCAAAAGCCTTAGCAAAGTCTGTAGCTATCACATCCGTCTGAACCCCACTCCGGAAGCCATCCATAACAAAATCCTGGAAGACCAGGAGATTTGAGGATGTAGACCGGCCTCGCACAAATCCATGCTGCTCATCAACAATGAACGACCCAAATCTGGGTGTGAGCTGAGCGACAATCAACTTCTCGAAGAGCTTGGGGATTGCGGAAAGTGAGCAAACCGGGCGGTAGTGATTTATAAAGCTCTTGTCTCCAGACTTATGCACAGGCGTAACGAAGGAGATCTTCCACTTATCCGGAAAGGAGCCCGACTCAAGTGACATGTTGAAAAGCTTCGTAAGAGGTCGCAGCAGCCCCGATGCACAATGTCGCAGCAGGATGGGAGGAACGCCATCCGGGCCCATTCCCTTCTTCACGTCCAGCTGAGCGAGACCGAGAGCAACCTCATCCTCAGAGATAGAGAGAGAACCCAATGATAAAATATCTTGAGGAGGATAATAGGTGTCTCCGGAAATCGGAGGGTCGAAGACTGATGAGAAATGCATGGCAAACAGCTCAGCTATGGGATCTCGGTTCAGATGCTCGAGTTCCATTCAGGGATAAGCAGTTGGGGAGGCTATTACCTCCTTCACGGTAGTTGAAGTAATTCCAGAAAGCCTTAAGGTCCTCTGGGATGGAGTCCTGAACCTTGGTGAGATACGTTTCCTTACAGCGGCTCCGAAGACTAGAAAACAAATCGTAGTCCTCGTCGCAGCCTGAGATCTTGTAACGTGAATGCGCGACCAGCTTCTGGCGAGTGAGCGATATCAAATCGGCATCAAACCATTTGGGGTAAGAACTTGAAAATTCTTTTATTTTGGGAACGTAGGTATTGATGGCATGGGAGAGTGTAGAATAAAATTTCTCAACTGCATTTTCTAAAGGGCCCTCCGTAATTTTGTCCCATGGACACGCCAAAAAATGTGCATTCATAGTCGTGTAGTCGCCCCTTTTAAAGTTGTAGGAGAACCTACAATTAGGGAAGAGCACATCACGGGTTTCTGGCAATGGGATAGAAAATTCGAGAGGTGGGTGAGCTCTGTCAACGGGCAGCAATGGTTCCGCACACTTGACGTCAGATATATCCAGGTTTCCCAATACAAGATCAAGAATATTCCCTGATTGATTGCTGATGAGATTGAATTGACGAAGATCGTGGAGCAGCATAGCCTCGTAGGGTTGAGATTCTCAGAGAAATTATCACAGGACTGGTTGCACCACTGGATACCTGGCAGATTATAATCACCAACCACAACCAATTTGAAGTCCAGATAGGCGGATGAGACGGAGTCTACTTCACAAAAATGAGCGTCGAGGACCTCAAATGGCTGGTCACCGGGCAAATAAACGCAACCAAGGATCAACTTCTGATCGGGAAGGATGACAAAAACATGCTCAACCAGGTCAGGCGACTCCCAACGATAGGCGCGATATTGATGTGAAACTGCCAAAAAAACCTGTGTTTTACTTCAATTTCGCTCTAGTTTAACTAATATAATTCTTTTAACATGAATATGTCTTTTCGCTGGGATTGAAAT
The DNA here is from genome assembly GCA_030762985.1 of Adelphocoris suturalis. Classification (NCBI taxonomy): domain Eukaryota; kingdom Metazoa; phylum Arthropoda; class Insecta; order Hemiptera; family Miridae; genus Adelphocoris; species Adelphocoris suturalis. Next base: position 21,387,522 of record CM061046.1, read on the forward strand.
TCGATAGGGAAACGATTGAAATGATGGGGTCTTTCCTGATCACCTGATTGAGCTAAATTCTGTCCTGTTCATTCTAGGAAGTTGACGTTAAATAGGAAGACTCTTTTGGACATTCAGAGACAATAATAATAATAATAAAATAATGGGCGATCTGCTGAGTGAGTTAAATTTTCTCCATGAAGCAAGTTGAAATTTGATAGGGAGGCTCTCTGGGACATTAAGAGACGAATGAAGTTACCAATCTTGTCCTCAAAAAAGCTTTACCATGGTTGGCCATGGGCTTTGACATGGTTTCTTTGTTTTTATGGCCGAACAGCCAACATAAAATCTCGACATAAATCGATAGCGAAATGGAACGTGAAATAATGGACATGGCGTTTGGACCACCTACTGAGAGCAAAAAAGCATATTCATGTATCAGCGCGATCCCTTGTACTATGCCGATTTTGGCGTTTCAGAGCTTATTGATTATTTTCGGTTCCGTGTCTGTCGGTCAATATGTGGTAAATCCTTATCGTGCTCAAAACAATACAAAGTTTCAGTCCAATTTCGATGAAATTTTCAGGGATTGTGCGAGTTAGCTTGTGGTCGGTCCCTCATTATTTCATAATAGTTTGTGCCCATGCGCAAACGTTAATTTCTTATAACATTAATATCTTATCATTCAATGGTCCGATTTTATTTAAACTCGAGAGGTTGTTGGGCCCAGGATGATGCCCTTTGTATTTTATCGCATTAGCTTGAATATTACGTACCTAACTACTGCGCTTACGCAAAAACAATATTGAATGACACTCCGAGAATAATGAATCGATTTCGATGAATTTTTCAATTATTGTCTGGGTTAACCTTTAAACGATCTCCGCATATGCAAACAAAAATTATAGCCCGAATTTGCATTCTAGCATGTATATACGTGTATTAGATACTGTTGTATAGCATTTCCAGTCCAAATACCTACAACCTTTTCCAGAGCCAAAATAAACTTTTTCCTAGCCAAAGTAAACGTTTTCCAAACCAAATTAAACTTTTTTCAAACCTGATTTGGTCTGAAAGTACCTATTACCTAAACGTTTCTGCAATAATACTAGCGCATTGAGTTATTAGAGTTTTTGCAACGCTGAGTCGTATTCGAGTGAGAGGAGCTACGAATAGAAAAAGCCACAGTTCCTTTGAGCCTGACGGCTAAAATTAAAAAACATTAATATGCTTTAGCCGTACACGACTCACTCCTCGTCGATTCTCTGAACCCGACCCCCCATCGGCCTCTGAACTCTGTTTATCATTCAAAACAAAAAAATGTTTTAGCTCCTCGCTCTCACTTTATTATAGAAATGATCACGACCATTGAGCTGTTGAGATGATGATCTCCTAATAGAAACTCGCGAGTAAACATTCACTTTATTATAAAAATGATCACGACGATTGAGCTCTTGTGAGATGATGATCTCCTAATAGAAACTCGCGAGTAAACATTCACTTTATTATAGAAAGAGGCTAAAGAGGCTACATACGAAATTACAGCTTCCTATAGTGTAAAGTATAGAAATTACCTATTAAAATAATTTAACCACCGCTTCACAAATCTAACCGTTCTCGCAATATTCGGATCACCTGCTATGAATCACATAATCGAAACACCAGCTCAATGAAATCATCAGAAATTAACAAGCGGTTGCAATCATGTTCACAATATCAATAATTGAGAATGATCACCTGTGTGTAAACAATTATTCATATAACCATGCTCATAACTCAGCTTGTTGGCCACGCACTTCGCAGTAGTTAATATAGTATGGTTGGATAAATCGAGAGCTTTCGAACGAATGGTCAACGAATTTTGTGGGATGAAAAACGACGAAGTATCACATCCCTAGCAACGACTCGGTTGTAAGCGGAAATCATCACAATTATTGGCGCTACTTTCGTTGCACTCTCGTGGGACATTTTTCGGTAGTTAGGTCACGGCTAAAGCATATTCATGCTAAAATCCTATTCGTATCTCACGAGAAGCCGAATACAGCTCCGAATACACATGTAGCCTTCCATGACGATAACCTACAATAAGTTTTAACACAGAATGTGTTTTAGCCATGGACTAACTAGCCGAAAATGGAACGCGGGATGGTAACGAAATGTGTGACGGATGATTTTCACGTACAACCGAGTCGTTGCTAGGGAAATGGTACTTCGTCGTTTTTCATCCCACAAAATTCGTTGACCATTCGTTCGAAAGCTCTCGATTTATCCAACAATATTATGTTAACTACTGCGAAGTGCGTGTCCAACAAACTGAGTTATGAGCATGGTTATATAAATAATTGTTTACACACAGGTGATCATTCTCAATAATTGATATTGTGAACATGATTGCAACCGCTTGTTAATTTCTGATGATTTCATTGAGCTTGTGTTTCGATGATTTGATTCATAGCAGGTGATCTGAGTATTACGAAAACGGTTTGATTTGTGAAGCGGAGGTTAAATAATTTGAATAGGTAATTTCTATACTTTACACTCTAGGAAGCTGTAATTTCGTTTGTAGCCTCTTTAGGACATTTACTTGACGATGCTCAGGGTCCGGATCAGATGTGTGGCTCTTAAAGCTAATTTCTATGCTTTACACTCTAGGAAGCTGTAATTTCGTATGTAGCCTCTTTAGGACATTTACTTGACGATGCTCAGGGTCCGGATCAGATGTGTGGCTCTTAAAGCTAATTTCTATGCTTTACACTCTAGGAAGCTGTAATTTCGTATGTAGCCTCTTTAGGACATTTACTTGACGATGTCCAGGGTCCGGATCAGATGAGTGGCTTTTAAAGCTAATTTCTATACTTTACACTCTAGGAAGCTGTAATTTCGTATGTAGCCTCTTTAGGACATTTACTTGATAAATCGCTCTTGATTTATCACGAATTTGTTTCGTATTTTTTTTCGTAGTTTCATACTATAACTATATAAATTGATGTTATAAATGAATAGTAAACAATGACGCTTGTTTGGTTGTCACTTGGTTGCGCGACAACGCAAACACATTCTGTGTTTCAATAATTTCGTCCGAAGTATGTAAATAGAGGTAACCGGGGGTCCAGGGGGCTTGCCCCCTGGCGAGGCGCGGAGCGCCGAGTTTTTGGTTCCTATTTCGAAGTGGCAAGACATGCACATTGTAATATTCGTAATTTTCAAGAAAGGTTGTTGGTTTACAGGATTCATATTCACTTAAAATATGCTGATACCTTAAAATGGATTCTAAAGCTTCACAATCTACCATCAGTCCGATCTCGTTCAAATTTTTAGGGTAACTAGTTTGGGTAGGTACAAGTCTCATGATGGCATCCCACCAATTTCGTTGAAATAGGTAACCATTGCACACGCCAAACGTTTCGGTCGTTATACGTGCCGGTTGTTATAGACGAAGCTCCAATACTGATAAAATCGATTCTGATAAAATGGGTAAGCATTGTGTCACCTTACAGAGTAGATAGACGCAGTCAGAAACTGCTGTTTTCGCCCTTTGTCACTTATTAACAGGTATCCACATCTTCAATGTTGGTTGATTATTTTCAATAATGAAACGTAATTGACCAAAGGAAAAAAGTGTAAAATATCGTACATTCATAATAGGTACAGGTAGGTACATATTTATAATATACATCTTGATCGTTGATCATGTTGAAGTTAACGTATGAGATTCTCCGAACCCATGGCGAATTTCGATGTTGCCTTACAAGTTCCCTTTCTTCTTCTACCCCATCTATTTGTAGTGAAAAAAATTAAACCACATAGATAAAGTTATTGATAATTTAATACCTACTTCTTCCATTATGAAAGAATGCATTATACAAATTATGTAGGAAATATATGGCTCGGGCTTAAACGAAGATTTAGTGTAGTGTAGTCACGTTAATATGACTTTTGTATCGTTTCATTCAATAGTACAACGATTCCCTATTCGTACAGTACGAATCACTTGTTAGCTTCTGGTTTGCTTCAGCTAGAAAAACCTCTGTTCGTTCAACGACTCAGCTGTACGACTCAGATGGAAAACTGCAAAAACTCAATATTCATTATCAGCTTCGTCAATTAAAAAATAATTAAGACAGTCACCAACCTTACGATGAGCAAGAAACTGCAATACTGTAGGCCGATCAGATGAACCATTATCTGGTTGAATAGTATCAAGACGAAATTGAATGCAACTTGACCAGTGAGAGTGATGGATGATCCATAACCCAATTGATACACAACTAACCACGTTATACCTAGAAAAAAAATGAAATAAACAAAAATAAAAAATCATAATGGAAATTTTGTTATAATATCACATAAGGAAATTATCATTATAAGTCACGGGGACATGGAACTCAAAATGTGAAGAATATAAAATTGTCGTTGAAGATCTGACATCACGATAAAACTTGAAAAATAATAATAATTTGAGTTATTGAATACTGTAGGATTCGTATTTTCGCACCCGACCTATTTGTAGCAGTACTTCATTGATTCAGCGTACGACAGCGCCACAATCGCGGTTTTTGTCGATTTCACATAATCTCAAATCTGCAATCAACACCTCATATAATTATCTCATCGCGTGCTTCGACGTTTTTGGTGGACATGCATTCAGACTCACCATGGAATGTAGACTACTTTTTTACTGAGACCAATTTGCCAAAAAAGGACCCACGAAACCTCGAAAACATTGTGATCATTTTCACATACAATGACTCCATTGTTACGTTTGTTCAGCTTCTTCCCTTTTTAACCCAACAAACTCGTTCACCACTTGTTGAAAGGCTCTCGATTTAACTATAGCATTTCCAAGCCAAATGAAACCTTTTCCAAGTCAAATGAAACCTTTTCCAAGTCAAATGAAACCTTTTCCAAACCAAATGAAACCTTTTCACTTTTTCCAAACCAAATGAAACCTATTGAGAAAATGAGTGAACTGAGGTACCTAGATAGGTACCCGCTCAATTTCAACAGTCAGAAATTTCTCAAACTTACTTGTTTTCTATTCTACTAAGGTGAGATCCACTTCGGTAATCCTATGCCTGAAATTCATCGAATTTTCATTTTGTCAACGTCTTTCTATGATAGGTACAATTGCATCTACCTGCAACTTGCAGGGTACCTACCTATCTAGGTACCTCAGTTCACTCATTAGCGAATTTTTGAAGAAAATTAAGCTATTGTTCTCGCCTCCAAATTTCTAGAATGTGAATTTTTGAAAAAATTTTATGCAGAATTCCGTTTCAGGCTATTCTGAATCATATTCTGAAGTTTAACACATTTTTTTATGTATGTATGTATGTATGTATGTATGTATGTATGTATGTGTCATTCCAGACGATAACTGTCCGTAGAATTGTGCTAGAAACTTCAAACAAATTTTAAAATGTTAAGGACACAAAACGAAAGTTCAAGTTCGTTGGCCGGCATGATCGGATTACATCTTCGGGTTGAAATTTTCAAAAATGTAGTCAAAAATTTCAAAATAGCCTGTTTTTTGCGATTTGTTGTGCGAAATAATTTTTTCAGCATACTAACATGTGGTATATTCGGAATCAGCGTAACATTTCGTATAAGAATATGTATCAAGTTTTCAAAAATTTCAAAGTTGAAAAATCAGTCAAAAATTGAAATAATGCCGTTCGCTAGTTGTAAAAATCGGTAATTGCATGCAACATTGTTCAAATTCAGATTCAACTACTCTTATGTAGCGACTGAAATGTCGATTTCTTCAAAAATTCGCTCATGGGGTCATGCTGCATGACTGGACTTTTTTCTCAATAGGTTTCATTTGGTTTGGAAAAAGTTTCATTTGATTTGGAAAAAGTTTCATTTGGTTTGGAAAAGGTTTCATTCGGTTTGCAAAAGGTTTCATTTGACTTGGAAAAGGTTTCATTTGGCTTGGAAATGCTATATCATTTTCATGTTTACCAAAATTCTGTGACTGTATGAATAGCAGAGCTATAATGGGCATAACTGTTCTCATGTTTTGCTTACAAACTAATGATCGTGGTTGTAGAAGCATCCAGTATACTGCAGTACTAAGAAAAGATCCCGTATCTGCATTTTTGGCAATGTTGATTTAATGGTACCCCCGTGTGGGGGGATAGTTTCTTTCTATTTCGCTAGTCTCGAAGTCGGATCTCAACGGGAAATCCCTCAAAAACGGCTTACAGTCATCGCATTAACTACGTTTTGGTTTGGTTCGAATTAATCATGAAAATTCCGTAACTGGCCTTTTCTAGAGCAAAAACCCGCATCTGGGCGTCAAATACTATTATTCTGTTAGTATTCAGGTACATAAGAATTGCGACACTCCAGATAAAAATTCATTTCTTTTCAGGACCCGTGGTGTCTGATACGATTTCGGAATCAGTGGCAGATACGAATTTTCTTTCCAGCATTTTGATCATACGAATGGGTTGAGGTGGTGCAGTCAAGCTGGTGAGATCCAGAGCAAAGTTATTTGATATTCAACCTATGAAGCTGAAATTTGAAGTGGAGGCCTCTTGGAACATCGAGAAATGAATTATACATTCTCAAGCCCCAGATCACATGAGTGAGTTCCGGAGTTAATTTCTTTACTATTCAACATGTGAAACTAACATTTGGAATGGTAGCCCCTTGGTACGTCTAGAACATAGAGGGGGTTGCCTACTAAAAATGTTTGACAAACAAGAACTGCGGATTCGTTTGTAACTTTAGAGTGAAAAAAAAAGAAAAGTAAAACTATCCTGTGTGTATGTCCTTCTAGTTGTTAACACTCCTTAGGATTGAGATAAACATTCCGTTCTTGTCCCGAAAAATCAAGCAAATGAAAGGATGAGTTTGTTGGCCGGCGCTTTTGGAGTACATCAAATTACTCAAACATTACAGATGTGCTTTTTAAAAAAAATATTTTTTTTTTGTATGCTGAAAAAATATATACCTACTGAATAAAGGTGAAAAATGAGTCGTTTTTTGAATTGCGAAATATTTAGAATGAGTATTGTTGACTTAAAATTCGAAGAAAACAATTTCTTTGCGCTCAAAGTGCTGAAATTTCAAAACATAATCTATATTAATAAAATCGTAAGTATGTCTGTCTGTACATTGATTAGAATAATGAAATTTTGCGATTTCTTTCCGTTTCATGCTATTTGTTGACGATTGGTATGATTTTCTCAATTTTTCACTTTTTTCCCCCGCTTTTCACGGTAACAGGGGTTATTGAACAATTGATCAGAGTGGTTGGAAATGTCTGTATCAGTCCACCTTGAATTATAGGCTATTTGAAGTTTTAAAAATTTGAGCCAGAGGGAGCATTTTATGGGAGGGGGAGGGGATGAAATGTTGTATCTCGAACACCATTGAACGAACTAGGGAATCTGATTGGGCGAAAATGTTTGGTTTATTCTAACTTAAATCACAGGCTACTTGAAAATTTTCAAATCTGCAGCATAGGGGGGGTTTTAGGGGAAGGGGGGTATCTTTGTCATCACTGAACAAACTGGGAATTTGGTTGTCGAATATGTTTGGATTACTCTAATTCAAGTTAAAGACTACTTTTTTAAAATTCTTCAAATATGACCCACAATGTAGGGGGGAAGGGGTGGGGGAGTTAAAGCGTTTCGAACGTCACTGAACCAACTGGGGATCTAAGTTGACAAATATGTTTGAAGTATTCTAACTTAAATCACAGGCTACCTAAAATTTTTCAAATCTAACCCATAGAAGGTGGTGTTAGGGGAAGGTAGGGGATGGGGAACCTTGCTGTCACTGGAAAAACTGGGGATTTCCGTCGAATATGTTTGGATTACTCTAATTCAAGTCAAATACTACTTACTAAGTAAGGACTTTTTTGAATCAGATCCGTAGCGGTGTCCCGAAATGTGATGGGTGTGGGGGGTTTGCGTATTCAAGTCAACCTGTGCAATGCACGGGTGAAACAGCTAGTAGATAATATACACTGGCTACTTACACCAACGGTGACCTGTAGGAGTCTTCTCAGCTTTCGAGATTTATTTGTGAAATCTACAGAGTATTAATGGGGCCAAAACACGTACCAAAACACTGTCTAACAATGTGAAAAATCTCCAACATCGTTCAATGGAGAATTTTGCCTTGTATAGCAAAAAAATGTGAATCATAAACGCCATTCAATCACTGTTTGCGATTTAAAGCAAAATAGTGTCCGTGATTCAGGAAAAACCTTTAATACAATCTCCAACAAAGGTCCAATCATGAATCACACTTATGTCGACACAATAGTGGTGTCCACTATTGGATTAGTAGCTATCGAGACTAGTGGGAACATCTGGTATAGTGACAGGATCAAGTAGGAATACGCTGTCATCAACATATTTCTTCATCACTTGGAATAGTTTGAAAATTTCTTCCATACGATATCGCTCGCAATAAAACAGAAAGGCCTATTTTTGGTAAAAGGTTGATATAATTTCAATTGGCCGACTAAAAAGTGTTAACTTACTCACAACCGTGTAAACTGTTGAAAATTTCTTCACTTTCGTTCCAGCCCCCATCCTCAAGTCGACAATCAGTTTCCTGAACTCTGCCTCCTTACTTAAAGATACGAGAGAATGCAGGAATATGCAGAATGTTTCCAAGAAGCTGATTACTAAGAACGTGGAGCCGTTGAATGCCTTCTTCAACCACGGGTTTCCCGAGTAGAGGACATAGTAAATCCGGTGGCAGATGCACAAAAGCACAAAAGGCGCAACAGTAAGAAAAGATCTAGTGAGACTCCGCGGGTTCTTGGATGTCCCATGAGGGAATAAGCCCATGGCTGATGATATTACTAACAACAAGCCTCTCTGCAAAGAGAAATAAGAATGGGTTAGGTCGGCATTTTGTAGATATGCAATAAAATGAGCAATTAATTGTAATTAAAACATTTTACGTAATACCAATATTACACTATTTTTCAACTGTAATTATACATTCCATGTATGTACCTATATCCCTACCCGTGACTTGCGTATTCGGTGCTATCATTAATTTGTTCAAGGACTGACAAAACAATAGTTTTTGAAAGTCGGTACCTTCTCGGAAAATCGATTTCATTGAGATTGATTGTACTCTCTCTAATCCAACCAGGACGGGAAATTGTAAAGTCTTCATATCATCCTCTTCAAATTCTTCCTCAAAAACCAATGCTCTAATCAACCAACTGTGGTTCATTTTCGTGCATGTAGGAAATAACTAGGAAAATCTAGCAAATTAGATGGGAAAACGTAGCAAAAAAGGATTTCGGTCATGTAAACAAAGATGGTGGAAAGAACTACCTACCTAGTAAATCTTTGATTTGAACGCTAACCACCCAAATTAGGCTGGTTAGTTTTGATAGTTGATTTAGCGCATTTGATCATTGATTTATCTGAACCGGAGTTGGTGAAACCGGATATCGTTGTTTAACAGCTGAGATATCCGGTTTAATGAGTAAACACGCATTGAAAAATTAATCCCGATAAATCAACCATTCTTTGAGAAAAGCAACGAGTTCTTCTTCAATGATATATATTCAGTTAGGCATTTTTAAAGTTCGCATTTAAAAGCATTCTGAATAAAGTCTCTGAACGGTTTTCCTATGTGCCAGAAACTCCAACAACTACTACAATTTTAATCAAATGATGCGATGAAATTTTCTAGAATAGGTGTTGGATAGTCTCCTATGAATTTAATCGCAAAGCAACGGTAGTGTTTAGCATGTTCAAACGTCAAATTCCAACGCATTTATTATAATAGGTCTTCATAATTTTTTCAACCAGTCAGGTTGAAATTCCCACGACCGTGTTAGGTAAGTCAATGATACACATAGATCGTTGGGTGAAGTTCCCAAGAATCCCAATGAATTACACTGTTTTACATCATACATTTATTCATAGTGCATTATGCATTTTTTTGCATTTAGGTATTTTATTTATTTATTTTTTAATGCATTATTTTTCATTTTTATTTTTCGAAATTATTTTACTAATGGGAGTTTTTTTAATTAAAGGGGCGTCATTAAAAGCATGCTGCCTCGCTCAACAACTTTTGCATAACGAGATGACAATCACTAGTGAATGATTAAAATAAATAAATAAATAAATTCAACAAAACATAGGTACCTTATCAGCAGACTGTGTCTGCCATGCCCTACCTTTTTAACTTGTCAGTTTCTTTAATAAACACGATCAGAGCCTGACTGGGGAGAAGACTAAAAAGAGGGGAGAATGACTAATGGAAAGGGAAGAGAGCCAGTGGGGGAGACTAGTTAAATACTCTGATCTAGCCATTAACTACTAACAACTTGCTCTCTCATTTAGCCTTCCTCAAACCTCACTTAACTACAAAGTTTGCCTTATTTTAATCTTATGATGCAGTATCTTTGATCCGACATTGTTCATGAAAGTTCATTTTGACATGGATATGTCTTTGCTCTGGGGGGTCAACCAAAAATTTCCGTCACGCAAAAATGATGTCACAATTTCAGTGTTTTTCACGTACAACCCAGCCGTTGCTAGGGGAATGGAACTTCCGCAGTTTTCATCGCACAAAAATCGTTCGCCACTCGTTGGAAAGCGCTTGATTTATGTGATAAATGTTCACATCTCAAGCTACCAATTTCCCCCTCCTTACGTACCTGGCTACATTCCTAAACTAAGTTGATTGGACTATAAACAATTATTTTCGTTTGGCGGAAACTAAATTTTGCGATGACTCATGATTCAGTTTGGCGAAATTTAATATTTAATATTTACTGTCAACTTGTCAAACCGGCTGGAGGAGCTAAAAAAAATAAATAAATAAAATGAAAAATCAGGCTATCATGAACATGAAAATGATAGCGTCTGTATTGGAGAAATAACTTTAATAGTATGTATAGTAAGCTTTTTGTGCCTCCAAGAATAATAAAATAGATTCGTTATCCTACACTTCGTCGCCTACAGTCCTAAGTTAAAGAATTTGTTTACAACTCTCGAGGACAACCGTTATGAAATCCCCAATCAAAGACATACCCATGTAACATGGTATCTGCTTGTAAAGCAGATAGTGGAACTCGTTTACGAGTTTAATGGTTTATTTGTATTTAAGAATTTAGCCGCATCTCAACCTGAAGGGTCATTAGCGGCTTTATAATTTTTAATTGTCGTTTTATACAATTTAACATAAGCTACGGTGCCTACTTCCGAACCTAGGTAATTAGAGCCACCTATCAGATAGGGCTACAGCCTCAGTGTCTGGTGATTAGTGCTATAGGCTCAAATTCTGGCAATTAGTGCTAAAGCTTAATTACCGGCTATTAGGTAGGAGGCTCTGGTTAAAAGACAATCTGGCCACGTTAGGTTCACGTCCGTTCAGCGTTTTATTATTGCCCAAAGTGTAGAACTAAAGTCAATTTCAATCACCCAAATTAATAATTGCCCAATTTTATGGCACACTCCCACAACACTATTGATGCACCTTTATTGCTTCTTTAGATCTTCCCTGCAGATACGATCCTAACAAATCTAGGTATCTTTTACAGAAATTATAAACCAATGCGTAATCATTTGCAGCGACTTTTTCCTTGTATGCATGTTTGTTATAGTAGGCACAGGAGACGATTGCAGAACTTATTGGAAACATTGAGAGCTATGAATTATATTATAATAAATTTTATGGGTGTGTAATAACCAGATATACCGTCTGGAGATTGAATGAAAGTAAGCGCGGTTTGTTTTCTTGGTGAGAAAGTGTTGTGGTTACCATATAATATGAAGTGTTGATCGTTACAATTACATACCTACTTATTTAAATAAAATTCTCATATTTAGCGTGTATTTTTATGTTGTTCATCTTCTTCTGATACAGTTTTCCTTTATACTAGACATTCTGTTTGTGAAAAAGTCATCTGATTCCACTTAGAGTCATCAAGAATAATAAGTAGCATTTTAAGGATTTCGCTCCATGAAGCTGAGTAAATATGAAAATAATTTGTGTAATAGAAATAACCCATTGATAGCCACTAGTTTTTTCTGATCAATGAATTAGTACCTAATATATAATTTTCGTTCAGACCACAGTGAGCGTTTACATTCTTGATATTATGGGTGGATGAATATTGAAAGCGAATAATAATCATAAATTGATTTTGGAGGTTTCGGAATACTGCTTTGGTTGTTTGAGAAGGTTATTTTTTATTTTTGCGTTGAGGAGGAAAATATAGTAAGAATCGTTTTCACTGCTGGCAAATCTCTAATATATTCAACCAACTGATAATCATAAATGGACATTTTACAACAATGAATCCTTTTCATTATTCCCACACCTAGTAAACCGCAAATAGTAAAAAAACAAAAAAGCATGATGTGCTGATGTTTGACTCACGGGTGGCATGTTCAAGGGGCGGTTGGTTCTGACAGACTGTAGATTGACAACGATAATATGGAAAACAGCAAATTCCCTTGAATGGACGATAGATTCCATCCAATTTCATTAGGTACCTACATGTTATTATTGGGAAGGCCTCAAAACGAACGTTGATGTGCGTACTGGATATCGATTTTATTAGAAAAATACAACTGCTCACGCTATTGACGATGAATAACGCTGAGCACGTGAAGCTGGTCGCCATCCCAAGCTCTTCAATAAATTTGACTATATCATTATTTTAGAAGTAGGTAGAAATAGGTAATGGTGTTCAATTAATTCGTTTTCATTAAGTTCAATGATGAAATTGTATTCATTCAATTCAACAATTTAACTTCTCAATCAAAAACCAAACGACCGTCAAGATGCAAAACACTTGCAATTTTTTTTCAATATTTTCATGATTTGAGAATGTTCTGATGGTTACTCTTAGAGAGCTATTGCAGAAAAAGGTAATTGCTATATTTTTCACAAGCACCTTTCGCAAGCCGTACATATGTTTTTAACTGATGAATACCCACAAATAAACAATGAAAATATAATAATGTCAATATCCTTTTATGAGGTCTCAAATTATTCTTGAAAATCCCGTTTTTGGTTTGGTATTTTCAATAATGAACCCTTGTTATCAACCAAGGGGGAAAAACGTTACCCCCGGTCTTAATTGATTATTATAAATTAATTTAAAAAAGACTGGCAAATTGGTGGGCAATATAATTTTCTTAGTAGTGTGACATAGACGTATAAAATTGTTTTAAGAACGAGGTACGGGTCAAAAATGAATGAATGCAGAATATAATAGTAATAAATATGTGTGCGTGCGACTTTGCAAAAAGAGCATTCATGTTTCATGTTTGCTCATGCGCACACCCTGCCATCAATCTAATCGCCACAATTTCTGATGATTTCATCAAAACTAGTCTCAAAGTGTCGTCTGTAGAAAACAATTTCAGATTTGCGTAGAACACGCTGCTACTCATTGGATAGCAATAGAATTGATCTAGGAATAAGCCCAGACATCCCGGAAAAGTTCAACGAAATCGGTCCAGTAATTTCGGTGTTTCACTTATCTGCTTCATTGGATCCAAGGGGTAGGGGATTTATGGGGGAACCATGTAGGACCTAACCCGCAAAAACCCCGGCAAATTTCATCGAAACCGATCCATTAGTCCCAGTGTATCGCCCGTTCAATTGTGCGTTAGCACTATGGTTATTACTTAGCCAATCTGGATAAATTGGTAAGGCACCATCCTGAAACCTATACCTAACTAGCCCCCCCCCCCTCCCTCTCGAGTTTGAACGAGATGAGACCGAAAAATTGTACGAAATCGGCGTTATAAGAAACTCACGTTTACGCATGCGCTCAAGTTTTCATTGATTCAACGGTAATGAAAATTATAGACCATATAGTGGTAACACGCACAATCTCTGAAAATTTCATCAAAATTGGATAACACTTGGTATAATATTCAGGGTGACAAGGAATAGGCACAGAAACGAACTCAAAATTTATCAGCAAGCTCTAAAACTCAAAACCGAGTGGAAATTTTGATTTTAGAGGAGTTTTCTCATCAGGAAGTTATTGAGCCGTGATTTCAGGACTAATTTTATTTATTTTCAGTTTATCATTTTCAATATTCGTTTTTAATTCATTTGTAATCTATGTATGTATTTCAAATAATCTCAAGGTGTAGTGTCAGTATGTTGGGTTCGACTTAAAGTTGGTAGGTTTTCACGATAAAGTACAATCAGTTACATTAATGGCGTTGGGTTTTGTAAACCTAATGAAACGCTTGCATACGAGTCTGCAACGGATTGGGACATTTTATGTCTTTAGTTGAAGACAAGTATGTGTTGCAGACTCGTATGCCAGCTCTAAGACCCACTCAGCTGATCTGGACCCTGGGCATCGTCACGTAAATGTGCTAAAGAGACTACATACGAAATTACAGCTTCCTAGAGTGTAACACATAGAAATTAGCTTTAAGAACCACTCATCAGCAGCTGATCCGGACCCTGGGCATCGTCAAGTAAATGTCCTAAAGAGGCTACATTCGAAATTACAGCTTCCTAGAGTGTAAAGTATAGAAATTACCTATTAAAATGATTTAGCCACCGCTTCACAAATCAAACCGTTCTCGCAATATTTGGATCACCTGCTATGAATCAAATCATCGAAACAACAGCTCAATGAAATCATCAGAAATTAACAAGCGGTGGCAATCATGTTCACAATATCAATTATTGAGAATGATCACCTGAGTGTACAAAATTATTCAAATAACCTTGCTCATAACTCAGCTTGTTGGCCACGCACTTCGCAGTAGTTAACATAATATGGTTGGATAAATCGAGAGCTTTCGAACGAATGGTCAACGAATTTTGTGGGATGAAAAACGACGAAGTACCATTTCCCTAGCAACGACTCGGTTCTAAGTGGAAATCATCAAAATATTTTCGTGAGCAATTTTCCGTGACGTTTTTTTAGTTTATGTGCCATAGCAAAGACATAAAATTTCAAAACTTAAATGAGCACTCTTTAAGTTTCGATTTTGACATGGATATGTCTTTTGGCTGGGGGTCAAGGAATTTTTCGCGACACTTTTTTTTCCCGACCGACACTTTTTTTTCCCGACCCACACTTTTTTTCCCGACCGGCACATTTTCTATTGATTTTCACGTACAACCAAGGCGTTACTAGGGAAGAGTAACTCCCATAGTTTTCATAGTAGGAAAATCGTTCGCCACTTTTTGGAATGCTCTCATTTTACCACGACATTTCATGACCTCTAAGCCATTGTAGTGTCAAGGAATGTTGATTTATTACTCTAAGTTAAAAACTAATATTGTTTTGTAACCATAATGGAATAATCTTGTGAAAAGAAGGCACTACATGGTTGGTATACAATTGAGTAGTAGGTACCAACTGGTAAGCAGTAGGTACTAGACATATCCATGATCTTTTGTTTTTCCCATCAAGGGAGAAATTAAAATGCTTGATTTCGAAAACACTGTCTCCTACAGAACAGCGACACTTTTAGCATAAGACTGGTCAAATAAAGTTTATCAACTATGAAACAGAACATTCAAAAATTTATGTACGAAATTATGCTAAAAACTTGAATTTCGTTGCGTTGTTAGATGTTTTGACTTGTATTGTTGTTTTTTTCACAGGATAACGTATTGCCTAGAGAACGTGAGGTTAATTGGGAACATTTTTGAAGGGATTGCTCACTTCGGAAGGGATTACACAGGTTCCTCTGATTTGGAAGACTCGGGTTTCTTATTTATTCAACAGCGAAAGTTGACATCGCAATGAAACCTCGGAGTCGTAGGTGCCTATTAAGAAAAATGCCGGCACAAAATGTGCAAATCGCTGTTTGTTTGTCGCCCCGAAAACAAAGGAATTATACCTTCTAACTCGGAACGTAAAAATGTTTATTACGCAGCTCCACATCTGACCTTACCCTCATATGCAGGAAGATAGCGAGGAGTAGTTCAAGGCGGCCGGCGATCACATCAACAGAGCGTGCCTGATGGTATCGCGTCGAAAATATTCTTCCTGTCGGCTGCGGAGAATGCCATCCCACATAATTATTATCTTTCAATAAAACCGGGTCTTCTTTCATTACGAAAAAGCTCTCAGGAAATTAAATCTTCTCGGGAATAGCATCTTGACGCGAAGCTAACGAAATATTGTTAGACACTTTGCGAGTTTATGTGTTGCTTCAATCAAGGTATTCAAGGTATGGCTGCACACAATTGCAGCATGTACGGATATTATATGACCTTCAGTGCAACTCAATAACTAAATGTTAAT
The DNA here is from genome assembly GCA_030762985.1 of Adelphocoris suturalis. NCBI lineage: Eukaryota > Metazoa > Arthropoda > Insecta > Hemiptera > Miridae > Adelphocoris > Adelphocoris suturalis. Next base: position 21,403,747 of record CM061046.1, read on the forward strand.
CTTGGAATCGGAAATTGTTATACCTGCGTAATGAAGTGTTGTGTGCACGAACTATGTACTAAATTCAATAACGTCTGATAGATAGGAACTGGGCTACGCGACGCATCACAAAGTAAGCAGAAATGTATGGACTATATAGAGACCCCACCCAAAAGTTTTTACATACCTAGATTACGTCCCCATCACATCTGTGAATGAACATAAATATTGAGGATAAACTAAGTACTTTCGACAAAGTCGGACTCAGATTGAACTTGAAGAAATGCATGCTGCCGAGATTTAAACTTTCACGGACACCTCCTAATTATTGCGGGCGGTGTACAGCCAAATCCTGAAAAATTTAGGGAAATGAAATGAAAAACCTATTCCTACTCTATTGAAGACCTCCGAGGATTATATTAAATCAAGAGGATTAGATCCTGGAAGTAGTAAATTAACAACAGATATATAAAAAACATCTTTTATATAGAAACCCCTTTATAAACTCCACAGACTGCCTTAAAAAGAACAGCAAATGAAAAATACCATGGCCCAAGGAAATCGAACATGGATTTCAGGCATTAACAGAAGCACTCGCAAATGCAGCAATGCAGACACATCCATGATCAAATGCAAAAGCCAATTCAGAAAGTGGATAACTACCTCCGATACTGGCCATTTCGATAGAGAGTTGCTAGTCATGTTCGAATCAGTGAGACATTCCGAAGATATTTTCGATGGTCTGCAGTTGACAAACATCATGAACAGCTGACCACTGTCGCCCAGAGTCCAAAGACCTCACGCCCCCGAAAAATCCTTCGTAATCTAATTTGCATCAGGTTTTGTTTAAAACATAAGCAAAGAGAGTGCAGTAGCTGATATCCGCTGCAGATTAGAAAAAATGTCCACAGCGGATATCGATCACGAAATCCACTACTACCAAACACTGGACAAAACCCCCATAAACACAGTGGAACGCCATGACTGGGTGAAGAATTATGCAGGCTAAGTAAATTAAGGACAAAATATTCTAAATTCTGCATGAAAACCAGGAATTAATACTTCAAGGAAAATGAACTTTCACCTGTTAAAATTTCACAATTTCGATCTCAGATTCGGATTTAGCGCGTTCGAAAACCCCCAAATAGTGATTCTCAGCTCAAAAGTCCTCTTCTGCCTAACAAAACTGCCTAGGCGGACGGCCACAAATCATAGATAGAATGTGTCCCAGTGAAAAATAATGGGGCACAAACCGTAGCAGATGGAATATACAACCAGTGGAGAGCTCGATTTCGGGTGCCAAGATCTACAGCAACAGACAGCGGATGACAGTTCGAATCTGAAATTTCAACAATTTACTACATACGCTTGGAATTTAGAAAATTCAAATACGTCATACCATCTAAAAGCCAAAGGGATCATCGAAAGACGGCATAGATTGCTCAATCCACAATTCACAATCCACCAAATATCTGATTACAGTACTATTAGCGGGACAGACAACCTATCAACAGCACAATGAACCTTCCATAAGGCGACATTGCTACCCTCAGACATTGTCTAACCATAAACACCTACTTTTACTGAGTCATGTCTATGTACAAGAGATTCCCTTAGGACTTGTCGTTAGGATTTCCTGTCAAAAGCTAAATAGAAGCTCATGTTTACCTCAACGCAGCGCAGAAGTCCGAAACAACTAGTTCTCAACCAACTGCCCCAACCTTGTTCAAAGCATACATCAGTATCATCAACTTTGCTTACCCTAGAAAGTAACGCTTTGGTACCTAGTTGAGATGGATGGCAAGTCCGATTCCCAATACGAGTTCCAAGCTTACTTTTGGAGTGGCTATGTAGGTAAGGCGAACTAGAAGGGAAATCCCTGTAGCCGTTCTGGTAAGCTATTCATCAATTTAATGTGGCGTCTCTCTTCTGAGACCTGTCAATTGATTACGTTGACATCTATTCAGGGCTTGGCTCAGGGTGGTCGCTTCCTGGCTGTATTGACAGGCTTGTCATCACGCTAATGTGATAATATTTAAGATTACTATTTTCATCGATCTGAAAAAGACAGATTTTCAGGCAATCATTAGGACAATTATTGTTGAGTGGTCGGTACGAATAATTAATCAATCATTTTATTAATAACCATTCTACAGGTTCACTTTAATCAAATTTTCAAATACGAATTTCAGACGACTAATCACAGCGTGTTCTGATGACATTTATAATTGCCGATCACCCGAAAAAATGATACTTCACTGCAATTCAGTAAAATAATATCACTAGAATATTAGGAATAGCCTACCGGAACATTTTCAAGAGGTTCATTAGTCAAAATTTAGGGAAAAGATCAATTTTTTGTTTGTTTTGATAATAATAAGCTTCAGCAGGCATTTCGCAAACAGTTTGGCTCACAAAATCATCAGATTTGTGTATCGGAAAGCAAAGGACTCCTATGATTCTTCAAGGATTTTACAAGGACCCAACACATTTTCTAGTTGGTAGTGGTTTCTCGCTTATTTTAATTTTCCGAAACTACTTATCGTTCTTTTGATTCATCATAGGAATTCTGACACCAAGTTACAATCACTGGTTTTCGTAAAACATAATACCAGGAGAACGAGGAATTCAGTTCAGTCCAGTCGAGTGGACACCTATGTATGAGCGGTAGTGTAATTGACAATTTAGCTTTTGAAGCGTTTATCAACAAACTGTCTCGTCAAATTTCGGCTAAAATATCCTTTGATAGGAATTACTCCCAACGAAATTAAGTTTTAAGCCCTAAAACAACCTGTAACGGGGAAACAACGGCCTCAATTCAAAAACTATTTAGGGTACAAGGAAATTAATGCAAAGTTTTTATCCAAAAATAAATTGGGTGAGTAATAAACAGTACAAATAACAGTACATTAAGAAATCCTGCCCATGCATTAGAAAGATTGAGTGTGAATTAGACCGAAAGGGATGGCTCGACCGAGCTGGGAGTGGTGCGTCAGCTACTTAGAGAAACAAACTGGTAATCTGTCATAAACACCGACGATGCCAACTTTGTTGCAACTGCATTCCTAAAAGTTTGGAAGGCGTCCATGTCAGTGGCGACGAAACTTATCAGAACTACCAGTAGGGAAGTCAAACTTCCCCCTGGATAACTAGAGGTCTAATGAAATCAATAAGGACAAGATTCGTTATTCCTGACCCAGAAGCTCTTAATCAAAGTCTTACTTAGAAAAAGGACAAGATATTCGACAGAAGCTCTCTTTAAAGAGTTCGCAGTACTCAAATGGGGAGAGCTAATTGACAAGATAACTATAATTAAAATATATAAGGATTTACATAGCAACCACCTGAAATTTTTAGATGAGGGAAAAACAAGAACTTTTGGACAATTTCTTTCTAAACTGCCTTTCCGTAGGACTCACCATGGCCAACGGGCGTATGATTGGACAATTTCTTTCTAAACCGCCTTTCCGTAGGACTCACCATGGCCAACGGGCGTATGATTACCGGGGAGCAAAACCGTTCAATGCCCTACCAAATGAGCTCCGCTCTATTTCTAAAATTGAAAAGTTCAAAAAAGAACTGAAAAAACATATAACAATGAGGCAATCTGAGACCCATTAGATAATATTAATACTTTAAGATGGTAACTGAATAATTCTTATGTATTCTGATGTACCCAATGTATATGTACCTATTGATTCTAATTTACCTATATTTACTTACAAGATGATTATTGAATAAGGTATTGAATGAGTGTGCTGATTATGTATTACTCCTCCCCACAGCACAAGTCTACGACTTATAGTGGGGAGTAGCATTTCCTGATTTGTGTAACTTTATTTTTGGATTGCAATACCTATCTAAATAAATGCGTTTTTTCGAAGAAAAAATAAGCAAACTGAAAAAACGCTCGATAAAAAACCCAATTGATCTTAATCTTAAGGAAAAATCCAATCGTTTTAGGATCAAAAAATTAAAGGGGCTAATCAGAGCAGCTAAGAAGATATATTTCGACAACGAAACAGAGAAGGAAAAGGCTAAAGGAAATTCGAAAAAATCTTGGGATACGATTAAAACAGCAATTTCGGGAACAAACTAAATGAATAGGTCAAAATGTCCACTAGTCAAAGAAATTATTATAAACCATAGTGTCTCAGACAGTCCAGCTTTCGGTGATGTAAACTTTGACCTATTAAGTAGTCATGACAATATTGACAATTTGACTGATGCATTTCCATCGTTGGGGTACATTGATCTGATAAATGAACCAACACGCATCCAATCAATATGTAGAACTGCTGTGGATCTTATATTTGTTTCAAAAACTACTTGGGATAAAAAGAACTTAATGCAATGTTCCAGAAATGAATTTGGGTGAGTAATAAACATTACAAAAATAGTCCATTAAGTAATAAATCCTGTTCAAGTATTCATATATGCTAAAGAAATGAAAGTTGTAAAGCAGTAAAAATAGCTATGTCAGGAGCCATAGGCCTTAACGTTAGCTTCAAAATTGGTACCAGACCAAACTGAAAAAAGCAAATTTTATCGTGGCTTGTAAAAAATGGGACAATGGAATACAAAACTATGCTAAATAGCAAAGAGCAGCAATATTTAAGCTCTGTGTAGATTCTATAGACGCATATGCGATGTTTTGTCTGTAGACGCATACTCAATGTTATGTCATACGTATGGTGCTATGTTTAAAATTATGGGCAAATCTAGACTTTATCCATCAACACGGGCCAAGCCTACCGTTGGAAAAGTAAGCTAGGCAAATTGCTTTAGTTCTAAATTCGTACTATCAGCACATGTATGCATTCTAGCCTATCTTAGAAAAAATCCAGAGGAATCGTGAAAAGCGCCTTATCCTGATTCTACTAATGATGATGCCTGATAAGGATCATAGATAAGACATCATCAGACCTAATTTTCGATCTCTTCAAAATGACATTATTGAGAAAATGGACTAACCCAGATAGCTGTCACCAGATTGCTGTTTTTCCCTAAGTCCAAAATAACCCTGGTTTTTATAGTGTAGGTATATATATATACCTGTTTCGGAGACTCTCAACAAGTGAATCATCTAAATTCTCGCTAATATATTCTCAATTCCTTTGAGGTATTGACCTCACGATTCTGCGATTCGAAATGGACAATATGAAAAATAGCTGATGAATTCTCTGAAAATATTAGCATTACTTTATCACTATAATACGTCATCACCTCCACCACTTCATCAGCCAGTATCATACGTTATCACTTTCAGGTCATGAAATAGAAATGGTAGAATTACTGAACATGGGAAAAAATTCAGGGGATTTTTCAAAGACATTGTAAAACTATACTAGACCCACTCGTAGCGCTAGTGTCGCATTGCAAATTGAAAGGTCTGTAGTCAGCCATATTGGGGTCAACATCGCATATTTATGTGCAATGAAGATTGTATTATTGTAAATGATAGTATTATTATAGTTCATCTACTCATGAAATTTCTTTGATAATGTACAATGGTTGAAGTGTGTGCGGTGTTTAACTGCAAAAATCGCAAAACTGAAGACTGCACACTCTCATTTCATAAGTAGGTAAGTATAACTTTTTACTATTTCCTTCAGATTATTAAAATAATAAAACTTTCAGCTTGAAATTAGAAACTCCTGACATATTTATATAACCTAGACCGAATTCATAATGATCTCGAAAATCTGACTTGAATAGTTAAAACTAGCAACATGATGATTTGCTACTATTACCTCCTCCATTCTTTATCTTCCATAATGAAATTCGAAACTCCTGATATAGGTACCTTCCAAAACTAGACCGACTTCCTAGTTGAACAAAAAGATTCACGAAAATCGGACGTTATTAGTTAAAAAATCTTGATTTATTACAACTACCCCCTCCATTCACCCCCTTCCATAATGAAATTTGTAATTCTTGACATACGATCCAAAACTAAACCAAATCCATGGTTGAAAAAAAAAAAAATAATCACGAAAATCGGACGAGAATTGTGGCCTGGGCAGCATCGACAACATTTGTCTCACACACACAGACATACACCTATGATTTTTTTTTTCACGGATTCGGTCTTAGAATGGTCTGAAACGGATTTGTATGCGGTTACCTTTTTTCTCATGCTTAGGTTGTTCCCTACCCCCCTGGATCAATTCCAATAGGCATCCCTCTTATTAACGAAGCCTTGCCTGTAAGACATAGCTTCAGAGGGACGTCCTAAAAATTAGAACTGGAAAGCTTATTGTAATAGGTACCTATTATAATAATAATTATACATTTCCAAAACCATGTAAAACTCAACTCATTTGCAGGAATACGAGATTTATTTATTGTTTTCTTCATCAACAAGATCAGATAACTGAAAATCTTATCGTACCTTTCATTGTGGAACCAATTAATTTTAATTGACATGAGGCCTAAATGTAATATACAAAAATCCTATAATACCAGATTGTACAGAATCGTTGCTTATTTCCGATTGAGTTCATTAGCAATCTGACTAAATAAGTTTGTAAATTGTCATAGTTTGTAAGATATTCCAAAGACAAGCAGCTCCCACAGTTTGTGTCTCTGTTGAAAATATTTCATAAAATTCATTTACAAACTGTGTTGTCATCATAACAATTGACGTTTTTAATGATTTTAGACTCGTTTTCATCAAGATAATACAAAATACAGGGGATTTTTAAGGAAGTTTTAAATATTTACTTAATTTCGGTATATTTTTTTCATTAATAAATCTTTGTAATGACCAAGGATTGAAATATTAAAAATTCATTAACTCGAAAATATTCGGAATAAATGGGTATTTTTTGTTTGATTTATGGACGAAGAAGTTCAATAAATCGAATGAGACCATCTGGGTTGCTGTTTCCCATAATGAAGGGATTAAGGGGATATATATCGAACATTCATTTTCTTTTGGTCACATCGTCCAGTCATATTTCGATTATGTACCATAGACTCAGTTTGATGGGTAATTTTCTATGGACCAGTGATCTGCCATGAGGGGCTATATATACAAAAACAATGAACCTTTGTCTAATAATTTGCCGCGTTTTTATTCTGAAACGGGGTAAAAGTGATATTTATCACCTTAACCTTTGTTTATTGCAGTTTGGAATACATACTACGTGGACTGATATTCGCCGTATTATCTACTTAGGCACACTCTTTTCCTTCCGTGTCTACCGCGTGCCTGAGAGTTCGTCTGTGTGTTCCGCTAATTTGAGCGAAACTATTAATTAGTTACGTCTGATTTCCTTGAAATTTTCAGGTGTTGTGCTGGTTTGGCCCTAGATAGTCTCCGATGAGGTTCATCGCTACCAAATCAATTGTGGCCTCAATTTATGCAAATGTTGAACCAACCATAAATGTGAAAACCATAAATTCTACAGTTGTAGCATCCGATTTCGATGAAATTCTCAGACATTATGCTGATTAAATCCTAAATGATCGGCCCTTATGAATTGCGTAGTTCCCTTAGCTTCTCTGAGCATCTCTAAGTAAGCGCAAACGTAAAATCCTTGCCACAAGCATAACTGCTGCTAACTGCATTAACCAGGGATTATTTTGCAAGTTGGGATCGAGATGGAATGAATGAATAATGTGTTTATTAAACCAACAAAGCAACACAAACAATATGAACCACATAAGTATATTCGTTATACTAGGAAATTAACAGGTACATACACGTTTCGCTTTGGTCTTAGGACCATCAGCGGTAGCTCCGCTAATAACAATTACATAATTAATGTATTAAGGAAGGATCTGTAGAAATAAATATTATAGAACCTAATGTAAAAGGATGTGAAACCACAGTAGGAACAAGAGAACATGGTCCATAAAAACGAACAAGGTGAGTACAGATATTTTATATACAAACGAAAACTAATAACAAGTATAGTTGAATTCTGCTACTAGGTATTCTCTATAGCGCCACGTTCCGCGAAAAAACAAACAGAGTACATCAATCAGCCCAGATCTGGACAACCTCAATCGGCCGTGGATTCGTTCATGCCCAAGTTGCATCCCTTGCTTAATGCACTCAGGTAGACCATGTATCGTATCTATGGCTGCCAATTCAGGTTCAGGAGCTCCCCTCTGCATTTCATAATGACCATGGGATCGAAATGATCTTCTACAATTTTCATTGTTTCTGGGCTAACCTCCAAGCATGCATAAATGGAAAATCATCTATCTCCATCTCCAGCACTTTATAATTATTGCTTCCGAGTCTACCTAAAGCTCACTTTCGGAAGAAAAAAATTGTTGATCTCCAAAATCTAAATCCACTCGCATTTTACGTTTTAGACCATTCTGAACAACTTTGGTTCCGTGTCTGTGTCTGTGTGTGTCTGTCGGGTGTCCTCAAATCCTTGTAACAAGCTTGTTTTCCTTAGTTTTCACCCGATTTCGATGAAAACGTTAGAGAATGCGCGGGTTAAGTTGTACATAGTCCCCTATCAGTTTCATTGTTGCCAAATTAATACTTCATTCTGCGCATGCGCAAACGTAAACTCCATTATGCTCTATTTTTCCACACTCTAGTCGTTTGATTTCGCTTAAATTTGGATGATAGTTTGGAAGAAGATGACGCTCATATCAATCTCAACACGATTGTAGCACTAGTAGCAAACGTGCATGCGCTTATGAGAAATAATTGTAATGGCCTTAATTTCCACAGTTTTTATCTGATTTTGATGAAGTTGTCAGAGAATGCACGGCTTGGGTTGTAGATGGTCCCATACCTATTTCATTGTTTTCAACTTATCAGTTCATTATGCGCTTGCACAAACTTCAATTACATTGAGTGTAATTTTTTCTTTTCTTAATTGACCAATTATGACATTTCATACTACTTCTTGATTTACTCTTTTCCGCTATGGAATTTTTCAAGATCATTTAAAACTTTTCAATAATCTATACATTAGTGATAGGTAAACGAGGAAGCTATGTGCCACACCCAACTTGGCAGACGTTTTATAATTTGATTTCCTATCAATGAAATGACTTATTTCGATGGAATGATTTTTCTACGACTGCATTGAATTGCTGTCTCGAGCAGATGCCGATTCGCTAGCACTTGCATTGAATTTCGCGGATCAGGACTGAGGTCGGTTGCCTCAGTGTTTACAGAGCGCAACACTGACCCGATGACTCCGGGGTTGGGTTCGAGGTTGCGTAATCTCGCTCCCGACCTCCGCCACTGCTTCTGGTAGCTCTGACGTCTGGGTTTACCCCCATCTAGTCTCCTCTGTGGTTTCCCGTCCCCACTCTGTCCTACAGTCACTTCCCCTCTCGCCTTTCTTCACCCCCTTCTTTCTTGGCGCCCTTCCCAGACCTGGGAGGGGTCCACAGCCCAGTTCCCGGCGTCTGACTCATAATCCACCATCCCGCGCTAGACTCAGCCAAAAGCGTCAGTTTCAGTTCAACACCCAACAGCAAACATGCAGTTTCGGAAGGTTTCTATCGCTCTGCTCTTCACAGCACGTAAGACAACTCTCCCGGCATTTCTTATTTTCATTATTATTAAATACTCATCAATTCAAAATATTCAAATGACGTATTTTTGTTTTATGCAAGCTACGCAATTATATGACAAACCTCTTATTTCGCTACCCATTAACTTGTGCTATAGAGGACTTGTACTCAAGTCACAGTGGACCAAGAGCCAAAAGAATACACACGTGAAAACAATTTTCATGATCTCCCACAAAACATTCATTTTCTTAGATTGAATTACTCTATACTTTGATCAACACAACTTGGTAACCATGTAGTAAACAATCCACTTAATTGTCCACAAAGCTTTCGCATATCGAAAACATTAAATCAAGAAGAATTTATCCTCGTATTTATATTGGTCAGCACAATGTTTATGGAACAAGTTCGTCATCATATACGCGCAATAAAACATTTTCTATATAATATTTTGCATAAAATAAAAATAAATTAATGTTTTAAACCAATTTTATTGAAATTTCAGCACATTTTTTTGCACAACACAACTTCTAATTCGAAAACAAAGAGATGAAAAGTGGTTAACCATCCCCACCCGCTTTTTCATTAACATCTCCTCTAGCCTTTGTAATTTTAAACATTGCTTGGTTGCATGAATTTGAATTTTAAGTAGTTTTGAGTTCGAAAATGGTGTCAGAAATCGCTTTCTTGGGATTAATTGGTTAAAATAATAGAATTACTTTCCATAGCAGAATATCACATAGGAAGTTTATTTGCCATTAACTTGTTAAATTTTGGTAAGCAAAAATTATTCTTAGTCAGTAATAAAAAGTAAATTCTTTCAGTTAGCTTTTAAGGTCTGTTGATAAAAAAAATAAAAAAAATAAAAATTTCAACACTTCGTTTTGTTTAGTTATACTTTTATTTATTGCTTCCTCACTACCGGAAGGTAGGGAAGCTTTGTGTTCATGATTGAAGTCGAAAACATTTTGTCCTCCGATATCAAAATTTCCACTTGCTTTTTGCGTTTCAGAGCTTGATGATCAATTTTTGTTCCATGTCTGTGTGATAGTCTGTGGTAAATCCTTGTCACGCCCAAAACTATACCAAGTTTGAGTCCGATCCCAATGAAATTTCAAGGGTTTGTGTGAGGGTTAGCTCCTAAGCGGTCCCCTATAGTTTTCAATGCTGTCAAATCAAAATTAGCCTGTTGGTCCGATTTCGTTCAAACTCGGTGGGTAATTGGGTATATGTTCTAAATAAATTCCCTACAAATTATATTGAGATTGGTAGAGTAATAACCATTGCGCATGCGCGAAACTAATATTCGACTCGTACATTTTTCTTCAAATAATTATTTACGTCCATGTTACAATGTGTGAAGAATCTACACTGCCTACCCAACTTGGCAGACTTTTTTTTTTTTTCATGTTGTTGTGCTATGGGTAATATTAAACAGGAAAGGAGTAGGATTGAAAACAAAAGTAAATATTTCGATTTCCTTAATTTGTTTTTTATGTTTCAAATAATTTTGAACTCGTTCTGTCACACTGTTGTGAAATTCGATTACTTTTATTAAAGTGTAAGTAGGTAACGAGTGGTTAGCGGTTGATACTGTTTTCCAGTGAGCAATATATCTGCATTAAACTTTGTTCTTGGAATTGTACAATGTAAAAGATTATTAGAATAATATATTATTTATCTTCTTTTTCAACAATTTACAGTAGGACAAAATAATTGAGGGCTCGAATTTACAGGATGAAATCCCGCCCTCCAACTCGTTGAGATGAACAAATAATTGAAGGAACGAAATTTTAAATTTTATTTCAGAGTAAAGAACGGTGATTTCTTAATAATAAAGGATTCCTCGCTTTATAAAATGAAATAAAATAAATAAATTATATTAAAAATAAATACATTTTTAAAATTGAAATTTCGCTCATAAAATTGACTCCTACTATGGTTGAAGGACATTTCAATTCACTCCATTCCAAGTTACTAGTTTCGAAACTTCTAATTGATATCCTATTGTAAAAACGAATAATTTATTATACAACTGTTAGCCATCTTGTGTTAATTGAAATTCAATTTTTAACACTTTTTATTAAGCAATAATTTGAAAAAACTAGTTTCGAAATCCCCAAAGTTCCAAGAAATGTAATAGTCTGTGGTATAAACTGTATTGTGGAGAAAAATATGTTGCCTTCAGTATAGGTATGCAGAAACCATAAGTATACCTATAGCTGATTCTAAGTCTAATAACCTGGAATGGAGTGAATTGAATTATCCTTCGACCATAGAAGAAGTAAATTTTACGAGCGAAAATTAACTACAACAAAATCTCAACAACGAGTTGGTGGGCGGGATTTCATCCTGTAAATTCGGACCCTCATTATTTCGTAGCACTATAAATTGTTAAAAAATGAAATAAGTATACAATAATAATAATCCTCATCTTATAAATTGTACGATCCCAGGTAGAAACTTCAGTTTTGGAGTATGTATTGCTCACTGAAAACAATGACAACCGCTAAAAACTAGCAACACTTATCGAATTTCAAAACAGTATGGACTGAATGAATTCGAAATTATTCGAAACATAGAAAACAAATTATGGAAATCGAAGAAATTACTTTTGTTTTATCCAGTCTTGACCTTATGAACGATTTTGTAATGTTCCTTGATTACTTAGTGTAAATAATTGTTTTCAAGATTTTGCTATAAAACCAATTCTACTATTATGACCGGTTAGTAATTTTGTAGCACGTTTTACCGTTACTGTATTTGCAATTGTGCCTTGGGAAGCACGTATGACTGTCATTATCAGGCCTACCAGTTCTATTGTTGCAAGATAGCTAAACCTCGAGAAATGTCAAACCTCAACACATCATTTTAATTTAGGTTAAACTTTTGTCAGATTCAATATTACCAGTAGTGGGATTGGTGGTTTTAATTCAATTTGGTGAGGTATTCATGAAATTGTAATCTTACGCGCCTCCTAAAAGCATCAACTACTATAACATTACGTATTAATAATTTTTGTGGGGTTCAGGTGGATCCTTCAAACCCTGAAATACACAAAACCAATAAAAAATAATAAACAAAAACAAAACTAGTGTTTGTTGAACGAGTTCTGTAAAGAATTTCTTTGCGATGTAGTATTGCACCATTAGTCATATTTGAGATTGTGCCTTGGGAAGCACGTATGACTGTCATTATCTGGCCTATCAGTTACTATTGTTGCAAGATAGCTAAAACTTCGAGAAATGTCGATATCACTAACTGGTGGACGGATCGGCACGTAACACTTATCGTACATACAAACATTCCTAATTAGCTATTCAGATTTCTTATCGTACAGCGGATCGGGTACATCGGATTAACTAGATAATTTCCTTATCCTGTAATGGAAGAGAGAGACCGTTGGCAGGATCATTAATCTTGAGTCTCTGAGTTTCGAGAATCTAGATACCATTAATCTTAATCATAAATCTCTATTATTTATAAGAATGAAACTCTGCCTGTTTGTTTTTCCATGCTATATTCGTTTGTCCTTTATGCATGACCACAATTATGAACCGATTTTGATGCTGTTTTTTACAGCATGGTCTTTGAACACTAGAAAGAAAGATAGGCTATATTACAATCCTCTAGACTTATTCCTTCATCGAGAACTCGGCTTTTTCTAACGACGTCACCAGGATAAACAACTTCGTAATCAAGGAAAAACTGGGCATGCGTCGAACTATTCACGTAAAATGTAGATGGAGTGGGTTCACACGTAAAGAACTTTATATAGCAAATTCATCGATACCAAATCGAACAGTTTTTATTTGTAAAGATAGATCTTCAAAAGGTGATATTTAAAACGCCTTATTAACTGCAGCAATGTTGTCGGGAATAGTTTTAATGTAACTAAGGTTATACGTTATATTGAATTGGTTACATTGAGAGGACGCTTGGTTGATTAATTAGGTACAGTAATTTGCTCTTGTGAAGGTGTCCCTCACAGAGAATTTCATCAATTCACCAAAAGATTAATTGTAGTTTTGTGTGAAAAGTGGAACAAGCCTAAATCACAGATAGCTGGTTGGATTCGAACAAAAATACAGTTCTCTGTAATAAGAGCAGTGTCCTTACGACTCCGAGGTGCCAGAAAAAATTTGAGAAGTTACGGGGTAAGGGATAAAGAATCAATGGGACCCGGGATGGAGGATGGCGCACCTTTTTCTCTTCTCCGCGACTATAAAAAAAAACCCCTGTTTTCTTTTAATTTTTCTCATTTTGTTGGTCGAATTTTCGTTTTTGTTTTATATGTCACAAGTTGATATTGTTTGTTTATGTTTAACAATTATGGTTTTAATAAATTAGGTACAAGTTGAAACATGATAGCTAAAATTTGAAGTTAAGCCTTTTTGGGACTGCGGGGATATATTTAATAATTATGAACTGTTAATTCTTCTGTAAGTACTGCTATTTTTTTTTTTTTTTTTTTTTTATCAAACATAATATTAATGATGCAATAGGACGTGCAAGAGAAGCGAGTGGGTACAGATTCTTCTACAGGTATAACGTACCTATATAAATAACTCAGTTCGTTCCTATTCAACTTGAGTTGCTGAACTTCAGACCCCCAATCTTGGTGCGATAGTGTATAATTTCATTATGAAGAATCACTCTAATCAGTTGAGTGAACTCTGAAGCTAATTTGGTTCCCATTCCACTTGGGAAGCTGAACTTTGGAACGGGATCTCTCAGAGCGTCGTAGAGTATAATTACAACTTGAAGAATCAGAAGAGCCTCTACCTTAGCTCTACCAACTTTGGTTCCAATCAAACTCAGATACTAAATATTGGAACGGGACGTCTTGGGGCGTGGTAAAGTACAAATATCACAACATGAGAAACCATTCTAATCAGCTGAGTGGGCTCTTTAGCTTCATTCTTTCTTATTCAACTTTTTAGATTTATCTATACTGCGTTATTGAACGGGGTCTCTCTGGGTATTACAACTTCGCTAAATTCTCTCCTATTGACCCTGAGAACTTAAATTTGATAGGGAGCCTCTCTGGAACATTGAGAAACAAATAAAATGATGGGCTCTTTCCTGATCAGCTGAGTGAGCTACATTATCTCCTTTTCACCCTAGGAATGTGAAATTTGACAGGGATCCTCTCTAGGACATTAAGAGACGAATGCAGTGACGGTTTCCATCCAGATCAGCTAACACTGCTAAATTCTTTCTTGTTAACCCTGGGAATTTGAAATTTGATAGGGAGCCTTTCTGGGACATCGAGAAACGAATAAAATTGTGATTCTTTCCTGATCAGCTAAGACATTCTCTCCTTTTCACCCAAGAAATGTGAAATTTGACAGAGGAAGCCTATCTAGGACATTAATAACATAATATAGACGACATAATATAGCGTCTGTTAGAAGAGAAAAGGAAGAAACTGAAAAGCAAGAGGAACAGCTTAGGATTAAGAGGCATCGTTTACAAAATTAATTGTACCATTATGAATCAACATGATTATAATCCCTCAAACACCCTTTATACGTAATACTTTATTAGTTATTTTCAAAGTTTTCTTCGCTTCAATTAAATAATAAATGAATGATTGTTATTTGTAACCATGAATGTACGAATAATATGTTAGGCGTGACAAAGTCCTCCAGGTCAGTTAGTTCTGAATGAACATGTAGATTCATCTGAGAGAACTACGACTTGCTGCTTCCTGCTGCTCGATAACAGAAACATTGCCAAGTTGGGTGGGCAGTATAGTTTCCACACGTATTGTACAATAGACATATAGAGTTAGTTAAACAACAAAGTACGATTCAAAATGATTGAGTGCAAAATAGAACAGTAATAAATTAATCAAACAATCAAATAGTTTATTTGTATAATTTGTATTAATTCCAAAACAGAATTAACACATTGTTTTAAATTAGTTTTGAATGTGATAACAGAAACGTAGAATGAGAAATTATTATATCAAACTCCATTTGTTGGTATTCATTTTCATGTGAGTATTTACAAAATTATAGCATTACAACGAATTGAAGATTAGAACAAAGTCAAACTAGAGCAGTAATATGTTTATGAGTATGCATAATAATGTGAAAGTATAATACAGATAACTCATGTTTGCGTATACGCTTGTTCTTCTATAAATCGAAATATATTCACTATGTGACTTATATAATGCACGAAATATGAGCTAACCCGCTTAATCCCTGAGAATTTAATCGAAATCGAACTAAATCTTGGTAAAATTTTCGGCGTGACAGTGTATTGGCGCAGAAACACAGACAGACATGGAGCCAAAATTTATCAGCAAGCTCTGAAACGCAAAAAGCAAGTGACAATTTTGATTTTGGAGTACATAAGAACATTTTTTTGACTTTTCGCAAGAACACAGTTTTCTTACCTTTGGTTATGAGAAAGCAAAACTCTTTTTGTGTGTGTATTCTGAAAATTGATTCATTAATTGCATTCGCCTCTACCAATTGTTGCAGTGTTTGCAACGATCAGTAAGAAATTGTTTTGCTCGAAACCGAAATTTCCACGAAAAGTTTTCGGCTTAGTGCCTTTGGTCCATATCTGGTTCAATTTCCGTTTGTCAAACTATCTGTCCTTGCAAGACTCTGTTCCCTCAAATACCTACCTCTGGATTTCACCGAGATTATTCGGGCTTGTGTGTTAAGTCTATTCGGACCAATAACTTGAGATCCTCAAATCATTAGTCGCTACCTTAATGTACACTGAATGAACATGTACATTTATATTACATGAACAACAATTGAAATTGTCAATGCTGTGAGCTCTTCAAAACAGACTGACTATTCATCTGAGAATAGTTGGTAGTAAACAGGTGTTAATTGCTGTAGGTCTGTCCCAGTTACCCAGCCGTACCTACATATGTAACAGTTACGTATTGGAAATCTGACAACCTCAACAAGTTGAATGTTTTAGCCTCTACTTGTACTTATCATTCGTTTTCATCAAGAGGATGTTCGAAGTGAATAATAACTTGCTGTTAGAGAGGAAGGCACTTTATTAAGGATTCGCATGCAACGTGCATGATTATAGATGCGTATTGCATTGTAATTAATGAAGATACCTTGAAAACCCTCAGTTAGGCGTGTGGGGAATATCACCAAGAACACATTTCCGACGATGCATCTGTTGTTTATTGAATAGCTGTGATACCGAACTGGTAATGGCATTCACATTTGGTACGCCGGAAGAGACTACTGTATTTTCAGCATGTTCACCCTTGTGTAGTCAGTTGTATGGATCCATTCACAAACTTTCTACCGGTTTCCATTGTGGACCAAAACGCTTTGGTTCATTAGTTTCAATAAAATGAATCATTGTAATCAACCAACGCTGCAAAATATTATATACAAAAGTATATTATTTCTGGATTAGCCTTACTACGCAAATCATTGGTCCAAATTATTAAACCCGGTAAATAGTAAATCGGCAAGACTTGGCGCTTCTCCCCTCTTAAATGGGTTCAAACCTTTACAGTTCAAGAACCCCACAATTATACGCTTTTTAAATCAGGTTAAAAAATTTAGTAGATGTAAAAAAAAAGTCTGCCTAGTTGAGTGTGGCACATAGCTTCCTCGTAGCCGTAAATGAATGTATAGATCATTGGAATATTTTAAATTATCTTATGATTCCATTGCTACTTATTATGGTTGCGGGAAATGGTAATTTAGGATGTAGTATGTTTTCAGACGAGTAGGGCGTGAGGAAATGATGCTTGATGGAATTTATGTTTCTGTATGCATTGAGTGAAATATTAATTTCGAAACAATGAAACTATTAGGGAATCATCTCCACTCTAATCCGCACATTACCTGAGAGTTCATTAATTTCATCAAAATTGGAAGAAAACTGTGGAAATTAAGCTTGTTGCAAGGATTCCACATTTGCGCATGCGCAGGAACAATTGAGTTGTGATTGATATGGAATGTTCAAATCGTTCTCTCCCAACTATCTTCCGAATTTGAGAGAGATCGAATGAACAGGGTATTAGAAAATAGTGCTTAATTGGATTTATTTTTGCTCATGCGCTGAGTGAATTATTTATTTGGGATCAATGAAACTAATACGGGACCATCTAAACTTCAATCTGAACATTCTCTGAAAATTTCATCAAAATCGGATCAAATCTGTGGAAATTAAGCTTGTTACATGGATTTGCGGATACACGACAGACAAGGAACAAAAGTTGTTCAGAATGGGCTAAAACGTAAAATGCAAGTGGAAATTTTGATTTTGGAGACAAGAACTTTTTATCTCCCGAAATTGAAAACAATGCTTCCGCAAGGTACCCACGTAGGGTAGGTGGATTCGATAATGAAACGAGAGGTCAAAAAGATAAGAAATTAGCACCAGAGGCCCTTCCTAATATACTTTTCAATATTCTTGAATATTGAACATATAGTTTTACAATAAATTCGAATTCGACATTGAGCAATTTTAACACAGAATGTGTTTTAGCCATGGACTAACTAGCCGAAAATGGAACGCGGGATGGTAACGAAATGTGTGACGGTGATGATTTTCACGTACAACCGAGCCGTTGGTAGGGAAATGGAACTTCCGCAATTTTAATCGCACAGAAATCGTTCACCATTCGTTGGAAAGCTCCTGATTTATCCAACCATATTATGTTAACTACTGCGAAGTGCGTGGCCATCAACCTGAGTTATGAGCATGGTTATTTGAATCAATTGTTTACACACAGATGATCATTCTCAATAATTGATATTGTCAACATGATTGCAACCGCTTGTAAATTTTCTTATGATTTTCACGTACAACCGAGCCGTTGGTAGGGAAATGGAACTTCCGCAATTTTAATCGCACAGAAATCGTTCACCATTCGTTGGAAAGCTCCTGATTTATCCAACCATATTATGTTAACTACTGTGAAGTGCGTGGCCATCAACCTGAGTTATGAGCATGAATAGTAAATGAATAGTAAACAATGACGCTTGTTTGGTTGTCACTTGGTTGCGCGACAACGCAAACACATTCTGTGTTTCAATAATTTCGTCCGAAGTATGTAAATAGAGGTAACCGGGGGTCCAGGGGGCTTGCCCCCTGGCGAGGCGCGGAGCGCCGAGTTTTCTAACGTTCGCTTTTCTGTCATTTAAGTTTGATGACCAACAAATTGTTCAGCAATAAAAATCAAATGCATAAAAATTGTGCTTTTTTATCGATTTGTGAGTCCTTCGATTGGATGAGCAGATTTTTCTCGTTGGGCACGATTTAAGGCCGGCAACTGCTTTCCTAACTCATCAAACACATTTTTTTTAAACCCAAACTGAAGAAATCTATGTTCTGAATGGATCAGAAACATAATATATGTACTTTATTTGTCTGTCTATCTGTAATATGAAGAGCTGTGACCTCAAAAGCGAAATAAACAATAGCAGATTCGTTGATTTGAACTTAAAAAAACTTAGATACCCATTTTTGATGGTTTTCGGACTCTTCTGCCAAATTTGTCCAATAATTTGAGTGAAATTCACATAATTTTTATTTGGAAGGCACAAAAGATAGCGCTAATCGGATTTTTGGGCTATGTTGATCGAGTGTCAAATAAGCACGTTTTGGTAAAGTAGTGTGTACCTTTTAATCACCTTAGCCAATGGAAACGTGGGATGATATTGGTTGATTGAACGGGTTGAATTATGAAAATGAAGTCGGGCTTATGTAAGTAATGCGTAGACCAAGGACCAATGAAGATAACTACCATCTTTTCGTAGTATGGCATTACAATCGTTACTCGCGTTTGTGAATAGAAAAGGATAGAAGGGAGTCCTTGGTCTCAGAAGGTCATTCTGAAACTCCAAAAGTCTTCACTCTATGACACAAATGCCCTCCACAGTATCGTCCCATCTCCAAACAACCAAATAGACCTTGGGACGGTCATGAAGAAGATGTACTGTACAATGATGGATTCGGTTCGACGAGGGGTCCAGCAAGCTTGTTTATTGGCTTGTCCTTCCTTCCTTCTACATCTTGCGTGATACCAATGTTTCCTCACGCGCGGCTAGCTCTGGATTTCTCAATTCGTGCTTTCCATTCCCCTTCCTCCGATAACCTTCTAGAAGCTACCTATACCTACTAGGCCCATTTGCTCGGGTCGAAATCAATAGAGGCCGACCGGCCCACAATTCGATATTCTCGATGTTCCTAACGTAATTGGATCCCATTGCGAGAACATGCGATCTGTCTGACAGATCACAGGTCAGACATACATATCACATTATGTCATATTCGATATCGTTAACAATATTTGTTCATCTTTCATGTATAGGAGCAAACTGGTGAAAGTTTCAGGCTTGTAGCATTATCGTATGAGCGAATTTGCGTAAATCATAATTTTATTTAGGAAAATCACGAGTAGATTTATATTAAATTGATTTGAAATGTGAACAATCAACAGAATTTTTAACCATAAATTTTAAGCCAAAAAAGGTATTATAAATAGTAGATTGCTTATAAAGAAATAAGATTTTAGATTTTTAGCTTTTTTGAAAATTTTAATGTTCTTTAGGCAATGATTGATGAAATTCAGGTATTTTTAGCATAATTGTGTGCACAAATTTGTGAATGTTCTAGCTCATAGTTGATAAACTATATTTGAGTGATATTCTGATAAAATAATATACATTTTACGTGGTTTATTTAATTTGGTTTACCATTTTTAGTGATTATTTAGCACATTTTTTGAAATTTGACCGAATTCTTGAGTTCTAAAAGTATTCTTGGAGCATACTAATAAATTATAGCGTAGCGTTGATATTCGGCGTAATGAACTAAATTCAATGTACAAATTGTAAATTTGAATGGATATCGCAATCAGAACTTAATGCCATTCCGATGGCCCAGCCAATTAAGGTGTGCTCAAGTTAGTTTTTGATAAAAAGATGAAAAAATACTAATTAAATGTAGTATGATCGAACCAAACAGCAGTTTTTGTTTGATGGGCTCTCTGTCATGATAAAAAAATGCGGAAAATGAAATGAATTTCACTTTTCTGAAACAGGATAACACTCACTAACTTTCGCTGTTCTCTGTTTCACAGTTATAGGTACCAATGGATAGGCGTTTTTCGAATTAAACGACGTGATTGGTGAAACATCTGTGCAAAGTTACGTTGTGTGTACTGGCAATCACTTTTTCATAAACTGGAGAAAACAGGTTTTTGAAAAGAGGTTGAGACTGCAGATAACGAGCGAATAGTGTTGTAAGCTAGTCAGGGCAGGTGAATACACGGTGACTCTATACATTCACTCCATTCAACGACGGCGGCGTGGAAAAAGAGAAAATTTAGGTTGGTAGGTAACTATTTGATATTCAAAAGTGATGACCAAAGTCCACTTTTCTCCTCTTAGGGATTTTCTTACATAATATTTAATTTTTTGTTGTTGTTACTCTCTACTCAAAAATAGAAGAGGTACGATTACGCGGTATGCACTTAGCTGATCAGGCGGCCTGATACATCACATTGATGGTTGGTTATAACCAATGGTTGGTTATCAGTTGGTTATAACTATAACAAACTATAATTCTATACTATTTTATAAGAATGAAACTCCGTCTGTTTGTCTGTCATCTCTATGACGTTTCTTTATTCAGACAGTTCAGATTATAAGCTTTATAAAAAATAGTCCAATCATGCAGCATGACCCCATGAGCGAATTTTTGAGAGTAAACTCATCAGTTGTGATTACATTTTTTTTTTTTTTTTTTTTTTTTTTTAACAAGCACATACTACCTACGTTTTAAACAGCATGGTTCTAGGATTGGTTATACAGGGATACTTCCATAAGTCTGAATTTGGACAATGTTTGATGCAAACATTACCGATTTTTACAACTAGCGAACGGCATTATTTCGATTTTTGACTGATTTTTCAACTTTGAAATTTTTGATACATATTCTTATTGCAAATTTTACGCTGATTCCGAATATACCACAGGTTAGTATGCTGAAAATTATTTCGCACAACAAATCGCAAAAAAACAGGCTATTTTGAAATTTTTGACTACATTTTTGAAAATTTCAACCCGAAGATGTAATCCGATCATGCTGGCCAGCAATCTTGAACTTTCGTTTTGTGTCCTTAACATTTTAAAATTTGTTTGAAGTTTCTAGCACAATTCTACGGACAGTTATCGTCTGGAATGACACATACATATATACATGCATACATCAAAAAATGCGTTAAACTTCAGAATATGATTCAGAATAGGCTGAAACGGATTTCTGCATATATTTTTTTCAAAAATTCACATTCTACAAATTTTGAGGCGAGAGCAATAGCTTAATTTTCTTCAAAAATTCGCTAAAAAGGCCTTCTGTCCTTAAATTGGTTTTTTAATTAAACTCCAACGTTCCTCCCCAGGAACTGGGCATCTTCAGGGAGATTAATATTCAGAAATGTAAAATATCTACTTACTTAAAGCTTTCTTTTTGCTATTGTTAATAATCGAATTTAAAGTTATGAGTTTTTGAAAATCTAATTTTAATTAAACAAACCAATTTAAGGACAAAAGGCCTTTTTTATAAAGCTTGTTGTCGTCTCTATGCACGGCCAAACGGTAGACTGAGGGGAGTCTAGGAGTGGGGGGATCTTCGTGGATTTCTCCGGAAGGGGGCATAAGCGATTTTTAAAGTTTCTACTCCCACCCGAACCGCTGGATGGCGGGAGGGGGATGGGAACCTCTTTATTTGGGTTATTTCGCCGAGCGCTCGATTTTCTATCTGCTGTCACATTAAAATTTGATCGAGAGCACTTCGTATGTCCGCGACAAAGTTACATTACTGGACCTGTAGAACACGATAGTGCCGTCAAAATTGCCTAAAGATGCTGTATTTGTGAATATATCAGCAAGAATATGCGGGAAATGAAAAAAAAAAAAAAAAAAAAAATGCAACCTTCGTTATGGTTTGTAACGCCTTAGACCAAGTATATTTTGAAGGTTTTAGCTAGGGTTGGTCTTCCTTATTCCGTCGAAACGTAGTTACTCAGAACTTAGTATTCGAAATCTGTTGATTTGAAAGACACATCCAACCATTGAAGTACATCCCTGAACTGCATCCAACAGAAAAGTTGACGGTGAAAACGATAGCCCTTCTTCGCAGATAAAATAATGGCCTGTCTTTATTAAACCTAATACACTTTTCGTGGTTCGACTCAGTATTATAAGATTTAATTTGTTTGAAAGTAATTGCCAACTGAAAAAAAGTCTGCCAAGTTGGGTGAGCAGTAAGCAGTATAACTTCCTCACGTATTGTAACATGGAAGAATAGAAAGGGAAAAGGGTAGCCCTTCTACGCAGATAAAATAATGGCCCACCTTTAGAAAAGTGGACGGGGAAAACATGAGCTAGGCTTCAAACTAGTTTTCCATTCATATTGAAATCACAAGAGTATATGTTTTGTCAAAAATCACAAGAACAATTATATTATTAAGTTAATGGAAACATGTGGACTTCGCGAATGAGGCTTTTAGATCGGTTTCCTGAGAGATTAAATATTTACGAGCATCTATTAATTTATATACTTTATGAATACTCAACTGTCAATCCCAACTACACAAATCTATGTCCGCCGACTAGTTAGTAATATGAATTATGGCACGTCAATGTAATAATAATAATTATTATTATCATTAACAGTAATTATTACATACTTGTAATTTTCATACTTAGAAGAATAAATAAGCAGCATACTTTTTGGTCAAATGCATAAATTTACTTTTTGAGGAGTTTTGGTGTTATGAAATTTTTATTTCTTTTGTTGTTAAAAATTTTCTTTTAACCTTTTGTGATTTTGGAACGGTTATCACATTTTTTTAACAGTAGTATTTTTTCTAAAGGAAGATACCTAGGTATATGCTGTGATTTAATATACATATACACAATTGTTGCTATTGGTGGGGGTAACCTCCACCAGTTTTGTGTTGCGATACAGCTGCAAACAAATGATTCTGATATTGGAATTTATCTTCTTTCAGTGGCAGCTTTTGCCGGAGCATCAACGGACATCCCTGATCTCTCGTCGATCGACGTGAGTACAACGGAATCATCGACCACCTGGGAAGGTATCAGTACAACTGATGCAGCAGAAGCAACAGTTCAAACCTACGAAACAACGGCTTACGGCGATGACAGCAGCACGACTGAAGAATCAGACGTGCAAGCTACTGAAGCTACTGAAGCTGAAACAGATGGCACCACTGACATCGCTTCAGCTACGGAGGAATCTGTTGACAACAGTACACCTGTCGATGAAGGTATTTTGACGTCAATATAAGGGGATGAGAGCCATATTGAAAGAATCGTGGCATAATCAAATATCAGTGAAATCTTTAGTAGATAAATTTCCATGAGTTTAGATTTCCATTGCACGGTAAACCTACCGTTCAATCGTGTTTGCGAATCCCAGCGTACCCTGGCCCAAATCATTAGCGTGGTAGAGAATTATTACAGGGACAAAAGCGTGAAAAAAGTCCAAACCTGCGTCTCTATGAGAAAAAATGAGCCAGCAATTCCAGATTCTGACGAAAACTGGTCTTTAATGCTCACGATCCCCGCCTAGTGTGACCACCTTGGGCCAGCTCATTTGATAACACTAAGCGGGTGATAACAATCCGCGGGGCTCAATAATAAAAAAAAAGAATAATGAAAATTTATGTCCATAGGTACGAATTATATGTATTTTTGATTGGATTTTGCTATTGATCAATTAATTTTTTGTTTATTTTTCGTATTTTTATTGCAGTTGGTTGAACTTGGTTGCTTAATCACTTAGCCGGGGTGAATATTTTAAAACTAGAGGCCTGTTAGGATAATCTACAGTAGTACCTAACAGGAACCCAGCACATTATAGTAACGTTATAAGTCCTACCTATTAGCGGCGTTATGTGACCTGGTGTATAGCTAAGGAAAAGTTAATAAATGATTAAAAAAGAGGAAATAACGATCAAAATGTAAGTAATGTAATAAAATAAATACCACCAGTTGAGGTGGTCCTCGCCACTCAGCTGATCAGAAAAGACCCCATCACTTCACTCGTCTCTTAATGTCCCAGAGAAATTTCAACTTCCTACAGTGAACAGGAAAGAATTTAGCTCACTCAGCTGATCAGAAAAGACCCCATCACTACGTTTCTTACTTACCGACACTTTTGCAGCAAACTTGGGGCCTTGCTGATTCGGAATTATATATAAAGACCGTTCGGAATTATATATAAAGATAAAGTCTCAGAAATAACTCTCCTAGATGTTAGTAACTACACTACGTTTCTCACTGACCGTGAATTGATGGCAACTGTTGTTACCGCCACAGCCTAATAAACAACTCTCGTTGATAAGGACCGTCTAGAACACGATCAAGACGGGTATAGAGACGAACAGTGACACTTATGCAACAAACTTGGGGCCGTGCTGATTCGAATGAGCAGTCTAACACTAAAATCGGACCGCGAAGTTCTTCACAATTTCAAAGACCGTTCGGAATTATATATAAAGATCACTGGCAAAGAAAAACTTTCGACTCGAACCAGTTCATCATCAAAATCATCAATTAAAATACAGAACAATATAGCAGCGTCATTCTCTTCTTACAAGCTTTAACTCTCATCTCATTTTCATTCTTGAAAACGTAGGAACGCCCAGGTCAGATGCGATGGAAGGGAGCTGTTTTATCCGCATTAGAGCTACCTATCATTTGCCGGGTACTAAGCAGGCTTAGTTCTCCAGAGCTTAGTACCAGAGCTTCGTTCTCAGAGCGCGTTCTGAAAGTTCTCGAACTCATCAAAACTGGGACGGGAAATCCCGGGGCGTTCCGGAACTTGTGGAACCGCGTTCTGCACTGCGAACGATTTCAGAACTTGGAAGTGGAATAACCTGTGTTGTTATTTGTAACCTCACTCAACTCGTGTTACCTTCTGGTGATCCTTTTCAGAATATTTTTAGTTCCCGTGATTATATTGTTTATTGTGCCCGTGAATATTACTTAACTTATCACCCCACGGCAATAGATAAAAAATAAAAAAAATCCACGATGACTGAGGAGTATACTCGAAAAAATTCGAGTTTCGTGGATGTAGACGAGATCCAACACCATCGTCGAAACTATCGCTTTCCAAACTTGACGAGCTAGTTGACATTTCGATCATAGAATAGGTACTTATACTAACGTACAGTGACTAAAGTTTGATTAGGTATGATTTCGATGAAGAAGAAGAGAGTTGTTTACTCCACGAGATCCGAAAAGTTGTGAAATGCGCATGCGTTAACTACGTCCTTGTATTTGAGTTCTGACAGTTCCGAAAAAAAAACGGGGAATGTCAGAACCGTTCGGAACATTATCGCCGGAACGGGCGATAACAATATCCGAATTCTCATCAAGCGAGGCCCACTGTCTCAGCATTTCGAAGGATTTCTGTGTACCTAATTTATGTACTATCTATTATACAGTCTAAGTCGGTAAAATATGGGAAATTCTTGATTAATCGACAGAAAATAACACAGAGAATAGCCCATAACACGTAGAAAATGTTTAAAATTTTGTTTTAGGTAGTAGTGGACGGATTAAAACTAAATTAAAATCACTCTCGAAATTCGACGTTCTTTTGTTGTAAAACACCGTTCACTTCGTTGGATGGCGTTATTGTAGTGCAAACCGCTGATCTAAAATATCATTATGAGTCCTCAGGATCTAGTATAAATACTTGAGTATAATTTATATCGAAAAGATTTTACTGAAAAGCCATACAAATTTGAATTGATCTATCTTGAGAACGCACCGACGGTGTTTAAGTTTTCTGAATTCCTTCTCGTCAAAGTCAAAATTGATAGCGTCCGAACCTGCAAGTTCCTGAAGCTAAATAGATTGAATCTGTTTCTATGCACCGTGAAAAAATATTCTACGTCGAAATTAGCGAGTAACAAAGAGGGACAAATGTTGAAATTTTTAAACGCTAAAATTTGGCTATTATTCACCAATCCCTCCTATAAATGTAAGAAAAAAAAAAAGAAAAAAAAATATATATATACCTATATATATATATATGTATATAGCGTCTTTCATACCTAATATTTTGACGAGAAAATTCATTCCTGTTGTTGAGATCGCTTGAATAACATTAAAAACATAGCTGAGGTGAATACTTATGAGCATTTTTACGGGTTTTACAAAGTTTTTACAATCGCCTAGAGGCCCTAGAGTACTGCTACCAGCTTGGGCTCACTAGTCCTCATCAGATGTTATTGCCAGCTTCTAACAAATATTAACTACTCATTATGCAAGAGGGGAAAGTACTTTAAAGCGAGTTTTAACGCTTTTGGCCCACCATGCAAAATGAGATTTCTCAAGACATGACGTCTGCATGACGTTTCCTGCAGAGACATTCTGCGCGCATGAACCACGCAAAACTGGGCCTCCAACACTGGAAGGGGGGGAATCTATCCCCCCCTCCCCCTTACGTTCGCCACTGCATCGCAAGATATACAAAAATCTCGATATCTTTCTGATATATCCGAGATTCGCTCCTGAATGTAAAATTCTGTTCATTGAAATGTTAGAGTAACTTTCTGCTCCGTTTAATGTGGACTTCATACCTTCCTTCATTTATTTGAATTCATAACCGACATCAATAACAGACTTTAATATGTAATATTCACGTTGCTATAATTTTATTTCTGTTCATGACTGTATGGTGCAAAATAATGATAAATTAATTTTAAAAAAAGCGTTAACATTTTATTTCGTAGTACTAAGGTTCTACCCTGGTATTGGCGTTTCCAGTAAAGATGATTGATATGTGAAAAATGGCTCCATAGTTGGCCTACGTTGCTTGGTTTTTTTGTTTCAAGTATTACGGATATTGCCGGGATGTGATAATCCTACTCGTGCCTACATAATGCTTGGATAGCTGTTTTATAATGGGACGTATGCAAATTTACCTGATCGCTCGAGAAAGCGTAGCAGAAAAAAGGGAGAGTGAAGTTGCGAACTACTCGGCTGATCGGACGATTATCAAAACTCCTCAGGAATGTCCGAGTTCTGTCGAATATTCGGAGTATTAGATCCATCCAGCAACAGCCATCCGTAACTATAGTCAGTGAGGGGTGAAAATAGATCGATCACTACGACAATATTTTTGCAAGTATATTTCAAAATTAATTAGGTATATATTATTTCAAGTGGGACTCAGTGTGCCTCTATACATTGATTACAATTGCTAAATTTTGCGACTCTCTTCCGTTTCATGTTAATTGATATCAATACCTTATGGACTCCTATTCTATTATATGGACTTCCTACAAATTCAGTCATTCGTGATATGATTGGGGGAATGGTCACTTCCAATTAGGTATTGTTGCTTTGTTAACTGCAATTTAAAGTTGAAGCTAATACCTATTGTGTTTTTTTCCTTCATATTTTTTGTTATTATTACCTATTTAAATTCATCAAGAAAGGCTGGTTAGTACTAATTTATTCCATGATATTCCAAAAAGGCTGCAAATAATTACACGAAGGTTTATTATTTCTGTATCGAACAGCCTGTTTGCGCAGAACACAAAGCCTATTGTACATTAAAATATATCTGCATAGGTGTCGGCGCCAATCGATGAGAAATTATCAAATTAAACAAACACCTTCAAATTCCTAGTATTTTTCTAACACGAGCTGATCCAATAAATGAAAATTAATTATTTAAAATAAATCACCTACCTACGCTTCACAAGTCCATCTGCAGACGAGAAAGGTTATAATAAGCCCAGTTTCGTGAAGTGAAAATTCCATAGGAGTTATAGCAGTTGATACGAGCTTCGTAGTTGCAAGGTGATTTTTGGTATGTTCCACCAGTTTTGATTTGCTCCCATATTGTTGATCTTTTTCTTGCCAAAGTTCAAGCCCTTAGGGAGAGCAAACGGATGAACTTACAGCGACCCCAGTGGTGGTTTCATCCGAGTCTTTGTGATGATGTCTCATTAAACATTAAACCTAAAACTATTTAAACATAAGATATTGTACCTACTCTTACTTTTAAAATTTTCGAGGTCTCGATTTTCCAATATTTAGGCCCTTTATTACTACCCTTCAGGGTTGACAAAAATTGATGATGATGTTACTAGCAAATCCCCGGCCGATGTATGATTTTTATGGCCAAATTTCATGAAGTTCGGACCAGAAGTTTAGGAAAAAAGGCGGATGGCAGGCGAGGGACGGTGGAAAGAGGACAATAAACGGCGGTTTTCTTTCTTATTTTTATTTATTTATTTATTTTTTTAATTTTTAATTTGATTTTTGGAATCTAGGTACGTCTTGAAACGTAAACCAACAATTTTGATGTGGGGAGGGGTTAATTTTTTTTCTTGATCGATTATAAAGCTTCATTACTGAGAATAATAAACCGCAATTGCATGGTTTAAAAATTCCTGTCACTACTTCGCAGTGTGATAATCTTTTCATTTCAATATTCCTTGCAGAAGCCAGTAAACGGAAGGTACCAGAGGTTGCGGAAACGACCGTGGCAACTGAGCGGAAACCAGTCAACGAACCTCCGTTCATCAAGAAATTCTGGCCCCTCCTCTGCTTCAAGACAAAGTAAGTTAAGATGGTAAATAAAGCTTAGATATGCTATGGAATGTAATATATATGTCGCAGGCACATTGCGAAACGAGGCACTTCACCAAGTGTCGCTAGAAAAATAGTGAAGTCCTCACATTTTCTCATTGATAGAACTGTACGCATCATTATTATCTATTTGCCCCACTAATCTGTATTTACTAATAGGATTATTTAGGATATTTTATTTTTATTTTTGAGATGCGAGCTTGCGAGCATCCAAACCACCAAACTACTTATAGATGTACATAATATATTTTTCAATTTCGATATCTGCCTGAACACTTTGTGAAGTGCCCCGTTTCGAAATGCGCCTGCCATCGTCTATGAAGCAATGTTCCATAGCAGGATTCATCGAGATTTGGTCCAGCAATTGCTTCAAACTATATTTGGTCGATTAAACCAAATAAATGACTTTATACTATATAGATGTGGATGGGTTTGCAACCAATCCAAACACGATCCCCCTCGTCCTGGGACCTAGATAAACAAAACGTTTACCGATTTGGGTAGGCAGTATAACTTTCTTGCTACTTGTAACACGGACTTATAATGAATAATGAATTAGTGATAATATGAGACGAAAAGTATTGATATAACTTAACACTTGCATTGTCTTGGTCATTGTGTCAATCACTACATTGACTTCCATTTAATTGTATTCGAGGTCCAACGGTGGAGAAACTTGTAAAGAACCTTCAAGGAGGTAACCCACTCAATCCTCTAAAGTTTCATTAAAATTGGCCAGACCATTTCAAAATATTGTTTCTGAAAACGAATAGTACATTCGCGTATGTTAAGAAGGCTTTGCTAATCCAATCAGAATGAAATTAATAAATAACCGCATTGATACAATTTTTAATCATCCTGATAATATTGTAAGAGTACTGGTTACAGGGACACGAGAAATGTGCATTTCGAGTAATTTGTACATGGGCAGGGCCTTAAGCTCCTATTGTTCCGATGGTGGGATGGTGGGTGGGGGTGGGGTGGGTTTAAATATGCGTGCAATTGTAGTTTAAACGCTTGACGGGATTTGATTGTAATTTCGTACCCCAGACAGATGAACACGGAACCAAAATACTTCAAAAAGCATTGAGAATTTTAAATTTCGGAGAGAACAAATTTCCAATCTTTCTCTTGAATAAGTAAAACAGTTCTTTTCTTTCGCCTATGAGAAAGCAATCTGAACAAAAATTTAGAAAAGAGATCAGGATTCTTATAATCTCGGCCAAGTAGCTCTTCATTTATTGGGCAGCTTAAAACTTCTCAAGTTTTCATTTGCAACATTAAATATGCGCGTCCTACATCTTTGAGTACCACGGTTGGAACACCATGAAAGTAGCCGTATTGAAGGAGCACTGTAAAACTGTTTGACACCGGAGACACCAAGAGAACAAGAAAACCCCTTGATGTAGAAATTCTCACCCTTATCTTAAATCTAGAAAGAAGAGAGTTTACTGTATGTTTCATTTGGATCCGTGGGCATTGTGGTATCCTGTACAATGAAAAGTTGGATGGGCTTGCCGAAATGGGGGCTAGGAGTCGAAGGATTGTAGAAATAATGATCCCACACTAGACTATAATTGAGGAGCTGACATGGAAAAGCAGTTAAGTCCAAAAATCCAATTTCATAGGAACTCCCTCTGAACCCTTGTCAGATTTTTTTGGACATAATCTCTTCTCCATGCAAAGGTCACACATTTATTCAGGGTGCGATCTAGCAAGGACGGGAGGACCTAAGGCCGTTGGCGTGACTGTTTACTTGCACTTCGACGAAAAAAAATGTTCTTCCGATTTTTGGACTTAACTGCTTTTCCATGTCAGCTCTTCAATTATTATACCACATCGAGCATTTGTGAATTCTACAAGAATATTCAAATTCACATTACCAAAAGTTCACTGTTCACAAATTTTACTATTACGCGAATTATGGTGAAATCTCAATGCTGGATACCAACAAACCACGGTGTATTTGATGCCTGCAAATCCGGAATTCTCAGCTAAGGCTACGCACCCACATGTCAGTCATGCTATGGAGAAGACTGCGCATTACATCATGTGATAAGGGAGTGTTCTACCTATGCTTACAACAGAAAACGTTTTTCCGATAACATATGCCGTTTGCACTTATGCTGTTCAGTAATGAACAAATTTTATCAAATCAATTATGTTTTTAATAAGTATTTCATTTTCATAGAGCGATTGATGTTATAATTTAAGTTATAATTACTGATTTTTTCGCGCAAATAACTATTGGTTTAGGTATGATAATTACGTACAATGAAAAAAAAAAAAATAAATAAATTAAATAAAACTATTTTACATGGTTTGGTAGTAAAGCCTGCTTGCCTTCTTCACTAAGTATCGGTAGGGTTCATTACCTCATCATTCCATCCCAGTAGTACCATTTATTACAATCCCAAAACCACTAGCCATGGTATACTCGTGGATACATCCGTACTTAAAATCAAGAGAAAACACTTATATCGATTATTCAGCCAACACAGGACAGGAAATACATTATTATCTGAGCGGATTGCAGAGCTAAATTTTTACTTACCTACTTAATTAGTCGTCCTCTTTCGTACCCTTAGGGCCCTGTAGGGATGTGTCCTAGAATTTCCCTGACGTATCTCCTGCATGACTCATGAGGCGACTAAAAGGTCCTTTCTGTAACCTGAGTGCCCTTTACTGTACTCACGTCCCAGGAAGTAGATGAGCCAAAAACATCTAAGCCACCAAGCACCAACAAAGGAGCCAAGGGGAGCCTTGGGAGCAAGAGGGAGACCCCGCTCAAGGATACTGAAGGCAATCCCTATAATACCCGAATTATAACTGTGGAAAAAAACAAAGAGAAGAAGCCGGACTGAAACCCATAACCCATGGCAGCGATTTGGCTAAATCTTTGAATTATCTAATCTGGGTGTCCTAATGTTCATTGATTCAAGACCCTCATATCCAACTCAATCAATCAGTAAGCTCATTTTGCTTAATTTTATGTAAGTGCATTTGTGAAATTACTGATCAGGAGTCGGCGGTTTTGACTTAGTTGACTATCGAGCTCTTTTTTCTACTAAGCTGATCAGAAGTCTTTCATTGTGGCTCAGCGGATTGGAGCACTCCATTTTGAACTCAGTTAAGATTTGGGAGTGTTATTTTTTACCAGGCTAACCCTGGAGTCCATGTTGTTCATTCAGCATTCAATTTGAGATTCATTAAATTGAGATTTAATTAATTAATATATATATATATATATATATATATATATATATATATATATATATATATATATATATATGCGCCAACCATACCAAGTTGTACTAATCCTTACAATGAGCTTGTAGGGCAACACTTTTGAGCACATTATAATGATAAAATTGCAAAAAACGTGGATAAAAATCACTATAAATATTTGGTTATATTGTAAATTGTTTAATTTATAGTTTATGGACAAATATTACTTAGATAAAGTTTATTACCTAGAAACTAGAACGTTCAGAAATACGAACACTGAATTTGTATATAAAATGTGATGAAACTGCATTAAAATGTGTCAAAAAATTATATGTATATTGCAAAAATTTATTTAAAGTCTAAAATTCGTTGTTATAGAAGAAAACGTTGTTTGGCCGTATTGGATAGTTATCGAATTTTCTTGAACACAAAAGGCTCAAATGTCAGAATAATGAGACATGAATTATTTGTGATCCATTAGGAAAAGTTGTTCAATGGGTTATGCTGAGCAACTGGAACTACATATTCTTTGTTAACACGGCAGACGTTGCTAGGAATGGCCTATGTCAGTAAGAAGGCATAGGTACTTGAAGTGAAACAAATACCCTAAACACTTCATTAGTCTATAGCTGTTCAATTTGTGAGAATCTCTCACAATTTAGAGCATGGAAGCATTTTAATTACCCAGTTAGTGTATGTAATAGGTATTGTATTACAGCAACTTTTGATTTTTACAGATGCGACAGGAAGCACTCCGCTCCAGTAATCCCAAAAGTAGACGCACCTGAAGTGAGGTCGGACTTGGAGGAGAGCAGATCTTCAGGGGATGTTTTGAGAGCAATCGAAGCGGAGATGGTTGATGTCATAACCACCACTGAGAACAGCAGCGAGGAAGATGATGACAAATCGAAAGAGGAGAAGAAGAACCAAGGAGGTGATTCTAATCACGTCAAGACCGATGATGATAAGGATGATGACGACGACAAGGATGACGATGATGATGACGATGAAGATGATGATTGAAACGGCAACATGTGAAATGGCAAGTGCTCTGAGTTGGTGTAAAACTGAAGGAACTGTTTGTGGCATTCAGTCACACATGACACTTCATATATGCCAAGGGATGTTTTCAGTGTTTTTACTGGTGGACCGTTTTAGGGAGAATAACAACTTCTGACAAGCTAAATGAGCCAGTCGAAAGGGAAGTTGTTCGAGGCGTACCTATACTGCAATTTGTGAAAAACATTTCCCGCAGTATTGAGGACGAATTAATGATAACGTGCAATCCTAGTATTTCAAACCAAAATAATTCAAAAACTTGATATTTTAGTTGGTGGATCATTTCTGGGTATCGAAGTATGTTTAAACTGCATAGTACTTACTCGACAAAAGTTCACCTCCACTTACATGTGGTCTACATGTGTTGTGTTGATAAAATGTTAACGTGTTTGAACTTCGTAAACTTTTGTTTTTTCAAGATAGTAGTACAAGCATAATAAATATTATATGAGATTGAACAGTAGAACAATTAGTAAGTAAATAGAACAATAACATTGCAGTTGAACCTAAATTGGTGGTCCCAATTTTAAGAGATGGCTGATCAGGTGATACATGCCAAATCTGATTTTCTAGGGACCATTAGATGGTAACACAACATTGGAAGTGTATTAGAAATAAATATAGCTATTATGTGATCATCCTAGAATAAACTAGCAATATGTGTCATCCACAAATTCCCATTCCCCAAATATTTTGAGTAACATTTGAGTTTACTTGGTGGTTTTTTAAACTATGCTCTTTTTTCCACATACGATTGTTAGTATTTCGAATGGCACACCTCACAAATATGTGATAGCAGATTTATATGTTTCATCACTGAACTATCTGCCTACATCTTCAGCTCATATCTCATGGATTTCAGAACTGCTAGTTTGAAGACAACTTATTTCAAAACCCGTTTCTCCACGTAATAATCCAGGGCACGAAATGTTCATACGTGAGATTCCCTATCGAATGCTATTTTAATCGTTTGAAATTTAAAGAATTTAGATTTCGTAACTTTTGATATATATGTACATATATATTTTATTGAAAGTTAGGTACCTATTTATGTAAGAATGGCCACTTTTGAGTTCGCGGTCATTAATTTTTGATCACCAAACATCTTTGATTCGGCCTTATACACTCAAAACTCAATCACTCAGTAGCGTATTAGACTTAGGCACAGTAAGTGTACATTTTTTAACGAATTTGTTTATAACCACCGAAGTACCTTACTTTAATATATTATTTCAACAAAGAAATACTCAAGTAATGAATGAACACTTCCATTTTCTTGAAGCAAACTATCATTTTCTATTGGAACTGGCGTTCAAAACTAATTGTTTGAAACCGTTCTGGTATTGAAAAATCTTCATATGCAATTTTATAGAAGACTGTACTGTATTATATATTTGTTTAAATCTCTCACATTGTCTTTGAATCTGATTATATATGATATAATACGTCCTATTAGTTATTTATTCAGAATAGTTTTTGGCAGTATTTAACTTAAAGTAGGCACGATAAATATTTTAATAAACTTAAGTACAACAGCATTACCTATCCACTTTAATTTTAAGAGGAGGTATCTATTCGACGGAATAGTTGTATCTCTCCACAGACGGCTATCGATTAGATGTATAAAATTCCTTTTATTCATTTTCGGGAATTATATTTATCAATACCTATGTTTATGCCTGTTCATAAAATATCAATGTTATACCGTATTTTTCAGGTGTATAAATATAATTGTCAAACCTTTGAATGTGATATTTTACTATCAAATTACCGTTCCACATTATAGAGCATCATTATTTTTGCCATTGGCAGGCGTACACTAATATTGCGTGCTGTTGTTAAAAAGTTGTTAAATTAAAACAAAAAGGAATAAAACAATCATTTGTGTTTACATAGATGTACATTAAAAAAATTATTTATGATCTAAAAATTAATTTAAAAAATATATTTACATTTTATATACCTACCTATACTAAATTGAAAATTGACTTGAATTTGTTCATTTTTGGTGTACTCATACCTTCTGTTAATGTAATGTATAATTTGTATCTAGAGGTTATTAAAGAAATAATAATAACTGTAATTATTTGTAGTATTTGTGCAATAATTGGTTTTATTTCGTTTGATTGGTTTCCTTAATTAGTTTTATGAGTACCTACCTAATCGATTAAAACGTATCACATGCCTACCTACTATTTAAATGGTTGTTTTTTGGTGTCTACATTCTATAAGGACCATTTATTTTTTATTCATGGGGAACGACGTTGGTACTATACTATTTTAATTCCTTAATCCTTAATACTACTTTAATTTGTCTAACGTCTGATGACGTCTGATTATCAACGTTTAAGATTAAATTAAACTCGGGATATTAGAGAGTTTTTGGTGAACACTAACGTGACCTCAACGTCACCCTAACGTACCCAGAAGTACGTTAGAATGGAACTTTAGGCAGACGACACTAGCCTAACCTTCCTGTAAATGTAACACTACTGGTCATCTCAAAATTTCTCAAATGCTGGTGAAGTAAATAATAATAGTTTTTTTTTTTTTTTTTTTTTTTTTTTTTTCAAATGCTCCATTACCTACTAATTATGTTGATGTAGCGGGAAGGTTTTTTGAACACCCCTCAAACTTGGTTATTTTACGTTTCATGGTGTGTAGAAACCGAATGTGCTATTTGGAGTCCACTCCGCCGGAACAATAATCCGTTCTTTTGCGCATAGGCTTTATTTGGTCGATTAGAGCCTTGTTTTTATTATCATTTTACATATTTTAAAAGATAAACCTGAGTTTTAAGACACCACTTCTTTGCAGTATTGTTCTTAGTTTGCCTGATCTCTCAGCTATTTTCTCGTGAACATTGCGTGAAGTTCTGCCTCTACTGTTGATTGTCAGGTAAAATTCTGATTGATTGTCATAGAGATAAATACTTTTTCATACTCTTGTTGAAAATTTACTCAATGAAAAGCCCAAAAACATGACGTTCGTATCGACTAATGACTATTTTTATGGAAATGCTCAGATTTCATTCTGTTTTGGCTCAAGTCGGAGCTTGATATCGCTGGTCTTTCTCAGTGATGGAGATAAAACAAAAAACAAGGTGCATCCTATCTCCACTAGGTACCTAATCATGAGCTATAATGTGAACTTTGTTCGATTGATCTGGGGTCTTTGACGTCTACAAGGAAAAGTGATCCTTTGAATCTTTTGAGGTGTGTATTTATAAACATCATGAAATAAGTAGAAGGAACTCTTTATTACAGCAATTTCATCCATGAATAAACAAAAGCAAAGATGAAAAGAAGAATTTCAATTTTTGAATAAAATAGTTTATAAAAAGCCTTCTGAAATATTATAAGCATTCACTCTTGTTTTTAATCCATACAGCGACAGAGTGCTTTCTAGTGTAAACACGGTTACTGAAGAACTGTTTTCTAGTTTGTGAGTTGATTGAGCTCCAAAATGAGTACTTACCTATACAAGATATTCTAAGTTTTAGGTCTCTCTGAACAATTCGGTCTCTATATTGGTAGATCTTTACCATCAATTAACATTCACATTCACAATTTTCGTATTTGAATCTCGGCTGTCCCAGACGTTGAATCCATAAAACTCCAATTTCAAGCGACCTCTCCACGAAGTTCATTAGGATATAGTCAAATCACTAGCAGTTAATACACATCTTGATTAGTAGATGCACGCATCACTTGCACAGTTTTGTCGTCCAATTTAAATGAAAATTGGAGAGGTTACACGAATTAGGCCCCATTATTCCCTATGCAAATCAGTGCAATGGTATCAGTAGAAACATTTGGGCACATTTAAACGTAGGATTATCAAATGGTCACTTTCTTGCAATTTAATGGACCGATTTATCTCAAATTCGAAGAGTAGTTGAGGGCTGTTTGGTAATTTTGTATGAGCCGCCTTTGAAATAAATTTCTCGCAACATGCATACTTAACTCAAATATATCGCAACTCTGATGAAACTCTATTTAGGGTCTTGAATTTCACGATTTTTCACCATATATCCTTCTGTTTGGTTTTCTCTCACTGGGCCCACCACTAGGAATTTTTGTAGAGATTATACTCCCACAAGAGCAGAGTGTGATCCACGTGTAGGCAAGATGTTGCAATTCACTACCTACCAACGGAAAGATTGGCTCTGGGTAGGGAATCATCACACAGTGTCGCAGATCACTTTACAGACCTTACAAATAGCACTAAAATACAAGATTCTCTCAATGTGATCATAATGGGAATCGGTATTCGCCTGTTGATCCGTTTGGAGCCATTACTATAGAGGTGAAACTAGAAGATGGTTAACTGTTCCCAATTACAGCTGGTTTGTATCATGATTACTACTGCTCCTCTATTGTTAGGGGTTGAGGGCGAGAGCTAGGGGTTTTGAACTGTGATTGTCGTGCCTGATCCTTATAACTTGTTAAATTCTCTTATAAGAGCCTGACTGGGGAGCAGAATCCAGAGATGGGAGAGAGACTGAAAAAAGTCCAGTCATGCAGCATGACCCCATGAGCGAATTTTTGAAGATGTTTCATGCAAATCATGCAAATATTACCGATTCTTACAACTAGCGAACGGCATTATTTCGATTTTTGACTGATTTTTCAACTTTGAAATTTTTGAAAACTTGATACATATTCTTATAGGAAATTTTACGCTGATTCCGAATATACCACATGTTAGTATGCTGAAAAAATTATTTCGCACAACAAATCGCAAAAAACGGGCTATTTTGAAATTTTTGACTACATTTTTGAAAATTTCGACCCGAAGATGTAATCCGATCATGCTGGCCAACGAACTTGAACTTTCGTTTTGTGTCCTTAACATTTTAAAATTTGTTTGAAGTTTCTAGCACAATTCTACGGACAGTTATCGTCTGGAATGACACATACATATATACATATATACATATATACATATATACATACATACATACA
Organism: Adelphocoris suturalis; assembly: GCA_030762985.1. Taxonomy (NCBI): domain Eukaryota; kingdom Metazoa; phylum Arthropoda; class Insecta; order Hemiptera; family Miridae; genus Adelphocoris; species Adelphocoris suturalis. The sequence goes on from CM061046.1 coordinate 21,442,145, forward strand.
TACATAAAAAAATGCGTTAAACTTCAGAAGATGATTCAGAATAGCCTGAAACGGATTTCTGCATAAATTTTTTTCAAAAATTCACATTCTACAAATTTTGAGGCGAGAGCAATAGCTTAATTTTCTTCAAAAATTCGCTAAAAGAAGATCGCCAGTGGGGGAGACCATTTAAATACCTCTGCTGGCCGGTGCAGAGCTCATTCTGATGTAGCCATCAACTGCTAACTAGGTACTTCCCTTCTTACACTACCTTCCTTAAACCTCACTACCAAGTTTGCTTTTATAATCTTATGCTGCGATATCTTTGATCCAACATTCTTCTTAGTTCAGTTTATTCTTCTAGTTTTCCATTTACATATATTATTTGATATGAGCTTCCATACTTCCAAATCTTGTGCCTAGTTAATTAGAGCTAGGTTTAATGTCTGGCTATTAGTGCTACGGGTGTAATGTCCGGCAATCAGAACATCAGGTTAGGTCAAAAGATAATCCGTCCACCTGGGGTTCATACCCATTTAGGATTTTATTAGTCCAGGTGATACACTCACACCCGAATCCCAACTTCCTAGGGTGAACAGGAGAGAATTCAGCACACGTTGATCAGGAAAGTGCCCATAATTTTAATTGTCTCTTAATAACTCAAAGAGTCTCCTTATCAGATTTCAACCTCTTAGGGTGAAGAGGAGAAAATTTAGCTTGCTCAGCTGATCGGGAAAGAGCACATCAGTTCAATTCTCTCTTATTGACCCAAAGAGTCTCCCTATCAGATTTCAACTTCCTTGTGTAGAGAGAATTATGATACAGTACCTACTTTTTACTCGTACCTACTACTTAACTGCAGTACCCAACCACGTAGTGCCTTCATTTCTACAATCTTAACCATTATACCTTCATACCCAAGATCTACCAAAACCTACAATAATTTCAGGTAGTTGTTTAATTGTTAAAAACAAATAAAAAATATTGATAAAGAATCATTAAACATTCACTCTGGGTCATTCAGCAACTATCTTTAATGTCAGCGCCCTGACTAAACGAAACGCTAGCATGGGAGTCTGCAACACATTGGGACATTTTATGTCTTTAGTTGCAGACTCGTATGTGTTGCAGACTCGTATGCAAGCTCTAAGAGCCACTCAGCTGATCTGGACCCTGGGGATCTTCAGGTAAATGTCCTAAAGAGGCTACATACGAATTTACAGCTTCCTAGAATATAAAGCATAGAAATTAGCTTTAAGAGCCACTCATCTGATTCGGACCCTGGACATCATCAATTAAATGTCCTAAAGAGGGCTACATACGAAATTACAGCTGCCTAGAGAGTAAAGCATAGAAATTAGCTTTAAGAGCCACTCATCTGATCCGGACCCTGGGCATCGTCAAGTAAACGTCCAGAAAAGGCTACATACGAAATTACAGCTTCCTTGAGTGAAAAGTATAGAAATTACCTATTAAAATTATTTAACCACCACTTCACAAATCAAACCGTTCTCGCAATATTCGGATCACCTGCTATGAATCAAATCATCGAAACACCAGCTCAATGAAATAATCAAAAATTAACAAGCGGTTGCAATCATGTTCACAATATCAATTATTGAGAATGATCACCTGAGTGCACACAATTATTCAAATAACCATGCTCATAACTCAGCTTATTGGCCACGCACTTCGCAGTAGTTAACATAATATGATTGGATAAATCGAGAGCTTTCGAACGAACGGTCAACGAATTTTGTGGGATGAAAAACGATGAGGTACCTTTTCCCTAGCAACAACTCGGTTGTAAGAGGAAATCATCAGAATATTTTCGTGAGCAATTTTCGTCACTCAATTTTCGTGACGTTTTATTAAGAGGTTTCAATTTCGTAGTTTTACGAGGGGATTTGGTGTGCCGAGGAACCTGGGAGCCACAGAGGGAGGCGTTTTTTGACGTCCGTGTTGTAGACACTGACGCTCCCTCTTATGGTTCTCGTCCCGTCCCTTCTGTCCTAGCCTCAGCAGAGGAAGAAAAAATGCGTAAGTATCTGAATGCATGTGAAGAGAGGCATGCCTCGTTCACACCTCTGGTATGTTCAGTCGATGGTCTATGTGCTCCTCAAATGAATGCCTTTGTGAAAGTATTGGGTGAGCGATTAGCAGACATTTGGAATCGGCCTCAGACGGTTGTTCGAGGATGGTTAAGAGTCCGCATCACAATGGCTATATTATGAGCATCCAGCATGTGTCTTAGAGGCGCAAGAAGAAGATGGAGAAGTGCGGAGCTTGGGTTTGGAGACGGAGCAGCACTTCAGTTAGGCTTATGAGGGATGAAGAGATGAAAGATGAAGAGATCAAAAGAACTATAGAATCAATTTAGCCAACTAGAGAGTTCTTAGAAGTGATTCCTCTACGTTCCAATAAATTGTTGTTTTTCTAGTTTATGTGCCTTAGCAAAGACATAAAATGTCAATAATCGAGATTACCCGTTCACAAATGATGCTAGCTTTTAATTTCATTAGCACTGGATGCTTATCGGTATCGCGCTACTTACGTTTCCCAAGCAAGCGTTTACGTTTTTTCGCAAAGCGTTTTTCGGCAGTTCGATCATGGCTAAAGAATGCTCATGGAAAAACAGGTGTCATCTGCTAAACCTTTCGTCTCGTAAACCCGTACTTAATGTCGAACGGGGCAGCTCAAAACTAATGATCACGGAAAACCTGCTTCTCCTGACCCAAGAAAACAGCTCTAAATCAGGTCCAAGAAATCAATTTTCGTCCATTTTTTTTTTTTTTTTTTTTTTTTTTTTTTAACTCAATGTGAAATTGGTATTTCAAAAATTTTCAAGTGTCCATGTACTCTCAAATTAAAACGCTACATTTCTTAGGAATGTGGGGACCTTTCAATTTTTCTCGTGTGTATAATAGGCACGTTTATAATCCCTGAATGGTTCATGACACTATACATTTTTGAAGTTTATCAAACTTAACCCCTCTCCCTCTCCAATTTCCTAAAAACATTTACTGGTTATTGATATTCTAGGACCAAAATAAGAATAAATGTTCGGCTGCGCTGGTGAATGGGCCTCAGGAGCCCGGGAAAACATTATTATATTCAGAAAAATGCTTAATACTGACTTGTACGATAGGTACAGCTATATCAATCAAACTTTCATTTTATATGTAAATATGAGGAGCATGTGTATACCGTATACGAATTCGCCACACATTCCTGGAAGGCCAGAATATAATATCTAACAACGTTTTTTATTTTATTTTTTTCGTTAAAAAGTTTATTACTCATCCTAAACATTTGCTATGGTACGAATAAAACGATGATTTACAAAGCTATTAGCTCAATAAGCACCCTTGAGCTCTCAACCAACGTTTCAGAATAACATAGGTTTCATAGCAGGTGTTACATTCTCCCCAGCCATAACTGATCATGCAGGCGCAGGAATACTTAGCTATAAGGTCATGACCATATATGATCAGATAGTCCTAGAAGAGGCCTGAGGAGGTCAGAACTCCGCGGTGCTGACGTTTCACCGTGGGAGGAGAGACTTCAACCCCCGAAGGTGGGGGACTTGGCAGCTTGCGGCTCCCTAAACTCGGCTCAGATTCACACGAGTTTCGGGCGGAGCCGGTTGACAGACGTTGGGAGCAGCGAACCACATCAAGGAGTTTGTCTCAGCAGATCAGCAGTAGATCAGAAAACCGGCGGATTATCAACGATGCCAAGACCAGCAGTCGGAATTGATCTGGGCACGACGTATTCCTGCGTCGGAGTCTGGCAGCATGGCAAAGTCGAGATCATCGCGAACGACCAGGGAAATCGAACAACCCCGAGCTACGTCGCTTTCAACGATACCGAACGACTCATTGGAGACCCGGCGAAAAACCAGGTAAGCGCTATCAATTATGTAACTTTTTGAAATTGAAAACATTTTATCTAAAGCTTCAATTATTTAGTAACTATAATATCAACTATGCTAGCATCTGTTGGCCATCTCTATAAGTATAGGCCAGCTACATAATATGCTGAATCTGATAAATATTTGTAGCACACATTCTGCAGGCATTTTAAATATTCAACTCATCGTAAGCATTACCACGGTTATAATTTAAAAACACTTTTGGCACTATCATGTCTTTACTTCGGCACACAACCGCGAAAAGCGTTACCTACTTTTAAGAAGCGTTTCTTTTCACGGGTGACGACATTTTCTGATGATTCTCGCTTACAACCGAATCACTGCTATGGATCAGTACTTTTGCCATTTTTCATCGAACTAAAATCGTTCGCCAGTCATTAGAAAGCTTTTGATTTAGCTGACACATCACCACCATATCTCACGCCCCGATGTATGTTGCTAAGAAGCACTGCTTATGAGTTCGGTGTGATGTTTTGTCCGGGTTTTTTAAATTATGTATCCGGCACACTTCCTCATTGTCTGAAGCACTAGATTACAAGATACAGAGGCGCAATTTTCAGCTGAGAGACCCCTGAGGCTAATTTCTTTCCCAATCACCTTTAGGTGATAAAATTTGGTATGGAGCGCCTTTGGGACTTTTGAAATAGATTAACAAAGTACAAAGGCGCATTAATCAGCTGAGGGATCCCTGAGGTAACTTTATATGTTTCCCAATCTTCCTTCAGCGCTGAAATTCGGAATCAAGTGTCTTTGGGATTCCGAGGATATGATTTCAAGGTACGGAGGCACATTGATCAGCTGAGGAACCCCTGACGCTAATTTATTTTCGAATTGAATTCCAGCGCTGAAATTTGGAAGGAAGCGCCTTTGGGACTTCTTTTATCTATGATTTACTGTTTTCAGTGATAGTGGCGAAACTTTCTCTTCATCTCGGAAATTTCCATGGAGGCATGAAAATGTCTCACTGTGTTGCAGACTCGTACGCAAGCAGTTTCATTTACTTTGTGTCTTTCTTCAACCGTAAATGAGGGTGTTTTGTTACTATTTGAAATAGTTTCGAAGCAGCTAAGGGTATGAACTATCTTGCACTACAGACGTTTTGAATGTGCTTTGGTTTCCCGGCAGAGTGGATTTTACTTATCAGCCACAAATAAGAAATTCGCAGATAGTCGTAACAAATCCAACCACTTTCCAAATTAGAAGAAGTTGAACATAATTTGTAGTACGACTACATAATTTGTACACGACTACATTCTTCATTATAAACAATGATTAGTTCTTCCGGAAATATAGCAAGGCTTTTGAAGGTATCATCTCCATTGCTATAAAATTCACAGGAAATCGTCATTTGATCTGATCTAAAGTACAATCTCAACTCTGGAATTGCTAAAAATTCTACAATCATCACAATTTTATCAATTATCAATTTCAAAATTCAGCTGTTATTTATTTGATGAATGAACTGTCAGGTCTTTGCTGGTTCTTGTAGCTAAGTTGGAATGACGCTATTGAAAGCAATCGAACTTTCATTTAGAGGTAACATTTAACTTGGGTGGGTAGTATTTCCTGTGCTGAAAAAAATTTATTAGGTATATACATTTTGAAACATTGAGATCATTGATTTACAAATTCGTTTTCTAATTATCAACAATGGTGAAGAAGCCACTTAAAAGGCACAGCTGATAAACAACAGATAAGTGTTAGGAATACCTACAAGATAAGTATACCTTCCTTACTTTCAAACGAAGTCTAGAAATACCCCTATACCTCCATTGCCAACATTTTCACCGAGTTTGTGATGATAGTGAGGAGATCGCCCTCGCTTCCTAACGCTGGCCCTGAAGATGAAAACCGTAAAATTGGATGAGAATGATGAAATAAAAATACCACAAAGCAAGTTTTGGTGGTGACTCCACGGAGCATTCATGCTAGTAAACCTAAATCGCTTGGAATACTTTCTCCTACCGATTCCCGGTCAGGATCCAATAATATTAGAAAAACGCCATTTCCCGTGCACGTGAAACTTAGGAAATCAACAGCTTTCTTACTTTTCTGGCGATTAATCGACTCAAAATTTAATTGTCTACAACTTTGCTCTTATGCAAGCATTGTTTTGAACTGTTCTAGCAGGTAAAATTTGCAAATAATGTGTTTTTAAAGGGTTTCCGGTTAAAAAGTAATTTTAAGTGAAGGAAAATGGGGTATTTCAGAAACAGCTTCAAATTTCAATAGGTAGGTTTAAAAAATAAATTTGAACAGCTATATTGGTATTTTGAAACACTGCCCGCCGATTCAGCACGTAACAGACCATCAAAAGCAATATCATTATGTTTCTGAGGTATTTGAGATCGTGTTGGTTAAGCACCAAAAAACATTACAGCATATTTAGGGTTCCAGGCGTCTATGGAGTCTACCAGCCAAATTTTAAGAGGGTAGCTCCAAAATTTCAAAATGTAATTTCATCAAGTCAAAGTACAGATAGGTACACTTCGTTCGTCAAATAATTTGTTAAAACGGGCATTTTTAACCAAGATCTATCACTAAGAAGGATTTCCATGACAGCTATCACTGCATGATGACCTTAATCATTAGTCACGCTCGTCACGAATCGAGGATTGACAACTGGAAGGAGGGGAATGATATGAATTTTACTTGCTCGTTATCGCCCCTATAGCTAACCATTAGTTTAAGCTCTCCTTCCGTCACGGTGCGCTCTCATTAAATTCATCTGTTCTCACCTCGCCGTATTTGGTTAACGATCCGAAAAAGAAGAATAATTTATTCCATTCCTGGTGAAATGTCACGGACAAGGGTCAGCCGTCAAATAATTTAAGCGTTGGGTTCACAAAACATTTGCCAAACATTTGCCTTGGACTCCAAATTAGGAATTAGGGCAGAAAAGGTCTACAACGCGACATGCCCCCCCCCTCACAAAATGGATTAATGAGTTATTTATCCTACCAGTATAATCATTGCTAAAAACCGTCTGTCGATTTGGGTGAGGCACATAGCTTTCTCGTATCCGTTACATGAATGTGAGATCTTTAGAAACTGTTAGATGATCTTGAAAAATTCCTTTGCAGAAATAGTGAATCAATATGCTTGGTGGAATTTAAGTTTGCGCAAGCGCATAGTAAAGTATTGATTTAGGATCAATGGAATTGATAGAAGACCATTTTTATAACCTGACCCGCACGTTCCCTGGAAATTTAATCAAAATTAACTGTAGAAATTGAAACTGAAGAAAAAACTTATTTCAAGGATTTGCGGTCATGACACACTCAAACAAACAGACAGGCAGACACGGAAATAAAAGTTGTTCAGAATGATCTAGAATGTAAAATATGAGTAGAAATGTTGATCTTGGAGACGAAGAATTTTTCTTCTCACGAAAGTGAGAACAATGCTTCCGGTACCTATACGCAGACTCGAAAGTAATCACGCTTAGAACCAAAAATTCGTATTTCATACCAAAAACATAAATTTTCATTGATAATATTATTGAAGATACAAAAGAACCCTTTAGCTGTCTAACTATTAATTGCGCACCTGTGTACATCACAGAATGAAATATCTGGTTCGAGAATTCACACTATTTTCTCAGCATGTAGGTAGGAAGGTACATGTCAATCAACTAGCTACTGGTGTTTTTTCTACCGTAATACCATAAAAATATCAATGTTTAACGTTTTGAAAGTGATACCATTATGGCTGATACAATGAACAACTTATGAGTGCCATCAAAATGAAGAAATATGTTGAAAGGAACATCGAAGAGATACAAAAAATACGTTTTATTTTATTATTTTCAACAATTAGTAGTAAATAAACTACTCCAAAATACGTAACACCACAAAAGTTGTTGGCTTATTTTCCAAGTTGATTAGACTTTTGAAATCGAATGTACAAAATCCTATTAACAACTGGACTGAAGTTAACGAAGTTCGGCTAAAAAATCGCAGAATGCCAAGCAATGCGGACCAAAACCTTGGCAGCACTCAAACCCAAGAGTTGGAAGTTTCAATGAACTTTCAAATTTCACAATTGAAAGGTAGGTTATGTTATGGTTTGATTCCAATAAATCTAATGAGATCACCAGGGTTGATATATGTTTATGAGGGCTGAGATAAAAATAGATCATCATGATTTATTACGGTTGGGTATGTTTATAGATTGAATTTCAATGAATCGATGAAACCACCCAGCTAGCGATGCGGCCAACTATTGGTGGATCACGAGGTTGTAAGATTTGAAATAGGAAAATAAACTATCGATAACACGAATGTGAATTTCAATTTATCATATTAAATTGATAATACCCAATTATATTTAAAGGATAAATGAACGACCGCAAAATCATTAACTTGATCGCATGGATCTAAATCAAAAATAATCAGGGAGGTTATTGTGTAACAGTGAACTGTGCAGAAGACCTAACGAATAGATCGTAAACAATGGTGATAAACAAATAATAAACCTTTGTGTAAAAATTGTCATCGGTTTTTCATTCGATTTTCGGAACCAATGTATTATTATGGAACACATATGCGTCATCAAATTTTGAGGAAGGGTAAACAATTCCCTACTTTTTGGTCAATTTCGAGTACAAAGTTGCATTATTGTAAAATTACTAAGAGATTGATGAGACTAGTTGACCCCGTTCTCTTGAGTTCCACAGCGTTTAATACTGCAGGAATGCGGAATGTATAATGATAAACACAGACATTTTTTGGAATGTGTAATGATAAACACAGACATTTTGTGAAATCATTCAGTTGAGGAACAAACGCTGAATCAATTTCAGCATCTTAGGGCAATCAGGAGATAAATTAGCCTAACAGCTTACTCATCTAATAAGGGTGGTTTCCCACGGCTCGCACAGCTGAGTGTGCTGTAATTCTATGTTGCAATTCTATTCTAATCTATTTTGCAACTTCTTGAGTGGCTCAAATTCGAATTTTTGTATCGTAAGGCGATTAAGAGAAGAGAAGAGAAGAGAAGAGAAGAGAAGAGAGAGAGAGAGAGCTCACACAGCTGATCAGGGTGATGTAATTCTATTAGTAGCCCTAATCATGCTACCTGTAGCATGTAGTACCGCCACTACTCCAGCAGTAATTTGACGTCTGAAGCCACTGCTTTGTTGCAATTGGTGGGTGATTTTATATTTTCTTCAATTTTACAAAGTACCTAATGACCTTACAGTTTCGTAGGACTGACGAATCTGAAGAAGAACTCGTCGTCTCACCAGTGCACAAAGTGATTAGGCCGCTCACGAAATATACTTCGTCGTCTGGTAAACACATTTATAATGAGTTCAACGAAATCCTCATCTTTTGTGATATTGTGGAAGATTCTACATTATTATAAATTGTTTGGTTACCAACCAGATGCAGTTTGTTAGTTTACATTAGATTCAATAAATGTTCAGTTCGTGTTTGTAATTCAATCAGGTTGGTTATTATTAACTAATTATTAATCAATCGTGCTACCTATTATCTGTTCGTAACATTTGGTGGCAGCGGTGGGATAGGATGGTGAATACGCGTTCCATGGCTCTTGGAGAAGAGGAGGTAAGAGATGAGGCTCACCACCACTCGACAGCATTTCAGGAAGCAGCTAATCCTACGGAAAATATTCCAATTTCCGGGATTTTAGAAGAATTTCGACAGTCTTGGGAGTTAGAAAAGGCGAACTTTATGGAACAGCTACAAGCAGAGTGGAGTGCAACACTATCAGAACTACGTATTGAAATGCAAAATGACTGGTCCCAATTTTTGATTGAATTTCGTCATAGTGTAGCATCGATGTCTCAGCAGAATGTGTTGGGGGACCCGAGCTCAGCTCAACCAGTCCGTAGCACAAGTGTCTCCATGTTCAAACCAAAGCCTTATGATGGGAGCGTCGAATGGGATGCATACAAAATACAGTTCGAAGGAATTGCTGCTCGGAATGGATGGGATGACCCAACAAAAACTGTGGCTCTTGAGTCGGCATTAATTGGTTCAGCTTTAGAAGTTCTGACACAAGTGGAGACAAGAACTTACTGTAATTTAGTGGATGCTCTTGAGAAGAGATTTGGTCACCGAAATCAAGCTCAGAGATTTATGACGATGTTGCTTGCCAGAAAACAAACTTCGGAAGAAAATGTGACTACGTATCATCAGGCTCTGTCTACTCTTGCTCGTCGTGCTTGGCCAACTGGAGTGAAGGATAATCCGGCTGAAGAAATGATAGTCTACCATTTCATGCAAGGACTTAGAGATAAGACTTTGCGGGAAAAAGTCATGGGAGTCTGGCCAAAAACGATGGATGAGGCACTAAATGTAGCACTTCGATGTGAAACAGTTGCTCATGCGGCAGCCCAACCTCTCCCAGTGCGCAGTTTAACTAAGCACGCGATGGTGATAGACAGTGATGAGACAGCATTATCAACACCGGCATCTGAAGAGGTTCCTGTGAGAATTTCAACCCCTAAATCAATACAGCAATGGGTTCAAGTTCGTCCACGACGGCGAGCCACTGAACAACAAGTGATGTGCTGGAGATGCTGTGCCCAAGGACATTTGGCTAAATTCTGCCCTTTTCCGCCAGCAGGGGTCATTTTACAACGTGAGACTGGCTCAAAACCACCACAAATGGGTCTCTGTAACCCGTACGCTCAGTCCCCTGGCTGGCACCCTCCTAAATATCTTAAATCACAACATTCCCTCGGACATTCCTCTTATTCGGGAAATGCAGAAAGGTCGGACTGATGGGGCACAAGCCGATCAAGAGTACATTGCCCCCAGAAGAAAATCTCATCTACCGGGTTTCCACGAGTGCATCATTGGTTTTGAAGGGGAAAGTGTGTGGTACAGCCTGTGACATAGTAATTGACACAGGGGCAACAAAAACTATACTCAATGTAAACTTTATGAAGTACATAAAAGAACCAATCGCATCAGGAAGATGTCCATCATTGAGATCAGTTTCAGGAGAACTCATTCCTGTTCAAGGCGTGGTGATGGTGGACTTCCAATTCAAAAGTGGTATTAAGCGTACTCATCCTGTTTTGTTGGCTAAAATATATGAGGACTGTATTCTTGGACTCGACTTTTTGATCAAACACAATTGTTTAATCAATCCAGCTGGACAATCCATCATTCTTGATGGGAATTGTCTGGAGACTGATGCTGGATCCATTTATACTACTGTGGTGGATGACTTTGACTCAGGTGGAATGCAGAAACTGGTTTCTTTGGATGAGTCTATGATTTCACGGTGCGAAGATCAGGGAGCCGCCATGCACCTTCAGAAGATGATGGATGAGGGTATTGCAGATCTTAACGACCAACAGAAGGAAGAGGCAAAACATCTGTTTCAGGAGTTTTCTAGTATTTTTGCCAAAGGAGGAAAAGATTTGGGTACTATATCTGGATATACCCATTCTATTGATGTTGGAAAAAATCTACCTGTACGACAAGCTCCTCGACGAATTGCACCTCATCACTTGGAAGAAGTGGATAAGCTCATCCAAGACATGGAGGAAACTGGTGTAATTGAACCTTCAAATAGTCCCTGGGCCAGCCCTATTGTACTTGTGCCAAAAAAAGATGGATCTACCAGGTTTTGTATTGATTTTCGTCGCCTGAATGACATTACACGGAAAGACTCGCATCCTTTACCAAAAATAGAAGAGCTAACAGGGGCCCTGGCTGGAAGTCAATGGTTCTCCACCCTTGACCTTCAGTCGGGGTATTGGCAGATTCCCATGGCTGCTGAAGATAAAGAGAAGACAGCATTCTGCACCCCTCGAGGACTCTGGCACTTCAAAACCATGCCTTTCGGACTGTGTAATGCGCCAGCCACATTTCAGAGGGCTATGCATGGAATCTTACGTGATGAAATTCGTTTAGGACGAGTGAAAGTGTATTTGGATGACGTATTGGTGGATAACCCTAACTTTGATGAACATTTAAAATGGTTGAGAAGAGTTTTTGGTGTGCTCCAGAAAAAGGGGGTGAAGCTTAATCCAAAAAAGTGTCAGTTCTTTAGGCGAAAAGTGACCTATCTTGGCTTTGTTATCTCAGGACAAGGAATAGAAGCAGACCCATTAAAAACTGTTAAGGTTCGAGAGTGGCCAGCGCCAACAAACAGCAAGGATGTAAGGACATTTGTTGGTATGTGCTCATACTACAGGTGTTTCATTAAGAACTTTGCAGAGCAAATGGCCCCTTTGTATGCCCTACAAGATAGAACTACAACATTCAAGTGGTCACCTGCCTGTGAGAAAGCATTTACAAGCATCAAAGCAGCACTCACTGAACCCCCTATTTTGGCCCATCCAATTCCAGGAGCTGAATTCATATTGGATACCGATGCGAGTGATCGTGCAGTTGGTGCTGTCTTGTCCCAAGTACAACAAGGATCTGAACGAGTCCTCTCATACTTCAGCAAATGCCTTTCACAACCAGAACGTAACTACTGCACCACACGAAAAGAACTGCTTAGTGTTGTGAAAGCTCTGAAACATTTTCATTCTTATGGTCTGGATTGTGAGAAGGCATTTGTAATAAGAACGGACCATGCGTCACTTCAATGGCTTCGCAATTTCAAGGAACCGGATGGACAATTAGCCAGGTGGTTGCAGCAGTTATCACCATACAATTTTCGAATTGTCTATAGGCCAGGGAGATTTCATCAAAATGCAGATGCCATGTCCCGCCGGCCTTGCTTGGATGATGGCTGCAAGCACTGCCTACGTCAGGAACAAAAGTCTAAAGAGGAACAGACAGCTCGTGTTAGACTCTCTACAGACATGGATCAGTGGGTAGTGGATCAGGAAGCCGACCCAGAACTGCGATGTGTGAGGTCATGGGTGGTTTCAAATAGGCGTCCAACTTGGCAGGAAGTTGCAGTTACAAGTTCATCCTTGAAGAAAATGTGGTCCATGTTCCCCAGTCTCAGCGTAGTGGAAGGAGTCCTGGTGAGAGTATGGGAGAATGATAGCGGCACACAGAAAGTGAACCAAATTATTGTACCAGTAGCGAGAAGGAAAGAAATTCTGGACTACGCACACAACTTGGGACACTTTGGCCGCCGGCGGACACTGGGGGTGATTAGAACCAGGTACTACTGGCCGGGCTTACAGGGTGATGTGAAACTTCATGGAATGAGCTGTCAAGTTTGTGGTCAGAGGGGAGACAAACGGAAGATGAGTAAGGCACCATTGCAGAGTTTGGTTTCAGGAGTCCCTTTTGAAAGAGTGGCTATTGATATTGTTGGTCCTCTTCCTATTACTGAACGGGGTAACAAATATATAGTTGTTGTGGTTGACCACTTCACAAAGTGGCCTGAGGCCTTTCCAGTCCCTGATATTCAATCAGAAACAGTCGCACAGGGGCTGGTAGAGACTGTGATTTCTAGATTTGGTGTCCCCAGAGAAATACATACTGACCAAGGAACTAGTTTTGAAGCCCAGTTGTTCCAGGAGATAATGGCTCTACTGCAGATAGAGAAGACGCGAACAACTCCACTACGGCCACAAAGCAATGGACTTGTAGAACGGTTCAATCGTACTCTCTGGAACATGCTCTCCAAAGTCGTAAACAAGAACCAAAGGGATTGGGACCGGTGGCTCCCTTGTGTACTTTTGGCTTACAGAGCCACAGAGCACTCATCCACTGGATTCACACCATCTGAGCTGAACTTAGGGCGACATCTCACACTTCCAGTCCACTTGCTCACTGGCTCAACTATTCCTGGAGTAGAGTCCACTACTGTTTATGCCAAACAGCTTCAAGAGCAGTTGATAACAGTCCATGAGTTGGCACGTAAGAAACTACGAGCGGTAGCAGAGGATGTCAAGAGGCGTTACGATGTGAAGGCAACAGAACCCAGGTTTGCAGTTGGAGACGAGGTCTGGTATTACTGGCCACGCCGACAGTTGAGAAGATGTCCCAAACTACAGTCACCATGGGTGGGTCCATGTAAAGTTCTGAAGACCATTTCAAATGTTGTGTTCCGAATTCGTCTACCACGAGGCCGAACACGTGTTGTTCATGGTGACAAACTTTCTTTATATAGTGCTGCCTATCAAAGCAAACAGAAGAAGGGGGATAATGTGGAAGATTCTACATTATTATAAATTGTTTGGTTACCAACCAGATGCAGTTTGTTAGTTTACATTAGATTCAATAAATGTTCAGTTCGTGTTTGTAATTCAATCAGGTTGGTTATTATTAACTAATTATTAATCAATCGTGCTACCTATTATCTGTTCGTAACAATATGCTCTCAGAGGTATTCACTTAGAAAAAAAAACTATAATCACAAGACAGAGAGCACAACTTCAAGACACACCTCTTCCCGCATGCTGGTTCTACAAAAATCAAAACAACTCGGCTGTTTAAATGATGATCAGGCGTTTAGAGGGTCAAGAATGAGCTTTTAACTTAAATACATGATCAATCCTTATCACAAGTTCTGAACAGACGTTTAAGAACTGTACAATTGGCCAAATCAGCGACCTCAGTTTGAATAGATGTTTACACATCGAATCTCACTTAAACAAGAACTGTTCACTTGGCCCTTAAGGACAGAAAGGCCTTTATTGTAAAGTTCACGGCGACCTTCTTACCGGAAATGGTCATCTAACAACGACACGTAACAACGACATACACAAGAAGGCTAGTGTTACTTGTTATCTCCGGGCATTATTCATTTATTATAGCCTTGGTTATTTCATAATTCAAATTTTAAATGGTGGTGAAAAACGTATTCTACGCTCGTCATTCTTTAACCTTTTTTAGGTGCGAATGTGTGTATTATTTTCGTAACACGACATTTTTACTTTATATTAATTATACGATTTTAAAAATATATATATTATGTCATAATTCATTAACAAAAGAAAAAAAGGCAATTTCTACGGATTGTCTGGGAAAAACACCAACAGCTTTCATGAATCAACCAAATTAGGAGTTCGAAAGCCATCGAGGTTTTTTTAAAAAGGAGCGTGAATCACCTTCTGTGCGCCCACATCAAGCAGACCGAATTATAGCCTCAACACCGGAATCGAAACGATCGTGTTTGACTCCAAATGAAATCGTTGGCAGTAGCAATTATTCCTGCGGTGATCAGAAACCACGAACCAGATTTAGAAAATGTGAAAACCATTTCACTATCGACCAAAGATAAATCTTGCAGCACAGCTAACCTTATGAGCAATTCGACTAATTAAATTTCTATAGCGAACCTCCATCCCTCTTTTTTCATGACATCTTAGCAAATTTTCGTAGAAAATGAAGCTATTGCAATCGCAACAAACATTTTGAAATCAAAATTTTTGAGAAATTTTCTTCATTGAAATCCGCTTTGAGGCATCCATCATTCGAAAACAATAATTACAACTAATATAATTTACCTAATAATACGAGGAATAATCTACTGAGCATGCATGCATGATGACCGCTACATAAATTTTTATGGGTACACACATAAAATATATTTATTAGTATTGAACTCTATACTATTGTTAAGAAATCAGTAAATACTACCAGTTGAAATTAGGGTACCTAAGTACCTACCTATAATCCTGAAGCAATTACCTCACGTTTTCTCGTGCTTCGCACCATGTTTATCGTGGGGTCGAGTTGCTTGTGTTAGAACCAAAATAGTTATTGAGGAAACATTAAGTTCTAATTTTAATCTCTTTTTTTACCCTGAATCTGGAACCGGTCTAATCTTGACTCCCTGCCAAAATCGTTTTTCAACGACATGCTTTTCAATGCTCACCCCCACATAAACAATCGTATGGGTCTCGAAACACGGAATCGAGGCTACTGAAAAAAGTTTTCTATTTTTGATAAGTGTGAAAAATATTAAAATAAATTAAATCTCATGGTCAAATCATGTTTTGTTTCCAAATAATTTATAAATTGTTTGGGATAACTATAATATTGAAATAAATTGAAAGAAGCTGTATACACTGATTATAATTAAAATGATCAAATTTCCTATTTCTTCTTCTGAAAGTATGATTGTAGAGCAGGTAGAATAAAAAGCAATAAACTATAATTTCATATCATTTATGGATTTCAAATTATATAACCAATCACGTCCTGGAAATTTCACACTTTGGTTCCATTCAAATTTAACTCTGCTGCCTTGAAAATCCTAGACATCACATTTTCAACTCAAAACCCCTAATAGTTTAGACAAAAAGCTGACAGAAAGAAACTGAAATGACGTCATAGATGGTTGGTGTTGAAATCCCTCCTCCCTCCCTTACCACCAGTCGAACCGTGGGTGAGGTCATTCCTCTATGACGTTATTCACCTGTATTTACATCGTTGTTTCGGCTTTACCCAATCATCCGATACCCTCTGTATTGCACCTTTTTGGAAAGCATTTGGTAATATCCTCCAACCTATGATATTGAAGGATGTATAAGTATAATTTAATTTATTATGTATTATGTAGTATTAAGTAAATTATGTATATTAAGGATTTTAATAAATATTCAGGTCGACGGTTGGGACTTTACATTTTATACTGAGAGTTCCTAGGCTTTAGCCGGTGAGTTGGAATGGCCCCAATAAATATGTGAAGGCCCCGGAATGTAGAATTTGAGTATGGAAACGCTGCAAAGGTTCATCGTTTCTGTATTTGATATCCCTTTTCCTTCCTGATTAAGAAGGAATGATATTAGCCTCAGACTCCCCTCAACTGATCAGTGCACCTCCGAAACTCGGAATTGTTTTTGAGGTGTTCCAAATCTAAATTTCAGCACCGTAAGTTGATTAGGAAAAAAATTAGACTTAGAGGTCCCCCTGCTGATCAGTGCTCCTCCGAACTTTGTAATAAAATTCTATATGTCCCAAAGGAGCTCCGTTTCAGGTTTCAGCACCATAAGTCGATTAAGAAAGAAATCAGGCTCAGAGGTCTCTCAGCAGATCATTGCGCCTGCATGCATGAAGATTCTATCCTTTATACTATAAGAAGTATAAGAAGTCCTTTATACTATAAGTATCTCATAAGAGTTCGATTTAAAATTTCAGCTTCTTAGGGAAGTTCCAGCAAAAAAATTACCGTTAAGAGTTCACTCAGCTGATTTAGGTGGTTCGGCAACTAAAAATCTTATCCTACATGGCTCACAGAAGCTCCGTTCCAAATTTCAGCTTCATTGGATAAATAACATAGGAATTGGATTTCTTTAACCACAAAATCAGCTCACGCTGCTGATTATTAATGACGATTTTTGCAACCACTTTATTTTGAATGAATAGCTGAGCATTTTGCTACCCATCCCGTCCAATTCTTCGTTATCGAGTTAAAGTGCTTTTACGAGGATACCAAACTTTCAAGGTAACAGTGTGTATTTTTGTTGTCATTGATAGATATCATCCGAAGGAATCGAAAGAGACCTTCCGGAAACGGAAAGCTATATGCTCTCCCTTGGGGCTAGAACATTGACAGTGAAATCAAGCGAGAGTAGCAACAACTTGAATGACTGAGTCAATCCGTAAATTCCTTTAATGACCGCTACTAAGTGGAAGTGGTTGTGAAATCGGAACGTAGTAAAACTCGCCTTATACATTTCAACGATCGAATCAGCTGATATAATTCAAATGGGAAGCTCACTCCACGAAATCGAGTATATTGTAGCTCTAGTCCCTATGGGTGGACTAGTCTAGCGTTACTTGGTATTATATTTTATCTCATACATTTTCAGTCGGGAGAATGTGTAGTAGATATTAATTAATTGCATTATTTCCCCTATGTAGGTAGGGGTTTATACCTGATGACAAAATCTGACTTTTGCCAGACCGCAACGAAATCGCATTACGCAAATCGTTTACGAAGGTGCGTTACTCAAAAGTCGCGTGAAGCTAATCTTTCTCAATCAACCTACGTAGCTGACATTTGAAATGGAGGAGCTCTGATAAGCTGTGGAACCACTAAGGCTAATTTCTTTCGCAACTAACTTGAAGCGCTAAAATTAAGATGGAGTTCCTTTAGGACACCTCGAAAACAATTACCAGGTTATGTGGTGCACTGATCAGCCGAGGAGCCTCTAAGGATAATTTCTTTCCTCTTCAATCTACCGTTTTTTCTCGATATTTAGGTACTAGATTGCATAAAATTGTGGGGTTCAGGTGTTGTGAAGTACTCCTTTTGTTAGGCCCCAAGCGGCAAGTTTTGATGATAAACTATAATATAACGGGTTTGATAGTTGTTGAGACTAAATACGCTTGAACAGCGCCGGCTTTAGATCGACCTGATCACACACAACCCTTTCAATCCCGGATTTTTTTCCTTCGCACCAAAAGTTTTTTCTTTTGGAGGTAGATTGGTAATAGTTCAAGGACATCACATGGTGAATTTTATGCAGATTGATGCACCTGTTGAATATATACGATGTGTCCACCATTATGGACATTAGGATCGAGGTGAACTAAGAGCATATTTTTCCATATCCATGTTAGTGGACATTGGGACTTGGTAGAATATGAAAACAAACCAATATAATGGAAAATAATATAGTTTTATTTTGTCAAGAAATCGGTATTTTTAAAATGTTGTTAACATATAATAAAACCAGAATTATTTTGTAGTATGATAGTTGTAAAAACAGTTTCTATCCTTAAGTATAACTTAGCTAGTCATCATCATTACCAAAATTAGTTTCTCTTCAAGAGCGTTTGGCCCAACCACACTGCCTCCCACTCGCTGAGCTGTTGAACATGGTATCACATCGATCGTGTATTCGGAGGAACCAGGAGACTCCCCCCCCCCCCCCCCCCCTCCCAAGTTTCTCATACAGACTTTCCAAGTCTGAATCGTCCAGCCATTTATGCAAAAGTCCGATGTCTTCTATATCGTCGATATCAAAAATACGTCTACCAACAAAAAATTTATTTAAAAAAATTAATCAACGTACCTATACCTACTTCCCTACTTCAAAAGTTGGGTACAAAATATATGAAAATCTAAAGAAGTATTATAGGTACTTACCTATCTAACTACCTAACTCGAATCATGATGTTCCAAGTTCCGGTGAGAAAAGAGTGAAGCCAAGTCCTGATGTCCAGACTAGTGGACGTACTTTTGAAATTACTCTATTTACTGTGGAACTGGACTGAAATGTGTATTGGAGAGCTATAGCTAGTGTTGACAATGAAACTAACAAAACTAAGTGTCATCCTAGTAGTTTTTTCGCTTAAAGTACTAAAATTTTATGGAAAATAAACTTGCCTGCCATAGTGGATATAATAGTAGGTATACTGTTGAGATCGCGTACAAAAACATAATAATTTACACTTCAAACAAGATTATTATGTTACTCAATAGCGTCAGCAACGCGTTGCTACAGTGACATGGAAACCATGTGATAAATACATGTTGCCAATGGATCGATAATAATGTTTGGATTTGAAAAATTGAGAGTTGCGTCCAGAGTGATGGACAGTGGGACTTAGGGGGTTAATAAGATCATCCGAAATCAATATGATTCTCCACCATTATTGGCTTCAGTGAACTTCAGGGTGCCCTCAAGATCGGCCCCAAGACCTGTTCTTTCCGGAGTTCCATTGAACGAACTATGGCTGCAATGGTTCGATTGATAGGATGCCAACTCTGTTGCCCACTTGACTGACATTTTTGTGTTGCTACCCCTGCCCAGATTAAATCACTGTTTCAAATGCAATGACTACCGATGTTTTTCGTTTGCGTTTTATCATTAGGTATCTGACTGTATCAATATTTACTTTTTAATTAATTCCTTATTTTTAATCAACCAATGATCATCGAATCACTGATTTACTATAGTTCCTGTTTTTCATTTACATATTTCTATGGCTGATATCTATATTATTAGAGAAGAGGAGATAATCCCCGTGTAAAAAAAAAAAAAATAAATAATAATAATAGATTAATGATCTGCGTAGAGGGCTTCCTATCACAGAGATAAAAACCTTTGTGTAATAATTTTTTGCGTTTATCATTCTGGGACACCCTGTATACACCAGCGGGAAATAATAAAGGTTTCCCCAGGCGAATGCAATTTCATTGTTGAAATAACAAAACGTTTCGCTACCGACATAGTTGAAGCCAAATAGATCGGATATCGGGGACAGGAACGAAGATCGCCGACTGGTGGAGCGGCAGACGCTTGGGGTGGGTCAAGGTCTCGCCTTTTCAGATTCACCTATTCCCATTCCTGGCTTACACGGTGCACCGGTCCTGAATGAACTGCATCGATCTCCACTAGCTGCAGAAACTGATAAATTATCTTCTATTCTAAAACATCAAGGAAATGCCCGATATACCGATGCTATTGCAAAAAGTGAAAAACAAACATCTTATCTGTGATAGAGGTTTTGTCTGCCGTGATGTTATTCTTAGTTGTATATAGTCGGGATTCGGCCCAAGGAGAAAGAAATAATTGCAAAATATTTGTAATCATTGTAATGACGATTCGGTCACCATTCTGTGACCATCATCAGATGAGTTAAAAGCTTTGCCCTCAAAGAGGACAGTGTCAAGAACAGGAGGTTTTATAAACCTCATAAAATCGCTAGAGCCAACAAGCCAGGCTAGAGCCAAAACAATTTCATTTGGGGACAATAGTTTGGTTAGCAATTTTATAGGGCCAAAAATAAGATGCATAAGACAACAATTGCTGAAACAGAGAGGAAAAAATATATAGAAAATTTGGTATCCATAACTCCTAATAAGGATGCCAAATGTTAAACATTAGATATCGTTCCTCAATACTATTTCCCCGAATGAAATTGTTTTGGCTCTAGCCTGGCTTGTTGGCTCTAGCGATTTTATGAAGTTTATAAAACCTCCTGTTCTTGACACTGTCCTCTTTGAGGGCAAATCGTTTAACTTATCTGATGTTGGTCACAGAGGTGACCGAAACGTCATTACAATAACTACAAAGATTTTGTAACTATTTCTTTCTCCTTGGGCCGAATCCCGACTATATACAACTACAAACACCTTATAGATATTTTAAAGTGCATGATAAGTGCGTACGTAAGACAGCAAGCATTGCCTTAACTACAAGATGCTTAACTACAGCAGTGTTCCAAGGTAACCCCTCCTAACTTTATTCCAAAATTTTTGGGATATCGAAGTGAAACTTGGAGAGCATTTCGGGGTGTATGATTTTAAGTCTCAAAAATGAAAACAAGGAAAATTCCAAAAGTTTTTGCCGAAATTGGGGAAGTATTGGGTCCTTACTTCGATTTTTTTTTTTTTTTTTTTGCCGAATGACACCTCATTTTAAAGTTTATCTTAGTGCTGAACACGATGGTGAAACCAGAATTGCGATATCTCATTCCGTTCTGGGATTAGAGGATATTAACCACAAGAAGCTCTATTCTTTCCTAAGATAGGTACTTTACCAATTTAGAAAAATTGCGCTTCTTGAAAAAATCGCTTTTCTTTTACCATCGTGTTCAGCACTAAAAAATCTTTAAAACGAGGTGATGCTTGAAAAAAAATGGGAAATTCCTTTCGAAGTATCCAACATTCCTCCCCTTTGAGTAGTCCAAAATCTTTTGGATTTTTTTCCGATTTTTATTTGCAACTTTGTAGTAGGCACTCCAAAAACGCTTTCTAAGTTTCACTTTGATTTCCAAAAAATTGTGGAAAAAAGTTAGGGAGGAGGGGGGGGGGGTTACATTTGGGACACCCTGTACAATATCAACACAGAAGAGCTACGAATGTACCAGCCATGCAGCATATGATCCAATTTAGCCAATGTAAAGATTGGCAGGGTAGTCGCGTGAATGAATCAGTTTGCAGTGAAAGATCTGTCTCATGCAAGCGCCAGGGTTTTATCTATAAAAGCGTAAAACCTAGTACGTAGAGCCAAAAAGATATCGTAACACTGTCACTGGAGTAGAAGATACCATGTCGCACGAACTAGTTTAAAGGAGAGCTCATCATCCTATGTGTAAGTACTAACAATTCATTTGCACGAGCGTATGACAAAGCTGCAAATTCTAAGTGTAGCGAATATCGCGGTTTCATAGAAAACGAGGTCGGATTTGCTAAATTTAGTCGCCAAAGATATGTGTAACGACAAACTACTCACTTTTCTCGAGGATAAGTCGGAATAAATTTTCACACGGGCCTCAAGGGTTGGCTCCGATCCTACTCGCACTTTCGTTGATAGGAAAAGGCGAATAACTTTGTCGCAAAGATAAACTGATATAAGTCCTAACCAATCTGTTGAATCCTAACTGGTATAATAAAATTCCTATTTGGAGCAGTTTGCTAAAGCTCATGCTGGAAGAAAATATCAAGGAATAACATTGGAATAAGGGAAGTGGTAAAACTTCTATGCAAGTTGGTCGTTTTCAGCATTGTAAGAAGTCATACACTGGGTTAACATTTATATATATATATATATATATATATATATATATATATATATATATATATATATATATATATATATATATATATATATATATATATATATATATATATTATATATATATATATATATATATATACCATAAAATCAGGAAAAATCTAAATCTCAAAGAATTATATGAAATGGTATAAAAGGATTAGTATGCACAGGGTATCTCAGGAAGAAAAAAAATTCTAGGATCGATTGTACAACTTGTTGGGAACAATAAGTTTATCCTTTTTCGAAGACCTCTATATTTCAGAGTATTTCCACTTAAAACATTTTTTTTCGTTGGTCACAAACATTTTTTTTTAAAACGAACCGTAAAATGAATTAGACAGTAAACAATTAAAAATATAAAAGCACAGTTGTAAAAAAAGAAAAAATTAATACATTTCCGAAAAAATGAGATTTGCACCAGTTTCTAGAAATCAAAAATTCAGGAATCCCGAAAATTGAGCTGGGGTGCAGCGTACGCTGGATACTGGGATTCA
Source organism: Adelphocoris suturalis (assembly GCA_030762985.1). Lineage (NCBI taxonomy): Eukaryota > Metazoa > Arthropoda > Insecta > Hemiptera > Miridae > Adelphocoris > Adelphocoris suturalis. Next base: position 21,464,967 of record CM061046.1, read on the forward strand.
ACTTATACATTTCCTGTTCCAACCTACATTCTAACTTTCATATTTGGATTCTTGTATTCTGGTGATAATTATATAATCTTTTAGCGAGTTTTCGTAGAAAAATGAAGCTATTGCAATGGCTCCCAAAATTTCTTCATAGAAATCCTAGAGTTTGAAGCTTTTTTAATTTATATATATATATATATATATATATATATATATATATATATATATATATATATATATATATATATATATATATATATATATATATATATATATATGTATGTATATATATACCTATGTGTGTGTGTGTGTGTGTGCGTGTGCGTGCGTGTGCGTGTGCGTGTGTGTGTGTGTGTGTGTGTGTGTGTGTCCTTCCAGACCTTAGGATTGAAATAAAAATTCCGTTATTTCGAGTTTTTAAAGCGAAAGGATGAGTTCGCTGGGCGGTATATTTTGAGCACAATAAATTGGTCAAATTTGAAAAAATGTCCCCAAAAAATCACTACAACTGGCTAAAAACGACTAATAATAGTTAAATGTATATTTTTAAGCAGACTTTTATTCAAATGACGTTATTTAACAATAAACTAGAACATTGAAAAAGTTATGCAGAGAAATGTACTAAAATTTCAGTAATATTTGCCCAGAAATACACAAAACCTGTAAAAAAAAAGATAAAAAAGCAAAATCTCTTTTAGATTGCAGAATATGATTTAGAAAGAGTTTTTTGCCATGTTTCTATAGAAGTACATTTTACTTTTGGTATATTGAACAAGATATTATTCGAGAGATGCTCGAGGTTTGTCGTTTTAAAGTAACGTACCTAGTTATCCCAAAGTCAATTAAAGGTAGCCAAAGGAAGGAAGATACCTATAAAACATTGATGAGATGGTAAAGTGTAAAACAAAAGACCTTTTGAATTAAAGTTAAAGTTAACGATAAAGATTACATTCCGATTGTATTGCGTAAGGTCATTTTCAATATGCAGCCCATCCAGTGAACACCGTACATGGCCAGACGCGTCTTTCACTGGTTCCTCTTAAAATATGCAAACTGGGAACCATCTGGAGACTCACGGTGAACAACTGAGTCACCCAGCCGGCTTCTACAAACTTGTCAGATCTGAAGCTCTTTAGCTTAGTTGTAATTTTCTGATTGACAGGCGCATACAAACTAGTTTGAACCTGAGTACTTAAATGGCATCTCGATAATTTATGTAACTTGTTTCTAGCAAGCTCAAAGTCAAAGCAATGCATTTCAATGATGCAAGTCTAAAGAAGACAATCCGAACAACTTCGTTTAACTCTTTCGTATAACTTCTTTTAAAACTGAGGACAACTACTTACTTTAAATCCTAAATTATAAAATATCTTTAGGGTGATGATGACGAATCAAGAAGCTCGATTCATATATTTCACACGGTTCGTGGATAGGTTTAGAATCGCGGCCGTACTGGGGGTGGACCCCTAGTTGATGTTCCTCCTATTTACGATATAGGCGGTTGGCACAACTCTGATACACACAATAGAACAACTGTTTATCGAAGGTCCCCAGAGGGTCTCAGGGGTTCCTCATCTGATCAGTGCCCCTCCATTAGACTGACAACGAAAAAAACGAAAGTTCGAATTTTTGAGGGGCTCAAAGCTCAGATGATTGCATCAGATGCTAGGAACAACTCCTGAAAATTTCAGTCCGAACCGATAACCCCTTGAGGTCTCCTAAACCCGTTTTTTGGTAATTGAATGATCGATTTTCGAACACCAGACGCTTAGGACAAAAAGACGGTTAGGACATGAAAGATCCATGCGTCCGGACACTTTTTATACTCTATTCCTATGTTTTCGGTGTCGCGGAACACGATGCCGCCATTATTGCAAGCGCAGAAGCTGTATTTCTTTTGATATTCAAGAAATCAGTCCAAATAAGTGATGGAAAAAAGGCATTTTATGCCGTTTTTACCTAGTTTTGACTGGGAAAAAAATTGTTTGCGGGTCTTTTCTGCTTCGGACTTTGTTTCCTGGCTTGTTCCGAATGTAGCAAGACCAATTTCGTCCTATAATATATTGTCCTTTTGGAAATATCTGCTCAAGAGCCGAGTTAGCTTTTTTAATGGTAACCGCTCTATACTTACCAGTAGCTGCGAAAACAAAATTTAACGCCCTGAAGCCCATTTTATCACATTATTTTATGTTTTTGGGCTCGTTAAACATTACGTGCTAGTAGTGGAGGCGTAGGACTCGGATTTCGGTTAATAATCAAGAGCTAGGTGTCAAAAATCGGTGAATAGAGTGGATTTTTCTTGATGTTCAAAAAATCAGTGTACTTACAAAATTTATAGAAATAAGGGATTTTTCGCCGGTTACGCCTAGTTTTGATTGGGAAAAACTATTTATGAGTGTCTCCTCTGCCTTGGACTTTGTTCTGTGACTTAGTCTGAATATGACAAGACTAAGTTTGTTCCATAATACATTTTTCTTCTCGAAATATCAGCTCAAAAGCCAAGTCGACTTATTTAATGGTAACCGTTCTATATTCAATAGTGGCACTACTACTTGCACGTAATGTTCAACGAGCCCAGAAACATAAAATAGTGGGATAAAAAGGACTTCAGGGCGTTAAATTTTGATTTCGCTGCTACTGGTAAGTATAGAGCGGTTACCATTAAAAAAGCTAACTCGGCTCTTGAGCAGATATTTCCAAAAGGACAATATATTATAGGACGAAATTGGTCTTGTTACATTCGGAACAAGCCAGGAAACAAAGTCCGAAGCACAAAAGACCCGCAAACAATTTTTTTCCCAGTCAAAACTAGGTAAAAACGGCAAAAAATGCCTTTTTTCCATCACTTATTTGGTCTGATTTCTTGAATATCAAAAGAAATACAGCTTCTGCGCTTGCAATAATGGCGGCATCGTGTTCCGCGACACCGAAAACATAGGAATAGAGTATAAAAAGTGTCCGGACGCATGGATCTTTCATGTCCTAACCGTCTTTTTGTCCTAAGCGTCTAGTGTTCGAAAATCGATAATTCAATTACCAAAAAACGGGTTTAGGAGACCTCAAGGGGTTATCGGTTCGGACTGAAATTTTCAGGAGTTGTTCCTAGCATCTGATGCAATCATCTGAGCTTTGAGCCCCTCAAAAATTCGAACTTTCGTTTTTTTCGTCGTCAGTCTACCCTCCATAGTTTATTATTGTTTTCTAATCTCTCCGAATGTCCATTTCAAATTTCAGCACTCTTGGTCGATAAGGAAAGACGTCAAGGGGGCGCTGGTATGGAATATATATTCTTTTGAATTTCTTTTAAAATTGGGGTTTTGAAATTCCCAATAGGATCGTTCCTCCGAAATTTTCAAATTCAAAATTTTCAAATTAAGATACCATTCAACAGTTTTTCTTCCAAATTTCCAGGTTTTTGGGACCTAGAGATTTCGAAAATAGAACGAACGCTGCAAGAATCATTGAAATCGGTCATTTATGAGGAAAGTTGACTAAGCCGTTTTGTAGTATTTTTAATTCGGAGGGAGCTTTGAGCCGTTTTCTGGATCAATCAGAGTCCGCGCGACTTCTGCTACGTTCGAGTGACTCACCTTTCTTGCTCTTTCGGTTGAAAAGGCGCCAGTCTGTCTGCTGTAGGAGACCTTAAGGCGCCCCTTTAACCTCAGTGGTACCTCAACTGATCTTGTGATGTCATGACAGATTTTTGTAGCGTTCGGAAGAAAGTATGACTTCGACATCAATTTACAGACAAACTTATCGGTTCATTAATTTCATTTGACGGATCATATTTCTTATAATCACATGTAGCTACTTAACTTTTTTGGTCCATTCTAATGTCTGGGTTTCTACAAAAATATAGAAGCATATTATTGTCTTTGGGCAGTACAAAATATTTTTCATAGTCTGAGACCGGAATTCTGTACTAATAATATTTACAGTAGAAATCGTTTATAACGTCCGCCGAGGGACCGGTATTAAAGACTGGTCGTTTTAGCAAGCAGTCATCAAGTATAATCGACAGTCTCCAAACTCTTAAGGTCGAAGCTGAAAATTGGTTGGAAAACCCTTTTTCGGTACTATAGGTTACTTGTATGTACAAATCTGTTACTTGTATGTACTATTCCGAATGGTTTTGAAAGGAAAAAAAGGGCAGTTAATTCTTACCTAGGTTAACCAGATTGTTACCATGTAAAAACGGGACAGTAATATAACGAGTTCGGAATAGGGCCTACAGAATCCTGGTTTAATGTTTGTCTGTTGACAATTTTATAAAATAATTGTTTTCAAACTTTTAAAACGTGAATTTTTTTTTTTTTAAGCTCATCAAAGCACACAATTTTTCAGTTTTTCAAGGAATAAAAATAAATAAATAAAATATTGAGGTTCTTATTAATTTATTACTAAAGTTATTTCTCAAGTATAAATGAACAAGGATATACCATGCTAGAGGTTTTTCTTTATTGATCACTCCAAATTTGCTGGTTCTTACTAACGAAATCTTGTAAATGGCCTAGTTGATCGAACAGAAGGGAGTCGACAAATTCCAAATTTTTCTCCTTAAAATAAATGCCAGTGCGCTCAATTATTTCCTTTTTAGAAGCCTTGTTCAACAAAATAAAATCTAAAAACAGAAAATGTAGTAAGTGATGAACTCACTTACTTAAGTACGCAACGCATATTTCATAAAATTCTGGAACGTAATTTTTGAACTTTGTAGCGTCTGATTCTGTTATTATTTCAGCTCTCTTCAGAACAGTCTTAACACCAATTGCTAAAAACTGCTAGTTACGTAACTGTAAGAGACGTCAGATGTGCGTTCCAGTAAAACGGGGCATTTTGATGTTCCAACAACTTTTATGGAACAACGGGACACAACTTAAAAAATGGGACTTTACCGTTTTTACGGGACGCCTGGTCACAATATTGTTACCTAAAAGGTGTCTAGAAAATTTACAAGTACTTCAAGTTTTCATGAAGGTACCTCCATGACAAATTATACTATGTATTTTGAAATTCTCCACGACATCTTAAATGTATAAGTAGTACAACACTACAATGAGCACACTGCACACAAGACACGTTGTAGAACTACTGTAACTGAAACCACAGGCGACTTCAAATTTACGGGGCCTTTTGTCGACCTAGTTCATCAGAATCATCGAATCCAATAATAGAAACTGAAAGTGGCAGAAAAAGGTACCAGGATTGTTTGAATTCATGGGAATTGGTGGTATGCGCGAAAAATATTTCTGAGAAGACCGTATAATGTGATAGCTCAATAAAAATGGAAATCGAGGAACTTGAGGGCAGGAGAAGATACTTGTATTGCTCTTGGTAGCAGTCTAGACGATAAGTTGGCTGGGTGCGTAGAACGATGTTGGAAATCCATTAAAGTGTGGCCTTTACACACGATGTGGATTTTATAAGTGTTGTCGTTCTAAGCAATAAAAATGTAACGTTTTTACCTAGCGGGCCAACCACTTGTCTATTAGGAGATTCTGTCTTCATAGAGGGTTCTTCTTTATAACCGATGTCATTACGAATGATAATCCACTATATTATTGTACGGAAGTGTTTTGATTGTCTCCTGGGGAAGAACTAGAATTAACTGATCCAATTGATCATCATACCTAGATCACGATTGGCTCATAAAAGCTGGACATGATTAACCAATTCCATTGCTGGAGAGCTTCGCATTTCTTCCCTAAGAAGGTCTCGACCTCCCAAGAGCAACTTTCCTCTTAAGGAAACCGCAGATCCCATTAGCAGCCATTGATGGAGCTCAAGCCCCTTTTAATGAGAGACATTCACTCCCAAGTAGCTCGCAGTACAAATAATGTTGAGGAAGCTCGAGGCACGCACTTTATGGCCATACGAAAGTCATCCACTCTCCATACATCTATTCCTACGCACTTCACGTAGGCACTTCTGACCGCAGTATATTCATTTCGTTTTGAAGAAATAGGAGTGAAAAACGCATTGTTAAGTCCGGATCGTGGGAACGTGAGTGATGTCTGATACTTTCAAGGAACTCCGGTGAAATAAGGAGTCGGAATACATAGCCTCGAACTTCCAGCTAAGGGTAAAACGAAAAAATGAACTAAATAAATAAAAAATTAGAGTCAACTATTAACGTCTAATGTTGTAGAAACAATAAATAAAATCCAAGTAGGTGTATCTAAATTTTCAAAGGACTTGAAACGTGTGGTCTTTACGAGTACCATGTGTTCAGTTCAACTCAATTGTCGCAGCTCAACCTGGTCAGGAAGACTTATTATTTTCTAACCAATCCTCTATTTACCTTAACTATAACTATAATTGTGTTTATTCAAGATGATCTTTCTATATGAAAAAAATACGGACGGTAGACCTATGCTTCTACAGTCAGATCATTTAATAATTATTAATTTTACACATTATTAGTTCATTATGGTTACCTAGCAATATTAGTTTATAACTGAGCGTAATAAATCAGCTTTACTTGACACTACGGAGGCTTAGGGATTATGAGATGCTGTGATAAAATGAGAGCATTCCAAAAAGTGGCTAACGATTTTCCTGCTATGAAAACTAAGGGAGTTACACTTCCCTAGTAACGCATTGGTTAAACGTGAAAATCAATAGAAAACCCCAACGTGACGTGACGCTCGTAACGTGACGAAAACAAATGTAAACGTCCTGTTAACCATTATTAAATGATAAAACTGCGGAAGTTCCATTCCCCTAGCAACGGCTGGGTTGTACGTGAACGTGACGCTTTTTCATTTATGTGCCATAGTAAAGACATAACGCTTGCATACGAGTCTGCAACGCATTGGGACATTTTCATGTGTTTACCTATGAATGGTCAACGTCATTTCTGATGGTCATAATCATCGTTGTGGCCACTTGGGACAATTTTTTTCGTGACGATTTTTTTTGTTATGTGCCATTTGAAAGACATGAAAATGTCAAACGTTTTATAATCTTCCTTCATTTGAAGAACAATTAGGTTTAATTAGGTAGGTTAATTATGAAGGAGAATCAATTGCGAATTGTTGTAAATGTCACTCATCAGTAATTGAACTTGAATCATCAAACGGCAGCAACTCCCTGGATGGATCTGTGGCGTTAGAGACTGAAGTTTCACGAAGGATACCTTCCCAATAAGTCATAAATTTCGAAATTTTACACAGTTTTTGTAACGCATGTCTTCTTTCTAACGAACAAAATTGAAATTATTGATCTTTTCAACCTTTGTTGACGAAAATACCGTCGTTGCATCGAATCGTATTGCTTTGGAAGTCATATCAATTGACTTAATACGTGAAAAAACTACTCAAATCCATAGCGAATACCTACGTATTATTTCTGAGATGTTTTGTTAAACGTCGTCGATGATATAGCCGCTTCCGTTTCCCTTCAAGTGGTTTCTCAAACTTTTTACTGACCCACAGATGAGACACATAATAGCCAAATGGAAGATTTTCATCGCGAATGTCAAATGTCGGCTTGCGTGCGAGTCCGTAACCACGGGAGATATTTTCGTGCATCGGTTACCACATTCTCCTTTGTATAAACCCAGCCTGGTTTCTACCAAATTATGTTTTCAGAGAATACGACTTTAGCATAAATTAGGCAGCGTGGGATTTCAGCATAAATTAAGATCTTTCCGATGACAGACGAACGATTTTGTACGATGGAAAATGACAAAGATACAGTTCCGAAGCAACGATTTGGTGGTAACCGAGAATTATCAGAAAGTGTCGCCCCTTAAACGTAAAGCTTTTTGCAGTTGTGTGACAATGTAAAGAGAGGAAAATGTCCAAAGCAGTCTTATTTCGAAAGTTTACTTATATTCTGATTTATCATTATTTAAACTATTAATTCACGATTTAAGGTTGATCAAAAGCGTATTCCAGTATTTTGTTCAAACTAGGTGATTTTTTACGCCAGTTTCTAAAAAAGTTAATCTAGAACTTTCGGAAAAAACTGGATGGACATTAAAAAAACAAATTATTTTACGTTCAAAACGTAAACCAAAAACTTTTGAGAGGGCGTTTAAATTGTTATTTTCTTGGTTGGTTAGAAAGGTTTATTATTGACACAATACACCGAAACAACAACCATTCTTTGCAAAACCTGTATGCAGGTTGGCTAAATATGTTAAAAAACTAGGTAGATTATTAATAACTAGGCAATTTTTAAATTGAAGGGTGTACTTTAGTGCTGCCTCCCATTATCGAAACGAGATATCTCCACTTCATCAATTCTTCAATTTTTAAAATACAATTTGGAATCTTTAGACGCCCTTCTTCATCATCGCTTACATTTAAAAAATCCTGAACACGATTTAGGCACATTAATTAAGCACTAAACACCCAAATTGAACAATGTGGTATGCATGGGGGAAAAAAACTTGCGAATGTCGCAATGTTTATATCTTGTGGTAATAATTTATCAAACATAAATCGAACATGAATGCTTGAACAAGATATATATATGCATTTATTTAACATACACCAATGATTTTGATATTTCTTGGAGTGAAGAATACTTCTTCGGAGACAGGTAGATTTATAAGTGAGTGTGAGTATTCCTACCGCTGATTAAATGCACAAATTACATTGACCAAGGACGATGACATTTTAGCTTTGTCACGTAATGTTTTTCTTATCATTGATAAAAGTTACATATTAAAAAAGTCTAAGGTCATGAAACCACAATACTATTCGTGAAATAACAACATTTCATAATAACGTGAAAGTGGATGTGCAATATTTAGGTCATCTAGCCTCCCGATTTTCTCAAGAGCTTCAAGAGTGAGATCGTCTGGAGATAAATTTAAGTGGTCTTTGTTTCGTTTTTAAATCAAATACAAATTATTTTTCAGTTCATTTCCTTTTATCCTCTTCCTCATATTAAAAATGTAGGTTGTGATATTTAAAAAAAAAACAAAAACGGCAAAATAGAACTTTGATCTTTGTAAGATCATTGAGAAGTATAACGTAGTGATTACAGTCCTAAGTATGTAATAAATTCGGCTCATTACTATTCTCATCAAATTCGGTTAATCGGTTATAATTCGAACTTTGCACATACCCTGAGGATTTCATTAAACGGAATCAGATGAGATTTGTTTGAGATCATGTGAAGGCCAATGGGGCTCCGAACATGAGAAGCTCGAGATAGAGCGCAGCAAGTGATCAAGGACCCTATATTTGTTGTCTATAAGGGCAGCGAAGACTTTTCCAACCCGTGACTACTCAGGATACATATATCTATCTCCAGTAGAAATCTTCGAATGTTTCATTGATGATGAAGTTTTCAACCACGAAACGCGCGCTATGCTGTCTAAAAAATGTATCTTGCTATCCGTTCACCACCCACAAGGAATGATGTTTGCTTATTGAGCTTCCTATTTTTCTCAAGCAAGTTATACCACTCACCTCCTAAGAGGCTATATTGGGTAAAATCCCTCGATATCCATGTACCCTTCATCAGTCATAAAAGCTTAGGTTCAGTTTCCACGCACTGCACAACTGTCTCTGTATAGGTAATAAAGGAATGGGAGGTACGGACCCTATGGATCAAAACGTGAATTTATACTGTATTCAAATAAGGAACAGGAATTGGTATTAGCAATGAATGAAATGAATATCTTCAAAATTCTTGGATTCTTCGCCAATATGCAGGAAAGAACAATTCGCAACTGAACTTCAGATGAGGAATTGTACTAATCTGTCTAAAGAAGTGTAACACAGAAAGAAAGGTGATAGGTCCTCGGCCGAAGAAGTCATTGGATCATTCAAGATTCGAGACCGCAGACGAGGTCGTTGCGGCGGCACCATTATTAGTTTTTGCGGTTTTCTATCCGGGTCGTTCAGCTGAGTCGTTGTTCATGAAAATGTTTTCTAGCGCAAGCGAACCAGAAGCTAACCACTGAGTCGTACTAGGGGAGTCGTAGGGAATCGTTGAACGATTGAATGAAACGATTCAAAAGTCACACTAACGTGACTACACTACTCCAAATCTTCATAATTAAGCCCGAGTCATATAATTACCTAATGTATAATGAATTCTTCCATAATGGAAGAAGTATCAAATTGGCAACAACTTTATCTGTGGTTTAATTTTTTCACTAGAAATAGATGAAGGCATCAACTTCTAGAAATCCCGTATATTCAGAGAAATCCCTCTTCTTTGGAAGTAGATCCACGTCCTCGGAGCTACTTCCAAAATCCCTCTCTTCCCATCAACCGAAGAATCGCCAGCAATTCGTCAATTCAAAAATCAAGATCCATCACTTTACTTTGGTAAAAGGCAGAATACCAGCCTTTTAAATATAAATACCAAATTATATATAGAACAAGTGATGAAGATGGAAGAAATTTCGGAAAATAGTGATTAGACTGAGTAAACAGAGACTTTTTGCAGCCACCAAGAGGCGGCCTACCACGGTACCGTATTCAGCGAAATGGTTAATGCGCATGCGCGACGTACAAACAGCCGGGCGTCTCGTCATCACACGCCGTGCAAAACCGCAATCCTACGTTCTTCCATGACGGCTTCTTCACGACGAGTTCACACCGTGTTGAGCTACCTAACCTGACACTTTATGAACAGTACCATTACTTATTTACTTTTTGTCGGTGTCTCAGTCCTCAGTGTTACATTTTCGATTTACTTTTTCATTCATATTCATATAATCTTACCTTATCATATATATAATATAACATCATACCTATACATATGACCGTTCTGGTTGAGGTGCGGCTCAAACTATTGAATAAAAAATAAAATAAATCGTCACATAGTAGTCCGTATCATGTAATTACCGCATCAAATAGGTATATCATCCTACCATTTTTCGATAATGGATGGACCCAATCGCCTGCTTCGGCTTTTCAATGAAGGGTTGATTAATGGAGGGGATATTATGTACGAAGCTTTTGATAGACATATCACAGCTATATATGGAGAGGAGGGTTCCGGCGTGAGAGGTTTGGCGAGTTCAGCTCAGAGCAACTGACGGACGAAGGGATCGTTTTAATGTTAAGATCTCAATGGGAGCACCTACCTACCTACATTGCTAAATTTATTGGAAATACAGATGGAAATCATACTGCCTACCGGATATTTCAGTTTGAATGAAGAATATGTTCAGTTTACGGGTATGAAGAAACTATAGGTAGGTACCACTCACAAACAACTTCTCATTTTTAGCGAATGTTAAAAATATTTTCAGCTATACTCAACTGCATTTGTTCTGATTTTAATTGGCTGATTCATTTGTTACCTTGGTTGTCCGATTTGGAACCAAGGTATAATCGGAATGTCAGTTGAACAGCAAAGAGTAACAAAACACTAAAAGACTGGCTGCCTATGACTTCAATGGTTCAGCCATTTAATTTTCATAAACTTCAAGCTTTAAGTCACGCTAAACGTCACTTCTACGGTCGTCGCGGTTGTCACAAAACCGTGCAAAAAAACAAAAGATCCAGTTAGCATCCATGTGCTCGCCTTATCTCGGGGACAACGGCTCGGACGGTTTCGTTCATGGGACGACTGCAAAAAATCTCTAACGTCTAAAAGTAGTGAGGAAGCACTTGTTGACGGGGGAGAAGTCAGCAAGGAAAAATAAGGAGGGAAGGTTACACGCCTCAGCAGGGTCATTATTTCGTGCTGAGTTCACAACCATGCCATCGTTTAGGAGCAAGACGTTCATGACCCAGCACATGAACTCGGAGCGCTGGAACAAACCTATTAACTTCCGAATGGTATTCGGGGTCAAAATGTCCCGTACGTACACCACGTGGGTACGAGTAAACCACGCCCTCCCAAGTCCATACCAAGTTGAGTTTTTCTTCTACCACCTCAATTCAAGTCTTGACGCCCTTCGCAAGAAACCGTAAACGAGGCGAATTTCTAGCCGCAGAGAACGTTAGTTTGGTACGAGGTCAATATGCCTCGTCCCGCAGTGAACGTGTTAAATTAGTAATGGAACCCATGCAATCAGAAAATGTTTCTTCAGAGTCGTATTGTCTAATAAGCCTCACATCAAAGTTTGACGATAAATATAACTGTAATTACATATACATATATACAACTATAAGTTTTTATATTATTATTGAAATAGTACCGTAACACCTGAAAAGGGAGATCTACGGATGAAGGAACTCATGGCTTTCTAGAAAACTAAAATCTCCGGTTGTTCATTAGGCAGATTCTGCGTGGACTATTATTTTTAGACGGTTCGAGCCCCACCCGACGAGGCGGTATTCCCCTGTCATATACAGTTACCCCGCACCCTCAATCATTCTATTGTTAGCTCCGTGTTGGTATTAATAAACTGGCTCAAAAAATCGTTCACTATATTTCCACGTTCATTCATAAAAGTATAACGTCGCTTGTGCGAAGTTTTTTGACTTCCTAACTATAAAAAGCACCTAAAACATCACCTATCTTGGTCGATTCATTACTTTACAATGAGCCTAGATAACCGAACTGAGGACGATATTGTGGTATTTTAAGCAAGTATCAAAATCAATTTATTGGATTTAAAACTATAATAACCAAAATATCCATCTGACCGCTGTACAAATATGCCCTACTGGCTTCCAATCGCATTTATCTCGAACTACTGAATCAAATGATTGAAAAACGATTCATAGTTTTACATTGCAACACACTGGTAACGGTAATACTTATAAAAGTAGAATACACAGCTGGAAATTAAATTAATTATTACGGTGAAGAGTGGCACCTAATGTTTTCTTATCTATTATTTTTATGCATTATACGGTTTTTTTGCATCGTACTTTGCGAGTTTCGGTGGACAATTGAGCTATTTCGCAATAATTTCAAAATGTGCCACCAAAGAATCTTAGTAAAAAATTTTGATTTGGAAGAAAATTTAACGCTCTTTTCAACGGTATCTTCAAATCTAAACTTAATGTTTTATTTATTGCAGTTATTGCTGTTTTAATGAATTGAGGTCGAAAACAAAACAAAATTTCAAACATTGAATTACTTGAAAACTAAGTGGTAAAAAAAATCCCTAAGAGGAACTTTCGATCAGAAATGAGCTCTAAAATCACGCCCTAAAATACTGACCACTTTATGCGGTACACTCCGTATATAAAAAAGCGTGAATTTTGGGAATCGTTTCAAAATGCCTCAAAACGGATTTCCTTGAAAGAATTTTTCGAAAAGTTTAATTTTAAAATTTTTTGAGCCATTGCAATGCTTTATAATTTTTTTTTAACAAAAATTCGCTAAAAGCCATAAATTTCATAATTACCGATAACTGTAGAGCACACAAAGTCCTAATATTTTTCTAACTGAAATGAAACACGAAAATAATGAAAATTCGAACTTATGATCATGTTGTACGACTACAACGTTTCACTAATTTTGTCATGTTTTACAATTGAAACTGTACATATGTATGTAAAATTATAAATCTTTATAATTTTTAATTTATAAAATATAAATTATAAATATAAAATTATAACTTAATAATAAATCTTCGTAGAATTTGAAGTTATGCTTATCATGTATCTATATTCTGGTTGCTCTTTTCCAGGTTGCTATGAACCCCAAAAACACGGTTTTCGACGCCAAACGACTCATCGGCCGAAAATTCGATGACCCCAAGATTCAACAGGACATGAAACACTGGCCCTTTAAAGTTGTATCGGACGGAGGCAAACCTAAAATTCAAGTCGAGTATAAGGGCGAAGCGAAAAAATTCGCTCCCGAAGAGGTCAGTATTTTTGCTTTACACCGTGTGCAAATATAGGTAAAATTCTTAATTAAATACAGATGATGGTGCGATAAATATACCATCACAGCACACTCTATACCTTGGAATCTACAACTTTTGTTTTACCTATGTGGACTATGTCATTTAGTTTGCCCAAATGGGCAAATGTAGACCCTTTACACTACCATTTAGTGAAAACTGGAAGCCTCTAGTTAACCCGGGGGCCGAGTTCTGGACTGAACGGGCATACAGACAAACGGAATCATGTGCGTATAACTGTCACCATCAAAGTTTGTTATGCTAAAAACCCTTTGTTTCAGAGGCTTAGTATTTTTAGTAGATTGTCGAGTTTTTATTCTTGGTAGAATTTAAATTTAAATCATATAACTCTCTACTGTTATTACAGATCAGCTCGATGGTATTGACAAAAATGAGAGAGATTGCTGAAACGTATTTGGGGGATAAAGTTTCGGATGCTGTAGTCACCGTGCCGGCTTACTTCAACGACGCTCAGCGGCAGGCCACCAAAGACGCTGGAGCCATCGCAGGTAAAACACAGTGGATTCAGTTGGAAACGGTGCTGGATGTAACGATGGAAACTGCATGAGAAGTTTGGTTTCGTCTACTACACTGCAATCAATATTAGAGATACTTGTAATGATGCCACTTTAAACCGATATTCAGCATATATAATATGATAGTAGAGGCCCTTTAATCTTATTCTTTGTTTCGCTTAAAGTGATGTCATGGAATTTCTCTCTCTTCATGCCCCCCAATATCTGCCATGCTTTGTTGGAACCAAACGGAGTTAGAGACCTATTCTGACTAGAGACAGGGGTAGGGTATCCCGTGAATTTATCACATCGTCCCAAAAGAAGAACAGAGGAGAGATGAGCTCTAACGACGACTAAGCTGATCTGACCTCCTCGAAATACATTATCATCCCGTGGTGCCTATCAAAATACATTGCAGAAGTCCTACGAAGACTGCATACCAAATTACAGCTTCGTGGATCTTGAAAAAATCAAGGGATGGCCGGTAACGAAGGTATATTACTGTTAGAACGAAACAAACCCTTTAAACTAAGCCTGACAGCTCACTCAGCTGATCACGAGTTAAATTCTGGAACTTGCTCGTCAAATGGCGGCATATAAAACAGCAAAATTAATAGCATAGACAGTAGCTTTACGAGCAACTCTGCTGATACTGGCCTTTGGTATCGCAAAGTAGAAGTTCTATGGAAGCTTCATGCCAAATTACAGATTCATAGGATGATAAACATGGAAATCAGCTGTAGGAGCTCACTCAGCTGATCACGATAGAGGATTGTAATGTAGCGTAAGCTGCTTAAGTTCTAATCCGAAACTTGCTCGTTAATTTGCGCCCACCCTCATAAAATCGGTACAGACGTTCGGCTCTAATGCTCGGACAAACAAAGACACTGGCTGCTCAGCTACAGGCAATTAGTGGTATAAACAAAGCATCTTGTCCTTGTGCCATATGAGGTGACTTCGCACCTTGTCATTCTTACCCAGTAGTCTCCAATTCAAATTCCAGCACTCAAGTTTCAACTTGTACCCAATTATTCAACCAAGCGTCCCCGTTCCTTGCTAAATATAACCTAAGCTCTTCCCGACCAACATTGCTGCAGTTAATAAGGCTTTTTTAATATCAATTTTTGAAGATCTATCTTTATGAATAATAACTGCTCGTTTCAATCCACCAAAATCGTTTTGGAATCGTTGAAGTTGTTATCGAAAGTTCTTCACGCGCGTGAACCCACCCTATCCACATTTGACGCGAAAAGTTCAACGCATGTTACGTTTTCCCTCAATTACAAAGCTGTATATACTAGCATATCTTAGTTGTATATCGAGGATTGTAATATAGCCTAAAGTTCTATTCCAGAACTTGCTCGGCAATTTGAAAATCGGTGCAGCCATTCGGCCCTGATGCTCGGACAGACATTGGATTGTTCTGCTAGAGCAGTGAACCCTATGTTCCCCGTTTACCTGACCGTATCAACTTTTCTTCAATTGAACCAGTTTCCTGTTTTTTTAACTATTTAAATGAAGGGTATAAGTCTGGGATTTCCCCTCTCCATATGCATACAGGTCGCTATGTTAGAATAAATTCAGCCATGCAACATGATTGTATTAGCCAATTTTCGTAAATTATGGTGTATATTTATGTTGAATTACTTTGAAATTTTAGCGCTTTGCGTGCAATGCAATTTTCCAACAATTAGTTTTATGGCAAAAAATTTGATCTAAATAATTGCAATTCATACCAAGATTTTGATTTTTCAACCATGTTTTGCATTTATGCACGCAAAATTGTAATTCCAGCCCTTTGTCTTTCTCTGTGCTGGGTAAAATAATATGAATATACCTAACAGTCCCTTGAGCATTGTTGTAAACGGAATTCACTGCAGTTGTATAAGGGCACCACATTTAGTATAAATTTAATAGGTATGCTCTGTCTTTGGAAATTGAAAACTTTGCCACATTTGATTGTTGGCAACGTTTTTATAATGCCCACGAACATGAATATTAAAATTATTTCCAGTAGGAACCCATTCAATCATATTTAGCTGAAACAGAGAACCTTATTTTTCAATAAAGTTTATGGAAAATTGATTAAATAAAGTTCATTTTCATTAACTATGTAAAAAAACAAAACTTTCAAAGGATAATTATCCACTTCTCTAGTAAATATAATAACTTATTATTTCTGAATTTTATTCCTTCTGAGTATTCATCTATATCAAGAAGTCGGTGTTATGAAAGAACTGTGTGATGAAAATCAACTATATTTACAGTTCCTCATATCTTTATCGTTGTCATTTCAGTGAGACATGTTTGAAACATTAGACGGTTTATTAGGTTGATTAGAACCTTGGACAGTTTGTAAGTTGCAAGAACCTAGATTTCGACAAACTAAATGACCAATTTTAGTGCAACTAGTTACGTTCCCTGTGTGTGAAATAGCTATTTAGGGCGTATAGAAAAATTGGCGTGTAGATAGATAGATTGTCTTCTCATAACAGATTTGCTATTAGTTTCCTACTAACACAACGAGTGATATATTCGGAGTACTGATCTCCATAGAAACTGATGTCACTCGATATTTCAGGTCTCAATGTTCTACGAATTATCAACGAACCGACAGCTGCCGCTCTTGCTTATGGATTGGATAAAAATCTTAAAGGCGAGAAGAACGTGCTCATATTCGATTTGGGAGGAGGCACATTTGATGTTTCCATTCTGACTATTGACGAAGGCTCGCTTTTTGAGGTAGGAATCTACATTTATCCTCTTAATGATATTTTAACGATATCTTCATCCGATATAAAAATGTACGAAGATAGATATGAAATGCATACTTATCTACGCTTTCTGCATCTCACCATCTAGTAGGTAATATTATGAACGGATGAACTAATTTTCTCTAGCAGATCTTGAGAAATTTGGGCAATCTGGATATATATTCAATTCAGTTTAATATGAAGCCAATTCATTGATTAATAGCAGCTTCTTGGAATAATACGGTTCTGTAATATTGGAATTATAACATATTCATAAGTCTCTACTTCTTATTACTGCCTTCAAAATAGCTCTTACAACGTACAATATTGTAGGGATTAGTTGATATGCATGGGCATCGTCAACTTTAAACAAAAGTATACTTAAATTTAAAAAAAAAAAAACCTTCCGTTCAAAGATTAACCAGCAATCAGCTTATAATAAGTTTTTACGTTTCCTACATAAAACTTTTTTACTCATAGGTTGAATAGCAAAGAAATTAGCTCTGTAGCTCACTTGGCTAATCTAGGGAGCTTCCGCATTTAAAATTAATTTTTAAAGGCCAAGAGGCCTCCATTTGAAATTTCAGCTTCGTGTTCTATCAGGGATATAGGTAGCCCCCCCCCCCCCCCCCCGAGGTGCAATGGGGGCCTAAATCCTCGATAAAAAGGTAGAGGAGGTTGACAGTATCCCGTCAGAGAGATACCACTCCTACTAATAGCATTTAATGAGCTATGTTCGGAGTAAATTGGTTTCCAGGGACCTGGATCACCCATCCAACGCCAAACTCAGCTTCTCAAAAACACGAGCAAAAGGCGTGCGACGCCCGTTGTTCACCAACAGGGCGACGACAGCGCATTCTCTGAGATCCCGACGGGAACTCTATGACGGGAACTCTGTCACACTCCCCCACTTAAAGACATACTTTATTGAAGATCAAGTATGTTAACTAGGTGGAATAGTTACTGGCTGAGAACTGATGCTCACTAATAAATAGCTGCAAAGGCGATTGAAGATGAGAAGAGAGAAATTAAAACAGGATGGATTGTCAATGTATCTTCATAGGAAGTATTCATTAGGTAATTAACCCCCAATCAAAGATTGGAACAATCGGGAATAAACGGTGGCTCAACTATGGAGACTTATACCTTAAGGAAAATAAAAGAGATATAAATTAATATGCCCAACATTGGGGACTTAAATTGGGTATTAGCCCTGGAAATTGAATAATTGGGAACAATGCCCTTGAATAATTGGGAACAATGCCCTTGAATAATTGGGAACAATGCCCTTGAATAATTGGGAACCAAGCCCGGGTATAAAGAATAATAATAAAAATGCAAAGACCAGGTATACCATAGGTATAAAATTGAAATTATAAGAAGGGAATAAAAGAGAAATTATAAGTCAATGACCAATGAAATTATTTATATACCAAAGGGTGATAGTGGGAATTCCTTCTGGAACCCCGGGCCATGTTTCTTCTGAAACATTAACGCCCCGAAAATAGTGGATTGGACTACTAGGCGTCAGCCGTGCATAATCCAAACCACCCTCTGCTACCATATCAAGGATCTAGGTACCCCCCCCCCCCCCCAGAGGTGCAATGGGGGCCTAAACCCTCGATAAAAAGGTAGAGGAGGTTTACAGTATCCTGTCAGAGAGATACCACTCCTACCATTAATGAGCTATGTTCGGAGTAGATTGGTTTCCAGGGACCTGGATCACCCATCCAACGCCAAACTCAGCTTCTCAAAAACACGTGAAAAGGCGTGCGACGCCCGTCGTTCACCAACGGGGCGACGACAGCGCCTTCTCTGAGATCCCGTCGGGAACTCTATGAAGGGAACTCTGTCACAGTTCTGAAAAGAAAAGAAGTTAGCTCAGCATCTCACTCTGCCACTCTGGAGGGCTCTGGACTTCTTGATTCGTTGTTAGGCGTCCTAAGGGTTCTCCTTTTCAAATTTCAACTTCATCGGTTAAACAGCAAAGAAATTAGCTCCGGAGCTCACTTAGCTGATATAGGGAGCATAAAACCTTATGATTCGTTACTGGATGAAACAAGGGTTCTCCAAGAAATATCTCACACAGCTGATCTAAGTGGGCTTCAGACTTTAAGATTCGTTTCTAGATGGCGGGGGGAAGGAGGGAGGGGGTGTACTACATTTCCAATTATTGCATCTTCACAGGTTGGATATCAAAGAAATTAGTTCAGCTTACTTAGCTGATCCAGGGGCCTTCAGAATTTAGCATTAATTTCTGAATGTTCCAAGAGAACTCCATTTAAAAGTTCAGCTTCATAGGGTTGATTACCAAAGAATTTTGCTTCTGATCTCATTTAGCAGATTGAGGGGGCTCTAGACTTCATGATTCGTTTCTTCGCGTCCCGAGGGTTCTCTTTTTCAAATTTTAGCTTCGTAGGTTGAATAGCAAAGAATTTACCTCCGGAGCTTACTTAGCTGATCTAGAGAGTTTCAGACTTTATGATTCGCTTCTAGATTTTCTAAAAGGAACTTCATCTGTAAAATTTAAGCTTCATGAATTGAGTAGAAAAGAAGTTAGCTCCGTAGCTCATGGAGCTGATCTTCAGACTTTATGAAGGTGTCTTCAGACTTTATGATTAGGTCCTAGACATCCCATGAGGCCTCCATCTGAGAAATTTCATTTTCATAGGTTGAATATTAATGAAATTAGCTTTGGCGGAGCTCTAGACTGCATGATTCGTTTTTAGACGTCTCAAGGGTTCTCAATTTCGAATTTCAGCTTCGTAGGTTGGATAAAAAATAAATTAGTGCCAAAGGTTGATTAACAAAGGAATCAGATCCCGAGCTCGCTCAGCTGATTTAGGGGCTTGGGACTTTACAATTTATTTCAAGATATTCCAAGAGGTCTCCATTTCAGCTTCATTTTTGGTTGAATAGTAAAGAAATTAGCTCCGGAGCTGACTGGGGGGCCCTAGACTCCCAGATATTTTTCTAGGCTTCTCCATTCCAAATTCTAGCTTTAAAGGTTTAATTGCAAATATGTAAATTAGCTCCAAAGCACACACAGCTGATCTAGGGGGCTTCAGACTTTATGATTCGTTTCTTGGAGTCCCAATAGCTCCTGATCTTCCTCAGCTGACCTGGGAGTCTTTATGATTCGTTTCTAGACGTCCCAAAGGGTTTCCCATTTCAAATTTTATCTTCATATGTTGAAAAGCAAAGAAATTAACTTCGGAGATCGCAAAGCAGCAGTAACTCAACTTCTTGTATAGGTATGTCGTTGTTACAAGTCCTTGTTACTCATAATTTTAACACAGAATGTGTTTTAGCCTTGGCAATTACAACCGAAAACGAAACGTTTTGTGTTAACGATAATGTGTTGCATTCATGTGTTGCATTTTTGAGTAACGGAAATGTGTTGCAACAATTTACTGATGATTTCCGCTTACAACCGAGTCGTTTCCAGAGAAATGGTACTTCGTCATTTTTCATCCCACAAAATTCGTTGACCATCCGTTCGAAAGCTATCGATTTATCCAACCATATTATGTTACCTACTTCTCAATAATTGATATTGTGAACATGATTGCAACCTTTTGTTAATTTCTGATAATTCATGTAGTATGAATAAATGAAAGCTTATGACGAGGTGAGGGAGGAGGGGGGGGGGCTTTAAAATATGCATTTTCCGTGTAATGAAAGCTTATGACGAGGTGGTTTCAAATATGGCGCTGGCGATAAATAGATAAATAAAACAATTCGACATCTAGTGATAAGATACACCGCAAAATCTGATTCATTCTTATATGCGGGTTTCACGGATTTATGTGAAACGCGTGGGCTAAAACACATTCTGCGTTTCAATTATTTCATTCGAAGTATGTAAATACTACACTGGAGTTCGGGGGCTTGCACCCTGGCGAGGCGCGGAGCAGCGAATTTTCGTTACCTACGTTGTTGTATGACAATTTCCGACAAGACTGTCACCGTAAAAACGTATTCTTCTTTAAAAACTATGACAATGAATAAATTCTGCACCGATCCGAAGATATAAACAGACTTCGGTCAGAGATTCATAATAATTATGATGCTATTATGAATAATTTAATACACCAATGCTATATTGTTTTGTTAAATAATTAAAACTACTATTTTGAATTAGTTGTGCATCAGTCGTGTATTACGAGCGCGATCATATTTTATGTCATATTATCACCGTTAGGCTTAATGTTCTTTTACTTTCGTTCAGGTAAAATCCACAGCTGGTGATACCCACCTGGGCGGTGAAGATTTTGACAACCGCGTTGTTAACTTCTTCTGCGATGAGTTCCAAAGGAAATACAAGAAGGACCTTAGAGGGAACGCCAGAGCTGTGCGACGCTTAAGAACAGCGTGCGAGCGAGCAAAGCGGACGCTCTCTTCTAGTACTGAGGCTTCCCTTGAGATCGATGCACTTCACGAAGGCGTCGATTTTTATTCCAAGATCACAAGAGCTAGATTTGAAGAGCTTTGCATGGATTTGTTCAGGTAAGACTGGTGAATAGAACTTATTTACATTCAGAGCTATATATTACTAATATTACTACATATTACCAATAAGGTTTGACGACAAAGCAGTGTGCTGGACGATCCAGAAAAAATTGCAAATATTCCCATAGGAGTTGAAAGTCTTCGGTTTTTGATTATAGTTTGAGTTTTTGGGGAAACATCTGTGCCAATCGACCTACTAACGTTGCACATTAGTGGTGTAGGAGAAGACCTCCTTATTCATAAACATCCTATTTTTATCTTGTTCTGGCATAGAAAAACTGCAACAAGTTGGAAACAAGACGTAGCGTCTGTATCAATCACATCAACTTCTGATAGAAAGGAATTCAGTACTTAAGCGCACTCCCAATCATGGCTGATCCCACATGTAACATGAATAAAACAAATGCAATCAGTATAGGCACATTAGGGTCGTCGAGTGTACGAGTAATTCGCTCCCCACGATTCGACTGAAAATGGAGCCCTTAGTTGGGATGTCAGAGTAATTATTTTTTCTGTGTTATTGTCTCCATTATCGGGGATCTTCACAAAATTTACACAATCATGAAATCAGCTGAAAAAAATCAGTGGAATGTCCAAAAAGGAACTGGAAAAAATGTTTTGGTGTGGCTCGAGAGGGGAAAAGTAGGAGGGTCCAACATTCGGTCTACATTAGACCATTTGTACTTCACTTTTTTCGATTTTATTGTTCTTTTAATGCTAACTATTAATATTTACTGCATTTTACGGTAGGCTTGCCTTAGTTTTTGATCATCAGGATCTTTTTGATCTCAGAGACGTTCAATAAAAGTTACACTTTTTTATGAAAAAATCTAAAACTTTGCGGCGTTTGCGGGTCGCTTTAGAGAGATCCAATTGAGCTGAAATTTTGTATATTTCATTTTACTGGACTAGAGCAAGGAGAGTGGGGGTGAGACATTGAATATTTAAAAGTTGAAAAATAAGGGCCAACCTAAGGTACATACATCAGTAGTACATCAGTTAAATTCCAGGGTAGAAATGTAGTAAATTTAAGGAACTATACTTGTACGACACCATGCGACTCCAGCATCTTCTCAGCATCTGCTTTATTTTTCTAGGCAAACCATTAGTCCAGTTGAGAGGGCACTCACCGATGCTAAAATGGATAAAGGATCAATTCATGACGTGGTTCTTGTTGGGGGATCTACAAGAATACCAAAAGTCCAGAAAATGTTGCAGGTAAGCTGCATTCAAAGATAATTAAAACCTGATAGACATAACTGGTGTATCTATTACCAGTATTTGTCGTTATATTTTGATTTTAGGATTTTTTTTGTGGAAAAACCTTGAATTTATCAATCAACCCCGACGAGGCTGTGGCCTACGGTGCTGCAGTACAAGCTGCAATCCTGAGTGGTGACACAAGTTCCGCAATCCAGGACGTGCTCTTGGTGGATGTTGCACCCTTATCTCTAGGTATAGAGACTGCTGGTGGTGTGATGACTAAGATAGTGGAAAGGAACTCAAGGATCCCTTGCAAACAACAGCAAAGCTTCACCACATACACGGACAACCAATCAGCAGTAACAATTCAGGTAGAAAATCTCTCAAAAAAATTCCCTATATTTTTTCTGCATTACGCATTACCAGCAATCAGGGTTGGTTTTGAATTTCCCCAAAAAACTAGATAATACGTTTGTGGAGGTAAAAACATAGTTTCGTTTCAGTGGGATCAATCTAAAATCTTCATAAATAAACTACATTATGTATAAATATTTTTATATACCTACGTTACCATTCACTGAGTTATTGTAAAACAAAATTGTTTGGATTGTATTGAAGAAAGGTATTAAATATCATTATTGTATGATATAATGTATTACTATTAATGATTTAGGTGTTTGAGGGGGAAAGAGCCATGACCAAGGATAACAACATATTGGGGACTTTTAATTTGACAGGCATCCCTCCAGCTCCTAGAGGTGTTCCCAAAATTGAGGTAATAATGCATTTACAATTACATTTTACAATTTACATACAAGGTAATTTTACATTTAAAAGTTACTTGAATTTTTGTATTAACCAGCATTCCTTTGCCAAAAGACCTTTGTGGCCTCCATCATTTTCAAATATATACCTACACTAGCAGTCAGACATACAGGGTGTCCCATCTAAACGGGCCCATCGGGAAATTACAGCCTTACGGTGCGAGCTATCAAAAAATTGAACCAGACCTTTTTTATAGTATTTCAACTCAGCTTCACGATGCGGAAGTCCGATTTTTATTTTCCCATGTTTTAGGGTCTCAAATCATTGATTGAAACTTACGGTTACCTCTTGACCCCCCTTTTTTGTTGCTTTTTTCGATTTTAGGTTGAATTTGGAACAGAAAACGCCTCCTAGAAATTTTCTTTTTGGAGCTTCGGTTTCTGAGTTATTCCACTTTTTGCGGGAGTCCGATTTTTCCATGTTTTAGGGTCTCAAATCATTGATTGAAACTTACGATTACCTCTTGACCCCCCTTTTTTGTTGCTTTTTTCGATTTTAGGTTGAATTTGGAACAGAAAACGCCTCCTAGAAATTTTCTTTTTGGAGCTTCGGTTTCTGAGTTATTCCACTTTTTGCGGGAGTTCGATTTTTATTTTTCCATGTCTCAAATCATTGATTGAAACTTACGGTTTCCTCTTGACCCCCCCCCCCCTTTTTATTATTTTTTCCGATTCTAGGTTGAATTTGAAACAGAAAATACCTCCATGAAATGTTCTTTTTAGGGCTTCGTTTCTGAGTTATTCCACTTTTTGCGAAATACAGAAAATCGCCGATTTCTTCCAGACATTACCAACACTTTCTTACTATTTTTATCTTCAATTTTTGAGCTGTTCACCACACTTTTGAAATCAGCATTAAACTATCTATCATCAGACCCCAGCGTCCATAATCAACAATCACCATCAGGGGGATGACATCACACTTGAACCGCTTACGATTTAAAAAAAGTTTTCCAAATCGTCGTTTGAAAAAAATAAACCCCTCAAACTGTTCATTACACACAGAATCACTGTTAAAAAATGTACGACAAGGAGACTTCCAGTCAGTTGTGTTGTGGTAAATCGAAAATGCCACCTGCTCCTTCTGCAGCCTCTGCTCCTTCTCCTGCAAACTGTATTCAAGGGCCAAGAAAAAACAGCTTCTTGATACTTATTGTTCAGTCTACACTATGATCTTTATTATTTAAAGAACCTTACATTAGTCCAGAATACGGCGTCTCATACGTTCTTCTAATAAATGAGTAATAGTACTGAACAGTTTGAGGGGTTTATTTTTTTCAAACGACGATTTGGAAAACTTTTTTTAAATCGTAAGCGGTTCAAGTGTGATGTCATCCCCCTGATGGTGATTGTTGATTATGGACGCTGGGGTCTGATGATAGATAGTTTAATGCTGATTTCAAAAGTGTGGTGAACATCTCAAAAATTGAAGATAAAAATAGTAAGAAAGTGTTGGTAATGTCTGGAAGGAATCAGTGGTTTTCTGTATTTCGCAAAAGGTGGAATAACTCAGAAACGAAGCCCCAAAAATAAAATTTCATGGAGGCATTTTCTGTTCCAAATTCAACCTAGAATCGAAAAAAAACAATAAAAAGGGGGGGGGGGGGGTCAAGAGGAAACGGTAAGTTTCAATCAATGATTTGAGACATGGACAAATAAAAATTGGACTTCCGCAAAAAGTGGAATAACTCAGAAACCGAAGCTCCAAAAAGAAAATTTCTAGGAGGCGTTTTCTGTTCCAAATTCAACCTAAAATCGAAAAAAGCAACAAAAAAGGGGGGTCAAGAGGTAATCGTAAGTTTCAATCAATGATTTGAGACCCTAAAACATGGAAAAATAAAAATCGGACTTCCGCATCGTGAAGCTGAGTTGAAATACTATAAAAAAAGTCCAGTTCAATTTTTTGATAGCTCGCACCGTAAGGCTGTAATTTCCCGATGGGCCCGTTTAGATGGGACACCCTGTAGATCATACTAATCGATTACCCGGGCGTTGCCGCGGTCGGGGTGCATAAATAACTCGGCGTAAAGTAGCTGGTCTCACTTTGCTGATCAGGGTGGCTCCGAATCCTGTCATTATTACCCAGCAGTCCAAAAGTGGCTCCATTTCAAATTTCAGCATCGTGGGATGAATAAGAAAGAAATTAGCCTCAGGGCTCACTCTGCTGATCAGGGTGGCTTCAGATGATAGTTGATATTTGTAGGAGAGAGTCAAATATGCTTCTTGTACTATGGAATAATATCGTATATTAATTCCATATTCTTGCAAGAAGTGAACTACTTTATCATTTTTAGAAATTGGTCTTACTTTGGAAATTGTGCTTTGTTCCAACGATGTAAGTAGTTATACGAGTGAAACTGTACCAACTATTTATGCGTTAGACATGGCTTTCTCCACAAATGATGTATTATCAGATTGTGTCGTTCAACAGGTAACATTCGATTTGGACGCCAATGGTATTCTGAACGTTTCCGCTAAGGACAGCAGCACCGGAAAATCGGAGAAGATCACGATCTCAAACGACAAGGGGCGACTCTCGAAAGAAGACATCGATAGGATGCTCGCAGAAGCTGAAAAGTACAAACACGAAGACGACAAGCAGAGAGAGAAAATAACTGCCAGGAATCAACTGGAAGGTTATTGTTTCAGTGCCAAGCAAGCGGTAGAAGATGCCGGCAGCAAATTGTCTGATGCCGACAAGAAATTGGTAACGGACAAGTGCAGTGCGACGTTGTCGTGGCTTGATTCAAACACCCTAGCAGAGAAGGATGAATTCGAAGATAAACTGAAAGAGCTGCAGAAGGAATGTGGTCCGATAATGACCAAACTTCACCAAGGAGGTGGGCAGGGTGGAAAAGGACCAACAGTAGAAGAAGTGGATTGAGGATTGAGACCTCTATAATTATAAAGATGTTTTGATGCCTGAACTTCATCACGAAACCTGCAGTTCTAATCAATTCTTAGAATCAGTCTATAAATACAGTTTAGTAACTTTTACTGGCTAGATTAAATTAATTTAGAGCTAACTAACAAACCAATATAACAATGAAAAATGTTTTCAAGATTTGAACTACTTTCAGACGTATGGAAAATGATTAACGATAAACCGTCTAACATGACAACTCGATGAAGAGGCCTGAATCATCAAGGACATAAAAAAAACAATAGACTTCCGTTTTAATTATGAAAAATGGAAATATATTTTTCATATAAAAATAAATGATAAATTACACATTTGAAAAAGTTAAAGTTATGTCAAAACTAATTTAGATGTTGAAAAACAGAATCTTCATTGAAAACATCAAGCGGGTTAGTATCACAGATTCCGAATAAAGAATTTAACTGTTAGAGCACATGACTAGGTTTACCCATTATTATAGACTTAGTATGCTTGGTATTGTAATACAAAGGTATGTGGCTTGATTAATTATCTAACTCAGTAACTTTACACTTTTATTAACAAATTACTCTTAAAATCAAATAAGTACCTTTCGTTGTTCTACTACTTCTCTAATCTTAATTCTATAGTTTACATTCATTTGAAAAGGTTCGTAATAGGTACACGGCAGAAGTTTATTTATGATCATAAATTTAAGAAATAAATTATTCTATTTTGTATTAAATTATTACAATGCATGATTATACTATCCTGTGCCGACTATTTGAAGACAAAAATGTAGGTAATTATTGAACAGAGCTATGTGGCGTTTTTATTTACACAAAGGATAATTTGGGGTAAATTCATGAGAGGTAAGTACGTAACTTTTTCTGGACGGTGAGAAAGGCCGTCCGTCACATTCCTCAAGATGCCTAAATCTATCTTAACGACTTTTCCTTCGCCTAAGAGTTGTTGATGTTTTTTTCCCCTGAAAGGGTGATTGTTATTCAATCAAATCAGGTCTACATTATTTCTAATATTTACTTATCACCAAAGTTACCTCATATTTTTCCCTACATGCGTTTTTAGTTATTTAAGCATTCTCTTGAAAGTTCCGAAAGTGAAAACTTGTGTATTTTCATTTTTTGAATTAGTAATAGTGATTGATCTGAATTTCATTAAAATCTTTCAACCCATTTCGGAGAAATTGGAAAAAAGATCTCCCCCAAATGGCTCCCTACTACCAAAGGCTACCAACCAAGGTTCTCTTGAGTTCATGCAAAAAGTAGAAAACAAATTTGCTCTCCAAAATCAATACTTCTCCTAGTTTATTGCGTTTCAAAAATTTCTGGTCAATTTTGGCTCCGCGTCTGTATGTGGCAATTCTTTCTAACGCCCAAAACTTAACTAATTTTTAGTCCAATTTTTGCTGTTGGATCATTAGTAGCAAACGTGCATTTCTGATGACGCCAATTTCTTATGATATATCAATGCATTTTGAATGAACTTATGATTGGTTGAAAAATGACTTTTCGCATGCGTACAACTAAAATTTGTTGACACATGCTACAGTTCGAGACTAATAGACATTTTTGTTGAGATTTTCAGGGATTGAGCGAGTTAGACTCTTGATGATCCCCTACAAATTTTGTTATCTTCGGATTAATAGAAGCGTGTGCGCATGTGCTACGTAAACAAATGCATTTGATTTGACCATATCAGCCATTCATTGCTTTTTCAATACCGAAGGCATAGAAGTTTTGTACTCGAGTAGGGATTATGCGAATTCATTGCCCTCCAAAATATAAATATAAAAATCATTAGCAAATTTAACATTCCGTGTAAAAATCGTATCACTAAAACTAGGTTTTGGCCAATTTTTCTAAAATATCCAAAGATCCTGCTTGTTAAGCTATAGACATGACACTACACTGATGAATATAGATACATTTTAATAATTCCGTCTCACTATTTTGTCTCTAACTCATGAGTATTATGTTCGTGTTAACTGTAAGTTTTTTTCCTCGTTAAGATCCAAATATTAAGAGTTACGAGTCATCCTACGCTCTGTAAACGGAATAGGTATAGCAGTTTTATGTCAAACCTAGAAAATTACATCAAGTCAGTTACATGTCACTGTAGAAAATCTAAACACCTACCAGCAGAATTCTGTGTTTTATCACATTGTTCTGTCTGATCCAGGTTATATATATAATAAACCTTTAGGTTATCATGGTAACGTTTTATTCACATAGCTTTTCAGAATAGTTTATTCCATCTTCAGGTAACAACTCCCAAGTAAACAAACATTTCTCCAAGAGAGAATTATTGTTGTAACCGCGATTCTTTGTTTGCAAGTTGAGTTATTACCTAAAGATGAAATAAATTATTCTGGAAAGCTTTGTGAATAAAAAGTTACAGTTATAATAAAGTTATAATGACCTACAGGTTTCTTATATGAACAACCTGGATGAACTAGATGGGTTATCACAGGTCAGCAGCTACTCTTGATGAGTTGATGCCTTTGTTCAACCAATGGAATAGCTTTTAATAGAAATCAATACCTACCTGTCAACATTATTCAATATTCAGGAGGTCCAGAAGGATCTCGGGATGATCCACGAGGGATTTCCAATTCGGAAATGCCTGCACTTCTTTTCTGTGTTCTTTGACAATTTTCAGTATTGGTTCTTTCAGACTTTCACAGTTGCACTCATAAGCCAGCACCAGCCTCGAAATAGCGTTCATGGGATTAAGCGATGACAAAATTGCATCTTCCGCCATAGCCTTAAGCTTCTCAAGCTGCAGCTCTTCAGCAGCCTTTATTAGCAGTTCCGCTTTATCCTTCAGCGAGTTGGCAGAGACTTTGTTCGTGTAAATGAAAGTCAATACGTCGCTGAAAACGTCGGGGTCGATATTGTCAAACTCTATTTTAACAACTCCATCTGTAAAAACACCAGGAATATCAAAAAGTAGCTATTTATTTATTTTAACATTCTAACCATTTATTTGTATTTCTTGTTGTGGTTTTTTTATTTTTTATTCAATGTTTAAGCCCCATCTTAACCAGAAGGGTCATTAGCGGCATTGAACAAGGTGTCTAAAGGGACACTGGAAGTGGCACGATTCTAAGGGGAGCCATGTTGCCATCCTTGAATAGCAAGGAGCGCCATCATGGACTCCAAAGGCAACTCGGAGGGGGAAAATGAGGGGTACAGTGATGACCACTGTTTAGCCCCCAAAGTGGATTTAAAAAAAACCCCAAAAATAAAGTAATACAACTAAGCTAGATGTAAAATGGGCTAATAACTATACACGCGCTATTATTTACAATCACCATAGTGAAACGCGAATCATTTTAGTTTGCCTTACCTTCTGAAAAACAATCACTAGGTACCTCCGCGACCGGCCGGCTCCATAATCATTCCTTCCAAATTCAATAAAAGCCCGGTCCAACAAGTTAATCGTTATTTTCATTGTTTAATAGGTACTCGTCCTCTAACAGTAGCTAATAAGTATTTCTCCTCCTAAAAAGTCTCCAAACACATGATGGGTGCGCGTTATTTGCTTAGTACCTACTTCAAAGTTGAACAGAGATCACCCTAAGCTCGATATTTTAGCTCAATTATATGCGACATTGACCTGATACTTACTATAGCACTACTTCTACTATTTTGCAGACTTTTATTTCCTTTGCACACTACTATCATCATTACTCTAATCTCTTACGTCCATCTTAATTAAAACTTACCTGAGATCCGCCTGGCTAAGGTCGAACATCTAGCTGCCACAACTGCTTTGTGGGCAGAAAAGTTTTTTCCCTGGCTCAAAAACGTAAGGTCGGCCAGCTCGCTCGTTTTCAACAATCCACCCAAATCTCTTTGAAGATCATCTTCCAGGTTTTGGAGTTCAGTTTCTGTTGTCGTCGTTCTTTTGTCACCACTTATGGTTGGTTCTGTGCTGGGTGGAGCCACGGAGTGGGCGAAGTCGGGGATCACGTAGTTTTCAGTTATCGCATTCACTGCTACGATCTCAACTAAAAAGGTTACGGAGCCGTTGACTAACAACCCACTTTGAACGTTCACGTCATCCACATTGATGAATTCTGGGGCTCCGATTTCAGTCTGGGCGGGGGTCAAAGTGCCCCTCCCTGCGAAGTCGCAGCATCTTTCATTTTTCACGTCCACCACGGAAAATTGATATTTTATTTCTAGAGGTGTTTTCAATCCATAAGTCTTGACGTACAGTCCCAACTTGGATGACTCATTGATGTGTACCGATTTCAAAACCAGTGACCACTCTCCAGAGTGATACGGCACAGGAGGTGATTGCAACTCTTCTAGTTTGACTGCTGAGAATTCAGGAATGGTCCAAGAGAAAGAAAATCCCAATACGTTTGTCTATTGAAATAAAATAGATCGGCATTAAAAACAACGCAATTATTACAGAAGGGCTACTATTTCAGTATCAGTTAGCTCTCACACACTAATCTCTGGTATACCCTGGACAATTCTCCTACCTCTGGGTTTTCCTACTTTTACCCATAAACTGAATCTAATTTCCCTAGTTTAAGAGGGGAGAAGTTCACCTATATGAGGTTTCACAACAGGTACGCGTAGTTACCTGCAAAAATAAAAAATATTGGCGAATGATTAATTCCCATTAGGAAAATTTCACTTTATTCTCATTAAAATTTGCTAGCGATCGACAGAAACTAAAAAAATTGTTAAAATTTCAAAATCGGTTTTTGTGATGTCGTAAAAAAAAGAAGATTCTCTTTCGCATAAACTTGATAGGTCTGCAGATTCAAAGTATGGCTACTACTGGTTTAAAAGTGACATAGTTCAAGTGATACAAAACTACTTACTTATTGGGTGATAACACTAAAATTTGAGTTTCTCCTAGAAATCGTACCCATGAACGATAATTTTGAACGCAATTTCCACACTTTTTTTTTTACCCATTAACTCAATTTTTCACTAAAGCTGAATAGTTTCACCCCTAAAAACACATGAAGTTTATCGTACCAAATGAACTCAAATTTGTGAGTTTGAGTGTTGAACTTGGTTATAATGGGGTTGGAGAGATATGCAAGTGTTACAATTTGATTCAGCGTAAAAACACGAAGAAACCAACCCCAAACTCGTGTTTTCATAGAAGGTAATTTTTCAAAAAAAACCCTCAATTTCTTTCAAGAAAATATAAAATAAAATAAATAAAAATAAAAATAAAATCATAATTAAACATAGTTTTCTCAACTAATTAGCAAACAAGGTTTCCCAAATATGGTAGAATATGCTTTTCAGAGGGGTTTTTCATGTCTTTATCCTTAATTCTCTAAAAAGGACTGGCATCTGTCCGTTATAAAATTATTTTATGAATTTATTCAACAAATTAAGGGAGTTGTCATCGTTTTGGTGCCAAAAGATCAAAAACACGAAAACAAATAAGCTAAAAATCATAAAACTTGGCTTAGAAAAAAAGAATCTCTAGGAGGAACTTTTGATCAGAAATGAGCTCTAAAATCAACTCCTTCAGTTTTGCCAACCTGTTTCGTGTACACCTTGTATAGTCGAGTGAAAAAAATTATAACAATAAATATTAATTTCACAAATTGTGTGTCCCGTTTTTTGGGTATGGTCATTTTCTCAGCTAAAAATGTGCTTTTGAATTCATATGAGGGCTATTTTTTGAGAAAAAATTAACCGTTAATTAAAACAGGGTTCAAATTTTTATAGCGTAGAGTTATAGATGCTTAAAGGATATATCTAGATATTTAAAAAAAAACTATGGTTGAAAACGTCGTAACTATAGAAATGATTAAAAAAAAAATAAAATAAAATTAAAAAAAACCTTGCAGTTAAATGCTGAAAATACAAATCTTTTTTGAAATGGCCGATTATTAAGAGTAAGTTTTTTGCAATACAAATTAATACTTAATTGATCAAAAATCAATCAAATCGATCATATTGGTCAAATAAATGTAATGCGAAAATTTATGAAAATTTACTCATATGATCAGGTTGCTTGGCTGGAACTATTTTCGTTTTTTTCTATTCTACGCAAATTGAAACGTAAACCAACAAATTCTGAGGGGTATTATTATTCTTATTTTTATATTTATTTAGTATTTTCTAACTTTATTTTATTTAATCATTTTATTTATTTATTATTTTAATTAGAAAGGTTCATTATTGAAAATAACAAACAAAACGTAGGTTTTACAAGACATGTCTAGGAGCAACGTTTTGTCGAGAATGGGCTATAAGATTCATTTTTAGAAGGCTCTCTCAAATTCTAACACCCTGTATTGTACAAAAAACTCTCACAATCTCTAGAAGTGACAACAAAATCGACAGCAGATACGAAAAAAAGGGTTCAGAAAATGAAGCCACAAAAAAATTTGCGCAAACAGCTTCCTGAGAGGAGTGTGGAATGTCATATTAAGCTAGATACAAATAATGCACGAGTTTTTACTTGGTACTCACGAATGTCTGATTGCGTTTTTGACTTTTCTTCCGGAGCAAGAATGAATTAAATCTTCTCACACTTTTGTTACAAAGAAGCAACGTAATCAAACAAAATACCAACGACAACACGATCTCAACCAACGGATTGCTCATGGTGTTGTACGAAATAATCCCGCGGAAGGTCACGTCTCCCGTTCCACCACTTTTCTGTCGGCGCACTCAATGTAGAGATTAGGATAGTGTGATGAGCCTATGTTTGGAACCTCCACAAGATGGGAAATGTACCTCTTCAAGTCAGCTGATATGAATTTTGCGATAAAGAAGAAACAACAAAAAAGTAAACCTATTGGGTATATTGTTGAGAATAAATTAGCAGATCACACGTGTTATTAGATAAAGAAGAAAGAGAAAAAAAAAAGAAAAAACAAAAACAAAAAAGAACAAAAAATTATCTTTATCTTGAAGAACTTGAAATGAAAAAAACTTACTATTTCAATTGAGATTTGGTATTGGTTTTATATGTAAACTAGCCGCTTCGCTCGCCTCCACGTCCAGATGGGTTGGCAAGCCCCCCCCCGGACCCCCCTCCCACCGTTGAGGTGTATTACTACAGAAACATGTAGGGAATATTATTGATCACCGCTCGCTCAGTATGGCTGTATATATGCGATGGTCTTTACTGTTGAGTGAGACATGTGTGTAATAATTTGCTGCGTTTTCTATGTGGGACCACTAGTTCCTCCTGGACACCCCCCCCCCCCCCCGTTAGGGTATACTACAATTGAAACATGTAGGGTTGCTCGCTTTGCTCGCTCAGTATGGCTGTATAGATGCGATGGTCTTTACTGTTGAGTGAGACATGTGTGTAATAATTTGCTGCGTTTTCTATGTGGGACCACGAGTCTACCCCTGACCCCCCCCCCCCCGTTAGGGTATATGACAATTGAAACATGTAGGGAATGTTGCTCGCTCAGTATGGCTGTATAGATGCGATGGTCTTTACTGTTGAGTGGGACATGTGTGTAATAATTTGCTGCGTATTCTATGTGGGACCATGTGTTCCCCCCGTTGGGGTATGTAACAATTGAAACATGTGGGGAATGTTGCTCGCTTCGCTCGCTCAGTATGGCTGTATAGATGCGATGGTCTTTACTGTTGAGTGAGACATGTATGTAATAATTTTGTTGCGTTTTCTATGTGGGACCACGAGTCTCCCCCCCCCCCCCCCCCCCCCCCCCCGGCCCCGACCCCCCCCCCTATGTAGGGAATGTTGCTCGATCAGTATGGTTGTATAGATGCGATTGTCTTTACTGTTGGGTGGGACATTTGTGTAATAATTTGCTGCGTATTCTATGTGGGACCATGTGTTCCCCCCGTTAGGGTATATTACAATTGAAACATGCAAGGAATGTTGCTAGCTTCGCTCGCTCAGTATGGCTGTACAGATGCGATGGTCTTTACTGTTGAGTGCGACATGTGTGTAATAATTTGCTGCGTTTTCTATGTGGGACCATGAAAAGTGTATTAGGTTTAATAAAGATTAAAGGCCATTTATCTGCGTAGAACGGCTATCCAATAAAGATCATGTGGAACCACGAAAAGTTTAGTTTTAAGAACATTACAGTACTACCAGAACTGCCGGATGTTATCTTTGTACGTGAGGAAGGTATACTTTTCACCCAGCCTGGCAGATGTTTTTTTCTGTTGGAAATTACTTTCAAACAAATTAAAACTGGTAAGACTATGTGGAACCAATAAAAGTTTACAAGGCTTAATAAAGATAGGCCATTATTTTATTTGCGTAGAAGAGCTACCAAATAAAGAGTATGTGGAAGTAATAAAACCAACTAATTCCTTCTATACGTCCATGTTAAAATATGTAAGGAAGCTACACTGCCCACCCAACATTTCAGTACTTACAGAACTGTCGGATGTTAAATTTTTGTTCTTCTACTAATTCTATACGTCCATGTACAATATGTGAGAAAGTTGTACTGATGCCAGAAATTACATTCCATTGGGGTGTGGTCGCTATGGCGAGGGTTGGCGATTCGGATGGGAGTGTGTCACTACGGGGTCCTATAGCTGAAATAGCTGATGAAATATTATACAATTGTGCTGTACTTCATTACGTGTTTTTCCTAGATGGAGCACTTATATATGTCATGATTATCTTCGGAATTGAGATCAGTTAATCGGATTATTTGCGGAGCTGTCAAGTTGCTTCATCGACGCTTTTTTGTGTCAAGGGTTGTTTTGTTTGTCCCTATCAAGTTGTCAATGTTTCTTTCCGTTGTTGCAGTCGATTTCTATTCTGTTTGGTGAAGGTTCACGATTTGTGCTCTGCTTTGTTCTGTTCGTAGTTGGTTGGGTATTAATACGGTGCCTTAATCTGTATACATGCACACAAGGATTCCTGCAGATTCTGGTTATATGATCTAGGGATTTTGAGGTTAGCAGTGGAAGCTTTTCTCTGGAGTCTTCGAATTCTTTCTCACTTTTTGACATTTTCATGTCTTTGCTTTGGCACATAAACTAAAAAAACGTCACGGAAAATAATTGCTCACGAAAATTGCTCACGAAAATTGCTCACGAAAATTGTCCCAAGTGGCCACAACGATGATTATGACCATCAGAAATGACGTTTTTACCTAATGATCCCACGATTCTGAGATTTGGTATGTAGCCCCTTGAGGGACTTCTGAACACAACTGACCGATCCAAGATCAGCTGAATGGCTCTAGAATCCAGTTTTTTCCCTAATGATCCCAAGATTCTGAGATTTGGTATGTGGGCCCTTGAGGGACTTCTGAACACAACTGACCGATCCCAGATCAGCTGAGTGGCTCTAGAATCCAGTTTTTTCCCTAATGATCCCACGATTCTGAGATTTGGTATGTGGGCCCTTGAGGGACTTCTGAACACAACTGACCGATCCCAGATCAGCTGAGTGGCTCTAGAATCCAGTTTTTTCCCTAATGATTCCACGATTCTGAGATTTGGTATGTAGCCCCTTGAGGGACTTCTGAACACAACTGACCGATCCCAGATCAGCTGAGTGGCTCTAGAATCCAGTTTTTTCCCTAATGATCCCACGATTCTGAGATTTGGTATGTAGCCCCTTGAGGGACTTCTGAACGCAACTGACCGATCCCAGATCAGCTGAGTGGCTCTAGAATCCAGTTTTTTCCCTAATGATCCCACGAATCTGAGATTTGGTATGTAGCCCCTTGAGGGACTTCTGAACACAACTGACCGATTACAGATCAGCTGAGTGGCTCTAGAATCCAGTTTTTTCCCTAATGATAAGAAAATAATAAGAAAACACACATGAAAATGTCCCAATGTGTTGCAGACTCGTATGCAAGCATTTCTGATGATTTCCGCTTACTTTACTAAGTTTACATCAAAATTATGGTTTAACTTAGAGTAATAAATCAGCATTTCACGTACAACCCAGCCGTTGCTAGGGGAATGGAACTTCCGCAGTTTATCATTAAATAATGATTAACATTTTCAGATTCAGTGGTACTTTTTTCCTTTTTTTGTATTCGCTGTGGGGGTTAAACAGTGGTCATCACTGTACCCCTTGTTTTGTCCTCCTCCGATTTGCCAGAGCAGTCCGTGAAGCCACTCCGTTTGGTGGTGGAGGGTGGCATGGCCCTTGCAGTGTCCCTTTGGACACCTTGTCCGATGCCGCTATGAAGTTTTAGGTGAAGTTTTACCTATCTTGGATCACCAATCACTGATGACAATGGTATAAAAATTGAAGTGAATAAACGAATCCTCTCAGGTAACCGTGCATTCTTCGCAAGCATCAAATTGTTCAAATCAAGGTTGTTGTCCCGCACTTCAAAGCTGCTCCTATACAAATCGTTAATCCGTCCAGTCGTCTGCTACGGATCTGAAGCCTGGACTTTAACAGCTAAGGATGAGAAATCTCTCCGAATTTTCGAGCGAAGAATAGTACGGAGGATAATGGGACCAGTGAACGACCGAGGCCAATGGAGGATTCGTACGAATCAAGAGATTGACGATTTTCTTCAAAAAGAAGATATTTTTTTGTTGGGCTGGGGGTTTTATCCTGGATGGGGTACTGGTTTGATTTTATGATGTTTTTATATTTTTGATTGAATGGTGGGTTGGGGCTGCAAGTTTATTAGGAGCTCGCTACCATGTGACAAGTGGGAAGCACTTGTCGTGCTATTATGCACCAAGATTCTCTATAACATTACTCTAATATGAAGGAGCAAGGAGAAAATAACAGGTACACAGAGTCAAAGGCAATGGTTGTACGATTTATTCAAGGAACCAAATATTTATTTGCTCCGAGAAGAATTTTAAGGGATTTTGATTAGGCCGGAGAGCAGTTATGTTTTATATTTACGCTTCAATACTAATGCAGATACACCGCAAGTGGTAGGTTAGTTCGACCCACTGACACTGACTGATTGCCCCCATTGCCCAGAGGAAGTAGTATCCATGGCACACATCGCCTTGGAGTGCCCTCAGTACGAGGCGGACAGAAATGATCTCCTATCGGGTTAGATGGGGTCAGTCTGGGTAGTAATCAAGATCAAATATGATATCAGGAATCAATCAATTTCAAGATCGTTAATTATGGGACTGAGATAGAATCTTACTGGCTGATTGAAGTCAGGCTACTTAATAATCCTCATTACAAGGCACTTAGCGACAGTGTTGCTCTGGCGGGAAGAGTTGTAGTGCGCTGACTGCGTTTGTGACGGCGCCGAAGAGTTTCAAATGTTAATATTCTCAGATATGAAGCTGTCTTTTATTTTGTCAAGCGGTCCGATGTTGCCAAGTGCCATGAGTTTATTGCTATGATACATCTGAATTATATACAACAAACTCCATGAGAAAGTACTATTCTTCTCAACTTACCCTCGTATTTTGTAAAACAAGCTTTAGGTAGGTACCTAACATAATATTTGCAAATTTCCTATAATTAAACTCAATCCCATTTCTTTATGCCGATGACAGCCGCTGAACCTATGCGAAGATATCGCAATAATAAGAAAGACAAACTCAAATTGCTACAAAAGACAGATGTCAAAATCGAAAAAAGAGTACCTATTGAAATCTTCTACCGAACGAAAGCGATTGAGTCGAAGGAGAGTAATGCTTCCTGATTGATTTCTTTATGAGTCTTTATTTTCGTCTTAAAAATACAATTTGTACTTTGTAAGGTTGAAGTTTTGATTCATATTTTTGTTTATTAAGAACAAGGAATCACACATCAAAAGTGTAAAATAACTTAACCTCATCCTGTTAGTTTCTAAAGACCGAGGTAGATTATGTAGTTTCGATTTGTCTGTCGACTCTCCACGTCTCTCGTGAAGAGAGGTCTTTGGATTTTCTCAGCTAATTTTACAAGCGGGTCCGCTGGCCAGGTGTCTCTCTTCAATAATAAAAAAAAAAATAAAAAATAAAAAAAAATAAATAAAAAAATAAAAAAACTGATTTTGCCGGATCCATTTGTCGTTAATTTGTATGCCTAAAAATACGTATTCTTGCATGTTTTTTTTTTTTATCTTTTTTTCTTTCCAAACAAAGTATTTTATAATAGCTAACGTGGGTCTGCTGACCAAGTGCTTCACACAGACAGGGCCGCAACTGTGACAGACGTGAAAGCTGGTAGAGCTAAATTACCTGAGTTCCCTACCTACAGGTAAATTATACTTATTAAACTTCCAATGAATCTAATTTGTTACGACTTATCCTAAATTAGGAGCGATGGGCGATATGTACATAAAATAGAGCTAATATCAAATTTTTTTTTAAATTTACTATCAAATCAGAAATCAAACAAACTTCCATATTACAATATTAACATCAATATCAACAGAATCGAAATGTATTTTATTAATCAGAATATTAAGAGGGGTACTTGTACTATTCATTTATATATCAAGAGTAGCATCAAACGAAAAATCCATAAATAAAAAATGAATGTGAATATTCACTGTTATAATCATTATTATATATAAACTAGAGGCCTGTTAGGGCTTGGAAAGCCCTAATCTAGTACGTATAACAGTAGTGCCTAACAGGAACTCAGCACATTATAGTAACGATATAAGTCCTACCTATTTACGGCGTTATGTGACCTGCTGCAAAGCTAAGGCGATGTTATTAAATGATTAAAAAAGAGGAAATACCGATCAAAATGTAAGTAATGTAATAAAATAAATATCACCAGTTGAGGTGGTCCTCGCCACTATGAGACTAAACAAAAAGTTGAATCGGGGAATTCAGAATTTGGGCATGGTGAGATGATGGTGTAATTCTATCTCGAGTCTTCTTCGTTTCTTTGTAAGCGTCTCTTCTATCTCCTTCTTTATGTCGTTGATTGTATCTTGATCGGTAGAACTCGTAGATGTCGAACTGGTGTTGAGTTGTGGTAGGAGATGCTACAGCTGTTTTCGTCCTGATGTGTCTAGTACCACTCCAGCAAAGCTCGTGCTTGTTCTGTGTCAAGATTAATTTCGAGTGTTGTGTCATGTCCAATTTGTGCTTCGAATATATTTTTGAATTTTTTGGTTGAAATGAGGTGTGCTGCCATGATGTCATGTGAGTTGAAATTGAATTGTTTCCCCCATTGGATAAGATTGACGGTTCCGGTTTCATCCCAAAACAGGATTCTGTAGAGTGTCAACTCTTCGTCATTGCGCGACACTGTGCACACATCGGCGGGGCCAACACAAATTACTAAAATGTTGGCAGTGTTGACATTTGGAAGATCGATGATGCTGGTATAAATGTATGTTACCTGGTTGAGATAGTTTTGGGATGAAGTGATTCTCGTGGATTAGGTTATTTGCATTTCCAGCTCTTTGCTATAGGAGCTGTATTTTATCTCAACATTCTTAAACAGGCAGCTCTGAAGAGGTTCTATTTGATTGAAAGTTTCTTCCGAAAAGGAAACACCTCGTACCTATGTACCTGCCAGACGCGTCCTGGAAGGTGAAGTTGAAGAACATTCCGCTGCGCCCGTTCTTGTTGTAGGACTTCATTGGACTGCGTGTTTGAATTCTTCAAACTGTTAGTAACTACACTACGTTTCTTACTTACCGTGGCAACTGTTGTTACTGCCACAGCCTAATAAACAGAGAGTCTCCCTATCAAATTTCAACTTCCTACAGTGAACAGGAAAGGATTTAGCTCACTCAGCTGATCAGAAAAGACCCCATCACTTCACTCGTCTCTTAATGTCTCAGAGAGTCTCCCTATCAAATTTCAACTTCCTACAGTGAACAGGAAAGAATTTAGCTCACTCAGCTGATCGGAAAAGACCCCATCACTACGTTTCTTACTTACCGATACTTTGCAACAAACTTGGGGCCGTGCTGATTCGGAATTATATATAAAGACCGTTCGGAATTATATATTAAGTCCGTTAAATTCTTCAGTTTCAATTTCTTCCAAGAGAAATAACTCTCCTAGATGTTAGTAACTACACTACGTTTCTTACTTACCGTGAACTGATGGCAACTGTTGTTACCGCCACAGCCTAATAAACAACTCTCGTTGATAAGGACCGCCTAGAACACGATCAAGGCGGGTATAGAGACGAACAGCGACACTTTTGCAACAAAATTGGGGCCGTGCTGATTCCAATGAGCAGTCTAACACTAAAATCGGACCGCGAAGTTCTTCACAATTTCAAAGACCGTTCAGAATTATATATAAAAAGAAGAAGATAATGTAATCCATTTCTACTTTTATATTACTAAACTTTGATCTAACATTTTGGTTATCAGAATAAATAAGAGGTACCTCACCGTGTTTAAAAAGAAAGGATTAGTATATTTATCTAATGTATGTGATAAAAAAGGTTATTCAAATATGCCCTCCTATTGCGTTTCGGTGCAGGGGGCTGAGATGGGGAGGGTTCAGGAGATGATTCTGCGTCGTAATCATCATCTTCGGTTTCATGAAGCTCCTCGTAGATGACTTTGTCCCCCAAATCTGTCCTCTCATCCAAAACATCAATTTCCTCATCAACTGAGATATCCTGGTCTTCGAGGATTGAGTTGAATCAGTTGAGGCTCTTGCAGGATGAGCTAATATCTGAGCATTTTATTGCAGCTTTTCCGCAGGAGCATGCCGCTGTGAATCCCATCTTGCAGAAGCAGAAGATGTTTTGTAGGAGATCTCGTCGAACTGGGAGCAGGTCAGTGGTCACTGGATTGAGACATGAGTCAGAGGTATGAATTGCTCTTTGGATCCAATATGAGCAAACGGTACCTGTCGTTGGAAGGACCGAGGAAGGAAAAAAAACGTACTACCGAACGCACAACTTCAACCCACAAAAATAAGAAGAACTGACAAATTTAAACCCTCTTCTGCCACTCCAATAATGCATTTCAGAGGGTGTGCTTCTTAAATTCTAAGAAAGATCAATGACGACTCGAATCATGAATAGATGAATCCACATAAGAGAGAGGATAAAAAAGAGAACTGATTTTCATTTTATTGAAGTGAGTCACTTAGCCAAACACCAGCGTGTAAAATTGTAAAATTAGTCGAAAAAATGTATTTATGGATTAATACAGATTATTTGGGCGGCGAAAGTTGATTTTTATCACACTTAAGCCAATTTGGAAAAGTTTGCCTAACTTTGACAATGGATTGTAGCTAAACCACCACACCGATTTGGGCATTATTGCAACTCATTCGAAGCGTCAGGAGAATCTCAGGAGAGTTTCAGGGAAAATAAGGGTAGGCCTCCATTTGCAAAACATCTTAAGGAATCCAATCATACTTACAGTATCTATTTGACAGATAGACAGTGTGTAAAATTTCTTCATTTTTTTTCCAAAGGGAGTAGTATGTATGTTGAATGTACTTGAAAAATTCGAAATTATCATAAGTAACAGATCTGGTAAATGTTTAAATGAGGATATCCCTCAATTTATTTTACCACTGACAATTCCACTTCTATAAAGCTTGGAATTATTTCTTCAAACGGTTGAAACCCGTAATTCTTCCCTTCCTTTCACGTGGTGGTTATTATATTATCCAGGAAAGTAAAGAAAATAGTGAACACCAAAAACATTCTGTGATTCATAGCTCAACCAAATATATTATTTGTTAAAATATATTATGATTGTTGTCATGTAAGCAGAACTATTCCTTTACAATAGGTACTCGTTTTATGGAGCGATAATTTACTAGTCGTTGTTAAGGAATATTTCTAATGTGTGGCATTATTTATATGTCAGGCACTTTTTAAAAGTTGGCATTAAGTAAACATTTTGGTTTAATCTTATCAATAATGAACTTCTTTAATCTTCTAGGAACAATCCGAGGTCAACTTGCCCTCAAATTTTGTAGTTGACAAATTTCAAATAGAATCCAAAACTCCCAAATATTACAAAAAGCTAAATTTTATTGTTTTTAGCATAGAGCATGCTTTAGCCATGACCAATCTGCCCAAAAGCATTTCATTTTGCTTTGAGAAAACGCGACCTTAAAGTAGCGGTCATATGATTTTCCGTTAGTTACGTAGGTACCTACGTACAGTGGAGGATCCAGGATCTAGTAAAGGGAAGGGGGGGCTCTAAGGGCCACCCGATGACATTCTCTTTTTGGATTAGTATGATTTTGAGTTGTTACATCCAGAAAATTAAAGCTTCTTAAAATATAAAAGAAAAAAACGAAAAGGCTTTATCAGGTAAAATCAAGATTCACCACCGATTTTCATGATTATTTTTTATTCGATCAAGTTTTGAGAAGTTCCTGAATTAGTTTTCCTATAGGTGTTGTGCGGGTTTCCATCTGTTGTGCGTAGTTTACCCTGCCCCGTGTTTTCCCCTGGCCCAGAACATACTTTTTTACTCTACTCAAATGGGTAAACAGTACTCCTACTGAGATATAGAGGTGTTGTGCGGGTTTCCATCTGTTGTGCGTAGTTTACCCTGCCCCGTGTTTTCCCCTGGCCCAGAACATACTTTTTTACTCTACTAAGTACTCCTACTGACTTTGACTTTGGCATTCACCAACTGAAAATTGATTAGATAATTGAAATCGCCTACCCACTCTTCACAAGTCCATCAACGAGAGTTGTAATAAACTCTTCTTTATGAAGTGAGAATTCTATTGGAGTCATATTATCACCTGATATGATCTCGTATTTTTTCAGGTAATTTTTACTGTTTATCCAGTTGGGATTCGCTCCAGTCTTGATATTTTTTCTTGTCAATGTCAGTGTTTTAGCCCTTAGGGAAATCAAACGGATGAACCTACAGCGTACCGGGTGGTTTTATTTGTATCTTTGGGGTTAATCTATCATCGAAAACCAAAAAACTACTATTTCCTTGAAAGTTTTCGAGATCTTGATTTTTGAATATTTCAGCCTAAAAATGGTTGCCTTCAGGGTTGATCGAAATTAATTGCCGATCTTCTAGAATCAACTAGACGCAAAATATGATTTATGACCCATAGTTTTATATTTTTGGAAAAAAGCTCTGAACAGCTAACGGCCGACGGACGTATTTCTTTTCTTTTTTTTTCGATTTTTGGATTATGCGCATCTTGAAATTAATTTGTTTTTTCTCGTTGGCTTCCGCATGGAAACGTTCATTTATGGTGCATACATTTGGAGCTGAAATGGTGGGCACTGTAGGAAATTTTGTTTCTATTCAACTAAAGATGCTGAACTTATGAATGAGGTTCCTCTGGATGTGATGTAATATAGATACAAATGGTGAACCACTATAATCAACTGTGTGAGATCTGTAACAAATTGTATTCGCGACGCACCCGCAACGTGGCAGGGTCCAGCTTGTTTAACATATATATAATACGATATTTGAAAGAAAAATCGCTCATACGATCATGCTGCATGAAAGGAACTTTTTGGATTTTTGATAACGCTTGAAATAATATCTGACCCTGAGATATTCTCACTCCGTTAGTTTTCATGTATAGTTCAGGGCAATTAGTAATTAAAATCAAGAGTCAACGTAGAATAGTATTTAATGCTCAATGAAAATTATAATTACTATCAAGAAAGGAAGTTTTAAACATGGCCGAATCGCCAAAGAAGCATGAATTGGCTTTAAATGTGACTTTGTGATAGGTGGTACAGTCGGCACATACTTGTATCCAATTGGATCACTGGTAGTGTACAACACATCCTCTGTATCTTTCAAGTACTCCACAAATCGTTGTCTGTAGTCAGCTGAGTTTTCCAAAATAGTGAAGGCAATAGGGCCATTTTTATCCTTGTCGTTGTTAAAAGCGGTACTAACGACGCCCATGTACTCGTTGTCACATGAGACTGGACCTCCCGAGTCACCAAACCCAGTTCCTGCCGATGAAAAGTGATTGGTAGGCATTTTGATGCTGCAAAACCACGTCCCCATCTCACGGTAGTGTTCAATGCTCTGTTCTGATTCAGGAAAAATACAGTCAAGTAAGTAACACAATACTCTTATATGTCAAAAGAAAATTCCATAGAAATGAAACTATTGCAAAGGTTCAAAATAAAATGCGTGTGGGCATTTTAACACTGATAAAAAACCACACTGGTTTGAACTTTTGGAGACTAAAATTTTTCACCACTTCCGCCTCCTTTTGGTAGACTCGGAAGCAATAAATTTGAGATAAAATAAGTATCCACCAATGTTTCACTAACTAGCTTCCATTGGTACCATATCACCTGATAATTCCAATGGAATTATATCACCTGATATTAACAAGGCAATTTCTATTACGAGACCTTCTCAAACGATCAAGTTTGTCCCCCACCCCGGCAACTACTTGGAACCGTTCCCTACAAGAAGAACTGTGAGTTCTTCAATTCCGTTCAACCTGTTTCGTTGAGAGCAGTAGTCAATCCCTTAGTAAAAATGCAGATTAGTGGACATGTTGGTCAGAATTAAGTGCATAGTTTGGGGGTCTGGATGCTCGCAAGCTCGCATCTCAAAAATACATAACATCAAGTAGTCAATCCCTTAGTAAAAATGCAAATTAGTTGGATTTATGTAGAT
Organism: Adelphocoris suturalis; assembly: GCA_030762985.1. Classification (NCBI taxonomy): domain Eukaryota; kingdom Metazoa; phylum Arthropoda; class Insecta; order Hemiptera; family Miridae; genus Adelphocoris; species Adelphocoris suturalis. Next base: position 21,509,913 of record CM061046.1, read on the forward strand.
CAGAATGAAGTGTATAGTTTCGTGGTCTCATAACACGATCACATAACAGTTTAGAAACGTAAATGTGACTTTTCATTTGTGACTCATGAGCTGCTCCGCGTTGAACGGAATTGAAGAACTCACAGTTCTTCTTGTAGGGAACGGTTCCAAGTAGTTGCCGGGGTGGGGGACGAACTCTCGTATTTCTATGTATTCCAATCCCACTATCATTCATTGATTCATTAATGGAATTTCGAGATTAATGGTCAAATCAATAGATTCGCTAGCTGCTCATTATTTCTCTATCATGAAATCCGAAGGTGTTTTATAGAAGTTAAGGAAAGCGAACCGTTCAACGTACAGGCCAACCGTTCAACCGTTCCTGGTCGACTACAAAGTTTTGTTATTGACAAAAAATATACCAAAAAGGCAAGGAAGGAGGGTGAGACATATAGAGGGTGAGGACAAAGCTCCCAGTGTAACCAGGCCTGCTAATATCGATATTCCTCTCCGCCTCGAGAGCATTTAGATTAACTTTTGCCTGAAAGGAATTTTGTAAATTAGGACACAAGCACTGGGTTTTATCACTTTTGTGGAAACACTTTACCTCTCAATGCATTGTGTGTTATGTCGAAGCAGGTGTAGTAGTCCATCGTCAACATCCAACCATGAAGAAGAACTGGTGAGGCTTCACGTGAAAACGGTCCTTCTTTTGCCTTGTAACCTCCGTACCCTAAGGTCAGGCACACTTTCCTTTTACTCATCAAATCAGTCCACAATCTTACTAAGTCCTTGACTGAGTAAACAGGGGCGTAGGTCGTCTGATATTTGTCCATTGGGTCTGCGAGTACGATTAGTCCATAGTCGTACACCGTTGCTAACTTTTCATCAGCACATCTAGGATGGATTAGGTACCGCTCAGCTGCCACCCCGCCATTAACTTCACTTACTATAAGTTCGATGAGAATTATGATAATTAAGTCATCACATTCACACAAAGGAAACTTTACACGTAAAGTCATGCTACATACTTAGGAAGTTTATTTGTAATATATATTCGAATAATTAGAAATTAAGTAAACCGGTATTGTAAGCAATGTATGTGCTGAATGCGATTCGGAAAAAAAGAAAAAAAGTCGTCCTACCGAAAAAGGTAACTACTGTAAACTTACGTAAGCCTTTTCCTGGATATACGTGGTAACGAGCTTCATTGATGTTTTTTTTAAATCCCCTGGATATTTGAAAATCGGTATGAATATATTCTGCAAGACAGTGGCAGGCAGTCTGGACGACCCGAGGCATCAGCAGAGCACCAGTACACCAGAGATGACTAGGGGATGGATTACAAATGTAACCGAAACTCGGAATAGGTATATCATAAACAATATGCGAATGCGAAATTCGCAGGTCCCGGAGTTGAATATCACATTCATTCCCCCTCCCGATCCAAACGAAGTATTTGGTGGCCAAGTATTCCGAGGGTTCAAGGGCTTGTTCTCCATACACGACTCTTTTCCTTCGATAAACAGATTTTTGAACATCAAGGCTAACAAAATCTGCGACCCAAGTCAGACAATACCCAAGAAGCACCAAAAACTTTCGGAGATTCATAGCTCAAGCAAATAATTACTATCATATCACTGTAGTCATGAACATGAATGTTTCGTGGCAATGTGTCTTTTATGAGTTACGTATAATTTAGTAGTGTGAATGAGGCAATACTGTCTCGTCGTTGTTCGCCCCACTCTTATCGTGTTCTGTTCCATCTGAAGCAACCTAATGTGATCTCATGCGGAAGACAAAGTTAGAACTAGTATCTTTAAAAAGTATGTTTTGGTGACGTACTGGTATTACGGTTAGTCAAAAGCTTAACGTTCATATTTCAAAATACTGCAAATAATTGCACAAAGATTTCCGTGTTTTAATGCCCTTCTACGAAGATCACTGGTCCATAAAAACTTATCTATCAAACTAAGTCAATTGTGCATTACCAAAATATAGCGGGACGATGTTACCTACTGGAAAGCAATAAAAAATTGGTTGACTGTAGGAATTCGAACCCCAGCCCGCAGCACTTCAGGATGTTACCACTGCTTCAGGACCGTACTGGTGGGTGACTTGCTACTCTTTTCAAATTTTAGGTGCTGCCATTTCCGAAGCACGGCAGCAATAAAGTTTGAAAAGAACTTAAAACCCGGAAGGCCAAATTGTCTTTGCCATGCACGGTCAAAATCATCGTCCTTAGACCTAATGTTTAACATGTATCATGTTTTTGGGGTCCTAGCAATTTAGCGTCGATTCCGAGCGTCGATTTTATAGTTCATAGAATTTTTTTTACATGGTTGAAATTTTTTTCTAGAACAGAAATAATCTTTAACCCTGTAAAAGTACTCACCAAGTAGTAGTATTCACCACCAAAAGTAGGGTTACTTGTAACAGGGACCAAAAACTAATTGTTTTTCATCTCCCTCACGTTATGTTTCGTGCGCGGATGAAGACGCTCGGACGACGCTCGAAATTTCGTAGTCTCTCCACTATGTATGGGGAATGTTTTAAAATATGTCTAAATAAGTCTAAAAGGTCATCTCCCCACTATATATATCGACGCTCGGAATATATATATATATATATATATATATATATATATATAGCATATATATAAATAATAGGTCATTATATATATATATATATATATATATATATATATATATATATATATATATATATATATATATATATATATATATATATATATATATATATATATATATATAATAGTTTTTTTAAATTTTGACACAGTGAACCATCCAAATTAGTCAGTACCATGAAATTAATGGAAACGTAACAAAGTTCAGCCAGTAAAGCACTAGTTTGCTTCCTCTTAGGTATATAGTAAACAAATAGAGAAGAATATTAAATCACTCAGTAGGTAATAAAGTGCCTTTTGTCACTAGATCATTAAGGAACGTCTTTTATAGCGCTCCATCTTGTTCCAATTTCTAAAAAGGAAACAAAAGAGCATAAGTTTTAATGTAAGTAAGTAGGTACTAAGTAAGTTGTTTTTAGATTTAAAAAAGGTAGCTAGATTAGGCAGGTATTTATTAGATCCATAGTTTAGGTAAGTAGGAAGGTAGGTAGCCACCACAGAACATAGAATAGAATAGAAGCCGCACACGATGGGAGGGCGGTGGCACCAGCCCGCCCGACCCGACCCCCACTCGCATGCCCCCTAGTCACTCCGCTTAAGCTATCCCACTGCTATGCTTTTGACCGAGATTTTCCAACGTTCGCGGGCAAGAATAAGTAATAGACCACTTCTTTTTTGTAATAATTGGTATAATACCTTACTGGAGTAATACAATAGGTATTGTGGCTGATACAAAATACAAAACAATATTTTTAACAGAATTAAAGTTATTGTCCTTTGAATAGAACGATTTTGTTATTTTTCGCTCGAATCCGTTCTCTGTGCAGATCGTCATTAAGCGTTTTCAAATGATGGTGCATTCGAATTTTCAAATACAGCTGTCCAATTGCTCTGAAAAGTGACGTATAATGAGTTTGTTCTTCTGAAAAATGATCAGACTTATCAAAAAATTCTTCACAACGCACTGTTTTAGTAAAAGGACCTTAAAAGTCGCCGAGTTCGCCGTTAGGTAGTTCTTTTCTGTCCTTTTTGCTCCTGAAAATTTTTTCACAAATCGTACAAATATTAACTACATCTTCATCTGGCAAAATCAATCCTCCACGGTCCTATTGCAAGTAGGCCTTTCCCATTAGCAGTGACGTTTTTCCCAATAGCTTCCAAACAGGCTTCACATTTTAGCATCAAGTTCAGTTTTCTTACAACGAATCCTGCAATTTAAGAAAACGCTTTACTTTAAAAAAGTAAATGGTACTAGGACATGGTATAAATAATTAACTTTTAATGTAATCCTCTACATAACTTCGAGAGTAGTTATCATTTTATATTGTGCCCCTACATTTTTTACCTGATATGTATTCGACAATATCTTGCGTCACGTTCGATGTATTCGTATCTTGGATCAATATAGGTACGTATTGTACAATATCTTCCACAGCCAGCCAGCACTTCCTGGTCCTTTTACTAAAACAGTGCGTTGTGAAGAATTTTTTGATAAGTCTGATCATTTTTCAGAAGAACAAACTCATTATACGTCACTTATTAGAGCAATTGGACAGCTGTATTTGAAAATTCGAATGCACCATCATTTGAAAACGCTTAATGACGATCTGCACAGAGAACGGATTCGAGCGGAAAATAACAAAATCGTTCTTTTCAAAGGACAATATCTTTAATTCTGTTAAAAATATTGTTTTGTATTTTGTATCAGCCACAATACCTATTGTATTACCCCAGTAAGGTATTATACCAATTATTACAAAAAAGAAGTGGTGTATTACTTATTCTTGCCCGCAAACGTTGGAAAATCTCGGTCAAAAGCACAGCAGTGGGATAGTGACTTTTTTTTTTTTTTTTTCGTAGGCAGGTGAGGAAATCTTTAAGATCCTAAGGTGGTAATCGGATCTCGTAAGATACCCAAGAGGGACCGCACTCCGGGTTATGTATGATTCAAACACACTAAAACCTCACCTTCCTTTTCCCACGTTGGAACTCAGCCTGGAACTGTTTAACACATTACTTCAGGCCGAGTCCTTGAGAAATTTCTTCAGTCCTCTCTATCCATGTGCTCCCTCCTCCTCTGTCTCTCCCGTTCCAAGATGATCTTTTTCTGGAGGATGTCTTCAACGTAGGCAGCTACAAAATTCCATTTTTGCTCTCGTTCAATCATTTTGGCTACTACCACCTCCGGTGTCACGTCTTGAAGTGGTGATTCCAGAGCATCCTGCAGCGTTCTTCTTTCTGTAGCCCATCGCTTGCATACAAAGAAAGTATGGAGCACATCATCGTCCATTTCCTGGCAGTATGGACATATTGGGGAGTCTACTTTTCCCATTTTATAGAGATACTAGCCGCTCCGGCTCGCTACGCTCGCCTCCACGTCCAGCCGGGGGGCAAGCCCCCCGGACCCCCCATTAAATTGCTCGCTTCGCTCGCAAAGTGTGGTATGTAGGGAATGTTGCTCGCTTCGCTCGCAAAGTGTGGCATGTAGGGAATGTTGCTCGCTTCGCTCGCAAAGTGTGGTATGTAGGGAATGTTGCTCGCTTCGCTCGCAAACGGTAGATCTCTAAGGGTAGGTTTAACTTCTGTAGGGGATGCTGCTCGCTTCGCTCGCTTGAGGAAGTTATACTGCCCACCCAACATGTAGGGAATGATGCTCGCTTCGCTCACAAACGGTAGATCCCTAAGGGTAGGTTTAACTTCTGTAGGGGATGCTGCTCGCTTCGCTCGCTTGAGGAAGTTATACTGCCCACCCAACTTGGCAGACGTTTTTTTTCTGTTGAAATTCTTACAAACAAATTAAATCTTATAAAACTACGTGGAACCACGAAAAGTTTATTGGGAGATGATGCTCGCTTCGCTCGCTTGAGGAAGTTATACTGCCCACCCAACTTGGCAGACGTTTTTTTTCTGTTGGAAATTCTTACAAACAAAATAAATCTTATAAAACTACGTGGAACCTCGAAAAATTTGACCTACTTCCCGTCACTTTTTTCGATATCCGATTTCGGATTCAGATTCGGCGGGATCAAAGCTGTATTTTGCCCGCGACAACCGTTCCGAAAAACGTACCTTTATGGGGTATATTTTAATCGGAAAAAACGTAGTTTTTCGTCAGACTTTTCGAGAAAACAGGTCCGTACTCTCGCATTTTTTTGACGCATTTCCCGATACTTTTTTCGTGATCCGATCGCGCCGTCGTCTTCCTCGCTCGCCTCCACGTCCAGCCGGGGGGCAAGCCCCCCGGACCCCCCATTAAATTGCTCGATTCACTCGCAAAGTGTGGCATGTAGGGAATGTTGCTCGCTTCGCTCGCAAAGTGTGGCATGTGGGGAATGTTGCTCGCTTCGCTCGCAAAGTGTGGCTGTATACATGCGATGTATTACAATTGAAACGTGTAGGGGATGTTGCTCGCTTCACTCACAAACGGTAGATCTCTAAGGGTAGTTTTAACTTCTGTAGGGGATGTTGCTCGCTCCGCTCGCTTGAGGAAGTATTACTGCCCACCCAACTTGGCAGACGTTTTTTTCTGTTGGAAATTCTTACAAACAAATTAAATCTTATAAAACTGCGTGGAACCACGAAAAGTTTAGTCGCTTCGCTCGCAAAGTGTGGCTGTATACATGCGATGTATTACAATTGAAACATGTAGGGGATGTTGCTCGCTTCGCTCGCAAATGGTAGATCCCTAAGGGTAGGTTTTACTTCTGTAGGGGATGCTGCTCGCTTCGCTCGCTTGAAGAAGTTATACTGCCCACCCAACTTGGCAGACGTTTTTTTCTGTTGGAAATTCTTACAAATAAATTAATTCTTATAAAACTACGTGGAACCACGAAAAGTTTATTAGGGAATGTTGTACTGCCCACCCAACTTGGCAGACGTTTTTTTCAGTTGGGAATTCTTACAAACAAATTAAATCTTATAAAACTACGTGGAACCACGAAAAGTTTATTCGGGGATGTTGCTCGCTTCGCTCGCAAGGTATACCTGTATATGTGTAGGACAATGTCCGTATTTATTATTTTTACCTGCTCGCCTCGCAACATTGTGACATCGAACCCTTCACGTTAATTCTTGAGCCTTCTCTCGTCCACGGCACAATAATTTTAATCGCTTTGCTCGCTTCCACTCGCAATTTGACCGACTGCCCGTCACTTTTTTCGATATCCGATTTCGGATTCAGATTCGGCGGACCCAAAGCTGTATTTCGCCCGCGAAAACCGTTCCGAAAAACGTACCTTTATGGGGTATATTTTAATGGGAAAAAACCAAGTTTTTCGGCGGACTTTTCGAGAAAACGGGTCCGTACTCTCGCATTTTTTGGGATAGCTTAAGCGGAGTGACTAGGGGGCATGAGAGTGGGGGCCGGGTCGGGCGGGCTGGTGCCACTCACTTACCTAGCATTCGGCGCACTTGCCTCTTCTATTCTATTCTATGTTCTGTGGTAGCCAAAAACCTAATTAACTACATCAAAATGTGGCTCAATACCCATTTCCTCAAAATGAGGCCATTTTGTTTTTGATATTCTTAACATAGTCAGAGGCCAATTAGGAGGTTGAGGATTGGATGGTACCTGGTAAAGATGTGTCGTTTAGAGACTGGAAGGTCTCACTCCCTCACACTTTCTGCATATCCTGCACAGGCCTTAGCATTTTTTACTCAAAAAACGCGAAATACCCGACGACGCAGCCCTGCCTGTAGTCCCCTCTCGCACAACCGACCAACAGGTGGAGGTGGTGACAAAGGCGGTCACGTGATCTGCTGGAGTGCCAACCAACGAGAATAGAAGATACTATTCTTTTCTTGGATTGGACTATTCTTGAAGAGAATAGTATCTTCTATTCTCGTTGGTGCCAACCCTTGATTTCGTAATATCCCTTTTTCGTTATAAGCCACTTTCCAGTTACAAGTCACCCTCCGGTAGGACAATTTTGTAAGAATTCCTTCCGTCAGTTATATAGGTCTAGACTCAAACAGTTCCCCTTATTATGGGATACGAACGGATAAACTTAAAACAACCAAGGTTATCTCATTTGGTTTATTGAGCTTATTTGTCCATAAATTAAACAAAATATAGAGACCTAGGTACCCTTTTATTTCAAATTTTTTTGAGATATCGAATTTTAACATTTCAACCCTTAATTACTAGATACTCTTTAAGGCTGATTGAGAGTGATGCCAATGTTAATGGTACAACCCCTGGCTCACACGATTTTGAGACAAATTTCATGAAGTTCGGTCCAGTAATTAAGGAGAATTGCTTTGGACGGCGTACGGTGGATGGTGGGTTTAATCTTTTTTGAAATTTATTTACAAATTTTGAGGGGTGGGGATGGGGGGTTTAAAAAAATTTCCTGGTTGTTTACGAATGTACATTTTTTATAACAGTAAACCAAAATGAAACACATTTTCAGTCGTCTGTTGGCAGTATTATTATCTAAAAACCCAGTCTTTATTTACAACATGGATTATGAGTAAGAAAGTACCCAAACATTACAAATATATACCATGCTAGACAAGTTACAGTAAGATAGAGTACCTAATCATTGTACTTGATAACTGTGTACCAGCATTTTTATTGCATATACCTACATATATACATAATATATTAACAACTGTGCCTACTTGACTAGTTCCTAAGCTAGGGAGAACAAAATATGTGACTCCTCATTTTTTCAAATTTGTATAGTACGTTTTATTTCTTTGTGCGAGGAGAGGTATCGATGCTGCATGTTGTAAGCTTTTCAGTAGGTGCTACAGTGCATTCATCATCTTCCGATGTTCTTCTACGACCTTCAAGAAATTGCTGAATAGGCTATCAAATCTAAAACAAACGGATCAATGAATATGGATTTGTTAATCGCGTAAAAACAACTTATGAGGACAAATATGAATGCAAGCGCTTTCATTATCAGAGGAGGCAAAACGCAAACCCAACTTTGTCCATCCCAGTTGTAGCAAAGGAACATTGTTGTTGCTGTATTGCATTCAGAGGAAAGGATTAGTCTATGTAGCCAATCTGAACGCTCCATTGCTGTTCCTAGATGAGAAGGTTACTAATCAGGGGTGTCACTTAAAGGGGGGGGGGGGGGGGGGGGGAGTGGAGGGAGGATCCCTAATTTCCACTGACTTGGGAGCAGTTGGGAAGAATTCCGAGGTGGTAATAAAATACCAAATTAGAAGAGTCCTTATTTGGAAGTCAAATTCTAATAAAATCCTGATTTTTTCAATTGTACCAGGCATGGACGACATGAGTTATATTAATTTTTTGCATAAAACTGGCATTTTTCATCCCAATCTTCTCAAATTTCCTCAACAATCCCCCTTTATGTTTTAAATATTATGTCTAAATGTATTTTTAACCGACTTTCTTTGGGATCGTATACCTGCTATTACTCACTTTTACGACGTTTATAATTTGAAATTTTCGAATGTTTCCAGAACAAACAAGAATTTCAAGATCTCGTTTTTTAAATATTTCAACCCTTAGATTGTATCCAGTGTTCATCGAACGCGATGCCGATGTTACTGGCATATCCCCGGCCGATAAATGATTTTTAAGGCAAATTTCTTAGTTAGGCCTAATCATTTTTGAGAAAAGCTTTGGACGTTGGACGGACGGATTTTTTTTTAAATTCGATTTTTGGATTTTAAGCATTTTGAAACGTAAACCAAAAAATTTTGAGTGGAGGGTTAAACAATTTTTTTTCTTGGTCCATTACAAAGGTTCATTATTTAAAATAATGACGAACGATTTCTGTACGATGATAAATGCTTAAGCCACAGTTCCGTTCATCAGAAAAAATCGAGAGCTTTCCAACGAATGGTGAACGATTTCTGTCCGTTGAAAAGTTAAGAAGTTTGTTGTAAGTGAAAATCATTAGAAATCAACTGTAACGCTTTTTTTTTTATATCCAACGCTTTTCGAGTCCATGTGCCAAAGTAAAGACATACAATGTCAAAAAGGAAAAATAAACAGGCGTTTTTCGTCCAGTTGTGACAGCAGGTTTATCGGTAGGTTCCTAGTGTCGAACGGCAGAACATCCGGTAGTTTGAAATGTAAGTACCTCCTTTCACAAGTATTAGATTTATAGATGTTTATATCGCGTCACTCTTTCGCCACATTTGTTGAAGTCTCTCCCCTCTGGCTTTTGATCTTATACCAGGTACATTCCCTTCGCAGGAGCATTTGTCTCCAGAGTCTTTAGTTTGATATTTCACGTGTGTTTGTATGAATACTACGAGTACATATACACGTGTGTATGTATACTATATATGTATACTGCTTGTATGTAATGTGATTGTCACATTAGTGGACTTGAAACTGATTTTGGCGTGTATTTATCCTCGTAGCTACCAGCCTCTTTCCACCCTTGAAGCCCATCTGAACGAAGTTGAGGATGTTGCTAACTCGCTTCAAACATTCGATGTTGTGATGTTTGGAGACTATAATGTTCCGGGCGTCGATTGGCGCGTCTGGAATCTTGATGCTCCTCCCCATCATTTGAGCCCTAAATGCCAACTCATCTTCGATTCTGCTCGCTTTCACGACCTGCGTCAACTTAACACTACCACAGATATGGTGGGAAACGTCATTCACTAATGCTGATGAGATCTCTGTGCACTCATGTGACCCTCTATTCGAACCACACTTGGCTCACACTCCCATAGAATGATCACTGCATTGTGATGTCATAGTGATGTTGAGGTTGAAGGTACTCATCCCCCTGAAAATTTTGAATTTAACTTTAAAAAACGCTGCAAATTATTACACAAAGGTTTATTATTTATGTATTAGACAGCCCTTCTACGTAGATCTCTGGTCCATAATTATTAAACGCCGCTTATAGTATATTTAGTATCGGAACTCGGAGCTTCGGACCTCACAAATGGGTTCAATCCATTACAGCAGCGGAATCTCACAATTTTACGCTTTTTAATATAGTTGATAAACAAAACAATTTATTACCAAGTCATCTTTCCAACACATTAAAGTGTTACCTATACTGTATATTGATATCATCTAATTGGTCAAATTTCAAAAAATGTGCTGACAAAATCACTGAAAATGGCTAAGAATTGTTAAATTGATATTTTTTAGCATAAGATTGGTCAAATAAAGTTTATCAACTATGAAATAGAACATTCAAAAATAATGTACGAAATTATGCTAAAAACTTGAACTTCATTAAATTTTGTTTTAAAAAATCTATAAAATTGCAAAAAATTGCCTAAAATCCAAAATCTCTTTTTGAATAGAAGAGTATCATTTAGAATACTTTTTTTCCCATAAAATTAATAGCTAACATTTTCTTTTCACTCAAAAATCTCCAATTTCTATACAACTTGAAATATACAAAAAAACGCTGCAAATTATTTCACAAAGGTTTATTATTTTTTCAATTGAGTATGATCGTAGTTTTAGTTGGCTTGCGTACGTCATAAGGCCCGTCCAGACTCGAAAGGCGTGTCCTATTTCGAGTTGCCACAACCTATATTTCTGTAATTATATACGCATCTTTATATTTCTCGATTTGAGCTCCTATCTATTCAAATAGTTATTGCCTTAATAATATCATTATCTAAGTACGTGAGAAAAGTCGAGAGGATATGTTATTAAATATGCGTAGGAAAAGCATTAGTATTAACACACAAATATGACCTCGAAAAAAACATATATTCATGCCTCGAAGGAACGCCGTACCCACCTCATGGTGCCGCGGCGCCTCCTCTCACTCCACCCACTGCTCACCCCCCTCACCGCCCACCGTGACTCCCTGCCAAGCGTGCGTCTAACACGTCTAACACTCAAAGCCTCAAAAAGACACTTTTTGCCCGTTTTTGGCCCATAGCATCTATGCGAGTAAAGCGATCGGGATGGTTAAACGTTAGGACCAACTAGACCCCAAATGGAGTCTATGTGCGAAAGAACGGGTTTTTTTAAGTCAATTCTTAGGCCTTTTATGGCCCGGACGGCGGACGGCGGACACCGGACGGCGGACGGCGAACGGCGGACGGACATTTCAAATTTGGATTCTACGCACCTTGAAACGTAAAGTGACAAAGTTTGAGGGGGGGTTATAAAAATTTTTTGCTATACGATCACATAGGTTCATTATTGGAAATAATAAACCAAAAGGCAACTATGATGGGATGCTTCAATATCTCTCCAGCTACAATTTGACCCCATGTTGTTCACTGCCTTTCAATGAGGCTCTTGATCACTTCTATTCTATCCTGAGAAGGGCTATTGATACTTATATTCCCAAAACGAGACATTTCAGCTCAAACTTCTCGAAGTGGTTCTCAAAAGAGCCCTCAGAGCTTGTGAGGATAAATCGTTTCACTCATACACACTGGAAGCAGACCGGTCTGGAGATTGACTCCACTGAGTTCTCTGTATTGCGAAGGAGGTTTGCCATGTTATCCAATAAATATCAATTATCGCAATGGACATAGCCAGTTGCCTAGCTGCTTGTGGCTCGATGATTTGGAGGCGAATTGTCCCCAGGAAGCGGCCAACTTGTTTGCCGAGTACTACTTCTCTTCCGTTTTTGAGTCTCCCACGTCCTATACTCCCATTTATCATGCGACGGACCATCGATTTGTTGCGCTTTTCTAAGGGTGAAGTGCTGGAGGAACGTGCTGGACATTTGAAAGCGGGTTGGCCCAGATGGTATTACTGCCATTTTATCACGAGAATGTGCCAACGCACTGTGTAAACCTCTGACCTGTCTCCATAATGCGGTTTTTTTCTGACGAATGGAAGATATCGTTCAACACACCCATCACCAAGTAGGGAGATATGACACGGATCGACAACTTTCACGGGGTCCGTACCATTTCTGCCATGCCTAGGGTTTTGGAGAGGCTTATTGTCAAGCCAATCTTGCCAATATTTTTCAAATTCATCAATCCCAATCAGCATGGGGTTCTGAGGGGAACATCAACCTTAACCAATCTGCTATCCATGACTGATTTTATTCATGCCAATCCTGACGAGGGCTTCCAGGTAGATCTGATCTCAACCGATTTTGCCAAGGCATTTGACTATATTTCTTCTTTGAGTCTCAAAGGATATTTGGCCTGTTCCTCGGATGGATCCGAAGTCATTTGATTGGTCGGCTTTAGCGTGTTAAACTGAAAAATGTTTTGTTACTTCCTTTTCTTGTAATTGTTTTCATTTCTCCTGGAGCGCTGATCGATCATCTTTAGGTTGGTAAACCACTTGGTAGCTGCTTCCTACATCAGTTTCTGTCTAAATTTCTATTACTTTATTTCTCACTATCTTACAGCAACATATTGAGCTACGCACGAAGAGGTCACCTTCAATGAACCTAATTAGCTGACAGTTAGAAGAGGGGCTCACAGGGGGGGGGGGGGTCAGTGCTTATATTTGTCAGGAGATTATGAAAGTTCGTTCATACGATCATTCACCATGAAAGGAACTGTTTGTAGCTTACTTTAATGAAGTTATACGTATATTTCCAGCAACATTTTGGGCTCAAATATTTTAATCTTCTAGTTCCTTGTCAATTGTAAACTATTTTGAGTAATATTCTGGAATGTTTTAAAATGAGTTTTTTTTTTTTTTTTTTTTTTTTGCTCAAAAAATGCTATATAATGCTCTTTCTATTTTGGAATGCTGGATTAAATGGCTGACTTCCATGCATAAAATTCTGGACAATTTTATTCATTTATGTCCAGACTCTCTGCATTAGTTTTTATTTCATTGAGAAATTCGCTAATTAAAATAACTCGAAAATTTGAAGAACTAGATTACTTTACTTACGTTCGATAAAATATGACTTACTATTTCATCTCCCCTCCACTTAGGCACCCCGAAAACGCTTTCCACGTTTCCAGCTTCGATATCTCGAAAATTATGGAAAAAAGTTAATGGGCAAAGGGGGGTTACTTTGGTATACAATTTCCAGCGCTTCAATTGGGTTTAACTCAGAATCCGTTCAATATAAATTTTTTTAGTCCATGGAAATCCGAGAATCTATGAAACTCAAATTCCTTTTAAGGAAAGTACGAAATCCTTTGTGATTAGTATCACTAAAACTACGTTGAGTTTGCATGTTACCCTCTCATTAAACTCACACACAGTAAATTTGTATTAAAAAATTCACTTATTCAACTGATCGTAAGGGTATGACTTAAATAAAGATCATGCAAATATTCTTCTTACTGCAGTTGAGAAATCGTGTCGACCATGAATTTGAATCCTCCTGGACAACAATCTGGTTCAAAGATCCTTGTATTCACCAAAGTCGTAATTCCAATTATGAAGTTCAACTCGATGAACGGAAACCGAGGTAGTTGGTATTTCTCTTGGGCCTCTCTTCCTAAAATCTGAATGGAATTGATACATTAAATATTCAATGATTATAAAAAAAAACAAAAAATCACTTATAAAATAAAAAAACAAAAATAAATAATTAATAAAAAAATTAACGCCCTAAGTCCCCAACGCCCTAACGCCCTTCATATATTTTTAATTATTATTAAATAATTTATTAATCAATAAATAAATTATATAATATTATTATTATAACTTGTCTACCCATTACAATATCATCCCCTTTCTGACAGACTAGCACAACATTCCTCCCCCCATACTCACCAATAGGTAACTACAATAACGCCACTTCTCACCAAAGCAGAAACCAACTTTGACGCAGCGTGTAAAATCCTCTTTTAGCGAATGTTTGAAGAAAATTAAGCTATTGCTCTCGCCTCAAAATTTGTAGAATGTGAATTTTTGAAAAAAATTTATGCAGAAATCCGTTTCAGGCTATTCTGAATCATATTCTGAAGGTTAATGCATTTTTTTATGTATGTATGTATGTATATATGTATGTGTCATTCCAGACGATAACTGTCCGTAGAATTGTGCCAGAAACTTCAAACAAATTTTAAAATGTTAAGGACACAAAACGAAAGCTCAAGTTCGTTGGCCAGCATGATCGGATTACATCTTCGGGTTGAAATTTTCAAAAATGTAGTCAACAATTTGAAAATAGCCTGGTTTTTGCGATTTGTTGTGCGAAATCATTTTTTCAGCATACTAACATGTGGTATATATTCGGAATCAGCGTAAAATTTCCTATAAGAATATGTATCAAGTTTTCAAAAATTTCAAAGTTGAAAAATCAGTCAAAAATCGAAATAATGCCGTTCGCTAGTTGTAAAAATCGGTAATATTTGCATGAAACATTGTCCAAATTCAGATTGAACTGCTCTTATGGAAGTATCCCTGTATAACCAATCCTAGAACCATGCTGTTTAAAACGTAGGTAGTAGGTGGTTGTAAAAAAAAAAAAAAAAAAATGTAATCACAACTGATGAGTTTACTCTTCAAAAATTCGCTCATGGGGTCATGCTGCATGACTGGACTTTTTTTTATTGAACCAGTACCTACTTACTTAGTTTGCAATGTCCAAGAAAATGTCCATCATTCCATGTTGCGAGGAATTATGAACAAAATTATATCATAAGAGGCAGTTTCACGGGAGTCAGATTGAAAATTTGCACTACCTGTCAGTTTGGAAAGCAGGAAAAACTAGAATACATAAAAAGATACTGCAGAAATAAATCAACTAAGTAAAAAAAAAAAAAAAAAAAAAAAAAATGCCAAGTTTGGTGTGGCGACTAGAGACTGTAAAAATAAAACATGATGGAACATGGACCATCTACAACCTAACCCGCGCATTCATTGACAATATCATCGATATTGGACGAGAACAGTGGAAATTACGGTCGTTACAAGAATTTCACATATGGAGTATTGATTTCGCAACAATGAAACTGATAGGGGACCATCTACACCCTAGCCCGCACATTCCCTGAATATTTCATCCAGATCGGATGAAAACTGTGAAAAATAAGCTCGTTAGATGGATTTCATATTGGCGCATGCGCATTAATTATTATTGACACAATCATGATGAAATTGATTTAACATGATCAAATTGTGACCCCCAACTATCATCCAAATTTAAGCGAGATCGAATTGCTAGGGCATGAGAAAATTATGCTTGGTAGAATTTACGTTTACGCATGCGCAGAGTAACGTTTGGAGAAAAGTGAAAACAATACTTCCCCTACCTTTATGTAGACTTGGAAGCATTAACAGCAGCAGTTTATTCCCTAACCAATGGTGGACAATTTGATCTAAAAAAAACCACAGTTCCTTTGAGCCTGACGGCTAAAATTAAAAAACATGAATATGCTTTAGCCGTACACGACTCACTCCTCGTCGATTCTCTGAACCCGACCCCCCATCGGCCTCTGAACTCTGTTTATCATTCAAAAGAAAAAAATGTTTTAGCTCCTCGCTCTCACTTTATTATAAAAATGATCACGACCATTGAGCTCTTGTGAGATGATGATCTCCTAATAGAAACTCGCGAGTAAACATTCACTTTATTATAGAAATGATCACGACGATTGAGCTCTTGTGAGATGATGATCTCCTAATAGAAACTCGCGAGTAAACATTCACTTTATTATAGAAAGAGGCTAAAGAGGCTACATACGAAATTACAGCTTCCTATAGTGTAAAGTATAGAAATTACCTATTAAAATAATTTAAACACCGCTTCACAAATCTAACCGTTCTCGCAATATTCGGATCACCTGCTATGAATCACATAATCGAAACACCAGCTCAATGAAATCATCAGAAATTAACAAGCGGTTGCAATCATGTTCACAATATCAATAATTGAGAATGATCACCTGTGTGTAAACAATTATTCATATAACCATGCTCATAACTCAGCTTGTTGGCCACGCACTTCGCAGTAGTTAATATAGTATGGTTGGATAAATCGAGAGCTTTCGAACGAATGGTCAACGAATTTTGTGGGATGAAAAACGACGAAGTATCATATCCCTAGCAACGACTCGGTTGTAAGCGGAAATCATCACAATTATTGGCGCTACTTTCGTTGCACTCTCGTGGGACATTTTTCGGTAGTTAGGTCACGGCTAAAGCATATTCATGCTAAAACTTGACCGATCGCCAAAGTCACAAATGAAGTGGCTTGACAACGGTATCAGCGGAGCAAGTGAAGTACATGCTAAATTATGGCAACATTTGGGGAAACAAAGCAAATTTCCCAAACACCTCCAGGAGACTGAATTACTGCCACCGGGAGAGCAGCGACGACTACATTAACCTCTACAGATTACACTTGCTAGAAAGAAATCCATGACCGCCTCAAAATACCCTATTGTTCTAATGAATTTTTGAATTGTAATGAATGAATTAATCCAGTTTATCAACTGTGGGATGTCGGATCAGCTGTGAGAAGACCGGCCTCTGCAGTGACCCCACCTCTAAACGCCGACCGACCGAGGATTTAAAAGACCCACGAGCGCCGAAATCCGGCATCTTTCGGCACTGGACTGTCAACGCTTGGTAACGATCGGCCCTCGTTATCCTGCACCGTGAGTTGGATCCGGGACGAATAGCTACCGTCTCGTCAACGACAGTGCCCTCTTGGAAGCCCTCTTCTCAGTACGGAATTTAGTGAGAAAAACTCTGTATATTTCCACGAAAAATAAAGAGTAACAATGTTAAATTGATTTCGACGGTTAGGCCATCATCAGTAACAAACAATAACTGAAGACACATTAAAAAGGACACAGCTTTTATAGTCACAGATGTGACAGAGTTCCCGTCAGAATCCCAGAGAAAGCGCTGCCGGCGCTCCGTTGTTTCCCAACGGGCATCGCACGCCTGTGTGTTCTTGAAAGGCTGCGTTTGGAGTTGGATGGGTGATCCAAGAACTGAAAAACCAGTCTACTCCGAACATAGCACATTAATGTTTAGGAGTGGTATCTCTTTCACGGGATACTGTCACTCTCCTCTACCACTTTTCGAGGATTTAGGACCCCATTGCACCTCTGGGGGGCTACTTAAGTCCTTGATACAGGTAAAGGGAGATTGAATCCCATTGGTGAAGAGAAGGGAAAGGAGCACGAGGTGCAAGCAAAGTGAAGTGGGATTATAGCTAATCAGATGAAGTGAAAGGAGGGGAAGAATTACTGATTTCAACAGTTTGAAGGGATGATTCCGAGCTTTACATAAATGGACTTATCAGTGATGAAATATATTGAGTATTGAGGGATATCCTCATTTAAACATTTACCAGATCTGTCACTTTTGATAATTTCGAATATTTCAAGTACATTCAAGAAACCTCAACACAAAAATGAAGAAATTCTACAAACTGTGTATCTGTTAAATCAAAATTGTAACTATGATTAGATTCCTTAAGATGTAAATTTAACGTTATATATTTAACATCTACATTCACGTTGAATGTAGACTTACCCTTATTTCCTTGACCCTTACTGATGATGGCCTAACCGTCGAAATCGATTTAACATTGTTACTCTTTATTTTTCGTGGAAATAGACAACGTTTTTTTTTTTCACTAACTTCTGTTTTGAAATGGGTTTCCACAATTTCGTCGCATGCGATTCAGTTCGCCTCTTCTCAGTGCCTCTCTGCTGATCGAAGTCACCTTGACCTTCCGGATCTTCAAGCCTCTACCGAAAACCAACGTACAACGAGGAGAGACTTTAGGGTGATTTAAGTTTTACAAAGATTGTATCAATAAAGGGGAAAATTTTATCACTCTCTTTGTTTAATATCAACTCTTCCTTAAATTGGTAATCTAGTTTTAAATTGGGCACTGACACAACTAACACTAATTCGATGTGGCCAAGTTGTTCAGTAGCTCAGAAGTTGCCTCTAGCTTAGCTCTATGATTGGTCGCTCAAATTTATGAGTAGTAGAACGAACCGTAGCTAGGATCGAAATCGCTTGCGACTAATTCGTGGAAACCCATTCCACAAAAGAAACTGGATTTATTGAACAGCGTTGTCTATTTCGACAAAAAATAAAGAGCTACAACATTAAATCGATTTCGAAAGTTAGATAATCATCCGTAACAAACAAAAATTTCAACAATGATTTCAGTGAATAAACAGTAAGTTGGGCCACTCACATCAATAGCTCTTTTCAGATCCATGGGAATACTGAACTGCAATGAAACCGACCAACGCCTTTGAATGTGAAAAAGTAATGCCTAGCGCTTATGAGCTATGGACGTTATTATCAATATCCAGTAGTGTAACCTCCCTGTTGATCATTTTGCTAACAATACAAAATTTTCATCAAACAACTCGAGGGGTGATTTAAAAGAAACAAATCCTGTGGATCAAGTATTATAGATATAATTATAATATATAGCTTACCCTTGAGACGTACAATATCAATGTCGCAAGAATCGTTAAATTGGGATTTAATCCATAAGATAGTCCTGAGAAAAATCCAGCTAATAGGGCATATTCAGGTTTGTCTCGTTTGGTCCACCGGCATAGACTGCAGCTAATTGCCTGAAAATTACGGTGATTTTAACCAACCATCGATTAAATTTACACATGGGACACAAATTTCGGTGCTTATGCATTGTTAGCTATCCCCACGCCTTAACTTATTCCACGTATACTCTCTTAAGGTTATTGTAATTGGTATTGGAGGTACCTATTGAGTAAGTAGCTCAAATTTATAAACGATGTCTGAGGTATGAAAAGTGACACACAAAAATTCGTAACAAATTCTCATTTCTCATCACACCAAAGTTCGATTGACTACCAGGGTCCTGAAATCTGGTACTCAGCCTTCACCATGCATAGAGTCACCTTCGAATTTTAGTTCCAAGCAGTATTCCTTGGAATAACCTAGCATAATCTGCAGGCACTTTAATAGCAACTGATAAAATAAGCGTTTAAATTTTTAATACCTGCTGATACTATTTAAGGAAGTTAATAAATTGGAGTTGCGGGCATTCGTTATAACCTACAAGTCACAACGCAATCATTTTAGGGTAGTACATAAATATTCAGTAGAAAATACATGTTTAAATACCTTATAAACCCCGATGTACCATCCTAAATAACTCGCTAGCTTCATATTTTTCCACTGGAACAAGGTCTTCAAGAAAACAATCGGATGTCTTCTCAGTTTGCGTTTTGCAAACAGCAACCTTAATGCTGAAAACAGCATTGCACCGAGGTAATATTTTGACGTTTCCTGTGGAACGTGCATAAAATTCACTAATAAAAGCGATAGTTGCATAAAAAATGTTAAAGATGGAGATTTTATGCTAACGGTTATATAACTGCTGAAAAGAAACGGAGAATTATCAGCAATTTATTACTGTAATAAGTAAGTAGTTACATTGTTGTATTCACCTTTTATAAGGCTTGAATAAAGTTGGGTAAAAAATGTATTATCTATCGATACAATTAGTGTAGCTCTTGTAGATATCGTATGCTCAAAACATCAGTGTTTAACTCGTACTCTTATTTTTAGTGTGGAAAATGTTTTTATCGGGACCTATTGCTAAAAAAATGAGTCTCATTTGCGAGACCTAATTGATTGCACTGCCTTCAATAGAATGACGCCGTCAAGGACAAGATGAATACTGTTGGAACCAAATAAAATGATAACTCTTTACTGCTCTTATTGAATTATTCTCAGTTGTACTACATTTTTGGTTGTTACCTGCATCACATTTTCATAACATTGTTTCACCGAGCAGACTTTTTCTGTATGAGGGCAAACATTTGTCAGCGTTTCCCCCGTTTCAACGTCCGTTACCTCTTCAAATTGCTTGTTTTTCTTAGCCCCTGGAGGCCGATAGTACCTGCGAACAGACGTAAATATAGGCTTTTAGTTTATGCTTACTTCCTAATTAGAAACATCCAGTTCCCTCCAGCAACTTTGCAATTCCCTTGGATTCGTTCGATCTGTAGATGTTAAGGAGTTATAAAACTTATTTGTGCGGCCTCACAATGTGTTATATTGCATTGACAATAAATTATGATTTGAACATGTAACTTATATTTTTTTAATAAATGAAAGTTATTTGAAGATAAATACCACAATCTCGTTAACATCAGTAGAAATATAGTCGGGCCCTTGTTCCCCCCATAATCTTATGCCGTATTTATAAGCTTCTTAGCTTCATGGTTATTATCATACTTACCACCTGCGTGCAGTAAATATTGATTGATATAAAACATTTCTAAACCACCAATGATTTTTAATCATCTTATCTATTTCAGCCCATAAACCGTTCTTGCGAGGAACTCTAAGGTATTTAATACAATGTTATCCAACATTCTTATTCAATTGTGCAAATTTGTTTGGAAGATACTGCTAAAATGCGCATGTACGACACAACCATTAAATGAATGGAATCCATAAAGATACTTGACGATAGTCTGTGGGTTCTTTCATTCACGTTATATGTATGGTAACGTAACCGTGGCCATCATAAGGATTTCCAGAAAAACCCCTTCAACATCACGTTGTATACATGGACTAGGGAAATTCTTTCGTCAGCAATACCTTCTTACTCGTATTTTCTACTGTGGATCTGACTATTCAGGGATCGAAGAAGGGGCATAAAAGTTTGAGATCTTCAATATCAGGACTGTTAAGGGTCTCAAACTACCGATGCAAACAGCGACAGAATATTTATGGTCACCTGAAAGAAAATGTTTCCAAAAGGCATCAACCGAAAATGAAAATTCAAACTACAGCATCATCGGGAATCACAACTAATATAGTGCCATTTAAATTGGGAACATACATAGTCATGTTGAATAATCATAAAACTCTTTAAAGTATCGTTGAATAACCATACCTAAAACGCACGGAAAATTATAATTTCAGGATAAATACAATTTGTATGGTTAAGATGAATATGTTTTTCAAAAACTATTTCTCAAAAGCACATATTTCTCATACACATGGATCACCTTTAAATTTAATAATTTATCCCTCACACGTCGGTATCCAAAATAGTCATGAAACCAGAAGGCATCCATCTATATGAATGTACTATGATTCCAGTATTATGATACTCGTACATATCTGGTGAACTGATCGAAAATCCAACTCACCACATATCTTTCTTGTTAACTGCTTGCCGTGATGTCCGCATTTTGTACATCAGAATGGCGTTTAAAGTCATGAAGAGTAATGTTTCCAAACTCTTCCGTCTTTTGACTTTTTTATACAGCCTTCTTATTAAAGCTTCTACTGCCTGTGAAAGGCGAAAAAAAAAAAACAATTTTTGGTTAATTAAAATCATTTTTGATATTAATTTTGTAATGGGTAGTTTACAAATGTCTGCAGCGAGGCTGTGGGTCGCTAAGACTTATTGCCGCACTTGGAAAATGTATTTTAGAAATAGATGTAAAACTTTGTTATAAATAGGTATATGGGTACCTGTTGCAAGGATTTCACGTGCCACATTTGCAATGACCATCATTGATCCGGTGTCGAAAAGATCTTTTTGCTCGCAAAATTCCAGAAACTCTCGAATACAGGTGTAAGTAAACAAACATTCTTGGAGGAAATTTTTTCGGTGAGCTCTGAAACGCAAAATGCGATTTGATAGATTATGGCTGATTCACGTTTGTTCATTTTGAAAGATAAACAAATAGGTTGCAAAATCCAACTCAACGAATGTGGCTTCTATGAAAATCCGCGTTAAAGGATCAGTCACATCTATGTAAGTGTAAGCTGTAAGTACTAAAATGGTTAAATTTCGTAGAAATTCAGATATAGCAGAAGATTGACGAGGGATGATATTCTGTGAGTTTTATTTTGGCCAAATCTGAAGTAAGCAGATCATTTTCATGTGTAACAAGTCACTAAAGTGTCTACGTAAGTTATTGATGCTTTCTAGCCACTAGGATCGACTACAGACATTATTTTATCTTGTACCTACTTTGTCTAATATTGGGAAATACATTATTTTTCTGCCTGCGGGCATGTTTTATGAAAGAGTCACGTTTTAGGCTAAGAAGCCATTTTCTTGAACAATAGCAATTACCTATTTCCGCACATATATATATATATATCTTGTTTGTTGTGTTGAGACACTATTTTGCCATAAGGTACGTTTGGCTCAGAGGTGCCACGTTTTCATTGATAAGTCGTTTTTCGGCTTTAGTAATTATTTTCGCATATTCTCATAACTTGCATTGAAAGATTTACTCTTACGCCAGAAAGGCACGATTTACCAAAAAAACACGTTCTTTTGAGAGCAGTCATGTTTTGTCAATGAGACACGGTTTTGGTAACGTTTTCGACAGTAATACCTAGTATTTCTAGTATATTCACATCATATTGAACCCTTCCATGTGTTTAGTCACGTTTTGTACTTCGTATTGTTTAGCACTTAGCATCGTATGACAAAAATCACTTTTTGTATCGCAGAGACACGCAAAGTCATTTTTACTCAGAATATCAACTATAGAGTCACATTTCATTGCAACTTTGTCAGTAACAGTCATAATTCAGTTCCATATTATAGAGTCACTATTATTTTAAACTATAACATCATTAGAGTCTTTTTCAAGTCAGAGTCACGACGTGACCCCTAATAACTCTACAGCCTGTTATTGCAATAAATGTCTGTATCTAAGTCATTCTACGTTCATTGAAGATTACCCTGACTCCCTCTTGTAGTAGTTGCTCAGTTGGCTTCCATAGTAATTTGTGTCCGGTGTGGGATACGACCCAGTTCTATCATACATTTCATTTGCTAGTTACCTCCTGTAATTTGCGAGGTGATAGTAACATCATTTAAGAGTTTTAAACTCGCGGCTCACTGAGTAACACATTGAGATATTTTTTCAGCTTATAGGCACAAAGATCTTCTGAGGCTGCTGCAGAGTCTACCAGCATCCATCACGGTAAGAGAAGACATAATCTCCTCTGAATACATTGAGACCTATTATTTTGTACTGTCCCTCAGCCACTATTTCCCTTAGCTACCAGAGCCACGAAACTTCAGTCATTTTGTGTCTCCCATTACCTTATTTTGCAACCTCCCCAAATCACCAACATTTCTAGTTTGATAGGGACAGCTACGTCTTATTCATAACAACGTTCCTCCCTGTTGACACAGTGGTCACGTTGAGCTGAAGAAAGTTATTTATTTGGCAATTCATCTCATCCACATCCGTGGTCACATATACGTCGTCCCACGTAGGTCCATTCAAGCGTTTCTGTGGTATTCTGCCCCTCGGGCAGCTGTTTTGTGGCCAGTTCACTCCCTCCTTCAGTGGTAGTATCTTTCTACACTATAGTGACGGCCTGGCAACATCCCTTCTTAGACACGATAATTTTCGTGTCTAGTCTTCAAGGTAATTTAGCTTCATCCCCCTTTCCCCCTCAGCTTGAACCGGCTTACACAATTTAACATTCGCGGCTTACACAATTTAGGGTCCGATCCACAAAAAACCTCAACATTTTATCAAAATCAGATAGTTATTGAAGAGGTTTTGCGCGTCTGATTTACGAACAGAACGACAGACCCTCCAACGACTGAATTCGGGGCCACTAAAACGTAAATTGTGAATGGAAATATGGATAATTGTTCAAATACGGACTTCTCTGAAAGGTATGTAAATGATAATTTTGTTAAAATATTATTCATAATGTTCACCGAATTTTTCAATTAAATTTCCTGGAGTTAAGTGGATTGGCTTTATTCGGTGTGATTCTGGCTTGCTTTGGATAATTAACTTCGTGAAATCCATGCAACACGTACAACTTCACTTGATTGTGATTCTACGAGGGTTGTCCAGAAAATAAGTTGCGTTTTGATCTGTTGGGTGGTAGGAGTGGCTTTTGCCAAATCTGGTAACACCGCTCGAAAGAGGAGAGGAGAGGTGGGTGACCTCAGTCGGTCAGTTACCAACGTCAGGGTAGGTAGTTGAAATGGAGCCCTCCACGTCGCGTCCCGCCACCTCGATCCCCGTTCCCTCTCGAGTTGTTGTGCGTGGAGTGATTCAATTTCTTTATGCACAGGGTTTCAAATCAGTTCAAATTCACGAACAGCTCATTTTGTTTATGGAGAAGGTGTAATGAGTGAGTCAATGGTGAGGAGATGGGGACGTGCATTTAAGGCGGGAAGACATTCACTTGAGGATGAAAGTGGGAGAGGCAGACCCTCAGTTGTGACGGACGAAATTGTCGCAGAAATCGACAATGCAGTTTGCAAAGATCGTCGTTCAACCCTGGATGAACTCCATCTGAGTTTCCCAGACATCTCACGATCCATCATCCATGAGATCGTCTCGGAAAAACTTGACTTTCGGAAAGTTTGCGCTCGGTGGGTCCCTAGAGAGCTGACGCCCCAACACAAGGAACAACGATTGGCCGCCTCAAATTCACGTACCCATCTCCTCACCATTGACTCACTCATTACACCTTCTCCATAAACAAAATGAGCTGTTCGTGAATTTGAAACCCTGTGCATAAAGAAATTGAATCACTCCGCGCACAACAACTCGAGAGGGAACGGGGATCGAGGTGGCGGGACGCGACGTGGAGGGCTCCATTTCAACTACCTGCCCTGACGTTGGTAACTGACCAACTGAGGTCACCCACCTCTCATTCTATTCCCCCACCTCTCCTCTTTCGAGCAGTGTTATCAGATTTGGCAAAAGCCACTCCTACCACCCTACAGATCAAAACGCAACTTATTTTCTGGACAACCCTCGTATTTTCAGGATCACGCAAACGAAGATCTACACAAATCTCTATAAAATTCATTGCTCTCCGATAAATTGTACTGAGTTCCTATGGAATCAAATTCGCCCTAGCATCAGGTTCGGTATTAATCAAATATATCTGCTTAATCTTCTTATTTTCTGGTTGATGAGAATCACAATAGACACTTTTCTAATGCCTATGGGGAAGAAGTCGTATTAGTCATTGGATATTAATTTCTTCGTTAATTACTATGAAAACAAGAAAAGTTTTTAATGAAGTTCGCAGAATTCTTTTGCACTACCCTGCTGTAGTTCACGAAATTATCGTACTTTAATTCACTCAAAAATCAAATATTTTATTTCAAAATTTGGTGATGATGATAATAATAATAAGAATAGTAAAAGTATGAATTGTGCTTTTGAACTCACAAGTGCAGCGACGGTGTACGCAACGATAGGTCTTCGTTTGGGATCGTCCATAAATATTCCCAAACCCCCCAGTCCAGATCCGTACGATACAACATTATGTTCTAATGTTCCAGAAATGTTTCTAAATTAAACGCAAACAACAAATTTAAATCAGTAGGATGGTATATGTATAACTATGTAATAGAAAAGTGCATGTCCGTTAAGCTGCAAACATTCCAGCTTCGAAGTGGGCTTGAGCAGGTATGCAAAAGTTGCACACCTCAGTTTCTCGTCTGATTCGTGTTTGGGACTAACTACTGGAATGATAACGTGGGGGCTCACCGCCTCCCTTGTTTTCTCGCAAATGTCTACTTAACTGTTTATCATTTCCCGTTCAAAGTCTATATTGAGCTTCCGATGAATCGCAGTACGCCAAAAGTAAAGTAGTAAAGTAAGCTAGAAACCTGGAATATTATTGGCGTATGGAGTGTTTCCAGATGCCGTCCAACAAAAAGGCGTATTTTAGATCTTAAAAAGGGGAACAAAGGGAGAACTACGAATTCCAAAAAGGGAGATTCAGGGGTAGGTACATTTTTTTTTTTTTTTTTTTCAAGCTGATTACCCAATGCTCACATACATAAATTCGTTGATTTGTTGATGAATTTTAATAAGTGATTTCAGTTGATCCTTGATGTATGGAAGAACCAAGGTCTGAAGATACCAATAATAATTTACCTTAAATAAAAAGTTACCTAAAATTTTACCGTTTTTTAAAAATATTGTAATATAATCATATTACAATATTTAAAAATAAAACTAGGTAAATTTTAGTAAAAAAATGTTGCAATCTTGTACATAATTTTCTAAATTCTTTTACAACCAACACGTTTGAAAGTTAGAGATTGAGAGTAAATCATCTATTTTGTCAAAATTTACTCGTGAATTGACCAAAATTAAAAAGTAATCTCTCTTCAGAAATTTTGCTAACCAGTAAAGATGAACGTGGGGAGACAACATCTGGACTGGGATGATATGATTGGAGGACGACAGCTCAGTAACGTTGGTGGAAGACATGTAGAAGAGTGTCTAGTGGATGCCAAGGGTTGTAGTGGTTTAGTTGTACCTAGTATCTGTACTTGGAAGTGATAGTAGAAGTAATGATGAAGAGCAACAACGTGCATTTGCCACTTGATGAAGATTTTTAATATGAAAAGTGTTCATGAATTGAAAGAGAAGGAACTACTGGCATCTTGCAACTATATTGCAAATTTAACTTGCTATTTCATTTCTCTTCTCCCATTCACCATATCTAGAAAAAAATTACCAAAGACACAAATACAGATATGGCCTTGTTTGTTTTTACCTTTCTCAAAACTCAACTCCTGGTGTACCAACCTAATTGCATCTTAGCATGTAGTTCAATAAGTGAAAACGGTGGAAAAGAGTCAACGGGGTCATGTAAAGGGGAAATTTGAAAAAACAATGCCAAAGAGGGGTATTTTTCAGTGTCCCTCCCAAGGTCTTGAGGTTGATGGTATTAGTGACTGAAAAGACGGACATGTACCCCAAAAAAGGACGTCTGGCAACACTGCGTATGGGGCTGAAACTTAAAATGGACATTTAGAATCAGTTACAAAGTTTGTAGGAGCTATGATCAGCTGTGGGGCCTCTGGGGCTAATTTATATCTTTTTTTACCTATCTTTTTAATCGAAATGTGTTCTAAATATTTCGACAGTAACCAGAAATCGTAACATTTTGGGTCTTCAAGCAGTGATTTTGGAAAATGTTTCGCTATGAAACGGTTACTCCAAATGAAAACATACAAGATGAAAGTCGAAGAACATCTAAATCTGAGTGTAATGAATACTAAAAATGGAAGATTTGATACTTTTTAACAGATTATTTATGAGAAAACATTCAAATTTGTCATAAGACCGATCCTCTTTGCTACAAGTGAGGTGGTACATCTATAAGAGGTTCATTTTACGGAACTTTAGTAGCCATTTTATGTATAACGGCAAGGGGCATTTTCGGAATCAGCGTTCTAATAAGATAGAGATAAAAATAATTTTGACCGGCCAGAATCGTATTTCGGGCTCCTGTGCGACGCCGGTGTCGTCACTTTTCTACCATGCTTCACAAATGAAAAGAGAATCTGCGCTTGCGTTATTTTGGGATACTCGAGTCTTCTCAGGTGCCATACTAGATGGGTTAGAGCCAACTATAAGTGTACACTAACGATAAAATTCCTTAAATTTTAGCAAGGTTGCTTAGTGCTTAGGAACCTATATATAGGATGTTCTCTAAACTACGCCCCTGTCCACCACTCCACCGATTACATTGGTTCTTCATTGTAAATGAGAAACCGAAATTAGGGAGGTGGGCACTGTTAGCTGGACACCCAGTATTCGTAGATCTAAATTTTTTAGATATTTAATATCTAGCGCAAGTAGTTTTAACATGATATGATTGATACGGATCATATTTCACCCATCCCGGGTAAGATGTATCCATACATTTAACATCATCATTTGTTTGTAACATTATTGTTACAATATAGTTTTTCACAATATGCTGATAGAAATGAATTTCTTAGTTATCACTTACTTCCATAAGCAAATTACTCCGGGGCATGCGCATACGGTCCAAGCTCCAAACACGACCGATCGGACATAACTGACGGCGGTCGGCAGAATGTCATCTTTAGTAAGAGTTTTGTACTTCAAAGCATTTTGAGCCTGTATAAAGAAAAATTCGGGAATAACTATAGACAGAATAGACAAAAAGACTATAATTGAAAGATGGCGTATCAGATAATTGTAGAAATATCCTAATGTCTGTAATCTGCGATGAGTGCAAGCTGTGGAGACGTAGTGAGCGCGCTGCCTATGGATTGATGGTCGGCGTTCCTTTAAGATAATTAGGTAATTATAATTTATACGGGAAACTTTAGAGGTGTCACTCCAATTAAATTGGTTGAAATAAACAAGAATTGAAATAGATGAAAAATTGTAACGATTAAGAACTATAATTTCAAATTCGATACAATATTGTACAGTACTTGTTGAAGTTAAACATCAAAATTGAAAGGTAGTTCGCAAAGCTGCAGTTTGGATAAGGTTTTAACTTATCATTTTTATTACTTAGTGATGATGTTAGATGTTGTGTGTGTTGATAGCGTGGTGTTTGTTTGTGTTTCTAACTGATGAGAACTGCGCCGGCGATGCCGACCGTCCACCCAAACAGTTCTCAAGAAAATGATGGCTACTATTAACATGAATCGGCATAAATTATGATGAACCTTCGTAGGCGACCAAGAAAAGCAAATTGATCTGTAGGTTTTCTGCAAAACTACTGGAATAAGGATTTGGAATCTTGGATATAAAAAATATAAAAATTACATAGAGGCCTAAGATGATCCTGATATTTGCAACACCAACTTGGGAAATCACCAAAAAATTGACCAGAATTGCACTTTTCTTACAAATTTCCACAAAGCACAAAGCGTACTCTAAAATTTATTAACTTATTTCTACAATACGGGCAGTGCTCAATTACATTGAAGAATATTAATGATTACAAATATACAACGGGGGAAGAATGTTTACAATTCGATATATGAAAAAGTTATAAGGAAAAATTGAAAGAAAAATGTCAGTGTAAAATTAATGAGTGTGGTAAAGTGAATGGCTAAATGATGATGAGACTGGCTAATTGACTGTCGATGCGACCAGATTTCTGAGGGTGGTGGTGGTGCATTTGAAAAAGTCCAGTTCCGAATTCATTTCGATGAGTAGATTCGCCGTACGAGGGAGCCTATACAGGGGGCGGTTCATCGAATAATTAGTCGAGGAGAACGGGACGAAGAAAATATTCGTCGACCGAGCCGAAATTCGAGGCACCTGGATGCCAACTCTTGAGAGCAGGGCCGAACACGAGATCTGGTTGTTCATCAACTTGTGAAAAAGGGTGAAATCCGCCAGACATCGCCGTCTCTCCAGGGGAACCAGGCTGCGCATCTTCATTATAGATTCATGATTCACCTCGTACGAAAGTATGCCGATTTGTTCTGAACCCTCTCTAGTGTATATTTGTACACATTGTACGTCGGAGACCAAATTCGGGAGGCATATTCTAGAATTGGGAGAACGAGCGACTACTACAGCAGTGTAATAGCGCGACTGTTGAAGAACTCCTTCGTGTTTCTTTTTAGAAAACCCAGACCCTGCATGGCTCGACCTGCAATCTCCCTGATGTGCCCAAAGAAAGATAGCTGCCTATCACAGATCACCCCCAGGTCAATTGCGCCTTCCCAAGCGAACCCCACACAAATGTTGGTTTTTCGGTGTTTTCCTAAGTTGGTGTTGCAAATATCAATAAATTAACATCATTACGAGGATCAGCACGAAAACAAACTTCAAAACCGTGTATTGCATGTGGCAATTGAGCATCTTAAAAAGCTCAGTATTTCAGATTTATTGCACTTTTAGAGCGGAATTGCGTACTGTTGGAGCGGGATTGCGCCCGTTTCTGCTCACTTAAAACATCAAGTGATGGATCATTTCTGCATGCATTTTCGCGTAAATTTCCATTGTACAACAAAAAATGGGGGTTCCCATTTAAAATAATGAAGTTGATGTCAATTGCGCACGTTTGCGAATGTCCGCAATGCGCAATTTTGACATTTTTGAAATCCTTACAAAAAACATTAACATTGGGAAAACAATCATTTTTTTGACCCATTATTAACGATTTTAACAAGGGGGGGGGGGGGGGGCGATTTTGGGGAAAACCTATATATATATATATATATATATATATATATATATATATATATATATATGCACTTGATTAGTGATTGTTCTACTGAACTATATATTACATGAACTTAAATGATAGAAATTTGACAAGTATAAAGGTGAAAGAGTGATTTGATATTTCGAGTAAATCTTTTTCAAAATTAGAAGAGTAATGGTTTTTTCTGAACTATGGGACTTGGAGCGTTTCTTGTTTCTTGGAAGCTTGTAACCATGTAAGCAAGTATGGCTTCATTACTTTTAGCTCAGTACATCTCAATCGTTTAGATTGAGACCAGGAGGCCTCATTGATCCCAATACCCACCTATGAGCCCGTTCAGACTGCTGCAGCAGTCTGTCGTTCGTGGGTTGTGGCATCCGCTTCAGAACTTTCACTCCGAATCATTCGTTAAATGTCACAGTAGGATTGTGCGATCTCGCATGCAGCTTCAATGGCAGGGGTCGATCTTGGTTTAAGGAAGCTCTATGGTTATTCATTCTCAAATTTAGTTGAGTTGCTTTCCCAACATAGAAGCCTCTGTGTTGATCTTCTGTGCACTGCTTACAGATCAGCTGGTAGACACACATTCGTGACTGACATTCTGCGTGCCCTTTACATACGTAGGAATGAGAGGTATTGGGAGAGGTAAAGTGAGAGCCTTTACCTCTCCCAATACCTCTCATTCCTACGTATGTAAAGGGCACGCAGAATGTCAGTCACGAATGTGTGTCTACCAGCTGATCTGTAAGCAGTGCACAGAAGATCAACACAGAGGCTTCTATGTTGGGAAAGCAACTCAACTAAATTTGAGAATGAATAACCATAGAGCTTCCTTAAACCAAGATCGACCCCTGCCATTGAAGCTGCATGCGAGATCGCACAATCCTACTGTGACGTTTAACGAGTGCTTCGGAGTGAAAGTTCTGAAGCGGATGCCACAACCCACGAACGACAGACTGCTGCAGCAGTCTGAACGGGCTCAATTTGATAAATTTGTTGAGGATATGGCAAAAATGAAGACGGCAGTTGATGCGCTGGAGAAGGAAAATGGTGACCTGAAACGTGTAGTTGGCGAGCTACAACATAAGGTTGAGTCTCTCGAGCAATGTTCTAGAGACAAAAATGTAGAATTGCATGGTGTTCCGGAGTCTACGAATGAGGACTGCTCTGAAATCGTAAAGGAGACTGCGAAGGTACTTCAAGTCGAGTGTGGACCCATAAGGAGAGCGTTTAGAGTCGGACCATACCGCAAAGATCGTCCACGGAAAATTCTGGCTATTCTGTCTTCGACTGAGGAGCGGGAAAGTTTCATCCGAGCTGCCAAACTCAACAAGGGTCTCACCGCAAAGAAGCTATTCAAGGACTGGGCCGATGACCGTGTGTACGTCAATGAAAATTTGACTTCCTTCCGGGCTGAGCTTCTACGTTTGGCGAAGGCCAAAGCCAAGGAGAGAGGTTTCAGGTATGTTTGGGTGAAGAACTCAGTCATCCATGTTCGAAGAGGCGAGGGCGAGCATGTGAAAACGATAAAATCTATTGAGGATGTTGATCGTATGTAGCCCTGTCCCGTTTCTCTCGCCCTCTCTCCACCAAATTTTGTTTGCTGATTTTTCCGGATTTTGTACATTAAAATGGAATTTGATAATGCTAACCCCCTAGGGGAATATTTATTTTCTAATTGTAAAACTTACGATAATTTAAAGTCATTTAAGGACTGCTGGCCCCGTTCAAATAATTTGCTCCTTGTGCACATAAATATCAGAAGTTTTATGAAGAATTTCAACGAATTTTGTGTCTGGCTTCAATCCCAGCTGGTCATGCCAGACTTCATTGTCCTCACAGAGGTGTGGGCTGATGGGTGTGGTAATTTCATAGACATTCCCGGTTACAGTATGTACGTAACAACTCTTCATAGAAATAGAAACGACGGAGTTATCTTCTTTGGTAAAAATAACTTCAATTACAATGTAAAAGAATTGCATATGTGTGGAGCTTCTGTCCTTAAGATTGAATTTCAAGTTAATAGGCAGAATTGTGTGATTTACGGCTTGTACAGAACGGGGTCTGGGTTGGAGGATTTTGTTGAGGACCTTTCTAAGGAGCTAAGAACCTTGGATAATACTCAGGCCAATGTTGTCGTAACTGGGGATTTTAACATTGATTTATTGGACAGTGAAAACCGACTTGTGAATTTGTACGATGAAGCTATTTGCAGTCTGGGCTTCCTTCAGTCTATTACTGAACCCACTCGGGTGACTATCGATTCTGCAACTTGTTTGGATCACATTATAGTCAAATCGAGAGATTTGTATTTCTTCCCAGGCGTTATTAGATGTTTTGTGACAGACCACTATGTAACGGCATTGTCCTTTTCCCCTCTCCAGAAGTACGCTCAAAAATGTAAAGATGCGGACCATGAATTAAAGTTGGTTGTGGATGAAAAAGCCCTAGAGGCAAACTTTTCTGGGTTTGACTGGGCCCATGTTTTCGTACAGGATGTTGACGTTTCTGCAGCCGCGCTGATAGATGGTATCAAATCATGTGTGGCAGATGCTTCAAAAGAAATTCGAATTCACGTTAAAAGGAGGAAGCTGACCCCTTGGGTTACACAGGGCTTGATCAGTTCTATGGAAAAACGGGATAAATTGCAGAAAAAGTTAATGAAGCAACCCTTCAATATTCGTCTAAAAAACTATTTCCTTAAATTCCGAAACCTGCTAAGGACTCTTATTCGTTCAGCCAAGAAAGCTTACTTCGATAGAAAATTTATTGAGGCGGCGGGGGACCGCAAGAAGGAGTGGGAAATCCTGGAGGAAGCATTAAATCGAAAAACAAAGGTTACTGAGGAATGCCCATTTGTCTCGGAATATATTAGAGGGGGAAATATGGATATTGATGCGGCTAGGAGAGTGGCGTGCGATGAGCTAAACGACTATTTCACCTCGGTCGGCAATTCTCTGGCGGAAGAAATAGATAGCAATCCAACCCCACGAATTTTCACACAATCTCCCGATGTCCCTTCCAGGTTTCAAATACCTCTAATGAATGAGGAGTCCTTTCACAAAGTCGTTTCGCACATAAGGGGAAATTCTGCACCGGGTTCTGATGGTATCTCGGCTAAAATTGTCAAAAAATATGCCCATTACTTAGCTGCTCCCATAGTGCATCTGTGTAATTTGTCGATTACTAAGGCTAAATTTCCTACCATATTTAAAGTGGCCAAGGTGATTCCTCTTCATAAAGGAGGTTCTGGATCGGATCCGGGCAACTACAGGCCTATTTCGATGCTAGGGGTTGTGTGTAAGATCCTTGAAAGATGGGTTAAGAGATCCTTGGTCGAATACCTTGAGTCTAACCACCTACTGAGCGCGAACCAATTCGGTTTTAGAGAATCTCGGGGAATTGAAGATGCCTTGTTCCAGCTCACGCAGAAATTGTACAGCTCCAGGGACGCCAAATTGAAGTCAGCACTGGTCTTTTTGGATCTAAAGAAGGCTTTCGACTCGATTGACAGGGTTCTGCTCCTCAGGCGCATGGAGGAAAAGGGAATAGTGGGAGAGAGCTTGGAGTGGTTTGCCAGCTACCTGTCTGATCGAACTCAGTTTGTGACCATTAGAGACACGAGGAGTGCGGTTAAGCCTATCAAATATGGTGTGATTCAGGGAAGCACCCTTGGGCCGGTATTGTTTTTGATTTATATAGATCGCTTAGCTTCACTATCTACCGTCGCTGACGTCCTCCTCTTCGCCGATGACACGGCTCTGCTCGTTTCAGGGTCCTCGTGGGAAGTTGTGACGGAGGAGATGCAGAGGCTCTTGGACAAAATTAACGGGTGGTTGTTGGGGAGTTTCCTCACTCTGAATGTTCTTAAGACCAAGTTTATGCTGATTGGAGGAGGTGATATCCCCCAGGATGTTGGATTGAAGATCCATTCCTGCGCTTC
The DNA here is from genome assembly GCA_030762985.1 of Adelphocoris suturalis. Lineage (NCBI taxonomy): Eukaryota > Metazoa > Arthropoda > Insecta > Hemiptera > Miridae > Adelphocoris > Adelphocoris suturalis. The sequence goes on from CM061046.1 coordinate 21,544,290, forward strand.
GGGCGGAATGTGTGGTTGCAGGCAGATCGAAAGTGTGTCCAAATACAAGTATCTGGGCGTCATGGTGGACTCGGCTCTCATTTGGGATCATCAGGTTTCTTATCTATACTCAAAGCTACGCAAATTTATATACTTGTTTTACCATGTAAAGCCTGTACTGTCCAAGGAGCGCTTGAAACAAGTATACTTGTCACTCGTCCAGTCGTTGCTGCAGTATGGCATTCTAGTGTGGGGAGGTGCATTTCCGAGCCATTTGCGCAAGTTGGAAATTTTGCAGAAGGCCATCCTAAAGGTGATGCTTGGCAAACCAAGAAGGCATTCTAGTGCCCTCCTCTTCCAGGAAGCTACGGTATTCACAATCCGCCAACTCTTCATCAAATGTCTGGTTCTCTTCTACCATCGCACACCCTCCATAGTCAATAGTCCTTCTGTTCACTCCCACTCTACCCGATTTCAATATTTCCGGAACACAGTTAACCCTAGAATTAATTTAACTCTTACATCTAGAAGTCCGCAATATCTTGTTCACTTGATTTACAATTCCTTACCAAGAGATCTCAAACAGCCAGAAAATTATAGTCGTTCAGTTTACAAGAGGCTTATTTTCACTTGGTTGATTCAAGTAGGACCAAACAACGCTGAAAACATGCTCAGCAGTATTTATGTTTAGTTTTATTTATAGTCAATTGGATAGAGAGAGTCAATTGTATTGACAATCAAATGTATGATTGCTTTCTAGAATTGTGTTTTGTTTGTGGTTGAAGACAGCGCACTATACTTTTGTTGAGGTACCTATTACCGATCTGGATGTTTGTCAGCGGCTCTGGCTCGTCAAAACAGGCTCTGCCTACCGACGAGCTATATTATCCAGTTGTATTATTTTAAAAGGATTATTATTATTATGTTTTTTTTTTGTAATAATTTTGAATAAATCTTTTTCTCTCTCTCTCTCTTTCTCTCTCTCTCTCTCTCATAGGTGGGTATTGGGATCAATGAAGCCTCCTGGTCTCAATCTAAACGATTGAGATGTACTGAGCTAAAAGTAATGAAGCCATACTTGCTTACATGGATACAAGCTTCCAAGAAACAAGAAACGCTCCAAGTCCCATAGTTCAGAAAAAACCATTACTCTTCTAATTTTGAAAAAGATTTACTCGAAATATCAAATCACTCTTTCACCTTCATACTTGTCAAATTTCTATCATTTAAGTTCATGTAATATATATATATATATATATATATATATATATTTATTTATTTATTTATTTATTTATTTATTTATTTATTTATTTATTTATTTATTTATTTATTTATTTATTTATTTATTTATTTATTTATTTATTTATTTATTTATTTATTTATTTATTTATTTACTAGCGTTCCCCCCGCGAGCGTTGCTGCGCCCAAATTAAATTTGTTTATTGATCGTAATTTTAAACTGTTATTAAGAGGTGATTTGATGGACGGAAGCTTAGCCTTTGGTTTCTGCCTTTGGTGTCTACAATGACCCTGGATTCGTTGTCATTTTATGCAGACGTTCAATAGTATCCTCCTCCTCCTCCTCCCTCCTCCTCCTCCTCCTCCCTCCTCCTCCTCCCTCCCCCTCATCCTCCTCCCTCCTCCCCTCCCTCATCCTCCTCCCTCCTCCTCCTCACTCCTCCTCCTCTCTCCTCCTCCTCCTCCTCCCTCATCCTCCTCCTCATCATCCTCCCTCATCCTCCTCCTCATCCTTTGGCCTCACCCTCGGCCTCACTCTGCCTTCGGTCTTGGCTTGGGTAGTTGAATAAATTTCTAAAACCTGACACTGCACCCTTTTATGCCCTCTGGGTCAGAGCCCTTTGAACGGATTTGCACCAAACTTTACAGGAACAATCCTTGAATCATGCCTAATAATACCTGAAAGTTTCATTACAATCTGTCGAGCGGTTTCGGAGTCTATAGGCAACATACATACATACATACATCCTCTTTTATAGATATAGATTTATTTATTTATTTATTTATTTATTTATTTATTTATTTATTTATTTATTTATTTATTTATTTATTTATTTATTTATTTATAAAACGTACCATCATAGTTAGGTTTATACTAGACTTCAAACTATACCGCCTATGGTTTAATACAAGAAGCGATGTCTTGTACAGTAATAAATCTCTCTCCCCCTCTCTCTCTCTCTCTTTCCACTATATCTTCCCCTCGTGACGTATTGCTATTTTTGTGAAATTAAAGTTGTTGTTGTTTTGTGATCTCAAATAGTTCGAGTATGACATACCTAGGTACTCTCTGATGGGGCAGACAGTTGTCTAAAATTATCGTCAACCACGCGATCAACGGCCGACTGTTTATGCCCTATTAGCTCTGTATAGTTGGATGACAATCGCTATCTATTTCCGAAAACGTCAAAGAATAATTTCTTAGTGTTGACCTTCAGTAACAAAAACTGATTAAACTGACTGGTGGAACAAAGCAAGAAAAAAATCTCAGCAGTTTTTTTGTTCTTTCGTCATTATAGTGCGGACCACTGATATGTACGTAAGAGTACAATAGCAGAGGTAGGCGGGGTTAATGTCTCGATCACTGGATGTAAACGGTTTTGGAAGAATAAGAAGGTAAGTACCAGTTCCAGTGGTGATATTTGAAGGCTATGCGCAATACATCGCTGCACACACAATCGACGAAACTGAGGGGATATCATTATTTGCCTATGATGCTTCTGATCCCGAGTTTAGAAGGTGTCAAAGTCTTTGATTCCTCATCGATATTCCAAAATTATATTTATTCATCCGCGCTAACATGAATTTGACTTTGATCATTGTTGGGATGATGCTCACTCACTTGCCACCCGGAGGGTTTTCACAAAGTCCAATTGGTTTGATTATAATGCTTTAACAGTGAACAAAGCAAAAACCTGAATCTTCGGTTCTTCCATTTTATTTGCGGTCTAGTTGTGCTTCTTTCGGACAACCGTTTTCATGCACACTGATTCAAAGGGTGGATTTCCAAAGATATCTTGGTGTTTTGATTGATAAATTTTTGAAATGGAAACTGCATACATCACAGACTAGTAATACTATAAGAAGATTTTCGTTAATTTTCTCTTTCCTCAGCAATATTTTGCCTCTTAAGATCCTTAAAATGATTTTTCATGCATTTGTTTATTCTATTTTTATTTATTGTATTCCATTGTGTGGTGGGGGCTTCCGTACTTCGTTTAGAAGACTTGACCTTTCTATGAAATCTATCATTCGACTGATTTTTAGATCAGGCTATTTTAGCCATACTGAACCTCTCTTTCTTAAATTAATGTTCTCCCTGCTAAGCTTATATTTGTTAATAGGATACTCCAACACTTTTATAAAAATCATTTTCCTGTTGTTTCTTACTATTATGGTGTGACTCGTCTTCATGCGGTTATTGTTGTTTCTGTCCCTATTCCAAATAATGATTTCTTTAAAGGACAATATAATTTTTTGGCTCTTCGACTATTCAATGAACCCCCGGCACCCCTTGGATCGATACAAACTTTTTCCAAATTTAAATTTGAGTTAAACATTTATTTAAACAAACAGTACTCGGAACATGAATTTGTGTCCATTTTGAAAGTTTTATATTAATAGTGATTCACTTTTTGTCAAATTGTACTTTTCTCCTGTATTTTTTAGTTAACTGAATTTTCCTGCTCTATGCTTCTGTTCTTTTAGCCATTCCTAAGAGTTTATTGTTCCACTTCCTTACATTACTTTTAATGCTTACAATTTGATATTATATGTTTTTTTATTATTATTTTTTATTTATTTAAAGATTGATTTAATTAACAACTCCCGATCTCCGGACAATTTGTTAAAATTATGGAGATCAGGAACAGCCATTATTTTTTTTGTAATATTATTTTTATATGGATAGTATATAATACTATAGGTATCGTAATAAATTGTGTACCTACTGCAAAACCTATATTGATTAAAACTGCAAATAAAGGCTTTAAAAAAAACTGTGTGTGTCGAGAATTTTTAGCAAAAATGAAACAAATGAATTTATTTTATTTACTTAGGATGCAAACGAACAATTTTTTTAAGTTACCAACTAACTAAAGGCAACCTAGTTTGTTATCTAAAAATAGGAACAGTTCACCGATTAACCAGACGAACCTAGTTCTTGCGACGCACAGTGGTGCCAAGGTGGTTAAAACCCTGTTTTCAAAATGTGAAGATTTTGCTTACCTGGACCCAGTTTCCTCTAATATATTTCGTGCAGAGTCTCACTACAACTCTGATTTTGAGATAAATAATATTTTTCTGGCAAAAACAACGAACGGAAGTAGACAATTGGGAAATATCGCCCAAAAAAGTTCTTCAAATGTCAGAATAAATTCGTTTACCCCATGCTGTTCTCATATATAATGCCAAATATGAATAACAAATATTTATATTTTAAGAGAATGCGATTTAACGGACTAACATGAGAAAAATGTCATTTTGTTGCGTTTTTTATGAAGTTTTTAGAGATTAAAACATTCTATGCACTACCTACATTACGCTCCATTCTTATATAGCTATTATTTCGTTCTACAGAATAAAATCTAACTTCTATCAAAGTTTTTACTCCCTGAATTCACCGGGTTAGCCCCCAGTAAAATCTACATGATTTTACAGGATAATGCCGTTAGTCTGAAGGTCTGAGCCGCCAAATGCATTCGGTCCGCCTTAAGTGTTTTTGCTGTATCATTATAGATATTCAATATGAACCAACTCCATGAATTCAACACTGATTCGTAGACCTGTGTACTTTTGGCTGGCGACTTTTCAAATTTATTTGAGCTATTCAAGGACGAATTCCTCTATACATTTTTTTGGTAATCAAGCCGTTGCAATGAGTTTAAAATGTGTGGTAGCGAATTTACCGAAAATTATATTAAAAGAAGTTGGTTTAAAGTGATATGAATGGTAGACACCCCGGCATGTTCTGTGTGTAATATTTTTATGGCATTTTATATTAACAATGACGTAATTTCACATGATGTTAGCAAGCTGTCAAAATCATGGAGTACAATTATATTGCCACGTAATTTTCCAGTTCCTAAATATTAACTAATCCAAATTGAAAGTGTCATTTGTCATGAGGTATCCATGGTTATTTCCTATAACCAATCACATCCTATAGGTTTGCGAAGGAGTAAGAAAATACAGGTAACAATTGTTTAGGTTACGTTTCGAAATAATAATGATTACTGGAATGCCTTGGCCATTTACACTCACCTAATTTTAATGATTACCTACTGGAATGCCTTGGCCATTCACACTTACTTAATTTTAATGTTTTATTTATAATAAGCCCGAAATAAGTGCGGTGAGCATTCTTGCAATTTAACACTATTTTTGAGCAAACTTTTGTCGTTAAAATATTGTATTCCTATCCTAAATTTTCGGATTACTATTGAAAAACGTTTCAAGAATTTTGCTTGAAAACCGTTGAAAAATAATACTTTTTAATGATGATGATTTGTAAAATGTAATAACAAATACTCGCTAAAACTTACAAATCTTGTGAAATTCATTATTAGTAAATGTTTTAAACAATGATCGACTTCAGATTCGAATTCTGCGTCCCAAAAAACATGGGCGTACCTAGTTTTGTGAAAAAACTCAGACGGAAAGATATTTTTGCCACTTTTAGGGGGTTTGGCACCATTGTGCGTGGTTGCGTCGGTTTTAACACACTGACAATACTGATTCAATAAGAACAAATACATTTCACATATCTTCCGAACAAGTCCAAAGGAAAGGGATCGAATACAAAACTGGGCTTGTTGCAGATAATAGGAAAAAGATGTTAAACAAAAATTGAATTCTTACAAATTCATGAAATAAAGCCAACGAAAAAAAAATTATTTTTAGAACTAGGCAATAGGGTCAAGGAACACTAAATTACATACTTCAGTAGCATTAGTGTACACTAGTTCATATAATTTAGGTATGAATAGAGCCTACTGTCAGAGACCGAAAAGATGCCAATAAAAAACTTTATATCAAGACTAGAACTGGTACCAAATTATTCATCCAAAATTCTAAAACTATGAGTCGTTTACCTAGACATCATTGCAACTTTTCTTCTTTCCCTCGACCTCAAATCCATTTGACCGATTACTCCTCGACCCCATACTGCAGCAATAAATGTAGCCCTCTCATGTATAACCGCAAAGGAACAATGGCTCGAAGAGTGAATGTAGAACATTAATGAGCAATTGAAATGCGAGTTAACTGGTAGAAAATGCCAACATGAGGTAGTAAATTGAAAAAGATTCTATCGTTAGTAAAAGTAAACAAATTGCAGGCATAATAGAATGATCGACCATGTCTGGGCTGAGCGAATGACGTGGATAGCAAACAAATTGAATGATTGATGTGTTGAATATAGGTTGACCCGAAACATCCTGTGTACTAAGTATAATAATGAATATGTGGGAACCTCGTGAACAATAAGCGTAGGGAGGCTGTCGAGTCGCTGGGAGTGAAACTCGTAATAATGTGCGAGATGAATTGGGAGTACAAAGTAGAGAAATCCATCGTGAATAACTGGGGACATTGAGCAATGGTAACATATTCCAAAGAAGCCCAGCTACAGTAATCAGAAACAGATGAAAGAGTGCAAGGCGGGTAAACCTCCAGGTGCCGGTATTGTAACCCTAAAGGGTCGCCCCGGAGCGTTCTAGGGACGAGGCGGTAGGGAAGGTAGAAGATTTATGTTTGTAATTCTTGTGCTTGGGCCTAGTGTATATTTATTCTTTACGTGCAGAGGTATGTAGGGCCGGATGTGCGGATCACTTTACTCGATAATATCAATAAAAATTTGCCCTCGTGGTCTGATTGAGGAACACCTATTTATACGGGACAGCACGTTATAGGCAATGGTAGCTGTGAGATCAGGCGAGGAGTTAACAGGTGGAAGTTCTATTTTTATTTTTTACAAGCTAAGGTACCTATATCGTGCTCCGGATGTGCAGATCCTTTTGCCTGATAAAAATCAATATTGATTTGGTCCTGGTCTAATTGAGGAACGTCTATATCTAGACGGGCACCACGGTATCGGGAGTGGTAGCTAGCTAGCAGGGAGATCAGGCGAGGAGTTAACAGATGGACGTTGTATTTTTATTATTTACAAGCTAAGATACCTATGTCGTGCTCCGGATGAGCGGATCCTTTCGTCTGATAAAAGTGAATATTGATTCGGCCTTGGTCTAATTGAGGAACGTCTATCTAGACGGGCAACACGGTATCGGCAGTGGTAGCTGGGAGATCTGGCAAGGGGTGAACACTGCTAGAATATTCAACGGAAAGGGTTTATATTCTAAGATTTTTCCCTATGATTACGAATGGTTGAGTCATAACTACTGCCCATGCGCAAAGCTGAACTTGGTTGATTTAGGTGAAACTTATCAGGTATTATTATAGAGAGAGTTGTTAGTCAAACGAATTAGAGTTAGCCGGAAATGGTTTATGAGGAAAACATGGGCTGTGATCAATAAAGTATTAATTCATAGAAATATTTTAGGGAAAGTGATGAATTCATTTCAGGAATCGATCATCGAAATTTCTTGAATATATATATATAGTTATATGAATAAATGTTAGACTCTAGGATTTTTTTCAGAATGTCTCAAAACGGGAAAATTTTCGAAATTTTTTATTTTAAAATTTTTGCAGCCATTGCAATAGCTTCATTTTCCACGAAAATTCGGTAATAGAGAAGATAAATCAAATGAAGGGTAGATCGGCTGCAGATATGGATGGGATTCATTTTAATAATTTAAAAAGTATTTTGACTTATTAAAAACCCCTTCTGTAGATCGTGTATTTTTCCTGCTAGTTTTAAACTTGCTAAGGTTTGCTCTAAATTTACCTAATCACTAAGTCTATATGAGCGCCATGTGATACCTCAGTTTTGGTGACTGGTGATACATGGGAAAGTGTGTTCACTGAAGCGCAACATGCTTTGTTACTCAAAAACTAGGTTTTTACAAGGCATTCTAACCTTAAGTAACAACAAAATTGAGAGGATATTCTTAAAGGTAGTAAAAAAACAAATTTAGTTCTGAGCACTAAATCTTGAGAGAACAGGAGAGAATTTAGGTCACTCAGCTGATGATATAGGAAAGAGCCCATAATTTCAATCGTCTTTTAATGTCCCAGAGAGTCCCCCTATCAAATTTCAACTTCTAAGTTTCATTCCAGTTGAATTGTGGTTGCAATCTTGCAATCATGTTTACAAAATTAACTGAGAAGGATCACCTGTATGTAAGCAATTATTCTGACAATCACGCTCATACCTCAGATTGTTGGCCACGCAATGCGCAGTTGTTAACATAATACGGTTAGGTAAATCGAGAGCTTTCCATCGACTGGCGAACGATTTTGTTACGATGATAAATGCCTAAGATACAGTTACGTAGCAAAGATTATTTGGTTGCAAGCGATAATCATCAGAAAATAAGAGCGTAAAGATAATTACCACGGAACGGTAATTTTGTCTCGTTTTCGGCCGGGTTATGATGGCAAAAACATGTTCCATGTTAATGATAGTTTAAATTTCGGTAACCTTGAACTGGTGTCCCATAGGTGCTATGTTCCATATAGATGTACTTGCCTTCCGTTGGAAAGGGTGAAATATTTTCACATCTAATTGAATATATTCATATTGAATGGAACACCACTTGGAAAAATGTTCTCAGCGCGCCAACAGAGACACCAATGAAGATGAACCCGAGCAGGTATGCGCATTAAAAATTAAAATTAAATTCTGCCACATTCAACTGGATCTATAATAAAACTGACATAGCATTTTAACCGTATTTTTTTGTAACTAGTTCAAATTCAAATGATTATTGTTATTGACGAACGGAGTGAATCTCCTGTAATGTCTCTCCTCACACTTGTTTGTCTGTCCGTCGGTCATGCGATATGCCTCATTTTTTGGGGTCGTTAACGCTGTTTAGGGCTTTTTTTTTTGTTCCTTATACCCGAAATTTCATGTGTCGCTTTTGGCAGTCAAATCATGTAGAGAATGAAATCACAGATCAAATTTTCTGCTTTCATCAACTAAAACAAACAATAAAAAGCACGAACAAATTATTATGTCTAAAACTAAAAACTGTTTGGAACAAAAAAATTTTTCTTTTCACAAAAAAAAAAAAAAAAAAAAAAAAAAAGAAAAAGAAAAATGTAATATGGTTTTTACCAACTTTGTTTCACTTCCTCACACCTTTGAGTCAAAACGTACCTACACCGTGACCATGACCACGCTTAATTGCAGGACTTCTCCCAGCGAGCATCTGCTGAGCCAGCAGCCTGCAGTTTCGATTCGTCGTTCGCTCGATTCCAAACAGCCAAGACGCCTGAAACTTGACTCCGTGGAAATGCTACGTTCAAGGAAAACTTCCGCAGGCGGAGAGGTTTGATTAAATCGACCTATCGCACGCTCATCGGGGTGGAGTGCTGTTACTATTGGGCAGTTACACGTGTAGGTACATAATTGGCACGAATTTGCAAAGGCCATGGGACCCATTCACGCAGTGTGAACAATACAAGTAGGTGCGGAAATGAATGGATAAACGCAGAAGAAAACGGAAATCAGTAAAACAGATTGGAAGAGCTAAACTTCCGCTGGAATATTAAAACTTCGAGAGGTTTAAATTACTTGTAAGGGCTAATCTTATCAAATAAATATGTTTAGACCTGTTTCTGAAGAAATTTAAAAGTTTAAAATGAAAAGAAGAAACCATTGAGTATGCTATACAATGGGAGACATTGGAAAAAAAAGCATAGGATGAAATAATTTTGACAATTTTGCCTCGTCAAATATGAAAATAAAAAGTGACATTCATTCAGTATAATCGTATGAGCGAATTTTCGTAAAATTATTGTACTATAGTATGTTACATTGTTTGGAAAATTAAGCACTTTGAGTGAAAAAAAGATGTTAATCACCAATTTTATGGCGAAAAATCTCGTTCTAAATAATAATAATCTGATATTCAAAAAGAGATTTTGGATTTTTAACTGTTAATGTTGTTTTTACCGACTTATATATATGCACATCTTGATGAAATGTAAGTATTTACATTTTTCACCTTGAATTTGGTACATAAATTTTCGAATCTCTTATTTTATAGTTTATGAACTTTATTTGAGCAATATTCTGTTAAAAATATAAATATAACGATTTTTATCCATTTTTCGCTATTTTTAGTGATTTTTTCAGCATTTTTTTTTAAATTTGACCCATTTACTGTGCTTAAAAATGGTGGCCAACAAATTCGTCCTTTCGATTGAAAAGCTTGATTTTTGGCGCAAGAACGGACATTTTATCTCAATCCTAAGGACAGTTAGCGTCTGGAAAGACACACACACTCATATATATATATATATATATATATATATATATATATATATATGAAAAAGCGTTAAACTCAAGGATTCGTTTCAGAATGTCTCAAAACGGATTTCAATTAAGAAAATTTTCGAAAATTTTGATTTGAAAATTTTTGGAGCCATTGCAATAGCTTCATTTTTTACGAAAATTTGCAGAAAACTGCAAAATTTCAAATAACGCGTGTGTAAAACTGCACCAAGAGAATGAGTGCGTGCTGCAACAAGACCTTTGTCATCCTAAAAATCAGATCATAACGTTGACAGAAGAAAATTTGAAAACAAAAAAAATAGAAACAACCAAAGAGAAGAATAACACGACAGAAGCTGACAACTTTGAAACTCTTGATGAAATGAATGGACATGAGGACGAAGAGGAAAACTACAATCGAGGAATCCTCAGGAAACCAGGTGAAGTAATCCAGACAATATATTATTAAACCTGCATGAAGGAACTGAAGTACATAAACGAATGGAAATATGAAATGATAAAGTAATTCCAATAGCGTAGGTAATACCAAAATACCGAATCTACAATCAAAAATTGAAGTGATGTTGGATTTCATAAAATAAATTGGCCATAAACGTTTGGACAAACTCACATAGGTATCTATGTCAGGGATCATTTAGGAGATATTGACTGCTAAGTTCTATTAAAAACAGATATGCCAACCATTACAAGCCCTTTTCAACTTCTGAGATTGGTGAAGTGGAAGAGTAATTTATCTGGTGGATAAGAATGGAAGATGAACGAACCACAATTACTTAGTGTGTGAGATCTAGGAGGACCTATTCATTCAGCAATGGTTCCATGATGGGGAGTGTTGGAATATGTAAGAAATGGAAGTTAGTGAAGAACGTTTTCCATTTCCAGTTACAGTGTAAATAGTGTAGTTACATTGCTAAATTGGTTCCAACAGTAAGTTCATCACCGGTGAAAAACTATAACTGAACATATATATTACAAAGGACATAGCTTATAAAGTCACAGGTGAAGGGAGATTGAATCCCATTGGTTGAGAAAAAGGGATGAGTTGTTAGGTACAACCAATCAAGTACAAGCAAAGTGAAGGGGATTGTAACTGATCAGATGAAGTAAAGGGAGAGGAGGAATTACTCAATTTGGTTTTAACAATGTGAAGGAAATGATTCCAAGCATTATAGAAATGAGCTTATCAAAAGTGAAATATACTGAGGGATGTCCCCAATGGAACATTTACCAGATCTGTAACTTTTGATCATTTTGAATTTCGCAAGAACATTCAACATAATTCACTGTGGACAAAAATGAAGAAATACCTACAAACTATCTGTCAAATCAAAAAAGTAACTGACTCGATTCCATAAGATGTTTTGCAAATGTAGAATTACCCTCATTTTCTCTGAAACACATAAATAAAATAAAATGGGGAGGAGGCACAGGTTTACCCGACACTGGCTCTAGGGGTGAAGAAAGTCGCAGGAGGAGGAGGAAGAAGAGAGGGTTGAAAGGAAGTATCCCTGTAAAATGACCACCGTTGAGGTTAGAGCCCCTAAGGACGCGAGTGGTAACACCATGGAACACTCCCGCCGAAATGCCCAACTCGAGTAACTCCGTGGCTTTTTTCCCACACCACACACACCGCGCCATGACAAGGTGGCGGCCATGACCTTGATGTTATTAGGTGCCACTCCTTTCAGCTCAGATATCGCTTGCCGCAGATCATTTCTGTCATATTTACCTATCTTAGCCCGCCAGGTCTGCTCCATGTCCACGCAGCTACTGACAACCTGGACATCCAGGATTATGGCAGATCGATCGTGCTTGATAGGAACGATATCTGGCTTCTTGCCCCGGTCACTCGGCATATGATATACCTTGCCCCCAACCGCTGGATGACAAAGCGCTATCTGCTTGGCAATTGCATCATGACGTAGAATACGGCCACCACGAGTTCGAGGACACTGCTGCACCACATGATACAAGTTCTCATTTTTACCCCGACAGGCACGTCAAAGGATGACTACTGTCCCCCAACTACTCCTTGAACACCTCACCGAGGTGGCGAATGTAGGCACCCGGACGGCGAGAAAATGGCAATGGTAGCTTTAAGAAATTTGGCTTAAAAATCATTCATCGTCCGGGGATGAGCCAGTAACATCGGCATCACGTCCGATCAAAACAAAGGCTGAAATATTCAAAAACCAAAAAAACAAACCTAAAGGCTGAACTATTCAAAAATCGAGATCGGAAAATCTTTCTATGTAACAGTAATGATTTTTTGAGTTTCATTTATATATAGGAATCAGCCTAAAGAATCGAACGAAACCAACCTGGTCTCCATGCGGTTATTCGTTTGCTTTCCCTATGGGCTAAAGCATCGACAAGAAAAAAATACATCAACACGGGAGTGAATCGTAACCTGTAAAACATATCAAAAATCGCCTTGAAAAACTATGACAATTGTACCTCCTGGTAATAGAATTCCAATGGAAATCTGACTTCCCGAAATCGAGTTTATTATAACTTATGTATACTATTGGGCTTGTAAAGCGTAGGTAAGTAATCACCTACATCAATTATATTAATTTATTAAATTATTGATTCGTGAATACTTAGGAAATACTCCTAATTAAATTATTATTTCTGTTCCGAAAATAGAAGGTTACATCCGAGAACACCAAGGTCGGAACAATTTAGCCAATTTTCTAAAAAAATGAAGCTATTTCAATGAATCCAAAATTTCCTTCATGGAAATTGGTTTTGAAATTCCTTGTAATGCTTTTTGAATGTGTATGTAGAGTTTGGAAAAAAACGTCTGGTTCTGTTCAATTTGCGCGCAAACAAAGAGTCGTTGAAACTTCTCCGTGGTCTAATCTTTAATCTTTCTGAGTCACATCCTCATTTTGTATTGCTGTAATATTCTCAGTTCTCGTGTTAATCTGATCAGCGTCGGAGCCTCTGAGGATAATTTCTTTCCTATTTGACTCACGTTGACTCACTGAATAGCTGATCGGGCCTCTGGCTAATTTCTTTCCTTTTCAAGCTACCGTTTTGCTAAGTTTTTTGTTTTGATGTTTTGATATTTTTAGAAAATTTTTCACATACACACCTATGAACCGTAAAAGTGTGTGGTCCTGAACACTATAGGTGTGAACCCTTTTGGGAGGGACGATGCGCCAAGTTTTGATCATTTGCTAGATATACAATATGGGGCTTAATAATAACAAATTATAGACCAATGATCAGCGTAGAAGGGCTATCCAATACAGAAATAATAAACCTGTGTGTAATAATTTGCAACGTTTTTCATTTACATTCATCCTAAAGCCATCCCAATAACATCCTTTTGTTACATTAGAATTCGATAATATGAATAAATAATTCGTAATGTTCGTCTTGTGGGTAGAAGTATTAACGAACATAGAAAATGATATGATATTGATATTGACGTTGTTATACTTCTTATTTGGTACTCACCAAATACATCAAAAAGAAATATTTCGCTGATCCCTTCAGCACCGTTCCCGCCAGGTTGACCATCGCCACAGAACATCGCGGCTCGTGCGGGTGGATGAAAAACTGGCACGTCTTCCCATTGGCCGTATATTTGAACAGTTCCCGGCTAACGGCGACCATGCTGATTCCAACGGAGATATCGAACTGGAGACAACGGAAATCAGCTCAGCTCCTTCCCTATGCACATATTGAGGTAGGTAATTTCATTTTATTGTTCGAAACAAAGGCATGTTTCCCACGAGGTAAATGGGCCTAGTTCTTACCTTCGCTCTCCTCTTCTGATTCATACTGCCGATGTTCGGGGTACCGTCCACGTCGGCGGTTTCACGAAGTGTCACAGTCCCTAATCAGCGCTTTTATTCTACAACAATAACGAACCTTTTGAAAAATGGTCTTTAAAGTTCCCATTTGAGACTGAAATGTTTTGTTAGTTGTACATTTGCATAAAATATGTACAATCTGTACCTATCTGATCAATGTTATTCTGTATAAATTCCTATAAATTTTTCCAGATGCGTAGCTGTAATCGTGTAAATGGGCTTTAGCCCGTACAAATGAAAGAATAAAAACCATAGTAAACCTTGGAAAAACATTGTCTCTGTGAGTTCCCTCACCGCTCAAGTTGGTACCTATATATCATTACATTTGCAAACTCGTTGAAGTCCTTGAAGTTTGCCCTTTTCAAATTGAAGATTCTTTTTTTTAGGACGTCCCTCTGACGCTGTGTCTTTTAGGCAAGGCTTCGTTAGTTAGAGGAACACCTATTAGAATCGATCCAAGGAGGTGGGGATGACCCAAGCATGAGGAGAAAAATAAACGCATACAAATCCGTTTCAGACCATTCTAAGACCGAATCTTAACAAAACGAAGAATGGTTAACAAAACCATAGGTTTATGACTGTGTCTGTGTGCGTGCGTGTGTGTCAAATTTTAACAACGCTGCCCAGGCCAAAATTCTCAACCGATTTCCGATATTCTTTCTTTATTCGATCACAAATTCATTCTAGTTTTGCAACAACTAGAGGGGGTAAGGCCGAAAGAACGTGTTTTTTTAAACAAATTTTGTCGAAGCCAACGCGGCTACAATTCTCAAAAAATGTTAGTGATTATTTTTTGGTTCGATTCCAATTTCGGTCTAGTTGTGCAACAAACCTTGGGAATTTCAGATGTAATGAGTGAAAGGGGAGGGGGGATTATTGATTCTTCCAGGAGCGGAATGGAGTTGTAATAGTGATAAATCATGGTGTTTAAACAATTGTCTTCCGATTTTTGAGATCCTTTTTTCGTACAACTACGAATTCTGTCTAGGTTTAGATCGTATGTCAGGGGTTTCAAATTTCATTATGGAAGGGGGTGAATGGAGGGGGTAGTAGAAATAAATCATGATTTATCGTGATCGTCAGATTTTCGTGATCGTTTTTTGTTCAGTTATGAATTTGTTCAAATTTCGGAAATATGTCAGGAGTTTCAAATTTCATGTTGGAAGTTTTATGTTGGATATCCTTGGATAGGATCCTATTGGTGAAGGGGGATACTGAGGGGGGGGGGGGGGATATACTTAATATATTTGTGTCTAACAGCTGTAAAATCATAGTGGGAATATAATTAAATTTTCTTTTGAGGAATTTAATGATATTCGGAAATTATTGCGTTTTTAAGTCCGCAACACACTGAATGGAAATGCCTACCAATGGGTTTGTCGCCACATTCACGGCTCAACATTAGAGGGTGTTGAAACCCGTTCAAAACTAGTTTCACTTACCCATTACTACCTAAATCAGTGGACCTTAACCAGGGCCGTGGAGAGAAAATCCGGGCACGGAAGCAAGAATCTAACGGGCTCCAGTTAGAAAAAAAGTTCTAGTCATGCAGCATGATCGTTAAGAGCTGTAATCTGCTAATGGGGGGGGGGGGGGGGGGGAGGGAATGGAGAAATGAATCACCAGATCAGGGAGTTTCCTATGATCCCCCAAAACACTGTCAAAACGTGGCTACCTAAGTATCGACCCACAGGCAATGAGATTGGTTGTTTGAGGGACAGATCAGGGAGGAAACGTCACTGAAGGCACACAATTAGGGATGTATATTGGAACTTATTGGGCATTGGGTTTACAATCTTGGTTTTAATTCCGCATGTATGCGCCGCAAGCAGAAGTGACACTTTTGAGATCATCAACCTAGAATGGTAAAATCTTAGACCTCATCCAATGTAGCATTCTAGTAACCCGACAAGGATTTGTGGAGATAATAAAACTCATCGTTTTGCATGGCCCCACAAACCCTGGATAGCGCATCAGCTGCATTATTGAGGTAGCCTGGTCGGTACATAATGTCAAAGCTGAAACATGACATCTCAAGTCTCCAGCGCCGTATCTTGTCATTCTTGATCTTGCTTGAGTGCTTCAGATTGAACATAAATGACAGTGCCTCTGCCTCTACGGTTGCTAAGATGGTGTCCCCAATTTTTCAGGCTTTCGATTATTGCGGTAGCTTCCTTCTCTATTGCTGGATATCTTTCTCGCTATCACTCAGTGTTCTCCAGAAGATTGTAACTAGTCACCGATTCTGAGTCGCGGATATCGAATATCCGATGCGTCAGTTTCAACCATAAGTGGAGAATTTGAGTCAACACAAGTAAGGAGTGATTTCGCAATGTCCTCTTTGATACCTTCGAATGCCTGAATAGCTCTGTCTCTTAATGGAAATGTCGAACTATCAATCAGAGGCCGAATTTTTTATGAAAATCAGGGAACCCACTTTGATTAGTTGGCAAATAAACCAATTACTCTTTGTAGTGCCTCCTTGTCACCAGAAGGTGGAAGCTCCAACAAAGGTTTCAGACTGTCAGGGTCAGGTTTGATAGAACCATGACTTATAAGAGGTCCCAGCAGTTTAATGGGCCAAGAAGGGAATTTATACTTATTTTTGTTGAGGTTGAGATTATACTTCTTAGGTACTTCCAGGAAGCGATTCAGATTTGGAAGGCAGGGACGCCATTGGGTACCCCAAGGGGGGGGGGGGGGGGGTAATGTATTGTTGAGAGGCGAACTGAGTAGTTATTATAAGAAGCGTTTCCAAGTTCTAAAAGAATTACATTTGCAAGTTGTTTGTGTTGCCATGTTCTGGCGTTGTGTTAAATAAAATCACTTTTAGTGGATTTTCGTTCGAGTGAACCCGCGTCTTTCTTGTATTTTTATTACAATATCATTACTCCCTCTCAATCAATCCTATATGGATTGATAATAACAGAATGGTTATCTGAAGCACCACCGCCGCCTGTGGCCGTTTTAGCGCTCAAGCGGACAGAAAGGGTTGCTACCGTAAATACCCAAAGTGGCATGAAACGATAAAAAAAAAAGGGAAGATAGGAAGGATACCTGATGGGATGTAAGTCCTGGTGTAATTCGAGATCCCGCACCGCTTCCTGAGGAGTCCGCTCCATGTAGAGATGATCGGCGCTCGACATAGGGGTTGCACACGGTTTTGGGTTTGAAAAACGGGAAAAAGATACGAGGTTTAGTATAGAGCTTGAGTGTAGAAAAGGTGACGACAAAGTGCCATGGGACTACTAGGAGGCAGAAGGGGAGGGGAGAAACCAATCAGAGGGATCCGGGTGTCATCCTCTATCTGATCCACATATGCGCCTGATGAAGGAATTAGGGTTCGATATTATATTTGCACAACAGGGAGATTCCAGGTCAATCTTGCTGAAATTACTGTACTGTGTCATTTCCGAGACCACCGCCTCAACATTTTTAATGGGGTATGCATCTAGCTCTATGAATCTATTAATGGTGTTCGAATAATCAATCACCATTCTTCGTTTGTGATTGATATTCCTTGTTACTAGGACATGACCTCTGGCTTTCTTCTATAATGCCGGCTTTGAGAAGTCTAGATACATCTTCTTTGATAAATTTGGCATCCTCAATGGAATGGTGACGTGATTTTGTGGCAATGGGTTTCATCTTAGGCAAGAGATTTGAAAACGTACGAATTGGCTTTATTTTAGCACTAGAAAATAACGTGATGCTGTCACTGAGAGAGGTGGGTTGGAACCCCGAAAAGTGAAATCGAGACTTGAATGCAATTTCAAGATATGATGGCCAATTATTACGTCGGCACAAAAATCTGGTAACACTGCACGTTTAATCCCATCATAAAAGAGTTCTAGAAGCTTCAGACAGGGTCTGACACACCCTTTCAAGGAGGATGAAAAGGACGTTGAAGCCATGGAAACAGTTCCGCTTTCAGGAATGATAAGAAGTTTGTGACTTTTGTAAATTCCTCATTGATATAGCTCCCAGAGCTACCAGTGCCAATGAGACATTGCTCACTTTTTCCATGAACCGTTCCAGGCACAATGATGGAGAGAGATGAAGAATAGCTCCTACTGTACTAGCCAGGAATGAGCTGTCACCGGATGCATCAGGGAGATCAAAGGTCGGAAGGGCAGCTGTTATTTAGGACAACTTAACAAATTTCTTTGTTCGACAAACATTGTTGAAGTGTCCAACCTTGTTGCAATTAAAACACTCAGAGTCCCAAGCAAAACGATTCGGAGGATC
The DNA here is from genome assembly GCA_030762985.1 of Adelphocoris suturalis. Classification (NCBI taxonomy): domain Eukaryota; kingdom Metazoa; phylum Arthropoda; class Insecta; order Hemiptera; family Miridae; genus Adelphocoris; species Adelphocoris suturalis. Next base: position 21,562,782 of record CM061046.1, read on the forward strand.
CCACTTTGGGGAACGTCTGGAAACGCTATGACTTTGGGGAAAAGACGACGACTTCGGGGCAAGGGTCTAAGAGAAAATGAACGATTTTGGGGAAACGCTCTATGAGAAAAAGAACGACTTTGGGGAAACGATAGAAAGACGAAACTGCGTGGATCGTAGCTAGAGCCGAGTCGTGTAATGCAAAAAAAAGACAACAATAAAAAATACAGTATAGTGAACAGTAAAAAAACTCTACATCATTGTTGTAGCGGTTACTATTTTTATATCTATAAATATCTACCCTTTTATACCAATTGTGTTGCATTTCCCCCAAAACAGCGCCAGCCTTTGACCCAAAAGCACTACCGGTCTTTGACCCAAAAGCGTTGCGTTCACAGCTACCTTTCACCACACATTTCCCCAAAGACATTATCCCCGGCGATTCCGAAGACAGTGCAAAGAACCTCCACAAAAGAAACAGTTTCTTGAGTCCGATTGAGTAGAACTGCATTGGCTACTTGATGCTTCATCGGGAGGGTGAAATTGAGACGAGTTGTACCTACATCTCCGCATTTTTTTATAGCTGTCTCAATGCAGCGGGACTTTCCCACAGCATCATCTAGCGTCCATGTTTCATTTTCCAGAAGTCGCTGACGAATGCTAGTCGACAGCAAGCCTGCAATAAACGCATCTCGAATGTGATAGTTTTCATTTTGCTCAGCCGTAACAGCCGTAAACTCACATTCTTTGGCTAAAACCCATAGGAATGTTAGGTACTGGTCGATAGTTTCAGAAGGGAGCTGTTTTTGAGTAGCAGGCCTATGTCCAGCATACATGACGTTTATTTGTTTCACGTATAGAGCAGTTAGAATATCGACAGCAGCTTGGTATTCAGTGCACACGCTAATGTACTCAAATACGCCATTCACTCTGTGCTGTAGGTTTGTCAGGGTACGTGGAAAATTTGTCTGGTTTGTAAAGTTTGTCCATATTCCTTTATTTGATTAAATTGTTATAATAAAATCTTTTACAGAATCAAGGCTTTAATAAAATAAAACTGTTACATTGTAGTTCAGAAACTTGGAGCAAACAATATTATAGTTGTAGAATTTTAGATAATAACAACAAAACACAAGTAATGACTGTGTTCCAAACACGCAATAAACACTACCTAATTAGCATGTCTCACACTTAAATGTATGTGACCTTATTATTTTTACGGTTTTCCTGCTGTTTCTCTTATCAGAACTTGTGTGCTCGATTTTTATAATTAGCGATAACGAGCTACCGCTCACCTAACTACTTAATTAACGCTATCGGGTAACCTCATTATAATTGTTAAGTATATGATCTTGTCGCGGTACGAAAATGGGCTATTACAACCGTCGCACGGTGGGCGCGAAGTAGAATCTAGCGGTTCAAAAGTCTGGCATGATACTTACAAATTGACAGTTGAACTTTATGACCAAAATATGTCGTCTTAGGGCCCAATAGAGGTATTTGATTTATTAAAATGAAGTTCCACTATAAAAGAAACCTATGGGCTAACAACGAAAAAGAACGAAATCCAAGACTAAAGCCCAACTTGAAACTGCAAACAATAACTAAATCATTCTTGCAACAATTTTAATTATGTACGAGTTCAAAGTTACAAGCCACTTGTCAGATTCTGACGCAATGGAAAAGGTATAAATTCAGGAATTACTTGAAGAATCTTCATATGCACCCAAAAAGGGGTACCAATGTCATCGGGAATTGGGATCCAGGAGGGGACAAGTACGGACTTGAGGGAGAGTGTTGGAATCCAAGTTCTGCCTCCATATTGTTATTGTTCATAATATTATGTTCATTATTATGTTCCTTCATATTCATTAACCTGGCCCGTTGGCAACATTGTTTACAATATAAAAATATATAAAAATGAATTTCAGTTCTGTATCAAACCACAAACCTTGGTACCACATTATTTAATTATAAGAGGTAGTACTCAGAAGAATGGAAGTTGTTTCAATAAAGAGCACACTCTAGAAAATGGGAAAGTACGAGAATTCGAAATAGCAATCAAATGCCCCAAGCACTTATATGACATGAAGAAGGAACCCTATTAGGTTCGAGTAATTTGGGTCTGTTTACTAAAACTGAATACCTGAGTAACTAAGAACAAACACTTGACAAATATGTACCACCAAAATAACTCAGTTCCAGCCCCCAGTTCCAGCCCCTATGATACAGTATTGCTGCCAACTTCTAGAATGGGTTTGAGAAACTTTAGAAACCATACTGGAGGGGGGTTTCCAGGAAACTGAATATGACCCTGAAGAATCTTCCGTAAACCAGACGCCAGATATTGATTAAAAATATTTCCTTCAGTCACTGACGTATTTCTGGCCTTTCTTCTAGGTGTTTCTCCTATAATTTTTTTCCTTGCAGAAGAACTTCATGGATAACTTGTAAAAATTATTCTGATCCTTCAGAACAATAATTGTTTAGATCGAGCTTCTGAAAGCACTTTTGGTGGCTGAAACAATCTCACTCCAGTAGTTTGTACACACATTAAGGATTACCTAGTTTGTTTATTGGTTTCTGATGTTCTCGTAAAGCGATCTCTCGCCGAAAATTTAAATACTTTATTCGGGTGGTAGCTGGTTCATGTTGTTCAAATATGATGATCTGGTGAGTGGATTGTGTGTATGTACAAAAAAATCGTTAGTATTCGTCAAGCCATAACTTTTTATTTTTCGTATAATTCTTCGTTTTTTCATCGAATATTTGTACATTACTTTTACTTACAATAAATACGGTGGACTTTGTACCTACTCATCTAATCAGAAGATACTTTATCAAATCAAGAAACTGATAACGAGTTACGCATGACGGAGCCGAGAGCGCACATGGGTACCCATCAGTGGCTTTAGTTTGTGTTTGCCATACCAGCTCTGTTAGCGAATTCAATGAAGTTGTTTGCAACTTAGTTTGACAAGATGTTCCGTTCACATTAGAGCCTACCTTTTCAGGCCTCCAACGTTAACTTGATAATGCAGATAAGCCTTTTCAAACTATTAATAAAATCTTCAACTACAGCTTCAATAATTACACTGAGCTTCATCTATTATTGCCTTGAGTGAAATGTGAGTTTACGATTCGCCAAACGATTGAAATCATCTGCTATTTGCGCCATCCTACGCTACATTTCACATCGGAAAGTAAGTACTTACCTACTGAAAGATTAAATATAGTTACGAACATAGTTCATAAATCTAAATAGAATGAATTATTCACTACGGATAAAATAATGTTACATTAATTCATGTTCTGCGAGAATGGTTCGTCCAACGTGATATATGGGAATGAAGCCAGTTTCAAGGCCTGTTTTCAAATTCAAGGATGTTCTAATCAAATATTATATGGCGTTTAGGAACAGATTAAAAAGATGTTAGGTTGCTTGTTCGTTATCACCTGGATCATCTTTTTACTCTAGGGAAAATTTATTGTCCATGAGTTTTCTTTCTTGATTTTTTAAGCACATTTTTTGAAATTTGACCAATTTAATGAGCTCAAAAATTGCTGGCCAATGTACACATCCTTTCGTTTGGAATACTTGATTATTTGGCACAAGAACGGAATTTTTATCTCAATCCTAATATATATGAAAAAGCGTTAAACTCTAGGATTCGTTTCAGAATGCCTCAAAACGGATGCCATTGCAGTGGTTCATTTCCTACGAAAATTTGCTAAAACCAATTATTACTTGAATATGCAACAAAAGCATGTAGAATAGGGGAGATAGAACTCAACTCTTGGAAAGAAAAAGTTCTGAACGAATATAATTCTGAATGAATGCTGCTCAATATTTGGTATACATATGGTTTTTACAAAAGTCTGAATAATTAACAGCTCAATGCTAAGCTGTTTCCCTTATATGCGCCATGTTTTCGTAATTTAGGCACGTTTACACAAATGTACATTTCCAAGTGGTCTTGAACAAAGTTGTGTCTGCGATCAGACAGGATATTCTTATAGATGGAAAATGAACGCTCCACATCAACTGAAGTGATCGAAACAAATATCAAATTACTCAAAGTGACTGGTTCTGTAAACTCAGAACCAGTTTCTTTACTTTCTCCCATTCTCTGAAAATGGTCAAGGTGTTTTTATAATTTTTTAACTTTATTATCTCTAAATCATGCAGTATTACAAAATTCTCCCAGAATATGCACAAATATGCATCTATAGCTCGAATATGCAGTGTAAAATTTGTCAGCACCAACTGAAGTCAACTCAAATAGTGATACTATCTTCGGATACCACAGGTGAAGCGATAAATAAGGATATGCAATTGCACAGAAATTCGGTCTCCAGTTATGAATACCCGACCACTGACACCTCCAGCGTGGACTCCAGATAGTATAAGGGGTGCGCAAATGAGTGTAAAGCATGGATTTAACCAGCATTGTATATCGAAACATTTAAACCAAATCCAAAACAATGGCCACCATTAAAACTAGGTACTACCTACCATTGAATCACAAAAATGAAATATTAAAAATTAACAAAACTCGCCAGGTGGTCAAAATGCAACTATGTTTGCATAATTCTGTCGAATGGGTCCTGTTACTGGTTCCTTGTATTCTGTCTCTACATAAACTAGCACAAATAACTACCAAGTTGAGCTCGATTGGTCCCCCGCTGGGCCTCGTCCCCCATTTTGGCTTTGCCTCACATACAAAACTACATCCTGCATACATAATGTTTTCCAGTTCCATTGATTATAGTTCAAACAGAAACTTCTTGATTCATTTTTCTAGTTTCATAGATTATTGTTCAAAAAACTACTAGATAACAAAGATAACGATGCTTTTGGCGGTCGTATACTCTCTGGAGGCCGCGTAATAGGTGCTGGCGGTAGGATAACAGGAAAGGTCCGTTGTGGTTGCTATTTTTGTCAAATAGTAAAAATTTGAAATGAATAACACTGCAATAAGACATTCAAAATAAGGGAGTACCTCATACTTTTATATTTCCTATTTCCATGCATATCCTACCCCACTCGACTATAGTTTAGTTTTCTTAAAGTTCATAACTTGACTTGAAAGCAGACCAACGATTTATCACAAACGGTTTTGAGCACTGTCGTAAATATTAGTTCTTATTCGCAAGTTCAGGGCACCATTCATCATTGGAGAAGATGGACCATACAGATTTCACCCTGAGATTTCACATCAACGCCAACTCCCATGCATCTAAACCCAGATGTCAAATTCATTGTATTTAGGTACTTTTCGGCGCCATTCCCAAAAACGGATTACCTAAGTTAATTGGAATACCTACTTTTAACAACTATGAACGGTAAAGAGAATAGTGCTTAGAAACAGGATACCAGAAATATGATAACCCAGTAACCTAGGTGCGTAAATAATCGTAGGGACTGAAGATCCATTCAATAACATAGCAGAAACAAATATGAAGGCTACTTGATTCTTCTTCATCCTCACTCACCAAATTATTTTACTACTTATTCAGTTTTCTAAATAGTCTTGCGGACCACTTTCGGGCACCTTGCGGACCCGTGGTCCGGACTGGTGGTCCATAGATCATAGGTTAAAATCCACTGATTTAGGCAGTAGGACGGCGAGTTTCAAACGAGTTTCAACATCCACTAATGTTTAGCCGTGAAATTGGCGACAAACCCATTGATCGATATTTCCATTCAGTGAGTTGCGGACTTGAATACGCAATAATTTTTGAGTCTCAATAAATCCATCAAAAGAAAATTTGATTCACCATTCCCGTTTTGATTTTACAGTTATAAGACACATATCTATTACGAGTAGGTGTAATATAATTCATGTTGGCGAATAAAGTACAAAGAAGAGGTGAAGATACCTATGATTTGAAAAGGACAAACTTCAGGCACTTTAACGAGTTTTTAAATTTAATGATACACTTAAGCGGTGAGGGAACTCACAGAGACAATGTTTTTTAGAGGTTTAATATGTTTTTTTATTTTGCTTCCGAGTCTAATTAAACGTAGCGGAAGCATTGTTTTCACTTTCGAGAGCAAAAAAAATTGTGGTCTCCAAAATCAAACTTTGCACAAGCATTTTACGTTTTTGACCATTCTGAACAACTTTGGTTCTGTGTCTGTCTGACTGTATGTTTGTCTGTCGTGTGTCCGCAAATCCTTGCAACAAGCTCATTTTCCACAGTTTTCATCCGATTTGGATGCAATTTTCAAGAGATGTGCGGGCTAGGGAGTAGACGGGCCTTTATCAGTTTCATCGTTCTTGACTCAAAACGTTACTCTGCGCATGCGCAATCGTAAATTCTATCAAGTATAATTTTCTCACGCCCTATTCGTCCGATTTAGCTCAAATTTGGATGATAGCTGGGGAATGATAATTTCATCATCCAACATGATTGTATCAATAATAGCTACTGCGCATGCGCCAATATGAAATCCTTGTACCAAACTTATTTTCCACAGTTTTCATCCGTTCTGGATGAAATTTTCAGGGAATGTGCGGGCTACAGGGTAAACGGTACCCTGTCAGTTTCATTTTTGCCAAATCAATAATTCACTCTACGCATGCGCAAACGTGAATTCCATTATGCTCTAATTTTTTACCCTATTCGTCTGATCTCGCTCAAATTTGGAAGCTAGTTGGGGTTGACGATTTAATCATCCCATATCAATTTCAACATGATTGTAACATTAATAGCTTCTGCGCATGCGCCAATGTGAAATCCTTATAACGACTTTAATTTCCACTGTTTTCATGCGATTTCGATGAAATTGTCACAGAATGCGCGGGTTAGGTAGATGGTCCCGTACCTATTTAATTATTTTCAGCTCATCAGTTCAGTGTGAACTGATCCGATGAGTGATCCGATTTCACTTGAATTTGGGAGATAGTTGGAAGAAGATGAATTGATTACCATGATTGTATCATTAATAGCTACTGCGCATGCGCCAATGTGAAATCCTTATAACGCACTTTAATTTCCACTGTTTTCATGCGATTTCGATGAAATTTATATCAATTTCAACACTATTGTATCATCAATAGCTACTTCGCATGCGCCAATGTGATATAATTATGATGAACTTAATTTCCACAGTTTTTACCTGGTTTTGATGAAATTGTCAGCGAAAGCGCGGTTTAGGTAGATGGTCCCGTACCTATTTAATTATTTTCAGCTCATCAGTTCAGTCTGCGCTAGCACAAACTCAAACTACATTGAGTATCATTTTTCCGTTTCTTAATTGACCAATTATACCATTTTACGCTACTTCTTGATTTACTCTTTTCCGATATGGAATTTTTCACGATTGTTTATAACTTCTCAATGATCTATACATTCATCATATGTAAACGAGGCAGCTATGTGCCACACCCAACTTGGCAGACTTTTTTTATTTTTACGGGCTAAAGCCCAATCACATGATTATTGCTATGTATCGGGGGAAATTTATATGAATTCATACAGAATAACATAGATCAGATAGATACAGATTATACATACTTTATGGAAATTAACATCTAAGAAACCGTTTGAGTCTCAAATGAGAACTTTGAAGATAATTTTTTTAAAGGTTCATTATTATGGTAAAACAAGTGGAAAAGCCCGTGTCACCACGGGATGCAAGTACAAACTTTAATTATGCAAATAAAAAAGCAAAATCTTTCTGTTTCAACTTAATTTTTATTTATTCAAGTTATATTAAAAAAAGTTACATTCATTCAGTTACAAAATTTATTCTAATGCTTCAGGAAATATAACATTGCGGGTGTATACTAAACCATTCTGATGCTGTCCTTGATTTTCAGTATTCTTAATTTGAACTTTAATTGCACTAAAGCGACGAACTCTTGAAAATGCGACGTATAATTGTCCATGGCTGAAAACTGGAGCAGATACATAAAGTCCAATGCTGTCGAATGTTTGCCCCTGCGATTTATTGATTGTCATTGCGAACGCTAGATTAACGGGAAACTGTCTACGTTTTAATTTGATCTGGTTCACGCATTTTATGTTCGTCTTTTAAAATTAACAGCAAATGGGCATGTGGAAGGCCTCTTTTTTGAAATTCTATTACATACACATGCGCAACTACTTGGCCAAAGATGTTTTTCTTAAACAAATCATCTAACATTTCTTTAAGCTTTAAGTTGAACACTCGTGCTGTCAAATCTGGACGGTGCTCTGGTTTCTCCCATGGTTTAATATTATTAACAATTTCAGGCCACTTGGGATTGCATGTAAAGGTTATAAAAAGATCAGGTTTCCCGTATTTCCGGACTATTGCCATAGCATCTTGATAATTTTGTTGCATGTTACGTGGGCTTCCCTTGTACGAAGATGGCAAAATAATCACTCTTCCAGGCGGAACATTTCGCTCCGCTGCTTCCTGTTCTACATAGTCCATTAATCCCTGATAACGTTCTGTTCTAAGTTTAGGTTGATTCAGTCTAATCCAGTTCAAATTATTGCTTCCTTGGTTGACATGGGAACAGCAAAGATACTGCTGAAAAAGCTTTCCTGTGCTGTGAATAGCACTGAATCCAGGACGTATAGCAATTCTGTAAGCGTAAAATTGGAGCATTGTTAAATTGTTTCGCTATGCTGTGGATCTTTCACTTCTGTGGTTTATTCCAAGCGTAAATCCTAATTCTCCATGTGGAAAGAGCAGCGGGTATACCATTGGGTCCATTCGAGAACTTAGATTCGATATTATTTGCAGAGGGCCGTTTTTAGCATGGACTGTGAAATCAATATGCGATGGCGGTTCGCCATTATCACCCACAAAAATTGTTGCTACGCTATCGCCCGTAGGCAAGTTATATCTTCTTTGATCGTTGTCTGTACGGGCGAACACCATGCGTATGTCAGGAAGGTCACGGTGTTCTGCTACTGCTTTTGCACGTTCTTGACGCAATGTTTCTCCCATAGTTTGAAATGCAGCGGCAAATGGATTTACCTCGCGTAACATTTCATCTAACTTGAGCATTATTAATGGATTGCAATCTTGATTGGCCGAATGTCTAAATCTTTGCTGTAAGGCTTCTTCTGTATCCAATGTATACAATTGACAAAATTTGGGTGCATTTCCAGGTTGAGGAACGACGGAACCTATTCGACTATAAGATGTGCCATGAAGACAAAATGTATATGGTCCGTTAGATTGAAATTCTCTTACACTAACTTTTTGAGAGGCGAAAGCAAAAGCACTATTATATTGTCGGATGTTCGACTGGAAATTTCTGGATTCTTCATCGGACCCCATATATAAAGCTTTTAAAGCTTCTGGGCATTCTTTCAGTTCCCTTAGTCCGGTTAACACAACTTTGCCTTTCTGACAGCACTGGCTAAAACCATCTCTCAATTTTTCTTCTTTAAAATGTAGTGCATTACAATAGTCGCACGATTCGCTCAAATCTCCTACTGAAAATGGAGCAATCTCGTCCTCAAGAGGTAATTGTCTCGCTACCATACGTAGAGAACTTGTTCTTCTATTATTATAATCACGGTTTGTATCACGGTTGGTTCTTGTAGTCCTAGTTGACGGTCTGTTTCGTGAGCCAACAGGTCTACCGCGCTTTCTAGTACTCATTCTTAACCTGCACAAAACAAAATATAATAGATCAATCGGAATAATGATTGTTTACAAATTTACAAAAAGTAAATAAAACAATAAACATATGGTTAAATCAAATCACATAACGAATACAAAGTATGAAAAGAACATGTGTTTTGGTTCGTCACTTTGCGCTCCCTCTACCGGCAAATTCTACAACTTTCCCTCGTTTTTGCACTTTTTCATGTTTTTTAATATGAAGGAATCTGATTTATAACTTGGTAGAATTATCTGCACCAGTTTTCTTCATGCCGGTCAGTTTAAAAAAAATTTGAAGAGAATCGGTGCAGGCGTTCAAGCGTTATCACTTTGTATGTATCCTATTATTATAATAGATATAAGCGCTGATTAGGGACTGTGTCACTTCGTTAAACCGCCGTCGTGGACGGTACCCAGAAAATCGGCAGTGTGAATCAGAAGAGGAAAGCGAAGGTATGAACTGTAGTGGATTTATGTATGTCTTACTGGGGGCCCTAAAAAGGGTCGGTGATAAGTGGTGAGTTCACCACATGAACTACTCTCATTTACCTCACAGGAAACGCGACTTTGTTCCGAACAATAAAATGTAATTTCCTATCTTAAAATGTGCATAGGGAAGGAGCAGAGCTGATTTCCGTTGTCTCCAGTTAGATATCTCCGTTGGAATCAACATGGTTGTCGTTAGCCGGGAACTGTTCAAATATACAGTCAATGGGAAGACGTGCCAGTTTTTCATCCACCCGCACGAACCGCGATGTTCTGTGGCGCTGGTCAACCTGGCGGGAACGGTGCTGAAAGGATCGGCGAAATATTTCTTTTTGATGTATTTGGTGAGTACCAAATAGGAAGAACAACAATACCAATAACAATATCATAGCATTTTCTATTTTAGTTAAAACTCCTAACAAGCAAGTCGAACCTTAGGTACCAAATTAGTTGAGTATATTGTCAAATGAATTATTTGTCAAAAAAATGAAGCTATTTCAATGATTTGAGGATGAATGTAAGAGAAAAAACACGTGGAAATCCGTTTTATGGAATTCTTAAATGGATTCTAGATTTTAACGCTTTTGGTCGTTTATGTACCTATACCTTGGTATATGAGCTAGGGTTTTTCGAAATGATCGAACTAGACTTGTAGTTTTTTAGGACGTTCCTTTGAAGCTAGGTCATCTAGGCAAGTCTTCGTATATTAGAGGGACGACCTATTGAAATTTATCAAGGGAAGAGGAAAACTACCCAAGCAATAAAAAAAAAATCAAATACAAATCCGATTCAGACTATTTTAAGGCCGAATTCGTGGAAAAACCATAGGTTTTTGTGTGTGTTTGAGTGTACTATGTATGTGTGTTGGTGTGTGTGACAAATTTTGTTGACGCTGCTAAAAAATTCTTTTTAGTTCGATCCCAATTTTAGTCTAGTTGTTCAACAAATCTCGGTGATTTTAAATTTCATGATGGGAAGGAGAAAATGGGGGGGGGGGGGGGAAGCCGGAAAACCGTGCTTTTCTAGAACAAATTTTGTCAACCCTGCCCAGACTACAATTCTCACCCTATTTTCATGATAATTTTTTCGTTAGATCCTAATTTAGCCTAGTTGTGCAACAAACCTTGGGACTCCCGGATTCTCGGTTGGGGTAGACAGGGTAGTCACCAATTTATTCAAGCGCTGCCCAAGCTACAATCCTCGACCGATTCTTATTGTTCAGTTAGGAATACGGTCTAGTTTCGGGACATATGCCAAGAGTTTCGAATTTCATTATAGAGGGCGTGAATGGAGGGGGTGCTACTGATGGATCGTGATATTTGACAATAGAGGGAAGGCCTATTAAAATTGATTCGGGGGGTATGGAACAACCGAAGCCTGAGGAAAAAATACATCAAAAATAACCCTATACAAATCCTTTCAAACGATTCCAAAATCGAATCCGTGAAAATTAAAGTGTGTGTGTGTGTGCCCTATTTCGGTGCCTCGTGGAGGTCGCTGAGCAGTAAAACAAGTAAGACGACGCTGCTCAAAAATTCTTTCTTTGTTCGATCCCAATTTTAGTCTAGTTGTACTACAAATTTCGGCGATTTTAAATTTCATGATGTCTGGGAGAAAATGGGGGGCTACCACCCGATATCCATAGTATCATCTGCAGTCTAGAGAATATTTCGGCCAGCGGATGGCACAGCGGAGAACCTTACAGTTCTCCAAACTGTCATTTCGCCAGTCCGTATTAAGAAACGGCAGCTCCATATTGCCGCTCTGGACGTCGCAAAGGCCTCTGACACTGTAAACCATTTTGCCTTGACTGATTGTCTTCATGGTGTTCGGACACCTGCTCGTTTAATTGAGTATGTTGCCTGCCTGTATCACGAAGGCGTGACGGTCCTCGAGGCACAAGGCGAGATGTCAGGGGATGTTGTCATTGGTGTCGGGGTACGCCAGCGGGATCCTCTGTCGCCGCTTCTCTTTAACCTGGTTGTTGATAGGGCCTTTTTGGCATCTGCCAGCTGAAATAGGTATTGATCTGGCCCCTGGGGTGCGAGTAGGTACATTGGCTTTTGCCGATGATGTATCGCCGAAACTAATGAGGGCTTGCAGATTACCCTCAATGTCTTTGCTGACCTGCTAGCCAGGTGTGGTTTGTTGGTTAACCCAGATAAGTGTGGGTCGGTCTCCTTGGTCCCGTCGGGTCACCAGTATCAGGTGAAGGTGGTCGATGAGGAGTGTTTTGTCATAGGACAGTCACCCATCCCCACCCGATCCATGGATCCAATATGGAATTTTTCAAGATAATTTAAATCTTTCCAATGATCTATGATTCATGATGGGTAAATGAGGAAGCTAGGCGCCACCCCCAACTTGTTTTAAAATGTATTCTAACACTCTCCGTCATGGAAACATTGCTGAATGAATCGGTCGTCCTAGATCTCACACACCAAGTGATTGTGGTTCGCGATTCATTCGGACGGTGTTCATCGCCGGCGTAGGTCTCATCAGTTACTAACACCACGCAATCAACACACACCACATCTAACATCTCCACTATTAAAAACGATCATTCAAAACCTTGTCCGAACTCTTTACGAACTAAGGTTCAATTTTGGTGTTTAACCTCAACAAGTCGTTATACAATGCTGATCACTTTAAAATTATATTTCTTAATCGTGACAATTTTTCATCGATTTCAATTCTTGTTCATTTCAACAAATTTAATTGTAGTGAGAGCTCTAAAGTTTCCGAATGTATAATTTATAATTACTTAATTATCATGGAGGAACGCCGACTAGCGATAGGCAGCATGCTCGCTAGGACTCTGCACAGCTTAACTCACGGTACGAGGGTCATCCCAAAAGTAAGTTTCCCTATTTTTGAAAAAATCGAAAAAATGCTTTATTGACTAAAATATTTACATGGTTGGAAAGCTGCAGACCTGAAATATTTTTGCACGTAGTCGCCGAGTCGTTCCTGGCACTTTGCATACCGTGTGGCGAGATTTTGTAAGCCAACAGCATACCAGTTTCTGTCCAATCCGCGCAGCCACTCGTTGACGGCGCCCTCGACTTCTGCGTCACTGGAAAATCGCTGGCCTCCCAAAAAAGTTTTCAATGCCGGGAAAAGATGGTAATCACTCGGGGCGAGGTCTGGAGAATACTGTGGGTGGGGGAAAACGTCCCAATCAAATTTTCTTAGCAATTCCTGGGTCAAATTTGCGGAATGTGGCCTTGCGTTGTCATGAAGAAGCAGCACTTTTCTCTTCAAAAGTCCGGGTCTTTAGGCTTTAATGTTTTTTCTCAGTTGTTCCAAGACTTCACAATATCTGGCAGCATTAATGGTCTCACCTTTAGGTAGGTAGTCAACCAACAGAACACCCTTGGAGTCCCAAAAAACCGTGGCCATAATCTTTCCAGTGGACGTCGCAATTTTGGCTTTTTTTGGTGCTCTTTTCTGGGGACTTTTCCAGACCATACTCTGTCTTTTTGACTCTGGGGTATTGTGGATTACAGATTACAGACATTAAGCCATTTTCACAATGATCTTATGTACCTACCATCTTTCAATTATTGTGCTATTGCTGTCGTTGGTTATTCCCAACATTTCTCTACACAGGCTCAAAATGCGTTGAAGTATAAAACTCTTACGAAAGATGACATTCTGCCAACCGCCGTCAGTTATGTCCGATCGGTCGTGTTTGGAACTTGGGCCGTATGCGCATACCCCGTAGCAATTTGCTTATGGAAGTAAGTGATGGCTAAACAATTTATTTCTATCAATGTTGTGTGAAACACTATATTGTAACAATGATGTTACGAACAAGTGATGATTTTTCAATGTAACAGACTGTGATGTTATTATATTAAACTAACAAATATAAGCTTCCGCGATAGTTGTGGGACAGGAGACAGTAAAAGGAACAAATTTTTATGTTGGTCCGAAGAGGGGGTTTTAGTAACTAAAAAATATCACGACTGCGGAAAGGAGCTGCCATTTAATACGGTAACCTCTGGCCACAGGATCGAAGATGAGGGGCTGATTATTCAGGAACTCTGTCGTGAAAATTATGTGGGACGTATCTGTAATAACTTGTGCTAATTAAATTAGTAACCTTGAGAAAGGTTATCCTCACTCCAAAGTTACTACTGCGCCGTTAGGGAAGGGTCACGTGAGTATAAAAGGTGGTGGCTATCTCTAAACGTACTAGAAATGTTACTAAAGAAGGAAATGAAAAGAATGTATAGTTAAACATGAAAATCGTTACTTTTAGAGTTTCTTGGGTAGTGTTGAGGATTCTGGAGAGGGCTTTTGGCAAATAGTGAGGGGAACAATAAGACAAAGCACAGAGCGTTATCTTTTAACTAACTTAGCATATCGTATCTTTGTAAATGATTTGGGGTATGAAAATCGACCTGCGCGAACTTTGGCCATATGAGCTGGAGAAACCAACAAAGTTACACAGCACGAAATTATCTGTGCACAAAAATTTATTTTAAAGTATCACATACATTTTAACAAAAATTTTCTTAAATTGAACTTTTTGGAACATATGTAGAAAATTCATGTACCTATAGGAAATTCGTGTCAATAAGTTTGCTGGATGCATGGAATTACGAGTACATAGTCGAATTTTTAATGAGACGGAATCATCCACTTTTCTACCATCTAGGTCCTCCTCAACACGAATCAGAAGGGAAACTGAGGTGCGCAACTTTTGCATATAAAGCCTTCTTAGATGCAGGGATATTCGTAGCTTTTCTGTTTCATCGTTATATATACCAACCTACTTGTTTAAATTTGTCGTTTGCGTTTGAATGCAGAAATATTTCTGGAACGCTCGAAAAGAATGTTGTATCGTACGGAGCTGGACTGGCGGGGGGTTTGGGAATATTTTTGGACGACCCCAAACGAAGACCTATAGTTGCTTACACCGTCGCTGCACTTGTGAGTACAAAAACTCAATTCATACTTTTACCAATCGTATTATTATTATTATCAAATTTCGAAATAAAAAAAATTCTTTTTGAGTAAATTCAAGTACGGTAATACTGTGAACTACAGCAGGGAATTCGCGGCACAAAAGAATACCGCCAATTCCTTGAACATCTTCTTTTGTTTTCATCGTAATTACACGAAAAAAAGTGACTAATGACTAATAAAACTTCTTTCTCTTGGCATTAGAAAAATGTTTATTGTAATTTTCATCAGCCAGAAAATAAGAAATTGAGGAAATATTTGATTTTTACGTAGAATCTGATGCTAGGACAAATTCGACTCGAATCAACTTAGTACGACTCATAAGAGAGCAATTCGTTTTATAGAGGTTTGTCTCCTTGAAATATAATTGCAATCAAGTGGAAGTTGTACGTGTTGTATGGATTTCATGTAGGTAATTATCCAAAGCAAGTCAAAATCACCCCAATAAACCCAATCCTCATAACCCCTGAAAGTTTCTTTAAAAAATAATGAATAAGTAGTTAATATTATTCTAACACAATTATCTTTAAATATCTTGAAAGGTTACATTCATAAAACTTGAAATGTAACATTGTAATAAAACTTGGTTCGTATCACATTTTTTGGCGATGTCATCATATCATTAAAGTTTAACCCTAAAAGTAACAAAAGGACCTAATGTATTATATCAGTCACGAATATTTACATGCTCATTAGTAAATAGCATGTAAATAGTATTTATGCAGTCTTATATAAACTTAAAAGGTAAATCAAACCTCAGGAACCGAGGAAACACATAAGTGTAGGTAATGAGGTAATGACACTGACAATGGAAGAAAGTGAGGAATCTCTACAGCCTTACAACCACCATATAACGGAAATATGTTGATTAGGTACGTTAGGAATAACAGGACAAGGACCTGATTATACCTTCTAGATGAAAACTTGCAATCAAAATTCAATGACTTGGCAAGGACATAATTGAAATTAATATCATACATTGAATTGTTGTTTTCACGAAATATTACTCAAGAAACACTGTGAATGATATTCATTGGGGGTCCTTCATTGTAAATGAAGAGTCATTAGAGAGTTCCTAAAGCGATAGGGAGATAGAGTAGAGGCGCCTTATCGTGAACGGAAAACACTACTGCGCATGTGCGGGCAGATGAGGCGCCTCATCTCCAATAAGACAAATTTATTTCACCTAAACATAAGACGCTTTATCCCGAACCAACCTATCTCATCTCTTCCTCCCTATCGCAAAGTAACCTTACACTTCGATAACAGTGATATTCATTTCTTGTTGGTATTCATGATTCATGAAAATTATATTCATTTTCTTGTTCATAAATTTTCAAAATCTGCCAGTGCGAAACCTTTTCGTGAATAAGAAAAGAACTAGGAAGCGTAGAAATGCTGGAAACTGAACACACGGGATAGGCGGGAAAATCCCCTTGGTGGTTCAGCGTTACTTGAAGATAAGTAGCGTCACTCTAAGATGAAATGCTAATTCGAAACTCTTGACTTTATCAGGTTACCATCTGCTGTGGCTCGTTCGGAGGAGACTGAATTTGAAAATTATCCACCCACATTTTGTGTTTTAGTGTCCCCGAATTCGGTCGTTGTTCGGGCTGTGGTGTTCGTATGTCGTAGAGGCACGCAAATCCTCTTCAAGTATTATCTGACTTTGATGAAATGTTGAGGTTTTTGTGAATCGGACCCTAAATTGTAACTTAAGCAAAGCAATAGTAGCATAAACGAATGCGCAAATGTTAAATTGCAACGACCCTACACAGATGAAACTTGGACATAGACACCGTGATTGTTCTTGATGTGCTTTTGTCCATTCGGATTAAAAGCTAGTTTTTGCTGCTTTGTGATCACATTAATATACTGCGTTTTGAAAAGTTGCATCTAGTTTGTGCAACCCATAAAATCTCACAATGATCTCATGAATCATATGCAAATAAAATGATCATATGAAAACTAGAGAAGTGGTAAAAGTTGCAAGTATTTCACGCTAGACCACGCATAGTTGCTACCATAGATTTACATAGATTTGGCAAAAACTAAACTCAGAATATCATGCCCTGTCAATCTTTAGTTGTATCTTGCGTTTGTTTTCTACGAAATCTAACCATTACATAGTAGGTACCTACTTACACATACACAGATGACTGATCCCTCAACGCGGACTTTCATATAGGCCATGCTGGTTGAGTTGATTTTTGCAACCAATTTGTTAATCTCTCAAAAATTAATAAACTTGTATCACCAATAAACTGTCAAATCGCATTTTGCGTTTCAGAGCTCACCGAAAAAATTTCTTCCCAGAATGAATGTACACTTATACCTACCTGTATGAGGTTTTCTAGAATTTTGCGAGCAAAAAGGTATTTTTATCGCCACCAGATCAATTATGACCCTTGCAAATGTAGGACGTGAAATCCTTGCAACAAGTATTTACCTATTTATAACACAGTTCTCAATCAATTTCAAAAATACATTTGCCAAGTGCGGCAATGAGTCTTAGTGGCCCACACCCTAATGGCAGACATTTTATAAACAACCCATTACAAAATTAATATCAAAAATCATTTTAATTAACCGAAAATTGTGGTCTTTCGTCTTTCACAGGGCGTAGAAGCTTTAATTAGAAGGCTATACAAAAAAGTCAAGAGACGGAAGAGTTTGGAAACATTACTCTTCATGACTTTAAACGCCATTCTGATGTACAAAATGCGGACTTCACGGCAAGCAGTTAACAAGAGAGATTTATGGTGAGTTGGGTTTCCTATCAGTTCACAGGATATGTACGAGTGTCATAGTACGTTCATATAGATGGATGCCTACTTGTATTATGATTATTTTGGATACCAACGAGTTTGGGATAAATGATTATATATAAAGCTGATCAATGAGTCTCAGATTAAAAAAAAATCTTAACCGTACTAATTGTCTTTATTTTGAATAACAATTTTCCGTGATTCGTGAGTTTTAGGTATGGTCATTTAACGGAATTTTAAACAGTTTTATGATTATTCATCGTGACAATGTATTTTTGCAATAGTTTAATAATAAGAAGTTTTCGAGTCCACTTATGCGTTTAAATTTCACAGCAGTTCAACGTGAATATAAATAGTCCATGAGTCAGGGCCGAGTAATTTGAGGAGAAGGTTTGAGATCAGATTTTGAAAATTTAATCCGTTCTGAGTGAGAAAATCTTTGTCTGCCACCTCATAATTAGTGGAATACAAAATGGTGGCCTCATAAAGATGGCATGATTTGCCCATTTTAAAGTTTTCCCAAAACCGCACATCCAACAGAAATTGTTATACATAGCAAAGTTTAGAGCAGAAAAATCGATCCCAAAACTCTGAATTCATATTAATAAAATCGTAAGTATGTCTGTCTGTACATTGATTATAATCATGAAGTTTTGCGTTTCTTTTCCGTTTCATTCTATTTGTAGACGATAAATACCATTTTCTCAATTTTCCTTTATCTGTCTGTCTTTCCGTATATTTGTCCACTTTTCACGGTTACAGGGGCCATTGGACAACTGATATGAGTGGTGGGAAATGTTTGTTATCATTCCAACTCAAATTATAGGCTATTTGAAGTTTTTAAAATTTGAGCCAGAGGAGGTGTTTTATGGGAGGGGGAGGGGGAGAAATGGGGAATCTTAGACGCCATTGAACGAACTGGGGATCTGATTGGTTGAATATGTTTGGATTATTCTAACTTAAATCACAGGCTACTTGAAATTTTTCAAATCTGCCCCATATTGGGTGTTTTAGGGGATGAGGGGGGAGGGGGGATGAGGTATCTTCGTCATCACTGAACAAACCGAGGATCTGAGTGGGGGGATATGTTTGGATTACTCTTACTTGAACCACAAGCTACTTGAAATTTTCCAAATCTGACCTATATGTGGTGTTTCGGGAGAGCAGGGGGTGAAATGTGGCATCATGGACATCAGTAAATAAACTGGAGACGTCTAAAATATGTTCGCGGTACTCCGACTTGAATCGCAGACTAGATACTTGCAATTTTCAAACCCGACCATTAGGGTGGGGGGGTGTGGGGTGTGAAATGGGGTTATCCTAAGCATAACGAAATAAACTGGAGCTGATGTATAAGAAATGTTTGAAATACTCTTACTTGAATCGCAGACTACTTCAAGCTTTCCAATCACACCCATAGGTTTTGTTTTGGAGGAGGGGGGGGGGGGATGATGGGGTACCATGGACATAACTGAATAAACTAGGGACCTGATTACTAAAATATTTTTGAATTAAACTAACTCAAATCACAGGCTACTCGAAATGTTTCAAACCTGTATTAGCGGTGGGTGGGGGAGGGGGATGAGGTATCTTGGACATCACTGAATAACAGAGGACCTGATTGATTAAATATGTTTGGAATACTCTAACTTGAACCACAAATTACTTGAAATTTTCAAATCTGAACCATAACGGGTATTTTGAGGGAGGGGTGGTGGTAGGAATGGGGGTATCTTGAACATAACTGAATAAACTGAGGACCTGAATGATAAAATATATTTTTATAACACTAAAAAACTACAGCCTACTTGAAAATGTTCAATTTCGCCCCATTGGGGTGTTTTTGGGGGAGGGGGTTTGGAAAGGGGTATCTTTGACATCACTGAACAAACTGGGGATCTGATTGGGCGAATATGTTTAGATTACGTCAACTTCATTCACAGGCTATTAAAATTTCTTACAGTCTTTCCATAGGGAGGTGTTTGTGGTAAAGAAGAAAAAAGGAGGGGGTGGTTAAATGGAATAATTTGGTCTTCACCGAACGAACTGGAAATCTGATGTTCGGACGAATGAAATTGGATTAGTCTGAACGTTCTTTCGGCTTACCTATGAAGAATATTTTTAAACTGAAATATTGAGAGTGTTTGTGGAGAGAGCGTGGGGGTTGATCTCAGGAGTTTGGTCCAAATAGGTAATTTAGAAGAACGTTTTTTCAAGTAAGGACTTTTTTAATCAGATCCATAGGGGTGTGATTCGTGAGGGGTGGGGGAGGGGGAGGGGGGTGCTTGCGTATATTCAAGTCAACCTGTGCAACGCACGGGTGAACCAGCTAGTTATCTCCCAAAAAGAAGCGAATTATAAACAATTGAAAATCGGGCTAATTTTGGGCGAGCCCTCTCCTCCCCCCCTCTAAACTTTTGCCCTTCAAAATCACCGAGTGCTGTTAACATGGTCTGATTTCAGTTCGCTAAAGCTCATTCTACTCAAGATCAAACATTTTTTAAAGTTTGTATCGATCATATTTTAGCTGAGACCTTTCCCTGATGACTAAAAGCCAAACTTTTGAATGTTATGTCATCTTACATACAAAGTTCGCGAAAACGGCCCTTTACTTTGTACTTTAAAATGGTAAACGGTCTGACAAAAACTTGCTCGAAACGAACTTTGGAAAATATTTAACCCTGAATCGAATGGGGTTCGGCAGACCTGAATCAGACCGATATTGAGATGGGGTTTTTGAAAGGCAAAAGTATAGACTTCATTAACAGATGATTAATTTTTAGATAACTAGATAACTTTTTGCCCCTCCCTCGATCCCTAAATAGTCAGATCTACAGTAAAAAATATAGAAAGGTATTGCTGGAGAAAGAATTTTCCTCATCTATGTATACTTACGTGACGTTGAAGGGGTGTTTCTGGAAATCTTCAAGATGGCCGCGGTTTTGTTGCTATACATATAAGGAACGAACCCACAAACTATCGTCGAGTATCTTTATGGAACCCATTAATGGCTTTAATGGTTGTAAAGTACATTTAAATAATATGTATAGCTGTATCTTCATAACAAATGTCGCACAATTGAACAAGAAAGTTCGACAATTCACAAGAGTTCTTCCACGCAAGAACGGTGTATGGGCTGGAATAGATGAGAAGATTGAAAATCATTGATGGTTTAGAAATGTTGCGTATCAATCATTATTTACTGCACGCAGGTGGTAAGTATAATGATAACCATGATGCTAAAAAGCTAATACGGCACACGACTACGGTTGAAACAAGGCTCCTACTGCAGATTTCTACTGATGTTAATGAGATTGGGGTATTTATCTTCTAATAGCTTTCATTTATTAAAAATATCGATTAACTATTCGAATCGTAATTTAATGACAATTCAATATACAGTTTGTAAGGCCGCAAAAATAAATTTAATAGCTCCCTATAATTTATAGATCGGACGAACCCATGGGAATTGGAAAGTTGCTGGAATGAATTGGTTGTTTCTACTTAGGAAATGAGCATAAATTTGATGCCTACATTTACGTCTATTCGCAGGTTCTATCGGCCTCCATTGGCTAAGAAAAACAAGCAACTTGAAGAGGTAACGGACGTTGAGACGGGAGAAATGCTGACAAATGTTTGCCCTCATACTGAAAAAGTCTGCTCGGCGAGACAGTGTTGTGAAAATGTGGTGAAGGTAACAATAAAAAATATAATACAACTGAGTATAAGGCAGTAATATCGGTAAAGTGATATCATTTTATTTGGTTCCAACAGTACTCGTATTGTACATGACAGTGTAATTCAATTGTAGGCAATGCGAACTAGGAGCTGAAGCCAAAATCTAAAATGTTTTTATTTATAGGGTTTTGATACGTTGTATTTTGCACAGTTTAAGTTAAAGCTCACCTCCTACTAGAGTAAAACAAAGAATTAGCGATCTAAGAGAATGAAACTGAGAAAACTCGGCGCTCTGCGCTACGCCGGGGATGGACTCCCCGGACCACCGTTTGTTTTTCCACCTAGAGCCACACGTCTAACCATTGCAGAAAGTGGAGCACGCTTTTACCTCTGATGTCGGCAAGGCTCCCTGCCGAATTTCAGCACGCTAGGGCTACGGTTGCCATGGATGAGTATTCTGAAGAACATTTTTTCGGACGAGTTCGTCGCAACGAATCGTCACAACAAGGCCGGTTGGGTGGATACTTTACTGCTGTCTTTGATAGTCAGAACCACGGTTAGTTTACTAGACGTTACCTGTCAATCTGAAGGCGCTTAGGGAAAACCCAACGTCACTGGTCCCCTCTGCCACCTTTCACTCGCCCTGTGCATTGCGCTTACACCCTCATTCACGTTTCTAATTTTGTTGGTGAGTGACGTTTTTAAAAATGGTTTGCTGTGCCATAGCGACTTGTTCGAACAAAGACGGTGAGAAACATCCTGGACTCCATTTTCACCGGTTTCCGAAGGATAAGGAGACGAGATCTAAGTGGATTGTGGCGTGTAAGCGTGCAGACTCAAAATAGACAAAGCTCGAGTATGTTCTACTCATTTTGATCAGAGTGATTATAAGCGTGATTTGAGAGCTGAGCTACAACAATTCCTCCGAAATTCGATTTGAAACCGTGCACAGTACCACACCTGCTTTTGGGTAAATCTCTTGCGACAAAAACCATATCGACAGCTTTTCCTAACGATGATCGCAAAAATCGATCGGAAAAACGATCCATTCGCAAGGAAATTCAGGCTGTTCTGAGTTCCGAAAAGGAGACTGATTTAAAACTTGTTGAAAATCCATGAAAATCCAAAAAATGCATGAACTGTGTACGGGAAATTGAAGACGAATTTCAAAAATTTTACGGGAATTTTATTTGTCAGAACGCAGGAGTTTTTTCTCGTTTAATTGAAGTCGTAAAACAAGAATCCCGAGATTGATGATTTCGTAGTTTCGTGCTTTGTTAGAACTCGAACATTTATCAGAATGAAGAATATAAATAAGTTACGAAAGGAAGAAAAACTTTTGAAATCAAGAAAACGGAGTGCCAGTGAAGACAGAAAAAATTCAAGAAAATGAAGAAACTAGTTGGATAAATTTGTATTTTTGTGTTGTTATTATTATTACCTATCTATTATGTACCTACAATCAAAGTTTACCTAGGAAATGTTATGTTTTACTTCTAATTTTTTGAAAATAATCAAAGTAAATAACTTACGTAGAATTAATGTAATTACCTATCTGTAATTAAATATTTTTATTTCATTCATTATTCTTGAATATTCTCTTTTTTATCCCAGATACCTACCTTGCAAACTCGTTTGCCTCAAAGTAACATAATATATATCTGTTCTTTTCTCCGTAGATAAATGAGGAAAAGATGATCTTTCCGTTTTTTTCTCAATCTAATTTCTAAAAAACCAAATTTCAAACTAGGTATAATACAGAAAATAACTTTCAATAACAATCTATCGAAGAATAGTTGATGAAATCATCAGTAGAGTTACTTAAAACGTTTGTTTTGCACTGATTCCGTGCGTATTCGAGAGGCTCCCGCAATGGTGAAGGGACCACCTACGTCATAGGCCAGGAGCTCCTCTAGTAAAGTAACCGTGGTCAGAACGTTTCTAGCCATCGCAGAAAAAGGACAACGGTCGTTACTTACTTTGTTGTCCCTTTTTTTTTTTTTTTTTTTAATAGCACCTAGTTTTTGGTTTTTGCTATGAGATCACATTTATAAAAAAATGATTAAAAATAAACTATAAAAAAATTTAAATAGAAATAGAAAAACCTATGTATGAGGAAAAATATGCAGAAAACGCTTGCATACGAGTCTGCAACACATTGGGACATTTTATGTCTTCAGTTGCAGACTCGTATGTGTTGCAGACTCGTATGCATGCTCTAAGAGCCACTCAGCTGATCCGGACCCTGGGCATCGTCAAGTAAATGTCCTAAAGAGGCTACATACGAAATTACAGTTTCCTAGAGTGTAAAGTATAGAAATTACCTATTAAAATGAACCACCTCTTCACAAATCAAACCGTTCTCGCAATATTCGGATCACCTGCTATGAATCAAATCATCGAAACACCAGCTCAATGAAATCATCAGAAATTAACAAACGGTTGCGATCATGTTCACAATATCAATTATTGAGAATGATCACCTGTGTGTAAACAATTATTCATATAACCATGCTCATAACTCAGCTTGTTGGCCACGCACCTCGCAGTAGTTAACATAATATGGTTGGATAAATCGAGAGCTTTCGAACGAATGGTCACCTATGGGAGTTACTCTTCCCTAGTAACGCCTTGGTTGTACGTGAAAATCAATAGAAAATGTGCCGGTCGGGAAAAAAAAGTGTCGGTCGGGAAAAAAAAGTGTGAATGAAAAATTCCTTGACCCCCAGCCAAAAGACATATCCATGTCAAAAGTTCCAGTCATGCAGCATGATAGTATGAGCAAATTTTCATAAATTATCGTATTGAATAATGTTAACTTGTTTTGAAATTTGAGCTTTTTAATTTATAACATTTTAATTTATTAACCCCATTTTTATCCTAAACGGATGTTCAGGATAAAAGTGGGGTTAATAAATTAAAATGTTCTTGCGGCTACGAATATTGCGGTCAAACTGGTAGGAAATTCAGGGAAAGAATAGAAGAGCATCAAGAGGATTTCAGGGAAAATAAGGGTAGGTCTACATTCGCAAAACATCTTCAGGAATCTAATCATGATTACAATTTTGATTTGACAGATAGACAGTTTGTAGAATTTCTTCATTTTTGTCCAAAGGGAGGTATGTTGAATGTACCTGAAAAATTCGAAATTATCAAAAGTGACAGATCTGGTAAATGTTTAAATGAGGATATCCCTCAATATATTTCACCACTGTCCAATTCTGTAAAGCTTGGAATTAATTGTTGAAACCAGTAATTCTTCCCCTCATTTCTCTTCATTAGCTATAATCCCCCTTCACTCACCTTGCACTTAATTGGTTGTACCTCTAGCCCCCTTTCCTTTCTCTCTACCAATGGGATTCAATCTCCCTTCATCTGTGACTATATGAGCTGTGTCCTTTCTAATGAGTGTTCAGTTATTGTTTGTTACTGATGATGGCCTAACCGTCGAAATCGATTTTACATTGTTGCGGAAATAGACGGGGGTCGTACGTTTTACTCCCCATGAAACAGGAAAAGTGAAAGGTCGCCCGCCAATGGTAGCGTTCTACTCCCCAACTAGACCATTGATGTTGCTTCTTGTCTTGTGACCCTTGACGTTCTACTCCCAGAATGAAAACATTCATTTTCCGAATCGACAGTCTTGATACAACCATGTCTGAGGTCTGCGAATTTGCCCCCGCCATGTGCGTTATGGACTTCAAAAAATCCATGCACAATGCAGTTGCAGCAGTTTGGCCTCATACTTTGGTGGTTGGGTGCAGATTTCACTTAGCTCAAAGTTGGTAAGACTAAACGATTTACCATCGAATTTCATACATATCAGAACTAAACGAGTCAAAAAGCAAGAGTGGATCCGACAGCTCATCTACAGGCAGCAGCGAGGCCTTCCCCTGTACAAGTTTGTTCAACCAGTTTCACTGCCCTTTGACTCAAATGAGAGCAG
Organism: Adelphocoris suturalis; assembly: GCA_030762985.1. Classification (NCBI taxonomy): domain Eukaryota; kingdom Metazoa; phylum Arthropoda; class Insecta; order Hemiptera; family Miridae; genus Adelphocoris; species Adelphocoris suturalis. Next base: position 21,588,229 of record CM061046.1, read on the forward strand.
ACGACATTAGGGGCAAATTGCAATTGTTTTCATTGTATGTTTTATTGTACATCTATCTATGTTCTTTTTCACTAACTTCCGTTTTCAATTTAACAATTTTTAGCCGTTTTTAGCCATTTTTAGTGATTTTTTCAGCTCATCTTTTGAATTGTGACCAATTTAATGAGCTCAAAAAGTGCTGGCCAACGAACTCATCCTTTCATTTGGAAAGCTTAATTTTTTGGCGCAAGAACAGAATTTTTATCTCAATCCTAAGGAGAGTTATCGCCTGGAATGACACATACATATATATGAAAAAGTGTTAAACTCTAGGATTCGTTTCAGAATGCCTCAGAACGGATTCCAATGAAGAAATTTTTCAAAAATTTTGATTTTAAAATTTTTCGAGCCATTGCAATAGCTTCACTTTTTACGAAAATTCGCTAAAAGTAGGTAATCAAAACCACAATAAACTAATAAAAACGTATTATTGCAAAAAGTATACGTACTGGTAGAAATGTTTCTGCTGTTGAATTCTTACTCAACCTTCTATCATTTTGTTTCTCATGTCTCACAAAGATAAATTGTAAAAAACCAGACTATTTAATTAATTTATTAACATCTGTAGCATCGGAAGAATAACACAAAGATCGACGAAAAAAGTATGGAACCAAAAACGGAGATCCTGCACAGTAGGTAACTATTACCATTATCATTGCTTAAATTCGCTGGCGTGACGTCAGTTCGGACGAGAAACCCAAACTAGTTTGGTTGCTCGAACTGTTTTGACGTTAAAGCAAGTGTTCAGACGGATTGGTCGCGAAAAACTTTCCCGTAGTGGAGATACTCCGCCATCTTTGCCTGGGAGAAACTTCTCCAGGTGTTCTGTAAGGCAGTTATCTTCTCCACTCAAGTAAACTTTCTCACTACCTCCATAGCTGGTCATAAGATTTACAAGATGAGGTTTTTAAGTGTATTTACACTGAGAATTTGGTGTTTCCTCGTATCACTCTGTAATTCATTGATTAATATTTTTAATTATTCATGTATTAAATATACATTTAATCTATGTAGGTATAATGTCCTTAATGTTGAAGTGAAAACAATAAAAAATTGTATTCTTTTTTATGCCAAAGGGGTTGAACCATGGCGGTTCTGGCGGTAATGCCTGAAACTAAATACTCTTGGTTAGTTTACTACTGTTGCTTTGCCAGCGTTTTGCCTGTTGTTGAAAAATTACTCCAGTGGAAAAACTAGCCCACTGTTGGTTGCATTTCCAAAAGTTACAGAACACCTCCCCAGGATGGAACCCGTTATTCCATTCGTATCTTACTATCCCAGAGAGCCTCCTTAACAAAGATTCCTAGTGAACAGGAGGAAAATTGGCTCGCTCAGCTGATCAGGAAAGAGCGATTCATTTCAACCATATATTAATGTCCCAGAGAGTCTCCCCATCAAATTTCAACTTCCTAGGGTGAGCAGGATAGAATTTAGCTCACTTAACTGAATGGGACATGTACCATAACATTCTATCTGTTTCTGGATGCCCCCATATAATGGCACTATATCAAATTCGAGATATCAGCGTGTACAACATGTATCAACATCCTTCCAGTTATCTATACGTTCTTTTATTGCTTTCTTCCGTGGGTTTCAATGGTTCACAAAATCACCTCCACCACCCATGACAGGAAGGGGAGCACCGTCTTCCAGTCCGTTGAAGTCAATCTCTTTGTTAATTGTTTAGAGACTATGAATGAGTCTTCCAGCATGTTTAAGCCTCACTGGCACAGCTCGCATTGTGGCCATATGGATCTTGGTCCTCAAATCTTTTTATTTTCAAATTTATTTTTTATTATCAAAAGCTTTTATTTTCGGAGGTTTTGTCAGCTACTGTTTTTCCAATACTTTCATGACACTCAATTCGGTCTCGCTCATAAGATTAGTTTTTTTGCAATACATCCCGGTAGATGCATTTTCCACGCGGAAAATACGAGTGAAAAACTGAGGTTTTGAGCTTACGATGTCTTCAAGAGCTTCATTAATTGTTTTGATAGGTAATACTTTATTTGCCCGACTTTTTTAGATCTTATATGCTAGGTGAATACAACAGTGTAACTACTTACTTATTATAGTAATATATTTCTGATAATTCTCTGTTTCTTTTCGGCAGTTCTATAACCGTTAACATAATTATATGGAAGGAATCTCCATCTTCAATTTTTTTTTTTATGCATCTATAGCTTATAGTAGTGAATTGTATGCACGTTCTCCAGGAAACGTCAAAATATTACCTCGGTGCAATGCTGTTTTCAACAATAAGGTTGCTGTTCGCAAACCCGCAGCTAAGAAGACATCCAATTGTGTTTCTGAAGACCTTGTTCCAGTGGAAAAATATGAAGCTAGCGAGTTATTTACAATGTTACATCGGAGTGTACAAGGTATTTAAACACGTATTTTGTACTGAATTTGTATGTACTCCCCTACTTAAATGGCTGCGTTGTTGCTTGTAGGTCATAACAAATTATAAAATGTTTTCTTTTTATCAGTTGATATTAAAGTGCTTGAATTTCTCAGGAAAAATAGTGATTATATGATAGGTCCTTCTAAGATTAGGGATACCCAGGATTGCCAGACTCGGAGAAGCAAAATACTGCGTATTTTAACAGAAAAATACTCGAGAAATACTGTAGATTTTTCCATTCAAAAATACTGTATAATAGGTACCGTAGGTTTTAATAAATAACCGTGGAATTCTGCAAGGAGACAGTTATACTCATAAACATCTTAGAATAGAATATGATGCTAAGCCAAAGAGATTAGCACAGAAGACGATGGCCCCCATCATTGAATTACTCACCTTCTATGTATTTACAAACTTAAGGGGTGGGGAGGGAAGGATCCTCTAGAACAAATACCCAATCAGAAACAAAATAGCGTTGAAAAAAATATATTTCGCCCAAACCACTTGCTTCACTTTACCCTGAAGACTGAAGGAACATCTTTGGTTAGAACACTTTGTCAAGACTAACGAATAACTTTCGAAATGATCGTCAAAATAAAACTTCATCTCCCACATAGCTAATGACAGTTTTAAGTTATAATTCGCCTTAAGACTGTGTATTACAACTTAAGTAGGTACTTGAAATGAAAGAAGGGATGAGATCATCATCATCATTTTTTAATGTTTCCTTTTCATTTAAAAAAAACAAAAAAAAAAAAAAAAAACTGTAGAACATTCACAAACTACCGTCGAATTGTAAAACAACTGCGAAGATTTTGCATCATCACGATTGCATCATTAATAGCTACTGCGCATGCGCAAATGTAAAATACTTGTAATGACCCAAATTTCCACAGTTTTCATCCGATTTTGATGAAACTGTCAGTGAATGCGAGGTTTAGGTTGTAGATGGTCCCGTACCTATTTCATTGTTTTCAACTCATCAGTTCATTCTGCGCTTGCACAAACGTAAATTACATTATCATTTTTTCGTTTCTTAATTTACCAATTATGACATTTCACGCTATTTCTTGATTTACTCTTTTCCGCTATGGAATTTTCCAAGATGATTTAAAACTTTTTTTCTTCGTGATAGGTAAACGAGGAAGCTATGTGCCACACCCAACTTGGCCGACATTTTTCAAATAGATGAGGGTTAGGAGTTTGGCATCAACCGCACTCTCCTTCGATGAGTAGTTTTTATTCTACGATTTTTCAACGTTTCGCACACTGGTGGTCTCAAAGCGACCCTCCTGCCACCTAGTGTAACGTCACCGGTGCAAACATTGAAAATCAAAGACAGAAAACTACTCAACGTACGAGAGTGTGGATGGTATATAAATGGTCGAGTCCCGATTCACTGGACGAACTATCAGATAATTCTGACCGAATAAGTATAGCAGCGATGGAGCCATTCATCGTGAAATCCTCGTGTTGTGCGATTGCGTTTGAGATGGATAACAATAAAAATTGTCTCCTAACACGATTAACGAAACTGACAAAGGGATGAATAAAAGAACGAGAATTATTTAAAACTTTTGGTCAACATGCAATGGAATTCGCACTTCAATTTCAACGAGTAGACCACATCCTGTAAACCACTGGTAGAACTTTTCTGAGCCAAGTAGCAATAAGCATACACAAATTATAGGAAGATTGTGGAGACCACAACATAAAAGTGGGACTCACGCAAATGCCAAACTGCAGCCCAACGCTTGAAAGGTACTGCAGGTAAAGCTATATAAGTAGGTACATACATAATACAGGAGTTTCATTGGAGACAGAACCTGCAGGCTGAGACTTACCATAAAAGAATCCAGACTAGCCGCTCCGCGCAAACGTCGTAGTAAGTCGACAGATACGTTGACAGTTTGAATATAAAACGACAAAATATTAAATTATGTAGTGGAAAGAAAAACTATGCAAATATTTTGTACTTTCATCCTTAAGAGCATGAATATTATGTATAATAAATATATTTAATGGCTAATTTTTCTGTGTAACTTTTCATACTTTAGACATCGCTTATAAATGTGAACTACTTACTCAATATGTACCTACCCCAATGCCAATTACAATTCCCTCAAGAGAATATTACGTGGAATAAGTTAAGGCCTCTGTGGGGAGATCTAATAATGCATAAGAACCAAAATTTGTGTCCCATGTGTAAATTTATCAATTGCTGGTAAAATCACCGTAATTTTCAGGCAATTAGCTGCTGTCTATGCCGGTGGACCAAACGAGACAAACCCGAATATGCACTATTAGCTGGATTTTTCTCAGGCCTATCTTATGGATTAAATCCCAATTTAACGATTCTTGCGACATTGATACTGTACGTCTCAAGGGTAAGCTATATAATAATAAATATATATATTATACCTGTAGCCACGGGATTTTTTTTCTCTTTTAAAACACCCGTTGAGTTGTTTTACGAAAATTTTTTGATGTCAGCGAAATTATTTACAGGCTGGTTACACTACTGGATATTGGTGACAACTCCTATAGCTCATAAGCACTATACCTAACTTTTTTTACATTCAAAGAAGTAGGTCGGCTTCATTACAGTTCAGAGTTCCCATGGACCTGAAAAGATTGATGTGAGTTGCCCAACTTACTGTTTACTCACTCATTGTTTATTACGGATGATGATCTAACTACTTCAGTAATCAATTTCATATTGTAACTCATTATGTTTCGTCAAAATAGACAACGCTCTTCATTAACATGAGTATCTTTATTGAAATGGGTTTCCACAACTTAGTCTTGAGTGACTTAGCTCGTAGCTAAGGCTCGTTCTACTACTCCGGAATTTGACTGTCCAATCGTAGAGCTATCGTGACGTTCTCGAACAACTTGCTCTTTAGTTCGACTGCGTGGCATTTCCAGCGCTCCAGTCGTCATGAGATTTTACACAGATCAGTTATTTGCATAGATTAGTGGTCAGAATGCTCGCTACGCTCGCATCTCAAAACCACATAACATCAAGTAGTGAATCCCTTAGTAAAAATTTAGATTGGTTGGTCAGGGTCTTGAGTCTCGTGTCTCAACTTGATTGTTCGCGATCGTCTCGTGCAGAGCTACACTGGAGGCAACTGTGAGCCACATCGAATTAGCATCAGTTGGTTGGGTTAGTGAACTATATTAATTTATTTGTTACAGGTCAAACATTTGATGAACTAGATTAATTCATTTATTATAAGTCAAGCAATGATTAGAACAAAGGGTTTATATAAGGTGGTCGTGAATTTCTTTCTTGCAAGTGAAATCTCTAGAGGTTTATATGATCGTTGCTGCTCTACCGGTGGTGGTAGTTCAGTCTCCTGGTGATGCTTGGAAAATTTGCTCTGGTTCCCCAAATTGTGCCATAATTTAGCATGTACTTCACTTGCTCCGCTGATATCGTTGTCTCTCCATTCATTTGTGACTTTTGTAATCGGTCAAGTTTTTCACTACACTGTTATTTGATAATGACAGATATCACTGACGGATTATGAAAGTTTTCCATGTGAGAAAACTTCCCCTTATGATCTAATTTTGGTTAAATTGGTTTTTCCTTTGGTGAACAGTTGCGTTATTGCAGTTACCTATATGATGTGGTTGTGTGTGTGTGTGTGTGTGGGGGGGGGGGGGGGATGCTAGTCTTTCAGAGAGGGGACGATATTTCAATAAATAGACAAGTTATAATAATGATATTATATCATTCATTTATTGAAACAATATACTCCGTAAATCATTAATGTATTAATTCAATTCAGATTATAGGAAGAGAGGCCCAAGAGAAATACCAACTACCTCGGTGTCCAAGCATCGAGTTGAACTTCATATTTGGAATTACGACTTTGTGTAATACGAGGATCTTTGAACCAGCTTGTTGTCCAGGAGGATTCATATTCATGCTAGACACGATATCTCAAATGCAGTAAGAAGATGCATAATCTATAGATATAGATGCATCTATATTTCGATCTATCTATATTTAAATCGTAACCTTGCGATCAGTTGAATAGGTGGATTTTTTACATGAAATCGCTGTGTGTGAGTTTAATGAGAGGGTAAGATGCAAACTCAACGTAGTTTTAGTCACACTAATCACAAAGGATTTCGCACTCTCCTAAAGACTTTGGGTTTCATAGAATTCTTATTAAACTATAATCACAAGATAGTTTTCCCCGATCAAAAGTCTCCATTGGCTAAAAAACACATATATTGAAGTGATTCTGAGTTAAACCCAATTGAAGCGCTGGAAATTGTATACAAAAGTAATCCCCACTCCCCCCCCCCCCCTCGCTATTAACTTCTTTCCGAAATTTTTGAGATATCGAAGGTGGAAACTTGGAAGGAAAGTTTAGAGAATGATAGCATTTTTTGGTTCATATTTTATTGAACGCAGGTAAAGTAATCGAATACTATAAAATTTCAAGTTATTTTAATGAGCGAATTTCTGAAAGAAATAAAACTAATGCAGGGGTTACAGAAATTAAAAATAAATAAATAAAATTGTCCAGAATTGTATTAGTGAAAGTCAGCAATAAATCAAGGATTCCAAAATAGAAAGAACAAGTTCATTATATAGCATTTTTTGAGCACAATAAATTGCTCTCATTTCAAAAATGTACCAGATGCAGAATATTACTCAAAAAAGTTTGGAATTGACTACGAACTAGAAGATTCAGAACTTTGTGTACAAAAATTTGCTGGGAAATATACGTAAACTTCATTATAATATACTGCGAACATTTCCAGTCCTTTTCATAATCTCCACCCCTAGCTATTTTTCCCAGATAATAATTCGAACGTCCACCGTACGCAGTCCGAAGTTTTTCTCCGGAACAACTGAACCGAACTTCACGAAATTTGGTTCAAAAACCAAATATCGGCTGGGGTTGTGCGGGTACAATTGGCTTCAATTATGCTTAATCCTATAGGGAATAACTAAGGGCTGAAATACATAAAAATGGAGCGATCTCGATCATCCTTTCCTATGAATAGAAGGTAGCAACAACAATGCCTTTGCTATTACAACTGGGATGGACAAAGATGGGTTTGCGTTTTGCCTCTTCTGATATTAAGGCTTGATAATTATAGCACTTGCATTCATATTTGCCCTCATAAATTGTTTTCACACTATTGAAGTTGATCCGTTCGTTTCAGATTCGACAGCCTATTCAGCAATTTCTTGAAGGTCATAGAAGACCACCGGAAGATGATGAATGAACTGTAGCACTTCCTGATAGGTGCACAGCATGCATCATTGATACCTCTCCTCGCACAACGAAATAAAACCTTGTATACAAATTTGTAAAACTGAGAAGTCGTAAATTTTGTTCTCACTTGCTCAGGAACGAGTCAAGTAGGCACTATTGCTAATATATTATGCATATGCAAAAAAAAAAAAAAATCCTACACAGCTTTGAAGTACAATAATAAGGAAATGTTTGGATACAAACTTCCCTACTCATAATCTTATAAATAAAGACAGGGTTTTTAGATAATAAGGCTACTATCATAGAGTAAAAACAGTCGACAGAAAATGTGTTACATTTTTGTTTATCATTTTTAAAAATGATCCTTCGAAACTGACCAGAAAATTTGGATTCCATCCGCACTCTCCTTCGTTGAGTCGTATTCTTCCAATGATTTTTCAAAGTTTACAATGGTGACGTCACACTGGTTGGCAGGGGGCGGGGGGGGGGGGTCCCGCCTAGGCGGAAATGGTGCTTTGACGTCACCAGTGTGCGAAACTTTGAAAAATCATACGAAGAAAACTACTCATCGTAGGGTAGTGAGGATGATGTCAAACTTCTTAGGATGGAATCTTCTTACATTTAAAAATAGTTGAAATAGCTTTTTCCCACCCATGGGTAACGCTCATTGAGCCCCTGGTCAGTCAGGCAAAATTCATGTTAAGTTACGAGATCGGGCAACATAAGTTTTGTTAAGTAATCAGACATTCGTTATTATTTTAATATACGATAGAATTAAAAACTAAAACATAATGAAAGCAAACTAATTCAGTAAAACTTCACTAAAACATTATAAAAACGTTTGGTAGTCTGGATGCTCGCAAGCTCGCATCTCAAGAATACATGAAAAAAAGGTCAATTCCGAGCATTCCGTTTTGTAGGTTATGGTTGTAGAGGTATGGGCTCTATTCGAGACTGCCTCCGAAATCAAGGGTTGACACTCCAACAGACCACGTGACCGCCTTTGTCACCACCTCAACCTGTTGTTCGGTTGTGTGAGCCAGGACTACAGGCAGGGCTGCATCGTTGGGTAAGTGATCATATTTTATTTTCACGTTTGAAGTTCTAGATATATTTTCGCGTTTTCTGAGTACGAAATGCTAAGGCCTGTGCAGGATAAACATAGAACGTGAGGAAGTTGACACTTTCCAGTCTGTTAACGACACATCTTTACTAGGTACTGGCCAATCATCAACCTCCTACTTGGCTTCTGTCTATGTTTAGAACAATACAAACAAAACGGCCTCATTTTGAAAGTGACTTGTAACACATTTACAAGTCACCTCCTATGGTTTGTTTTCCAACTTGGAACCCAGTATTGAGCCACATTTTGATGTGGTTAAGTAAGTTTGTGGGTACCGAACTTCCCCCCTACGGATCTGATAAATACCTGCCTAAACTACCTACTTTTTTTCAAATCTAAAAACTACATTTAGTACCTACCTAACTGTAGTGGATTTATATATGTTCTACTTGGTGTAGGTAGACCAAGTGGGACATTGTGAAAAGTACCCATATCTTGGTTATGCGGGTTAGTCACTGTATTATTTCCGAAGGAAATGTGAGCGAAATTGTCAAGGACATTTGGCTGGGTGGTTGAACCTCGTGGTTCGTTCATTGGTAGGCCGCGAGGGGCGTCAGGTTCGGTTCGAGCTGTTTGGAAATGCGTATTCGGGTGCTGAACCGTTGTGTAATATTCCGGTCTCAGATTTGCATCTGTAGGAGGAACGGAATGTGTTTGATTGAGGTACTGGGAAGTACCTTTTGGTCCGTGCGGTGTATGCAGGATAGGAGTGTGTTTAACACTTGGATCGGCGGTGCGATCGTGAGAGGAATATTTAGTATATTCATGTATATGGGTAGGATCGTAAGAACTACCCTCCGAGAGGTTCTGAAAAGAATCCTCGATCCCTTGTGTGTATAAGGGAGTAGCTAACAAACTCTTTGTGGGTTTATTAGGTAAAGCTGCGATCTCGTTGAGAGGTTCGAGCTTTGGACGCGGAGCTGGCCCGTGTAGTTTGTCACTACGTTTTGAGTGAGAATCGAGTTTCGGATAAGGAGCTGGAGCGGGGCCAATGCCCGTTCCATCGCCAAGCTCTTCTTCCTCAAACCCGAGGAAGTAAGAGGGGCTTCGCTCCATCGAAATATCCGAATGTGCTTACTCGATAAAAAAATACCTTTCCGTTCGGATGAAGGATTCATGAAGAGGAGGGACTCGCTCGACAAAGCTCTCTCCCAGCTTGATGTCGGGGTCCTCTCCGAGCCGTGATAAAGGCTTCCTTGGACGGTAAATTGGAGCGTATGAGCTGTGCAATTTCCCGGCGTGCCCCACGGACAATCAAGAGCGTAATGCTGCGAGATTCGGGCGACACGACTCAGGTATCCCTGCGGACGCGACGTTTTAGACGAAGTCTTAAACGTGCCGGGTGGTACCCTGACTGGAGATCTGCGTTGGGCAATGAGTAGTGCAATGACTGGACTCGTAGATGCCAAGAAGATCGAGAGAATCTGTGAGGAGAGGAAGATATGCCTTTCTGAGTCTTGAATGCGTGTAGAAACTTCGTCGAGAGGTGAGAAGAGACGTCAGCGAGAGCAGAAGGTGGAATGAATACCGAGGGCTCCGTGCGTGGTATTTATAGGGGGGTGGCCGCCTCCGAGGGGGTGGCCACTTTGTGGTTAGTATGTAAATTAGTTTCATTAGCCCTCCAGGTGTTTTCTTATTGGCTCGCATAGTGTTTTCTCAGAATCTGTGAATATGATAGCTGAGTTGGTTTGCCAGCCTCGCCCCTGCATTTCGTAAAGGTCGATTGATTATTTCCTTGGGCTGTTGTTCTCAAGGCAACTTTTGTGAGTTGTCCTGACGAACCCTTCTCCCGCAGTGGGTGTTTGGCTTGTTGGTTATTTGTGAATATTTCGTTCGTGAGTGAATATTTCGCATATTCTCTCGGGCGAAATATGTTATTTTGCAGAGTTGTAACTCGACGTCTTTTATATTTAATTGTGTCGTGAGTACCTCTTTTTGGTAGCCCTGAAAAGGGTTGTTGAAATACTGTGGTGGAATTCACCACACTAACCCTATGCAAAACTTATCTACCTGTCGACCAACATTAAAACATGCCATTTTGTTTCCTTTTCAGAAATTTGAAATAGATGGGGCGCTATAAAAGAAGTTCCTTAATTATCTAGTGACCTTGATAGGCACATTAATATCTACTGAGTGATTTTATGTTTTTCTGTATTTGTTTAAGTAAGTACCTATACCAAAGAGGAAGCAAACTAGTGCTTTACTGGCTGAATTTACTGATATTTCCATTAATTTGATGATACTGACTGATTTGGACGGTTCACAGTGTCAAAAATTAAAACTTTTCTACCTAAATAATTTTTAACACAGAATGTGTTTTAGCCATGGACTAACTAGCCGAAAATGGAACGCGGGATGGTAACGAAATGTGTGACGGATGATTTTCACGTACAACCGAGTCGTTGCTAGGGATATGGTACTTCGTCGTTTTTCATCCCACAAAATTCGTTGACCATTCGTTCGAAAGCTCTCGATTTATCCAACAATATTATGTTAACTACTGCGAAGTGCGTGTCCAACAAACTGAGTTATGAGCATGGTTATATATACATAATTGTTTACACACAGGTGATCATTCCCAATAATTGATATTGTGAACATGATTGCAACCGCTTGTTAATTTCTGATGATTTCATTGAGCTTGTGTTTCGATGATTTGATTCATAGCAGGTAATCTGAGTATTACGAAAACGGTTTGATTTGTGAAGCGGAGGTTAAATAATTTGAATAGGTAATTTCTATACTTTACACTCTAGGAAGCTGTAATTTCGTTTGTAGCCTCTTTAGGACATTTACTTGACGATGCTCAGGGTCCGGATCAGATGTGTGGCTCTTAAAGCTAATTTCTATGCTTTACACTCTAGGAAGCTGTAATTTCGTATGTAGCCTCTTTAGGACATTTACTTGACGATGCTCAGGGTCCGGATCAGATGTGTGGCGCTTAAAGCTAATTTCTATGCTTTACACTCTAGGAAGCTGTAATTTCGTATGTAGCCTCTTTAGGACATTTACTTGACGATGTCCAGGGTCCGGATCAGATGAGTGGCTTTTAAAGCTAATTTCTATACTTTACACTCTAGGAAGCTGTAATTTCGTATGTAGCCTCTTTAGGACATTTACTTGATAAATCGCTCTTGATTTATCACGAATTTATTTCGTTTTTTTTTTTTTTCGTAGTTTCATACTATAACTATATAAATTGATGTTAAAATAAATGAATAGTAAACAATGACGCTTATTTGGTTGTCACTTGGTTGCGCGACAACGCAAACACATTCTGTGTTTCAATAATTTCGTCCGAAGTATGTAAATAGAGGTAACCGGGGGTCCAGGGGGCTTGCCCCCTGGCGAGGCGCGGAGCGCCGAGTTTTTTTTTTTGCTCAGTGACTTTTTATACATTTAAAAACACATTCCTCGTGCTAAAACTCGCTTTTTAGCGTAGGGGAGATGACAAACAATTAGTTTTTTGTCCGTGTTACAAATAAGCCGCCTTTTGGTGGTAAATTGTTACAGGGTTAAAATTATATAAGGAGGTCTAAATATGAAGATTTCGACCATGCATCGCAAAAACAATTTGGCCTTCGGGGTTTTAAGATCGTTTCAAACTTTATAGCTGCCGCGTTTCGGAAATGGCTGCTCCTCGAATTTGAAAAGAGTAGCAAGTTACCCGCAAGTACGGCTCTAAGGCAGTGCGAACGTCCGGAAGTGCTGCATGGCTGGGGTTCGAATCCCCACAGATACAAACAATTTGTATTGCTTTCGAGTAAGTCGCATCGTCCAGTTATAGTACGATAATGTACAATTTACTTAGTTTGATGGGTAATTTTCTATGGACCAGTGATCTTCGTAGAAGGGCTATAAAATGCAGAAATCTTTGTGCAATACTTTGCATCGTTGTGAAATAAGCACATTAAGCTTTTCACTAATCGTACCTTTACTTTACTAAAACACGCTTTTTATAGATACTAGCTCCAACTTTCCATTCCGCATGAGATCACATTAGTTTGCTACAGATGGAACAGAACATGGTAAGAGTGGGGGGAAACTACGACGAGACAGTATTGCCTCATTCACACAACTAAATTATACGTAACCCATAAAAGACACATTGCCACGAAATATTCATGTTAACATGACTACAGTGATACGATAGTAATTATTTACTTTTATTTTTTTAATCAGAGAAGCCTGAAATCTCTCACCCTCAACCAACCCAACCTACAATAAGGACAAGGCAACACACCATAACCATTTCATTTATAAGCAACCTACTGAACTCAGCAATAAATTTATAACGAATTTTATTTGTAAGTACAAACATAGCTTCAAATCAATACACAGTCTATACAAGTCATACCCAGTAGGAAGATGTCTTTATATGCTCACCTACCATGCAAGATATCCGCAAATATCTATTTCAGTATAAAACGTTTTTTGTTTACGTTATGAACACGCTCTTACACAACGCTGTAAACTTGTGATCACGGGTCCCGCGTCAATGTTGTATAATCTCTTATCTGGAGTTAGTTTTTTTTCACCGTTATTTTCTCCCAACTGAGATAGAAAAAGGTCAGTACCTAAAGTGACCTAAAGCTGTTAGGATGTTTCAAAGGATTATTCGAGTATACGGTGAGTAATAAAATTAATTGTTACTACCTCTCTTATTTACCTACGTTTCACTTGCTTTCCCCGAAAAAAGTAGAGGAAAATATGGGCAACAAAGAAGGCAACAGTGGTGGCATAGATTAATGATTGTTGCTAGCTTCAGCGAACTTAATTTTCATGTAAATTTGTGTTTCGGCCTGATGATTCTCTGAATCCAAGTTCCACTTTTTTTTCCCCCTCAAATGATTGTCGGTTTCTTAAAAACGTAGTTGTTGTTCTGAACCATTCTCGCATGAATGTGTTCTTTCATGTTCATCTATTTTGAAGTTCATACTGACAATTTCTGTCTCAACTATTTAAGATTATTAGAATTTAGTAGCAGTGAGAATTAACGGTTGTTGTGATCATGTATCAAATCAGTAAAACATCTGGTTCAACATTTATTCAGAAAGTCTACTCATACCTAGACCAAGACCATTTTTCAGTTCAGCAATAAAGAGCGGAAGTTAAAGAAGAACGTTGTCTAAATCCACGAAAATAAAGAGTGACAATGTTAGATCGATTTCAAACAATAGATAACACCTTTCTAATGCCACAAAAAACCTACTATAGTGAAGTCATTCGCTAATTCTCACGTCAGGAAAACAGGCCGGTAGCTAATCATGATTACACACATAATCATGATAGTGGCACAAATAGCCATAAATGGTTTCAAAGCCACTGGCCTCTATCCAATAGATAGAAATAAATTCAAGGAGGACGAATTTATTGATGAGGCTTATACACAAGTGAATCCTCTTTACGACAACATTGAGGATAAATTGAAGTTTGAAAATAATCATGCAGAACCCAGTGACGTTCCCATATCGGAGAGTGTTGGGGAAGCTATCTCCACTCAGTACTCTCCACACCTGACGATAACCCTATAGCATCACCTACTTCACCAGCTTCTCTGCCATCTTCTTCGTTCGAGAGAACACCTAGTCGACCATCGACTTCTGGGTCATCTTTGAAAATAGTCAGTCCCCAGGATATTAATCCTCTGCCAAGGATTCAGAGAAAAAAATTCGAGAAGAGGAAAAAAAACCTTCTTCAGCCACAGTCCTGACATCTTCTCCCTACAAGAAACTTCTTATGGATGCCCTTGCTAAAACAAATCTGCCAAAAGGTAGAGGAGGAAAAACAGGAACATGGAATGGCAGAGGGGGGAAGAAAGAAACGGGACAAGGTAGAGGAGGGGAAAAAAAACCAAAAAAAAGAAAACCAAACAATCTGTAAAAGAAGGCAATAGTTGTCATTTCTGATGAAGATTCTGATGACGACGGGACTGTGACTTCAGGATCCTCAGCTTTGGATTTAGGTCCAGGAGGAGATGCTGAAGGGGATGCAGAGTGCATGTTCTGCAATGAAAAATGGTCTACCAACACCGGAATAGAACCATAGATCCAGTGCGTTTCGTGCTCCCAGTGGGCTCATGTAGACAGTTCGGGAGCAGAACGAGAGCAATAAATTTGTGATTTTTGCATTTGTGAATGATTTTGCTACTTTTCATTAGTTACAATTTTTGTAATGCGGAATTGACACATTTTCAAAAACCTTGAAAATATATATCGAAACATTTCTTTATTCCGTTTTCCTCATGAAAAATTATAACTGGATAGTTTATGCATGTTTCAAGCCATTTATACCTCATTCATAATGGATAGCATTTAAGATATGGGCCAAAAACAAAATGATGGTCCGAATAGGGCTCCCTTCCTATAGCTATAAGTTATTGTTTGTTACAGACCTAACCGACGAAATTGATCTAACATTGTAACTTTCTATTTTCGTGGGGTTAGACAACGTTAGACTTCAACTTCCGTTTTCTGTTGAAATGTATTTCCACGACTTCGTGGCGAGTGATTTAGTTTGTTGCAGTTTAGAATTATTAGAAATGAGCTTTTTTCCCACCAGAACTTCATGGAATCTTATAAAATAGGCAACTAGTATTATGTACCTACCAGAATTGTATAAACTTACCCAGCACTTAAGGAAACAACACTATTAAAATGATCTGAGTAATAAGGAACCTGATAACATGATCACACCAAAGTTAAATATCCCCAGGCATATTCCAAGTCACCCTCCAGTTCCAACTCACCCCACTAAAATGTGCTCGTGCTTAAAAACTGCAGTTGAAGAGGATTTGTAGATGAAAATGCCAATAGCACTCTAGCAAGTTGTATGCATGACAGGAAAGAAGTGTGAAGGCCCTTCGGTACCTACCCAATGTTTTTACAGGATTTTACACATTGGATCTTGATTCTTAGAGGAGTGAGGCTTTTCAAATCAAATCGTTACCTACCTAATTTGTATATACAAAGCGGAATCAATCCATTATCACTAACTACCAAATGTAGTAGGTACCTTCCAAACAAACAGAAAAGTCCAGTCATGCAGCATGAGCGAATTTTTGAAGAAATCTTCGAATATTTCGATTTTTGACTGATTTTTCAACTTTGAAATTTTTGAAAACTTGATACATATTCTTATAGGAAATTTTACGCTGATTCCGAATATACCACATGTTAGTATGCTGAAAAAATTATTTCGCACACCAAATCGCAAAGAACGGGCTATTTTGACATTTTTGACCACAATTTTGAAAATTTCAACCCGAAGATGTAATCCGATAATGCTGGCCAACAAACTAGAACTTTCGTTTTGTGTCCTTAACATTTTAAAATTTGTTTGAAGTTTCTAGCACAATTCTACGGACAGTTATCGTCTGGAATGACACATACATAGTTACATACATAGGTACATACATATATACATACATATATACATACATACATAAAAAAATGCGTTAAACTTCAGAATATGATTCAGAATAGCCTGAAACGGATTTCTGCATAAAATTTTTTCAATAAATCACATTCTACAAATTTTGAGGCGAGAGCAATAGCTTAATTTTCTTCAAAAATTCGCTAACAAACACTCAGGTCTATAATGATAAGAAACATACAGACTTCATTGCAATCCCTCTGTTGGTATATAATTTTCAAATGAGTAGGCATTCGCAAAATAATACATTGCAACGAGTTACCGTAAAAACTGTCCTAATAAATTTCTATTGGAAATAGTTCAAATCGAAAATTTGAGAACCTACCTAAGCGTAGTGTGAAATCTACTAAGCTCTTTACTTTCTTCTGCAACTCTTTAAATGAAAACAAGAATACAATAACGACCGAGCATAATTAGTGTAATTGCATAACTGTTTACAAAATAAATATTTATATGGCGTGATACTATTCAAAACCAATTTTGGCAGTGTCACCAATTCGTGAAAATGTGCTCCCCAAAATTTTGTTAAAAAACTTTGTTTGATATCGTTTTTCGGTATAAAAAGTGCTCAATTCGTCCTCATACATTTGGCGCGGAGTAAGGGAAAACGTTTGGTGATATTTTTTTCGTTTTACTTTGTTTCCTGACGGTTTTTTTTACCCACATTAGTTTTTCCCGTAGAAATTTGGATTTTTAAAACGTTATTGTTTACAAAAAACTAGGTGATTGACAGGCAACCAGATGGATGTCTCGACAACTTCACAAACAAATCGCGCGATTTGCCCACATTGCTCGGGAGAATATTCAAGAAGAGGCCTTGCTACTCATATTACGCGATCCCATCCCACGACCACTTCGACACAGCTTCCACCAGTTACGTTCAACGATCTCGAACCGGATGACGGAGTTCCTGAAGCTATTCAAGACTTGTTCAGGGAAGGATTCGGTGCCCCTTTACTGAATACGGAGGGACAAAATGACCCAATATGGACATCTCGATGGTGTAGGGCCATGAGACTCCAAGGTAAGCAGTACCACCTTGCACAAGGAGCAGTAGGGAGACAGTTCGTTTCAATATTAACAGAGGAGATCCAAGCAGTCGCAAGAGGCATAAGAAGCTCAGAAAGAATTTTCATCCTATGCTCAACATTACTGCAAAGAACAAGACTGGTCGAAAAGGGGGAGGACATCAGACGTCTTCTGCGAAAACGGATGGAACTCTGGGAGGCGGGAAAATATTAAGGATTACTTCAAGAAGCAGAAAGATGCGACAGAAAGCAAAATGGACCTCGCCGAAAAGAGAATGAAGACCACGAAATTAGGATATTCACACGCTTGGTTATGCAAGGCAGACTTCGAGATGCGACCAGGTGGCTGACAGAACGTTCAGGAGGGGGGGTACTGAATCCATATGACTTGCTGGCAGACGGCAGCACAGTACTAGAGACGTTGAAGAAAAAACATCCTGCCCAGTTCCATCCAGATCTAGGAATCTAGGAACGTTTCAAACAAGCGAACCTCTTCCTCTGCTGGTGGATGTGGGGACATTTCATCAAGCCACATTGAAAAGGTTGCTCATAGCCTGAAGGGAAGTGCCGGACCTAGTGGTACCAACGCTGAGCAATGGCGCAGTATGTTATTGCGATTCGGTGCACACAGTTCCCGATTGAGAGAAGCTGTAGCTTTTCTGGTTCGAACACTTGCAAATGAAGTGGTTGAGTGGAACCAGATTAAAGCAATACTGGCAAGAAGAGCAGTAGCCCTCGACAAATGTCCGGGAGTCAGGCCAATTGGAGTAGGTGAATTGCTCCAGAGAATTTGCGCAAAAACCATGGCATTTGTAACTGGCGATGATTTGAAGGAGGCCTGTGGGGCTGATCAGCTCTCTGCAGGTATAAGAGCTGGAATTGAGGGAGCGATCCATGCCGTAACCAGCATGTTCAATGAAGATGAGACAGAAGGTTTGCTACTTGTAGACGCCTCGAACGCATTTAACACCATGAGTCGTCCACTAGCCCTGAGGAACGCCCGTATTTACTGGCCCAGATGCTCTCGGTTTCTGTTCAACACATATCGAGGCTACCTGTTGATTCTCTTCCGCCAGAGTGATGCATCATTACTGAGCCAAGAGGGAACCACTCAAGGGGACCCTCTTGGCATGATGATGTATGCGGTAAGGACCCTACCACTGATTAAAAAATTGAAAAATTCCCGGTGGAGGCAAAATTAGTACGCCGACGACTCGGCATGCGTTGGGAGGTTGAGCCATATCCGTGATTAGTTTGATGTATTACTACTCGAGGGACCGAAATGGGGCTACTTCCCAGAACCAGAAAAAAGCATTCTAGTAATCAAGGCCGGTCTTGAGGAAGAAAGCAGAGCCCTGTTTAGGGACCTCAACGTAAAAATAGTCCACTCACACAGGTTCCTCGGAGGTGTGATTGGTCCACTGGAGCAGAAAAAAGAGTATGTCCGCTCAAAAGTTCAAAAGTGGGTGGAATACACTGCAAAATTTGCTGGAGCTGCAGACAAAAGCCCGCAAGCAGTGCACGCAGCCTTCTCAAAATCTTTTCAGTTTTTTGTGGGCTTTCACTCAGAGAGTTGTTGAAGGGTGCACAGATGAATATAGCCCGCTTTGGAAGAAAATTCGTCAGCATTTGATGCCAGCTTTAGTAGGTCGTGAGGTGAATGATGTTGAAAGTAATCTCATGAGCTT
Source organism: Adelphocoris suturalis (assembly GCA_030762985.1). NCBI lineage: Eukaryota > Metazoa > Arthropoda > Insecta > Hemiptera > Miridae > Adelphocoris > Adelphocoris suturalis. The sequence goes on from CM061046.1 coordinate 21,607,191, forward strand.
ACCTGCCCGGCTAGGAGGGCTAGGAATATCAAATCCAACAGAATCACACCCAACGTTTCACACCTCTCAAAGATCTAGCCAACTCCTAAGTGCTTCAATTTGCTCCGGCAGCCAACTGAACTTCAATAAGCACATCAACAATGTTTCATCAGTCCAGAGAGAAGAAAGGAAGGAAAGGGAAACATCTCAAGCCAACAGAGCGTGGACCTAATTCTACAGCTACAGCCAAATCAGCAGAGAGTTTTCAGGCGCGTTATTGGATCCTCTCAGTGGCTCTCAGTTGTGCCCACCACTGCAGACGGGTTCGACTTATCAGCCACACAGTTTAGAGACGCAATCGCCCTACGGTACGCTCATACCCCTCAAGCTCTCCCAGAGCATTGTGACGGCTGTGGGGCAGCGTTTGACGTCACGCATGCACTCAACTGCAAAAAGGGAGGAATAGTGAAGAGAGGACACGATGATCTAAGGGACGTGGTAGCCAGATTAGCGAACCTTGCCTGGGGGGGTGCAGTGACTGAACCAGTCATGCGGGAGGCTACCAGTGGTCAGCCCACTCTGGTAGGAGACATCATGGTCAACGGGGTCTGGGAGAGTGGGAGGCCAGCGTTTTTTGATAACCGCATAGTGAATGCCGACGCTGCCTCTTACCTCTCCCAGGACTGGCAAACAACGTCTCGAACAGCAGCCAACGTCAAGCACTCAAAGTATGATCGAGCAGCTGAAGACTGTCGGGGTTCTTTCACCACCCCCTTGGTTTGCTCGTGCGACGGCGCCATGGCGAAAGAGTTCGCTGTCTTTGTAAAGCGTACTGCCCATGTACTCGCGAACAAATGGAATAAGCCATTTTCCAACCTTGTGGGATGGGCGAAAGTAAAGGTACAATTCGCCATAATTAGAGCGGTTTCCCTTCGGATACGAGGTGCCCGGAGGAAAGTGCGGCCAATGGAATTGGAGGATGGGGTGGCCATTCATATGTTGGAGGAACATAGGTTCTGAAAACAACTTATACGATGACTACTGCACTAGCTCAAGTATGAGAAGATCGAAGACCCCATCACAGTTTGAATCACAATGAAATTCTCCCAATCTTGCAAGGAATAAAAACGTTCTTTAATAAAACAAAAATAATAAAATTAAAAAAAATGTCTCATTATCAAAAGGTAGGGAGATACCTGCCAATCAATGAGATATTACCTCTCTTAGTATATCAGATATTAGGTTTTTTGCATATCATCTTCGATTATACACATCACATGGCTTGATAGTCATTCATGAATAAATAAGAGAAATGGAATCTCACTGATACATAGGGTCAGTTGCATAATGGTGTTCAACCGTGGGGTTTATGAAAGTAATAAATACCTACTTACATGTGAGTGAGTTCCTACATATTTTAGTGGTTGGTTAATGTATAGGTGGTGTGCATAAATGTTTCATATGGTATGTTTATGTTTCCAGTATATTCACGTGAATTACAACAAGGAAAAACGTTGTTTAAAACTTTAAACAACATTAATGTTTCAGGTGTGGTAATTGTCAGAAGAGGTAGCTCCTTGGCGGCACAGAGAACTAAGCTTTATGATTTCCATGTGGCACATCAAGGGAAAATTGTGGATTTTGGAGGATTTCAACTTCCTGTCACGTACGCGACAGAAAATATAACTGAGTCCCACCTACATACTAGGAAGTCTTGTTCTGTATTCGATGTATCTCACATGTTGCAAACTATAGTGACAGGAGCACATCGGCATGAATTTATGGAAAGCATCTGTACTGCAGACATAAAAGGTCAGTTTATTGCCATTAATAAAGTAGTTACCAGTCATTACCTCATTTTGATGTCAATTGAGGTTACCAATTAAGTAGAAATGACTAATAAGGGATATTTATATCAAAGTTTTCTAAATCACGTTCCAGTTGAAAAGAAACTGTAAAATCCAGCATTTTGTTGCTTGGAAAATCCAGCGCACATAATAAATACAGAACGTTTTACAGAAACGTTAATTCAAAGGTTAAAACATAACGTTCAAACAAACATTAATTCTTTTAGAAATGAGAATTTAAAAAAATTCTAAAAACACACCCTGAAAAATAATTCATTTGGGAGTTCGTCAACCTTTCCGGAAATAACTTCATTTAATACTCTTTTCAAATGTGAAGTCAATTTTTCTTCTACTTTGCTGGATAGGAGAGGAAATCTTATTTTAATAATGAAACATATTAAAATATTAGTAAGCATAGAATAGTTAGACTAACGTAGTACAATACTTATATCAACTTACTGTTAGTAAGTAATGCATGTATTTTAGGGACGTCCCTATGATTGGATTGTACATAAATTTGGTGAGAGTTGAAATAAGAGATAAAACAAAAATATCATGACTTCTTGGTGCTACCCTTCTCCTCATTAGCCCCTCCACCGAGAGTATTTTTTTCATCATAAAACTTCCAGCACGAAATTTGAATCTCCCGGTATATTTTCCCAAACTACTCCAAACTCATATTTGAACAAAAAAATGATCACAAAAATCTGACGAAAATAGTGGAAACACCATGATTTTTCACCCCCTCCGCTTACCGCCTTCCATAATGAAATTTGAAACTCCTGACATACCTTCTGAAACTTGACCAAATTCATTGTTGGGAAAAAAAAAAACAACGAAAATTTACCTCCACTATTCACTCTCTTCCATAATGAAATTCGAAACTCCTGGTATAAGATCCACTACTAGACCAAATTTATAGTGAGGACAGAAAAAAAAAATCACGAAAATCGGACGAGAATTGTTAAAAAATCATGATTTATCAGTATTACCCCCTCTATCACCCCTTCTGAGATGAAATTTGAAACCCCTGACATACCTACCTACGATCCAAAACTATAGATATTGAGAAAATTTTCTTTCCTTGTCTGGACACTGACCTGCAGGGCCACACATCTGTAATAGTTGCAATATGCTGAACGTATAAATTGAAACTTTTGAATAGGTGACAGTCCATTAATTTAACTTCCAACTAAAGCCAGCACTGTGGCTGACATACACGAGCGCCCACAACGGGTAAAGTACACAGCTGTTCGATTCAGTAAAAATGCTAAAGTACAGAATTCATTAAACAATATGCACCTATACATTATTTAGTTACTATCGTGTCTGCACTCGATTGACTAGCTATCTACCCAAGACGAGATCAGCTAGTTCAGATTTGTAGGTACCTAGTTCAGGGCATTGTAGGTAGGTACTTTGTCAACTGAAAGTGAGGATTATTAACATTTCAATTGATGTTTCAGGTATGGCAGTTAACACAAGTGCCTTGAGCTTGTTCACTGATAGGCACACAGGAGGGATCCTAGATGATTTGATAGTCACAAAGTGTGAAGACCATCTTTACATAGTTTCTAATGCTTCTATGAGAGAACAAGACACCAACATAATGTTAAGAGCAAAGGTAAATCATGCGTCAATTTTGCGGAGTGACAGATGGAAAAAGTAAATAAATTTATCAATTTTCATTCAAGTTACCAAACTGTTTCAGCAATACTTCAAGTCATATGGCAAAGAAGTTCTTTTGGACTTTCTCTCCCCCGAGCAGCAATCTCTTTTGGCTGTTCAGGGACCTCTTTCACAGAGGGTGTTGGAACAACTTATTCCACAGGTTAATTTCAACAATTTGTACTTCATGGAGACTACCTCTGCCAAAGTAGACGGACGAACAGTACGAATAACAAGGTGTGGATACACTGGGGAAGACGGATTTGAAATATCTCTACCCTCGGACATAGCACCCAGTTTTGCCGAGCGCTTGCTAGCTCAGGATGGTGTTAAGTTAGCTGGACTTGGAGCTAGAGACACACTTAGGTGAGTAACTGTACGAAAATATGGTTCTCATTGGTTAGTTTAGTTCGACTTGTTTCTACTGCCCAACAGAATTAAAGTGCTAAGTATCAATGACAACTTGATTTAGTTACATTGGTGCTTGAAAAGCAAATTTTTGAAGCTAAAAATACTGGGAGTTGCCCTGATACATAATTTTCTGATCTTCGCAAGAGGGGGTACAGGAATGGACTTGTTTGGGCTCAATCTGCTACGTAAGCTACCAATCACCATTCGTGCCGATACAAATGAAGTCATCCTGAGGGACTGAAATAGTGACGTTGAGATCAGACTCTGTGGGATAAGTGAGGGAGACACCAATATAGGGAAATGTTGCCATGAACGGGTAGGGATGCTTCAAGCTACTCCAGTTACCGATACCTTCACAACAAGACAAAGTGAGACACCCATTGGGATGACAGCTACCGGTAATAGGAGGGGTACATCAACTGCTACCCCCAGCTACGTATGCTACATTGGCCGATACTCAAGTATACACTCCCACAGATACTTGGGAAACCAATAGCAAATGTCATAGAAGTACATTCACCGCTACTCAGTAGATAGATGTGTCCGTAGTTCAGTAAATCATCTCTTTGACAATATTTATTGACTTGTCCGAAATCGGATAACATCATGCATTTTGTGGATTGGCATTTTATGTACGTGGGGTGTCTATTTGGAGGGATATCACACATTTTTGGTGGTCTTGGAGGAAAAGGTTGGAATGTACAGGCTGCTCAGGATGGAGTTAGTAATTTAATTCGACTTTGGTTTTACGAGAGAAGCTACCTATCAAATTTAAATACCCTAGGGCCAACAGGAGAGAATTCAGCTCACATAGACGATCAGAATAGAACCCGTGATTTTTTCATCTTAATGCCCAAGAGAAACTCTGTGTCAAATTTCACATCCTAGGGTGAATAGAAGAGAATTTAGCTAACTCAGCCCATCAATTCATTCGTCTCATAATGCCACTGAGAGTCTCTCTACGAAATGTCAGCTTCCAAGAGTAAAGAGAAGAGAATTTAGCTCGACCAGCTGATCTGGAAAAAAACCCCATTTTCTCGATATCAAATGTCAACTTCCTAGGGTGATCAGGAGGAAATTGGATTCACTCAGCTGATCATATCTTGGACGTAGCAGCTTCAAAGTCCCAAAAGTCACTTAGTCAGGTCAAACGTAGCCCATGTTTTAAATTTCATCAAAATTGGATGAGGAAAAGTTGTAAAAGTAGGAGAGTGAAAAAAAAAAAAAAACGAGGTGAGACGAGAGAGAAAAATGAAGAAAGTCCAAAAACATTGAAAGCTGGCAATGCGAGACTAGCGACCCGCTGGACTTGTCTCAACAATTCAATTCTCGGATGTTAGGAAAACCTAGTAAATATTGGGTTCAATTGGTCTTAATTTTAGATTTTAACTATTTTTGTTTGATAAGCCGATTTTAAAACCAAAATGCAACTACTAACATTATTTATTTGCAGGTTAGAAGCTGGTCTCTGTTTGTATGGAAACGACCTAGACAAAAGTTTAACACCAGTATCAGCTGGCCTTATGTGGACTGTAGGTAAGCAATGACTTACCGTATTTAAATAGGCTACATATCTATGTAGGCTTACTAATGTTGTACCTATATTTATTCATATTTAAATGTAGGTAGGTGATGCGTTTGTCCAGATTTATCCATCCAATTTTGATTACTTTTGAAGTAGGAGTAGAGTCCGGTAAGCTCCAAACTCTTTTTAAAAAATAACGAATAAGAAGTTCTACCTCCTCATACCTCCTAAAACTCCATACCTCCGCAGCATACCCGATCACACACCGTGAAGTAGCGTTAAAAACTTTCAGTTTGTTTTCAAATGAAATGTCTTTAGCCATGAAATTCCTCCAGACACTATTAAGTCCAAATTGAGCAGCTGCTTTTTTATTTGACAAATGGGTTTTCCATTTTGCCCTTTTTTCTACTCAATTCAATACTCGCGAGGCTTGCTAATGTGAAGATGTGATCCACAGTGGAATAACCTTTTCTGAATCCCGCCTGAGTCTCACTCAGAATACTATTTGCATTCACCCAATTTTCTAGCCGCTTCAGTAAAATTCCCATGAATATTTTGGCATTGGTGTCCATAAAACTAATCCCACGAAAGTTAGAAGCCTCATCAGAAGGACCCTTCTTATGCAACGGAAATACTATAGACTTTCGAAAACACTCTGGCACTTCTCTTCTTAAAAATATGCTATTAAATACATATACAAGAATCCTAAATCTGCACTTTAGCTACTTAAATCGAGTAAGTCGGATGGATTCTGCGAGGCTACCGCTACAAATGGCAAATGAATGTGTGAGACTTGAAACTTTTTGGTTCGCGAGTTGGAAGCGAATAGCGATGAAGCATGGTGTAGATTTGGGTAGTTTCAAAATCATCCCTCAGTCAGTTAAAGAAATTATGAATGTTTTATTGCGCAAAGAAAAAAAAATGGAATTACTCGAATGGGAGAATATGACAATGGGTTCAAGCTTTGCTATATAAATGCTTGGAAACTCCATTCGTTGTCAAGCATAAGGATTTAAATCAGAGAGTGGGTAGATTAATATTAAAGGTACGCTGTGAGCAGCTGTTTTTAAACTGTAAGATCTGGAATCGTGGTGCACAAGAAGCAAAGTGCTCTATGTGTAATTCAGGACAGAACGAGGATATATACCACTTCCTTTGTGCGTGTCCAATTCTGTCAGAATTCAGGGTCAAATATTATGGTAAGGGTTTTTTCGTAGGGCCAGAAGTGATCGAAATAATTAATGGGGCCACAGAAGTAATGACATTTTATAAGTTTCTGAGTGATGCGATAGCGTATAGGAATTTCTTAGTTAGTGAATTTAATTATTAGTGGTGTGTTTGACTCACAATTTTATAATTTATAAGTAATTAGATATTGGAATTATGAATGTACATGTTTTATTAGTATAGTTAGGACTTACGTTTTCTGTGAACTTGACCGTCGTGTCATACAGTTATATTGTATTATGCTATCCTCTATTAGGTTATTGTGGGACAACGAACGTTTAATTTAAAATTTACCGAGATGAAAAGTATTTTAACTTCATTTTTTCCCCGTATCAGCAGATCCGGATTCGTGGCAAAAATCGCCAAACCCTAATCGTTTTATTTTAATTCTATTGTTTTACGAAGTTTGTATTTTCTTTAAATAAAACATATTTTCTTCTTCTTCTTCTTATTCTTTTGAAGTCTTTATTCAGAAGTGCCTACTAATTATTGTACCTACCATTGTCCAACACGATACAGATCAGCGGAATATTTCCATTTTCTCTCATTCGTATTCAACCAGATTGTTGAATATATTCCTTATTCACACCCTACTCCAAACCTACTCCTTTATAACTACTTCTAGGTTAACATTGGTGTTGGATAATTTATTAGGTCGGTAGATACCTATGATCAAACTGTTCGTGGAAAATGGCTGCTGACTCGAACAGGTTTGTAGCTAATATTAAAAAATGAATAGGTACCAAAAAGCAGCCAAGCAAATCGCTTAATGGCCCACCAAATCTAAATCTAAACTGAGCAGAGAAGCAATGATAAAATATGTGGCTAGTCGACTGAATTTGTAGCTATAAAATTTTGATGAAGCACTGCTCCACAGTGAGTCCTGCTAAACTCTAAACTGCTTCAATTTATAGTTAACTTTGTTGCCGTGTTCCTAAACACCTTTCTCACACGTTTTGGGTAGCACCCGTTTTCTATCCACCACTAGAACAGTTGCCTGCACTTCAAGAAAAGTGAGGAGTAGTTTTTGTTAATTACGGATTTGCAAACATTTAAATAGGATGAATTTGCAAGTGAAACAAATTGCTTTCGAAGGAAAGCAATCCTCATACATTTTCCAGTCTTCCTCTCTCCTTCATGACTGGATCAGAAAGTACGTACGATTTCTTTGTATAAGGAAATAACTCTCTAAAATACTGTTTACGATTTCAACATTTACAGGAAGGAGGAGAAAAGACCTCCAAGATTATCCAGGTGCGAGACTGATTCATGATGAACTCCTTTCTGGACCTATCAAGAAGCGAGTTGGACTTGTGTGCACAGCTGAGAAAACTCCTGCAGTGCGCCACGGTACAGTCCTTCTCAACGAAAACCAAGAAGAAGTGGGAACAGTTACGTCTGGTTGCCCCTCACCAAGTCTTAACAAGAATATCGCCATGGGATACGTGAAAACATCCTTGGCCAAGGTTGGCACTCCCCTGCTTGCAAAAGTGCGAAATTCATTAGTACCCTTAACTGTTACGAAAATGCCATTTGTCCCTACCAATTATTATACGAAGAAGTCTAAATAAAATGTGTGTATTGTATGTGTTACCTGTTTTAAATCTATAAACTACTGGTGTATGCACTCGTAATTAAAAAAAAAGCATTGTTGACGATAAATAACACACTGAAATCAATTTTGTCAGACACAAACCTAATCTAGTTGATAAAAACAATAGTGGATACTATCTTAATGTTTTTAGAAGGCGATCAACTAGCAACATTTATAAAAAACATTAATTTAGATTTAACACTTTTGTTAATTTGGGCTATCATTTATCAAATTTTCGAAGAAAAAATTAGGTAGCTATTTAGATGGTTTCGAAAAATTTTTTGTATCAGGTACATACCTAGACACTGAATGTTAGCAACCGTAGTAGCTAGGTACCATCTTCATCACTGGAGTTAGGACATGTAGCTTATAGCCTTCAAATGCAGTAAGTATAAAACATCTGCTAGAACTGATTTTACCCTTGTTGGTGTTATCGGACCAATCTATAACGTCACATTTCCCTTCCTTTAGGTAGATCGCAGTTGGTCAGGGTTCCATCTTACCTTTTTTAGTGTAATGGAAAATACCCCAATCAATGAGGTAGGTAGTACTTCCGCCAAGTAGTTTATGGTTACAGTAAATGATTGAATTCATCATAGCAGAAGGATCATGTTTTCAATTCGTTTTTGGCGGAACACCATATCTCAATATACACATCTCACAATTAGCACATCTATCTCCCAGAAAAGGTTTCCAAATATAGGGACCTGATAGTATTTAACATGCACCAATGGCGACTTTGGCGGTAATATAATACATACCTGACTGAGAGACATAGGAAGTCGTTTACGTATTTACTCCGATTTCCCTAATTTTTTGTGGGTAAAAACCATTAGTTTCGAATATTCTAGTGCTTCCAGAGCCCTCCAAAATAATTACAGCTGTGAAGAAATTCCAGCCAGAAATTTTAAATCAACAAACAAATCAGTAGCACAAAAAAATCACATCAGTGTGAAAGAGCAAGAAGACTTATCAGTTCAGGCTCAAAGAAGGTGTATACTCAACAGACCAATTTTATGACGTTTTATGCATTTTTGAGATGAAAAATTCTTAATTTCTTCATTTATTGGAAACCAAATTTTCTGAATAATAGGTAGGTAAGTAGGTACCTATCTATTCTAACAAAATGTTGGGATTTCAGCGATATTTCAAAACACATCTAGTTGACATTTGAACAGATTTGTTAAAAAAATGTATAGGTACTACGCACTTAACGTAAACTTCAAGTTTGGTAAACCAACTTTTTCGAAAATTCTACAGTAAATACGGATTGTTATGCTTTTAGCAATTTTATAAGATTTTTATTTAGCACACCTGTTAACATGTGTACAGCCAATACGACCTGGTTCTGCAATATATTATTCGCCTTCAGATCTGGTAAAACTGGCAATACATTTTAGCAGATTTCCACTACATCCCCAACAACAATGTTTCAGAAGGTAGGTACCAAGTTTTTTGGCTAAATAACTACTACCAACCCATTATGAACTCAAACTTATTTCGCTTTTATTTTCAAGACTGAGCCATGAAATCAGTGGCTCACTGTAAATTAGACATTATTTTCCACAATTCCTTGTCTCCCTTTGATATGAAACTCCTAGTAGGTACCTATTCAATTCTGAATATACCTGAATTTAGGTAGGTCCTTCTGAATTCTGAATATAGGTACCTATCTATAAAGGAGAAAACCATTTTGTGGTAATCTCTAAAGTATGGGGTTAGGCTCACACTAAGAAGACCAATCATTACCTATCTATTTACGAATACTAACAAAAAATGTATGTACTTGTATGTCTCTGTAGTTGGTTGAGCATTCCGATCCTCAGTTTGGACTTTGTTCTCGTACCTAAGACTCCGAGGGTTTTCATGAAATTTGATTAGTTAGGTCTGTAGGTAGGTAGGTCAAATGAGAGTACGAACGATATCAGTTACCCCCTCCCATTCATCGTACAACAAGACGCTCTGAGAGCACAATTTTAACGAAATTGTGTTAATTCATGGTTTTACTCAGAAAAGAGACAATACCCAGAACGTATACCAGCGTAGAACTTAGGTATGTATACCTTCAGAGGATAATGTCAAAATTAGAAAACGTCGTAGGTATTCGATTTTGTACTGCTTACTTTCCTTTTCATGTTTTATTTTCAGTTAGGGACGAAACCATTACCTTTGTGGAGAAACTCTCCCTTGTCCTATTATGTTCAGAAAAATAAGGTAATAAGCTTTATGTTCATCCTTACGATTCCTCCAAGATACATACGTTCTACGTTCCTCTAATGTACCTAATACATTCTATTAATTTATTAGCGTGCTTGTGCGAACAGATCCCATGTGGAGAATGTAGAAGGGTATGATTTGTTGAATGACCACAGGTATACAAAGGGCGAATTACATTTTTACTTCTATAAGTATGTTCTTTCATTATTATGTATACCTAATGGGCTTTTTAACGAAATAACAATTTATAGACAGCCAAAGAAGAAAAAATTCAATTAAAAGCACTGATTTAATTTCGATTAAATAGAAGATGCATCATTTTGTACCTGTAGCCAATCAAAATAGTGAATTGTTCAACTGAAAATTTTGCTACACATTTATTGAACGAATTAATGGTTTTCTTGAACTCGAAATATACATATTTATAAGAGTATTTACAAAATAATATTTTGAATTTTTGTCATCTGAATTTTTCTTTTGTATAAAATAGAAGTCTTATAACAAAAAATATGGTAAAAATATATAATTAAACATTTAATATGGCTAAAACACACTTAATGTCTTACTATGAAAATCACAGTTGATACATTTTTCTTTTTTGAGTGATTAAAGTTTTGTACATCGATAACTATGACGATAGGTACATTATTTACATTATGGCATTATTTTCAATTACACGGTTAAAGCTGTCAGACGTAAGACTCTTCATCGTGGTAAGCAGTGGTAACGATGTAGGGAGAGCAGTCAGGGAGGTAATAGGACGTGATGGGTGCTCTCTTGTTGTTGTTGTTGTTATTATTATTAGTATTGTTGTTGTTGTTGTTGTTGTTATTGTTGTTGGGGGAAGATGGGGAGGTTCCGTGTTGGGGCGGTGGGAGTGACCTGGAGCGGTGGGCTGCACCCCTATCCTGCCCTGACCGGAGGCGACCTCGGACGTGGGATGCGCTCTCCACATGGACAGGCGGTAGGTGACGGAGGCGGGGTGTGACGTCATGGCCCCTCGAGTTGGAACGGGAGACGTGGGGCGTACAGTCGTCGTCGGAGAGCGTCGACGAGTCTTCTGCCTCTTCCGTCCGAGAGGGCCGGGGTAGAGGGTGAGGTGGTACAGGTGGTGAAGATGCATACTCTGGTGGTGATGGTGTGTACTCGGGTGGGGCCGTCACATACTCAGGAGGGGACGTTAAGTACTGGGGCCGCGCCAGGTCAGCTGTGCTAACTGAGAGAGGTTTTTTCGTGGCGTAGATGGCCTCCCTGTATTGGCGTCTCCTGGGCTCGCTGATGACTTCACAGTGAACAGCAGTCACCTATAACAGAAAAAAAACCAATTTCAATGTGAATACAGACTACTATGTAAAATTTGTAAAATAGTGGAAAAAAAGAAACTGAACTCTTCCATTCTGAAAACTAAATTCGCTAAATCTGAACTTGGTATTAGAACCTCTTGAAACTCATACGGTGGATACAGCTTTCGTACAAGTACGCAACCACGAGAGACATTTTATGTCTTTGCACCCCCTATCCCCTTCCTATAAAACCCCGTATTGTACTTTTGTTTGTGGAAATTTATTGCAAAAACACGTTTTTAAAAAAATTTTTTTTTTTCTTTCAAATGAATTTCAAAATACAATTTTGTTTTACTCATTCCATAATTACATCATTATTATCATCAGATTTTGTAACGAAGAGTAATGGCCGATGATGAGAAAAGTACGATGTGTAGGCTGGAGTTTATTATGGAAAAAACTGGATTCTGGAGCCACTCAGCTGATCTGGGATCGGTCAGTTGTGTTCAGAAGTCCCTCAAGGGCCCACATACCAAATCTCAGAATCGTGGGAACATTAGGGAAAAAACTGGATTCTAGATCCACTCAGCTGATCTGGGATCGGTCAGTTGTGTTCAGAAGTCCCTCAAGGGCCCACATACCAAATCTCAGAATCGTGGGATCATTAAAGAAAAAACTGGATTCTAAACCCACTCAGCTGATCTGGGATCGGTCAGTTGTGTTCAGAAGTCCCTCAAGGGCCCACATACCAAATCTCAGAATCGTGGGAACATTAGGGAAAAAACTGGATTCTAGATCCACTCAGCTGATCTGGGATCGGTCAGTTGTGTTCAGAAGTCCCTCAAGGGCCCACATACCAAATCTCAGAATCGTGGGATCATTAAAGAAAAAACTGGATTCTAAACCCACTCAGCTGATCTGGGATCGGTCAGTTGTGTTCAGAAGTCCCTCAAGGGCCCACATAACAAATCTCAGAATCGTGGGATCATTAGGGAAAAAACTGGATTCTAGAGCCACTCAGCTGATCTGGGATCGGTCAGTTGTGTTCAGAAGTCCCTCAAGGGGCTACATACCAAATCTCAGAATCGTGGGATCATTAGGGAATCTCCGCGTAACGCTCCCCGCGTGACGCTCCCCGCGTGACGCTTTTTCATTTATGTGCCATAGTAAAGACATAAAATGTCAATAGTGTGTATGTCAAGCATGTCTCGTTACATCACGATCAGGAGTAGGTAGCCTACAAGTCCAGCAAGCAGGGTCCTTTGTTTTTAGGATTGACTTTCAGCTAGAGACATCAGAACCAACAGAAAGTAAAAATCAATATCTAGGGCCTACTTTTGAAACAATGTCTATCAGCTATACCTTCTTACTTCCAATACCCTGGTATTATACACAGGATGCCTCAGGAGTCGACATTGCCACCGACCGCAACTTTTTTTTGTCTACCTAGGTACAACTTTCTTCACGTGTGTTCGACATTGCCTCAGTAAATTACCACAACTTCCTTAATCAATTTATGTAAAGTAAAAATTTAGAACACCGTTGGCAAATGAAAAATGAACCATTGGACACCATCAAATAGGCTGCCAAACATATTTTTTTAAGCTCTATCTTTCCAAAGCTCTATCTTTCAACTTTTGCATTTCACATAATTATCTTGGTACTTTTGAAAGTCTGTCAGACATACCTTTCTCAGAGGCGGGTGTCGGTTGAACATCTCATCAAACGGCTTCAAGTCAGGTTTGTTCTGCCTTGGAGGCGTTGGGGGCGCCGGGCTGTCAAGGAGCGACTCTTCTGAAGCACTCCGCCGGACCTCCGGCTTGGAGCTGCTCTGGGGGATGCTGTTGAGGCGTCTCGACCGCTGACGGAACCAGGCCTGGCGCTGGAAGTTGGGGTTTATCCGTTCCTCCCATCCTCCATACACTCGCACGTACTCAGCTGGTACTGACATGGTGGGTGTGACCTGCAAAGAAAACCAACCCAAATATTATTTCAGTAGATGTAACTAGGAACTTTCAAGGTAGGTATGCCTACCCTAAGCATTCTTCAATTACAACGAATTCTTAGAAGTCCTTTTTCCTTTAAATTCAACTTAGTTAGTTAGCTAGCAATAACTGCACTTAGTTCCCTGTAGTATTGGACGTTCTTTAGAATTTCCCATACAGCCTAACTCAATACATCTTCGAAAACCTTAATTCCACTCTTTTCAACTATGTTACCAGTACACTTAGCTCTGAGATACTGAATGATCCTTACCACGTTCTAAACTAGCACACAGAAAGGAAAATCATTCTACTACTACTAGTACATATGTGGCATTACAACTCATCAACAAGACTCCCCTCCGAATAACCTTCTTAATCACTATCTATCCATTGCTTTTCTTCACCAGTTCCTGATCCCCATTCTCCTAATATCCTCCTCCACATCATCTCTCCATCGTTTCCTAGGTCTTCCTTTATTCCACCTTCCTCCACTTTCTTATGTACCTACTGTCTGGCATTCGGTCCACATGCCCAGCCCATAGCAGCCGCTAGAGTCTCATAAAGTCAGTGACAATGTCCACATGACCATTAAAACCATATAGTTCACCATTCGTCCTAATGCGCCAAGTATCATCACCACACATTGTACCATAAATATTTCTCAGTGTTTTCATTTCCTATATCTTTAACATTTTTTCGTCTGCCTTGGTGAGAACCTAAGTTTCTGACCCAAATGTGGCTACTGGCTTTATTATATAGGTACTGTAAATGGTGGACTTGGTTTACCTGGCCGTCAATGAGGACTTGCGCATTGGCAGCACTGAGTAGTATGACCTGTTTCTGGAGGCTATTCTTGTTTTGATGTCTGTGGACAGACTGTTATTCTCGGTGGTTGTTGAGCCAAGAAATTTAAACTCTTCAGAGTATCTGAAAACATCACTGCCATAGATCAAGCATTGGTGTGCTTTTGCAGGATCATCTCCCTAGATACCCCTCGTTAAATAGGACCCTTCACCGTTCTCTTACATGATGGGTAGAATATACCTATACAGATGATCACAACAGGTCTACCTACGACTTCCTCGACAGATGCGAGGCGCCTTTAGATGCGCCAGTTTCTGTGGCGTGCAGATGGGGGTCTCTTCTCCTTGGATTCACAAGTCAGACTCAGACTTCGGATTCACCTCAACTCGCTCGCCAGGGTTCTCTGCCTCCTACCGCCTAGGGTTCCTCTAGTCAGCCTCGTCATCAGTAGGATACATTGGCTACGCACCACCACATGCAGTCATCAAACCAGAAGAGTCCTTTGAGACACAAACTATCTCTCGTCTAGCTGCTGTTCATACTAAGCTATGCTTATTTACGCTAATTTCGCATCCAACCATCAACATTAAACACTACAACCAGCCTCCAACAAGAATACGTTATTTTTAATTAGTTTATTAGAGGAATACATTATTATACATCTGCTAATACCAAATAGTGAACTGGATGGGGGAATGCTCCTCAGCCACCCGGCTCGGAGTGGGGTAGTTATGTTCCACAAATTACACAGTCATCTTATGATCTCAATCTAGTCTTATTCCCTTCCTGATCCTCACCACAATTAAAGTGGAAAATTATAATATATCTTACCTTGGTATGAGGGTCAAAAGCAGGGTCGTATCCCGACGAGGAAGTGGACCCACTTTCTTCCTCATCTGGGGTGTAGAGCTGCGAGTCTGACATTGTCAGTCCTGAATCACGGCTCAGAGAAATTTTGTCTTTCCGTGGAGGAGGACTGCACTCGAGGCTATCGATCGACGAATCATCGCGTCTGAGAGCTAAACAGAGATTAAACAAATAATTAGTAGGTACTCCTCATTCACAGCATCGCAATTTTTTAGTGTTCGTTTGAAGGAATTATCCACTAGGGTACTCTACAGAGCCAATATCAAAAAAGTTCAGTAAAATGGTTGTAATTCCACAAAGTAAGAGCCATGATCAGTAAAAAATCAATATATATATTTACTTATTTATTTATTTTATACCCATTCAAAATAAATTGTATAGGTAGTTATGGGATGTTAGTTTCCGTTGATAGCTTGACCGTCGAAATTGATATGTATAACTATTTTAATGTAAAACTTCTTACTGAATCCCTTTTGTGTTTTACAACTAATACGTAATTGATTTAGTTCACGTCAGGGCTAACACATACCTAGCCCACAACAATTGAAGGAAAAGAGGCTATGTTTCAAACATGCTTGATATTTACAAAAATCGATAGTGTTTGCTAATGGCGTAGTGTTCAACGATCATTATGGAATACTAAATTATGTGTATGACTATGTACAAGTTTGATGGTTTTGTATTAGGTAGTGTACATCATAATCATGGAGAGGGTTTCTTAAATTGGTACCTATTACTTAAAACAACAGTAATCGGATTATAAAGCTGAGGTTGTATTTGCGGGAGGAGCTTCTGGCTATGTTCACAACACTGATCTGAGAATACAGTTCCAGTATATGTAGTTAAATTACCAAAGCAAAACTTTACACATAGCCAATGTTGTAGAAAAGAAAACAAAATAGTGGAACAAGTCGGGGGGAGGGGGGGGGGGGGGTTCAGTTTCAAGTCGAATGCACTGTAAATTATTATCTTCATTTTATTTTTATTTTTTCATCCATCCTTTTAGTGTTATTGTTCATTTGTACTCAACAAAATGTAAAGGTTCTTTGATTATGTTGTGTTTTGTTAACCGATGCATATGTAATGACCCAAAGTACCTAAGCATAAAAGTCCATAACTAATTATATACATGTGGACTAAACCAATTGGGAAGACACTCTGTTCTCAACAGCTAAGGGCCAGCGAATAGAGTGGGCAGTGCTAGTTGGTAGTAAATAATCCTAATTATCACAAAACAAGATTACTAACATGAATTCAGTTCATGAAACAGTAGGGAGGTGATGCTAACAACTTAGTTGTCCATTTTAGTTCCTGGCCCTTGGCAGTGTTAAGGTTAGCTTGAAACCACAGCACACATAAAATTTTGACCGAATCGGATCGTTGGTTACTTGAATAATCGCCTATGGATATAAATAGGTACCTATAAGGCTTATTTGTGTTTCGTTTGGAACCAAAGATTCTTGAAGCTAATTCTAATAGGTAATCAATATATTTTGTTTCTTGATTCGTTTGAATCATATAGATATTGGATGAGAAAACCGAATTTTAACAATTCATAAACTAAAAAGAACTAGGTAGGTAATACCTGGAATAGCTTCTGAAGGCCTTAGATCCGAAGGATCAAACTAATTTGTGATTCTCTAAATCAATCCGGCTCGGAAATATTTGGTTTCTTGACAAACGAATATTATAAGAAGGTGGAATCTACGTATCTGCCTAGAGAGATGATGTTCGGGCTGTTACAAATGTCTAGGTAGGTACATTTCGAAAGAAATCGAGCAATTCAATTGCTCTGATGCAGATATTTACTCATATAGATTGGGATGGTGAAACTTGAGAAGGAAATTATTTGCGGGTACCTTTTATAAGCCTGTATTCAAAGCAGTGGGGTATGACCAATTTCGCTTCTAATCAATTTTGTCGATTGAACGGAACAAATTAGTGAGGGAAAGTGGCTCTGACGAATTGGCTCAGGTAAAGATTTCATGTGTGCATAGGTAGGTATCTACCATTTTAGTAAGGTAGAAAGAGAATTTGTAGATGAAAACCCAAAGAATATACGCACCAGAATCGTAAATAGCGGAAGTATTAACATTGGTTAGTGGAACCCCATTAGGTGAAGCGTAATGCCCGTTCTGATAGAGGCACTTACAGTCGGACTCTTCAGTGCCGGAGTCACGAGGATCTCCAAGCAGAAGAGTGAGACGAGGGCCGCAGAGATACTCGCAGTGAGCCACGAGAGTCTCCACGATGAGAGGGACGGCTCGGAGATCGCCGGGCGTGACACAGTCTGACCAGAGGAGTGAGGGTCCAACGCAGACTCCCAAGTTGGTGGGAGACATGAGATTGGTGCAGGAGCGGCGTCCTACGTGGTGAAGGACGCAAAGGACATGGCACAATAGGATCCGGTTCAGCTTGGGCATGTCTTCCACAACACTGTAAACATATCACGAATCATGTCAAATAAAATATCTGAATTACCTATTTATCATGGTGCACATCATAAACATCACAAACATAAGTTGGGACACAGATAAATGGGCAATGGCATTAACTTGTTTGATGCATCGAGGATCACAAAAAGAAACTACAGTATGGGCAAAGAATGCAGCTTCCCAAGTGAGCAAACTAACTGTTCTTATTGCATCAAGGGTAAAGAAAGGGAGAACTCCTTATTTTCTGAGGAAACTACTAAACTGAACTTGTGATATCTTCACAGTCAGAAATTTATTCATATCAACTCAGCTGGTTAATTTTAAACGACTGCT
This sequence comes from Adelphocoris suturalis, assembly GCA_030762985.1. Classification (NCBI taxonomy): domain Eukaryota; kingdom Metazoa; phylum Arthropoda; class Insecta; order Hemiptera; family Miridae; genus Adelphocoris; species Adelphocoris suturalis. Next base: position 21,625,366 of record CM061046.1, read on the forward strand.
CTTTTTCCTGCCTACTTATGCAAGAGGTCGCACAAGGGACACATTAGGTACCTACCGTTCAACAGGAGGATTAGGTAGTAGGTTGTACGAAGGCATCTATCCTATCCATCACCTTAAGATTTACGGTTCTCTACACGTTGTAGGTACAATGTATTGATTTATTGAAATGAAATGAAATGAAATGAAATTGTTTATTTGTAAAAGCCTTCCGGCGGTACAAAAGTTTAAACAACACATAAGTAATCAAGGTAGAATATTTAAGCAGAAAGAGAGAAAGAAAAAACAATCTATACGTTAAATGAAAAGAAATAGTGCAACGAATCATACAAGAATTAGATATAGATATACAGAATAGACATAGTGCAAGGTACATAATGAACAATGAGAAGCAGATGAAGAAAAGGTTACACAAAGAACAATACGTTATTCAATGTAGTATAAAGAATACATTATAAAGAAGAAAGCAACGCAAGTACATCATTACATCATTATAAAATCCCACGAGGTGAGAGAAGAAAGAAAGGCGAAAATATACAGAAAACAGAAAATTAGTACAAAAATCCCTCATTCAAGAAAAAACCCTAGTCCTTATACAATTTTTAACGAAGAAGAATATTTTTTTGCAATGTAGTATGTCTACAAGAGAGAGTAATGAAGAAAGCCTATCAAAAGATAATTCATTTTCAAAAAAGAAAGAGTATCTCACGCCGCGAAGGACAGGGCAAACGCAGAGGAAATGGAAGACTGAATCAGGCAAATTATAATTACACAGTGGGCAGTCTACAGTGGGATCAATTTTCACCACAAAGCCTGGTACACTCAGCTTAGCATAGAAATTTCCCGTTAGCCTGACTTGGGCGAGAAGCCTTTTAATATGAATTCCCATGTCAAAGTTGAGATAAGAGGGCGATTCGTCCCCTCGTGGACAATAAATCTTGTATATGGGGCTGAATGAGGAATCCTGGTTACGCAAACCATCCGGCCGTCTCCAAAACAGCGCAATTTTTTCCAATAAACTATCCCGGTTAAAATTATGGTAATCCTGGGACGACCAGATGCGACTCTCATCATGTTTGGAGAACAAAGCGCACATTTGGGAGGCCCAGTTGTACTGAGGGTCAGGCTGGGAATCATGTAGAGCAAGGAGGCGGTTAAAGCAGAGCTTAGGGAGCCTAGAATCTTCCATAGTTCTAAGTTTCAGCCACCAGTTTAGGGCCAATTTTACAATTGTAACTGCCAAATGTGGGATTGCTAATTCGATGCGAATGAAATAGTCCGGAGTATTATTTGGAAGGAACAGAATAGTTTTGTAGGCTCTAAGTTGAATTTTTTCAAGAACATCGCAAAGCGAAACACCCCATGATTCTACGGCGTATAGGGAGGATGATAGAACCAAAGAACTCACCACAATTTTCCACGATGAAAATGGGGCCCCACGGTATTGGTTTATTATTTTCAATAAATTTTTATAACCCCCCTCAAACTTTGTCATTTTACGTTTCAAAGTGCGTAGAATCCAAATTTGCAATGTCCGTCCGCCGTTCGCCGTCCGGGCCATAAAAGGCCTTAGAATTGACTTAAAAAATCCGTTCTTTCGCACATAGACTCCACTTGGGGTCTAGTTGGTCCTAACTTCTCGCCAGCTCGATCCCTCCACACCCATGGGTGCTATGAGTCAAAAATAGGTGAAAAAGTGTCTTTTTCGAGGCTTTGAGTGTTAGAATGGCGCAAGTCAACTAAAACTACGATCATACTCAATTGAAAAAATAATAAACCTTTGTTAAATAATTTGCAGCGTTTTATTGTGTGTAAGTATTAGGTAGGTATTATGTTACATCGGTCATATCAGACTGCTTCTTCGAGCATTTTATAGTTTCGTTCTACCTCATTCACGAAGGATCATACATTAATTACTAGGAAACCATTCGAGGTTGGGCTTATTGTAATCCCTGTAGGCAATGAGATGTGATTGACGATATGTTGTACTCACGCTTTGAGCCGGAGAAGACGTTGGTGGAGGTTGGGGGTGTCCAAGGCGGCTCTCCACCTTGGGTAGAGAGCTGCACAAAGCAGAGGGTCAGGCAGGGAGCGGAGGAACTCCTTGAGAAGAGACGCCACCAGAGGGACAGGTATCACGTCGAAAGCCACATTCTCTCCCCTGTCCAACTTTTCCCGGAGTTCTCTCACCAGCCGGACGTTGGCAGATTTCCGAAAGATCCCTTGAGTGAAGGGTCCTTTGGTGAAGACTTGTTGCAGCATACACTGGAAGAGAGATTTCAAATATTAGAAAAACAGTACGTAGGTGCTACAGTTGAAGGTACCTACAAACTATTAATATGACCAGAATCAACATTTTTATTCATTTAGACTGTTTCGATGATGTAGCACTGGAGATGTTTCTCTTTACTGCAATTCACAAAAATGGGGGGAAAAAAATTAAAAATTTTTGTTTAGGTAAGTATGACCCACAAAATCTTTTGGAAATCTGGATCTTCTCACATACTCGTAATTATGACGGTATGAGAGGTAAGTAGGTACCCTTCGCAACCCCTCTCAGTGAATGACTCATATGATTTTCATCAAAATTGATTGTGTCGTTTGGAAGAATCCTAAAAACACAAAACTTTTTTTACGGTTTTCCCATGAAGTAGAACGGCAACGTCCTAAGCTTACTAATGTTTGTTATGTTCTTGAACGTTCAATGTTTATTCCTGGGAGTTATTTAATTTTGATTAATACCAAAAATTGTAGTATTCTAAAGTGCTTCAAAAGTCACAAAAAACCTCTTCAACAGTTACACAAAAACTAAGAATGTTGAACTGTGTATTTACAGTTCGTACCTAACATAGATGCTTTTAGACTTCAAGCATTGACAGAGTTCTTAAAAATATATCAGGGTAGGTTGCACGACTTTGTTTTAAGCTTCTGATTTTAGGGAAAGTAACCACGAATATCCTTTATATCGGCGGAGGGAAGACCCCAAAGCTTACCATCACTGGGTGCGGGAGTTGGTCCCCTTGACAGATCCTGGTGAGGGGGAGACCAAAAAGACAGCCTCCGGCATTCTCTTTGGACAAGCTCCTCCTGAACACCTGCCCGATTCTCATACGACCTCCTGTCTTCTTGGGGCATTTCTTCTCACTTTCCGGAGTCTTGCAGACGCTCCTAGAAACACAAAAATGGATCAGCAACATCTCTCGACTGGTCTCATTCAAGGGACGTTACGTAGGTACGTAGTTCCTAGTTCAAACCGCTGTGATAAGATATGGACTATTACCAACGTTCTTTGAGAGATAACGAAAAGAATTAAATTACTCGTCAAATAAGTGAACGCTGCTACCGTGTGTAAAAATTGAAGAAAGTAGTTGTGTAACGTTGCAATCTCCTTCATTATCTAATCGAAGCTGAATGCAAATGTTCTAGGTTTACCCAAAACAAATCTAATTTAAAAGGAAGAAAACCGGCTTCTATTTATTTTCACAACACATACATGTACCTTCAAGGTATACGTGTGTACAACTCTCAGTCAATGTTAATTAGGAAAAAATAAGGTAGGGATCAACTTAGTTAGATATATGTGCCAACATACATCAGTAAGTAATTTGTCTGTATAGGTATCAGCATACATTTGAAAAGCACAATTTTCACATATTTGTCAATCCATCAAAGGTCTATCATTATCAACTAACTCACAATATACGAAGGAAAATTATTTATGAGTGATTTATAGCCATCCCTACGGTAAACGTATGCAAATACTTACACCTATTTTGTAGGTGTAAGTAGTTTTAGAAAATAACGTAGCTACAATGGGTACTTGTAAGGAATACTGCAACTTTCTACAGGTAGAACTACCTACTTGTTATCTTAAACATTGCTGCTCTAGCAAACCTTCTAAAGTTCTCCATACATTCCACCTTCTTCATAAGTAATTACTTAGCTAATATTAGTTGATTTTTAATGAGCAGACTCACCTCAAAATGAAATGGCACCTAGCGAGTGGATCATGCACATTGTTGCAGTGATCCAAATCGAATCCTTCTTCCGCACTGAGGCTGTCCCTCAAGCAGCTGAGTTTGATGGCGAAAGGCCGCTCGTGGCCCAGCAACGGGTACGGAGCTTCTTCTCGAGCTGTCTTCGCCCACAGCTGGTATCCTTCTGGGTCTCTTCCCATTTCTAAGTGGTCCAATGCTCGCACGATGCAGCCACGAGCTGTTTCGTCTGGACCAACGCTGAACGTCTTACACTGATAACAAAGAAAGAAGATATTTCAGTTTCGAGTATCTATTAAAAGGATACTGATTGAAGCATACAATTTTTGTTATAGCATTGACATCATAGAGCTGTTGGAAAACATCAACAAAGTTGTAATGTGGCAGGTGGATTGGAGGTTGAAGAATTTAGAATCGTTCAGGAATAGGTATTTCTAAAGTAATGTGAGACGCCGTTTTCTTGGAACGACCAGACAGTACATTGACTAGGAGTACAGGTACCTGAGAATAGTATAAAGGAGTTGGATTTGGATCGAAATAGGTGCATAGGTAGGAACGTCTGCTGTAAAAGATATTAGTTTTGGACAATTAAGTAGAAGACCTGTCGTTTCCTATAGGAAATGGATTTCACTAACGATAATAGGTGAGCACGGAAACTCATTCATCATTTCGTAATCCAGGTACCTACCAAAGCATACCACAATGAAACTTACCCCTTGTACAAACCGTTGAATTACGTTCTTGACAGTTACAAATTGGCTTCAACTACTACCCGTTCTTCATAGATGTGACCAACTATGTAACTATAGCAATGCTGAAAGGATTTACAATAGTAAAATCCAGCTCTAAAATCTACCTACTTTTAAGTCAAAATTACTTATATAAGTAATCATTTATTCATGTTGTATAACGATATATTTTTACCCAGGTTTAATAATATCACGTTGTCGTCCTTATTTGGAGATAGTAGGATTTGTTATTTGGATTTTTTAAAGATATAGCCAATGAAACATCTATTACGGGTTGATGTTTTGAGTCTAAAATGATGATGGATGATAATATTATAATAATATTAAATTATTCCAATAATTGTAATTATGAATAGCAATGATAGGTAGTAGAAGTAAGATTACTCACGTATTCAATGTTGGTAGCCTGATCATAGTAAGTGACTTGTATGTTCGTCGTCAGAGGTTCCTTAGTTTTTTCGACGTTGACGACGTCAGTTAATTTCGACCACCACAGGTCTCGCGCCGCTTGAGTTCTGTAACATGGAAAAATGCCATGCATGATTACCTAACAAAATTGACAAAACTTTAAGTTCGTTTTAGTTTTACCTGACCATTTTAAGGTGAGATTACAATATTTAATGCACAATTGAACAAAAATGACTTATATTACTTTATTATACTGAGATTCCATAGATTTCTAAACTAAAGTACCTACTCAACAAGTAGGTATATTACAAATAACAGGCCATGTTTACGACATATCAGTACTATTGATAACTCCCTACCAGCTCAACTAACCAAACCAATAGATCGGTTAGGCTTTAAAGTACATACCAACAATAAATAATAAATTTCTCACAAATAGAAATACTTCACAAATTGGTTGTAATTCTAGATACTCAGGTACGTGCGGTATGCAATAGGAAGGATTAGGAAGAACAAGAAAATGAAAATTTGTATTCTTTTAAAGTTCCGAGATTCCTGGATAAATTCGGTCACATCCACTCACTTGAAATACGAAAAATAAAGTTGTTCCTATCTCCTTCAATAATCTGGGAGGGCAAAACTATATTATGGTTCACGAAGACTTTCTACATTTTTCACTAAACACATACCTACCTCTTATCATCTCGAAATTAACCGTAAAATAGCTCCTATGTGCGTTAAGATTATACCGCTTTTTCATGGGATTGGAGTTGCAGGTTCGCGACATGACCCACGTACGTTCCTCGGTGTTTATTGACTCCGGCAAATGTTAAAAACGTTATTAAACATAAGGGATAACAGGTACGGCGGTAATAGGTTCACTGAGGTCATTCCTTTTGGGAAAGTTACCCACAAGTCTCTAGTTTCGTTTATGGGCGGATTTTATAGGTAGGATTTGTTTGTATACCTGCCGGCTAACTTAACTCTTCTTCTAAACCGTTCGGCGCGGATAGGTTATTGTCAGCTATTGTGTTCTTGCAATTACAGAAGTACCTGAAATCCGGAGAAGAAAGGGTTCTTGCATTGCATGCCACGAAAGCGGAACATTCGACGAAATGTGGCTCTCAACTTTTCTCAAAAATGCGACTTGACTTTCCCACGGCCAAAGACACCTCTAATCAAGTAGTGTTAGCCTTTTAATGTGCAAGCACCCAAACGTCAAAAATGAAAGCGTAAACCACTATTAGCACTTTTAACCACTAACCACTGAACCACAGTATTTTATTAGTTTGCACATTTTTTAACATGCATTTCTGAATTTCGATTATTCCGTTAAATTATAAGTTCGATATGTTTCTTCAACCAAACATCCAGTTACTTTTATCGTAATATTTTAATTCCAGATTCGAATAAATATATCTCAACAATTACAAAATATTTGTTTCTAACATACCTACTTAAACCATGAAAGTAGATCTACATTTAGTTCGAGAGAGAGAAACGAGCAGGCACACCTTATCTTCTATACCCACAAATAACCAATTTTGTTCTTATTCAACTTGAGATACAGAACTTTGGTTGTGAACTGTCTTGAGGAACTTGGGCAGAATGAGGAACTAATTTAATCAGGAGAGAGAGCTCTTTACTCTGAAACTAGAATGCTGAACTTTTGTTGGGACCCTCTGTATTTAGAGTATGAGTGCAGATTGAGGAACAACTCTAATTAGCATAGTGAGCTTTTTAGTTTATTTTGCTCCTATTCAACTTGAGATGTTGAACATTGGAACGGATCATCTGTAGGTGAGATAGAGTATAACTTCAACATGAGAAACCACTCCAATCGGCAGAGAGCAAGCACTACAGTTAATTTTGTTCCTAATCCATTTCAGACGATGAACTTTGGGACGGGGCCCTATAGGCGTGATAGAGTATAATTTCAGCTTGATGAACTACTCTAATCAGCAGAGAGAGCTCTATAACTAGTTAAGTTCCCATTCAGTTGGCTTTGGTAATGGGCTTCTCTAGGTATGATAGACTAAAATTGCAGCTTGAGGAACAACTCTAATCAGCGTAGAGAGCAGTGTGATGAGTAGTGTCTATTTAACTTTAGATGTTGAACTTTGAAAAGGGGTTCCTTGCTGTGATAGAGTATAATTACAACATGGAGAACCACTCCAATCAGCAGAGTGAGTACTGCTGTTCCTATTCCTCTTGAGGTACTGAAATTTGGAAAGGGGCCCTTCTGTCTCTGGGAGAGTATAATTACTATGTGGAGAACCACTATAATGAGCAGAGTGAGCTATGTAGCTAATTTTGTTCATATTCAACTTAAGGTGCTGAACTTTTGATTGGGGCCTTTCATTGAGTGATACACTATAATTACAACTTGAAGAACCACTCTGTAATCAGCTGATAACTCGAAAGCTAAGTTCGTTCATGTTCAACTTGAGGTGATAAAAACTGTATCGGTGCCTTTCAGAGTGTGGTAGAGTAGAATTACAACCTGGCGAACCACTATGATAACATGAGTGAGCTCAGTATACAATCATGTTTCTATTCAGCACAAGATGCTGAATATTCTGATGGAGCCTGTCTAGGTGTGATAGACTACGATTACAACTCGGGGAACCTCTCTAATTCCTAGTGAGGACTGTCGTTAATTTTGTTTCAATTCAACTAAGATACTCGAAGTTTCGAACGAAGTCTCTCCAGCTGCGAGTATTATTGTAGTTTCTATTTTCCTGGCACAATTACTTGGAAATATTGTATGATAGTGAAGTACATTTATGTCTTGTTCGAGCGAAAAAACGGAGCGACCACGCAGCTATTGTACGTTACAACAATAATAAAATATTCCGAATGAAAATCAAAATTTTATCAAGATGCGTTTATTAATTTTACTTTCCTTGTGAGGAAATCTCTGACGGAAATCAAGCATAATGAAAAATCGGTTAAAATCATTTTAATAAATGCATCCTACTAAAAAGGAATGTTAGAATAATTTTTGTTCTAACCCTGCTAGAACTCTTCATTATTCAGAATAAATTGACGAACATCTCTTTAAAATGAAAGAATCGTCTAGCTGAAATGAAAGAAATATAGGTCAAATGCCTATCTTCCCACGAACCTCAATGGAGCTAACGCCAGAGGCCTAACCTTCGTTTCCATATTTCGTTTATCCTTCGATTCGCAGCTGAAAAGGGGGTCGGATTTTTTTTTTCTTTTTTCAACCAGCCATCCAGTCCGCCCACTGTTTGCCTTTTTCGGTTATTTTGGCCTTCTCTCGAAATATCCTTCGGGATTGTTTTGATTGTTATAACCGTGATAGATCTGCAGCGACGAGGTCCAGCGGTTGTTTGGATTAACCGAAATCAAATGGGTTCTCCTTGAAAAGTTTGGGGAGATTCTCCTTTACCAGTAACCGTTCAAACAGAGTGACAATGAATGACATTAACCGTATCAACTCAACTACTGCTAACACCTATTTAGTTTGTGAGATATGAAACAAGCACAAAAGTCTGGCACCTAGTGGACCGTTTCATTATAAGCTTTCTTGAAAATAGTTTCATAATAAAAAATTAGAAATTATCGTGTATTTTTTGCAGAAAATAATTTCAAACGTTTCAATAGACAGAATTTTCACAAATTAATTCTCAAGATTTACCTGTTGCTATTATTAAAACAGATTGTTCAAAATTAAGTTAAAAGCTTTGAGAACAGTATCAATGTGTAGCGACGAAACTTTTTTTGTTGTAGATGGTCACATTACTCTGTTGATGGCTTTCGAGATTTAAAAAAATTTTCTTAAGCGATTTTACGTTTGAATTTATTACAAGTGCACACCGACTGACTGACTACCAAATCCACCCTTGAAGATGCAATTGCTATTTTTCTGGATGATTCTGCATTCAGATATCATACTAATGAACACACATGCACAAGTAGGTATATATATATAAATATTATGTGTGTATATACAGGGTGAACTGCACGTAGATGCAAAAATGTTTTTGCCTTAAACTGCATCAAAACCGGAGTAAAATGCTGCAAACTGCATCAGTTTATCTCAATCCGTTCTCAAGATGTGATTGTTCAACGGGTTTTTAAACAAACCCGTGTTTTTTCCTCTTAAACTTAAATATATCAACTTTAATTGATTTAATTTTAACTTCTGACCAAGGTTTTGGAATAAGCGGTAAATTTTCTATAAGCCACAAAAGCAGCTATTTCAAAAAATTGAAAATTTTGAAAAAATGAAATTTCTGTAAATCTTGAAAACGGCACAACTTATCGAAAAATAAATGAATAAAATAAAAATAAAATAAATAAAACAAATGAATGAATAAACAAATATAAATAAAATCCAGGAAACAGGAAAATCTCATGAAAACTTCCAACGGTATAGTAAATTTTACTATAAGTTGAAGGGATCTGTAAGTGTTACCATTCGATTCAGCGTGAAAAAATTATTCTTAGAAATCGCCCACAAACTCGTGGATTCATAGACACATTTTTTAACTTAAAACAAGCTTTTCTCCCCTAAATAGCTAAGTAAGAGTGAAACAGACGGTACCAATGGGAAGAGTTTTGAATGAAGAATGACATTTTTGGGGAAGAGTTGTAACGTTTTAAAGATTTTCAGAAATTTGATTTTTTCCAAATTATTGTTTATGATTGAGCTGTTTTTTTGGCCTCTAGATGGTAATATTCTTGAGTCAAAGTGCACCATGCTTATAGAAAAGTTAACGCTCATTCCGAAAATGTGGTAAAAAGTTAGAATTAAACGAATTGAAGCGGAGAAATTCAAGTTTAAGAGGGGGAAAAACGGGTTTCCTTTGAGAAAAAAAAAATTTATAATAATAAATAAATGTAAAATAAATTATTAAATAAGTAAAATTAAAAAGAGATGAAAAAAAATCATATTTTGAGAACGGATTGAGATAAAGATATGCGGTTGGCGGCCCTTAACCCCATTTTTTATGTAGTTTTAAGCAAACAATGTTTTTAATCTACGAGCAGTTTATCCTGTGGGTATATTAGAACTAGTCGGTGTTCGTTTCAGTGTGTCCCAAAACAGGATGGCACGTTAAGTTGCTAATGGCTACTGAAATTGTTTGAATCGTACTGATAGCGCCAATCCGAAACAACCAGCGTATGATGTACACTATTGACTGAAGACATAGTGATAGTGAGAGCACGCCCTTATATGTCTTGAAGTAAAATAGGATCTTAGGACGATGGAACAACTCAGTTACGTTTGAAAATTAGATGATTAATTAGGAACTAGTCTCAAAATGGAAGTATACGAATTTCTAAGCAGTTAGCTCGATAACAGCCACTGTGCAACTGTTAACTTCATTGTAAAAATCGGCTATCTCTGGAAAAATACCTGACAACGATTATGTAATTAAAAAATATTCGATTTTCGGATTCTACGCATCTTGAAACGCAAATCAACAAATTTTGAGAGGGGTGTTTCTTAGTCAGTAATAAAGGTTCATTATTGAAAACAATAAACCTATAGGTTGGGTAGGTAGGTACCTAATGCTTCTCTTCCAGAAGAAAATAATGTAGTTATTAGCGGTTCAACACCATTTTTGTTATTGTATGACATCATCTCGTAGCTTCCTCAGTCGAATTTAAGTAAACCTATGCATTGAAATTGTATTTTGCTTTTCGATTCATTTGAATAAATCTTTGCGATTGCAATAAATGTTCGCAAATTTACCCGTTATATTATTGGACATAGTCTGGCAGTGTAGGTATATTATGTAATTAGAACAAGGGAATTTATTGTTGATTCTGTACATTATGCTCTTTTTCAAGCGGAGAAGATATCTTGATATCAGGTGTTATTGGATAATGATCCTTGAACATCTAAGACACCATCTAGTCAGGGAATGACTATCGTTGTTTATGATGGATTCCACATAATTTCTCAACAATGGATTTGAAGGTGGCTGCCCTCTGAATTTGACGAGACCGCAGATGACGAAAGCTGGTTGGTCACCAGAGGTCTATGGCCTGTTAGTAAACACGTCGTTAGGATGATCTAGGATGAGTAGGTACGAGGAGTTCGACTTTTTATGGAGGATTTGGTATCTTGAGGCCAACGAACTGAAATTGGCCAGACTGATTTCGTTATCGGTGGGGCGGTTACCAACCCGACAGGGTTAAATGTGAACTTGGAGCCAGTTTTCCAGAAAAAAATCTAGTTTTCAAGGGAGAGCGATCGCTCTATTGCACTTAGGGGATGCGTTAGCGGTTGGCAGGACCAATAAAAATGGTCGGGTGGCAGGGGCGCCAAGACGCTTGGAGCCCTTGGGTTTGAGTTTCCATTAGTGAAGAAGTCCATTACACGGGGCGAGGAAACTATAGCTCGATGACCGGAAGGGCCGACCCCCGCCCTTTACATGGTTCACTTAGGTGAGCACACGGACGCCCTCGTGCGACAAACTTTACGCTGATGAGAAAAAGGGAGGATCGAAGCGGAAAGAGATCCGATTACTGAGGTCAGCAGCTTTGCGTCAGTGGGATGGGCGGTTCAGAAGCTAGTGGTGATGAACGGGGACCCCTATAATGGATTTTAACAATGAGGTGAGATGGTCTAGTGGACACTGCGCGTGGAAGGGTGATGATAGTCCTGGTTCGAATGACGACCCAAGAATAGAGAGCTGAGTATAAAATGGATTGAGTTGGTTCTATTTATAGAGCAGCAACATTTTTGTTGTTGCTTTTCATTCTTGCTTATGTGGGACGAAAGTGAAAGAGTCTCATTTGTTTGGTTATAGACAATGGAAGATCCTGGAAGGGCCAAGCGGTATTTTCTAAATGTTAGGCGTAGTGATGATCAATACACCAACGAAGGGAATACATCTTTTGTAATGCGATATGAAAATCATGTTTCCTCTTTTCATCTATGAGTGAAAAATTCATCAACTCCCACGTAGAATATAATGGTCATCTTAACGATAAAAGATGTTGTGGTGCTCCTAAAAATTAGCTATCAATGGAAAGTTACATGAGTTTTCCTCGTGTACGTCAAGATCATGTAGAGGTGCGGTCCAACTGTGCAAGGTCGTTCTCAGAATTCAAGAACTACCCTAAAAAATTGGTCGAAGTTGGCAGGTTGTTAAGTCGTGGGTAGTATCGAACAGCACAGAATACAAATCAGTCTAGGCCACCAAACTATACACACAATTCTGACCTATGTCCAACTAGTTTGCGTTTCACTATGGGATTGACTACCTGATATTACGTATTTTTGAGATGCGGGCATTCTGACCACCAAACCATCATTAGCATCGTTCAAAAAGGTGCGATCAACCGTGCATAATAATTGACCGTAGGGTCTGTTTGCGCAGCTCGATTATGACCCAAGGTCCCAGAAATAATCCGCTTACTAAATTTCTGGACCAATACTGCAGTTCGACCCTGCTCAGATAGAGCATAGCTAAAAAACTAAACACATCTGCTAGATAAAAAATCTCAGAAAAACATAAAATCGTGAGCAGATTGTCAACATCTGACTTATAAGAAAGACACTAGCCGCTCCAGCTCGCTTCGCTCGCCTTCACGCCCAGTCTGGGGGGGGGGGGGGGGGGGATCGCCCACTGTCGAGTGGCACTTGTGGAATAATTGGAAACGGCAGGTGCTTATTATTTTTTATGAATAGTATAGATAGTATAGTATAGATAGACCTTTTCAGGCAAAGCCGAGTATCATTGGTCCTTCCGACTATATATCCGCCTCTTACACAACACATCACAAGTTTGGTGAGTACTCCTGAACTAGTACCATGTATTCGAGTCAGTATAATAGCACCAACCGAAGATAATCATGATTATAGGCAACTAGCCTAGTTTTCTCGCTCGCTCAGTATGGCTGTATAGATCCGATAGTCTTTACTGTTGAGTGGGACATGTAGAATGGTTGGAAACGGTGGATCACTAAGGGTGATTTGAAATGTGAAGGGGATGTTGCTCGCTTAGCTCGCTCTCTGTGGGATGTACATATTCGATGGGATATAAATAGTCCATCCCGAGTTCGTAGGAAAAACCCCGTTGAAATCCGACGTGTGTAGGGGATGTTGCTCGCTTCGCTCGCTAGAGGTGGGTTTTCTCGCTCGCTCGGTGTGGGATAACGTCCCCACTCGTTGACGCCGCCCACTCAGCCGTTTGGCCGTTCATAGAGACGACCGACCGACAAACGGAGTTTCATTCTTATTATATAATCAAGACAATACACATGTTTTTGTGATTAGCCTACAGGAGAATATCGAAATACAACCAAAAATACTTGAAAGTTGCTTCTAGCTACAGGTAAGCTCATATGAAACCTTTTTGGTGGCAATGACGTCTGTGGCATTAGTGTGGGATTATCTGTGGGAACTTGGTGGGAGTAACAGGTAGGTATACAATGTCAGGCTGTTGAGGTCTGCCGCCACAGACTTTTTGAAATATCCCTGACAGTTTCTGACTGGGAATTTCAGTTTCTACGGAACTTTGGAAATCCGATTAGGTTTTAACGAATTATTGAGGGTCAAATACCACTTGCTGTAGACAACCTATGGATATTGCATTCCGAAAATAATTTAAGGACCCTAAATAGGCTTTGTTCGTTTGACAAAAAACCTCTGAATCTACTGCTTTTTTGTAGAACCGATGATACGAATGTAAATTTTGCATCATGGTCGTAGCTCATAAGTCCCTCCTAGATTCGTGCCTATGCATTTTGGTCAGGGGTCATAACTTCCAAGCAGTCACTTAGAGATAATTCATAAGGTTTCCACCCCATCAGTTCTTTTGTAGCAATGTAATTTCCAAACTCAGGATTTTGATCAGGACATCACCCTTCTGCTATGCAGTTTTCTTATTCTGACTTCTTAATGTTTTGGACACCAGTTTTACTCTGGACAATGACGTACGCGAGTGTAATTTATCTGAAAATTTCCTTTCATTAGCATACCTACCAAACTTATATTTAAAGATGTGTCCTACGTTTTAAATCCAAATGTAAGGAGCATCGGCTACAAAGCTCTGATCCCAAATAGCTGCAGATAGGAAAATTTTGGGTCTTACAAAGCTGGATAATACTGAGGTTTTCAACAATGCAGCTGGCTTGATCCATGATTCATACAAACCAACTGATAAACCGATGGTAAATAATTACCTACTTACGATCCCTACCACATAATTAGCCAATCGCTGAACATACGACAATGCAGGTGCTTTGAACGATATACAGTAGGTAACTCATCTTTAAACAAACCTATATTATTATAATACTATTAATAATTACTATAATACTATTATCATTATACAAGTATACTTTCGAAACACCTAATCAGGAAGGTTCTGCTGGTTTGGCTCAAATTATTCCTACTGAACCTGAAGACCTCACCCAATTGCAAATGTCAACACTCAAAATATAGTAAAACATTGATGATGAAGTACTGAAATGTAGTAGCTAATCATTCTCTTCGTCATGCCAAATCTCTTCAAACCACTCCAAGCCACTTCTCTTGAAGTCTCGGAAGTTTGAGATGGGGGACTATTGTAGATGCTGGGACCATAGAAAAGCAAAGGGTCTGGCACTCGATGCAGGATAAGGGATTTATAAGGGGCGGCAGTTTGAAAATGTCAAAGTGAAGGGCTGGACGTCTATTTCCGTAATGAATAAGAAGGCTTCATAGCGTCACTGGCTGTTTTCACTTAAAAGTTTCGCAATTCTACTTAGAAAGGGATCCTATCAGGTAGGAAGGGTTCAATGCCCTCAAATGTTCACTTGAAATCGCCAATAGCTACTTGAATTTAAAATAGCTTCGTTATTGACTTTAGATTGTTCGATCATATACTTCAATTTACTCTTCATTCATGATACGTTGGTTGGTACGTAAACGAATTGGTTGGTGCATTTACACCATTGCATTATAACCATTAACGTATCTACAAGATACAATAATGATCACATTTTAATTGCCATTTGTTTGTGTGATAGGACACATTTCAATTCATGCTATACCTATATGACAAAGATATTCATGGACGACTTCGTACAGACACGTAAGTCCTTTTTAATATAACATTTATCCATATTTATGTAAGTTGCTACCTATAATACCCTGAAAATTAGCAAACTGTCTCTATTATTAAATATGAAGTATAATTGTTGTGAATACCTACAGTAAGTACCTAATATGCGGTCTATTTGTAATCAACGACAGATTCGTAGTATTTACATTCACTCAAGTCAATACTTAGGTACCTATCAGTGTTGAAATCTCTTCCTCCTTTGTTGGTCAGCATCCATCTGATACTTCGATGAACATACATTTATCGTCACGGTTGTTTGGTTTGATTCTGAGTTGCATTATAATTGGGAATCCTTTAAACATATCTACAGCTTAGAATCGTTTTCAAGTGAAATTGGTGATCGAAATCGAAACAGAAAACGGAACTGAACAACCTGATCGGAACAAATCACCCTATTACTATCTTTATTCATTTCCCTTTCATTCCCTTACAAGTATTTATTATCAAAACTTATTAATCTAGTCGGATTTGTTTCCCATTTTTCGTCAGCTTAGTTTTAAAGTACCTACTTATGAAACTTGATCAGTTGTTGTACTGATTCAGAGTCACCTAAGATTGCCAAGTCAAAAACATACGAATGCCTTCGAAAACAAACCTTCTACAGTGTTCTGAATCGATATTTCCACTACAATTTCAAAATTTTCCAGGATAGTTCGGAATAATTCTCATTTTGCACTAAGGTAATTATTATTAATGAACAACATAGCATTATGAATGTGTTTCACGAACAGATTTTTCTCAAGGAAATACAATATTTTCTGGTACTTCGGGATGACAATACAATATATATATATATATATATATATATATATAATAAAACGGTAGTTAAGATGATTGAAATCAGGATTTTCAGGATGTCAACAATAAAATAAGTGATTTGGGATATATAATTATGCGACCTATTGATTCAGTTGATATGTTATATATATATATATATATATATATATATATATATATATATATATATATATATATATATGTCCATTAAACATAGATACTAGAAGTCCTCCAATATAGAGAATCCTTTTCATTGAAGTTTTTTTTTTTACAAAGGACGCCTCCAAGAATATTCTCAGCAAGATATTTATTTCATAGAATGAGTGTAGGTACTGTATATTCGCACTATTGAACCTTTCGCCATTTGAATACAATCTTCCGCAATTCCCTTCGCACCTTGAACTAAATCTTGAATAAAACTGCTGTATTACTAAGACAAAATGAATAACTCTAGTAAAATTCATTTTGAACAAGCCATCAAATAACCCAAAACCAATAAGTCAATTACAAAACACAATACAAGACATGGAGAGAATACAAAAGGAACATGGAATGAACACGAGAAAGATAAATGTAAGTTCACAGTAACGAAACTGAACTTTTTACAACTTATCCTACCACCCTACGGCATAAAATGAATGTGATGACAAATATCAGGGAAGGGTCATTTCTATCTTTCCAACTATGCATATATAATTCAGACTGCTTAAATTTTAATTCAATTCGTTGAATGTTTAATCAAAGTGCTTAAAGTTTAATTCGTTTTGCGAAAAGTTTTAATAATTTCAAGGAAGCAAATAAGGACAAGAAATTAAAATTTCAAGATGCGAATGCTATACACCAACCTATCATGTAGGTAAATAGCTTGTGTTGAATAGAGTCTGGCTAATTGTTGAAATAGATAGTGGATAAGTACCCCGTAAAAATACGACTTACATCGATGTGAGTATTTTTCGGCTTTTCCTTCTGTTGTTCCAGAAGCACCCGACGTGGGAATCCGAGACGGACATAATCTTTTTTGTCTCGATAACTGGTGATTTTCCGCGATACGAAGATGAGAAGGTGACGCAAATGTTGACGTCTAAATACTAAACGACCGAGGTCCTTAACGACCACCCTAAAGGACCCGATATACCGTATTCTGTGGACCCGACGACACTGAATGACCTGAACTGAACTTCAGGTGGTTGGAAGGGGGAGGTCCTGGAACTACCCCTACTCTCCTTGACACATCAACCCCTACGTTTTCAGCGCGCTCCCACCACAGCGTGAGGAAACTCACGTCCTCCACTTTCCTAAAATGTGATACAGCGATATTTGTAGACGAACTACGTCAAAGATAGGCCACTTTGTTTATCCTACCGGTGTTTATCCTCACTCATTCAATCAAAGAATACGTCAATGTCTATGTTTGTTGATGGTCTAAAAGTGGACACTGGTATCAGTGATATCAGTTTCATCAGTACTCATTAACTTTCTGTTGAATAACCCACTACAAAGACAGCACCATCAATGAACCCTAAGCGGTCATCTTCAGTAGGTGCCTACGTTTATAAAGCATCTCGAAAGAAAGGGTGCGTATTTTTACTTTCCTTACCGATTTATCAGAAGGGTCAGGGGAAAGTTTGTATAACCAGCATCTAAAAAAACTCCTACTCTAACGTATCAATAATGTTAAGTTCCAAAAAAAAAAAACACAATGCCATGCTGGTGCTTGTTGGCATGCCATTGGCTAAATGACAATGCTGTTTGCTGTGCTGTCTTATGGCACAGCAAATGCTTCGCAATTTATTGGATGTTGTATGTACGAACTAAATCATTCGTGCCGAAGTTGGGGAAACCCATTTCAATAAAAAACGGGAGTTAAAGAAAAAACGATGCCTAATTCCTTGAAAATGAATAGATTAAGTAGTGTAGCAATAATGTAATTCTATATTTTCGTGGAATTAGACGGATTCTTCTTTAACTTACGTTTTTTATAGGGGTTTCCATGTGTTTCGAAATTAGGAGCTCTGCCGGAATACCGTTAGAGACACGATTTTAAAATGCAGTAAGAAGGTACTTATTAAAAAAAATATAAAAAAAATAATAAAACACTTGAATTTAGGTTCTTGTGGGTTTTTGTTTAGTGATTTAATTATTATTATTTTTTTTAAATGGATTTTCTCATCCTGAACGGATGGATGGATTTTGTTGGTGTTCATAGGGATATATAGGAGTTTTATTGGGATTCGCAGGAGTCATTTCTGACACTGGTATAAACAGTATATTATACAAATTTTATCCAATATCAAAATAGAATAAAAATAAAAAAAGAAGAAGAAAAACAGTGATTTGTGACAAAAAATGGGCTTGAACAGGCGAACAAATGTTAAAACTCAGAAATCGTTACAAAATACTACGACACGGATTCCAATGTTAAGTATTCTATTCCATGAAAATTGCGGGTAAGCATCCCTGTATGTTAATGCTGAATGAATGAAACTATTCTAGAGTTTTGCCAGTATTCTAACGGGTACATTATTTTTATTTTGTTAATTATTGTTCTGTCTTACCCTTCTGCCAATAACATCCAGATTATTTTCAGTTAAAGAGATTCCAACACCCAAGCAATGTCTGTTATTCCACTCATTTATACCAAACATTTCACTTCGATCGGTCAGTCCAAACCTTCATGTTCATTTAAATTTTCCAGAAGCCCAATCTCATGCAAATTACCCACGGGCCACCTATAAAAAACTGACTTATGAAGGACCGTCTGATTAAGGCCACCTGGATCGTCAATTAATATAATTACCAGATATAAAGCGCAATTATTAACTAACATATTGTTAGATTTAATCTAACATTAATGAATGGGACAGTCATTTGCTATGTTGAGTACACAGTATAGACACCTTAAATTATAATAATATTGTTGACTTGAAAGGCGGGAACGGTGATGTCCCACTCAACAAATTAGTTCTATTGAGGTCGATGAACCCTTTTGATTTTCATTTATAAAGGGTGTCTCAGCAATCAAAGACCATCCATAAAATGGTAATCTCCCCTTAATTTCAAGCTAAAGATCTTAAATATGGTATTTTTACGCTGGTAAGAACGTACTAAATATTTACTTATTTGTTAAAAACATGAAAAACCGTTTCTTATTGCACATTCAAAATTAATGTTAAATGTCATGGAAATGAAACTCATCACGCGAACTTTTGAGTGCGTGAAAACAGGCAATCAATCACGCACAAAATAGCAAATTTTCCATTATTGATATTCGCAATATCAACTTGAAAAAAAAAAACACACCGAAAACACACCAATTTTGTACGCTTTGCGTGGCGACAAAGAGGAACTGAGAAATTCAGCTCGTTTTTTCGGGATTCTTTAAAAGTTTTTGTTGTAATGTTTCTTAATTTAGAATTCCAAATATCAAGACACACAGACATTACTACGTGATTAAGCATGATAAAATACGCCAAAACCATTTATGACAAATGGTAATTGAAATTTTTCAAAAACTCGATTTTTTGCATAATGGGCACAATTGTTCCCGTTTATGCGCACTCAAAGATCCTTAAGATGGGTACTTTTTCCACAACGCTTCAATGTACCTAGATTTGAAATCAGATCTAAAAAATGGGGATTCCTAATTGACATAAAAAAGTTAATGTGTGTTGCGCACGAGCACACAAATATCACATTGAGATCTGCGTTAAAAATTATTGGGGTTACTACTTTGAATTTATTTCTACCATGTTAACTAAAGAAGTGAAAAAAAGGGGGGGGGGGGGGGGGGTTGTATTTATGAGATTCATAAGCGAGGACCCACTGTATATACCCAGCATATAACAATAACTAAACATTTTCATTTACATGGTAATAACGTAGTGAAAGGAGTAAATTCGTTTTCGTTTAATCTATTCCAGATAAGATTAAAATGTGAATTCGCATTTGGCAAAATGATGTAACTCCGCGACCGAATGTGTGTGGGGTAGGATTGGGGTTTCTGTACATCTCTTATAAAGGGGCGCAGCCTTTGTGCTCACGGTATCAAACACCAAGAAGTCAAGTGACATGCTGGAGCAGCCTTTTTTTCGATTCCTTTTGACATTATAAAAACTCAGATATTCGAGACAGTTCCCAACGACTTCGTCACTGTTAGGAAGCAAAAACACATGCCTGAGAGCAGGTAGGGCTCTCCGAGGACCTTGGGATTCCTTTAGAGTAATACTCGTGATTTCTCTTGCACGCATGCCGAGTCCAGTACCGACACCGCATGAATGATTAATATTCATCCGTTATTGGATACACATAGGTGAATACTCGTGTCAGTAACTATTAGTACACACTCAGATTCCGAAACACCAGCAGAGAACCAACCGTGGCTCACAAAGAACCCTATCATAAACATATTTGTAGAATCTGAACTTCCATAGAAGTTTCTACCGTCTTGTTGTTTTAGCCATGCATACATTCCATTTGGGTGAAGGTTTTCTTTGTTGAGACCCCAGTCTCGACAACCTTCAGTTCACACATTTTCCCATTTACGAACCAAACATGTACAGCAAATACGGTACCTAATAACTAACAGTATTTAAATGGTAAGTATTTATATATTAAGACGTACCATGTATTTCATAACGTTCATTCCATTACAGTTTTATTCTTCGTCATTGGAGAAACGGCTTCCGTATATTTTAAAGATAGGTGAACGTACAGCTGTTATTAAATTAGAACAAACAAAATCAAACGAATAAAACCACCTTTTCATACTCGAAGCTTTAGAGATAAAGAATTTAGGAAATGACAGCCCTTGAAAGCCCTTGGAAGTGTCTGAAAGTTATGACCAAACTTCATACACATTGTCGGCCGATATACGAGTTGCAAGCTGAATTTTGTATATGCATGCAGCACATGGTTTCGGAAATCTTCCCCAATCGTAATGAATTTTACGTTTTCGCATGCACAGTGACTGCTGCTGCTGCTGCATATTTGCACCCAATGCATAATAGGCAACTGAATGGAGTTTTTGGTCCTGCATTGAGCTGCAGTGAGTGAAACGTGCAGCAGAGCTCGTTAGTTCTGAACCGACTGGCTCAAGCCGAAATAATCTCAGTTTTAATAAACTTAGTGTGGCACCTAAGTGTAAAACATATTCAAAAACCGCTTGGAAATGTTGTGAATGATGTAGAAAATCACACGCACGATATAATTAAACTGGGTCGCAATAAATGTTGCAGGTAGCCATCATATATATCAAAGGCTGTCAACACTGAGCTGTCTACAAGACCATCAGGAGTAAGTTGATTTTAACCAACTTGCAGATCTAAGTGAGTGAGAAAACATATAAATTATAATATATATGTAAAAGGCAAATTCAACTATTGTCCTAAATTTCCTCCAGCTCTTCACCGTCCACGGCTATATGACTGGAATATATAAAGGTACATATATATGTACGTATGTATAGTCTGTACATACAGACACCAGTTTTTTGTCTTTTTCCATTGAAGGAACTATGTATTTATGAGAAATACCTTCAAAATTCAAGCTAAATGTGACGAAACCAGCGAACAACTGTCACCTAAAGTGTGCATTGTTGACAACGAAATAGCCATTCATAATGCAATCAACAACAGTTAAACCAATATTACAATAAGTAAAAGAACATAAATTTCACTTTACCCAATCGTGCTAAGCTGTTTTTCCAACAGTTTATTATCGATGACGAAGTAAGATGACGGAAATAATTTCTTTAATAACCACCACTTCACATGAATTGTTCTTTTTAAAATGCTTCAACTGATTTTTTATGTGTATTTTTTCTTCTTTCTCCGCTCTTACGTACGAGGTACATTGTACAAGTTGGGTGCACATCGCAATGGTTGAATGAAATAAAAGAATAAAATAAAAGAATAAATATTATATAAAAATCACAGTGGTTGCGAAATCAATATTTTTGACGTATGGGTACAAATGTTCACGTTCCTTACGCTGCAAAGGCCTTCACATAATTAAAATGGATCGATTTGAGACCATCTTTCTACTACCCCTGAAATTTGAGCAGATTCGGGCTATTAGAATTTCGTGAGAACATTCGTGCACGAACTCACGTTTTTATTGCTCATACAGCGATGAAACTTGGTGGACCGTCTAGGAGCTAATTTGAAACCTTTAAAAATTGGGGACTGCAATGTAGCATTGCTATGCACACGATAACAAAATTGTCCAAAAAGCTCTGAAAAGCAAGAAGCAAGTGGGAATTTCGATTTTTGAATACAACAATCGTTCGAACTCCAGGTATAGGTAACAGGTACAAATTCACTGCATGCCACAGTAGAAAAGAAAATCGATTTTGGAAAAATCATCTTCCATTTTCGAAGATGTTTTCCCTGAAAGAATTCACCCTATCCCGTGAATATTATGGTACCAACTCCGTTGCTCGAAATAGAACCCCGTCCATGTTGGTTGGCTGGAGAACTTACAGATCCCAAGCTTTACGCCCTAAACGTGACAGCTCTTTCGATAGTCAACTTGCGGTGCTGCGCCCAACTTCAGTTTTCTGAATTGAAATCTCGGGGTCATTACGAGGGTTTAGAGCGTAACGACCGGTAAATCGTGAGCTTTCTGTGTCAGACGTGTGCTCAGATCGGTGCACCTCAAACTGCACCTCCAGACTTCACAAAGGAGGGTAAGGGGTTTTCCCCAGTTCTAAGATGAGGTTACGGCTTTGCCAAATGATATAATCTCTTTGAGCGGTTGACTAGGATTTGGCAGTACGCTAAGGACCTTGTTAGTGGCGAAGTTCACAACGGATGTAACAACTTGCGTGTTGAGCATCTGGTTAGCGACGTGCCATAGTTCGTCGAGATCAGAGAAAATGATATAAATAAACTATTTTTTCTGGATGGTATGTTTAATGAACTACTCCCTAGTTGCTCATGAAGATTTGAAATGTTTTTGGCAAGTATGGAACGGTTGTAACACCAATTAGAAATAAACCAAAACAATGAGGCTCAAGCCCCTGTTAACAATACTAGTCCCCATTTAGTTCCTACTGAAATCTGTGTGAGTTCAGATCGATTCCAGCTGAAAGGTGATTGATGGGTAGAACTTAAGGTAAGTAGGAAATATTCAAATGGGTTTATTCGTTTCATTCACAAGCTTTGTCCGAGTCTAATGAATATACTCATGTTTGGCGTACAATTGAAAGTAAACATTCGTCATCGTTTCTCAACTTTGGTAAAGAATCGTTAAAATACATCCAACACCACGTCTGAGATTATTTCTTCTCTGTGTTCTGGAACACATGCAAAATGATTTTAATTGAGATTAGCTGCTAGTTGCGTGATTTTGGCTCAGCTATTATATTTTTGCAGCGGAAAGTCAATAAATCTCAAAATTGACATTTTGTTTGCTAATTTGCATTTCTCATGTAGTAGGTTACCTATTCGAAAATGGTGCATTCATTATTTATTTTACAATCTAATGTTACAAGACAACATAGATAACTTGAAAGAAAAATAGGATAAAAAACACACCGAGAACTTTGCGACCTCTAATGTGAAGTATTTTTGTAACAAGAAAGGGAAAATTTTTGTCCAACTTTTCCCTACGATCGTTCCCCCGAGTTATATACATCGATGCACCAGTTGGTTACCTATATCTGATTTCTATTGAAGATATACCAATTTTTTTGCTTAATTATAGTCACAATAATAATCAAGCTTTCAAGCCTTGTAAAGTGTGCAAATGAATGACACAGCAAAAGTTTTAACGTTATGTACATATATTGTTATTAATTCCACCAATGTCCCCTATTTTAACAGAATTCGCGAACGGCAACACTTGATAAAGGATTAATTATGAGGAAAAAGATCTGCATATTTGAAAAATGTTTTCAATACCACTAAAAAATGAAAAACAAACGTTTGCATAGGTACCTTGAAGATAAACTTGAGATCGGTAATACGGGTATGAGCAAAAATTTGCTTGGACTACAATAAAGATTCGAAAAATCTGGATAAATACGCAAAAACGTTTACTGATTGTTATACGGACTGTTTAAAAAAAGCTTTTGGGCTTTTTATTTTCTTTATTTCAAACCAATCTGGAGTTTTGATGAAGTTTTGATTTTGATGCGCTAGTCTGTATTCTATTAGAATGCAACAAAGCATACAAATTCATGAATTTTCATAAAACTTATATGTAGTGACTTAGTTATTTTAGTGAGGGGAACTTTGTCTCTAAAACCAGTGTAGTTGAATTGGGATGCCCTTAAAATATAGCCAACTTATTTGTAATTCAATTTCTGATGAGAAGAATGTTGAGAAGAGAAAAAAACCAATAATTACACCAAATAAAATTTAATACCATGATGGGAAGAATCCTTACATTAGCTGTGTTAAAGTGGATATCGTTCAGAAGTTTTCCCACACCAAGTTTTGTTTCCATTATAAGTTTAGTTACTGGATTTAACTTATTACACTAAACACTAGTCCAGCGGTTGATTTCATTTGAGGCATCAAAGTTCTTCTCTGTTGCCTGAAATGGACAGCTTTCCTGTTGTCATGATTGTAGTGCTGCTGTTTGTTCCAGGCATATTTGCCTATGCTCATTTATCATTTCTACTCTCACATCTTAATGAATATCGTCATTCCGCATTGTGCCAAGGTTCTCCAACTATGATTTGCAGCATTTCATTTTGGAGGGCTTGAATTCTTTATATACTTCTTTCACACATCCCCAAAGTTGTATCTCATAAGTCCCAAGATCGGGTTCCGTATACCCCAGGGCAAACTATCTGCTTTCATATGAGTAATGTAAGTTGTGGAAAGAGCAATAGGAGGTCCCCCTTCAACCAATACTTTTTTCTGAACTTTATCATCAAATTATCCTTATTTTTTTTAAAGTTATCTTTTCAGTTGAGCATTTAATCATTCCCAAAATCAAATTCATATCTAATTATTTCACTTAATCAGCATGTGATATCGTATTTGAAATAATCTCAACTTCTAGAGCGTTCGTAAGTGACTTCATAGATTTATTACTGAACTATATCTGACAAAACATAGCCGCTACTGTTGGGACGCCCTATCATCCATCTTGATTTGGACTAAGGGCCTCAAAGGCAGCTGCCTAACATGACAAGACAGGTCCTTGAGCTCTTCTCCCGCGCATCTCCTTGTGAAAGGGAGCAGATAGAATTTCATTATAATTTTCAAGGGCGTAAAGCGATACTTCGACAGATTGTACCGCCTACTTCAGATACTCTGGACCCTTCTGATCCGACCCCCTCACTATTTCCTCTCTCTCCCTTTATATTGTCGCTCTCAATCCTGCCTAATCACTATACTGGCGTGAGAAAATCTTACTGTAGGTTGAGAGTGCACGTCTGCAAATTTTCATCAGTTCTCTCACCAAATTCAGCCAGTTGATATGAGTAGAACTCAGGGATAATTAAACATGTTAACAAAAAATATATAGGTGAATGGTAAAACCTTTTTTCTTTATTGTTTGGGCCGTTCAATTAGAAAATACAAACAATAGGTAATGTAACCTATTTCATCAGGTAAGAGATCATGTCAACAGCTATTCAAAAAGGTACAATATGAAGAGTATCAGATGATTGGAAGTAATCGAAACAGCGATGCAAAGAAAGCTGAATGATGTCATTGGGAATCGACCTCAGCGTCGTCCACCTGTAATGTCTATTCAGTTTCTTTCCCTCCGCATCTTGTCCAATCCATTTGGAGCTTTGAATTGAAAATTTTCAGTCGGGGGTTTTTCGGGAAGGAGCAGAATCATGTTTTTAGGTTAAAACTAAAAATTGCTACACACTAAAGTCGCCGATTGTTTCTGCGGACGACAAATGATTTAAGAGGACGTATGGTTTTCAAAATGTGCTCTACGCCAATTCAAATTTTTCAATTTTCCGGGCAATTATAAACTTCTCAACAAAACTGCTTTACGATAATCCATAATATGACCTTCAATCTGTTTCGATCTAATTTTAAAATAAAATGTATGTACCTAATACAAGGGCTCGAGAATTTGATAAAATGTGCTAAAGGGAAATCCGTTTTGTAACATTTTAAAACGATTCCAGTAGTCTATTATTCAAAAGGCAGAGAGGTTCTTTAATAATCATCTTTTTGGAGAATCATCGAATCAAATAAGAAAACTTTGTATTTAAACGTTAATTAGTTAAGAAAACTACTAATTCTGTTTGGAAGACAGTTGTATCAACTCAAAAATTTTAGGTATGTTCGGGCAATAATAGGTCCTTGAAAAACTAATTTGTTGTATCAAAATCGGTTCAGGTCAAACGGTATAGATAAGAACTGTGACTGGTGTTTCAGATTGATACCGTTGTGCTGACCACAAATGTGTTCGATTTTACAGTAAATAAGCGGCCCATACGCTTTACGACGGACCTATAGACAACAGAAGGGGGTTTTTGAGGACTTTACAACCCAAGTGACTGCCGTGATGGTTCGCGAAGGGAGGATTTCTGGACGGATATTTAGGTAGAAGTGTCGCCATCAAGTCTGCTGCCGTCTACTCCCGTTAGCCCTGCATACAATGAGAGTGATCCCCAGGCCCGTTAGCCTTCGCCTCACTTTGACTCGAACCCTCCCACCTAGGAGAAGCTCCTTTTTTAGGTTTCAGTAGCGAAAACTGGGTCGACAAAACGAAATGGAGAGGACGGGTATCAATCCACACCACAAGAATAGTCATGGTGAATAGTCAGTTTTTAAATGGACAACCTCTAAGCATTCTTAATTAAAGAAAAATTATGAAAAAAAAAAAAAAACTTCTCCGTGGGAACACATCCAGTTCTTGGAGTTTCGTAAAAATTTTCACTCACGTATACTTTAAAGTCCCTGCGCTGGACACCATAGAATAATGAAATGATGAATTAAATGCAACTTTCAGCTGAGAATTTTCAGTTCTCATAACTTCAATATTCCAAAAAAGTCAACACACCAAAAGCATAATGACTATTGTGTAAGCAAAACAAAATGTATTTCGAATGGTATAATCGGATATCATAATAAACTTATCGATTGCGCAACTGTTCGATGAGAGTCTGCTGAGTCAAGGACTCCTTCGAATGTCAATATGCTACCTAAAAGACTTCCTTGAGCACCAATAAGATTCTTTTCACCAAAATCTTCAGGATGAAGTAAAATATGAATTGCTTTAAATGTTTAGAATTGAGATTATAAATCTTCCATCCAATATTAGAATCTCAAGAAGACGCCACACTATGGAACCAAATCGTAGAAAGAGAAGCCTTAATCGGTATTGGTGATGAATCAAATGTCAAATAGAATCCAAAATTGCAACAGATATGGTGATTCCGAAAACATAGCGTACACTGCGCAGAATGCATAATTGCATAAATAGGTCAAACTTGGACTGGATGGATGTTAGGTGAGAAAGAGGAGGATAGTAGGGCACCGTGTATGAATGAAATTGGATTTGAAATCCCAAGTATGCCAGTAGAACACGAGTAGTACCATGGGATTCAGAATCACCCCTGTTCCTCCAAGAAGTACCGGATAGATAGATCACCCCACACCTCCCAAACAAAAGATCTCGAGCTTCTGTGATAAGCAGGTGTCTCTGAGTAAGACGGGTATGGCCAGTGGCTACCCGGCTACTCCCTCCTTGGAGGTTGAATAACGAATGGGCCCACCGGGCACAAGTCCTGAAGGACACCCCACTGACATCGCCCAGCCATTGCTCATTCCAGAAGGAATTGGCTTTATGTTGCATGTAGGAGATTTGATCCCCATGCGTATAGGCAACATATTGATCGAATTATCACCAATGACTCTCCTTGGAAGGGAATTTCTACCATAATTATTTATAATACTATCAATACTTACCCAAATGTAGCGACGACGTTGGTAGTAGGCCACCCCAAGACGAAGGAGGTGTCCCTGGGCTTGGTCACCTCGCTCACGTCCTCCACTCCGGCGAGGGACATCCAGATCTCGGAGACGCGGACTTTTTCCTTGAGCTTGAAATTACCGCCGGAGCGGGCTTTCGCGATGAGGAGGAGATCGTTGAAAAGGAAGAGGTGCCTCTCTTGACTCTGAACGCCCTGGAATAGAAAACAACATACCTCACAACGATGGAAAATGGTGTTGTTTTGATAAACGAAATTGAAACCTTCTCCGATTGCCAATGTGTTGTACGCATATCATTCAACATTACTTGCATATCATGTGTACTTCCAAACAATCTGAATGTCAGACAGTTCTGCGCTCCGTGCCCTACCAGGGGTGGACCTCCCTTTGTTACCACCTACAGCTTAGCGGCTAAACATTGCGTAGAGCATACTTTCGGGTGTCAGTAGCAGAGGCTCCTTATCAAACTTCAAAATCCTAGGGTGAATAGGAGAGTATCGAGCTTACTCATCTGTTCAAGATGGAGTCCGTCATTTCAATCGACAGTTGCTGTCCCAGTGAGACTCACTTTCGAATTTCAACATCTTAGAGTGAATCGAAGAGAATTAAGCTCACTCACCTGATCACAACAAAACCCGTCATTTCATTCGTCTCTTAATGTTCCAGTGAGCCCCAAAAGTCCCCTCTCCCTCACAGCTGAGTAAAAAGTATAACATTTAATAGGGCTCCCCCCCCCCCCCCCCCTTACCGAGTTTTTACTCAGCTATACAGAAAAGAGCCCATGATATATTTAATTCGTCTTTTGATATCCCAGAGGGTATCCCTGCCATATGCCTTAATTTTCGGAGAGGTTTAGGAAGCTACTGTTTTTTCAATACTTTCGTGACATATTTTTGTCTAGCGAAAAAGTATCGGTTTTAGCAATAGGTCCAGGTAAAACATGTTCCGCGCTAAACGTTTCAGTCATACATCATGGCCATACGATTTTTGTAGTATTTCGATATTCAGAAACTTATACCAAATATAATTTTTAACATCTTTTTAGTCACTGCAATAGTTTTTTAAGGAGACATTACAACATTTACAACATTTCACAACTACCTATCGTGGGGTTGGTGGTAAAAGTGATCAAGTCCATTTGGCAAAAGTGTTCAGGAGAGCCTGTTAAAGTTCTCCAACACACGGACTGATGGAAAAATGCGGATTGTGAGCTTAAAATCAGGTCAAACCAAATAATTTCATGTTATGTGAGCTCAGTAATACCTTTGTTATGTGAACGTAGTACCGAACCTTATACAAAATAAACTTACTTTTAATTGTCCCCGATTTTTAGTGAAAATTGTAAGTTGAATACTTTTACCTGAATAAAAACTGTTATGACTTGGACATGATCACTATAATAAAACTTCAAATTCACAGTAAATTTTACCAGTATTATCATTTTCAGGTGTTCAACCCTTCAATATCAATCCCTCGGGATACTAACAATCAAGAAATAACAAATTTTCATTAGATTATTCCTTACAACTGTCATTTGACTGACTTTACTTGTAAGCTAAAGTATTTCTACAACCACATTATGTAGGAGTAATGACGATAAAATGAGAGTTGACATTTTTTGCTTGTAATGTGTTAGTACTTACAGTCAGTTGCTATACATGTAAATCTAGTTAAATTTCATTTGATCATATGTGATCCACTGGTTCATTCAGGTAAAAATAAATTTTTTTGGTTTTTGACATTTGTCGTCATAAGTTGTTTTGTTTTTCAATTCTCAGCTGTAGATATTGTTTTATAGTATCCGGAGAGACCAAAACCTCATTTTCTAAAAAAAATGCACTTGATCACTTTTACCACCAACCCCACGCTATATAAACCTGCATCAAGAAAAATACCTACTAACTAAACGTTGGTTAAATGGGATGAAAGTCTCGGACCAGAGCTAAACGGGTTTTGACAATATAAATTCCAATTAAAGAATTTACTAATTGGTTTTGGAAGTCGCTGAACTGCTAAACTTGTAACTGTAGCTTGTTACTTATCGGCAATTTGAAGATGATTTACGAGACAATTTACCTAAATGAGGCGAAGCGACCACCGGCAAATTGGAGGATGAGATCGGATGATGGGAGCCATTACAATCCTTACTTACTCGTCCCTTGAATGAGCTTGAGAAATTATAGTGATTTATAATGATTAGGCAAGAGATACGGATTTACTTTCCTTAATGGGATTGTTGCGTTTTAGGTAAGTAGGTATTATACCCTAACTACCGATGAGATTTCAGGATCAGACCGATTTCGCTTGTGCGTCTTCAGCGATATCTCATTTATAATGATTCTGTATTGGTAATTAAAATAATTTCGGAATCTATGCCTCAATTTGTTCATATAATTTTGACGTGAGTTAGTAAAATTGCTTAGTTTTTTTTTCCAAATAATTTCACCACAATTTCATCGTAATCATCACAACTGGGAAAAATGAAGTGGAACTGTTTCCGCTACATTTTTTAGACCAGAATTACTAAGATTTTTTATTTATAAAAACCAATTTGTTGAATGAAAAATATTACTGTATTACTATTTGTCCCATGTAGATCGTTCTCTACATCTTGGAAAGGTATTACGTATTAAATACTTAAAGAAAGAAAAAATTAGTTATATCTGAGCCAAAGTGCAATTTTAAACGACGGTTTGCTTAGTAGCCGAATAATTTCTTTATTAATTAGTTACTCCTCATTATAAGCCCACCAGTAACTGAAAATGACGATATATGTAATCTCATGAGACACTTTTGACAAATACGCTTTTTGGATGGCCCTCTTTTTATTATTTTCCCTGGCAAAATGTCTCGAAATGTAGCGTTCGTTTCCACCCGCAACCAACGAAGTTGAAATTTGAATAGGGGCATCCTAGGGAGTTTTTGGTTATAATGGCAATGTGCCGTAACACATTCATAATTTGGAAACGCTCCAAGTTAATTTCCTAATGAATAAAAAATGCTGAAAATTGAATTAGAGCCTCCAATGGACTGTGGGTTACAACGACAATTTATCGAGTAACGGCCAGATCAGCAGGGAAGGCTCTAATGCAGGTTTATTTCCCGTTGAACTAACGTAGCTGAATTTAAAATGAAGCTTACTAGTCGGCTAAAGTATAATAATGAAGTATAATTGTGAAGCTAATTCCTTTTCTGTTCAAAATATGAAGTTGAATTTTGAAACGGGACCATCTAAACTCCAAGGTGTCGTAACAAACAGTGTGATCATTGAAAAGATTTGTGACTAATTTACATCCTATGGAACTCTTGCAAAGATCACTGATCAGTTAATGAGAACCAGAGGCTTTTCTATTCTACCAAATATCAGTAGGTAACCTGCTGCCGCGTACCTCCGGTCCATGGATTAACATTGAACTAAGTAGGATTTCCTTTACCAATACACATCAAAGTAACTATAATGAGTGATGCGAGCATTACAGAAACTTCCATATATTGAGTATGAACCGTTTCCTTTGGTTTTTCGTATAATTCTTCTTTCAGCATTACTCTCCCTCCCCTTACCGTTTTACATTAACAGATAACGTCCAAATCAAACAAAAAATTACACAAACAAGTAGTAAAAAAAAAAAAAAAGTTCATAAATTGAGCCTAAGTGCACCTACGGCAATCCCAGATACAGTATTCATTCTTAACAAACTCGTGATTTTGGCGCGATACTCATGGAATACAACAGTACTTTGGTTGAAGAAGTAGAATATAGTTATATAAAATGAATTTTTCGGAATCACTGTACTACCTTGAATCAAAAACCTTCACATTTTGATAAGGGTTAGTATTCGCAGTAATTGAAAAGGTTTAGGTATAATTGAGATTGGATTAATCATTACAGTGCAACGTAAAAATGACTCTGTGACTGTAAGAATCAGTTGGAAAATTATTTCGTATGAATAGGCTAATTTATTGCGAGGAAGACTTTTCAATCCTCGGAATTTAATGGGTTTCGCTTAGGCTGTTAACTTATTCCCTGATACAAGTTCTTGTTTAATACCGATAGTAAACTTGAAACCCATTAGTGCTAGTTGATATAGCTCGTTGATAAATGCAGACTCGTCTTTCTTTATACTTCAAGACGCTAAGTGGTAAAATATCGAAAGAGCGTGCCTCGCCGATTTTATTCATGAGATCGTCTCAACGTGAAGTCACTTCATTTTAACCCCCTGAATCGCGCGAGGTCATCAATCCGAGCTAAGCGACCCCACAAGATATGGCCGCCTCCATCTTCTCCCCAGCCGTCACCTTATCATCGAAGTAATTGAGCTTGTTTACTCGGAAAAGAAAAGAAAAAAATCTCTCGTCTTTTTGAAAGACTCTGGGATTAGACGAGGATGATGAGGAGGAGGCCTGCGACACCGTTATAATTTGTTGATCAATGGAAAGGTTTTAGTGTCGAAGGCAAATAAGCGGGCTGGACGATCCGCCTCACGTCTCCGGGCATCCTGTTAGTTGGAGGTACCAAAGAAAATCTTTCCAGAGACGGCCGACCCTAACAAGAAAGGCTTTGATGTTAATTCAGACGGGATTTTCAGAGAATCGTCCAGTTTTTCGAAAGCTCTTCCTTCTACAAAAATTAGTACCTACACTCGGCAACTGAATTCACAACTCGTGGCCAACGTTTGCTGCTTGTGGCTACCTCCCATAGGAGCCAGCAGTGTTTTGCTTCCGAGTCTACCTAAAGATAGCGGAAGCGTTGTTTTTACTTTCGGGAGAAAATAATTTTTAGTCTCCAAAATCAAAATTTCCACTCGCATTTTCCGTTTTAGACCATTCTGAACAACTTTGGTCCCGTGTCTATCTATCTGTGTGTGTCTGTCGTGTGTCCACAAATCCTTGTAATAAGGTTATTTTCCACAGTTTTCATCCCATTTGGATGACATTTTCAGGGGATGTTAGGGCTAGGGGGTGGACAGTTTCATCGTTCTTGACTAACTCGCTCTGCGCACGCGCAAACGTGAATTGTATCAAGCATCATTTTCTCACGCCCTAGTCGTCCGATATCGCTCAAATTTGGATGATTGTTGAGAGATGACAATTTGATCATCATATATAAATTTCAACATGATTGTATCATTAATAGCTACTGCGCATGCGCCAATATGAAATCCGTATAACATGGTTATTTTCCGCAGTTTTCATCCGATCAGGATGACATTTTCCGGGAATGTGCGGGCTAGGGAGTAGACGGTCCCCTGTCAGTTTCATTTTTGACAAATTGATACTCCACTCTGCACATGCGCAAACGTAAATTCCAGTACTGTTAACTGAACTAACACGCTCATTATCTACCTCTTTTGTGAACCTACATAAAGTAGGCCTAAGGAAAGTGCTCTCTGGAAATAAGTTTCAAGTATAGAAAACATTAAACTGCGATGATTGTACAACCGAGCAGTTTCAATCCACAGTTGTTACCACTATAACTACGTTCAACTACAGAATAGAAATAATCCGCATTATACATGAAAATATTGTAACCTATTAGAAAAAAAGTTAAGACACTTTTGTTTTGGGGTCAACCCTGGCACATAGGCAGATAACGAATATTGAAAGTGTATAATTTATTCTAATACTATTGAGAGTATTATAATCCACCCAGTGTATGTAAACTTCATTAATATTCATTACTCATTTCATTACTCATAAAACTCTGCTTATTAATTTGTATAAATTGAGCTTAATTGTGATTAAGGCAGCTATTTTGGCAATGGAGATGATGAGAAAAGCGGACATTATGACAGCCGTTTTCATTGCTACAAATAACGTGCAAAATTTAATAGGGACTCCTTTAAAGTTTAATAGACGGTTGTTAATGCGATGTTTATGGGTCGTTTAAAGACGCAAGCACCGTAAGTGAATTGATTATTTCAGAATTATTTTTAAATTAATAATGTGTACACTTAACGTGGAAGTCAGAACGAGTCTATGAAACAGGGGTATTATAATTGTCTATGCTAATTTATTACACTATAAGGAAGTGGTTCAGGATTTATGACTCACTGCAGTGAACTGGACTCGGGTTTCCATGATGAACTGCCGTTTTTCGGCGAGCGGAGCTGCGTGCCTCGGCGGCGATTCCGGTCGAAGCGATTTGGCAGAGAGCGCACGCTGTAGTCTCGCCGCCGTCCCCGACCTTTTCCTCATCAGCCCCTTCATCCTCTGCAAACATGATTTAATTTATATTAATTAAAAATATTAATTATGTAGTACAAATGTTTAGAAGCGTGACAATGGGTGTAGCAGTCCACTTAGAAAAGCGTTATGCCATCTCCAGGCAGGGTTGCCAGGTGTCAGATTTTGGCCCGAACAGTCCGGTTTTCTATCAAAGTGTCCGGGCAAAAATTGCTCTGAACGCTAAATGTACGGTTTTCATTGAAAGAGCGCAAAATTACCGGTTATTTGGT
The DNA here is from genome assembly GCA_030762985.1 of Adelphocoris suturalis. NCBI lineage: Eukaryota > Metazoa > Arthropoda > Insecta > Hemiptera > Miridae > Adelphocoris > Adelphocoris suturalis. The sequence continues at coordinate 21,659,756 of CM061046.1, forward strand.
TTTTAACCAGGCTCCTTCTCAAAGCTTCGTTCTCAGTGCGCGTTCTGACAGTTCTCGAACTCATCAGAACAGGGTTGGAAAATCCCGGGGGGTTCCGGAACTTGAGGAACCGCGTTCTGCACTGCGAACGATTTCAGAACGGTAATGGTAGAGGGTGCTGGCCTGGTGATGGGATGTAGATGCGATCCAACTACAACTTCAATCTCGTCCTCATCGCCTACAAATCATGAAATTTCACCACCATCGTCGAAACTATCGCTTTCCGAACTTGACGAGCTACTAGTTAATATTTCGATGAAGAAATTTAAATGAAGAACAACAGAACAAAGCAAAATTTTACAGGGGAAATATTGCTCCGAAAAATTGTGAAATGCGCATGCGTTAACTACGTCCTTGCGTTCGAGTTCTGACAGTTCCGAAAAAAATCGGGGACTGTCAGAACCGTTCGGAACTGGGTTCGCTAAACACTGCGAACGCCGAACTCAGCGTTCTCGACGTTCCGGAACTGGATAATGTATTTACCGAATTAAAACGAAATCACAATGTTGACCAAACTGTTCAAAAGCTATACTATTCAGGCAGTTGAGATCCGACAATCTTCAGGATTTTTTTTATTGAAGTTTCATGGATTTTCATGTGTCAGCTGGTGGTGTGATAAAAAATCAAATCAACCAAAATCAAATTTGGTTAAGCTGTAGGGGAGAATCATGATTTTAATGCAAAACAAAAGTGGTTTCTCTGAAAAACTCCTTCAAAAATCATATACTTATCTCGAATATTATTGAGAATTGAGGTTAATTGACAATTTTTTAATAAATTTTTGAACTAGTGCAACTCGAAATTCCTTAAACTTTTCGAATCTATCCATCACAGTCGGCGAGAGATATTTATTGGAGGGTATGATATTTAATGAGTATTTTTAGCCTGCTGATCGCAATGTCGGGTTTTTAGCCATTTTTCACCTGGCAACCCCGTTTCCAGGTTGGCAAAATGTCCAAAATTGAGTTTTTCGTATCTTTGGTTTCATCTTGTTGAGGCACAAGATTCTTTCACGATTCAACGCTATCTATTCCAGCTCAAACGAACTATTCAAGGAAACAGTAAGATACATTATTACTCTATTTCGGATTTCAAAAATTTGTCCAACGACAGGCGAACGATTTTCGTAAGATAAAACATTGCTACTATACAGTTCCGTAGCAACGATTTGGTTATAAGCGAGAATCGTCAGAATACTTCGTTAACCCTATGTGTCGCTCCTTAGTAACGCTTTCGTGGTTGAATTTCAATAATTTCAATGAATCGCGGTCAAAACGAAAAATAGAGCGCTTTCTGAAAATCACGGAGGAAATTGAAGAATTTTAGTATTTTTAGTTGCCGCCACAGAATAATGCGGTGATCAGGTGGCACCTTCTGGCTAATTATAACTTTTTTGGAGGTAAACAGGTAGGCACGGTTTAATATTAAGGTGTTTTGGAGAGGGGTGTAGCGTTTGGGGATTTACATTGGACACAAATTGAAATTTAATTTGGGATAAGGTTTCTCCAGACCCAAAAGACCCAAAATATACATTTTGGTCTTTTTTCAAATAAGATCTATCACGAGAGATACAGTACGTAATGATGTTAAGAGAATAAAATTAGTGCTCTGGTTTATTTGTTAGATGAGCAATATCGGGTTAAATAACACCTCTAAAAATAATACAGTTTCCACAATTTTATTTCATATAGCTGGTGATCAAACCAATAATACTCATATCGAATCCTGTCAGTGTGAAAATGAATACGAAAATATTACTCCCACAGTAGGGAGTGGGGAGGTGTTGAGAGAATAAAATTAGTGCTCTGGTTTATTTGTTAGATGAGCAATATCGGGTTAAATAACACCTCTAAAAATAATACAGTTTCCACAATTTATTTTATTCCATATAGCTGGTGATCAAACCAATAATACTCATATCGAATCCTGTCAGTGTGAAAATGAATACGAAAATATTACTCCCACAGTAGGTAGGTACAAACTTTTTCAAAACATCCTTCTGCTTTGAAGTCAGAACACTACACAAGATAATCGAGATGGGGACAGGAGGCTCGTAAACCGATTATGTAGATCACGCGCAATTAAGCAATCAATATTTATGAGCAGCCGAAATAGTCTGTTGTTACTTGTTGTTATCTGTTGTTACCAAAGAGCCGACGAGTCATCATAAGAAAACAAACTATCAGAAGAAGATATGAGACGACAGGGAGCGACTTTCAACGTTCGCCTCGACAATATGAGATCTAGAATATTCTTTATAGACTACCCACACTCGGAAGTATTTTCATGTTCCCTCAGCACCTGGTTACATACAGCTTACTGGAACGGTAATTGCTTCTGACTTGGTGTGAAACGAGCCTTACAGTTGTCAGATTTTTTTCTGCCAGCATAGGTAGGTATAGAAATTTGTCAATAATCGAGAAAAATATGGTACGTACCTAGAGTAGTACCGATGCCTACTGAAAATATAGTACCTACGAGAAATATAGCATGTCTATGAGAAAGATTGCTTTGCCTCTTGACCTTCCCACATACAGCCTACACACAGCCTGTGTATGTATACAGCAATGACGAAAACTCATCGAAAACAAACTGGTTGGGTAGGTGAGTGCAGTTTACCAAGGTTTATCAAACACTATGAAGAAATTATGAAACAGACACGTAGCTACTCGTGCCCCTTGTTCATCGATCAAAGACGATTCCTCAAATCTAGTTTTCTAAGCTGGCTGGCGCAAAACTGCATGTTCCAAAAGGCCGAACATGTAAAAAAAAAAAAAAAATAAAAAAAAATAAATAAACCTAAAAGAAATTTGTGGAAGACTCACCATGGTTAAAACATCCTTATCGTACAATCGGAGGCAATCGTTGGGAAACAGGTCTTGGATCCTTTCCAAATCGCTCTCTTCCTGAGCTCTCTTTAGTGCCTGAAACAAATAGTACAAAATAAATAAATTGACAATAATAAAAAATAACTAATAACTGGTATGAAACTACGTCTTCGTCAGTTATACTGGAGTTTTTTCCAATAAGAATGGTAAACATAGGTAGGTACCTACATAATTGGGATACATTGGAAGAATTCGTTAGTCACAACTAAAAACCAACTAAGGTGAATGGTTCAGTTATTGACCACCAATTTGTAAAACCAAGCTTTCTAAAATCCCGATGTCACTGAGATTGTATGAACGATGTAAAAAATCCCGATGTATTACGAGGACATTTTGTCCAATCCCTGGCGCTTTTAGGTACACCGTCCATTGAAAACTGAGGGAGTTATATGCAGTTGTACGGAGTTTACGTTTTGCGCTTGCAAAGAGACGATTGTTGGTATGAATGAAATGTAAATTGTAAGGAATTATTTACCATCTCAACCGCAAAGTTCGTGAATATTTCGGTGTTTATTCAGAATAGGATGATAGGGAGTGCTGCACGCTTGGGGATTCACATAAATAACCACAGTCACTTATGGATACTTTAAATTTTATATATTAATTGCTATGCAATTCTTAGCCCGACCCCCAACAACTTTTTTTGTAATATTATATTTTATATAGTTGCTATATAATATTATAGCAAATTATAGTACAAAAGATATATCCGGGGGGTCCATAGCCCCCCGGCGAGACGCGAAGCGCCGAGTATATATATATATATAACTTTTCAATCCAAATTTGCGTTCTCTCCCCTTTCCCTCAAACTAAACAACGCTAATGAACTGTTATGAGTTCATTCAAGCGAATTTTGGCTCTGAGAGTTCGGCATGGAATAACAAAGGCCTTCTACGCATGCAATCCATCCCTTAAGGCCACTAATGTTTAGAGATGGTAGAAGGTTAATTTTCTCCAATTTTAAGAATCTTGTGACCGGCACTTGGTAGCGGCTTGATTCCTGATAAAGTTGTAAGTTCCTTTGGTGAAACGTTCTTCCAGGAAGCTTCCAGACTTACCACACCAGCATAGAGTTTATTGGAAACCCCTTCTTCCTCGAAGCAAATCAACAAACTTTGAGAGGATTCAAACAATATTTATCCCTTAGTAGGTAGCAATCGAAAAAATACCGTCATTGTAAGTAATAAACAGAAACTATAAAGAACAACCGTTAGTTTCCTGAAAAAGAAGAAAAAAAAAAAAAAAAAAAAAAAAACGTGTATTGAGTCACGTTACGCGACTAGTATCTACTTGAAAGTACTGCGTGTCTTCATTGCTGCTTTGCGGACTCCTTGATAATTACACTCTTTGAACCTCAGACCTGGAGGAAAAGGTATTGTGTATGTTACGAGGATATGGGCGGAATTCCTGATCATAACTCTTTTAGCGCACTTTTAGCGGCGCTATCGTCGTTATATCGGGTTTTTTATCGATAGGCCTCTCGCTTCCTTCCCGCCTCGCCGAATGACTCGCAGGCTCACCGCCGTAATGTAACGACTGTCTTTATTCTGCCTACCTCACGGCCCGGGCACCGACCATCTCTAGCATTTTCTTTTGTGGCGGCGCCTTCCTACCTGCGTAATTCCGCAGCCCGTTTTCATACCTGGTGTTTATAACTGTATTTTTAATTTTTTATAATTTTAATTAATGTCCCAAATCCACCAAATGTTACAAAATTACAGCGTTATAGGAAGTTCAGAAAATAGGTAGGTGGTAAAAGAACGTGCTTTTACCATCCAAGACATGCTGCAGCATGACCGTATCAGCGAACTTTCGAATTTTCGTGTGTACTGTATTTATGTTAACATATTTTGAAATTTAAGCAATTCGTGTTCATATAAATTGTTGGCTACACATTTTAGGGCAGCAACGAACAACGTATTAATTCAACCTTTTTTTGGGAATGCTTGATTAAGGGTGAAAGAACGGGACTCTCAACACTATGGAGAGCTGTCGTCTGAGATGACACACACAGCAAGCGCAAGTAGTATCCGAAAAATGCTATCTAATTGAAGAAATAAACGGGGGGGGGGGGGGTCCTTTTGGGGCTCGCTGTATATAAAAAAGTCCAGTCATGCAGCATGACCCCATGAGCGAATTTTTGAAGATGTTTCATGCAAATGTTTCATGCAAATATTACCGATTTTTACAACTAGCGAACGGCATTATTTCGATTTTTGACTGATTTTTCAACTTTGAAATTTTTGAAAACTTGATACATATTCTTATAGGAAATTTTACGCTGATTCCGAATATACCACATGTTAGTATGCTGAAAAAATTATTTCGCACAACAAATCGCAAAAAACAGGATATTTTGAAATTTTTGACTACATTTTTGAAAATTTCAACCCGAAGATGTAATCCGATCATGCTGGCCAACGAACTTGAACTTTCGTTTTGTGTCCTTAACATTTTAAAATTTGTTTGAAGTTTCTAGCACAATTCTACGGACAGTTATCGTCTGGAATGACACATACATATATACATACATATATACATACATATATACATACATATATACATACATATATACATACATATATACATACATACATACATACATAAAATGCGTTAAACTTCAGAATATGATTCAGAATAGCCTGAAACGGATTTCTGCATAAAATTTTTTCAAAAATTCACATTCTACAAATTTTGAGGCGAGAGCAATAGCTTAGTTTTCTTCAAAAATTCGCTAAAAGCAATATAATCCAAAAGTCCTTTTAGAATGTCTCAAGACGGATTGTCCAGAAAGAAAAGTTTTGTAGAAAATGAATGATTATTTTCAAAGTTTTGAAGCCGTTGCAATTGGTCAATTTAGTATAAAAATTCGCAAGAGTTAAAAGTTTCTTATTATTATAAACACGATTATGCAATACTTGCATTACTATCAAAAAGAGAAGAAAGAACGAGAAAAATCCCCTCTCCTAGCCCCCTGGCTTCTTTCCTACATCACAAAACCCATCACGAATACAATTTGTTGATCTCCAGATTTCCCTTCGTGGCACGTATATATTTTTCAATTAACTTTTGTTTAAATGTGCGCTGCGGTAGAGTTGATTAATTTTTTGGTTTCTTTTCCTTCCCGGCCGGCGTATCGATCAGCCCATCTAGCGCTCTATAATTATTCGTCCGCGGATTTGCTTTAGTTATTCTCATAAGTTTAATTTACTGCTGCATAGTGGGATTTGATACGCATACGTTCCGTTCGCAGCTTATCTGATGGAAGGATCTCTCCTTCTATTTGGGATTAAATTTTCATCTTGTCCGCTTGTGTGGCTAATATCGTTTTCATGTTTTGAGATCACGTTCTTCAGCGTGGGGGTTTTTCTTAGGTAAACCTCGTCCTACCCACGAGAGAGATGCTAAATGAGGTGCGCTGCTGTTAATCATTTACCGTACCAACCATTTATTGATGCTGTAAGGTTCATATGATATTATTCTCAAGTCTCAACAAACTGTACAGTTATCAGCTCTAACGTCATTGATAATATTATGGAATATTGTATGGAACCTACATTCTTTCCTTACTATATGCACAACCAATACCTTCTCACAGTATATATCCAATTTTTGATGGGCTTAGACCACAAAATATGAAACCTTCTGATGGATATGAGTAGTTCCTTCTCCACGATTGTTGCAGTTGCCACGCCTTGGGATAGTATCTGGGTTTCAGCTTTCAGGATAACCTATGGCTGTAGCAGGTTAATCGCCGTTCCCACTTCCATCGATTTTTTGAATGTTTAGCCCTTTAATATAACCCATTAGGGTTGATAAAAATTGATGCCGAGCTTCTAGGACCATCTAGACCTCAAATGTGATTTTTAACACAAGTTTCATATAGTTTGGTCTAGTATTTTCGCAAAAAAGCCGCGGACGGCGGATGGACGGATTGTTTTAATACGATTTTTGGATTCTATGCGTCTTGAAATGTAAACCAAAAACTTGCGTGATTAACCTATCCAGGAATGGCAACGCATCTCTGCCTATGCTCCGTAACCCACCAATTTCGTGGAGTTATCGTTACGGTGCTAGCTTCTTCAGCTACTCACGTTATGCCACTAATGCCGGATATGAGGATGGTTTTCTTATTTTGCAGGTACGTCGGATACAGGAATTTTAAATGAACTTGAATATAAAAGATGCTACACACTTGTATTATATTACGGTGAGTATATTACGTACCCCAAAATACAACAATATCTTCGTTCTTCTAAATTCTTGTGTAACGGATCGCATTCCCAACGGCTTTTAGTTATCGTAGATAGTTAAATTAAATAAAATCCCGACTCTATGATTCTTCTAAAAATTATCTATAGGTATTCGCCAAGTTGAAACTATGAAAATAAAATGAATAAGTGAGTAAATTAGTTGTTTTAAATCCATCCTGTGAGCAACTCATCCCCAATCCTCACGAAAAACTGACACAAATCTTGAGAACTTAAATTCAAGACTGGATCTTAAATAAGAATTTTTATTTTGAGGGATTCGGGAGGGAATTTGGACAGAGATTGATTGGAGAAACAAACTCCGATTACACTTTATTATTCGATGTTGTGATTGATCGAAAAAAGTATTCAAGATCGAGAGAAAATCCAGAATTCATCACCTACCTATTTTTAACCGAAACTTTCACCTTTAATCTCAAAATTTTTAGATTTTACGCAACGGTTCATTATCGATCTCTCATACAGTTGAGTAAGGGATTTGAATTGAATTTAAAGAGTTTTACCGAAGTCAATAGGTTTTTTGAACAGTTTGCCACTAATTGACATTTAGGTTTTATTTTAATAATTGTAGGTGCCTAAGTAAATGTTGGACGTAACTGCAGGAAGACTATAACGAATAAGAGAAAATCGAGTAACAGTTTTTTGATATAGGTAGCGTATTTTGATTATGCGATCCTCATATGGAATGAATATTTAAATTATTCGACATAAATTCCTGCTAATTATACCATGCTTATAGAAATGTGAGCATTGTGAAGTGATAAAAGATGAATTTCTGTAATCTCACACTTCATATACGTTCATCCATCCAATGTTAAATGTCAAGCCACTAAGGCAATAGGTAGATGCTGATAGTGGATTACAATTAAAGTTTCCCAATAGGTATTTATTATAGCGCATTAATAGTAAAATATAACCGTGAGAAATCACGAATGAAGATTAGATTTACTTGCAATGTACTCTTTCTCAACTGTGGCAACATCAAATGCAATCAAATTGCAAGCAGCATCGACGTTTTGAAGTCTTAGAACATCTTGATAGGAAGTGAGGTCAGTCCCATCAAGTCAAGAAGAGTGAGAAAATAATGTTCTTATCGAGCGCAGCAGTGGTAGGTTAGACACGACTCTTCCGACAACGGATGAGATAAAACACCTAGAAGTTTGGATAGGGATGCAAGCGTGACTTTAAAGACTGCGGTGTTGCATAAAAGCGAGAAAGGCAGAGGACATCGCGAACGATGACCCCAAAACCTAAAAATTGATAGAACCATCAGACGAGGTGGCTTTAGGAAGGCTTAAGAAAAGGATATGGGTTGAAGTGATCCGTCAGTTAATAGTTTGGCGTTGTGAAGACAATGGATTCTTGCTCCACTAAAGAGCACAAAAGGCCGCAACTGGGTGACTTGGAGCAAACGATCTAGGGGGCCCAGGACCATTATGATAGAGGGATCTCTCTCAGGGGGCCGTCACAATGCAGACTAAGCGAGGTTATTCCGTTATATTGATGGGGGATATGCAAATAAAGACAGATTCTGATGTTCCACTGAATGTGGATCAAGCAGGAATTATGTGGTCAAGCCATTTGAAACACATTCGGTTGACGAGTTGGGGTACCGGAGTCTAGGGCTCAAGATCACTAATGGCCTCGTTACAGGAACATTGATAACCGCAAAGTCCACAAAGGCAACCGGTTATCATAGTTATAATGTTTCTACAAATTCACCGGCCAGCACAATGGTAAGAGCTGTGAATCGATAGAACTGGTATGCAAGCGCATTTTCAACAACGGTACAACTCTGTTGGAATAATCACGCTACTAAATAAATCGAAATAGCCTGCATCCATAATGTTGAAGTTTCCAACTTATAGTGATTCTCTTGTCACCTGATGCAGCAAGCATGACGTCTCTGGTGATAAGTTTTGTTTAAGCTCTTACTGCGTTTTTAAAAAAAATTGGAATTATAAAATTAAGTCGTTTAAAAACTACATTAAAGTACGGACAATATTAATTATATAAGTGGGCAAATATTTGATAAACAAAACAATACAGAAATAGAAAAATTTGATTCCAACTCGTTGTTTAATTGCCTGATTATTATTTATTTTCATCTATATGCAACCACTTCGAGCAGGACACTAATACGAATAGTAAAGTCTATTAAAAATTATTAGGCACTCAATGGCTTAAGATTAGTTGATTGGTGAATGGATTCTGGCGTCGTACACTAACAATTAATCAGAAGACAAGAAGAATACATAATTATTATCCAAATAGGTTTGACCCGTTACAACATGGGTCAAGCATGGGTTAAGCATAGCAGCAAGTAATCCATTATGTAGGTAAATTTCCATAAGAAAATGGAAAACAAAAGAAGTCACTCGGAGATAGAATGCGTAATACGGAACTAAAGATAATAGGTAGGCACCGACCAGTTAATACTGAAAGGGCAAGGACTTAGCACATTATAGAAAGCATTATAATTGAGGTCGAAAGAACAGCGACTTAAAGTTAATCTCCCTTCAGGCAGTAATCTCGAGGTCATCCACCGTAATAGAATAAAGTCTTCTTTTAACTATGGTCGTATATTCCTCACTCACTTTACGTATTCATGGAAGCCATGTACAGAGCTTTCGTGTCAGTACCAGGCTCTTGATTCACGGGCAAGTACCACGGGCAACATTTAGAAAGATAAACTAGTTGTTGGAAACGGAGCTCATCTGCAAACTATTTTCAAGACTGGCCAAGCTAGGAGTCTAGTTGCAATATAAATGAGTTAGAGAGCCCATGAATATTCTAATCAACCGCGCAAGAAAAGTTATAGCCTTGTATTCCATTGGAGCGGAGAGGAAGGGATCTCCCGAGAGTTGGATGCCCGTAATTGGTTAGCACCGGCGGTAGGTAAGAAAAAGATGAGTTTTTATGAGAGCGGGCGAAAATGTGCTCGGAACGGTTCGTCGAGTACACTATGAACGGTCCAGAAGGTGCGTAGATAAATCTAGACACTTAACGACAAACTAGGGGAGCTGGGATCGTAATCAGCTCGAGCCAAATGGGCACTTTGCGAGGGTATTCGGGTAGCAACCGTAACTTTTGGAGTCATCTTACAGGTAAATTAGAGGAAGAGCACTTCGGAAGGGATTGCACCCTGCTATTATCGCCTGCTGGAAATTCCACTTGAACGCGAACTGCCGGGAACATCGTCGAAAGGATTGATAGGTATGCCTCAGTCGGGATCGTTTGAAAAAAAAAGATAGATAGAACGAGCTTCAGTTAGGTATGTAAATGATTCTGTTACAACCTTTTCGAACAATGAGTGAGATGTCACCTGAAATGCAAGGTAGGGGTCCGAATACTGCTCCATAGGTACGGGGAAATACGTGACCTATGCGAAGGTCCATTCATCCATTGGGCCCATCTCTCAATTCTGAGGAAGCGAAAGTGGGGAGGTACCCGCATCGAAAATGCTCTGGGGCGGTGTGAAGTCACGGACGGTGTTTTCACAAGTTGACTAAACAGGTACTGAGACTGATGCACTGCAGCACATCCAATGTTATGTCCAATACGCCATCAATCACTGACCAGAGGATGTTCGCAGAATCACACGCCACCCTCTGAATATTGGTTGACCACTTGACCACAAAATATGAACAAGTCGACGAATTAGCACAAACCGCTGAATATACAGAGACAAGAGGATTCACTAATTATTAATGTGAACTAGGAATAAAGATCAAATAGTACCCGGGAAATAGGTACACGAAATGCGGAAGACCAACGAAACAACCACTCCAATTAATAATACTAGAACAAAAAGGTGTGATGAACAGTAAAATGAATGCCGTTTTTTTAGTCTAAGTTTCTATTGCTGCTGACCGTTAAATTACGTATATATAAGAAAGGAGCAACGAAAGGCCGTCACGTGGAGGAGAGGAGGCTGGACCCTGAATATGCACCGCCACTACCGCTACCTCTGGGATACATGAGGATCCACTGATAAGAGTTCATTCATGGAAGAAGAGCACGGACTCTTCTATGGAGTTCATTCTATCATTTGAACATATTGAAGGATAAGTAGGTTAGTACTTATGCGTTTGTGGACTCATCTCGGTGGAGGAAAAGCGATCTAGCGGCCTACCAGAAACTAGGCGTTCAAGTGCACCATCCGTCACCAAAAATTCTTGAAGAAAAATATAGATTTGTTGACAAATAGATCAGAATACTATGTATTGTTTGATGGTCTGTGGTGTATAGTTTCTGTGTTGTTAACAGAGGAACGGGTTGACCATGAGGTTATTAGTAGTGCTAGTGGCGGGGCTCAGGCAGCTAAGGGCCCAGCCCCCTCTACGTGGAGGTGGCAGAACACAGCCATAAAAGTCTGCCAAGTTAGGTGTGGCACATTATTTCTCGAAACTAATACAACATCAACGTAGCAAAAAGCCACCTTTAAAGATTTGAATAATCTTAAAGTACGAGTATTACATAGCGGGTTCCCACGGTTGGGGAAAATAGTAAATCAAGTTGTAGCGAAAAAACGTCATAATCGGTCGACATTAGGAAACGAGCAAATTATGCTTGGTGTAATTCACGATTGCGCACGCGTAGATTGAAGTACTGTTTTGAGAAAAATGACACAGAAAGGGGACCATCTATAGCCTAACCCGCACATTTCCTGAAAATTTCATCAAAGTCATATGATAACTACGGAGGGTGAGTTTGTTACAAGGATATCACATTCGCACGTGTGCAGCAGGTACTAATGATACAATCATGTTGAATTGATAGGATATGATCGAAATGCCTTTTCCCAACAATCCTCCGAATTTGAGCGATATCAGTTAATGAAACGAAAAAATGCTGCTAGATGTAATTTATGTTTGCGCATACTCAGAATAAAGTAATGATTTGACAACAAAAACTGGACGAGGCCAGATCCGCACATTTCCTGAGAATTTCATGAAAATTGGATGAGAACTAAGGAAGTTAAGCTTTTACAAGGATTTCAATTCGCAACATGGATAACACAATGATGATGAAATTGAGATATGGAATGGTCAAATCGTCTTCTCCTAACAATCCTCTTAATTTGAGCGAGATTGGACGACTAGGGCGTGAGAAATAATCTTCAACGGAATCTACGTTTGCGCATGCGCGGAGGGAAGTGTTGATTTTGGAACAGTGAAACTGATATGGGACTATCCACACCCTAACCTTTACTACCACTAATATTATCAAAATCGGCTGAAATTTTGGGAATCAAGCTTGTAACAAGGATTTGTATAAACGTAAAATGAAAATGGAAACTTCGGATTCGGAAGCAAAAAACTGTCATCTCCCGCTAGTGAAAACAATACTTCGGCAACCTATTGGTAGACTTCCAATCCATTTTTCGATCCTTTTGATCGGTTAGATCTTTTTAAATTTCATACAAATCTGGTGGTGATTGACGGAGCTATTAGGGTAACAAGATACTGCATGTGCAGAGGATATTGGATACAATAAAACAGAGTTGCTCATCTTGTAAGGATTGACACACTAATCTATAGAAACCGTTTCAGACAGAGATTTGTTCATAATGATCTAAAATGCAAAATGAGATTAGGAATTTTGATTTTGGAAGTCAAAAATTTTTTCGTCTTTGAATGTGATCCTGGGTTGACAAGGCCAGAGCTTGAACCACACTGTAAAAAAAATAATGGCGAATGAGATGAATAAAAAACTAGAAGATAAGAAAAACAAATGAGAACCCATAATGCGTATGTATGCTTTACAATCGTGAAATGTGAGAATTATGTATGAAGAATGTGAAATGATAGAAAATTAGTCAAAAGCATTTTTCGGAGAATTTCCACCACACCAGTATCTACACAATTCAATCGTCAATTCGCCGGTGAGTCACAACTGAAAACGGAGAATTCTGATTCACGTAACCTACACGTGGCTGTTCGAGGTAAGAGTGTGATTTAAAGACAATAACGAACGTCTGTGCCTACTGGAAATTCGATTGAGGCAATAACGTGCGATGGATTCGGGAACGTGGTGAGATGGGAAGTGGGCTGAGATTGATTCCTACTACAGGGGTTCTTAACCTTTTTGAAGTGGTGGACTATAGCAGATTCCGCGGACCATTTTATTTTTATAAAATGTAATTGGTGACATAGATTTATTATTTAATTATGTAGGTCTCAACATTGCCTTCGAACTTCTTGATTTGAAAGATGCATCCAACAGTAAAATTAGACAGTGAAAACGATAGCTCTTCTACGCAGATGAAATATTGGCCAATCTTAATTAAACCTAATAAACTTTCCGTGGTTCCACGTAAGGTGCCGCGTTTGATAGTCGTCTCCAATAGAAAAAAACGTTTGCCAAGTCGAGTGGGCAGTAAAAATTCCTCACATAGAAAACGCAAAAAATTATTACTCAGCAATTCATTATTTTTGTTTTGCCTCTTTTATCAGATTTATCTATCTATTTATTTATTTATATTTTTTGCCACTCTCTTGGGATATTCTATAGAAAAAGATTGTAAGCGATTTTCAAATTTTACTCCTCTTCCCGAACGGCTGTAGGTACGGGGACTATATCCAGTCGCATCTATTCATCCCACACCGAGCGAGCCAGAAAAACCACCCCTAGTGAGCGAAGCGAGCAACAACCCCTACAGACGTCGGATTTCAACGGGGTTTTTTCTACGAACTCGGGATGGACAATTTATATCCCATTGCATCTATACATCTCACAGAGAGCAAGCGAAGCGATCAACATTCCCTACACATTTCAAATCACCCTTAGTGATTTCCAATTATTCTACACGTCCCACTCAACAGTAAAGTTCATCGAATATATACAGCCATACGAGCGAGTGAGAAAAATAGGCTAGTTTCTAATAACTAAACGCCCGTGCGCTTTTTCTATTTCAAATTACAATAAACGGCGAAGAAAACAGTACTTAGGGTGCTACAAGAAAAATTTGGTAATCTAATAATCTTGGTGCAAAAAAAATTGCAGAGTGATAGAAGATCAATAGACTTGTTCCTTCTTCCTCCTCTATCACCTACTTATATTTTTACCTAGCAATACTATTCAGTTTTCAAAAAAAGTTCGCGGACAACTTCTGGGTACCTCGCGGGACACTAGTGATTCACAGAGTATAGGTTAAAAACCCTTGTACCGCACGAATATTTAAGGTTTCTGTTTATTTCTTTTGTTCCAAGAAGAAGGTGTGAAGTTAATAAGTTTTTTTAATTAAATTAAATTAAATTGCGTGGAGAATTCCAAAATCTAGTTCAACCACCCCACAATATTTATTACTTTCCTAACAATATGAAAGGTCAGGAAATGTTATGTCTAGCCTGACTAATTTTTTTAAAAATTCCTCATGTCTGATTGTACGCTCGTAACTGGTGAACAAAATGAGGCCTCCTGAACCATCGTTGAAACTTTTAGTTTAGATGGATTGGCTTTGTATTCAATATAAAATAACCGTATAAATGTACGAAAGTAGTTTAAAAATGAATGGTCACGAATACGTAGCTGTAAAATATTATGTAGGTATGTTACTTTTGCAGCCAAGAAGAATCGCCGTTTCGGTGACATTATGGACATCTTTCGCAGATCATTTTTAGCAATTTGTTTCGTCATTGAGAGTAGCCTCTGAGACTTCCTGCGGGTCAATCCTTTACGACGTTTCCACGGCGTGAAACGTTTCTGTGACAATACAAAATACGGTTAGTTATTCTTCAAACTGCAATCAAGCTTACAATCCATGACATTGATCGCACGACGCATAGTAATCACTTACGATGAACGCACGGAACCGTTTCGATGGAATCATTTTGGTTGGAGTATGAATGGTAAGCGACGGATTATCTTCATCAATGACACATGACGTGAGAGAATAACAATTGCCGGGAGAAAAATCGAGCCAAAACTGGCCGACTCTGGGAGAAGTCTGACACTCGACTGTTATCACAGTTTGAAGCTGAGATACGGAGTTGATAAAAGGATTACGATGACATCGAAGATAATGTTCAAGAGTCATCATCGCTTGTTGTTTTTCCTGAAGTTATTTTTGTCAATAGCTGGTCTTCCTTATTAGGTATACTCGGCGGAAGACGAGACGTGTGAAATTTCTTTAGTTAATTGGCTGATTACAGATGATGGACAATTTCACACACTTTAATCTATTCAGTTTCATTTCACCTTTTTTGTTGCATTTGGCTACGAAATCTCAATGAGAGGTTTCCAAAAAACGGAACATATGCGGGATAGGCTGATTGGAAGTGGACAAAACATCAGTGGAAAATAAACAATGCCTAGGTAAGAGTTTTTGGAGGAAAGTTCTTGAAAAAATCTTTCTTTGTTCAGGCTGCAACTCATTTTATATTGCATACGGTAGTGTTAACGTACTCAATTCACATCCATCCAGAAATATAAAATTTTATATTATGATTGTTCATATATGTTTATATTATGTAAATAATACCAATAGTAGCTGAAACCGCGTAGTATCATGAGTGTGGGTTCGCACCACTGCCTCTTAGAAACAATTAATTGTCATGTGTATGTTATTCACGGAGTGTCGATATTGTAGTATTATTGTCACAGTTTTATAGTTCTATGAATTCACTTTTGATAAACATCAGAAGTATATAGCTTTTGAATTATTTATTTACGTTAGATGCTTCTCAAGGTAGAAAGGAACTAGTTCCGGATGGTCCTCATGCATTGAGGAACATAACAATTGTTATGATGTAGTAATGTGTATTTATGATGGATTTATGCTAGAGATAGTTTTCTATATGGAATATTAGATTATACCAGCGATGATGCACAGTGACTTTTTAGGTGCCATAAAAAATTATTGAAAAATCCATAAACACAAATCACCAAATTCATTGATCTCTATGAATACCTACCTACATTATTAATTGCTTAACACACTTATGTGTCTGCAGTCAAACATTGTAGAAAATTGTGTGTTGGGAATGTAGTATTTTTCAATTTTTATTTCCTACGTTATTGTTTACGTTATTTTTATATTCATTGTAGTTGATCATTTCGTAAGAATATCTCGAAAAATCGTCATTGAGGTTGAAAAGAGGAAACTAGTACTACGGAAATCATGTTGTTAGAAAAAAATTGTGTATGTTAAGAAAGATTGAGAAGAGTCTCCCATGTTGAAGAGCTTGAAGCAGACTAGAATCAAAGTTTCAGACATCCCTGTATTTAGATAGATTCCACTTTTTAAACTTAACACTTAGATATATTGCTTTTGATCCGCTTGGAGCTTAAAATCCAAGTTTACCTGTAGGCCTTTCTTATATTGATGTACCAAAATATAAATCAGTCAGGTACCCAATATGTAGGTGAGGTTGATGAAGTTCTCAATGTACCACTAAAAAGTGTTTCCCTCCTTCCAAGATGGAGACACAGAAGTAAAAGTATCTTTGTGGTTCCGCGGCAGTGAAAGCCGTGGCCTGATCGTTCGCCACTTCCCCGATATTGTTGTTATTACGCGAGATGCGGGCGGAGGAAAGTGTGGGAATGACGGTGGCAGGATCGCAGAGACGCCTCCAGAGTGCGATGAAGAAGCTCCTTGATGCGGATTATTGCGTTGCAGCCGACATCATGATCCGTAATCGTATTACGAAACTCAGCAAACTTGAGCAGCTCATTTGTCTGCAAAGCATCTTAGGAACGGGTCATGTTTCACTTCCGTCCTTCCCTTAGGGTTACCATATTTCATTCGCTTAATGTACATTACCAGTCATCCCAATAACAGGTACTAGTTTCGTGATGCATCAATAGAGTTTTTGAACTTCTCGTATTCATATATATTATCGTATACGAAAATGGCCTTTCCGAAACGAGAAGAGGTTTTTGTTACGTGGAAACGCTTTTCGGATCTGGAAGAGTCAGCTTTACTCGTGCTCAGCATTTTCGGAATCGTAATTACGAGACGACAACTTGACCTTTCTCTAGGATAACCCACTGAAATAACTCAGCAACTATCATTTCATGCTGTTGGCATGGATACACACACATTCCCGACAAAATCGCCTTTGTTGTTGGTTTAACCTTTGTATTTGTATTTCTTTCTTGTTTTTTCCCCGCACCTCAACCAGAAGGAACATTGGAGGCATTTTGTTTTTGCTTTCGACATTTTATCGACGATTTTAGCTTTTTGAGTCTCAAGATTCATTTCAAAGTTCATTTTACACGTTTTAAAGATTCGTGTTCTTCACGGCTGAATCTTTTTTGTATGATGTAGAGGTAAGTGGTCGTTTTTTCTTACTTCGTGTTATATTTTTGAAATTGTCTACTGTGACAATATTTGTCGAAAAACACGTTTTTCCAGCATTAATCTCACTATTTTCTCCTTTCGGTCGTGAATTTGAAGATTTTCGAAATTTTTTGCACAACTAGGCTGAAATTGGGACGAACGGCGCTGCAATGTGATGAATAAGCTTGAATCGACGAACTAATTATTCGTCTCGCATACTAATATCACCTTGTGCAATGTAGGTATAGACCAGATTAAAAAGTACTCTGTCGGGTGATGTTGTAATGGTTTGTACCTCCTTTTCGTATTAGTTTGGTTTACTGCGCAGCAACACTCATAAAATTGTTTGATGATTTCCGTCATTATGTCACGCCTTATCTTGTTTCGAAAGCCTGGTCAAATACTTCAGTTACTTTCCAGTTATCCTCGAGGTTTTTACTCTGTATTATTTTTTATTGGCTAGCGATAGGTAGGTACATCTGTTGCCAGTCTGCTCAATATGGAGTGCAAAACTGTCGAATCGGACTGTAAATTCACCCATACCAGATGTTTCTGTCGATATCTTTCACTGAATTCATTTGATAAGACTAACGAACCATTGTTATTATAACATTATTACTTCTGAGGAACCAGCAAGGCAAACGCATATAGCCACTTCTCATATCAATTATTATTATTTTCTTACCATGTATGGAATTTAATGATATGAAGTTGTTGTAGATGAGATAAAAATGTACCTCAGTTCAAAATTTTGGTTTAGCACATCAATGGTACGGCAATTCGGATAAGCCAAATTAAGAATAGAAACAGTAGGAAGAAGCTGTTTAATTACGGGTATATTTAAGTAATAAAGGGGAACATGAGAAGCTCGAGGTAGAGCGTAGCACGGAGGCATGAACCTCACCGATTTGGTCTTCTTTTGTTGCCTATCGCGACGGACAGAGCTGAATGTTCCCTACCGAGACTGGTTATTCTAGGGGAAGTAATATACATGCACGTTATTCCCGATTCGCGATTCTGATAAACCAAATGTTTAATTTTGATTTTTTGTTCGAGCTTGCACTTACGCTTAAGTAGTTATTTACCTACATAAGCGCAAATACGCCTCTTCATTACAATTTGCCGTTTTAGAGTTTCAATACGATCGTAGCATTAGTAGCTGTTGCGCATGCGCTGACTTCAAACCCCTGTAACAAACATGACTTTTACAGTTTTCACCCCACGTCAATGAAATGTTCAGGGATTGTATGGTTTAGGCTGTAGATTCAATGAACTATCACTCCTGACCCAATGGCAGCATTTGCATTGGACAAACGTGACATCTTTCAAGCACAATCCCCTCATTGCCTAATTGATCCATTTCAACATCTTACGCTCCATACTATCTAACTGCACATCGAAAAAGAATTAAAGGATTCTTTTTCCTTGTAGACGCCAAAGACCCCAGATCAATTGGACAAAGTTCATATTATATCTCGTGGTTACTTAGGTACCTAATGGAGATGGTACGCTATTCTTCTTGTTTTTTCTCAAACACGGAGAAAGATTAAGCGAAATCAAGCTCCGACTTGAGCCAAAACAGAATGAATCGCGCTTCTTCATGGTTATCAGATCTAATCCTAGAACGGAATAAGATATTGCAATTCTGGCTTTACCATCGTGTTCAGCACTAGAAAATCTTTGAAATGAGGCATCACTAGGCAAAAATTGGAAGATTGTTTTTCAAGTAGGTATCCAATTCCCCCATTTCTACCCAATCACCCCATAGGGAAGTCCCAAAAATTTTCTGACGACCCCATTGGGGGTTTCGACGTCTACAAGAAAAAGTGATCCTTTAATTCTTTTGAGATGTTTAATTTCATCAACCACTGGAACTAGATATGGAATTTTTTTAAAGTTCAATGACCATATATATATAGGATCGTGTTACAGATATAACAAAGCTATGTGCCACATTCAACTTCGCAGGTTTTTTTTTGTAAACGGCTCAAGATTTTTCACTTTATAGGAGAACTCCAGTATGCACCCGTTCTGCAACCGTTCAGTATGCAAGTTGGTATATCGGGCAAAAGGAATGTTTCTACCATGATTATTTCTTCCTCGGGAGGGGATCGGTTCGGCGAAGTTGTGGAGGTACCTGACGATGGTAGCCATAGATTCTGAACTTGGCATTGTAAACTCAACCCTACTATTGGACCGAGTCCAAAATGCGAGGCGGGTCGCCAGGTGGGATACGGGAGTGGAATACGGAGAACTTGCAGCCTTGGGTAACAACCGTGAATAATGTGGGGAACTTAGTGACCGTCGCGACGCTGCCGTACGCCGTAGAATCATTTATTAGAGAGCTATTCGACCCGAGGCAAACCCATTGAATAAGTACCTACCTGGTAACCCACCTCGGATTCGAAGGTATCTGTGCAGATCAGCATGATGGTTTTTGTAGCATCGCAAAAAACATAACAATCATATTATGGCTTGCCCCTGAATTGGGCTATGAACTCATTTGGCTGTCGTGGAATTCCTCATGATTCATATGAATTCATCAGTTCGGAATGGGTATCCTCTTTTGGGTCCCTGTTCGAAGAAGTTAACTAGAGGCCCCTCGCCAAGTGCGTACGACGAACAATAGTTTGCGAACTAACATCGGAATTGGACGCGCAATAATGAAAATACAATAGTTCACGAATGTTCACCCACGTACACACATCCCTGGAACTATCTAAAATGGGTTTGGCCTGTTCCTTATTCATCATATATCATGTTTGCAAATTTAAACAGTATGAATTCATCCTCTGATTCCAATATTATTGTATAGTTTCAGATTTGTACGCAATTGCGGTATTTTCGTTTTAATTTAATTTTTTCTTTGTTTTATTAATTTATTTATTTTAAGTATTGTGATTGACTCTTACATCCAAGTTAACTTCATTATTACCTTGTAACACGTTCTAGTTATGTATTTTTGGGGGTTTCCAAATCATGAACGATTTAATATAAGAACGGCGACCACCCTTTCATGTACCAAATCCTAACGGAGACGACCGCGCAGTGTATCAAGATCAGACGAAATGATAAAAATAAATTATTTTTTTCAGGTTGGTATCAATTTCTCTGATCTACTCTCTGATAGTTGCTGATGAAGGTTTGAGACGTTTCTGGCCCAGACGTTGTTTACCTCGGCGTATGTGAAAGTTGTTTGATAAAATGTAAGCAATGAGGCTCGAGCTCCTTCAATCGATCCATCGATTGGTTCCAACTGACAGATGATTGATACAACTAACGGTAAATGTTAGCCAAAGGCGTGTATCCGTTTCATAAATAGAATTTGTCTAGGTCTCATGTATATATTCTTATTTGGCCTAGAATTGAGTTAAAATGTGCCACTATTTTTAAATTTTGGTAGATAATTTTTGAAATTCATCCAAAACCATGTTTGATATATATATATATATATATATATATGTATGTATGTATGTATGTATATATATATACTTTTTTTGTCTCTGTATTCAGTGATACTCAAAGAAAAGATTTTACCATGCACTTGTAAAGAATTTGTATCCTTTAGCCCCATTCCCAACTTAAAAATAACTAAATATTGGTAATAAATTATCCCAATTTCACGTAGGAAAAGTTAACAATAATCAATTCCATTCAATATTTAAATAACACTCGTAGAAAACTTATTACTGTTACAAGTGATCAGTAATAAACGTACAACCATATAAAGAAATTTATTTCACCTTTCTCCGGTATACCACTTTTTTGTTCTGTTGATAGCTCGACGTAAATGTATATATGAACTTTTTCGAAGTTTCTTCTTTTTACTACCAATGTTTACATTACAATGAAAGTAAAAATTCGATGTACAGCATGAATGAAAAAAGGCGAAACATCTGGCGTGTGTCATGTGGGATGACGAAGTTTTTACTTCGTTGATAGCCCAAGCGAGGGTTTGAAGGAGAACAAGTTTTGTGTTTGCGGGAAAGTCGATGAATATTTCAACAATTTTCGCGGAACTGGAAAGTGTTGGCGGGTGACTCAACCGACGCATTACCTGATTTTTGAAATATAAGACCCACGCGGTTTCTGAAACATCTTACACAACGATGATGGACTTGAACTTAGTTAGTCTTACGTCCTCGCCTGATACGATTTGAAAGAATAAAAAAATGGAATGAAACCGATTATACAGTTGAGACTTAGAAACATCACTTTTTCGAAGTAGAGATGTTCATTGCCTTATACGAAAAAATGTCTCCTACAAGTACTCCTAAAAAGTAACGTGTACTGTCCATTGTTGTATAGAAGGTTTATTTGTAGAAATTGTATAAGAGCTGTATAGACCTTTTCCGTACTTCGCGAAGCCGAAGAACGACAACTCGGATGATGGCAAATGTAAATTCATCTTAGTTACTTGGAATAGCATCACCTTCAATTTTTCGTAAGGGTGTGTACGATCCTTTTCAAAAATAATATAGAGCGATGTAGCGTTTCTTAACAAGAGCAAATGAGAAGCGCAAAAGACCCTCGGTGGCCCTCAAAAGTCCAGTTATATTAGCATGGAACATGCATTAGTCATCACATTACTGGCCAAAAGTGTCACGTTTTTATTTCACGAAAAACTGTCACACAAATTTTCTTTCACGTATAACAAAATCGTGGATAGGGAAATGGAACTTACGCAGCGTTCATCGCACATAAATCGTTCATCATTCGCTGGAAAGCTCTCATTTTACTGAAGATTAGTAAGATATTTATGTCATAGTTTTATATTTGTTTACAAGATATTAATCCAATAATGCAATGCTATAAATGGTTAGTAAACAATATTAACGAGCCGCTTGTAAGCCTTGTTTTGTTGTCACTTGGTTGAGGTGGTAATCTTGGTTATAGAGAAGGGGGGGGGGGGGGGGGGAGCCGAGTTTTGGCTCAGTGTAGAGCTGTCTGCAAGTAAATGTCTCTTTTTCCCATTATACTTGCATGAATCTCGTCCAAATCAAATACTGATAATCTGCTTTTGATGAAATTCAAGAGAATTTTCCCCATCCCCATCCCCCTGTCTTGAATTGGATTCTTTTCAAGTAATTCATCAGATTAGCTCTTACGCAAGACCTCATGTACAAATTGATGACAGAAAAACTTCTCCTGTCCATGCTCGTTGAAACCGTTGAATAGAGCTACGACCATATCCCAAACAAATGAATCAAATCTGATCGAATTTAAGGGAACCGAAGATCTGTTCTCCCTGAGTTTTGTACCAGATGGTGAAGTACTATAGGAACGACCGATTCCTAATGACCGAATATTTAATTGCACAGAAAGTTACAATCGGAAATATAGATACCTGTAGCATCTGGATGGTAGCTTAAGCGCATGTGCAAAGTTCAAAACCATTTTTTCCAAACTACTTGAGCTGATTCCTTAACTACATATAATATGAAGCAAGCTAACTCTTCATGTCACAACGTAAATTTATATGAAATACTATAGAATCCTTGATGGCAATACTTTTACATCATGGATTTGGATTTCGGGGCACCCTTCCCATTTGACATACATTAACATAATTTTCGAATTAAAATTCTGTGTTCGTTATTGATGATGGTTTGATAGCCGATCTGAACCAACGTTGAAAATAATTGTTGCAAAATGACCCTACCGATTCTAATTATGTAGCTTCTAGAAATATCCCATTAGGTACCGCAGCCTTCGGGTATTTAGCACGTAGTGTGTACCTGTTGTGAGTACCGGTCCGTGGACAATTGAATTTCATGAGATTCACATCTCTCACGATCGATTAAGCCAAACTTGCAAGATAGTCTCGATACAAATAAGTGCCTACCTAATGATTTTGAAGCAAAAGGATCAACAACGGCTACTGCGAATTCGCAAAATAAATTTCTTAAACTTATTTGAACGAATTCTATGAAGTTTTTACCCGATATTATTGGTCAGTAACTACCGATCATTCCTGAAGTCACTTGCGCAGTATTGGGACCATACGATTGGATTTCACCTTCAATCAAATCGTTCTTTCAGTATGTTTACTGGGGAAAGGTGCTACACTATTGTGTTGCTTTCGAAATCAAAATTCAGGGAATACATAATTCATGGAATCGTCAACAGCCTCGAGATATTTTGTAAACAATTATCATTTGCCACACCATTCAAACGGCCAGCCGCATATCTACGATGGAAGATAAGTCCACAGGAAACAATGGGGTTTCCCTGGAGGTGAGAGGTAGGAAGGGGGTGTGTTTCTTTTTCTTGCATCGCCGCCAAAGTTTTTCCCACCACCCGTTTCCGTAACTGAGAGTCCGAATGGGAAAGTTAGCTGTCGATTATGGATCCTTGAGCGGCACGTTTCATTCTCGCCATCTCATCGAACCCTGTAATATCTATACAGGATGGTAAAAACAGTTAACCCTACGTAATCCCTAATGGTACACATGCATCTTTACCTCTACTTTTCAAAACTATATTCTAATAAATTCACGCTAATGTAATTATAAACCTTTATAAAGTTGGTTGGGCGGTATCCTCACTTATTATAACATGGGCGTATGCAACTAAGTAGTTGAAAAGACTGACCAGATCAACTTTATCAGAAATTTATAGTTGTGCACACGAGCACACTACTATTGATCCAATGTTAATGAAGTTTATAGGTGACCATCTAGAAGCTAACCCACACAATTCCTGGTGTTAAGCCAACAAGTTACACTTGAACATTGCAAAATCCACCGCTGTTTCTTATTCCCGATCTTCCTTACCACCGGCGTGTCATTTATGAGATTGGTAGGGAGGTTTAAAGCGTGAGTCATGAGAAATTCGGTGGTGCTGTTTGATACTGAGCTTTTCTTAATGCTCATATTGGTGAAATGTGCACAAAAGCAATGAAGGCTTTTGGATACTGGAAGAGAAATTCAGAATTCTTGTGAAATTCAAGTCGAGAATTCACAGATCCATTGGTTATCTGTCTGTATATACCTCCCGTGTTCAACCATATATTGAATTTGCTTTGGTTCTATGGGCTCCAGTTTACACCAATGAAACAACCCCGTTGTAGAATAAACAGAGGAGCTTTAATCGCTATTTGAGTTTTAGAAAGGATGTCATGGGAAGATTTCAGTGACCATGAAGCCTTAAGGGAAAACTGCCACCTATGGATTGTCGTCGAAGAATCGCTGACGCCTCATTCTTGCACAGCCTAATTTACGGATGGGTCGATAGCGCTTTCTTGTTGAGCAAATTGGACTTCAATGCTCCCCTTACATCACTAGATCCACCAGGAAATTCTATACCCGGTCATCGTCAACGAATTTTCTGAATAATAATCCAGTTGTTCGACAATAGTGCAATTAACGCTTAGGACTTACTGTTGGCTCCTTCTAGTTCGCCCAGGGGAGCCATTCAACAGTTGCTGAACATTTCGCCCTGACTAATCTGAATAAAATGATGTGTATTTCAGTTTAAATGAATAACTTCTGTCAACAAGTTATACTTTTCTTTTCTTTTCACTTTGTATATTTATAAATATAATATAAATACACTCTATCTTTTTACAAATACAACTGTAGCGGAGAAGAAGCCATTGTCTTTGCTGCCTCAATCCTCACGCTGATTTAATCCACTATCGGAAAATTTTACAATTTGAAAATGTGTTTTGTGTTTTTCAGGCCTCGTGTATTAATGAAATATTTTACATATTATACATACATGATAAGAACGAATAGAAGCAGAAGATTGAAGGAGTGAGCGGATATATAGGTAGTAGCTAAAAGGGATACAGGATAATACCGCGACCTGGACTGCTTCATTCACAATTGACAATTAATAACCATTTACACAGTTGCGCCAGACCTTTTGTACCAGGAGTTCATTGTATGAGCGCCCACACACATCTCGCAGGCGGGTTAGGTGCCTCTGCTGAACTGTCTCGCGGTTCCGATGCTCTCATGCTCGATGCTACATCGGTAATTAATTCCGCGCAGGTACTGACCGGGTAATGCGAACGTTAAACACCGGACTATTATAATTTACGATTGGTAGGTGGATATAATGTGGTTATTGGGAACTGGCTGCTTTGTAGCGAGGGTAATTAGAATCATTAAGCACAAACCTCAATTACGTACGTCCGACGTGGGAGGTC
This sequence comes from Adelphocoris suturalis, assembly GCA_030762985.1. Taxonomy (NCBI): domain Eukaryota; kingdom Metazoa; phylum Arthropoda; class Insecta; order Hemiptera; family Miridae; genus Adelphocoris; species Adelphocoris suturalis. The sequence goes on from CM061046.1 coordinate 21,685,394, forward strand.
ATCGTTTTCTACACAACTTCCCGGCAAATGGAATATGTCAATATGACATCAGAATCCATTGGCGAAATCATAGGTAATAAAAACGTCATAATATTGTTAACTAAAACGTAAGGAAATGATAATATGGATATCATTGGAATAATTAAAATAATATACCACCAAGGAACACGAGGATACGTGAATAATCCAAGAAAAGCAATAAAACGCAACTGACAAAAGGTTTCTAACAATAATGAAGTGTTCAAACTCAAACAACCCGGAAAATATCCTCAGTCACTAGAGTGAAAGACTGGAAATCGTTTTGCTCCCGATTTTACTGCCATCTTGGGGAAAAATTGATCACTGAAATAGGGGGCCTTTGTTAGATTTATAAACTACCTAATTGGTTCCAAGTCAATCCAAGCAAATAAAACGTCAACAAAAAGTTAGTTAGAAGGAAAAAATGGAAATTTCTGTCGTCCATTTGATATTTATTGCATGTACTTATGTAATTTATATCGAGGATATACACTGATAAAACATGAATTAGAAACCAGCTATATACTGTATTATTATAGTTGTTCTAAAAAATCTCCACGTCTTACCCTGTGCGAATTTAACATAGAATGTGTATTAGCCTTGGCATCTCCAACCGAAAACTAAACGTTTATGTACAACGAAAATGTGTTGCAACAATTTCTGATGATTTACGATTACAACCGAGTCGTTGCTAGGGAAATGGTACTTCGTCATTTTTCATCCCACAAAATTCGTTAACCATTCTCGAAAGCACTCGATTTATCCAACCATATTATGTTAGCTACTGGGATGTTCGTGGCCACCAAGCTGAGTTATGAGCATGGTCATTTGAATAATTGTTCATACACAGGTGATCATTCTCAATAATTGATATTGTGAACATAATTGCAACCGCTTCTTAATGTCTGACGATTTCATTGAGCTGGTGGTGAGTCGTTGCGCTGGTGATAAATAAATGAAATAACTTGGTATAGTAGTGATAAGATACACCGCAAAATCTGAGTCATTCTTATATTCGGGTTTCACGGGTTTATGTGAAACGCGTGAGCTAAAACACATTCTGTGTTTCAATAATTTCATTCGAAGTATGTAAATAGAGGTAACCGGGGGTCCAGAGGCGAGTCGCGGAGCGCCGAGTTTTCCTACGCGGACGTGCAGTTCCGTACTTGCTGCATTACAGCAAACGGGAAAATGTTCTATCAATGAAGTATTGAGAAGCATGTACTAATATTTGACTTCTCTTAACGAATTTAAACATTTTTGATTTAATTTAAAAATATAACAATAAAAAAATAAAAAATGACTCAATAAAAAACTTTTCGCAATGCTAGTGTGAACCACGAGCAATTTTCGGGCCGCAACAGGAGAAGGTTAAGATGATCTAGGTTCCCACAAACCATCAAATTCAGAAACTGGCGCAGCAACAAATAAAAAACGACCACTCATTGGGTTTTGCTATGTGATAATTAACTAGTAATTAGTAGTCGCAGAGTAGTTCGTAACGTATAAGGAAAATCTTTCCCATCAAACGTGAATGAACTGTGGGATGATCAAACCAGGGATGTTTATAATAATACTACGACCATTTTCGTAAAATTTAGACGCAGAACAAAGAACAAGAGTAGCGATCTTTCAAGTGTGGGGGTGTATTATAAGAAAGAGAAAAGGTACATTTACAAATTGGATGTCTTCTTCATGCATGCTTTGTCAAAAGGAGAGGAAAAGCGGGGCAGAAATTGTGTGAACTGTACAAACTGGGGTCATTGGTTCATTCCTCCTACACGCTGAAGGTTTGACCTTTAAGGGTTTGTTTGAGTCCGGAGGCCCTTTCATTTGACGTCACCACCCACACAGTAACATTGTCCAATCAACGGCCTCTTTCACCGAAGGGATCGCTTGATTAAATGTCTGAAACTGAATTTCCTTTTGGAAATTATCGCTTCAACATGTCGCTAAATCAAGGAACGATGACGTTTGATTAAGACTGAAATGATGGGTGTTGTTAATTGGAAATACGAAACAACCATCGAACCTGAACTGCACACATTTGACAATAAAATGGTAAATAACAGATCTCGTAAACAATAAAACTGATTTCCGAATACAGCCCACATAATTACTATCGAGGCTGAGAAGCCATGGGATTGACCAAGAGGTACCGATAATAGAATCTGAATTTTTAGAGAATTATTGCGTTTCTCAGCATTCTTCTCGTATTAGCAGCTATCGTTACGTATTTGTTGGTAAACAAATTTCTTAGTGGGAGATGAATGGATTGTATCCATAACATGATTTTGGTGATGAGTGAAATTCGTACCTACAAATATAATACATGCACCCCCAAAAACTCAACTTGCTAACATTATGTATATACCATATCATACCCATTAAGCTAAGGACTTCACAAACCATTGATGTTTGGAGAACAATTCGAAATCTCAGGCTTCGAAATATTGGAACATAAAAAATTATTAGGATGCAAAACATACACGATCCTCCCTCCCCCCATCCTTCGGATAGAATCCTGCAATCCTGTTATTGTTACTAAGTACATATTATAATTAAAATGGGCAGTTGGTATGAAGGTGACCAAACGAGGGAAATGAAATAGCGCTCGGAAGACGGCCATAAGTGTTTTGTACCTAAAATAGTTGAATTTTTATAAATAATGGTTGTCAAGTTGGAGAAGCTTAATCAATGATAGTGAAAAATGTTGTGAGTCTGATATTCAATTTACCTGTTTCGCTCGAATTCTAGCAGCTTGAAGTTCCTCCCGGCTCTCGAGCTGATCGGCATGGTTGTCCGATAGGAGGTTTTCAAAATATTCTTCATACTGCGCAAGTCTCTGCACCTGTAACAAAACATTTAAACATTTAAAATTTGCCACTCGGATAATAAACATACAATTTATGCATAACAAACTCCGTAATAATGCTGTACAAAAAAAAAAAAAAAAAAAAAAAAAAAAAAAAAAAAAAAAAAAAAAAAAAAAAAAAAAAAAAAAAACTTATCAACCGAACATAAAATCACAAATTCATTTTAGGATTTGAACAACATATTTTTGAGAGGCTGACAGATAATACAATAATCGGTAGGCAGCGGATTATGTCAAGTTTTTATATTTTTATATAACGTAGCGATTTGTGTAGTAGAGCGATCTTGATATTACAGAAATAATAAACATTCATGTAACCACATGCAGCGGTTTCTACCCTTAAATTTCACCCCTTGACTAATCAAGACTGCTGCCGAGATCACGTTTACGATTTCGGCTGATGGTTGGATTTTGAGCCAAAATTCATAAAGTTTTGGAGAAAAGCTATAAGGACGGACGGTGGACTGATTTTTTCATTTGATTTTTGGAATCTAATCATTTTTTAATGTACTCGCAAACCAATTAATTTTGAGGGGGAGGGGGGTTGAATTCTTCTTTCTCGGTCAATTACGTAGGTAAAATATTAAAATATTGAAAATTGAACCAAAAGTATAGTTTAATTTATAAAATTTCTTAAATACTGACTGTTGAATACTGCAACCTTAAACCCTCTCCCTTGGAGTTTATTATAAATGATGCCGAGTTTCACACACATCATCAAAGGATATTAGAGTGTTGGACTTATTTCTGAAAAGCAGGGTCTTTGACGGTTCCTTAGACTTAAAAAAATGTTTAAATTTTATTTTTGGAATATAGGTAACTATTCTGAATCTTAAACCAATAAATATTGAAGGAGAGTTATACAAAAACTTTTCTCAATTGATCACAGAGGTTCATTATTAAAAATAATAAACCAAATTCTCGGGGTTACAATTCTACCGGCTTTTATGAATTTCCTCCAACCCCTCTTATACGCACCAATTTGCACAATCAGTCGAGGGCAACGCTCGGGTAATCGTCTCTGAATCTGCTAATTGAGTCCTCGGTTTTTTAAACCAGCTTTTCATCTTGTGATGATAACGCGTGCGTAAACAAAGCCGCTCCACCTGTGCTCGAGCCGCGGGCCCACCACGGGAGAGTTCACGGGCGAGTGCGGAATTTCGCATTGTAACGCCTTCGTGCGGCTAAACGCTTGGGCGAGATAACGCCCTTTTATTTGTTTCTGAAACTCGCCGCATAAATATCATTTTCGGTGGGACGAGCCGCAGCAGGGGGTTGGCCCTACCAGTCTCGAAGTTGCCAAGCCCATCGGGGCTCGGGAGTTGCCGGCAACGCCCACACGCCGCCCTGACCTTCCTGGGATGATCAGTTATGTTCCACGTAATAAACTGAATCGAAGACTTGAGCCGGCTCTTTGCATTCCATCCCAGGACGCGTAGTTAAGTGCTCCAGATTTGTGCGACCAAGAAACTGCACGAATTTCGCCTCTGCGGATAGTAGACAGTAACAGTGGATAGTAAACTCGGATATTTCCCATCTGCCGTAAAACTGCCGCCACCGAGGTTATTCCTGGAGTACCGAAGCTCCAAGTATTTACGCTTTAAGATTATCCTCTAGGTGCTGCAGGCTGATCACCTGGGATGAAAGCTTACGAGGGGTAATAACTTCATTCGACCCCCTCTGTCACGTGTTTGCAGAGAAAGATGGAACCCCTTACGTACCAATCGGATCTGCCCAGGACCGTAAGATATTCTCCAAATAATTAACTGGGTCAATGAGTGGACTCAGTAAGATATTATTCAGGATTCGCATTTTGGTGCTTGTGAAGTTTTCCAGAAGCACACCACTGTTCACAACTTCACAGGAAAACAGTTACATTTCTCACCGTGATATTATCTAATACGCGCGAGTCGCTTCTCTACATGTATACAAAGAAGACAATGTTCAAATCATGAATGCGCAGAAAATGCAGCATGTTTTTTAAAATGAAAAGAGAACTATTCGAATTGAGATCCCCAGGTAGAACGATCAGTCAATCCTTTGAAGGACGATTAGTTACATTTCATGATTATAAACGGACTCAAACACTTGAGCTGGCTCTTTGCATTCCATCCCAGGACGCGTAGTTAAGTGCTCCAGATTTGTACGATTGGGATTGCGATTTGTACAGATTTGTGCTCCAGACGGCTGGATTGGGACTCCCTTGACTGGTTGTGCTAGGTTCTAGGTGCTAGGTGCTAGGTTGTACTATATACTTGTACCATAGACTTGTAATTTAGGTCACGTTGGAACTCTCCGGCTGACTACTTTTCTAGTTCTTTTACCACCCCCCCCCCCCTTCTCATTGTTTACATTTGATTTTATGACAGGTTTACCTTAACTGTTACTTCACATATTATTCAGGTTTTACAGAAAATGCATTTAAAGTTATATTAAGATTCCACTAAAATATATCGAAATTTTTATGTTTGTACGATGGTGGATTTAAGTTATTTCCTACTGAATTTGCTGCAATCTTGTCCATGTGTTTCTGTTGTTCATGTGTGATAGTTCATAACAGTTCATCCATACTACCATTACCTCCGAGCACAGCTTACGGTAAACATGGATATTTCCCCCCTGCCGTAAAACTGCCGCCACCGAGGTTATTCCTGGAGCACCAAAGCTCCAAGCATTTACGCTTCAAGATTATTCTCTGAGTGCTGCAGGCTGATCACCAAAAGTGAAATATTAAAGACAACGCTTAGAAGAGAGTAATAACGAGAGAGATCCTGTCACGTGTTTGCAGAGAAAGATGGTACCCCTTACGTTCCAATCAGATCTGCCCAGGACCGAGTCAGTTATTCTCGAGTTCATCTCAAACAAGATTTCGCATTTAACTGCCCAACGTAGGGTCAGTGAGTCCACTTCCAAAACCCTCTATTTTTTGAATCAGGAAGATACTATTCAGGATTAGTATTTTATGGGTCCGAGCGTGCGAAACTTGCCAACGAGCAAAAATCACGCGCTCCGTGAAGCTCCCTTACTCCGAATTTGAAACGGCAAACAAATTTTCACACGTACACGTGGATATTACCGGACCTTTACCTTTAGCAAAAGGAGGGAAACGTTACATTTTGATGATGGTTGATAGAGCAACGGGTTGGCTAGAGGCAGTCCCTCTCAACAACATCGAAACAACCACAATCACAAATGCCTTTATCAATATTTGGGTAGCTTCAAAAGGCGTACCTAAATACATCACAAGTGATCAGGGCACCCAATTTGAATCAGATCTGTTCAATTCCATTATGGAACGTCTCGGAGTAAAACATACTCACACGTTACCATACAAACCATCAACAAACGGTATGGTAGAACGCAGAAACAGATCTTTGAAGGAAGCTCTCAAAGCTCAAAACGAAAATTGGCTCGATGCACTTCCCAAAGTTCTACTCGCCATGCGTACGGCAGTAGACCCGGCGACCGAAACTACGCCTTTCCAAAAAGTTTATGGAATTGACGTGCCACTCCCAGGAGACATTTTCGTAACTTCTACGAACCTTTCGGAACCTCTTTTCTTCCGGCCTACGCATATTAAACATAATAATACGAAATATGCCGTAAACATGCCCAAAAATTTGGATACATGTACTCATGTCTATATCAGAGTACCCACACAGCTCACCTCTCTGCAATGTCCTTACACGGGACCATTCAAAGTGGTTAAAAGAGATAAGTTTTCGGTTACAGTGCAAATTGGCGAACATACTAAAAAAGTTCCCAAACAGCAAATCAAGCCAGCTTATACTCTACACTCAGAAGAAGCTGTATACCATTACCTCCGAGCACAGCTTACGGTAAACATGGATATTTCCCCCCTGCCGTAAAACTGCCGCCACCGAGGTTATTCCTGGAGCACCAAAGCTCCAAGCATTTACGCTTCAAGATTATTCTCTGAGTGCTGTAGGCTGATCACCGGGGACCAACGGTTAGAAGGGGTAATAACTCCTGTCACGTGTTTGCAGAGAAAGGTCGTACCCCTTACGTTCCAATCAGATCTGCCCAGGACCGTCAGTTATTCTCCAAACAATTAACTGGGTCAATGAGTTGAATCAGGAAGATACTATTCAGGATTAGTATTTTAGCGCTCGTGAAGTTTTGTAGAAGCGTAAGAAATTTAAATACCCACACACCACTGTTCACAACTTCCCATGAAAACCAGTTACGTTTATCACCGTGTTATTATCTAATACATGCAAGCCGCTACTCTACATGTATGAATGTGCGGAAAACGCTGCACGTTTTTTATGTGCCGAAAGAACTATTTGAATTTAGATCCCCAGGTAGAACGAACGGTCAATCCTTTGAAGGAGAATTAGTTACATATCACGTACCTTATAAACGGACTCAAACACTTGAGCTGGTTCTTTGCATTACCATCCTGAACGCATAGAAGTTCTCCGGATTTCCCGAACTAAGAAACTGTTCGAGTGCAGAGGGGTTTAACAAGTTCCTTTGAAGAAAACAGTGGAAAGGTGGTGCTCCTACATGCTTCTACAAGGATTATTAGTTTTTCTTCATTTAATAAACTGATTCAATGAGTTGACTCTTAAAGATATTATTCTGGACTACTTTTTTAGTACTACTGACGTCTATGAAAACGTGCAGTTTAGTCTTCTGGGTTTACTCAAAGAAAAAACTGTTCAAATCGTGACTGTACGGAAAATTCTGGGTGTTTTCCAGAACCCAAGGAATTAGATCGAGTTGAGATCACCAAGCAGAACGCTCAGTCTTTCTATGGAAAAATAGTTACGTTCAACGTGCCTGAACAAACTGACTCTCAAACATGAGCTGGCATTTATATTCACAAAGTGTAGTTGTGTGCTCCAGTTATTTGAGACGAAGAAACTACCCAAATTGTGTATCCGACGGAAATAAACAAATATATTTAACGAAAATATAGGAAGGGACCTTTGCATATCACTCAGACATTTCTGAGCCAGAGTTGGCTCTCAAACCCGGGAAATATGAATAGTGCTTATGAGAGAAAATGTCCAAATCGTGGCAGTAGAGGTATTTTGCCAAATTTTGCAGAATCACAAGAAATTCTTCTCATGATGATATCGTTCGAATCGATCCTCAGCTTTAGTTTCACTGAATTCCTTTGCATGGATAATATTCTGTTTTAATCGTAATACCTCAGTGATTAGTTATGCAACATTAAATACCTAATAACTTTACAAATCCTAGTCTAATCGTGCGTTTTTGACAGTTTTGGAAAGTTTTTCATAACCTAGAATAGTTCGAATCTAAATCTCGTGGCTTAAATTTTACTTTACTAAGTTTTTTGTAAAGTTTTAATTCGAACTGTCCAAATGAAGAAACGTTAAGCTTCAATTTTACCACGACATAAATTTACGTTTCTCATCGCACTATTATCCAGAACGCGTAATTCAGAGTCCTGGATCTCTCCGTAAAGGAAACTACCCAACGAGTTACCAAGGAAACTGTTTGAATCGTGAATTCTTTAGGTGACTTTTATACAGAGCTTATAACTATAATTCATCATCATTTCTCATCAATTCGATGTAGGTTCGCATTTGTCAATATAGACATTATCTGTAATGTGGGTCGAGATCAGAAACTATATCAAGAAAGAAAGAAGAAAATTGAGATTCACATACTAACAAAAATACGAGTTCTGTGGGAAGAAATTTTTGTGTGAATTATGTGCTCATGAATCCATTGTCTTGAGAAATTTTTAATAAACACGACCAGGTCATGCGAATTTCATATTTATGGATTTTGTGTCACTAATTGAAAAGTTTGATCACACTTTGAATCTTGGGATTAACTTGGAAGTAGTCCAATTATACTAGATGGGTTTCGCAATCAATATCTCCAAAATCGGTCAAGAGTCTGCAGTAATTAGACAGACCTGACCAAGTCTATTCGTAATATTTATACAGCTCAATATCCTCACACTTAGGCAAGTTGTTTGAATTATGTGTTCTTCAATGGTGATACGAATGATCTTTAAATCAGTCTAAGATGTACATTGAACAAAATTATCATGTACTTATCGAGTGACAAAATCACCGCTTCTCGCAACAAACAATCAGTGCAACAATTGGTTGGATTTATGTAGTCGAATTATTCCTAACGGATTAATTCAATATGACACGACAACTTGATGAATTCCTGAGTCAAGCAAATAAAAATGTTGAAATATTATATAGGTGTATACAATTTCTGATTAAAAGCACAATTAAGTTTAATACAATTAAACGGAATTCTTCCCAGAGCTGTACAAAATACTGGTGAACGGGCGTCAGAAATCGAACTTTAGGTCATCGCCGATTGGTGAAACTTTCAAAACAAAACTGACGCAGGGCGCCGCGTATCAGTCGCTGGAATCAGAACTTTCACGCGACCATTTTGCATGCAGTACAAACCCCTGCCCTATGTTTACTCGGCTAAAAATAATTTCGGACCGATTTCTACTTTTCCAATACAACTAATTAGCCCGGCCAATGTAGAAATCGACCTTATTTGAAGGGGCATTTGTGAAAATAATTATGGCAGTTTAAGGGGCTGTAGATCTCAATTGATGTCACACTACTAGTTCCAATGTAACGATAACACAGAGGGACGAGAGGATAATAATTTTCATTTAAATTTGTTGGCATACATTATTAAAGTTTCCAATATATGTCTTTTACAATCGATTTCGTACTTCGAAACTCGATCGGTATCACTTACAAAAATTATCTTGGTGTCATAAGAATCCTGGCGTAAACTTCATTTTATCAAGCCGTTTTCAGTACAGATTTAATGTGAGTTATTTACAAACTACGATAAGTTTGAATTTTTTCCCATTATCACCACGTTTATTCATTCGGGAAAAAGAAAAGATTCAAGGAGGGTTCAAAGAGTATATTTCAATTTGGCAGATTTTCTTATGAGCAACACAAGTTTTGTGAAAACATGATGACGTTCAGGCAGAAATAAACGGAGAGATTGATAAACTCGTATCAGTGTCGATGTGCCGTGTCAAGTATTTCTCAAATTGTAGTCGCAAAAAAGACACAGCGAGTACTAAAGATGCAAAACCACAAAATGCTTGATTGATGCACAAGATGCTCTCCTAGTACAGTACATCCATTCTCTCACGCTTTTTGACTGCGTGTGGGAGTGAAACGCTTCTTCAAGTCTGAGGACATGATCTACCATTACTTATTTGGTATCAGGCAACTCAATGGGCATCCCCCTCCTAGTATATGCAAAGAAAATTAAGTTCGAGGCAATAGAGCGAAAACGGAAGTTAGTGAAAAAACGTTATCTATTTCCACAAAAAATCTTAGTTACAATGTCAAATCGATTTCGACGCTTAGGCTATCATCAGTAACAAACAATAACTTAACACACATAGAAATGACACAGCAGTTCTCATCAGCAGAAAGGGGGCGGGAGGTATAACCAACTAAATGCAAAGAAAGTTAAGGGGGACTATAAATAATCAGATGATGTGAAAGGAAGGGAAGAATTACTCAAAATGATTTCAACAGTGAGAAGGGATAATTCCACGCTTTATATAAATGGACTTATCAGTGGTGAAATATATTGAGGGATATCTGTTACATTTACCAGATCTGTCACTTTTGATAATTTCGAATTTTTCAAGTACATCCAACATACCTCCCTTTGGACGAAAATGAAGAAATTCTACAAACTGTCTATCTGTGAAATCAAAATTGAAACGATGATTGGATTTCTTAAGATGTTTTACAAAAGTAGACCTACCCTCTTATTTTCCCTGAAATCCTCCTGATACTCTTCTACTCTTTCCCTGGATATCCTACCAGTTTTGACTTCAATATTCGTAACCACAAGAACATTTTAGTTAATAAACCCCAGTTTTACCGTAAACATTGACTATGTCTTTAATGGCACCTGTAATGCTCTAAGAATATTCTTAGTTTTAAAACATACTTCGTAACCCATCGATGATAAAATATTGCTGATTTTATCAGAAATTTTCCCATAATAAGGTATACTTAACCATTGTTTTTCTTCTAAAGTTACATCTTCTCTAACAAGATTGAAAACATTATCTCTATCCTTTTTCCTAAGAACGTTATATCATATGGTGTCAACGATATCCCCTCCATATCCATTACTAGCTGCTATACTTTTGAAAATGGATTTTTTTTGTTGATAAATTTCGTTCACACATTGGAATAGATATATAGTGCTCTTTTGATCATACTACGGAAAGCTGTGCCCTTTCTAATGCGTATTCAGTTATTGTTTGTTACTGATGATATTGTTTGTTACCGTTGAAATCGATTAAACATTGTAACTCTTCATTTATCGTGGAAATAGACAACGTTTTTTCACTAACTTCCGTTTTGAAATGAGTTTCCACGATATCGTCGGGAGTGATTTAGTTCGCAACATGGTGAGGTCGGGAGGGGGCCAATGTTGGGCCGAAGTTAGACTTTGTTACTTATCTCGGCGCGTCTCCACATTGTTTGAAGGCTCGGCAATACGAGACTAGCGTCTCGCTAGATACATGGGATAGCGAAAGATAAATCTAAGTGTTTGCAGACCTATGATAAGCTGTATTTGTAATGATTCGTTCTACATGGAAAGAGTTCTACATAGCCTAGTACCACAGTATCAATGTAAGAACTCACTTTTCATAGGAAAAATCTCCAATTGGAAGATATTGCACTAGACGTTGAGTCTTGAGGTACATTTATGGTTACGGTTAACGATAACATGGAATTAGTTATGTAGAATAACAGCAAATAATACCGTTGGAACACACCATTTTCCGGAGTGATGGCTAGTCGGTTTTTTGAAGGCTCGGCAATAAGAGACTAGCGTCTCACTAGATTTATGGGATAGCGATAGGTAGATAAATCTAAGTGTTGCAGACCTATGATGAGCAATATTTGCAATGATTCGTTCTACATGGAAAGAGTTATACATAGCCTAATACCACAATATCAATGTAAGAACTCACTTTTCATAGGAAAAATCTCCAATTTAGGGATATTGCACTAGACGTTGATTGTTGAGGTACATTTTTATGGTCACGGTTAACGATAACATGGAATTAGTAATGTAGAATAACAGCAATAATACCGTTAGAACACACCATTTTCCGGGGTCACCTGTGACGAATTGCTTGAAAACAAGCGCGAATTTCTAGTTCATCGCGGATCCGCCCGGATCGAAATGTAAATGAGCGCCCACTCGGAATGTTTGTATCGGCCGGTCGGAGATGGGACGAGGTGAAAGGGAGCCTCAGGTCGTGAAGTTGGCTCTGATCTGCTGAGTCGGCTAAAAGCCTCAACCCTCCCATCAGTGCGGCTCGTCTGCCGCCTTCAGCTTTTTGAGAGCGTCAGCAAGAAACAAACCGAATCCCATTGCGTAAGACTGAGTCAATATTTTGTCTTGGGCCGACGCAGCAGTCCGAGAGCTGCTCGACGTCTTAGAAGGCCCCCCTTTACAAACAAAAATGCTGCTGCCTCACGAGATATTATTAGAGGAGCTGTGAAAATATTGTTTATTCGATGACTAATTAACTTCTGTGGTTTCGAAAGATATTTTGGAATATACAAGGTAGTAGAAAGATCAATAGTCTAAGTGGTTTACAGTTGAGATGTTTGCCAAACTGTCAGCTCCATTCGCATCAGTAAATGAAGTACCTGTGCGCAACAAAAAAGAATACCATTCTAAATATGATCCTGTAGTATAAATTTGGGTTCCGTATTATTGTACAGTCAACATGGAATGGTAATAATTGGTAATATTTAGAACCCAAAATATCATATCTGTGTAATTATTAATAATTACGGTTTACAAGAAAACCGTTCCAGCCTTTAATTAAACGAATGAAGTTCTTCTTGTTATAAAATTGAAGGAAGGAACTTGTTTAAAATAAATGTTAATTGAAAACTCGCTGCATTCTCTTGTTCATTCGTTCAATACTAAGTAAAGACGATACAAGAGAAGACAATACCTACTAAATCACGTCATCAAATTTTTTTACGAGCCACTTTATAGCCTCATCTTGTATATCGTGATGATTGCAAGTATGCGTTTATCAACAAACAAATTCTTACAATACTAGCAATGGTTGATTCTAGACAGTGCCCTGTATGTTCACGCGCATCTCCGGAATTACGAATTTCCTGTCCACATGTACTCTACCGGAATAACAATAATCAGTCTCTAACATTCTACAAAGTAACGGCGACCCGTGACTCCACAAAATGGTGGGGGATTAAATTTGATAATGCAATGTCACAAAACATTCGTGACACACCTCCACATAATCTCAGATGACGAATGAAGCAATTTCTATTTAGCTTGGCTCCTTATAGTATTGACGATATTTTGCTATTTTTTTTGTTACATTTTAGAGAGATTTTCAGATTGCCTATACGAGGAATATTTGTCAAAGCGAATTATAGCATAAGGACTATTTATTTGGATGTATTGATTACTAAGGTGCACTTCAACGAGAATTTCTCATGTTCTTGAAGCGCACTGCAGAACGCAATGCTGAAAACCGCATTGGTAAAGTTATGGGGTGCGCATAAATAAAAATCCGATTCTCGAAAATAAGAGCTGTGTTGTTGCGACTGCGAGGAGCACGCCGAAGATTGAGAGGATTGGGAGCAGACGATCATTACCTCTACTAAAGGACTATAGAAAGGAAAATAATTAAATAAGTTCCAGTCACGCAGCATGATCATAAGCGCGAATTTACGTAAATTGTCGTATATTATATTACTATTAATACTACCAGTTTTATAGCAAATGAATTCTTCAACAATATGCAGCATTTTTAGTTGTTCTACAGTTTTTATCCATTTTTCGGTAAATATTAATGGAATAACCCAATTTCACAGTATGAATTAATCAATGATTAATGATTAAACAGTATGAAAATTTTTTCAATGCTCTAGTTCATTGTTAATAAACTTTTTTTCCAACCGAAATTCAGCTAAAAATAAATTTATTTTTTCCCCCTTTTAGTCACTTTTAGTGATTTTTTGAGCTTTTTTTTGAAATGTGACCAATTTAATGTGCTCGAAAATGCCAACGAACCCATCCTTTCTGTTGCAAATCTTGATTTTTCGGCACAAGAATTAAATTTTAACCTCAATCCTACAGAGAGTATTGTTATTTTCCGTCGAATTCGGTAGGAATTCATAAAAGTGGATTGGAGTCAACTTATCTACGAGTCAATGTACGAAGTATACACTCGTTGTGTAGATTTATATGTACACGCGCGCGTATATATATATAAATTACAAAAAACTTATGAATATATATACCTACTTATGGCCTTTCTCAACCGCTTTCCAGCAGCAAGAGCCTTGGAGCAAACCAGCCTGATTCAGATCATGGACGACTTGATCAGGATCAAAGGCGAATATTACACCATTTAAATAAAATACCAAGGGATAATTTTTTGTCCGATACGACGGAGGTTGTTCCAGCTATCATCAGGTTTATCAAGGCCGATGTCACACGATACATGTTCCATTACTGATCATAGAGGAGCCAAATATCATCTTTCTAAATTATGGAGGAGATTTGATAAATTTTGATACGATCTCAAGCTCTGATTCTAATTTTTTCGGATCATGATTCAAAAAGGAAATTGAAAAACGATTTTATGAGTCACATTTAAGACGAAAAGTTTCAAACCTTATAACCAGGCAAAAACATGATTTGATTGATGAAATTAATCCACTCTTCCGTAAATTACAATTCCGATGCCATCTTTTAGGCAAGTCATAAAAATATAACATTCCCATTAAGAGGTACTTGAGATGACTTATGGTTCACATTGAAGAAAATACCTAGTAACACGAGGAAAATATTAGGGCCGCAGCATGAACTAATGAGATGATGATAGTGTAGAAAAACGATGTTTGAATCAATTTTCGTAGCTTTGAACGCTACTTATATTGATTCAAACACAAGTACAACAACACATTCAGGTATCTATGTTACCCACAACAACGGTACTACTTTACCCACTAAAATGCTACTAGAAATGTTCCCCAAAGTAGTACTAGAGTGAGTTGGCGTCGTCATTCTTAGTTCCTGTCCCAGATAGCGAACATGTAACTATTTGTTATCTTGCAATCTTGGACGCCATACCTAAGGGTTGGAGGGTTGCGTACACACAGAACCAGCTTTTTACCTCACCAACTAAACTAATTGGAATCTACCTACATTTTTTGAAACCTAAACCAAACCACAACTTTCGTCAGCTTTTTTTGGCATCGTTTCTATTTATCACACTTTTGATTGTTTGATCACGCTTACGAACACGAAGATATGATCGATTTTTTCTAAATTGCAATAATAATTAAACACAACCTACTATAAAACGTAAAATTGTGGGGTCCTGAGCTGTAAAACTGTGGACAGTGAGAGGCACGCTGAGCCAAGCTTTGATCATTTACTATATATATATATATATATATATATATATGGGGCTTAAAATGATTATAGACCAATGATCTGCGTAGAAGGGCTATCTAACACAGAAATAAGAAACCATTGTGTAACAGCGTCTTTTGTTTGAATAAGGAAATATTTTCCTCGATTCTAGAGATAAAATAGCGTGTCTGGGTTAAGAAATACATACTAACTGATTGATAAACCTATGTAGAAGCTCGGAAGGAATATCTTATTATGAAACAGATTCTCAAGATAGGAAAGAAGATAGATGCAAATTATGACACAGAGGTTTATTATTCCTATTAGACAGCCTTTCAACGCAGAATACTGGTCTATAGAGAATTACTTATCCAACTGTCCAACACTGAGCATTATTGAAATATAACTGGAAGGTGTTACCTTAAAAAAAAAATGAAGGCAAGATAGGTAAATAATACCAAAATAACATTGAAGAAAGTGACTGTGAAAGATTTTAAACAAATTTGGTCGACGATGGGAAAGAACCGCAGCCGCCCGAGCAGCAGTCCTCTGGGCTAACAATCTGAGATATCGGCATCATTTGACGTACATAGGGCCAGACTCGATACATTCCCTTATTCAGTGCATTATGGAAAACGAACATAAATAACCAAGATGGTCTCATTCGGTTTATTGAACCTCGTTGTCAATAAATCAAATAAAATCTACCCTTTTATTTCGAATGTTTTTCGATATTGAATTTTTAATATTTCGCCCCTTTAGGGCTGATCGAGAGAAGTGCTGATGTTACTGGTATCTCGGGCTGATGTACGATTTTTTAGCCAAATTGCATAGTTCGGTCCAGTAGTTTCGATGAAAAGCTTCGGACGTCCTACGGCGGACGGAGGGATTTTTTCTTTTTTTTTTCGATTTTTTTGAATCTACGTATCTTGAAACGTATATCAACAAATTTTAAAAGGGAGGGGGGTTAACGGTTTTTTTTTTCGTTGATTACTAAGGTTTATCATCGAAAATAATTATCCAAAAATAAATGTAGCCTCTGAAATATATATTCATATTCTAACAGAAAAATGTTCTTCACAGATTACATCGAGACGCGTGAACTCTATAATGAAAATCTTAAGAATCGAGTGTTTTTCCATGCCCCTAAAGTAACAGGAAACACATTAGGTAGAGAGAAAGTGTCACAGATCCACCCTCAATCCTAAGGCTCAACCAAAAAACAGGGTCATCGTTTCCTAGCGACGGCTATTTATAAAACTGCAGTGCTCGCGGAGAGTTCCACAAATCAAAACACAAATCACGGCGAATCGATTCAGTGGGAGAAGCCCAGGAAGTTTCAGGATTCCCAAACAAGGTTTCGACCTTCTCCGACCGCCTCTTCCACCTTCAGGGGAATTCAGGTCGACCTCTTCCAACGGTACACAAGGACGCTGGGCCTTCAACTTCTTCGGCAAAACCAGGACTCCTGGTGTGACGGTCCCGGGCCACATTCGCCCGGGCTCGCTGACCCCGCGAGGATTCACATATCCGCATCCTTCAGTGAAACTTATCATATAAATTCTGAAAGAAGGAGCAGATCCAATGGTGGAAGGGGCGCAAGAGGCACGCACCCCCCTCGGACCTGGGTAAACAAATTTTATTGCTAATTTTTCCTCGACTAAAGAGTGATCATATCCCTCGTTTACACGGTATTGTGTTACCCGACAGTATTCTAGAGTTATGTTACCGATCCCTTACCCTAAAAATGATTTTTTTCAAAAGAAAATTTTCTTACTAGGGTCCGAAATTGTCTGTTGAACTACCTCCTCACATTAAGATTCTTGAAACTTTTAGTAAATTCAAAACCACTATAAAGCACCTATTTAAACAAAAATATAAATAGCAGTGCTTTAAATTCTAATTTCCACTTTTTATATTTACTTCAATAACCAAGGGATGTTTTTCTGTTGTTTCTTTTTTTAAATTAATTTATATTTTTACTATTATTATAATTTTATATGTTCCATATTCTATGAATTCGTTAAAATATTTAAGCTGCGCACTTATTAATATGTTCATTAAATAGCATTTCCTCACACCTCTCAAACGTATCCTGAATCTGCCCCAAGGAGTACTGAGCTAATGACAAAGGTGTATACCATCAAATAAGAATAAGGGTTAAATATAGGTAAATTGGGTTGTAGGTCAACAGTTTCAACAGTTTTTCTGGGGTATTGGAATATTGCAATGAATCTGCAAAGAAATCTGTTGGGAGATGATTCTGAATTATTTTCCTGGATTTTTACATTTTGTATTACGAAGATATGTAGAGGTCGTATATAACTTAGAAATAAATTGTTGGCTATAATTTGATTGATAACAATTTTCGTGCACGAAAATGCGCTTAAATATTGGTCATACCAAAGCTGGAAAAACATCAACAAATTTAGTAACGAAATCCTATACATTTTATTGCAGAAGATTATTTAGGAAGAGTTTAGAGAAACCTTGAGAGTTGAAAATAAATGAAAATGCTCAATTTTTTATGAAATGTATTAAAAAATTTGTCAACGTAAGCAAACGTTTTTAGAAAAAATAAATAAATAATAGATAGATACAACTTGAAAACTCGTTCACAAGTTCATAAGGTTCTGGACTATTTTTTAAAGTTTATATTTCTATAAATTTTTTTAATATTTATTTTTACTTTATTTCTACTGAACACAAACTAAAAAAATTGAGGACAAAGACAGGGAAAAAAACAAACAACATTTAATTCGAGGCTTCATAATACTTCCCCAACATCTATTCAACATAACTAGAAATTGGAATTCATCACAGAACAATACAGTATGTGACCACATAGTACAATGCGTACATATTAATGATAAAGTATCGTCTTGAAATACCGCAAACAATAAAGACTTCAACAATAAATCATAAACTACTACAAATGTATTGTTCAAGCACAATCTATAGTAGGAACAATGACCTAGATATAGCGTATCTAGATTTTCGGACTGTTGTGAGCTGAAAAAACCTCGACCTCAAAATGTAACAGTTATTTCAAGGATCACAGATATAACAAAAAATTAGTTATTTCATGATTTTGTTAGAAAAATAAGTTTCTAGCTATATAAAATTATTCAATAAAAAATAAATAAGATACATTATTATAAATTGAGGTAATTTTTATCTATTTATACTCAACAAGCGGCATCCTACTACATAAACTGTCTTTTTATTGTAGTGGTTTAAATATTGGTTTTTAATAATATGAACCCCTGAATACCAGCCCTTGGGGTTGCTTGAAAGAGGTGCTGACTTCATATTACATTGAATATTTACTTATATTAGACTACCGTTGTTTGGTTTCGCACCCACGTTGTCCAATTCGGACATGCAGTTTGGGAGAAAATCAACTCATTTGGATTATTTTATACATAAAAATCTGGGTAAGTGATATTTGATAAAGAAAATGAATTGTTTGATCACTCCTCTAACTTATACGTTTTAAGAAACGTGAGTTTCAGGAAAACACTTGTATCTGCGGGTCCTAAATTGAATATTCTAAGGTTTGCGATATTTGTTTCATAAATCTCGTAACGCCCTTCGTAACCTGTATAAATATAACGTTTGTGAGGTAATTCGTAGGTTTTGCCACTGAGTTCTACCTATAAGTAGCATGAGCTAACGTAAATTCCATGAAGTATGATTTCCTATGCTCTAGTCGTTGAATCTCGCTGAAATTCGGAGGATACTTGGGAGAAGATAAATTCGTCGTTTGATAAATCCATATATATTTCCACAGGATTGTATCATTAGTAGCTGCGTGTTTACTCTTTTTAAAGATCCTAATTTCAACAGTTTTCATCAAATCATGAAGTATTCAGGGTATGTGTGGGTTAGGCTGCTAATGTTCCTCTATCAATTTGATCTAACTTATATCAAGCACCATTTTCTCATTTCCAATATAAATTTCAACATGATTGCAAAATTATTAGTAGCTGCTACGCAAATACAAGACTGCGTTATCCTTCTAATTGAGCTTAATTTCCACAGTTTTCATGACATTTTCAGGGAATGTGAGAGAAAGGCTGCAGCTGTTACCCTTTAATTTTTATTGTTCTGAACTTATTACTTCATTCTGCGCATACGTAGAGGTAAATTAGTTGAAGTATCATTTTCTCGTTTCCCAATGGACCGATTTTGTCGTTTTACGCTCGAAACCTCTTGATTACCTATTTATTGCTAAAGAATATTTTTATGATCATTTAAAACATTACAATGAACTACACATTCATGTTACGGATACGAGTAAAGTATGTGCCACACCCAACTTGACAGACATTTTTTCTTCATTTTCTCTCTTATGAGGATATTTTTCCTAATTCCTGTGGTATAATATTCTATTAATTCAATTACGTTCATTTAAATTTTATTCACAAAGAAGAATGTACAAGTAAGTAACTAGGAATTACTAGGAATGGGACTTCTTTGTTGTTATGAGTAGATACATAAACAAATAGGTACTGAAAATTAAGGCATTAAAAAGCTTTCAGAATTACATGTATAAAAGAAAATACAAATATGCATACATAAAATAGAATAAGCCTCTAAACACTATAAAACATAACATACAAAGTTCTGAAATAAAGGCTGGGCTGTCCAGGAACCAAGAGGACTCGAGACTCAGAGAGGCAAAATCATGTGAGCAAGCGGAATGCCTAATAAATAGAACATTACATTAAAGAGGATGCAAGAAAAGCTGAGCGTTAGTGAGTAATGTTGATGACATAATAAGTAATAATTAATAATGTGAATAAAGTAGTAAACTATAGTAATTAATAATTGTACTGGATCAAAACAAGTTTAACCTTTCTAGAGACGCCCTAAAACTAGCGATATGATGGACGTACATCAAGAATTTATGGAGAGCACTCTTATAGACAGCTGATAAATAGGTGGAGCTCAAAAGACGTAAAGAATTGGGGATTGACATAAAAATCGAGGGAAAAATATCTTATTAAATTCCCAGTAAGGTTGCAAGTAATTAACTACAAACAAGATGTTTACTTCTATCCACGCTGAATTGCCGATGTCTGTGATAATTTACATGTGAAGACATTCGCTTTGGTCTCATCAATGATTTTCACATAGTAGCTCTTCCAAATTTCTGCTCCACATACATTTGTTATCTCCAAACACCGATGACACGAAGAGAAGAGACGCGGTACGGATAAAGTGGGAAGTAGCGAGAAGGGAGAGAACGAGCGTATAGCGGTCTCTCGCATTCCCCAGCTGTTAATTTGCATGGAAGGTAACTTAAGAAGGAGCTTGTTATTCGCACACCTTCTCTGCCGGGTCAGGTGGGATGCTGCGAAGTAAACAATGATCGTATCTCAGGCCTTTTCCAGCACCCCATAAACGGGGATCGTTAACTCGGCTGAGGGCGTCAGGACGCGGTTGGGTAATCAGTCATAAACCACGGAAAGAGGCGAGACATTAGCTACCTCCTCGGGTATCAAACCACGACCCATCTCGACCTACTTTGCGTAAATGGGTGAAATAAAGTCATGACCTAAGATTCACTGTACGAGATTGTATGTACACTTTAATAGGTTCGTTGTATTACAATTTTGAACTCATTACGACACCGGGGTGCATCTGCATGGACGACCCTCTTGTAAATATTTTTAGTGACACAGTTAGATTCAAGTAGTTGGTATACTCGAATTTTACCAATATTTCATCACAGCATCATTTTATGCATACATAGTAAACATATTATAGATATTGAAAGAAATCTCCAGAAGTAGTTGTCATTCTTGAGATGTAAATAATTACTAGTTACAGTGTATCGAGAACTATTAGGTAAGTATACTTATCATGAATTGACCGAGTTCGATGCTATAGTAGTGAACGTGGTATGGAAATTAATTGAAGAAGTCAGTGGTACTGTCATACTTGGGATGCTAATATTTAGTGACTGCATCTAAAATGATAAAATCATGAATATGCTTCAGCCTCTTAATGAACCAGAGAGCTCACTCCGCTGATCAGGAAAGAGAAAATAATTCTAATAGTCCCTTAATGAGAGTCACCCTACCAAATCTCAACTTTATAGGGTAAACAGTGGAGAATGTGGCTCACTCAACTGATCATGAATGAGCCTATAATTGCAATCGTCTCCTAATGACCCAGAGAGTTCCCTATGAAATTTCAACTTCCTAGAGTGAACAGGAGAGAATTCAGCACGTAGTATAATACCTACTTATACCTAATATTTACTAGTACCTACTACTTAAATAGTACCCAAACATGTAGTAACCTTCTAATCTACAATCTTAGCAATTCTCCCTACCAATTTTCAACGTCCCAGGGTGATCAGGATTTAGATAAGTAATTTTTGCATAGTTAAAGAATTGTTTATTGGTATCCGGCTATTTTTGTTCCCGTATCGAGTAGAAAAAAACCCGACTATTTTTGTTATTACTGAAGTAAAAACTTCATTACATATATCTCCTAGGGTCTACAGTAAAAATAATTTTCAAACATAATTTCCAGCTTTTCCGCTTTTTTGTAATTTTAATAATTTCCTACCTAGGCCCACTATGGTCCCCCACTACTAAAGACATGGACATGTCAAAGTAGTCATGTAGTTTCGGTAGTCAGGTCTTGGCTAAACCTTATGCATGCTAAAATAAAAAGTACCTAGCGAAATACTAGACACCTGACATAAAGAATGTCTGCGTGAATTCATTTGTTAATCTTCCTGACTAATGGCTTGAATAGCTTGTGTTGTGCTCTAGTGATACAGTACCGTGGATATTCAAACAAATTCATAGAATCAGGTAACTACAATATGGTAATTACACAAAAAACCGGATTGATGGATTATGAGAAATTTACTTTATAACACATTCACGTTGCGCATGCGTACACACTACTATTGATCCAACAAGAATGAAATTTATAGGAGACCGCCTATGATCTATCCCTCACAATCCCTGATTCGAAACACCGAACGGTAGATTTATGAGCTTTAACTAGCGGGTTGAGATCCTTCCAACGTAGTTCATACCATATAACTAGGTATACAATAAATAAGATATGACTGAACTAGCGCAATATAACGGGTTCTTAAATTTTCTCTACTCAGGATATTGTGGAGCATCATGAAATACATAAATTGACTTTCTCAACTTATTAACCGGAGATTCTCCAACTATTTGTCAGCGGTAAGACAGTGGTAAGATTGTACTTGAATCATCTGTTCAAAGGAAAGATTTACTTTTAGAAGAGATCAAGTTCATAAACATAGCTGCGAAGAAATATTACGGAAAGGAGCTGTTGAAGATAATGCGAAGCCTCCGCCAGAGTTAATTAGGACTAGGGATATAGTTCCAACGCTGAGGCGCAGGCCACACCCGTCGCACGGGCTGCGTTCCTGGTTAGGGAACACGCAAGGTGAAGTGTCAATGTGGCCCAGCTCGATTATAAAGTACGGTCAGGGTTCCGTTAGCCGGCTCCAATAAACGTCCGGATGAAGATACATCACCGGGAACCGAGCGGCGCTTAGGCCTGAGGTGCAGGTAGGATGCGTTCGAGAATGGTTTCAATTTCTGATCCTGATAGATACGAATCCCAAGGTGGAAAATATACCTACCTATCTGGATTCGTTTGGTACGGATCCAAGCAGGAATGGAGAGATGTTACAGACCATTAGCGAACAAAAGGCAACAAAGATGAAAACCATAGGGGAATAGAAAGTCTTAATGGACTGTAAACGCACACAAGTCACGTAAAATGTAAGAAGACGTCGCTAAGTGTTTCGACCAACGTGCCTCAGGTGGAACCAAATCCAAATAAAAGTTTTCGCAAAATACATCTTGAGCATCCAGGGTGGTAGGTAAAGATGTGAAAAAATCAATACCTTTGCCAAAAAATCAATACCTACGTTGGTTGTTCCTCTCTGGTTCGCACTCTGTCCAAACAGAAAACTACTTTGCGGACATTACATCAACTGGTTCCTCTGCTTCTGATCATCTTGGATTGGATGTTCCCCAGAAGGTTTCAACAATTAATGTGTTACATCCTTAAATTATGAATGTTAAATCATGCTTAATTTATTTCTTCTCATCTGAAAATGAGAAAGAAAAGAAATGGTTTGAAGTAAAAGTTGCTTTACAGATGAATAAAAAAACAGGCGAACGATTTCTGTGCGAAGAAAACTGCGGAAGTTTCATTCCCCAGCAACGGCTTGGTTGTACGTGAAAATCAAAAGAAAACACTGAAATCGTGACACAAATTTTGCGTCACGGAAATTTTTGGTTGACCCCCCAGTAGCGATGGCAAAAGAAAATCGATGTTTTCGAAAAATCGATTTTTTTAGTTTCAAACATCGATGTTTAGACATCGATTTTTGCTGTACGATATTTATCTAACATCGATGTTTTCATCCCAAACCATCGATTTTTTAACTCGCCGGAATAAAGCTTTTACTTCTGTAGCTTTACCGACAATCTCGAACCGGAAATTCAGATATAAAAGCTCTATATTTTGTTTTGAAAGAAATTGTCTATTAAAATATCCAGCTGACTGCATCAAGATACAAATGGGAACGGTCTGCAACATCTCCTCCCCACCCTCTCACCATAGATTATTCCTCTCATCTCATCCTCATACCCCTTCCATTTCCACTCTCACATGAGTCACAACAAATACAGCAACAAAATGAAATGATTGTTTTATTTAAACCCTTAAATGTTCGTTTTCAGAAACTACTATTTTGTAGCCTATTACCTTACTTTCTTTATATTAAATTCAAGTACTTTATAATTTTTTTAACAAAATTTGTCTTCTTCGATGTTAAAACATCGATGTTTTTAAAAATCGATATTTTGGGCTCGATTTTTTGTATCCCATCGATTTAATGAGCTCGATACATCGATGTTTCCAAAAATCGATTTTTCATGAAATATTGCCATCACTAAAACAATCCATGTCAAAAAATGATTAGGTACCGGTTTGTCAAACTTCATAATAAATTAGAAAAATTTCTCAAAATATGATGCTGAATTCGAATTATCAACATTTTTATTCCACAAATTTTAATTTTATTCAACATTCCACAGCAATTTGCATGACTTAAAATAGTGAATTATTAAATAGACAAATGGCCTTGAAATTCAAAAGCCTAGTGATGAACATTTCATACCTTCCTAGGACCCGAATATAACTTAGAACAGAATAGAATATTTCGGGGGTTTCAATAAAATAAATCGCAAAGTGAGCGTAAATTTGGCCAAAATAGCCCTGCTACTCATATCGTGTTTAATGTAGGATGAAAATTGGAAGTTATGCGTTTTGCAAGAATTTGCAGACCCACGGACAGACAAAATAACACACTCAATGACAGACAGAAACGGAACCAAAAGTTGAGCTGTTGTACTGTATATTATAGGCCCTGGAGAAGATAATAAATTTATGGAAACTTGGCTAAAGAGGAGGAATCATTTTTTTGGCCTCATTCCTGATAATTCTACGAAAAATTGCTGCGTTAGGGGTCGATAATAATATATTCTGCATGGTTAAGGTCATAATAGATTTTCGCCACGAAATCATTTATCGGGGTACGTTACTTTCCCTCTTTTATAAAGGTGGCCGTTGTCATTAGCTGGCACGAGGACGGTATGATTTTGACAGAATCGGCAATCTGATTATGATTTAATTTGAACCTCGATTGAGGAACTTCGTTAGGTAACTGAGTAGCTGCGAGTAGGTTTACCAACCCTAAAAGAACGATCAATTTAATACAACGATTATGCATTATTATAAGGCTTTGAATCTCCGTGTAATGATTGCCAGCTACCACCCATTTCCAACAATTAATATAATGACGGAGAGCGGGTTCTGAATGATGGAAAACGAGAATCCCTGAGAGAACCGCCGAGGTATAATCTCTGTTTGGCGGGAACTCGTCAACGCAACCCTCGTCACCTGTTGAGAACGAGGCTTCGAGGGACAGTCACGATGAGCTAAGAGTGACGAGCGATGGAGGGGAGGGGGGATATTAAAAAAACCTCAGACGTCAGAAAGTGATACCAGTCTTACCCGTAATCAGTCTCGACGACTCTGGGGGGACGTGACGTTTTTATGACGATCCTTTCTTAGCGAGGACAGCCTCGGTGGTCTGTTGTTATAGAGGCCGAGGTTTCTTCCGTCACAACTCACAACGCTTTCCGATAGTGTCCAGTCACTGTGAAATAACAGATGCCGTCAGATGCGGTCAGAAAGAAGGTGTCGGGAGTTTTGGGGGGATGAGGAGAAATGAAAGAAAGCCGGGGATGTTGAAGGGCCGACCGTGAAAACTTGTCGAAAGGAAAACAAGGTTTGAAGAGGCATTGAGTAGGCATACGATTCAGTTTCGATTGTAGAGCCGTCAATAGTGAAATTTCTAGTGGGTTAGAAAGTTGGAAGCTCATGAGATAATAGAGAGTTCTTGTTCTTCCCATAATTTTCTACCCGTGTACGCAAAAATACGAAAATACAAACAGCGCATGCGCGATTTTTCGTGTCAATGCGAAGAACTACCGTGTACGTGAAAGAGGCCTATCTAGGCGGGAAAAATGCTTCCGTTGGAATCCCGCCCTACGCGTAGTCATCATAACCTGACACAGGTGACCACAGTTTTAAGAGTATTGGTTCTCCCTCTGACTGCTGTCTAACAACTTTTCCCACGTAAAGTGAAACCTATGATAAATATAATTGTACTATTAAATCAAATTCCGTTGATTACGTGAACAAAGTACCTACATCGTCCAAAAGCCAGCTATCCTGTTCAGCTACTTGGGAGTGAATGCAGTTGTCGATACTTTTCCGATTTGAAAGTAGGTATCCTACCTGTTCTTGTAGGCATCTGCATGAACATTTCGTAAAATAAAGTTGTATTTGCCAGCATAAAGATTCAGACAACGAGCATGTTTGTGTTTAAATAATACGATTTTATACGAAAGCTGTTGTCAGTTCGATAGCAAATTGAGTTGGTTGGTAGTTGAATTTGAGCTACCTACCCACTCAGATCATGGAAACGACGATTCGAAAAACCAGATAAGGTACTGAAAACGAACTATTCCACGAGGCCTGATGAAGTAAACTTGATTTAGATAGATGAAAAATTGAATGATAAGACGAAAGATGAAAAATTAAATGATGAGACGAAAAATTAAAAAGGTGCCGAAATTGGGGCGCTTCAAGACGGTCACCCATCCAAGTACTTACCAAGCCCGACGTCGCTTAACTTCGGTGATCAGACAAGAACCGATGAATTCAACGAGATATGGGCGTTTGTGAATAAAATTTTTTTCTTAGGTCATAGATCTATGTACACCCGAACATCGATACCTGTGAAGACAGCTGATGCAGCAGTGTAAATGTAAAATGAATTTAATCCTCTTCTATTCGATTTCGAGTTCAAGAGGATCGCTGACATTGAAATACTGAAGAGACTTTAGCGTGACGATAGCGTTTGGTTATTCGAGTACATACGTGTAAAAATACGTGCAGAAAAACGCGAAGAGCAAGCATTTGCTTGCTCTAGACGCTGCTCTACAGGTTAACGGGGGGAAATCGTACGGGAAGAACAAAAACTTTCTAATATTGGTTAGGAATGAGGTGCAACTCGGCCGGTGGATTAGGAATGGAAAAACCCAAGAAATTGTAAAAAGTTCCAGTCATGCAGCATGATCGTATGAGCGAACTTTCGTTAATTATCGCACTATGTTATGTCACATTGTTTTGAAAATTGAACATATTGAGTGAAAAGAAATTGTTAAGTGCCAATTTTATGGCCAAAGCTTTTTAAATAATAATTTGCTATTAACAAAAAAAAAAGGAGTTTTCACTTTTTTTGCAGTTTTTACCGATTTATAAGCACAATTTAATGAAATTTAAGTAGATTTTCAGCATAATTGTGTACATCAATTTTTGAATGTTCTATTTTACAGTTTATAATATTTATATGAGCAATATTCTGCTAAAAAATCTAAATTTAACGGTTTTTAGGAGTTTTTTTGCTGTTTTAGCGATTTTTTCAGTACTGTTTTTGAAATTTGATCAATTTAATCTGCTCAAAAAATGCTGGCCAACGAAATTGTCCTTTGTTTGGAACGATTGATTTTTTGGCGCAAGATCGGAATTTTTATCTCAAACCTAAGGAGAGTTATTGTCTGGAAGGACATTTCCGAGTGAAACAAAAATGTTACCAAAGTACAAAACACGGATTGCTGCCTGGAAAAATGAACAATGCTCACAAGACTCGGTCGGATAAAAAAATTCGTCAATACACTCACTAACTCTCTCCTCCTCCTAATATGCGTACACATTTTAGACGCAGCGCAAATCTCGAAGGAGTCGGGAAAAAATATCAGTGGAGTATAATTAATTGAGATCTGAGGACCGTATTTACAATTTCGTCAGAAATCACGTTTATTTAAAGCATATTCTCTACCCCCTCTCTTTCCCACCCCTCCAGCTTTCATCAATAATATCTTCCTTATACCATCTATGGATCTATTGGTGTCATTTTCTGACCCATATCTATAACCTAAGGATCGAAGAACTTGTTGAAATTGGGAGCAAGTTAGAAGGAAGACTGTCGAAAGTACGTAAATGATCCACTCTCGCTTCGGCCCGGAATGTATTTTTTCGAGAACAGGAAGGGCAGGAGGTTACACAAGAATGATTCAAGTTCAAGGTCGCCGTAGGAGGAGTCTCGCCTCGACCCCACCGAAGGGCAAAGTAATCTTGAAGTCACGAATGTCGTGAGGTACCTCAACCCCACCACGATGACTCGTCTTCACTTCACCGCTACAGCAAGGAAATGGGGGTTTTCAGGGCGAGATGATCTACTAAACAAGTATCGTTACCTATCTTTGACCTGATATCCCAAGAGGCTCCATGAAGCTCTATGGAAGTAGACAATGAGGCCTTAACCTATTCCTGGGAATTTAGTTCGCCGTAGAACCGAGTTCTACAGGAACAGGAGCAACACAGACAAAGTCAAGAAAGAGACCAGCAAGTGACTAATCACACTTAAAGAAGAAGATGCTAGGTATAGTTTGTCAATAAAGACGACTTGTGAGAATGATTGCAAGGGAAATTATACTTAATTGGGTAGTAGTAAGTAAATAATCAATATCTATGATATGCTTACCAAATATACGATAGAACATTTTATCAAACTGGTTTCCAGGATTAGAAAGTTTTCTAAAATTAACATTAAATACCTACTTTAATTAGATGGAAAAAATATTATTAATGCTGAATTCATAAATTGTTCAACCTAGTAAGAAATATAGTGTAAGAACCAATTCTGTACAAGGACCCTTTCCGAACATATCCAGTTCAGACTGCAATGGATTCATGATTTGGAATAATTAATACCTACTGAAAGTTTCCAACGCTTAAGAATAACATGCAGTATTATAGGTAGTTCTATCATATAAAATTTTCAGAAATGGTTTCAGAAAATTTTCAAATATTATATAGGTAGTTAATTTCTTGAACACACTACGATGGGGCTATACACCAAATTACACGATTTTACAAGTTTCTACTGGTCCGGAAGTTGTTAACATTAGTCCCACCAAGACCTAGCGACCAATACAGTTTGCCAATATTAGGAAAGTAAAAAGAAAATAATAAGGTTGTCTGCGAGTGCTTCAAATAGTATAATATATACATTTCCGCTTTCCTACATTGTTTGGCGTTAAAATACAGAACCTCAGCGTAATCTAAATAGCTTCGACTTTGAGTGTTCAAAGTAATTGAGTAAGTAAGTAAGTAAGTAAGAAAATGACCACAGAGCCAACTCGTTTGTTGAATTGTACGTCTCCGACCTGACTCCATGGAGTAAGCTTCTTTGTATTCATATTTGAAACTTGCTAGATTCTAGTAACACTGGCCTTTAAATGTGGAGCTTCTGAGTCTTGAGATACTGAGGTTCCGTCTTTAGATTTTGGAAAACAAGGGTGACAGGAATTAAGGTGGGATGTGTAAGATGTACAGGTGGTATAGAGTGTAGCTTGTCTGTGTGTATGTATTTGTGTTTTACCCTCATTCCAGTCCAAAATCACCTCGTCCTTAAAACTTCGAGGATCATAATCTTATTCGGGAGATGAGGCGCCATCATCTTTACTACTTTCGGGAGACAGTTCAGGTAAAAATAAACGGTGAGGGGTCCATCTTGGTCCTCCTTATGATAAATCATGCAGGTCAGAGCCGGTATTACTATGAGTTGGAAGATTCTTATATAATAATGAGCTGCAGCTGAACATTCTAACGTATTCCATGATACCTACATCGATCTGGACTCCATATCACATGACGGTATCTTAATATCGCCATGGAGATATGCATTGTTGCAGTGAATAGAACCCGTTGCGTTGTCGAACGCATCTTTCTGGATAGTCCATGGCCATTTCACTGAACTGACCAAAACTATGAAATGGTTTGGAAAAAAGGTGCCCAAAATGGTGCATGTATACACGTGTAAAATAGCGTACAGTATATATATATATATATTGTCTAGTTTACATACAATACCATCATCACCAGATGATGATAAATATGATATAAAACAGATGATGATGAAACAAAATCAATTTCCAATACTAGAAATAATATTATTGTCTCAGTAAAGTTACGCAGTTAGCGCAGTTTTCCTAGATTGTTCCGACTATTTGTTTGCTCATCAATGTTATTGTGCTGCCGTGAATAGAAACACTACGCAACTTTGACAATCAGAACGCGCGTGCCACGACATTAAATAGGAAATAACAAATTCTCGTAATCGCTCCTGTCAGCACTAAAGGCAGGATGCAGAATTATTTTGATGGTCATTGTATTCTGATGGTTATACAATCTGGTTACAATTCATAACTGTACATTTTGTTTTACTGGACAACCTTTATAAGTAGCAAACACCTAGTGAACGTATATGGCGCTATACGTTAGCACATTTCACGAACGCAAGTGAGTGGAAACAGGAAGACAATAGACGCACCTGACCGTGTAATATCAGACATTTAATTTGATACCGGTGGAAATTATAACAGTTTCAAGAGGGCGAGGGAAGCGCCGGTGTAATACTTATTACAGCAATATGAGAAAAAGCGAGGACCGAATTAATCTTCGGAAGCTGTTGGTAATTGGCTTTTACTGCTTCCTTCGGGGTGGAGCCTCTTCGTGGGAAGTGCGCGGTGGGAAACAGGAAGACACCGGAAGAAGGCGAAAGAACAATGAACTACTGGCAGACACCACCCTGAGCGTAAACTTCGTAGACTTCTGGGTTCAGGATCGGCAGCAGATTCTTTAGACGAATATTACTGAAAGAACCACTAATAGACAATCGGGGACCACGTCTACAGGATTCAATATCCCGTTACTAAACGATAGATACCTATAAAACGAGAGATATGTAATCGATATTAGTGTGAAAATTTAGGTTTGGGGTCTTAGGATCATTAAACGCGTACTAGAAAACACATCAAAAGGAAAGTCATGGGGGAAAAAAATGGAATTGAGTTTTTGATTGGATTCCCAACTGAAAACTCCATGTAGAAGCAACTAATCAAAAAATTGCGTCAAATCAATTTATTCGTATAAATTAGGTTGTAGTTGTCAAATCAATTTATTCGTATAAATTCAGTTGTAGTTGTCAAATCAATTTATTCGTATAAATTCAGTTGTAGTTAGCATTCATTAACTGGCGTCAAAAACTGGCCTTAGAACACCCATCAAAAGCAAGGTACTAATCTATGTATATGTTCAACTAATCTGAATTTTTACCATGAGGTTGACTACTCGATGTCATGTATTGTTGAGATGCGAGCGAAGCGAGCGAAGCAAACTGATTTAAGCAAAAAACTGATGTGTAAAATCTTTCTAAGAGTGGATGTAGACGAACTTACACTAGATTTGACTGGTCTCGTTTCAATGGCTTTCCTCTTACCGTTTTCGATTAGTTTCTACAGGTAGCAAGAAACTCGTTGAAGATATTTTTTAACTTCTCAATTAATGCCATATTATTTAATAACTATAACTATAATTTATAATTATAATATTACTGAAACTTTTATTATTACTAGCTATTATTACTAGTGATATAACAGAGTTTTACAGTACAGTTCAACAGCATTTTTAGTTCATTTATTATGCTCAATTTGATGTGTTTTTAAGGGTAAAACTAGTTATTAAAAGTATAAAACTCTGTTATAACGGAGTCGGGGAGGTCTGCAAGTGTTGCCATTCGATTCAGCGTGAAAAAATACGCAGAAACCGGCCCCAAACTCAATTTTTTTAGAGGGTCATTTTTGACGAAACCGAAAAAAACCATATTTTCAACATACAAACATACTTTTCTTCCTTAATTCGTAAAATAAAAGAAAAATTGATTATACCGTTGAAAGGTGAGATTTGAGCCAAGTTTTTCACGTAACGTGCGCGGGAATTCAAGGGATTATGTATGCCGCCCTGCGTTTTAAAAAATATGAGATTTTCAACTTTCGACAATTTTTTTTTCACTTTGATGTGAATTTGTGACTACTAAATCCGAAAATTTTCAAACGTTGGGTAGCCTACCCAAAAGAAAATTTAACGCTCTTTCCGACGGTATCCTCAAATTTGAATTAACTCAATATGGAAGCTATGATTATAACCATAGCTCTTACAGCTATGGTTATAGCTGATTTTGTGTTGTAAGGTTGAAAACACGAAAATAATCTTTAATCGTGAAAAACTCGAAAACAATGCCTTTAAAAAAAGTCTATAAGGCACTTTTTGTTGCGAATTTGTTGTACAATCGACCCATGGGGGGTTAGTAATCAAAAGTGTGAACCTGTATAGCAATATTGCATACAGAGTGTCGCAAAGTAGTACCTAAACCAATGGATTAATTTTAAAGTACTTAAGACACCCAATTCACATAGAACTAATGATCCTATGAACAAGAGAAGAGGAAGGGCACGAACACACACTCAAGAAGTCATGAAAGGAGGAAGGTAGATGAATAATAAATCATCTTCATCGAGCTGAAAAGTGACTTCCTTCATTTTGATCAATTGAAACCTGAACAGTCATCGCGTGCTCACATTACCCAATCCGTTTGATGATCACTAAACTCCAAACAGCAAAGGGTGGCAGGCTTATAGAAGGCAATCCTTTGTTTTTACCCGCATCGAATTGATATGCGCTACGTCCAAGGTGAACTCAAGGTTCTGCTGAACAAACACTCATAGGTTTTGTTGTTTACTTCTGAACAAAGGTTAATATCAATGGAGAAGAAGATTCAGATGCCTTTGACTTTCATAAATGCCGATCTCACCGTTAAAAATAAAGTGTAGGAGATGTTGTATACCATGACTAAAGAGCTTGGAGGATCACGTTAGAATTTCAAATGGTAACTTTCGAAGAAAGAGACACAATTTTAATCGTGATGTCATGTTTTATCATTTAATAATGATTAACAGGACGTTTCCATTTGTTTTCGTCACGTCACGGTGGGGTTTTCTATTGATTTTCACGTACAACCAATGCGTTACTAGGGAAGTGTAACTCCCTTAGTTTTCATAGCAGGAAAATCGTTAGCCACTTTTTGGAATGCTCTCATTTTATCACAGCATCTCATCATCCCTAAGCCACTGTAGTGTCAAGGAAAGCTGATTTATTACGCTCAGTTATAAACTAATATTGCTAAGTAACCATAATGAACTAATAATGTGTAAAATTAATCATTATTACATTATCTGACTGTAGAACATTAGGTCTACCGTCCGTTGTTTTAATTTATGTAATGATGAATAATTATTATCTAGGTATGTGAGTGTTAACAGCCACTAGGCATACCCAAATATACCAAATCCACACCAATAGGGCGTATGGTAAT
The DNA here is from genome assembly GCA_030762985.1 of Adelphocoris suturalis. Classification (NCBI taxonomy): domain Eukaryota; kingdom Metazoa; phylum Arthropoda; class Insecta; order Hemiptera; family Miridae; genus Adelphocoris; species Adelphocoris suturalis. The sequence goes on from CM061046.1 coordinate 21,718,675, forward strand.
GATATTCACACCAGCAGATGATATGATCAATTTATTTATTGGATTTCCCGTAGTAATAAAGGTCATCAATAATTATGCAAAGTGTTGACAATATTCAGACACTATGGTCAAGTTTTATTTGATGAATGTCCAGTTCAGCAGTTGTGTTATTAGCTGTCAGTGGTCAATGCTCCAAGATACGTTATATTCCCAAAATCGAAAAAACTACTGGAACAAAGTTAACGAAATTTGGGTCAAAAAATCAAATGACGGCCAGAGATGTGCCTGACATCTCTGGGTCACAATTAATCAGTCCTAAGGAGTAAAATTCAAGAGTTGTTTTTTTTTTTTTTTTTTTTTTTTTTCAAATTCATTATCTTAGATACGTTAAAAATAATCAGGCTTTTTTTTTTTTTTTTTTTTTTTTTTTTTTTTTTTGTGGATTTTTATTTCTTTAATAAATACAATTACTCGTACTTTGAGCAGTGAACGATTAGCTTACGGTTAAGTATTGGAGGAGGGGACGTCAACACGACTGTACATCGCAAATCAACTTTTAGGTTGACAGGGATAGGGTGTGAGCTTCAGCTGATGCGACTAGGTCCAATCCGCTAATTCAGATCAATCTTTGTTTATCGATTTTGACCTGCACCGAAGGCTTTTAACAGTTTGCATTTTAGGTAAAATGATGAAATCCATAAATCTGTGATGGCTCTCCAGATGAGTACATTTCTATAGGCCAAAAACACACTGGCCAAAAAAATGGAGCAAGCCAGTGGCGATTGCGCAAGTTTGGCTTAGAACCAGAGTTTCATTTTTTACAATCCGAGCTACTCCATGTACATACGAGGGACTCGAAAGAAGTGGAGGTTGTACGGATGATGCAGCTCTTTGTGTGGGACTCTAATCAGCTCGCCGAGTTCAACCTTGATTACAGAGTTGTATAATTTGGCAGACCAGCCCGTGTCTCTTAACACAGAAGTTGATTTTCTGCTGATCGTACGCTACTCCGTGATTTTGCTACTAATAGGGAGGGAGGGAGAGTAAGAAAGAGAGATGGGGAGAGGAGAGATTGATAGAAACATCGGTAGATGGATAGATAGAGATAGTGTGTGAGAGGGGGGGGGGGGGTATTTATTTAGATTATACACGTGATACACTATACAAATGGTGACCCAAGCACGAAAGAACCCAAGGAAGACGACCTATGCTAATAGTACTTCCACTTGCACTTTACGTTTAAGTATCTCCGAAACCCAAAACTCCGTTGTTTCATATTTTCCTCTCCAGGGGCGCGGATGATTGAACCGAAATCTCTCCTTCTCGTTGGAGAGATTCACACCAGTGGAGATACACATTATCGTTCCAGTTTTTACTTCACCCGTTTACGCCTCACTGGGTTTCCCGGTTGAGCCATCGAGTTGTTCATGAACCGGCCCTCAGATCTCGCTCGAGGAGCGCACATGTATACAGGGGTTTTTAGGACGCTTCGTATGTCCATTGTTATATTCTCGTCAGGAAATTTGTACAACAGTTTGAGGAGAGCGATGAAGCATTCGTAATTTATATAAATGAAGAAAACTGTACTTATACTGTTGATACACGCTGTATGATTCACATTGGGCGGCGATTGTGCATTTAAGGCCTCGCGATGCTGTAATACCTCACAGCCAATGTTAAGTAGCCTCATAGCCAATAATAATAGAATCACGTATGTGATTGGGATGACAACGGTTGTGAAAAAAGATTCATACAGTTAATGCAGTTATTACACATTCTGCCTGCGAATTGTTCATGTACCATCACCACAGATCTCGCACGAGAGGGGGAGGGGGGGGGACATGTATTTTTACGGGTGGTTGACATTTCATATACTTATAATATCAGTACAAAAAGAGGACACGTTAAAAGGTACCCAATCGCTTTATAGCCGAATGTAATTACGAAGAATAACTACAGAATGTTGATGTGATCCAGATTGCGGAAGGAAAAATTCAGTAAAAATACTAGTCATGCAATCATGGTTGGTAGGATTTCGCGAATGCATAATGTCTATAAGTAACGAACGATTCATATTGTACCTAATGTCCACAGCTAGCACAGGTCTGAACACAGCTACCATTCAGATCTTAACGGGATCCGATAAATGAAAGTAGTGAATGTTTCAAGGATTTTCCATCTGTAAAATGATATTCATAAAAGACTACCAACATAGGAATTGACTACATAGTTTCCGAAATTTTCACAGAAATCTACGTAGAGCTACGCATGTTGCAAAATTTTATAATTTGCGCGTTTTTCTAGTGACTAAAATTAATCAAAATATTATGAAATTTATAAGAGCTACTTCTGGCAATACGACCAGAGTAGGCGGAAGTTGCACATGTTGCAATGGTTGTGTGTGTGTTTTTGTTTTAATGAAATTGCTTTGCTGAATCCAAAGCAAAATAGGAAGTAAACCCAAAAAACGAAAAATGCATTACTAACCGAACCCTGAATAAATAAGCTGTAACTTATTACACAAAGGTTTCTCATTTCTGTATTGGGTAGCCCTTCTATACTGTGTGATCCGTGGTCTAAATAACTACATAATATATAGCTAGACATTACACGAGCACAGACAGCTAAAAAAATGATAAGATGAAGCCAAATCGGTAGTCGCTTTGCGATTCACAGTCGAATTGTTGATTGTTCCTTCCAACACACCCTTATCTTGGGTTGAATCACTTGATTCGTTGAAATTATTTTAATCTAAGGCAAACCCTTTGAGTCGAGATCCTGATTATATTATAGTAACTTCAACAGTTCAATGTTTCCCTTTAGGTTTGATCAAAACTACTGATGAGGCTTCAGGCCAAATCGGGTACCCTTATATGTATTTGAACCTAGTTTTATAAACATTGTTCCAGTAGTTTTGGAGGAAACCTGCAGTGACATACCTACAACGGTCGTGGATTTTCCTAAGAGGTTTTTTTTCCGGATTTCACATCTATCGAAACATAAACAACAAATTTTTTATTTGTAGTCAATTCCCTCTTTTTCGGAAAAAGTAAACAAAAAGAGGTTGTGGGAATATAAGTGTGGTACATTTGAATGAGACACAATACTCAAAACATGAGGCTAGTTTACCCTAACCAAATTCATCGATTGATTGTAAAAATGGTGCTGACTTGAACGCAACTAATATGATTCTTACAGAATTAATATTCCGGGATATGTTTTTTTCGCGTTAGGGAAACCGTTGTTTCGATTGTAACGAAGATGCCACTACGTCCGCTCTTGTGGCCGCTTGTGAGTCGAGAGCCTTTTCACAGAGCGAGCCGGGAGAGGACGCAACGAGGAGCGGAGATGGAGACAAAAAGAAAAGAAAAAATGTTTTTGTTCACATGGAGGCTTCCTCACAATGGGCAAAGAAGCCACCGGCCCGAACGATAAAAAAAATCAAACTGAGTAAAAACGCTTTCCAGGGTTAAACCCCAAAGGCGGGAAAAGGGTAGTTGGGCCGGAGGACGTGACCATTGTGATATGGAGGTCCAGTCATCTAGGAAAACAGAGATGCGGCAGAGAAAAGCGACCGTTTCAATGGAGATCACGTCAGAAGAATATACGAGTGAAATCTTAGTGAGCAAACATATGTAAAAGAAGAACAGAAAAATCTGATGAGAGGCTTCTCACTACTTTTTCAACGTGCAGGCCATCTACTTTCTATAGGGTGCTATCCCTTCTACTGTATTGGCCATAGGAATTGTAATTCACTTTTAGAAGGGTAGGAGCGCTCTAATTAAGCCATTACTGATTATGTACCTAATTGTTTAACAGGAATCGAATACTTAGAGTAGGTTCTGTAAAGTTCAGGAAACATTGTATTTCATTCCCAGGCGTAACCAGGCCATAGATACACAATTTAAAGGGAGATGAATAATTGGTATTGGTGTTGAACTTTTAATGTAGCAACTTCAGCAGGCAAAGACTTTACGAGGGCGTAATTCGAAAGAAGAACATTGACAGTTCTTGGATGTTAAATTGTGTTTCCTTTTTAATAACACTACAACAGTATGGTATTCCGAAATACAATGTGGCCATGTTTTGAGGGTTAAATAGTTCTAGGTATAGATGGAGCGTAGGAAAGGACATGGACCTCTAGATTAACTATTAAATTTCGGAAAGAAGGCGTTAGATATGGTAACAATATTCTTCTGATAAAACGCACATAGTAGGTAAAAGTTTCGGAAAATCCTTGAATTTAACTTGTATTGGAGGGAGTAGGAGGAATCGGACAAATTATTAAGAATGATTATTGAGAATTTCATCAAAATTATTGGAATCCTTTGCGAAAAGATTCACAAAAACATTATGAAGCTCCATTAAACAGAGAGGCCAGCATTTGTTTTTAGTTGTCACTAATGAGAACTAGATTGTTAACGATTAAGGAAGTTATAAATTATAGATAAATATAGATAGAAACAGTTAACAGAGGAAGTAGTTTTTATTCATTGCGCGAATAAATTTGGATAATGAACATTCCTAGAAATGATGTACCTACACTTTTCAATATTGTAGAGTAGAAGGTCGAGAAAGGAGTGTTAGCTAGTAAAAATTTGAGGCAAATATCATTCTCAAAAATGGGAAGGAAGAGAATTAAATAAAACAAATGAGTTATATTTGATTGACATCAGCCGGACGTGAAAACCGTTATAATAGCTAATCTAAAAGACGTACTGGGTTACAAAAAAAAAAAAAAAAAAAAAATTTGGGTTACAAAAATCGTACTGGGTTACGTTTACAAAAAAATTTGTTCGTTTTACGTAGGTAACTTTCTCTGAACCTTTAGGACGTTTGAAAAGTCAAAATGATCGTATATTCTTCGTCGATCGGGAGCGACTATAATTTATGGAAAATACGTATTCAAGTGACGTGATGAATCAGTATATGCGGAGAGTTCAGTTCTACTTAAAAGCGGTTGCCAGCAGCGTACGAAGTGCTGCGAATTCTGAAATCCTAACAACAGCTTAATTGAATCAACACCCGATGGCCCACAGTTGGCAGAAACTCAAAGAATCTGCATAAGTATTCCCAGTTCGTAGTTAGCAAGACGAAGATGTTCCTACAGGCAGTAAAAACACTACTTCTACCTTGCTGTTGAAAAAAAAAAAAACGATCTGACCTGCAGGTAATTAAAATTTCCAGACCACCGAAATCATTAGTAAAAAAAAGTTAGTAGCAAGCCAAAATAACTATACTACATCAAATGCAAAAAATTAAATAATTAATTAAGCATTCATAGTCAAGTAAATAGATTACGTGATTTCAAAAGTAGACAGTAGCCACACTTGCCGTCGCCATAGGATAACGGAATATTTCCATTTGTTTAGCAAGTTTTTGTTCATCTTACCTGCAACAAACAGACAGTACAAAATTATGAGGTGGAATAATAGTTAGATGAATGTTAAATATTGGGTCACTCATTCATATTTTAAGAGATACTAGCGCAATGTCAAGTATAAAATAAAACAAAAAAATATATACATTAAATAAAACCTAGATATTAGTGAATTTGATAACAATTTTTTTGCCGCATACTATGTAAGATAACTTTTTTCGAACATATTACATGGAATAAACACACGAGCATACTCGGATCTTGATACCCAATCTTATCAACAAGAAAATTGATGTAAGAGTTTTCGAAGAATCTATAAATGGGTAGGAAGGTTCGTAATGTTATTTAGTTCATTTCTGTTGAGTTCCTTGATATTAAAGAATTTTCGACATTTAAATGAATAATGTATTGTAAAGGAATGATGATTACAACAAGCTCATACTAAAGTATTCAGTTATATGTTTAAAAATAAGTTGAACGGTCATGCATCATATAATTTCATATTGTATCTTATGGGATCAAGGTTGATCTTGAGTCATTCCAATAAAATTCGAACATAAATATACATCACCACACCCACCCCCATCACTAGCTGCACCCTGCCACGCTTCGCTGTGCGACTTTGTAGTTGCATCGCTAGTCCATTTAGTTACACTAGACAGATTGCAGAGGTTCACCATTCGTAATTATACTCGACCTCACCCAGAGGGGACCCCTTTCAAAATTCATCATCTTCAGTTGAATAAGAACGTAATTAGCTACAAGGCTCAGCATTTCAGCTCCGAATTTCGGCACCATAAGTTGAATGTGAACATAAGTAGCAACAGAATTCCATTAACTGCTGAAAGTGGTCTCCCAAGTAGTAATTATAGTTCATCATTCCCTAAGAGGCATCGTTCTAAAATTCAGCTCTTCAAGTTGAATATGAACGAGTTCACGTACAGAAATTAGTCTGCTGGTTGGACCAGGTATGCTGGTTTTGACCCTGGGAGGTAATTCTACTCTACCGCATTTAGAAACTCCCAGTTCAGAAGTTCATCGTCTCAAGTTGAATAGGATCTAAATAAGCTACATATAGCTTACTCTTCTGAAGAAGAGTGGTTACTTATGTTGCGAATATATTATATCACACCAAGGGAATTCCGTTTCGGAGTTCAACATCTTAAGTTCAATAGGGACAATGTAAGTCACAGAGCCCACTGAGCTGATTAGACTGGTTTTTCAAGATGTAATTAAATTATTCCTCACCTAGTTTTAAGCCCCGCTTCAAAGATCATCATCTTAAGTTGAATAGGGACTAAACTAGCTACAAGCTAACTGTGATTAGAGTGGCTCCTCAAGCTACTGTTATACTCTACCAACTCAGCAGTGCCCCTTTCCAATGTTCATGACCTTAAGTTCAATAAGAACAAATTTGTTTTTTATACCAATAAAACATAAACGAAAAATCTGCTTTCTCATGGTAGGGGGCATATTACTGCTTACTCATTTGATCAGGAAGGAGCCCATAATTTAATTGGTCTCTTAATGTCCCAGAGAGTCGCGTACTCAATTTTAACTTCTTAGGATGAACAGAAGAGAATTTAGCTCAATCATCCGATCAGGATAGAGCCCTTTCTTGATGTCCCAGAGAGTCTCCTAATCAAATTTCAACTTCTTAGATTTAATCAGACTGAATCTGTAATTCCACCGATAGTCAGGAGGGAATTTGGCTCACTCAGATGATTAGGGAAAAGCTCACATAATTATATTCGTCTGTTAAGTATGTCCCAGAGAATCTAGCTATTAAAAAGTCCAGTCATGCAGCATGACCCCATGAGCGAATTTTTGAAGAAATCTTCGACATTACAGTCGCCATTGATCGTGCTGAGAAATTTTAGTTTATGATTTTGATAGACAAACATGGAATCAAATTATTAACACATGCACAGAGTAAACTCATCAGTTGTGATTACATTTTTTTTTTTTTTTTTTTTTTTAAAGCACCTGCTACCTACGTTTTAAACAGCATGGTTCTAAAATTGGTTATACAGGGATACTTCCATAAGAGTAGTTCAATCTGAATTTGGACAATGTTTCATGCAAATATTACCAATTTTTACAACTAGCGAAAGGCATTATTTCGATTTTTGACTGATTTTTCAACTTTGAAATTTTTGAAAACTTGATACATATTCTTATAGGAAATTTTACGCTGATTCCGAATATACCACATGTTAGTATGCTGAAAAAATTATTTCGCACAACAAATCGCAAAAAACAGGCTATTTTGAAAGTTTTTACTACATTTTTGAAAATTTCAACCCGAAGATGTAATCCGATCATGCTGGCCAACGAACTTGAACTTTCGTTTTGTGTCCTTAACATTTTAAAATTTGTTTGAAGTTTCTAGCACAATTCTACGGACAGTTATCGTCTGGAATGACACATACATACATATATACATACACATATATACATACATACATAAAAAAATGCGTTAAACTTCAGAATATGATTCAGAATAGCCTGAAACGGATTTCTGCATAAAATTTTTTCAAAAATTCATATTCTACAAATTTTTAGGCGAGAACAATAGCTTAATTTTGTTCAAAAATTCGCTAATAACAACTTTCTAGAGTAACACGAGATAATTACTTTACCTCCTCGTGCTTAGCTTCATATATAATGATAGCTTTACCGTGTGGAGCAACATCATTAAAATTACGGTTGTGGAGTTGGAACAACTGGGTGGTGTTTTCTTAGACTATACGTAGAAAAGTCATGCTTACTGTAGAGTGATAACTTGGGCGTTGTTTACAGAGCGCTAAAGAAGCTGTTTTCTCGCTATTGTGGATATTTTATTCACGCGAAAAGAAAAAAAATAATAAAAAATAAATAAAATCACCCTTAAACTAGTCGGTATATTGCTTCAAACTTTGAGCTTAATCGATGCAGAACTTTTTTAGTTTTTGAAGCTCGCACCAAGAGACGAAACGTTTTTATACATATAAGGATATTATGAAAATTTTTCGATTGATGAAATATCAGTATAAGGTGCCAGCATTGGGAGATAATTAATTATATGTCATCTATTTGACTGCTGGTCATACTAAGGTGAACCTCAAGTCAATGTGACTAGAAAAAAAAACAAGATAATTTGTAGAAAATATTTTCCCAATGTGGGAGACTTCGTATTTGTTTCTATTTGTAGACGGTATTTTTTCAGTCGTAAAATCACGGACAATACGATAAGAAAATAATTATTTGAACATTCCCACAAGGTAGCAGTAAGGTAGGTAGTGATTACTGTTCACGTAAACAATAAGCACAGTAACTACACAGAAAACATTTATGGTTAGTTAAAGTTTGTAATCAATCGGTTTTGGAAGCTGCAGAAGAGAGAGGTTATTGTACCTAGGACGGGACGGCCGTCGGATTACATGCAGATTCTCATTCATATTCATAAGGGAGTATAATTACGTAGGTACTGCCTACTCTTCATCTTCCGAATTCATCTGTTAGAGCGGCGACAGACCGTTTTTAAACCTCACAAGACATAAACCTGTTGTGCCCACTCAACCTGAAGTTAAAAGTAACGCGAGGTTGATTGGAAAAAGGCGTTCCCCAGTTCATTTTTTGTCTGGCCGAGCGAGCGTATATACGGTGTTGCAAGGTTGCAATACGCCCGCTGGAGATAGGTATTTATACGTTGAGGTTGTTTCAGTTCTCAACCAGCTACAATTACGATCCGTTAAGACCAATGACAGCTCGAGTGATAGAACCATCTTGATCCAATATCGAAATGTTAGTTATCTGGAACCAACTCAATTTCTAGAGCTGATACAAGACATTCAAACGGTTTAGAATCTATTACTTCTTCAACAAGATTTGAACGCAGGCGTTTGATTCGGAATATGATTATTTTATTTAATAAGCTACCTACTTTACACGCAGAATGGATCCTGCGTGATGCAAATTATAACAGATCGGAAACGAAGACCCCTTGATGAGAACTTGTATTTCCATATTCGGATTTAGGAGCTTTAAGGGAGATGTTGTTCAGGAGATACGGCTGATGGCGTATATATATTACATATATGAAGGAAAAATAAATGCAAAAATGTAACCGCACATGGAATGCTTTTAGGCGAACCTTCTCTATATGCAGTTCATGAGTCTAAGTATAACTAAATCCTTCAGAGCAACTTCGCACAACTACTGATAGGCTCTGCCGTATCAACATTTACCAGCCTCTACCAGTCCACACGTCCGTCCATCCCTTCTTCGATAAAGATGGAGAGAGGAAAAAAAAGGTCGAATCCGTTCCACTCCAGTCAGCTAGATGGTTAGGCCAAACCCACAGAAAAAAAGGAGTCTAGAGCTCCAGGGCTCGGGGGAAACTATTAGATGCCTTTCCAGCAGAGGTCGAGCCATCTTCAAAGATCCCCCTTTACGGAAAGAAAACCCTAGAACTGGTTCGGTGAACCGGCCACCAGATGAAACTGATGTGGTTATGTCATTAGCGGTAATTCCTTCGTCAAAATTCACTTAGCACAACGATCCTCCGTCAATAGGTTTCACAACCGGGTCGATAGTTCGAAGTTTAACGAGCTCTTAGTTTAAAATCATATGATTTCTCATTCATGATGACATCTGACGAAAAAATAGATGTTCGTTATTTTCAAACTCTTAGAACATTCCAACCTCTGCATAAACACATCTACACATGCACCAAACATACTCGTAGAAACATCGTACGGACTAAACTACTGGTTCGTAATCATTTTGGTTGAAACACATTTATCTTTAAAACTTTCTTGTCAAGCAACATGATTGTGTAAGCAAATTTTCACAATTCTTTTTTCGTATCATATTTACGTTCAATTGTTTTGACATTAGCACTTAGTGAAGAAATCGTTAACTACGAATCGTGTTCGACAAAAAAAATTTTTCTAAATAATATTCAGATTTAAAAGTCTATTTTTTTAAAGCTTATTATCGATTATTGAAATTCGAATGCATTTATCTGCATAATCTTTTTCATAAATTTTTGCATGTTCAAGTTCATACTAAAGTTGGTAAACTTATTTTGCTTAATATACCGCTAACAAGTAAATTTGACAATTTTTGCCGGTTTTTGCAATTTATAGTGATTTTTTGGCACATTGCTTGAAATTTGACCAATTCACTGACGCTGAAAAAGTTTTAACTAACAAACTCGTCCTCACATTTGAAATGTTTGATTTTATTGGCGCAAAAATTGGACATTCATTTCAATCCTAAAGAGAATTATCGTCAGGAATGACACACACACACACACACACACACACACACACACACATATTGATATATACAATTCGTTTCAGAATGCAAGTGAAAATTCGCTAAAACACAGACCATTTTGCCACTATTTTTTCCCATTAAATAATTTATATAAAGGGGAAAGCTCGAGAAAGCCTAACCGGATCTTAAAGCAGTTAAGAATAGTTCATTCTATAGTTAGGTTAGGAGACTACCAGTTCGTCTCAGATTTGGGTCATCTTGATTGCACCGGACAACCATATTAAGTAGATCGTTGATAGTTTCTAGAGCTCAATAACTATTGGCAAATGGTTCAAAGAATTAAGAAAGTGAAAAGAGATTGAATATGTGAGATATTGTAACTCAAGGTACATATGGGTTATATTGACAGGCTTATTGTCAATTTGCAAGATGACGAGTCCGCGTTGCATATCCGGAGGGAAACAATTTGAACGAAAATGAACTGCAGGAATTCACTGCGTCAATTCAATACGAAGACGCAAGACGCATTACGAAACATCATTTCATAGAGGCTCCATAAATAAATATTCATTAGATATTGTAAACTAATAAATTCCTCCAAGCACGAGTCAATGTAAGGATGAGCCTCTTTCTAGATGCAGAACACGGTGGAATTAAAATGTGATGGGCTCAAGTGACGCGCTCTAAGGGGTGAATAATGAATTTCTTCGATAGTAATTCTGCAAGCGGGATGCGGCCCTGAGTAGGTAGCTCGAGTCCTCAAAGGAATCTGTCTCCGAAGGTTTCGAAATTGACAAATGGTCTCCATCAGGACGAGAATCCTAACGGAGCGAATCTCTACGCAGTTATAGATCACTTAAGCTTTCACACGTTCTATGGTAATTTAAATTCTTGTGAAATTAGTCACCTGTTGAGAATAGTGGAATTCAAAAAGTAAACGAGGTTGTATTGGATTTGCAGCTCTGAATTTATGATAATGCTGAACAATTTTGACATTTTCTTTGTAAATATACTATTTTATTCTTCTCATTGTTTTTTGGATTTCCGACAATCTTTTGGATGTGTTGGACGAAACTCGGAAACTTCTTCTTCAACAAATATCTTTTAAGGGGAGTAAGTACAAAAAACGTCTGCCAAGTTGGGTGTGGCACATAGCTTCCTCGTTTACCTTTCACGAATGTATAGATCATTGAGAAGTCTTAAATGATCTAAAAAAAATTCCATAGCGGAAGAGTAAATCAAGAAGTAGCGTGAAATGTCATAATTGGTCAATTAAGAAACGAAAAAAATGATACACTATGTAATTTACGTTTGTGCAAGCGCAGAATGAACTGCTGAGTAGAAAACAATGAAATAGGTACAGGACATCTACAACCTAAACCGCGCATCCGCTGACAAATTCATCAAAATCGGATAAAAACTGTGGAAATTAAAGTCATTACAAGTAGTTCACATTGGCACATGCGCAATAGCTACTAATGATACAATAGGGTTGAAATTGATATGAGGTGATCAAGTCATTTTCTTGTAACTATCATCCAAATTTAAGCAAAATCGAAAGAATAGAGTGTGAAAAAATGGAGCATAATGGAATTTACGTTTACGCATGTCCAGAATGAAGTATTGATTTGGCAACAATGAAACTGATAGGGGACCATCAACAATCTAACTAGCGCATTCTCTAACAATTTCATCGAAATCGGATGAAAACAGTGGAAATCAAGGTCGTTGGAAGGATCTCAGATAGGCGCGTACGCAGTAGCTATTATGATACAATCATGTTGAAATTGATATGGGATAATCAAATTGTCATCCCCCAACTATCATCCAAATTTGAGCGAGATTGCACGAATAAGGCCTGAGAAAATTATGATTAGTAGAATTTACGTTTGCGCATGCGCAGAATGAGGTATTGAGTCAAGAACAATGAAACTAATAGGGGACCGTTTACCACATAGCCCGCACATCGCCTGAAAAGTTCATTCAAATCGGATAAAAACTGTGGAAAAGAAGCTTGTTAGAAGGATTTGTGGACACACGACAAACTCACACACACAACAGAGACAGAGAGACACGGAACCAAAGTTGTTCAGAATGGTCAAAAACGTAAAATGCGAGTGGAAATTTCGATTTTGGAGACCAAAAAATGTTTTTCTCCCGAAAGTGAAAACAATTCTTCCGCTACCTTTACGTATACTCGGAAGAAGAAGAAGAAGTAAAGTGTGTGTGTGTTTGATTATTATTTTTGACTTAATTCAGAATAACCATTTGATACCAAAGTGTGTGTGTTTGATTATTATTTTTGACTTAATTCATAATAACCATTTGATACAAAGACTTGATGATTTGGAGAATTGAATCCTGAGAAAAATTGAACCTGAAGTTGACCGTCTCATGGATGCGCCTCTGCCTTAAAGAACAGAAGCTGCCCATTTCGCCCACCATTGTGAACGAGTCTCTCGCATCCCAATGCATTACCATTGTACCTAATATACAGCAATACTATCGCAGCAATAATACCCACAAAGGTTGAAAAATGATCAATATTCACCTGCAATATCATACACTGTGTCGCCGGTATATTCGTCGCACTTTTCAACGTCAATGATCTGTGGATATCGCTTGGAAGTTGTCGAAGAACGGGGTGAAGGACTTCTAGAACTCGTCGGAGGCAAAGCATTTTCATCATCGGGAATAAACCGCCTTTCCCCTATGTTCACTCTATTCTTGAAAATCCGGTTAAAACACAGCATAAGTACTCAAGAGTCACTCTCGCTTTTACGAGTGGAAAAACTGATACTTTTAAACTACCAACAAAAAACGCGCATACTTCTAGTTGAAAAGTGCAGAAACATTTGTTCACTCAAGAGAAATAAATTTAACTACAACCCTTGAATAACCTGTTTTCATTCTTCTTCGTATTGTAAATGAATGTCAAGTTAGGAAGCATAGTCATGTGCATATGAAGCTTTCTCGCAACTAAATATGTCATATCTCATAGTTATGAATTTTGAATATTTTTTATATGCATTGACTTATTATATATATATTGTTCTTACGTTGCTAGTAAATCATTAGACAGTTGAATTTTCCGAAGTACTCAAAAATACTCCCCCTATTGGGTAGTAAAATTATTTTTGGTTTTTTCCCCTGATTTTTACTAGCTTGAAACTTCGTATCAGGCACCCAAAAAACGCTCTCCTAGTTTCAGTTCGATATCTCAAAAATTGTGGAAAAAAGTTAGGTAGGTTACTTTAGGGACACCCTGTATATATATATCGCACAATGTAAAGGTAAATTGTACGAACTATAAAACTAGCAAGTTTGAAAAGTAGAAGGACGTACAAGGGGTCTTCAGTTCGTTTTTCACATTCAAGGTCAAGACCACTCCTGCGGCAGTCACGACATCCTTTTTTCGTAAACAGAAGTTTTACTTTTTTATTTTTTAGCTCGCCATTTAAATGTGACAACTTTACGCTCCGTTCGACATCTTCCTTTGTTTTTCCTCCGTCTGAGTCAGAAATGAGTCACTCAGACTCTTCAAAAAGTCTCGCTACAGAGGAGCTAAGATGACTGCCAATCGTGGGAACTAGGAACCGACCACACCTAGCGGAATGGAATTATCATTCAACAAATAATTAACCTATTTTCACGTTTTGAAAAATATTTGAAGAAATCCGAAAATTTCACGGCAGTAGCTTAAAAACGGATGTTGGTACAGTAAAGTAGACATTGCAAATTCAAAGATAATGAACTATGATCGAACAATGAATATGGTTTTGAAGTTGTGAACATTAATCAAACTGTATGAAATGATTTGTTGTTGATTTACGAGTCAATTTATTCAAACAAAATCATATATCAATAGCAGATAAGGCTGACTGAAATTTTTCCATGTAAACAAATGGACATTTTCTTTGTGATTGAATGATTACATAGGGTTTTCCTGAGTGTAGTTCATATAATGAAGTTGTTGTAACTAATTCGGAGTAGATTTTATAATAAACGCGTTTCAGACAATACTTACGAGAAAGAATTAGAATACATATGTATATATTTATTAACATGATTTGGTTCATGAATAAAATCGATCTGCTTGAACCTTCAACTGAGGAGTACATATTTATGCGAACATAATGCCTATACACAGTCTCGTTCATTCAGGCCACAATGGTCATCAGACAGGACAACTCCTCGTTATCCTAAAACCATAAACACACATGATGGCATGATGGTGGCATCAAATAGATCCAAGATATTACTTTTCCAGAAAGTATAAGATTATCTACATGATTCGTTTGAATATCGAGAAAATAGTACGAAGCCTCGCAACCGATGGTTAGTATAGGTTATAGGTAGAAGGTCTATGCAGTTAAGATTGTGGCATGATGAGTTCGTTTCAATCGAACACAATTAGGTCATGTGCATACCTGATGCGGGAGACACCTGATGGTTGAGTCACACAGGTACTCCAGTGAGTCACGACCCAATGTCAGGAAGCCCCAAGAGAAAGATAGCGACTGGAGCTCAACCACAAATCATCGGACGGAGATGAGCGAAAAAACGGGAGCGGCAGAAACCGATGAGCTGATCCACGGAAGGATCCATCTTGCGTAATAGCATCTATATCACGGAACAGGGTCCACTTCCCAGTAGCAGCATATTTTCAACATGTGGCGGCCCGAGTTCACATGTGGAAGGAACAGTTACGATAACTGCGGGATATCCCTGCCAGCAGCTTTTTCACTGGGTCACAGAAGTGAAGCTCCCACTCCTTTCCAGAAGCGTTATTTCCCGAAATAGACGTTTGAGGGTACATATGCGGAGTTTACGACTGTGATCCTAAATATATCCAGGAAGTTACTACTTGGCAGTGAACTAATGAATTCCTCTCACACAGCCTACACCAACCCTAATTATCCTTCTGAACTTTCATTTTGGTTTGACGTCAGGTACCTTCACTAATTTCCACGTGCAACGTGCCGATTCCTACATTCCCTTCAATCATCGGGGAAGTAAAGTTCGGTTACCTACGAACATCTTGACAGAAAATCTTCATATCTGGAAATTATCGGAAGCTTGAGTGACGTTTATGAGGGGGGGAAAGCCCGCGAAAGAGACATAGTGCAGCTAGGAAAATCTGACTCATTGGCTGCCAGCCTCACCACTAATTTGTATTTGAGCTATGAACGCTTAAAAAAATTTTAACGAAACCATGTGAAAGAAAACGTCGTATCAAGAGTAATGATCAACGGATGCAAGGGAGAGTACTGCAAAGACTTTTCTTTGTCAAAAAATTCAAAATAAAAAACGAACACCACCCAAAACTTTCTGCCTATATACAATTCGATGACTTCGTAACTTCTTAAGTACCAAATTCAAATTAATGTATGCTTTGACGGTTAAAAATGTGTTTTGTATATAAATAAATAAAGTATCGTGTCGTTTTTTGAGGATGATTATTTAAAAATCGTTGAATAGTACATGGAAAAATTATGCCTTATACATCTGAAACCGTATGCCTTTTTAGAAATTTCATTAAGTACGTTAACCAATCATCCATGATTATCTTGGAAGCCATGGAAAGGCGATTAAAAATGACCAGTCATATTCAATGGGTAAGTACCTATTATTTAAGGTGGGTACATTATTTGGAGGAACAAAAGCATCAATCTATATATCATTTAAGATCATCAAGCATTTATATCGGAGTCCGCGGATCCCAGTAACATTGAAAATTGTTCCATTTGATCCAGCGTTAAGGGCTAAGCCTATGTTCCTTGACACATGGTCCTAACAACAGAAAACACCAAAAAACTATTTTCTGTGGAACAATATGATAATAGAACTGTCATCATTTCAGTCAAGTGTTTTTATTTTCATTATGTAATATGTGAAGCCACTGAACTGAACTGCATCTTGCATGGTCGTGTTTTTCAAGAAGAAGTGGTGAAATGTTATCACATCGTTGAAATGTTGCATATGTTGCTATCATAAATTAATACTTCTTAATAAGTTTTACACTAAGCATGAAAAACCAGAATCCAAGGTGATATTTTGCACATTCTCATTAACTAAATAGAATTGCGTGTAAGAAATTATTAAACAACTTATAGCCGTGTCGTTGATGAAGATGCTTCCATACCGGCCTTTTTTTAAAGCAACGTTGCTCACGAATTAATAATTAGTGTCTTTCTGTAAAGAGAACTGGTGAAGTCACATCAAGCATGGATTGCTGCATCCTCTTATTCTAAGAACATTGGAACTGGCTGAACCTGTGATTCCTGATATGTGGCACTATGATAGATAAGACAATCTTTAAGCACATTATGAGGAAACTAAGAAGGATATTGACTTCGATTTATGGTGTTCCGCAAGAACTATTGAGTAGGTGGTACAAAGTTTAATTAGGCCATCATTACTCTGTACGTATGAGTGTATATGTGCGTCTGTCTGCCTGTACCATGCAATACCCCGCAATTTAGGAACTATTGGCTTAAAATTTGGTAGGTAGGCTCCTCAAACAGCCGTAATGTTCAGTATAATTGTTGATGCTGACATGGCTCAATGTGGCGGTGATATCATCGACACCGTCAAACGAGACACCTCAGAAATACAGGTTAGGTTTGGATTCCGAATGTTTCTAACATCGTGAATCAATTGAAACATCTTACAGAGCGTTCCGATTCAATGCAAAGTCGATATTATCGTCAACAATCGGTGACGATATCGGGCGAAAAATCTCAAAAATACGTGTATACGTAAAATAAGTGTTTTTTAGGATGCTCAATCGAATGGACTAACCTCGTTCACAGTTCCTTCTATCATCCTTACCGAAATTTTGTTGATCAAGTTTAAATTTTTGAAATGTTACAGTATGGAGCAGTCGACATCGAGCGAGATTCTACTTTTAAACTTTGAGAGAAACCTGGTCAGTGTACCCACTAGTTGATCTGTGGCTAACACCATACAATTTCTTAATAGGTATTAGTCGAAGCACATAACATACGTATCCAAAATGAAGTTTGCATTTTGTTATTACAATTGTACGAGTGTGTGAAAAAAAAACTCATAAAACAACTCATTGTGTTGTCGTCAATGAATGACCTTTTTTTAAGGAGACGTTGCACACGAATGAGTAATTAGTGTCAGTCTGTGAAAGGAACTGTTATGGTAATTAAAAAAAAGTGGGCCGTGAAAAAGAGGCTCAAAGACATGAACCTGTTCCTCGGGTGGTTCAATATGGCTCAAGGCTCACTCACTGGTTGACATTTCAGCTTGGCATCACACTCTCAACTCCAGAGCCAATATTGCGCTAAACAAGTCGTGCAGGATTATTCAGATTGAGACAACCATCAACCTTTGATGATAAAGCTTAAGAACGTTTTGCGACCCTCATTGTTGCGGTAGACACGATAAAATATTATGAGGTAGATTTATTTATAAACACGATGTTTAATCTTATTAAAACATTCAGGACATGACATGAGATGCAGAATAGGGCATGCAGTGGAGTATGCAAGTTGGAATTGCTTCATTGTCGGTCCATGATTAGGATTCAAATAACGTTTCTCGAACAACTGCTAAGGTAGCTTTGGGCCGAAGTGTTGAAAACTTCAAAATGGTCGGCCTCTATGTGATGTCAAGTATGGAATACGCAAAGAATACATTTTTGAGGCAAATTCAAATGAAAAAAAAATTGTCTCTGTATTGTTTTGTTTACCATTACTTTTTCGGTTATCTTGCAATTTAATGTTTTTTATGAATCAGTTATCTTACGTAAAAATGTTCTAACACCCATTTTTAAAGGTACGACAGAGAATGATTAACTTTCGCTGAAAACCTCTATGAATTGTATTCCAAAATGTGTTAATTGGGAGTGTGTCTTATGGTAGGAATCCAAAAGTGTCTCGTTTAAAGATCAAACATGTCCGAACTTATCGAGATGTGAAACACTTGAACGGACTCAAGCTCGAAATTCGACATTGTCCATTTAACGTAAAATGTACAATGTGCAAGGTGTGCAAGTATGTTTTTATACATACTTGAAGGTACTTTCATTGTGCACTTGTCTCGTGAAGGGCATTTTAATCTACAAACGAGTATATATAACAATTTATTGGCCTGATGTTAATAAATTATTTGATGTATTATTCCACTCTATTCAATGAAAATCCAAGGAATAGCTGAATGAATACTGTTGATCCGGATACACCTGTTGGTCACTAGCTGCAACAGGTCCTTCGGCGGTCGGTCAAGGTGGTCCACCCCTGTGGGTCTTTAAAACACGATCTACGAAGAAGGTGGGAGTTTACCGAGAAAAAAATGCCCTACCTTCAAGAAATGTACCAACGTTATCTAATTAGCATTGCAAATCACAAATTTCAAATCATCATATTTTCAAATACTGTTGTAAAAATATTGATTTTGCCAGCAGTAACTTTTCTGAATAATCTAAAATAGATTTATCGCACAGGTACCAAGCCTGATGTTCGTTTTTGGTGATAACCCATTCGAGATAATGCATTTTTAGAGAGAACAGAAATCAATAATTTATGAGAATCGCTTGGCAATTCTGGCTGGTGGCAGGATTCATATATATATATATATATATATATATATATGTAAATGTATTTTTTATTTATTTATTTTATTTCTGGCCAATCTCACAAATCTTAATTGTTTGAAACATGACGACATCGGTTAGATTAGAGATGATTCAGAGAAGTACGGATTAGTAGATATTGATTTAGAGAATGATTCATCTTAATACTAATACATATCTAATTGACTTGGACGGTGCCTGGTTTTGGTTCTTCTGATTTTGACAGGGAAATAATTGAGCAATCCTTCAAATCACAGGTATGTACTGCGATAGGTACCATGGCAGTAATAGGAAGGTAGGTTTTCATTAATGGACCATCTTAGGTAAAAAAAGAAGCGGAATGCACAGTAAACATGGAAAGAGTAGGAAGTTTGAAGATTCAATTCAATGAATTACCAATAAAGAATCAATTAGCACTTATTTGAGGAGTTTAGCTGCGAAACTAGATAGTTCCGTTTTTCTAAATATTTAGTTACCTGTGGTTTAAAAAAAAGTTTACTTCACTCTTTTCGATTGGGTATGAAATTAATACGGAGATTAATGTGATCGATTCTACATAAATTGGGTGTTTGAACATAAAAACAATCAAAGCATTAGTTGTGGGCCATCAACTGTTGTACATAATTTTTTTTTTTCTTCAAAACTGTGTCGTTTTGCCGCGTTGTCGGTCCTTAATTTTTTTTTAAGTTTTATTTCTACATCCTGATATTATTCGTTCATTTCAGAAATCTGAATAAAATTGGAGTAGAGATTTTTAAATGAAAAATGAGATCGTACAAAACCTATTTGGGTAAAAAACTTGTTGATATATAAATTTGTATTAAAACTATACCGTTTTCTGCATAACCTTTAAGACTATATTTATTAGTTGTTTACCAATAATTTCAATCTACTCTAGGAAATCAATCAGTGTAGTTAGACTATTGGAATGGAACCAAGAGGAAGCGAGGCAATTGGGATCTCGAAACGAAATGTACCTATTAGTGTTAATTTGGTTCTCATTAAGAAGTCAACTGATCGTATCAACGACCACGTAGTACCTACCTATAACTAGCTATGACCCACTCGGTGAGATGTTTGCTAATTTTAAGATTTGCTAAACATTGTGTTGAAATGAGAGGAATATGGCCAACCTGCTCATCATCAAGGTAGGAAGAAGCGAGGTAAATCCCATCAATGACGCAGTCTGTCACATGGCCATTTACGTATATCCATTGATGCCTACCGAGGGAGCCCATAGTGGTGACGTCAGAAACTAATACGGAATCACTTTCACTGTATAGAGAAAAAAAATCGGTAGCCGAAAATGAAATTACCACAACGAATACCCGAAAAGGTGTGACATGGCGCGGTACTTAGGAAGGACTGTTGGGGCGGGAGGCAAGCGGCGGAACAGACGAGCCAAGGACTACGGGCCCACCAAGTCACCTGAGCCCCACCATCAACGAGGTTTAGAGCCGAATAGAGAAACCAGCCTTCAAGACCGTGTTCCAAGTAAACCCTGACTCACGGAGACCGATCTGGCAAACAGTGAATGGGAATCCGCGATCGGGGGATTCAAGGAACTGGGTGGCTCCAAGAGTAATCCACCGGACCGGCCGAGGGGGCGGAAGAAGTGATTTTAACGGTCGGTTAGATAACCAGCTCTCTCGCCCCTATCGTTTTAAATGATTCACGGGCAGCGTGCGCTAACCGCACTGCTGACTAAATATGAATAACGGCAAACAACTGTAATAACGATAAAACGGAGCATTAAACTTATAAAGTGATTAGGAGTTATTGGGATGAGGATGAGAGGCTCACGAGCTCATTAGCTGTTTAGTACGTAAACTGTATAGTTATAATCATGATTTAATAAAAGATTTCTCAACCGATTTCCGAGTCTTTCAAAAGTGAATGGGTTGACTTCCATGTTTAATAATTCCAAGAGAGTACAAAATATGAGATTCAGATCTGTTGATATAATTAACAACACTTCATGAAAATCAGCATTATAAAAGTATCATAGGATTTTTTTTTCTGAATTGGACTAATAGGTGAGTTAGTATAGCAATAGAGCATAATTCATTAATTATTTTTACTCATCACTTAGCTTTATATTCAGCACTTTCTTTAAAAAAATTAAAAAAACCGATCCCCTCCTCACAGATACATTTCATGAAGAAAGCGGAAGTTAATGAACAACATTGCCTATTTCCACGAAATTTGAAATTACAATATGAACAACAACATGAGCAAACATCTTCAATACATTTATAACGATAGAAAGAGGCTTTAAACCTATCTACAGTGATTAGGGCTTATTGGGATGAGGATGAGAGGCTCTCGAGTTCGTCGGCATTTCGTACGTAACTGTATAGTTTAATAGAAGATTTCCTTACATATTTTCGAATTTCTTTAAAGTGAATGGATTGATACAGATGAAACTGAAAACTGCAAATACAAATAGGACACTAGAATTCGTCTAAGAACGGCAGAAAACGGATTTCAATGAAGAAATTTTTTGTTAATTTGATTTGAAAATTTTGGGAACCAATGCAATAGCTTCATTTTTTACAAAAATTCGCTGAAAGAGGAATAAGGGATAACAGCAAATCGTGAACTACAAATATTCACATACCTACTTTATGAGTCACGGACATGTTAAGTGACAAGAACCGGAGGATATGATAAGATTGGTATTCTCTACCTACGCATAGGAGGAAACTTACATGGATGTAATATGGGGAGGATTAAAATGGGATGGTGACAGTGTGCATACGAAGATGTTGATATTTCCAGGGCGAGCATGCCGCGAGATCAGCGTGGAGGCCCGCAGGCATGTCAGCTTGTTTGCTATCTCCCACGCGTTATCCTTCCTAGGAACGGCAAATATACGGATACCAAGGTTTAGTGGGTGGACCGTGGGACGGTAATAAGGGTAGCAAGGCCGCTCTCACTCAGATGAATCATCCGTTCGTTTTCTCTGCCTTCAACGAAAGTCGAATCGTCTCGTCGGATAAAAAGCTATTTTTGACATAAGCGGAGGCAGTAGTACTGCTCGATATAGACAGAAGAATGTCTTTTCAGGGCATTAGAAGCTCTTTCGCGGCATCTATATATGGTTTAAATATTCCTAATCCTCAACCGACTTGAAAGTGGTAGCTTTTGGTGATACCTGTGGAAATTGAGTATGACGCTCAGGTAGATACATCCCTACTTTCCTTTTGTCGCCAATATCAAAGTACCGCAATCATATGAAAGTTGAAGAGGTACAGTCGCTGTTTACCAAATCAGAAACTGCGATCGGAAACCGTTGTTCATGTTCTGCCAACATTATAAAATGGCATCTATTGAAAACAATTCAACTTAGAGACTACATTAGGAAAAAGTCGAACTACCAAACCTATTGCGGTGGATATACATTTTTGGTAACCATTTCTTCTCTCCTGACATCTAGCTTGAATTCTTTGCTGCAGGATACCTCTGAAGTAGAGTTTTCAGAACTTGGTTGGAAATAACTTCTCTCTTCTAGACGTTCCATACTTAATATTGTTCGCATCTTCACACGTAATGGCTCCATTACATTACGTTATTTCATTGGAGGAGCTCTTCCATCCATAGAATGAGGTGGGTGTGTTCGATAATTGTCATCATTGCATTCCACATAATAAATTCTGATAAAAATTAGAGAGATCCCGTCATACTACTCTCCCCAAACACCAATATCAAGTCTCTTAAAAACTTTAAAAAGTACATAAACATTTTCTTTCGGGGTGTAAACTCTTACTGAGAAATACTTCTTAAATTTTAATGATTTAATTATAATCGGCAGGACGTTTATCTGAATTTGAGAGGAACACGACTTCAAATTTGCATGCCCAGATCGGTTGTTCGACACCAAACATTATGGATGCTATTCATACCATTATGACCTTTACGACACCGTGCTTATTGTCTCTAGGTTTCATTAGTTAATACTATCAACTCTAATTCAGACAATGACCCAAATTCTTGTCTGTTCACCCTTGTAATTTTAAATATGGTTGTCAGCCTCAGACAACGGACAATTGTAACTACGGGTTCTATCCTGGTCAGCTGAGTAAGCTAAATATTTCCCTCATCACACTAGGAAGTTGACGTATGATAGGAAGTCCTTATGAAACAACAAGCACACTTACCTCAGCAGTGTCTCACCGCAGTACAGAGCAAGGCACGACTACCGCTAATTCGTGAACTATTTATGCGTCACCTCACACCTGCATTACTTCACAACTTGCGAACACCCTGACCACCAAACTATACACAATACTTTTATACATATTGGTCCATATATTCTACAATTTACGAAAAGGATTGGTTTAATTTTCTTTATTTTTGAGATCCGAAATTGAAAGCATCTATACCACATCATGCTGATCCATTTGTCAAACAGGTTGCTAGGCAACCGATTCAAAGTCAGTAATAAAACATAGCAGTGGTAACATAAGAACTGGATGTGCCTCGCTCCGTGCTGCCGCGAGACACTCCTGGTTACCTCCACTTGATGTTTCCCGGATATTTTGAAAATGAAACGATTTTTTAATTATTAAACGATCAGGTGCTGGTAATTAACCACAAATCATGCGTTGCAAAGAACGGGTACAAAACTAAGTAGATACAGCTAGAAATGCACAGGTGGAATAATTATTTCCATTGGAGATGGCGATCAAACATTTGAAGACTCATATTTTTACAAGTTGGCTATCATGCAGGAAAAGAGACTCCAACAGAATATCAGTATGTGTCGGATGAAACTCAATGACAAAAAATCTTTATGAGAATGCGACCGATAAAAAATTAAAGGTAAATCTTTCTAGACACACGAGAGCATAGCAGGTAGGTAATAGATTATGAAATCTATTTTTTTACGGCGTGCGTAAGAGGATTTTCCGGCGGCGGGAAAAAAAATTGTGGGAAGTGAGACAGACCAGAGACCGAGTACTTTTTTATTGGGATCAGGACCTCTTATTAGGTTCAGCAAGGGGGAAGGGAAAGCCCGCATATGCAATGCGGTATAAAAAAGGGCTGTCGTCAGGCCCTTTGTAAGGGCGGTTTGTGAGTGAGAGCAGCGGGAGACGATTTCTATAGTTCGGTAGGGCTTTGGCTGGCGGGCTTGAGCTCCCTTGTTCACACACAACAGGGCCGGCACGGCAGGGCGCGATTTCTCAACAACGGGAAGGTCGCAAGGAGTGCGAACCCAGGTAGCCGCCATGACGGAAACAACGGCAGCGAGGATTTGAAACTTCCGAGAAACATGAGAGGCATACAAATATCATGAAGATTTCGGAGAATGTGCCACGAACCAGAATGGATAGGGTTTGTCAAATCATTGACCTATGGCATGGTGCATCATTTGACCATCAGTTGATAAAGTCAGAGCACTAAAAGCCAAAACAAAAATCAATCGATGCGTCTACATTGTCATCAGTTAAGGCCAATAAAGCCAGGATCCGTTGATAAATTTGAAAATCTTCGATGGGACCAATAATTTCGACCGAAAAATTTGTGGGTATATACTTAATCTAATACTATAATAAGGCCGTAAAGGCAGAAGATTTTGTGGGTATGTACTCAATTTAATACTATTATAAGGCCGTATTTTACATACACTGTTTGTGGAACTGAAAATGATGCTTATGGAAGTTTCACCACAAGAGAGGATTGTTGCCTGAAATATGAAACGTGCTACACAACATCGAGATGTTTATGGAAGATACTCAAGGGAAGATTGTGGTATTTGGTACACGGAATCTTATCTAATTACTCAGTACGCAGGTACACACCTTAAATTTGCATTTGATTACTCATTTACACATGACAGCATGTACTCACTAAGATAGATAATTCATATTACAGTGTACAAGAGGAAGTTGTGACTATATAGTTCACGGCCTAACTCAAATTGGTTTAAAACAGACTAAAAGTAAATCAGCAGACGATACGGTTGACAAAACTGATTGGACGGTACTTCATCTTATATCGTGACTTTGGCCAGGCGATGGTAAAATTATATACTGTAGGTCATTTATTGAAGAACTCTGACCATTGTTACTTTTACGCACATAATAGGCATTTTCGTACATCCTGTGTACTATACTTACTATCGCAAAATAAAAACCTACATTCTTATATTTTTTGGAAAACAACATACCTCTAAAAGAAGAAGAACGGGTAAAGATATATTCCAAAGGTAAGTGCAAAGACCACCAAATCAGAGCGTCTAGTTGGGCTGATAGGTTGTGAGTTTTGAATTGCAATAACACATGTTGTATACACCTGATACAGCTGCCCTTTTCCTTGATAAGAGATCATCTAAAATCGTGTACCGTTAACATTGGTCAAAGATTTATTTCAGGGAAATTAAGATAGGAAACTGATTTATTATTACATAAACATGAGAAATTAAATCTCAAGAGGAATAAATCTAAAAGATCCATTGAACACTATCCAAAGATTCATTTGTAATTTATGTTATTACAGCCTCTAATAATAGTGCACTCTTTTAAATTAATTGAATCTGTATGTATCGAAATGATGCAATACAACTCAAATTACGAAAAGTATTGTAAAAACCTAGGTATATGGGAGAAATTATTGAAAATAATGAATTAGTAGATGATATTATATTTAATTCGTAGGTACATGAAGTTTATATAGGTTACTTGGATTGTATACAAATCATTCTATCAGGTAGAATGAGTACTAGATTGAAGTAGATACATAATCTTATGGAAAACGCTTATAACAATAACTATATAAATATATATGTATCTAAGCCAGACATCATGTCAGGCAAGAGTAATATTAAACCTGTCAGACTTGTGAACTTTCATATGTTACGAATACACACAGTGAAATCCCATAATTTCTGTTTCTGCGGACAGCCTTGTTTAGGTAAAAAAAGGAGCAGGCTAAAGAAAGTGCGAATTCAAAAAACTACCGGCTGCCAGCCAGGTTTTTACCGATCTTATCCAACTCAGCCTACGCATAGCTAATGCTTCCATTCGGGCGGAACAAGACATAAGACAAACAAAACAACGCTGAGGTCCATAAAAGAAAGAACGGAACGAAAAACCTGGGGCGCGCGCCAAATAAAACCTTGAAGAACACTACTCCTATAAATTAGCTGTGGCTTTCACAAAGTTAGTCTTGCTGCAAGCGGACGAGGAACAGAAATTAAGTAAAAGCTGGAATGGGGATTAGTGCTGTTGTGAAACCTCTGACGGTAGAAAGTTCGGTTGTTATAATTCAAGTGAAATAGGAGTGCACACAGACAACGGAAGGTAACAGTTGGGTTTAAGCTCGAAGCGTGTTCAAAATTAATTTGACGCAAGCGAGAAAAGACTTGGGAGAGTGAAACATGAAAAGAAGAGTCGTGCGGTGAATGCGCTTGTGGGATTAACCGATTTGAGAGGTTACTTATCAGAGATGGGCATTTAGACTTCTATCGCGTACCTATGCCTCGGAAAAAAATAATTTTGAAATGAAGTTTCAGTAAAGCAGCATGATTGTACGAGTGAATTTCCGTACTACATATTGTCACATTGTTTTGAAATTTGAGCAATTTGAGCGCAAAACAACTTTTAACTACCAGTAATAGCAACAAACGAAAAATTTTCAAATTATATCCGACGATTTAGAAAATGCTTTGGGTTTTCAATGTTTTTTTAAATTTTCAATTGATTTTATAGTAAAAATTGATTAAATCTAAGTAGATTCTTCAGCATACAGAATCGTTTGAGAATGCCTCAAAATGGAGTTCAAAGAAGACTTTTTCAAATTTTGATTTTAAAATTTTGCGAGGCATTGCAATAGCTTCATTTGTTACGGAAATTCACTAAAACGATCATGTAAAGTTCCAAAATTGTCAATTTGGTAAGCAGGAAAGTGATAACAGGAAACCAATCAGGCTGGGATTTCACCTAAACATGAAGTTGTAAAACTCATCTAACAGGACAGCCACCAACTTGAACTTTATCCTAAACTACACCGTCTGAGTTTAACCGTTGTGATCTGGTTCCTATTATGGAAGCTTAATGTAAACCATGGTAACCAAGTACTAATGTAAATAAAGAGAACTGCTGTTCAGTCTAAACCATAGATATGGTTCCAATTAAGTTATTCGGTCGTTAAAATATATTATCTAGTACCTTCGAGTAAATCATCGTGATAAATATATAATACATTCTATCATCACTTCTTACATAAGTAGTAAGTCATTTGGAACTCTTCCCTTCCCGGGATTCGAACATAGCCTCCCTATATGACACATCATAATCCAATGCATTTCTGTAGAGTCTATCGCTCAAAAGGAAGTGGATAATGCAGAGTTCAAGGCGAGCAATGGAGTCATTCCCGTTGTACGAGAAAATAGGAATCGGCAGAAGTTGATTGGCACAACGCCACCAGTGCAACGGGCACTGGAAATAACCCTCAGCCACCTGTGAGCCAGATGACTTCATGATGCAAAACTCCGGCCGCATTGTACAGCTAAAATCGATATATTACTTCCACTGTTAAGGAGTAATTCCTCTACGATGCTAGATGACTTTTGGTAAATGAATCATCTCAGTCATTAGATGTTGGAAAACAATTCTTTCGTGAGATATCGGAATTCTTCGAACTTCATTGCGCAGTAGCAACAAGAGACCAGTCAGCAAAATTTCTGAAAATTATGACAAATTTAGACGAATTCCTCGCAAAATCTCATTAGAATCATTTCCCCTTTTGACGAAATAGTAGATGGTAACAATATAAAGAGTGATGGAATATACCTAATAAGGTGCTGTCAATATCGAAAAAAACCTGTACGGTAGTGGATGATAGTGGATGGTTACACCACAGTGGATGGATCGCATCCTGGGATCGGTTCAACTAATGGACCAGAGTAATCTGAAACTTCCTTAAAAATACTATCAAAATATAATTTGCAGGGAGGGGATAAATTATATTTATGCGTTTCAATGTCATACGTTGTGACTCGCGTTATTACAAAAAAGTATTGCATAATGTACATAGTTTTGTTCGACTTATTCAAATTACCGGATACGAGATATAAACAATCAAGTCTTTTACAGAAAACTTCCGGAAAATAAAGTCCAACAATACTGTAAAATGTTTGCTGACGCATATTGATTCCTTCTCATTGATAGTATTTAGAAGTGAATCAGTACTATATTCATACGATGATTAAACTTTAGTTCATATATCATTTCGTTCATACATCGTATATCAGTGCTTCAGTTGAAAGCTGAAAGTGAGGTGGCCCAATGAAGAAGAAAATCGAATATAGATATCCTTGAAAATAATGAAGGTCATGCACGGAAATTCCTCAGGTCGGTCAAACTGTCCATGGCTTCATTAGCGCATTACTATTAGGGTGGAGTAGGTTCATATTTGTATGAGTATATGGAGCACTGAGCACCGTTTTATTAATTACAGAGAATAAGTAGCCCGGGTAAGATTTCTTTAAAGTTTTCCGAAGAAACACTCTACTTTCAAGGATACTCGAGAGCTTTTTGGTGACTCATAGCTTTGTAAACTTGGACGCTGCCAGAAGAGGTAGGTACTTCAGTAGGTACTTCAAACAACAAACTATATTGAACACTTACAACCAAACTATTTAACTTCTCTCCTGAGCCACTCTCCGATGAGAGGAAATCGAGGAATTCCATTAACCCACAAACAATAAAAGTCGATTGAGAAAGATCTGACTAATCACGATTTTCACCTTGGAGTTAGTTGGTACATTAGTCGTACCTATATAGATACGACTCACTAATGTTGAATTAGTCATCCATAAAGAGTTGGCCTATTTCTGTTCTGAGATAATCGTAAAAAAAAAAAAAAAAACTATGGATAGCTACGCGTAGTTCAAGTAACTTCTGAACATCCAAACACGCTCTTTTGGACTCTGTTCATATTTTTGAAAGTACAACATTTATAAAATAATTGTTTTCTTGGACTGATTCCTTCCAACCTAAATAGTGGAATCTCGAGTAGGGTATTTTGTAAATGCGAAAGAAGCCAAGGAATGGCTTCCCTAAGTTCCTGGGGTGAAGAAACGGAAGTAGCAACTTCCGGCCGTCCGGAAGTACGGCAAGTGTAATTCCGGCTAGCCTGCAGCTGACCAGGTGTTTGTAGTTGAATCCGAAAATCGTCAATCCTTAGGGTCGTCAGTGACCGTGAAATTGCGGGTTGTGAACATGCATGAAACCCGTGGATTTTATTTGTTTCCTCTACAGGGCATCAGAAACGTCTCGCCAAAGTTCAGGGATCGATTTTACAACTGATTTGCAATAAAAAGCGCCCCCTATACGTTTTTTTAGAGGTTTAGTTTCCCAGTAAATTCACTTTTAAGCTTTTTTTTCTCGTGATTTTGACCTTATGCCACAAAAATGGTCATAACTTCCTTAATTTGACGAGTAAATTAAAATTTGACGACAACGTTGAAAATAACTTTAAATTTCCTATCTCTCTGATGAAAAAACCAGGGATTTTTGAGCAGCTCCGATAGCTAAAATATGAGGTCAAAGTCATAATTTTGAGAGGTTGACAAAATTTCACTGTTTTGAATCTGCTCATTGACTTTTTTATTGTAGTGCTTCTGAATCCCCATCTTCAGGAAAACTACCTTAGATTTTCAGCTTTCCAACGGTATAATCAATTTTTAATTCACTTTGCTAATTAGAGGAGAAAAGTAAGTTTGTATGTTGAAAAACATGGTATTTTCTATGAAATCGACGGTTTTTGGGAAAAATGACCCTCTAAAAAAATTCGAGCTTGGGGCTAGTTTCTGCGTATTTTTTCACGCTGAATCGAATAGTGTAGCATTTACAGATCTCCCTAACCGTGTTATAACAGAGTTTTACACTTCAACTCACGAATTTTTAGTTCATTCGTTATGCTCAATTTTATGTGTTTTTAAAGGTAAAACTACTTAGTTAAAGTGTAAAATTCAAGTTAAACATCAAGTTATGACCATTTTAGTAACATAAAGTCAAAAACACGAAAAAAATCATCTTAAAAGTGAAATTACTCGGGAACGAAGCCTCTAAAAAAAGTCTAGCAGGCACTTTTTGTTGAAAATTAGTTGTAGACTCGATCCCTGGACTTTTGCGAGTCGTGTCTGATACACCCTGTAGAGGAAAGAAAAAATTCTCACAACATATTCCAATTTTAAAGGTTCTTAGCTACAAACAACTATTGTCTTGGTTCCAAGGCATGATGTACGACTATGGTAAACAGGCGAGCGTTAGTGTGATGAACGCCGACAGACTATCTCATACTTCACGGCAAATCTCGATCTAAATCATTTACGAAGGTAATGCGAGAACCTTGGATATTCAAATAACGTATATCGATAATGATTATCAACAATAGATGACTATCTAGATCTCCCTAACACCAGCCCAAGGACTAGTTCGAAAGAAGGAACGTCGAACGGATTAAAACGCTCATTCCGCCCTGATACCTTCTCCATAAGCCCGACCAAAGCCCTGAAGATCTTTTATCGCGAAGTTCAAAAGAGATTCCTGTCAAGAGGGACAAAAGATCCTCGGAAAGAATACAAAAAATATCAACAGCCTTTAACTCCTGCCCGATTAGACTAGCCACTTTAATTCGATTCATTTATTTATTTACTTCGTAATTATTTTTCAACGGAATCGTAAATAATGATTAAGAATTAGCGGTGGTTCTTCATAAACGACTGATACGAGCTGTAGCAAGTTTTTTATGACTCTATGAATCAACTTGTAAAACTGACGTCGTGAAATGAAATAATAAAAATTCAAGGGAACAATGGTTATAGGTTCTTACTATCACTCCATGTAGAATACTATTTTACATGGTTGTTTAGTAACTAAATAAATCTCTTCATAATGGAACACAAACGCAAGTCAAGAGAGGAAATTATGACAAGAAAGTCCGCCGATCCCCGTCCAGAGCTTTTCTCCGAAACTACAGTGCCAAAGTTGATAAAACTAAGGTTAAATCAATCTTATGGATCATCAGAAAGAGGCAAATTTCCCAACTAGCATGGAAAAACATTGATGCATGAATATGTTCTTGGGTATCGGTGGATAACATTGTTGTAACTGTGATAAAATAAAACCCCAAAAAGTACCAAAGTTGGTATATCGCTAATGGCTTTTTGTATATTCTTAACGCCGGAGAGTTATGAACGTCGATCGGATTAAAAATTATCATTCTGACGTGATCCCTTTTCCCTAAGCCCCACCAAAGTCCTTGAGAGATCGTTTATCGCGAAGTCCCAAAATAGATCTTCTTGTACGACGAGAGGGGAAATAGGGTGAGGGGAGGGGGGAGTGCTCCTTCTCCACGGGGAAGATGATACGACAAAAGATTGGGGAGCTCAAACTTATTATTAAAGTTTATTAACAAAAAGCTTAGAAAATACCATTTCCCTAGCAACGACTCGGTTGTAAGCGGAAATCATCAAAAATCATTGTGCATATTTCGTTACGTAACGTAACGTGACATAACGAAAATTCGGTTGTGTGCCATAGCAAAGACATGAAATGTCAATACCCTAGTTTGTATTTTAAATTTCGGCATTTCAACAGGGATCCCGCGTTTTGAAGATGGTATTCCACAGGTCGTCATCCCTCCCTAATGATATACCGAATCCGCTCCTGCCCTATATCAACACGTGTAGGTGAATCTTCGACTCCATTCCATTTATCACAGCAAATAACAAACCTAATAATTTATGAGAGCAAAGCGATAATCTTGGGATATTCAAACTAGTATATCGCTACTGATTATCAACAATGGATGGATATCTGGATCTCCTTAACGCCGCCGAGTTCTGAACGTCGATCGGATTAAAAATGTTTATTCTGACGCCCTAAATCAGAATGATGTTTCCTTAAGCCCCACAAAAGCCCTTGAAAGATCATTTACCGCGAAGTCCCAAAAGAGATTCTACTCGTATGATGAGAGGGGAAATAGGGTGAGGGGAGGGGGGAGTGCTCCTTCTCCACGGAGAAGATGATACGACAAAAGATTGGGGAGCTCAAACTTATTATTAAAGCTTATTAACAAAACGTTTAGAAATACCCTAGTTTGTATTTTAAATTTCGGCATTTCAACATGGATCCCGCGTTTTGAAGATGGTATTCCGCAAGTCGTCTTCCCCCCCTAATGATATCCCGAATTCGCTCCTGCCCTATATCAACACGTGTTGGTGAATCTTCGACAGTCCTTTCCATTTATCACGGCAAATAAAAAACCTACTAATTTATGAGAGCAAAGCGGCAATCTTGGGAAATTCAAATTAGTATATCGCTACTGATTATCAACAATGGATGTCAATCTGGATTTCCTTTACGCCGGCGAGTTCTGAACGTCGATCGGATTAAAAATGTTTATTCTGACGCGATCCCTTCTCCCTAAGCCCCACAAAAGCCCTTGAAAGATCGTTTACCGCGAAGTCCCTAAAGAGATTCTACTCGTATGATGAGAGGGGAAATATGAAGAGGGAGGGGAGGGGGGGGGGTTTCTCTACGGAGAAGATGATATGACAAAAGATTGGAATTTCGTAGTCTGTAAAGTAGTAAGATTTTACTCCGTTTCCTTGTCTAACTACCTGCAAAACTCATAAAATTAGCAATAACACAAAAATGTTCTGACAACAACAATGCTGTATTGTGCTCAAAAAGCTTATCAACAAAAAGTTTAGAAACACCATAGTTTGAATGTTAAATTTCGGCATTTCGACTTGGACCCCGCATTTTGTATATGGTATTCCACATGTCCCCATTCCCCCTAATGATATCCCGAATCCACCCCAACAATCAACAGGTGTTTGCGATTCTTCGACAGCCCTTTCCATATATTACGGCAAATAACAAACTTAATAATTTATGAGAGCAAAGCGATAATCTTGGAATATTCAAATTAGTATATCGCTACTGATTATTATCAACAATGGATGGCAATCTGGATCTCCTTAACGCCGGCGAGTTCTGAACGTCGATCGGATTAAAAATGTTTATTCTGACGCGATCCCTTCTCCCTAAGCCCTTGAAAGATCGTTTATCGCGAAGTCCCAAAAGGGATTCTTCTTGTACGACGAGAGGGGAAATAGAAAGAGGGGAAGAGGGGAGGGGGAGCTTCTCCGCAGAGAAGATGATACGACAAAAGATTGGGGAGCTCAAACTTTTATCGGGCTAGAGGAAGGTAATTCGGGAGGCGGTCGGCCGGTTCCACGTTAATTCCGTCGGCAGTCCGTCCCGATCGCCGCTTGTTACACACTATCACAGGGAGATGGGGTCATTCTGAGATGTTTTTATTACGTCCATCAAATTGCTGAGCGGTCGTCGCCCCCGGGGAGAATCCTCTTTAGGGGGACTCCGGGGAGTTCTTTATACGCGAGGCACCCGAAAATGTGAGTGGGCCCCGCGAGGGCTTCGTGGTTTTGGCATCTCTTCGTCGAAACGATCGGAGATATTTGCTCTCGAAGCTTTTATTCGACAATGTTAGTGGGGAAAAAATCTAGATAGTATTGTAATTACTGTGGATGGCTGCTGTTCTGAGACTCCGTTCTTCTCAACACGTCAAGCCACACGTTTTGCAATAGTGAACTTCGACGGTAAAAATCCCTTTTCCCCACCAACCCATAGAAAAAGCAATCATCTAATAGGTAGTTTTTTCTTTTTCTTTCTTTTAGCGAATTTTTGAAGAAAATTAAGCTATTGCTCTCGCCTCAAAATTTGTAGAATGTGAATTTTTGAAAAAAATGTATGCAGAAATCCGTTTCAGGCTATTCTGAATCATATTCTGAAGTTTAACGCATTTTTTTATATATGTATGTATGTATGTATGTATATATGTATATATGTATGTATGTATGTATATATGTATGTATATATGTATGTATATATGTATGTATATATGTATGTATATATGTATGTGTCATTCCAGACGATAACTGTCCGTAGAATTGTGCTAGAAACTTCAAACAAATTTTAAAATGTTAAGGACACAAAACGAAAGTTCAAGTTCGTTGGCCAGCATGATCGGATTACATCTTCGGGTTGAAATTTTCAAAAATGTAGTCAACAATTTCAAAATATCCTGTTTTTTGCGATTTGTTGTGCGAAATAATTTTTTCAGCATACTAACATGTGGTATATTCGGAATCAGCATAAAATTTCCTATAAGAATATGTATCAAGTTTTCAAAAATTTCAAAGTTGAAAAATCAGTCAAAAATCGAAATAATGCCGTTCGCTAGTTGTAAAAATCGGTAATATTTGCATGACACATTGTCCAAATTCAGATTGAACTACTCTTATGGAAGTATCCCTGTATAACCAATCCTAGAACCATGCTGTTTAAAACGTAGGTAGTAGGTGCTTGTTAAAAAAAAAAAAAAAAAAAAAAAAAAAAATGTAATCACAACTGATGAGTTTACTCTGTGAAATATTCCGTCCTCCGATTCTCTCGGTCGCTCTCTTTAATGTTTTACGCTCAACTGTTTTAGGACTTGATGTAGCTTCAATAATGACTGTGGCTTAGAAAATATCAGCCATGAAATTATGAAGAAGTTCTATTTATGTACGTACTAGCACGCAGACCCAAGGCCTCGTCCGCTCGGCCGTCAGTAACGTTAATCTCAAGTATCGAATATTTACCTACATTTGTCTTTTTAGAAGAATAATAATAATAAAGTATGTGTACCTCCTAATTATTTTTAATAATTTGATTCCATGTTTGTCTATCAAAATCATAAACTAAAATTTCTCTACACGATCAATAGCGACTGAAATGTCGAAGATTTCTTCAAAAATTCGCTCATGGGGTCATGCTGCATGACTGGACTTTTTTTTAGCTCTGGTCTTCATTTCAAATTTTCGAGCGTAATACGTTTCGACAAATGGAAGAGATAGAAAAAAAAATCACTCAGTAAAACAGGACATATAGTTCTGAATGATGTGTATATTTTGGTGGTCTGGATGCTCGTGAGCTTGCATCTAAAAACTACATAACATCAAGCAGTCGATCCCTTAGTAAAAATTCAGATTTGTCGGACGTATAGGTCAGAATTATGTGTACAGTTCGATGGCCTGGATGCTTGGAAGTTCACATAAACAACTCATTTCGACAACATGTTTGTCAAACGATGCTCGCCCAAATTTTCGCCCTACAGAAAAAGGGTCACGCGTTTAACCAACCGTTGTTAGGGAGAATATAACTTCCTGATTTTCCTATCCCATAAAAAATGTTCACAACTCGTTGGAATGCTCTGAATTTATTACACATGTTTTCACATTTCCGTGTGCCGATCTCACCCTCTTCAACCGTCCTGACGTCCTGAGTAGTCCTAGGTGCACGGTTTGTCACGTATAGAAACTAAGTTGTGAATCATCTTGAAAACCAACATATCCAAGCCGCGAAAATGGAGAAAAGACGGGATGCTCGTGTACAACAATTGTGATCGTCACTGCCCAAAGAGCGCGGTTGGAGAACTTCCAAGTGATGGAATTTCAAAAGTTGGTCCTAAAATTCGGATTCAATGCATTTGAAAATCCCCATGTAGATATTTTCAGCTTGAAAGACCGTTTAGTTTGGCCAATAAACTGGTAGGAAGATAACGCGTGATGTACTAGGGCAAGGAAGTTGAGAGTTCAATTATTAGAAGACTTTACAAAAAAGGCATTTCTGTCACTAAATTCGTTTTTTAATGATCAAAAACTTGAGCGAGATTTACTCTCATTTGATTGAGGGACTCTAAATGTATAATTACAGTCACCAGCTAACAAGGAACATACGGAAAAACATTTTTACCTATATAAAGATGAAAATTTGATTATCATAAACTGATAACCTTAAATTTTATTTTTACCACAGAAAAAAAACGATAAATATTTTGCAATTTTAAATTTGATATCTTGAATTTAATTGTCATCTCCCTGAAGAAGCCCCAGTTCCTGGGATAAACGTTGGAGATAAATAAAAAACCGATTTAAGGACAGAAAGGCCTTTCTTTGCAAAGTATTGTAATATATTCACGTAGGTTACCTACACAAACAAACAACTTCAAATTTGATTTTTACAAAAAGACAATTTTAATTTTGTTTTTTATCAACAACATAAGTTAAATATTGTTAGATATTTTATCATTTTAAATTTATTTTAAATCTTTAGCATCTCCCTGAAGAATACCCAGTTCCGGGGGAAAAACGAATTAACGACAAACAGGCCTTTCTATTACAGGTTTCTAATCATTTGAACTGCCCAAATAAAGAAGGACACATCTTCAGTATGTGTACTTTTTGAGAGTTCGACATATCTTAAATTTTTTGGATGAGTTCAATCCGGCATAGGTACTCGAATTTTCCAAAGCTAAAGAACTCGTTAAAAAAAAAAAAAAAAAAAAAACAGATCAAACTTAATTTTAAAAACTCACTTATTTTTAGGGATAATGTATCTTACTACCCATATTTCAAATGTTTTAAAATTAGTATGAACTACGTCACATAGTGGCCTGAGAAAATGGCTTATCCGAACTTATGAAGAGGTCGAAAGGTTCTGGAGGAAAAGTTCATAAGCCGAGTGGATGATAATAACGTTCATACGGCTCAATATAGCATAACGAATTTGTAAGTGCCATCATATTAAAACGAATCGGGATGGTGGCAATGCATTACAGTTGGAATATGACGCGAAAAACTAAATTTCCACACATGGTTTATGATACGAATATATTTCTGGTGAATGTTATGGACGGTTGATCGTATATCAGGAGTCACATCGCTAATAAAACGACGAGGAGAACAACAAAAGATGTTGCCTTCGTGGAGGGAACTACTGTTGATGTTTGAATAACTGGATAGGTGCAACGGGTGAAATACAACCTTGGAAACAACCTAACAAGAAAATTACTTCAACAACGGACGGCTTCACGTCGTCTTCTAACGGGCGGCGGTCGTATTTCAATCTCCCGGCCTTATTCTCAATAGGATCCCTCCAGATTAAGCGAAGACGAGCAGGTGTAACCTCACAGTAAGAAAGGAAACCTTTCTATACTACCTGGATTTCCAAACCTTCCCAGGCACCCCCGCTCACCAACACAATCTAACCAGGAGATTCCAGTTAATAATCGGTGGACAGATATTTCACTTTTATAAACTGTTAAGATGATGCTTGAAACATTTTTTGAGACAACCGTTTTAACGCGATCTCAATAGTTTATCGCTCTTTAAATCAACCTTAAAGCCGGATGTTCCCGGTGCAGGCTTTGAATTGATATAAAAAGACTAACCAGCGGTTTTTGAAGTTTAAAAAAAAAAAAAAAAAAAAAAAAAAAAAAACCAACAAAAATCAAAAGGAGGCCGAGGATATTCGTTCGTTACAGCGGTTTTGGCCATAGGGTAAAATATAGCTTCCACTCTTCGGCGAATTCGTTAAAAGACACGCATATACCTAACGGTGATGAAGGAATGGCTGTTTTACACGCAAGAATCTCCAACGAAGACAGATCATTAAAATACGATTTAATACCTGGTATGAGAAATGGTACTCATTCAAGGTGGTTTTGAAAAAGGTTATCACGACCAAACTGATACCTGTGCATTTCTACAAAAAGGTGCCAAGTCAATATGCAACTCATATTTAATTGTTCATTTTTGAGCTCCGTGAAGAGATAATTGAACTTTTTCTCTTCTAACCTATCAATTAGTTTTATTGATGTTGACTGGATCAGCACCAATAAAAGTTTCTTCTCTCATTGTGCAATTTATTATTAATAATTTTAAACACTTGAAGTTTAAACACTTCATTACCGTCCCTGTAACTCAGCCCTGACTAATATAAATGGGAATTTTACAGGGTAATGTATTTTTCAGGTGAATCAATAAATTTCTCATAAGAAATAATGAACCATTGCTTAATAATTTGCAGCGTTTTCATATCCACTAGCCCCTGGAAAATACTGGGAAGAAGAATGAACCCATCAAAATTATGAAAACCACAAAATTCCCAACATTTTTTGGCTTATAAACTCAAATGATGAGGTAAAAACGGAGAAACGAAAACTATCCGATTCGGATCATGGTAAAGAAACTAATAAACTTCCACAGTTGGCGTTCAAACGGAGTTAATGATGTTTATGAATTTATGGACTTAGTGCCGGAACCCTCCTTTTCATATACGTTTTATATCCTGAAAAGCAGTGTATCATTCCCAAAAACGGTCAAACTCTCTAGCCCTTTCCAGTAACGAGTAGTTGACACCGTCGAATGCTACCAAATTTGTAAGGGTTTATTGCAGGAAAAATTTCCACACACCTTTCTCCAAAGTTGGCACTTTTTTTGTAGAAATGCCCACCTAATAAATACACTAGCTTCATAAAATTTTGGCGTAGGAAGGTAGGTAACTTCATCAATACAGCTTTTGAAGTAGGGAGAGTGAGTAGATATTTATGTATACCGATCCCCTCATTGTTTTTGGCTAAATAGACCACCTTCACCGATCTCATGGCGGTTTTCGAGAATTCTTTTTACTTGTTGCATCTTCTCTGATCAAGCTAAGCTCCGTGTATATGTGTATCAACGCATATGTATGTAGTTCGTATTTTGTTGGCAGATGACAATTATATTATTTTGCTAGAATATATCAGAGTAAGTTCTGGCCTTTTGAACAATCTCTCTTCAAACGTTCTCTGCGCTATCCACCAGTCAAGGATTTCCATCACCAGCTAGTTTTTATTTTTATCAGCTGTGTTCATATCTTACCATTCCGTCCCATTCAATGGTTTATGAACAGCCCTCATCCATCTGAATTTTAGTAGGAAATTTCTTTGCTTAGCAGTTTTTGGTTCGTGAAAAATTCGGTATGGCGAAACGTTACATCTATGCACAGGGATTGGGTACACTCTGATCTTGATATTTTCAGCTCAAGAACCCTTACAGCACTCTATTTTAAATCTCAAGAAGCTGAAGTTCCGTATACTCAAGTTGCGGATATTTCTTAACAGCGAAACATCATTGAAGATACGATCGGAACTACAGAATAAGCGCAATACACTGTCATTGAGTTTTGAATTTACGCAGTGGAACTAGGATAGTTGCAAGAAACTTGTTACCACTTAGATCTGCATTACATGGATACATTGAAGAAGGAACCACTAGACGGTCGTGGCTCAGCACATGATGGATTATGTAGTCTTTCGACCAAGAATTGTAATCAACAACGCCCACAGTCCTATTTCCCTCTTCCTTCATTTAGGTGTTCATGATATTTTCCGTTTTCTTGTATGGTTGATGTATTGATTAATTCGTAGTTGATTGTGACTATTTTTGTGCTAAGCCAATTCATTATCAAGGAGGTCGTGCAGTAGTATTGCCATACGGGTACTTTGCAATTTGATTGTGCAGGTGAGGTAAATCATCCAAAATCAAATCCAATCCTTTTAGGTGATCGGAAAAAGTACGGATACCATATGTGGGATAAAGGAAATAGCATTGTTGACTTCAATGCTGAACATGAATTTTGATGATCTCCAATTTCGTTGCGAAATCAAACCTTAAACCGAGCCAATGGTCATGTCTGTAGCGGGCAGGTGTTCCATCAAAAAGAAGACCTAAGTATAGGTAGGTAGCTTATCTTCCTCCATGTAAGCCATCAAACAACCGTTTTGTCCGAAACAGGGCCAAGGCTCACTTACCCAAGGTGGTCGATCATCCACATAACTTGGAACGGAAGGCACCTCACCTAGGTGGTACGTTATACCTATTTGGTCACGCCAGCTCTTAAATGGTTGGGAATGTAACGAAAAAGGTCCAATCGTACAGCAGGATCTTATGCGCGGAATTTCCAAAAATTATCAAATTATACTGATAGTTTCTTTGTGAAATATGAGCACTTTAGTGCAAATAAATTGTAAACTACTAGTTTTATAGTTATAAAACAAATTAAAAAACTCGTTCCTAATAATGTTCTGCAATTTAAAAAATAAATTGGATTTTTAGCTTTTTATCAGTTTTACCAATTTTTCTACAAATATTAATGAAATTAAAATTCATATTAAAGTTCAGGCTCATGTTGATAAAATTTTTTTGAAAAAAAAGTCTTCTAAAAATATAAATTTTACAATTTTCAGCCATTTTTTGGATTTTCAGCACCTTTTTTGGAATTTGAGCAATTAAATGTGAACGAATGTGCACAGAAATCTTAATGAACCAATGATATTGTCGACAACTCTACCGAAAACTATTCTGTTTTTGACAACTAGACCAATTAAAAAAAACCACAAATGCATTAGGAGATCAACATTTTCAAAATATTAAAAAAGCGTTTACTCTGCCATTACTACATGGCATGTTTGTTTTTTGAATCTTTTGATGATGTTGACCTCCTAACGCATGTTAACATATATTTAAAGAAACTGGCCTAGTGGGGTATATATTAGCACACACCTTTCATAGTTTAAAATTAAAGTGGATTATATTCTGATAAAACTGTAACAGTTTACTCATTTTGACACAAAACCTCCTAAGACGAGTAAATTTTTCAAAGTTTCCAATAATCATCAAGTCCCGCAGTAGACTGATGGATCGCCCAAGCAATACAAGTACTTTGGCGTAGTAATTACGTATTTGAACCTTGAAATATCATACAAAAACTGGTGTCAACGTTCTCACGATGGGATCTGGTTTTATTTAAAATGAATAATAATAGGTAAATCACTTTGTCAACCAATGCAACGCCTTGTTCTCGAAAATAAAATAGTCGTGGAAGAATCATGATTCCGACCCAGTATATACCTACCTAGGAATTCCATGTTGGGTGGTCACCATTCTCTCCTCCTACCCTACATAGATGTGTATTATAGATGTGACTTCTGCCTATAAAGTGTATACCTCCTATGTTTATAGAAAAACGAGAAGGTCAACACCAGGGATATAGATGGCAAAAGATGACACAACAACATTCCACGAGCGAATTGCAACACAGGTAGGGAAGGATAGCTGGTTTAGCTAGGGCTGCTGGATGAACCACACGTCATCATCTATTGCGATCCACCTGAGAGCTCACCTGGCGGCTCTTCATGTCTGGTCACATCTGGCCTCTGCTCTCGACATGTGGTCTGTTCATGTCTCTGACACTATCTCAACAATGACTGGTCGGTCTCGGAGCTTCCGTTCCCACATTTCTCACAAAAGCTGAGGGGGTTCGATCGAGCCTCGTTCAAGAGAAACCTTGAAGCTCAGGTACTATGTATGTAATTTTGAATTGCGAAAGATACGAGAACGGAAAGAGCCGTATAAAGAAAACAGGGAGAATCTTACATGAAAGCTTTATTTCAAGATCTTGAACAATGTTGAGAGTTTCGAGTTTATCAATACTCATAAAGAAGCCATCGTACGATATGTAAATGTTTAGAATTTAAAATATTTATTTAGCCTTCAGAAGGGTGCACTTTTGAGTATCACAGCCAAATTTTGTTTAGCGTTTTTTAATACTTATTCTTTTTTATTGATTTAAGCTGGGCGTCCACCAAAAGGGTAACTAGCGGCAGCTTGGCATTCTCATTTTTGAGACTAAGGCTACGATACGCAAGAAAAAGTACTAATGTTTGTACAACAGAATGTAATAATTCGGATCGTCATTTAAGTGTTAGTATCTTCTTTTTTGCAGTGTGACTAGGTGCAAGTTTATTGCACTATTAGCCTGCTCAGCTTTTACATGGTGATTTCCATATATGCTGTTTTCTATAACACTACAAGCTCAGCACAGCCAGAGAGCCTGAGCTTGTCACAACAGAGAGGACGCAAAATAGAAGGGATTTCTGACTAAGAATACGATTTCCTATGGCCGAACTTATGCTATGATGAGAGCTCAAGACTACGTGATGAATAGAGAAGAAGATGCTGAAAACAAATATCTTCCTTTTTAATCTGATAGAAATACAAATACAATATTTTTGAAAATATATAAGAGTAACCATTCGAAATACGGGAAATGATGCAGCTGTATGTTAGTAAAATATGTCTGTTTCAAATAAATTAAAATTTTGGAATTCTAAACTATTGTTGCAAATGCATTAATCAATCCATAACTGTCGAACAAATAGTGAAAAAAGGCCTTCAGAGGGAACAACATCTTTTGGTCTCCAAAATCAAAATTTCCACTCGCGTTTTACGTTTTAGACCATTCTGAACAACTTTGGTACCGTGTCTGTCTGTCTCTTTGAGAGTATGTGTGTGTCGTGTGTCCACAAATCCTTGCAACAAGCTTATTTTCCACAGTTTTCATCCGATTTGGATGAAATTTTCAGGGAATGTGCGGGCTAGGGGATATACGGTCCCCTAACAGTTTCATCGTTCTTGATTGAATACCTCACTCTGCGCATGTGCAAACGTAAATTCTACCAAGCATCATTTTCTCACGCCCTTAGCCGTTCGATCTCTCTCAAAGTTGAATGATAGTTGGGGGATGACAATTTGATCATCTCAAACCAATTCACTTGATTGTACATTAATAGGTACTGCGCATGCGCCTATGTGAAATCGTTGTAACGACCTTATATTCCACTATTTTCAATTTCAATGAAATTGTCAGATAATGCGCTTTTTAGGTTGTAGATGGTCCCCTATC
The DNA here is from genome assembly GCA_030762985.1 of Adelphocoris suturalis. Taxonomy (NCBI): domain Eukaryota; kingdom Metazoa; phylum Arthropoda; class Insecta; order Hemiptera; family Miridae; genus Adelphocoris; species Adelphocoris suturalis. Next base: position 21,761,552 of record CM061046.1, read on the forward strand.
AGTTTCATTGTTGCCAAATCAATACTCCATTCTGCGCATGCGCAAACGTAAATTTCATTATGCTCTATTTTTTCACACTCCAGTCGTTCGATTTTGCTTAAATTTGGATGATAGTTATAAGAAGAGGAGAGACCTGAGGGGCTCAAGCAAGTAGGTATCCAACATGTCGTTCATTCAGTAACTTTTCGTCTAACTTCGTAACTCTAATGAATATTACAGTAATATGTAAATTCATAAAGGTATCCAACGCTTTCAGCCATATGTCTTGAGTCAATTGATTTTCTGAGATTGCTGAACGTTGTACTATCTGCGAGGGAACTGATTTGATTTTTTAATGATGCGGGTTAGGTTTCTAACGGATTGGATTTGAATAGAATACAATCCATACTATATTTACCGAATAACCTTTAAAAAAAATCTACAATTCAAACACTAAAAAAATGATGTGCCTACTTGGGAAGAAATATAATAAGGCTCTGTATTATGTTATCACTTATGGAAGAACATATTTTACTGCGCACAGTACATGATAATTCGTTACGAAGAAGCAACGAAAATATTCAAAGCATTTATCTGGGTGATCCAGGCAGAAAGCGGCTGCTACGCGAAGAATTCACAGGGATTCCAAGGTCACACTGTGGAACAGTTTGTAGAACAATGACGTCATTATTCAAAGCATTCCTTTTTCTAGTCTCCAAGAACAATGTCCTTTTAACTCGAGACCGCCAACAAAGTCTAGCTTAGAAAACTAGTTGAGCTAAGCGAAGTCTTGGAAACAAAGCCTACGGAAGGTTGTGAAATCGTCTTTTGAAGTAGAAACGTGATTTTAACATATTACATTCTTACCGGAAATACTGGCTTTAGTTCTAAACACGAGCGAGAATCTCAGATGACTAGTAGATTCGTCACATAGAATTTATCTTGAGTATACCTACTGATTGCTACCTACATGTTTTCTCAAGACTCCGCTACCTACTTGTTTTGACATATGTCAGTAGAGTAACCCCACCTTTCTTTAGTTTTCAGGACTCCCAAGGATCTGTCTTTCTATTTAATTCATACTTGGGTCTTCCCAAGCTTTAGGATCCACGGTCTGCCACATGAAAATATTTGAACCAATACATTCCATCTCGATAAAAAGAGATGAAGTTAATATAAACAAGACAAGTTAGGGATACCAATGTTTACAAAATATTGTGATTGATACACTAATCTTTGTATGAATGATAATGCTAGTACACAGTTAAACTTTCATCCTACAAGTAAAACACTTTACTAAGACTTATGGTACTACATTTAATCCCATTTTTATCAATCAACTAAAGCCATGTATTTATTATATAAAACTTCAAACAAAACAGTGTGAACATATCAACATAAGTTGCTACCATCCAACGAATGTTTATTAATGTAGAACTGAAAACATGAAATAACAACACCAGTCTCTTCATAATAACAACAAACAATGAATTTGTCACTAGAAACGTTATGCATTTAACGTGTGTGTTAAGTACCTAGTGTTAAGTAAATTCAACCATTAACTGTGTCTAGGAAACAGTCATGCAAACTGATTACGTCAGTAAATTATTATCATTTATCAGGTATTTGTGTGTAATGCATTAGTAATAATTGACGAATAGCATAGGAGGAAGATAATACCGACAGTACACCGGTAACAATTCTATCAAGCTATGGTAGCCACCAAAGTTATAGTCGTGATGATCAGATATCCAGTTACTTAAACAATATTTTTACCTACAAATATTTAAAAACAAAATTTGTTTAGGCATCTGCTGAGGTTATAATTTCAGCAAAAATGTACATAAAGACTATTCAAAGAAAACGATTGATAGATCTATCAGGGTTCACCATGAAGGTAGCAAGATGTAGGTACTTAATCTGAAACCACACGTCGAAAGATTGTCTCAATAGTTGAGATGTGTGAAAGTATGTGGATAATCAATCCATTCAAGTTTTTCAACCGACCATATGTAGTGAGCACTTATAATATAAAAGTAAAGTGCGGTAAACTAAGATGTATAAGAGTGGTAAACTAAAGATATAGTATGTAGGTAGTGATATGAATAATGTTGAATTGAACTATTTAAATGTAGTTGTAACTGTCAAAATTATCTCAGGACCTTCTCTTCAAGTCATCCCAATTCATTGTATGCATCGGGGCGTACCTACCTTAATAATGAACAAATGAAAAGTTCCCGATTTTGATAAATATTATATTCCCGAGGGTGCATACATGTAAAAATAACGGTACTTGCAAAATTCATAGGGATTTTATTTATTTATTTTATTTTTTTATTGGGCCATCCTAGAACAGAGGCTTAATAATTATTATTAGTTGGTTATTATAGTTGGAATATAAATTTGCATACCAATTCAAAGGTGAGGTTTCATACAAAGGAAGCGAGGTTCTGATGAAAACACCAACACATACGCGTAGTCCTGTTTGATACGCGGACTGGAGGATGGGCGAATTTGAGTACGATTAGCTGAGAGCACTAGTGCACGGATCGGCAACGCGCATACAGAAGAAGACGACACGACGTTCGCGCCGCACAGACGAACTGTATCTGAGGGGACGAGGCAGGTCTTCGCTGAGACAGCGCCCTCTGGCGATCGCAGGGGCCGCCGAGCCGAGCGTGGAGGGTATTATTACCTACCCCGCGTATCATGAGATCCCCGCTGCCTTCCCGAAACCAGAAGTTAGAGCAATAAGGGTAGGTACAATGGGAACTAGGAAACTCATCAACAGGAAACTCATAAAAAAAATCGTAGAACCCCATTTTTGATCAGTTTTCTACGTGGGGTGGAAACTCGTCAAATCTTCATGAACGAGCGACTCATCGAAAAATGGAATACAATAAATTTATCCGTTTAATTCAGTTATGAGTCAGTATAAATTTTTTTCGCTAGAATCCAGCACTTTCGAGACACTCCTCAAAAACTACCTTGAAGGAAACTCATCGAAAAGGAGCTGACGGGAAACTCATCAAAAATGGTGGTAGTAGTAGACGGATATTGGTCTACTTTGGGTCAACTACCTGCCATTGTTACAGCTCAACGCCACCATGAATAACTACCTGGCCAAAAACCTAACCTTCCAAATACTAGCCGAGACGTTCTTACCCTTCTTTATGATGACGAAAGGCTCCAATTACCTAGTCTCTATAATTTCATAAAAATTGTTCGATATCTTCACAAATAGTAATTGCTCACCATGCTTGTGTAGGTTCTCCTTTGTGATAGAACGACAGATCTTCGCTACCACATGAACGTTGAGTGATTTTAATGAAAACACCCATTCAAACATATGGTGGAAAATATCTACGTTTTATTTATTTTTCCAAATCTAATGCTATATACATAAGGAATCAGGGACTTACTAACTAAAGTAGTTACACTTGGTATACTCGAATGAAAGAGCATAATATGCTATATTATAGCCCTATAAACCAGTACCATTCACAGTTGAGTTTACCTGACCTGGGGTCTGAAGGCCTCCAAATCCTGTTACTTCCTTCACTTATAACGGTTGGGTCTGGCACACGGTGAAGCCTTCCGAAGGTTTGGTTTGATGACTTTCCTTTCGATGAGTTTCCCCTTACGAGCGTTTGACCAGTTTCCACAGGGAACAGGAAAGTCATCAAAAATAATTGTCAACTACTTTTCATCTTCCAAATTTATATCTGATTTCTATTTGAAATTCTTTTTGACGACTTTCCCTTCCATTCAGTTTTGACCAGTGTCCCACCCAAAGGGGAAACTCCTCAAAATGATGAGTTTGTAGGTACCTACAATACGCCGCACCATCACTGTTCACCATCGATGTTCGGACCCCCGCAGTAACAGCGGTGTAAAATAAATGGGAGCGCACAGCCGCGTCGAATGAATTACCGCATATAAAAAGGAGATTTTTCAAATAATATCTCAAATTAGAGTACAACCGCTTCGAAGAATAAACGTATAAAAAATAGAAGATACTGGCGTCAAAGAACAGCGGCGTATAAACTTTCAGAAGTGCTTAGCGGAAACGAAAACTCAGTGTAGTGTAACCGCGACGAAGAATAACCGCGTATGAAACGGTTTGATCAAGTTCAGATCTTGACCGTTGATCAAAATCCCGGCAACAATGGGTATCTCAAGCCCACCATCATCATCATACATTATACTATCTACTGGTACCTAGATATCATCACTGCTGCCCCATTAGAAACCACAGTAATTCGGATTTCAAAAACTTAGATGTTGGTTCTGCGACAAAATTTTATCATTTTCGTACTGATGGATTGATTCGGAAATACTGTGTTCCTTTCATCAGGACATCCTCACCGCGAAGGGTGTTTTAGATCAAAATAGTCAACATAAATCCCTACGACTGACAACTATACTCTCACCGAAACGGATTACTTAAGCGTAGATATTTCGAAAACCTAGATATTTCGTCCAACAAACCCATATTCCAAAGGATGAGAATTAGAGACATCAGTTTTATTGAAGATGAGTTCCTTTGTTGCCACATATTACACATCAATTATTAAAAAACATTTTATTGCGTAAAGCGATTGATTGAAATTCAGCCTAGAAATTCGAAATTCTGGCCTAATCCCAATCAATCATGGAGCCTTTCGCAGAAGGACCCGCTGACTTCTTGTGACCAGAAGTAGGAATGCAAAACAGTTCGAGGAAAGGTAGTATCGTTACGGACTTAGGGTAATGTTTGTGTTTGTATTTCATTCCACAGTCCTTCACTTTCCCTTATGAGCAAAGGCACATCTGGTGGTTATATCTTATCTTTTTTATCTTTGGCATATTTTTGATCCACCAGAGGTTATATTTTTGATCTCTGGCTTATTTTTGATCCGGCAGAGGTTCTATTAATATTGAACCATCTGGATAAAACTCGCACAATCACTGAGCATTTCATCGAAATCAAATGAAAACTGTGTAACACATGATTGTAACAAAGATTTCACGTTTGTGCATAGGCAGAATTGTCATGATTCCAGCAAAATTGAATTTCATAAGGGACCAGAAAGGCAGCCGATAAAAAGCCTGAAATTTCTATGGGAATAATAAATTATAAAAATAATAATAATAAAAAACAGTGGGTATTCGAAATCAATCCTTCTAGTAAAATATAGGTTAGTTGGATAAAGAGATCGGGGTTAAGTTTAAAATTATATAAGTATATATCGCGAGTTGAAGTACCTAACTAAACAACTCGTAAACGAGTTCCACTATCTGATTTACAAGCAGATACCATGTTACATGGATATGTCTTTGATTGGGGATTTCATAACGGTTGTCCTCGCCAGTAGTAAACAAATCCTCTAACTTCAAACAAATCCCTGGGCCGCATCCCGACTAATTCCAACAAAACAACGGTTTACTTATAGAAATGTTGAAAATAACTGTGGAGAGAAGCCACTACAATGAGTTGTTAACAGTCGACTGTTGTCAAGAGGATGAAAATGTTTCCTATGGAGTGGAGTAATGATGCTAATGATGATGCTATTGCTTTACGTTAAGAATTTATTGTAACCGGCTTATTAAAATTGTTTATAGTCCAATCAACTTAGTTTAGGAATGTAACCAGGTACGTAAGGAGGGGGAAATTGGTAGCTTGAGATGTGAACATTTATCACATAAATCAAGCGCATTCCAACGAGTGGCGAACGATTTTTGTGCGATGAAAACTGCGGAAGTTCCATTCCCCTAGCAACGGCTGGGTTGTACGTGAAAAACACTGAAATTGTGACACAAATTTTGCATCACGGAAATTTTTGGTTGACCCCCCCGAGCAAAGACATCCATGTCAAAAAATAAAATGGAAATAGTAAATAGGTATAGTTCCAACCGTTACAAAGTTAAGCGTACACAGATAAACACATAGTTCTGAACAGCTTAGAATGTAAAGGCATGAATCGCAAGTGGAAATTCAGATTTTAGAGTACTTTTAGCCTGGAAATGATTGACACCTAGGAATTACTGCAGCTTTCCTGAAACTTCCTGATCTCCAATAATACGACTACAAGACACGTGCAACCGACAATCTTTTATCACAGCAGAAAAATAAGCAAGTTTGATCAACTCTTTAGATACCTATCCATCTCTGGAAAATCAAGAATAATATTAAAGGTGAGGTTAATTGTTCGGGCTGTTAATATGTGAAGTGATTAGGGAACTATGTAATCAGTTGCTGCAATCGGTTCCTCTTGATAACTGCCGAATTTCGTGGACTTTCATTCAGTGTAGACGAACTTCAAAAAATAGAGCTTTCCCGAGGTTCGATCCAGTACTATTCTTCTGCTCAATAGTTTCACTGGTTGTAATTTAAATAGACTTCCCAAAATTCCATATTATTAAGCTGTGGTATATTTCACAGAGTTGGGGTATATCTGTAGGCAAATCTCACAAGGAAAATGAGTGGTATGTTTTAATCTTAGTTGAGTGTAATTAGTTCATTTCGTACTATCCTTTAGACTGAATCCGAAATTTAACAGATACAATTCTTAGTGTTACTTCATTGATAACACTTTATGAAAACGTTATTCCCGCTTGATTAGTGGTAATATCTTGCGATATTATACCGTTATTTTATTCATCAATAATCAAGCTTTCATTCTTTGGCGTTAGAATTCGATGTAGAAAAAAGTATATTTGAACCCGGGAAAAAAAAATCCTTGTAAAAATCTGAATGTAAACTTAGTCTGTTTTTTAAAGGTATTCTACAAACTTCCCCATAGCAATTATACCCATTTGCATAAATTTGCAAGGGGTGTTTTGAAAGAACGAAGGAAAAATATTTGAAGACAAATAAAGGATTAAGCTAATTAGAATACGATGCTGCGAGTACAACCAGCATTAGCTATCAATTAACTTGGTTTAGATGGGGAAAAATATTCTATCTGTTTCTGGGTGATATGGCGCTGTTTTAGGTGATTGAACTATTGGTATTTCGAAACGATTCCAAATGATTGATTTGCATTTTGTCCTTAGCATTCAACTGTTTAGAATTCAAAGGTCACTTAGCTGAATACAATAACACAAAAGCAGACACTTCATTTGCGAATTTACAAGAAGGATTCCATTCGATTTCGCCATTAACCCCAAAATTGGACGTAAAATCCAATTTGTTTGGGATTCTATCGAGAAAATGATGGGCGAAGATAATTGAATACGACGGCCGCTTTGAAGCGATCACATCACACGGACGTACGTGAATCTCATTGGCACGATTATCATAAGATAGGTAGGAACACGAAGGGTGCGATCTCGGGGCCGCCATGATTGTTCTCAAGCAGCAGGTTGTGAAATAGATTCCTCTACGAAATTCCACTGGGAATCGTGACAACAAAACAAATGGAGGCCCTTTGGCACCTGGCCATCTTCGCGCAAGTGTTGAGACTCGAAAGAAAAAACGAAAGGAATAAAAACGTAAAAGGCGGGCTCCTCGAGGCGATTTTTGAAGCCCTGTGATTCGGCCAAACGTGCGGCAGCAGACGGCAAAAATGCCTTCACTTTCAGGATCGTCGTGTTTTGTTGTGAAGGTGGTTTGAGAGGTGCCAGAGATACCATAGTTAGCGTAATGACCCTCATAACAAAAGGGCCTTTCCTATTCCCTCTTCTTTCGATTGGGGCGAGACGTAACAGAGGATGTTTTATCGCAGAATTTCGTGAGTGTAAGTGATATTGGATATGATATTGGATTCCTGGCAAACGGAATGATCTTGAATAAGGCCCAATCATGCTGTCAGCACATATTAGCGAATATTCATTGATGTGATAGGTCAATTTATAACAATGGGGAACTGATTTAACAAGTGAAGAACCTATTCAAATTTTTACCTATGAAATTTCATATGGTCAACTATCACCTATGGTGATTTCATATCAATGGGGAACCTATATATTGCCGAATGATCAGCATATCAATAATTATTATTTTCAAATATTTAGCAAATGAGCTTCCTTTTTAGCTTATTGCAATCAATGCGTGGGTTTAGTCAATAGTTGTTGATAATACTGATAATATATATTTATAGATTTATAATATAGGTACGTCAACTCACTCTAGTTGCAGTTTCGGGAAAAAACAGTTTGGTGGGTACCTATTTCTGCATGTATACATACCTACTGTTTTAAGGCATCTTTTCAGAACATGTCAATGGATTCAGATTGAAAAATCCCACATTATCATTATTAGTGATATGTATTATAATATTGGCCATGGTGCTTATGACAGAATTGAGATAGGTTGGTATATGTCCATATGAATTGAGAAACTAAAAGTGATTTACTGGAAGAAATCTGAAAGGAGTCTGAAGAAGTAACCAGAAATGTGGAAGAAATAAATTTTGCAGTAGTATAAAAATAGAGTTTTTGCCTTTCCCAAGTGTTTTATTTATTTATTTTTTAAGCAAATTGTCCTTATCTGAGTGCCATATTGATATGTGTATTTGCAATAAATTTTAAATATACCAAAGTATCATCCACGTATGCACACATCCATGAGAGATGTTTGCAGATACGGCAGAGACGTATGCAGGGATGTTGATGTATCAAAACGAACCCGGCAGCTTCAGAGGTAAATTTAAATGTATCTACAGTATGCTACTATAATAATACTACATTCCTGCGAAAGGTCTTTTAAGGATTAAAAAAGAAGATTTAGTGCCAACCTAAATCAAATTATCAAACATATTTATGATTTGATTAATAGATATTTGGGTCTTCAACTTTAGGAGTGTTCCCGCGATTTGTAAGGCACATTTCCACCATATTCAAACTGATTCAGATTGGAAGGGACTGTATTTGTCAATGCATGATGGGAAACAGCAGATGTTACTATAGAGTGCTGTACAGTCTTCCAAATATATTGTTGATGTCAATAAGGTACCTTCTGTAAATAGTCTCCTTCAAACCAGCATCATATGCAAAGATTATCATCAGCAACAGCATCAGCTACGAATAAATAACCAAATGAGAGTCGTTGAACACCAACCTGCTAAAAGGTATCCAGTTTCAAATATTCCGAACGCCTGATTGCCGGAAACATCCTTTCAGCTCACGTCACCACCTTCGTTATCCATGCCAAGCACTGAAGGGTCTTTCAATAGGTGGATTTTCAAATCCTTACAAAAAAAAAAAGCGGCATAAAACGTTTCTTTAATCAACCGATCATGGGCCTTGCATGGTTAATGATCCTGTATGAATGAAAAGTTGAGCCTCTCACTAAAAATATCTCTTCCGTAATCTCGCCGACTGCGAGTGTTGGGCCCAGAGATGGCAGTTCCCTCCTCCATCGCACCAACAAACGACCAATTAACTAAGGTCCGGTTCTTCCCTCACCATAGCAGCCTGAGCGAGTCCATTAAATTCGACGGGGTGGGCTCAATCGAGTGAGAACTTTGAATAAAATTTCGTGGTTATCGAACTTTTCGCGGTTTCGTTTTTATTTCCGAGGAACAGCATTTCTGGATCCTCCTCCTATAAACTGGTAGCCTTTGCGGAGCTAAAGCCGTTTCATGTTTCTTCGCGGAGAAAAATAAAAAACGATTTCGCGGCTATTACGACAGTGGCGCCTCCCGCTATTTGACCGTGAAAACACGACAGACTAAGAAGCGAATAAAAACAGTAGGGTTGATAATGAGTGATTGAAAAGTGCAAGGACAACGTCGTTCTCTTAACCTTGCTGTAAAAAGTTGAAGAAAAGGTTGGACGCATTGATTATAATCATTTGTCTGAACACAACGGACCCAGGGACTGGAATGACACATTAACGTTGGAATGTCATAGAGTAGTAATGACTCTGCCAAGTATCTTGATGTTTGTTAAATGGTCGTTGTAAAAACATCAAAGAACTAGAAACCGAAAAACAAGTCGTACGGGTGCACATGTATTTGTCACAAAAAATTCAACTTTTGAGGGACGGTTTCGTGATATGAAAAAATGAATATCTCACTCATTTGAGTCACGACCACATTCTTGATAACTTGATATCATATAATATGTATATTGTGTAAGCCAGGCATTGGCTACCAGTGACGTCACAGCACATTACTGGCACAGGTTATTCATATAGCCATTGTACAGTGTATTCTGTTTCATGAAATGGTAGCACTTGCAAGTTACGATTAATGAGATACATAACATCCCAAAGGCTTGATAGCATGTTCTTTCGCCTGTCAATCATTGTTTCGATAATTGTCCAGTCAATGCAATCTACTGGCAGTTGTCCTATAATCTTCGATTTAGCAATTAGGGCCTTTCACCCGTATCGGTGAACCACCTTGGCGCCTGAGAACATGGTCTAACATTCACACCTTTCAAAATGGAGGAAAGAAATGCGGACCCTGGAGCGGTTGGAAAAGAAATTAGCGACACAGCTGACTCAGTTGATCAAGTTGGTTTTTCTCGTTGAAACTATATTCTCCCTGTCCCTGAAGTACTCATTTTGAAATTTCATCATTGTTAGTAGAATAGAAAAATTCTATTAACCGCGAATTTCAGAGTCACCATAAAACTGATTTTCAACTTTCTTAACCTATGTAAAAATTTTTACCGACACAGCGGCCGGGAGTGAGAGATGTTTCACGAAATTGTTTCTTATGATTTTCACGTACAACCATGCAGTTACTGGGGAAATGAGAGTCCTTTAGTTTTCATCGGACAAAGGGCCGAGTTTAAAAAATTGATTAACAATAAATGAATAATATATATATATATTTTTTTAAATTTTAGATGAGACATTGCGAGAATTCCGACCACGAATCTAAAATCATCATTCAGATCTATTATGGAGGCCGAATATGATTCAAACGGAGGCCCATGTTCGTGTTACTTTCCTTGTATCCTGTGAAAACATAATGGCATACTGTCGGTGTAGACAGATCGTTGAGTGAACCGTCTGAAACGTGGGCACCTTCCTTGCATCCATAACATTTTTCCGATACAAAAAAATAGCTAGATTTTCGTAACGATGAAATATATTAAGCAGCAATGTGTAAAAAATTGAATATCTGATGAGACAGTTGTTTGAAGTCTTCACTGACGAACTGGAAAATCCGTAGGTTGCTCACGCATACTTTGATTTGAATCGTTAAACGACTTGGAACGAATTCGCGTGGACCCTACAGCCTATGGTTACATTAACCAGCATCCTACACCACCCTTCTTACTCGGACGTTGGCGTATCGTTCATAGCCGTCGTGAATTGATTAGACATCAATCACCATGCGAAGACTTTGAGAAAGCAAAGAACGGCATAACTATCCAAATTGTATAACTGTAGCCTAGCGGATTCTTCTCTGTCATAAAGAGATGAATAGACTTGAACGACTAATTTGATTTCAAAGCAATTTACATGGGTTATCATTCACGAATCTAATTCATGCAAATGTCAATTTAGAAGAACAATAGGTGTTCAATAAGAGTCCGATTGTAGGAGGGCTGCGTCCAAGGGGTATATAATGTAAATCTAAGGTTCAATTTGACAAGAAGTAATAACTCGTAATCATCCGCGAATTTCGCATACAAATTCGCGATTGAATAATACATGTGGATCGTCTTGGTCTTTTGAGGCGATCACGCTTTATAGTAGGAGAGGAGAAAGTTATTGTAATTTTTGTTACAAAATACATCATGTATATGCATCGATCTCGAAGATTAGGGTTTAGTTTTCCAAGAACCTGGTTTAACGTGGTTTGTAGAACAAAAATAAATTTATAGATACTACCTCTATCAACAAACATCATATTATTATGTGCCTATTCATATTCGTAATTCAATGTCCTTCAGAAATATGGTTATTTCTGCACCTGGGCCATCCTTACCTACACAACTTGAATGAAATAAAATAGAGCAATTGTTGGAGATCAGTATCTAGTCGTACTAATGAATCACTGAGATCTTAAGGCTAAATGTACCCATGGTAGTTCCTAAAAGGACCACCCTCGTAGCGTCTCGAAATAAGCTAATTTTTGTCAGCAAATCACAACCAGATGAATCAACCGAAATTTGTTCTGGAAACGAGAATAAAATCACTAAGACCACCTAAAAGTCTGGACGATTCGTTTTTCTCAGATTATTATTATTATTATTTTTAGAAGTTTTTTCTTCTTAATTTTTCGAGTTTGAAAGCGGATTTTTCAGTTTTCCATTTTTTTTACTTGGTTTTTGGCTTATAGCAAATAAAATTCATTGAATTACCAATATTTCTCTGCTCATGCTCAGTGAGGTACACTCCTGACGAGCATGACTATCTGACAGTGTGTACAAATGATTTGCAGCTTAATTGTCGAAACAGCACCAACATTGTTAACGTATTACAGTGGCCAGTGGACAATTAGTTCGGCACCGTTGAGTTCAGATCTGTTTCTTCATAACTTTGATGTGCTAAATCCAGAAATTAAGCCACTAACCAATTAGGAGATATTGAAACTCCTGGTAGTTCCTTAACATAGGTGTTACAATAATCAGTGTCAATTTAATAGTAAAAAGTGGTTATTAATACATTATCAATTATTATGTCAAATTTTATTACAGGAAAATGAAAATTGATTTGTTCAGAACTTGGAATAGTATTTATATGTATATTCAGACAGGAAGGATAATGTCAAGTCATCAATAGCCGAAGCTTTGAATATTTTATTTTCGATCATGAGACCTTCCCTTACATTCCGTTTGAAGATTTCAGTGACAATCAGATCATTCGGGTATTCCATCTTTCCTGATAGCTGCTGCTCTACCGTATTTTAGGTGTGCTGATGGAATCTTTCACCTTCATTACTCTGTTCGTATAACGTAGAATATCGAGAAACCGGCGCAAATAGTATACATACTCATATTGCACCTAAAATTTTTTAAGTCTGCAGGTATATTGTTAATTACTTCTGAATGAAGAAATAGGCATATTGCAGTAGGTAGATTTGGATGGGTCCACGTTTGACGATTGTTGAAACCAACAATCCAAGTGTGGTATTTTGATTCATTCTAAACCATTACCACACCGCACTTGGAGCGTCTCATTCGTTTTTCAGCGTAAATGCGCTATTCAAATATTGCGAACACATTTTATAACCCACGTTTTCAACAATAAAGAAAGATAGGTATACTTTTCACATGAGATAAGAAATGGGTTTTCCGCATTGATGCTTTTGCGCTCGTCACTTTGGTTACACAACAGAAATTTATGTCAACTTCAACGCCTGGAAGTAAAATATTTTAAATAAATGAATAATAAATGGATTCATTTTTATCCACCTGATGAGAGGGCGACAACTGATTGAGTTAAATACCTTAAAGAGCACATTGACTAGGTTAATAGTTCGGTAGGTACGTGCTCGTACAATTACCCTTACAAATTATGTACTAATTAAATTGTTGTACTCAATTGCAGAAAGATATTTACAGGAGACGTTTAGACCCAAGAATTGTAAATGTTGATAGAACGTGATTAATCTCACGCGCGGGAATGGATTATTTAATTTTAATTATTGGGACTCGCGGGCCTCTTCATTTCCTGTTTGTAAATAGCCTAAAAAGAAAGACGATTCATCTTCACGATTTGATGAAAATTTCGTCAAATCAAGCGGGAATATTCCACCGAACCCGGGGATTGGCAAGAACAATGGGAACGCTATTTTTCCTAAAACGGTAGCTGATAGAGACAGTTGTGAAGTAATTCTTAATTTGGAATCAAGACACAAAAAGGAAAAAAAAAAAAAAAACCCCCATAGTACAGATTGTATTCCGACGGCGCCGTTAGAAAGAGAAATTATCGTTGCCTTGTGTTATTTTTTTTCGAAAACGTACTACTGTGTCCCTTTCAGCATGGAAAATGCTTCAGTCCTCTCATCCCAAAAACCTCTCAAGACAGTGGCAAAAAATAAAAATAGCAGCAACCTAGTAATTTTCAGTAGTAACAAATAATACGTAGATAGCCGAATGCAATTTTCTTAAAACAGGTTTAGGACAGGTCTTAATGTATCGAAAAAGCTTCTAGAGTGAGAACACCCATGGTCCTCTTTTGTATTGTTATATTTGTTTACTCTACAAATGTTGATACTGAACTCCACGTTACTGAAGTTCTCAACATGGTTTTTGTGGTGAATGTTAATAGAGAGACAGTGGGAGGAGGTTTAGGATAGGCCATTTCTTGAAAATGTACATTTGATATTAGCTATGGCAAACTTAAAGTTATTTCTTGTTCAATCACCTTCACGGTGGTTCTCGATAGGATTTGACCTCAAAGTGCTTGCCCTTCAAATTTTCTTTCGAAATATGATTTGGGAATATGTTAGGATTATAATTCAGCAAAAACTGAAATCGAACATTGAGCCGTTTTTTTTTAAATTCAGTTTTTAACTTTTTAATTGATACTTTAATCATGAAAACACGCTATAATCGCCAAAATTCAGAAAAAATATTATTTATTATTTATGTGTCATTATACAATAGAATCTTCATCTAGTTTCATAGTTCTGACCTATTTTGTGATCAAATGTAATTAGAAAAACAAAAATAACTACATTTTATTGAACAAAATAATGATTATATTTGCGTGAAGCTCTTAATAAATAATGCCTGTGAGTATGCGTGTAGTATGTTCGTGTGTGTCTATGTGTACGCTTGTGTGTGAGTTTATAATGATTCATTATATAAATTTTAACATAAAATATATATCCTAATTGAATAGAAAATAAAAACAATGGCATTTCAACAGTTTAAATATGCAGAGAATGATATTCGCATACAGCTCTTAATAAACGTTGTCCATACTCAGGATTGATTCGCGATACTTTATATTTGGCCCACGTCGCAGAAAAACCATGATTCAAGGCCTCCATAGCCTGTTCACTGTAAAAGCCGAGGCCATTTCCGTGTTTGGTACAAAATTCTTCCACATGAAAGAAAACCGTGTGAACTTTTGGAGTGACTGGAATATCCAAAGATAGGTAAATATGAAGGAATGAATCAGATGGAAGTCCAGCTCCCAGGGGTGCGTGTTTCGCCCGCCAACTCTCGCACAAAGTTGGATTTGTCCCCGTAATTGAATCAAGTTTAATTCAGATCGCGGTACCAACTACCCAAACTCGGTTTTCATCTGCCACGTTGGGAGAAGCAGGCGTTTGAGATGAATATCCCAGGACCATCAATCCAGCTGCGAGCGGTCCCTCGTGGATACGGCAGCCGCGCCTCCGAAACATTTACATCGCGTTTTGATATGCGGATTCCTATAAATGATTTACCTCGTTTGCTGTGGAACAGTTTTCTAGTGAATTGCCAACTAGCTTCGGGACTGATTGCGAGTAAATATGGAAGGTAATCAAGGTTTTTTTTATGGCTCTGAGCAACCACAGTCGCCTACGACATACCAACGTGCAAAATGAACTCAACAAACATGACCAGGGTGGACCCCAAAGTCAGGGAATTCTTTGCGTTGGAAAAAGTCAGTCTGTTCATTTGTCAGGGAATTTTTTAATGAAAACTTTGTGTAATAGTTTGCTGCATTTTTAGGAATGTTCGAACTCCTAATAAATCCTACTTCAACGGCATACTTTATCACACTTACTGTTTCATAGGTAGGTATACGCATGACAAATGATATCAAGAGTGATGTTAAAGCTGTTCAAAGAGTATCATCACTGCACGCTGATTCATTGCGACATGGATATGTCTTTGGCTCTCCTGTTACTACATCACCCAGTAGTGAACTTGGGAGTGAACCCAGTAGATTTGAGATCTGATCCAGTGAGAGACGCAACAACTTGTTGGCGTGGGTATGGTGGTTTGCCTTTATAAATGTTGAAATGGATGTGGTTTTTGGAGTTTCTATAGATTTTTTTAGCACATTTTAATGAAATTAAAGAACATTTCATTTTTAGCATTATTTTGCACATAACTTTTTCAATGTTCTATTTTATAGTTGATAAACTTTATTTGAGAAATTTCACCAATTTAATGTGCTCAAAAATGCTGGCCAACGAACTCCTCTTTTTTTTTTTTTTTTTTTTTTTGAAAGCTCGATTTTTTTGGCGCAAAAACGGAATTTTTATCTAAATCCTAAGGAGAGTTATCGTCTGGAAGGACATATATGAAAAATCGTCAAACTCTAGGATTCGTTTCAGAATGCCTCAAAACGGATTTCAGTGAAAACATTTTTCAAAAAATTTGGTTGTGATGTTGAAACTGTAGCACAGGTTGTTTAAAATACGTTGATGCTTTCCAGAAGTTGAATGAAGTTGTCAAAGCATCTTTCTCAGTCAGGCTGGATCTGAAATTCATTGAATACATCAATTAATTCAAAGCATCATATTTATCTCTGGATATTCCTGTCTCTCCAAAAGTTCACACGGTTCTCTTTCATATGGAAGAATTTTGGACCAAACACGGAAATGGCCTCGGCTTTTACAGTAAACAGGCTATGGGGGCCGTGCATCATGATTTTTCTGCGACGTGGGACAAATATTAAGTATCACGAATCTATCCTGAATATGGTTGAAATGCCATTGTTTTTATTTTCTATCCAATTTAGATATATATTTTATGTTAAAATTTATATAATGAATCATTATAAACTCACACACAAGCGTACACATAGACACACACGCACATACTACACGCATACTCACAGGCATTTATTAAGAGCTTCATGCAAATATAATCATTATTTTGTTCAACAAAATGTAGTTATTTTTGTTTTTCTAATTACATTTGATCACAAAATAGGTCAGAACTATGAAACTAGATGAAGATTCTATTGTATAATGACACATAAATAATAAATAATATTTTTTCTGAATTTTGGCGATTATAGCGTGTTTTTATGATTAAAGTATCAATTAAAAAGTTAAAAACTGAATTAAAAAAAAAAAAAAAAAAAAAACGGCTCAATGTTTGATTTCAGTTTTTGCTGAATTATAATCCTAACATATTCCCAAATAATATTTCGAAAGAAAATTTGAAGGGCAAGCACTTTGAGGTCAAATCCGATCGAGGACCACCGTGCCTTGTCTCAATTCTCAACCCAGTTTTGGAGTTATTTCCCGTTTGACTCATAGATTTATGCAGATGTACAAGAGGAAATTTAACCGATTATAGTGGTTGTTTTCTTTTAAAATTGGGCAGAACATCAATCTATAAAAGAAAATAAGACCGATTTATAAGGGTTCAAACCGTAAGGGAAGTGTCCAGTACTGCATGAATTAGTCAATAAATAGGTTTTTGATTTGACTTGGGGACCGTTTGAGACGTATCTTGACCTATCACTGGTTCTCACAGCCTAATTTCATGAAGCTCCGTTGAAGCCGCATGGAATCTTAATAAGAGAGTTGAAGGGCCCAGCGTCCTCCACAGGGTTCGGGCTCAGCAGGCTCGTGCTAGGGCAGAAAGGGAACCCTGGACAAAGCCCTCTCATTAAGGGTCTAACATCCCGGTAATTGAGGAAGTCTCCACAAGACAAAGGGAGACCTTGGTCTCCCATCGGCCTTTGCCCTACAGCTTCTTCTTGTGGAGCTCGGGACGCGACGACGAGGGGAATAATATTTCTTTCACTAACAACTCCCCAACTCCTCCTCCATAGTGCATAATGTCTTACTCTGCTTGCTCTTCTAGAATAACGCTTCTCCAACCCGCTCAACACAGTATGCCATTTAAACAAATACTGATTGTACAATTATACAACACAGCAGTTGTTAGTTATTTTGCTATATTCTCCGAAAATAGGAAAACTGCACAATAAATCTCCAACTTCACTGTTATTGATCGAAATCACAGCACTGATTCGAAAATTTGCATCTTTGGCTAAAATAGGAAAACTCACCTGTTTTATACCATTCCATCAGCTGAATAATGATCTCGACGAAAGTTTTCCTAAAAAATGATTATAAATGGTATCGGAGGCTATCGGACATCATAGAAGAAAGCCCTCACCTCCGCGTTAAACATAATTTGCTTTCTATTCGCTGTTGTCCGAAAAGTTGGGATTTGTGTTTAAAACTTTCCGTGGCAGGCAAACGATTGTTTTACGATGATAAATGCCGAAAATCTTACATACAAGCCTGAAAGACATTGAGACGTTTCATGTCTTCACTTCCCAGTCTACTAGTGGTTGCAATCATGTTTACAAAATTAACTGAGAAGAATCACCTATATGTAAACAATTATTCAGACAACCACGCTCTAACCTTAGATTCTCGGCCACGCACAGCGCAGTGGTTAACATAATACGGTTAGGTAAATCGAGAGCTTTCCAACGACCCGGCGAACGATTTTTGTACGGTGATAAATGCCTAAGATACAGTTCCGTAGCAACGATTTGGTTGTAAGCTACGAGTATCATCATCAGAATATCAAAAGTAACACGTTTCGGAAACGTTACGTAACGTAACACTTTTCGATTCTATGTACCAAAGTAAGAATATAAAAGGGAATTTTTGCTTTTAAAGGAAGCTGATCGTACATGGCCGTAAGACGTAGTCAGCTGATACGATGAAAACCGAAAACCTAACGAACTAACACGAATTGAAGGCAAACTCGTTGCGCCATACGTCGTTGCCTCTATGGCCTGCGACACTGTATACGCTAATGATAACCTTAGTGGTAACCGTAGTTATAATTTTTGTTCTATTTGTTTTACTGGGAGCGGGATGAAGTGTCAGGTTATGATAAGGTGCCGCGCAGATAGGTCACCTGACCGTAGAGTTTAGCGTTCAGGTTAGCACCCACCTGGTATTATCCAAAATGTCAAAATTTACAGCTCCGGGTTTCAAAGGTACCGTAAGCACACGATTCCTAATCAAAAATGAAACATTCCGTAACATGAACTTCGAGCAAGCGGGAAAAGGACGATGACGTAAATACATCTGTTTTTAGTCCCATCTACATGAACAGTTCCCCCTTAAAACAAATAGCCAAAATATAATCTATTATCTCCGATGACGTAAATACATCTGTTTTCATCAGCCCTGTTTTTGACCACTCCCGATTAAGCTCCGATCATCATATCGCACCCACTTAAGAAGTTCTCGCCGATTTATTTCTATTCTACAGTAAAGTCGGATACCCTTACTGGTAACTCAGTTGATTTTACTGAAAGATAATGATAAATTGCAACCGAATTAATAGACCTTCGATTTGCATGATTCAAATATTATGAAACAAATTCATGATAAGATGAGGGTGTGGTTTTCTGCTTACATTTAACCAATGGCAGTTCAATGATTTATTTGGTAATCTTTTTGAAATCAAAGAAAACACCAATTCAAGCTTCAAAAAGCCACTTGATGCAAATTAAAAAATAAAAATAATTATTTATTATAATAATTATATAAATAAAAACCCTTGTTTCTTGGTAGTGAACAGGAGTTGTTTTATCATGGAATTCTTGTACCATAATACAATAAACATTAGATAGCGATATTGTTGAATGTTGATGAGTTATGCATATATAAATGCAATCATCGGAAGAATATATGAACTACGAATGAACATTCACTTACGTACTCCGATAGCATAGGACGGAAGGTTGCTATCAAAATAATTTCAGACGCTTACCTGAAACAACAAGAGTTGGGAATGAATTATTAAATCAACATAAATAATTACGATTATTTTGAGAAAAGTTCAGTCAAATACAATATTCTATGTATGATTAAAATGAGAAAAAAAGTTGTACACTGTAATTTTGTAGAGTTTTGTTAGCTAGAAGGATTTTGCACATATAGGCTGTCAGATAGACGGAACAAAACTAAAATTGTTCGGAGCATAATGTATTGCCTCTAAGCTGTTTACGGATGTACAACGTATAATTCATGTGTAAACTTTGAAATTGAATTTTTTGTTCTTCTTAATGTGATCAAATTGTTTTTGCTGCCTGGTACTTACTCTCGTATGCGATATGAGCGAGTTAGAATGCCACTCACAATGGACATTTTCAGACAAACTCCAGTCCAGCCTTTGAAGATATCAAATTATGGTGGAATCCTTCTCATAAAATGTAAGGTGGAGGCATTGGTACGCAGTATCTGACGGAATGAACAATAAAATTTACAGTAAGTACTAATTGGGAAGGAAATATCCGGAATTCGGAAGGCCAATTAGAACAATAACTGCATATGTTTTATGAATGCGATGAAAAAAGGAATGAGATGTACGTACGGGACAATTATTTCAACCGATTATTTCAATGACTGGTTACCAAACTTCAAAGATACTGGTTACCCAACTTACCTACTTAACGGATTTTTCCGCCAAAAATGGCCCTATTTACAACTAGGCTGGTAACTATTCAACAATAATAGAACTTAATTGCCACAAATAAAAATTGTTTATAATTCACTTATATTTGCGAATGCAACTGAGGTGGTTGAGTTTTTATATAAGCTTAGGTTGTCCACTATTTGTCACTGACAGATCTTTCCAATAAGTGGTGAACGATTTTTGTGGGATGGAAAACGATAAAGTTACAGTTTCCTAACAGCTAGTCGGTTCTACGTACAAAGCATTTGAAATGTTGTGTTCGAATTTCTGACAGAATTCGTAAATAACCCCCAGAGATAAGACTATATTATATTCATATGTCGGGTTTTGCGGATTTTGAAGGATTAGTTGAAAATCAACCATCAAATCCCATCTTTCCAAATTGAGCTGTACAGCCTTTGAGCAATTAGACCAATATTAGACCAACAAAACAAATCAGAGGAGAACATTACAACAGAGTTGATGATCATCTCGATATCCACCAACTGGCATCATGGCATTCATCGAAGTCATTGTAACACTGTCAGCCTGCATTGAAATGCCCAAGTAAGCCCTGCAGCTGAAACTGATTAGCAATCTCCTATAGGTGTATAACCATGCAATTCTAATAGAAATTGTGATGGATTTCAAAGGATTTCCCAAAGATCAATCATCATATATTATTCCATTTCTTTAAATCGAGCTGTAGGACCTTTGAGCTTTCAAACAGTAAGACGAATGAAATGAATCAATGGAGAAAATTAAAACAGCATTGAAATTCATTTCTGAATCCAACAGCTTGTTTAATGTTAACTATCGAATTAATCTATACCCAGTCAGCCTGAATTGAAATACCCAATCAACTCCGAAGCTTAAACTGATTAGCAATCTTCTACATGAGTATAACCATAAAATTCGAAGAAAAGTAACAAATTTTTCGGATTTTATGGATGTCGAAAGATCTTTTGAAGTTCAACTCTCATATTTCTTCATTGTTTTATCTCTTTAAATCAAGTTTCAGTTTTTCAGTTTAAGTATTCAGTCAGTTGTCAGGTTAACGAAATAAATCAATGGGAAAAATTAAAACAGCATTCATGTTTATATGGTTTCAGCGGGTTTCATGGTTAGTTATAAAACACTGAAACTTAGTGAGCCTGCATTGAAACAACTTACTCAGTACTGACTATGAAACTGATTTGCAATCTTCTATGGGTATAGTGTATACCCATGCAATTTGAAGACAAATAACAAATCGGATTTTATAGATTTTAAAGGATATTTTGAAGATAAACCATCATATTCTACCTCTTTAAATAGAGCTGTACAGTCTTGAGCATTCAGACAGTTGCAAGGAGAACGAAATAAAATCAATGGAGATCATTAAAACAATATTGATGTTTATATCCGTGTGCTACAGCAGGTTTCATGTTGTTAGTTATCGAACATTTAAACTTAGCCAGCATTGAAATAGCCAACTCGTTACTGAATCTGAAACTGATTTGCAATATTCTATTGTAGGTGTATAGTGTATACCCTGGAATTGAAGACAAATAACAAATTTATGAGATTCGATGGATTTTGAAGGATTTTTTGAAGATCAACCATAATATTCCATTTCTTTAAATCGAGCTGTAGGACCTTTGAGCTTTCAGACAGTAAGACGAATGAAATGAATCAATGGAGAAAATTAAAACAGCATTGAAATTCATTTCTGAATCCAACAGCTGGTTAACTATCGAATTAATTTATACCCAGGCAGCCAGAATTGAAATAGCCAACTCAGCATTGAAGCTGAAACTGATATGCAATATTTTATTATAGTTGTACAGTGTATACCCATGAAACTTGAAGACAAGTAACAAATTTATCGGATTTATTGGATTTATAAGGATATTTTGAAGATTAACCATCATATCCCATCTCATTGAATCGAGCTGTTCAGCATTTGAGCATTCAGACAGTTGTGAGGGGAACAAAATAAATCAATGGAAATCATCAAAACAGCATTCATGTTTATATCCGTGTCCTTCAGCGGGTTTCATGTCGTTAGTTATCGAACATTGAAACTTAGTCAGCCTGCATTGAAATAGCCAACTCAGCAGTAAAGCTGAAACTGATTTGCGATTTTCTATTATAGTTTTTATAGTGTTTACCCATGATATTTGAAGACAACAAATTTATCGGATTTGATGGATTTTGAACAATCTACAAACATATTCTGCTTCTTGGAATCGGGCTCTAGAGCAGGAACAGTTGCGAGGAAAACGAAATAAATGAATGGAGAACATTAAAACAGGATTGATGTTTTCTGGATACATCAGTTGGTTTCATATTGTTACTTTCCGAACATTGAAACTTAGTCAGCCTCCTTTGAAATTGCTGAGTCAGCATTGAGGATGAAACTGATGAAAGAGACCGACACCTGGTAATTGTACTCCATTGTTACTGCGCGATTAACGATTTATAATGCGCACTACGAGCATCTCCCATACGGCTCATCGCCTTGCACAAACGAGGCCAACATCATCCGGAAAAGTCGAGTCACCGCGAAGACGCTAATTTTCTGAGTTTTTCCAAGGACTCGAAAGAGAGCAATTACCCTACGCCGCACCGCACTGGGACAATAGACAACTCTGCAGATCCAAGAGATCTGCCCACGATCGCACCGATTGCCCCGGGCTTCCGTTCAAGGACGCCCAAGTTCCGCAAACTGCCACAATTTCCACGTCGCTCGTGTCACTCGGCGGAAACTGCCTGTATAATCGCAGCTATTTCGAGTTCAACTTCCTGCACCGAATCGAACGCTATTCAAAGTTTCGCATTAATGAAACGCAGAATAGTATTTCTATTTAGAATGGACATGATGGGAGATGTTCACTCCATGTTTGCTGAATTATATTGTACACAGTACGCATAGTCCAGGAGCCGAGGCCGAAAATAGGTAATACTTTTAACATCAGAATGGTAGCCCATTATGCGATAGAAAATCTTGTCTGCCATCTCAAAATTGGCGGAATACGAAATGGCGACCTTATTAAGATGGCTAAAAATAACAAATTAAAGTTTTCTCCAATAATTCCTAAACTATGATTCCTACGGCAATTTTCAATTGCGATAAAGTTGTTGATTAAAAACAAAATAATACAAAAACCAACCTAAAAAAATGATCAAATAATAGACGATTGCAAATTAGACTATTGCCATTCAAAATTACCAAATCTTGTTTTTATTTAAATCTGCCGAAGTTCAATTGATTCAAGGTTGAATACTTTCCAAAGTTTGTATCGAGCAAAGTTTTATCGGTAAAAATTTTAAGTTTTATCCGTAAAAATTTTCCGGATAAAATAGTTGTTTTATGTTGTATTTCAATGTGAAAGAGTATTAACTAAAACATGCTCGATATAAACCTTTGAATTGAAGTTATTTGGTGATTTGCGAGATTTATCAGGATATTTGGATGAGAGTTACTGCGTGATGTTAAATTGATCTTGATAGCTTGTTTTACGAGTTAATTAAATGTTTTAGGATCGAATCTCTATTTTGCTACGCATAAAATGTTTGTTGCTTGCATGGTTCAGATATTGTTAGAAAATACATAATTTCGTTTCGGTTTTTAACCGGTTGATGATCACAAAAACGCATCCTGAGTTAAAACTTTGATATGTTCAATATTATCTCAGCCGTTTCCGATATCGTACATCGTAAACGAAGAGTTCCTCAATCAGAATGAACAAAATGTTCGGAATCTAATCTCAAATCTTCTTCTAAAATTACTTTCTTTGTAATAGCGCAACATAAAATAAAATTAATCAATAAATTTCCAGTCATGTGTATCATCTGATGAGCTAATTTTCACCAGAATTAAACTTTTAATTGTTTCAGAATACGATTTTATTTAGGGTATTCGGCAAGATTTCCGTGGAAATACTCGCTCTTCAGAATGGTGGAGTAAAACATGGAAAACCGGAAATAAAAATTTAGTCGGAAACAGGCAATTTTCTTTACTGGTATGAGTAAAAAAAATTTGAAAATCGTTTTAATCAATTCTTTGCGGGGGAATGCGTAGGAAACAACAATCATTACGTCATCAAACAATCATACTGGATTTAAAGGTTTTATCTATAAATAAAACCTGTCATATCTCAAGAAAGTTTCTAACGTATTGAATAAATTGAAAATATTGTCTCAAACGAATTTAACGAAACCTAAAATTTTGGAATATTTAAAATTCAAATTTAACCGACGAAAATACATTTATAAGGTACCATTTATAAGCTAACTCACACAATCCCTGAAAATTCCATCAAAATTGGACTAAAACTCAGGACATAGTTTTGGGTCTGACAGAGAATTGGTATAGATAGGGAACGAAAACTGTTCAGCAAGCTCTAAAATGCAACAACCAAGCCAAAAATTTTGTTTATGTGGGCTTCCAGCACGAACACACTTTGGAAGGAAGGAAGCAGGAATTTGATTAATGTGAAAAGTTTCAGTCATGCAGCATGATCGTATGAGCGAATTTTCGTATACTATACAGGGTATTCACTCTTTCAGTTACCAATCTCCAGAAGGGTCAATTCTACAACTAATTTGCAACAAAACGTGCCTCACAGACATTTTTTATTAGAGGCATCAGAGTAATTCACGATTAAATTTTTTTTTTTTCGTGTTTTCAACCTTTTATCACAATATCAGCTCCCTTTCATATCGTGTAAATTCAAATTTGAGGATAACTCCAATTCGAGGAGAGCCTTTTGGCGTAAGTCTGACAGCTGGTGATTCTCGGATGAGAAAAACTTGACCCTGCGAGTCAATCGACATTTCGATACGATATTCCCCGGGCCCGGCAGATCTCAAGGTGATTTGTGATCTTTCTCCAGCTTCCGAAGCTGAACAATTCGAGTCAATTACTCCCAGCGGGGCCAATCAGCCGATGATTGTCCTCAAACGCTTTGGCGCTGACCCTCTAGCGGGGGATCTATGACCTCAGACAGCCTCCTCGCAATATCTCTCTCCGATGTTCTCTCGGTTGATCTTCACAACAACTCCAAGGTTGTCAATATCACAAAACGAATTATGCGGTTTCATGGAAAGATTGTTTTGGTTCGGTTTATCAGCTGAATGATAGTTTAGGATCGGACTCCCACTGTATTTGGTTTAAGTGAAAAACATTTCATTTTTGCCTTTAAACGTTATTGTAGGATGATTATTTTATTAAATATTCGAAAGAAAAAAGTGAATCTTCAGATAATAGGAAGTACCAATAGAGGAACGAATTTCGAAGTGACTACTCAAATTTTTGGAGTAGAAACCTGGTTCAGGAATGATTTGATTGTAATGTGACTTATATGTTAAATTAAATTAAATCGGATACCTCAATTCACGATCCGAAGGAACGGCGTGAAAATTACTGTTTTGACGTTAATTTTCTCTACTCAAGAGCAAGGAAAAAACGCAGATCTACGCCTTCTACGCAGATCATTATTGAACCCCGTATGTAATATATGATCAGAACATGACGCATCGTACCTCTGAGAAGGGTTCACACTTTAACAGTTCCAAGACCCCGCTTGGAGTAATTTACGTTAGCGCATGCTTAGAATAGAGTAATGATTTGAGAGAAATGAAATTGGTAGGGTACAATCTACAGCCTAACCCACAAATTCCCAGGAAATATAATCAAAATCTGATTAAAACTAGACCTTTTCTCGGAGTAAACTTTCGCGCATGCGCAGGAGCTAATAATTCTGCAATCATGTTGAAATTAACATGGAATAATTAAACCATTGTCCCCCAACTATGCACCAACTTTTAGCGGGATTGTACGACTAGGGCGTAAAAAAATTATGCAAGAAAGGAATTTACGTTTGCTCATACGCAAAACGGAGTAATGCTTTGAAAAGTATGGAATTTATAGTAGACCATTTATAGCCTAACCCACACATTCCTTCGGAACACCTCAAAAACAATAACGAGGCTCGAAAGATCACTAAAGCTGTGGCTAATTTCTTCACTTTTTGACCTGCCATTGCACTGTTTTTTGTTTTGTTGTTTGGACATTTTTAGGGAAAATTTCAACATTCACATACTAAACCGAAAAGGTGTGATTCCTTTTGGGGGGCACGATGCGCCAAGTTTTGATCATTTACTAGATAGATACGGGGGTTTAATAAAAATTATAGACCAATGATCTGAGTAGAAGGGCTATCAATTACAGAAATAATAAACATTTGTGTAATGATTTGCAGCGTTATTGAGTTTTGATTCATAAAATCGATTTTTCATAACGATACGCATCTCTACTTCGAACCAAACTTTTTATAATTTCGTCTAGTAGTTTGTAAGAAAAGATTATTTTGAATCTAAGTAGGTAGCTATATTGGGACGTAAGTAATCAGATTTTGAAGAGAGGGGAGGGGGGAGACATTTTGTTTCTTTATCGATGAAATAATAGCAAAATAAATTCTGCAAAATGTAATAAAGATAGCCATGAAATTTAAAAAAACGGAAGTTATTGGAGAACGTTGCCTATTCCAACGAAAAAAGATGAGTTGCATTATTAATTGATTTCGACGGTTAGTTCATCATCAGTACCATATAACTCATCCAAGAGGCAGACGCTCCGCAGTTAGGTATTCCTTAAAATATTACTAACGCGTACAAACATTAATCATGATCTATTTCAAGTAATGACTGAGGGCCACCTAGGGAAAAATGGACTGTTTAGGAATCCACTCAGGGTGTGGCCGGAAACCACCCACCAAACGTGCCGTAAGATGACGAAGGTTGAAAAATAACTCGATCACATGTCTTCTGAACGCAGTTCGCACAGAGGGGAGCGGACCCCAAGAACCGGAGCACGATTCGTCAGGGTCCATCATCGCTTCCTTAAATTGTTTTATTTTTGAGACGAATAGCCTCTTTGGGTCAGGGCAGACGAGGCGGGACGTAGGTACCTACCAACTCCACTGTTATTGGATACCTCATACAACAAACAGGTTGAGAGTTGGAGGTAATCACGGCAACATGATCATCATTCCAGACGTCCCAGAGAATCAGGAACATGTGTTTAGATGGAAAACAAATTCTTCAGTATTACGAGTGGTAGGTAAAGATCCGTACCTAATTAATAACACCTAAGTATCTGCACAGGGTAATCTATATAATATGCAGCCCTAAGGATTTTATGTCATTCGCCCTCTGGTAATTCAAGGTGGGCCGTTAGTTAATTTCTCTTCCTTTATTTGATCATCCCTGGCTTGTAAACGAATACTTCTCCAGAAGGGTGCAACGAATAATATGGTACATTCTCAATTCTGAGAATTTATTTTTAACTCATATAAAACTATCAATATAAATATATGTAGATCTGAAACGCAAAATACTCTGAAATATTTTGATTTGGAATACTTTTTTTAACCCTCTATGCATCGAAAACATTGATGGCAGCCTCAAGAAATTGATAGCACATCTCACCCTCTCAATACCTTTCCACAAACATCTCACGATCAATTAGGAGTTGGGGGAAAACAGCTCTCTAACTATTCAGACACATAATTTTAATTCGAAACACCATGAACGATTCAACACATATTATATACACCAAATTCTGGGGCTACTGGAGTCATACCTTTCTTGGAAATATTTAGTGTTCGTAGTTGGCTTTCAGGTTTACACCTTAGGGTTCTGGAGGGTGAGATTAACCAGCTTCTCGTATTTTGTAGATTTTAATTCAGCTGTGCTTTCGCCACATAAGACCTCGTCAGAGTTGTAAATGTCAGTTCACCTTAAGCACAGGTTTGTATTCTTATAATATTATTGTATTAAGTTATTTAATTTCATTTTGTAGTGTAGATTTACGGTTTGAATATATTATTGTTATAGCTTCTATGTAGTGGATCGCATGTCTTGTAATATTTTAATAAAAGTATAATACAGTACATTCCATACATATTTTCCTTCCATTATATTTATATATTCAAACATAATATTTATAATTACCTTCATATAAGTCATGTTATAGTGATTATTTGCTTGGGGGACCCATCCTCTTATCATAGTGGCAGGCGGTGTACCTGGTGAGAAGTTATAAGTTATAGTTTTAGTTCTAATAATTTGAAGTATCTATTTTATATTCTACTATTAGGTTATATATGTATTCACCTTTTCATGTTGTTGAAGGCAAAGGGGGGCTAATTTTGTTGTTAAAACTAGCGAAATATACAAATTATTATTAGCAGGAGCACTTCTTACTTCTTATATTTTCAATGATGGAAGATGATAAAGTTGGGTTGTTGTACGTCATTACTGCCCGGCAGGATTCGAGTTGCCATATGAGTGCTCTGCTTCTTTATGCGTTTACTATTATATTTATTGTGTAGAGGTTGTTAGGTCTCCCTATTACAGTATGGTTGTTAAAGATTAGTATAGACATAATATGTTACGTTTACTACATTATTGTTTTATACATTATATATTTTACATTAATTACTATTGGTTTAGGTATTGAGTTATATTAATTTTTTGTAAGTTACCTACTAGTTGTGCAGTTGAAGAAGGGGATGAACTGCTTCCCTAGGTTATTTATTTCACATTTTTGACATGGATATGTCTTTGCTCTGGGGGGTCAACCAAAAATTTCCGTGACCCAAAATTTGTGTCACAATTTCAATGTTTTTCACGTACAACCCAGCCGTTGCTAGGGGAATGGAACTTCCGCAGTTTTCATCGCACAAAAATCGTTCGCCACTCGATGGAAAGCGCTTGATTTATGTGATAAATGTTCACATCTCAAGCTACCAATTTCCCCCTCCATACGTACCTGGCTACATTCCAAAACTAAGTTGATTGGACTATAAACAATTTTAATAAGCCGGTTACAATGTTCTTAACGTAAAGCAATAGCATCATTTACTCCACTCCATGGGAAACATTTTCATCCTCTTGACAACAGTCGAGGACAACTCGAGGACAACCGTCATGAAATCCCTAATCAAAGACATATCCATGTAACATGGTATCTGCTTGCAAAGCGGATAGTGAAACTCGTTTACGAGTTTCTTTACTAACTTTATTCATACTATTAGGATGTTTTATAATATGTATATTTTCTAAGATCCTTCTCTTAACTGTATTTATTTCTCTACCCTTTCTTGGAAACCGTTAAATAATAAAGCTCTTTTACATAATCAAGCTAATGCCCTTAAAATGAAGAGGATCGGTGTTGTTATCAAAAATTATAGGCTAAATTCTACAAGGCCTACTTCTAAGAACCGCGGCCACTGAAAAAAAAACCCCTTGTACACTGGTAGCTGAAGTTCATCTTAATGAGATAGACCCCTAGCACAGTTCTCCAAACGGACTTACGGAAAATTAAAAGCTATAAATAACACTTTCGTAAACAGAAAGTGTCAGTCGACCGGCTTCAGTAGACCATATGACGATTGTTGGTGAGAACATCAGCGCACACCCTGATGTCCCCAAGGGACTGAATCCAACTACTGGACGGGTTCAACGCTTTTTGAATCCCTATATTTAATATGCGCGGTGCTGCAGAACTAGGGAGGGAACAGGAGTTCGACATTTCCCAGGATTATCCTTCGTCAGTTCCTGTGGGAACGTGCCGGGGAGTGCTCTCACTTTAATACGATTCCTCAGTGAATTATTTCACCGACTATGCAAACACCCAACGAGTTCACGGCTTTCCCAAGCCAGTCAAGCAGTCATCAAATCTGTGAGGATACTTAGGCAAAACTACACATTATTAGGTTCTGATAGCATCGCAGGAAGCTGCTTGAATTAAAAAGTGGGGATAATGGTCGACTAGTATCAAAGGAATACAAACTATCAACATTAGAACCACACGAAATATTTTTTTTCCGATGATATGATAACACACGAAGAACATTCTAGAATTTTTAACGAATTTATATAAATTAGAGGTCGTCTTGTACAATAAGAACTGCTCCTTTTCTGTCAAAACATTACATCTAATTTTTATCCCGATAGATAATTTTTTGTTCTATTTTCTGAATTGGGTTTTTAGTTCACAAAAATTACGTTGGGCATTACAAATAGTATGTTGAATCAGAATACATTGTAAAAAGCTACTATTATTATACAAAGATACCTATATCATAATTTCTTTGGAATTAAATTTGGATAACCAGTAATGATCAGAGTTCTTCCTTATTATATGCAGATATGTAATAAGGAAGAACTCTGATTGGTGAGTCTGCTGACTACAGGTTCCTCGCGATGTTAATCTACTATTGATCTAACAGCAATGAAATTCAAGAGCTCACAAGCACAATCCCATATAATTTCCTAGATTTCTGTTAATTAGTCTCGGAGTTTCATCTACGTCAACAATTTTCAAGTATTGCTCTTTACTGAAACAAACCGAGATAAATCCTCAACTACCGCCCGAATTTGAAAGAAAGCAGGCTGATGATCATAAGGAATCGACGTTATAAGAAATTCACGTTTGCGCATGCGCACACGCTATTGTTGATGCGATGGCAGAGAAAGTGGGGGGGGGGGGGGGGGGGGGGGACTGTCTGGGAGATACACGCACAATCCACAATGGTATAGTTTTGGGCGTCTCAAGGATTTACTGAAGACACACAGAGACGTGAAACCAAAGTTGATTCAACCTCATAAGAATGTTCTCCAGTTCTTCGGAATATCGTTCCTGGTCTCCATCCTTTGTCTCGCTCTTCCTTCACCCATACCTCATCCCCAACTCAAACTCTCGAGAAACGGCCCTTTTGTCATGGTATGTCTTCTGCTTCCAAATCGTTTCCTCCATTTTTGCTCTGATGTCTGGCTTGAGCCATGCAAGATTCGATGGAATTTTTCTCCCCAAAAATAGTTCCGCTGGTGAGCTCTTGGTGCTTGAATGAGGGCTCCCTCTATATGCAAAAAGAACTCTCTGTAGCACCTCTTTAGGCGTCCCTCCATCTTTCTTGCAAGCTTTATATCTGTCCTTTACTGTACGTATTAACCTTTCCACGGCCCCATTCGTCTTTGGATGATACGGAGTGGAGTTAATAAATAGTATATTCCTTTTTCTTCAAAATAGTCCTTCAGCTGTTGGGAACGAAACTGGGGCCCATTGTCAGAAACAACTTGTTTAGGGTATCCATATCAGCAAGCTCTAAAACGCAAAAAAATTTTAAAAATTGCATTTTGGAAAAGAACATTTATTTTTTTATTTTTGCAAGAACGCGAAGCCTTGTTATTAAGAGAGCAAAAGAATTGTATTATTTTCATCTGATGTAGGAACTATAAAATGGAACGTACAAATCTTGTAACTATAAACTTTATGCTTTACATTTTTTGGAATTTATTCAATACAATGTGTAAAAAGAGCTGTCTGAAAAACTCACCTACTGTCTTGAATATTTGTTTTTTAAAAATGATTTTTAATCACAATCTAACGGCTAGTTATCGTCTGGAATGACAAAAAAATGATATGCAAATGGAATGACAAGGTCGCTAGAAGATATGCACTCATGCCATATATATATATATATATATATATATATATATATATATATATATATATATATATATATATATATATATATATATATATATATATATATATATATATATATATAATATATATATATATATATATATATATATATCTGTATAAATGATGAAAAATTCATCAAAATCAAAGAGATGTTCTAGAATGCTTCAAAACGGGTTTCCATGAATAAAGTTTTGAAGAAAAAAAAATTATTTAACAACTTTTAGAGAGATTGCAATAGTTTCCTTTTATACGGAAATTTTCTAAAAAGAAAAAAATAACGTTGATACTTCCAACACACATTTTATTTGTGTTTTTGTTTGGTTTTTCATAAATATCAGTGGACGGTCCGAGGGCTGTCTGTCTGCCCACGGCAGATCTCGCATAGCTTCTCACTTAAGAGTCCACCTCATGAGAAAATCCCTTTGTGAACTTCCCAGGACGTTTAAAAACGTGGGAACAAGTAATTGTCCGTTTATGAGTTTATACCTTCACCGCTGTGCCAAATAACGTTTTTCAAGGTCCCACTCACATGTGGTGGGGGGCGTCGTCTGGCCGAAGATCGATTTCATGTTCATTTGATAATGTAAGAGTATGGAAATCTTTGACGATGAAAGAATTAATTAAAGGTGTTGGTGATGTTGAACCTATGAGTTCACACTGAACACTGAAGCTAAACTGCATCACGGCACTAAGAGTCTCCAACTTTCTAAATAAGGAGAACTCTAAGAAGAATCTGCAGCATGTAGCTTAGAAGATAGAAGCGAATCTTCAGGTGCGTATCCCGTCTCTTAGATTTGGTTGATGAGCTTCAATATTATCTCTATGTTGCCCTCTTCAATCAGCTGCAATTATACTCAGCATGGGCATATTGAAAATCGTGAATTTATACTACTTTTACATTGTTTTCATCCCTAAAACACTAGAAAAACCATATAAGGATCAAATAGATACACTAATTTTCTCGTTTTATTTTATCGGTTGTACAAGGTCCAGTTCATGTCAAATCTTAGAGTACCTAGTACTGTCATCCTTGCAAAATAATTTCAGTCCCTGTTTTCCTGATTAACCTCTGATTTTGAATTCAACAAGTCATACCTAATAAACCAGCTTCATTATTAAAACCCGATTCCGATCATAGAATGACGACACAATCGTAATTAATGTAGTCCACCTGGAACAAAAACCACTGTCTATTTTTTAGTCCCGTCAATAATAATAAAATGACGGTGGGGTGATGACGACTTTCAAAACCCAATTACAGAAAATATCAACAAAAGTTTTTAACTATTTTCCAATAACGCGGCAATATAATCTCCATAAAAATAAATCATGCTCACGATTGTGGCCAAGGATCGTTAAATCATCTGTGATGGGAATGAAATTTATTCTCCAAAAGTTGATTTGCATGTTTACTCAATCTTTTATTTTGTTGCTGTTGTCAAACTTCCGTGCCACTCGAGTACACAAAAGATCTGTGACGGTGCTAGCCTGGTATAGGTTGAAATATAAGATAAATCATTACCTCAGTGACGGACTAGTTTTATAGATCATAAAAGAGAAGAGTTGAGTGGAAAATAAGGTGAAGAAAATGAGTTTAGAGGAAGTGGTTCATTAGAATCTCAAAACGCTGATGAAGCTAATTATTTTACTGTCTTTGGTTTTAATGGATACATTAATTTAGGGGTAACTCATGAGGAGTACTCAAGTATGTTCTATTTTGATTTGGTATTTCATATGAAGAACCAATTTTGAAGTGTGGGGGGGGGGGGGGGTTGGGGTTGAGGGTCATACCGTTTCTCTTTTTTGTTATCGACAAGTCTTGGACCGGAAAAACAATGTCAGCATGTGAGAGGATTAAACCAGATGATGCGTGAAGGAATATTGTTGTAAAATGCCTTTAAGACAACGAAGATAAAAAAATCTGGTTTGACATTATTGAATATATTTTGTGTTCGATTCCCAACTGGTGAGAAGTTTTCCCGCAAATAATCAGTTTCTTCTTTTCAATTACTAACAAAATCACTTGAGAGACGGAGAAGAGGACAATGAGTGGCCTGTATCGTCCTGGAGGTCACTCGCCTTCATTTTTATCCTTATTAAGTAAAAAGTAGTGGACAATCCACCAGTCGAAAGCAACAGCGATATGAAAATTATCGGTATATTGACCGCAGTTGGGAGAAAACGCTGCATATCATTACACAATGGTTTATTTCTGTATAGGATAGCTTTCTAAACCCAGAATGCTTGTCAATAATTATTAAACTTAGTCTTATTCAATCAATAATTATTATACTTTATCTAAATTTAATTACATAGGCGTAGACGCATACTGAAGAGAAATTATTTACATTTAATAAAACACCTATAATTTACTAGCCCTTCTGTATCAAGAGCTGATATCTAAGAACATTAGTTCATCAGAATCCAAGCATATCGTCAATGACCTACCTACGCTTCACAAGTCCATCTATAGGAGACAAAAGTTATATCAAACATGAATTATGTGAGAATTCCATTGGAATTGTATCAGCTGATTCGATCGATGTAGTTTGTAAGGTGTTTGTTACTATGTTCGACCAGTGTTGGATTGCTCCCATGTTAACGATAGTTTTCCTGTCATAGTTCTACGCCTTAAAGTGAGCTAATGGATGAACATATAGCGATACGGGTGGCTTTATTTGATAATTTGAGGTGATATCTGTGATGACACCCAAACAAATTCCTTTATTTCGAAAAATCCCGAGGTCTAAACTTTTCAATTTCAGCCCTAAAGCTCCACCGATTTTCGTTGATCGAATTTGTTGACGACCTCGATTTGATTGATGGCTACTATTCCAATGAATCGAATAAAACCATCCGAAACTGTTCGTAAATACGTTTGCTCTCCCTAAGGCTAGAACTTTAGAAAAAATTCCTTGGATTTCTAGGTGCGAAGACGTAGAGGAATCATGCGCTGCTAGCAAATCTTGGAATTAACAAGTCAATAGCTAATTTAATTAAAATGAGCGTTATAAAGTGGGCTCGAAACACATATAACTTGCATTGTAAGTATCACCTGATATAATTCCAATGGAAATGGTGGACACATGGATGGACACACTAAAACTCACGTACACAGGCAGACAAACATACGAATCCAAAGTTGTTCAAATGGTCTAACACGTAAAATGCGAGTGGAAATTTTGATTTGAGAGGCAAAAATTCGACATCTGCTGGAAATGAAAACAATGCTTCCGGAAACCCATAGTACGAGTACATTATATACCTACTAATGATAGAGTATACATGATGTGTAGGTATAAAATGAAATAACCTCCATTAAAATTTGTTGGTTGACGTTTCAAAATGTGTAGGATTTATATATATAAAACATTTTACCACCGTGAGAGAGCTCTTTAAGAGTATCTGTTACAAAAATTACACCATCACCCCAAACATCTACTCAAATAAAACCACCAGATCCGAATTTAACTTAATACTTGAACGAAAAAACTAAAACAATTCAAATGGAGCCTCGAGTTTGAATGATAAAAGATACAAATTACATGGAATTAAAATTGGAGAATGAATTGCTTACACTAAGGCCATCACGTGATACTGTAACTCAAACATGATCGCGAAGAACAAAAAATTTGCATGCAACATGCAATGTTCGACGCTCCATCATGAATGGACTGACCTTGGTGACGAGTAGAAAAATAAAAAAACAAAAAAGTGACCGGCTCCACAGGTACCATGTTACGGAGACATGCACTTGGAGCAGCTGGGAGCAAGTCTGGCCCATCCATTAGCGTGTAATCAAGGCGTCTCGACTGCTATCTAACACAATGGCCCTGGTTCAGGTAAACGAAGATGTGGGAGCGGCCAGGGAGGAGTATTGACAGCAGAGACCCCAAGTCGAGGTTTGGGTGTCCCATTTCGTGAGATCTATGATAGTGATCAATGATTCTGTATTGGGTTACTTCCTTTAGGACATTTTTTTTCTCTCTCCCTCTCTCTCTACTTTTTCTCCTGTCGATATGATACATTTATCTGTTCCTTGACATTGCCCTACCTTCACGAACCTCTTGAGACTCAATTAATGGTACACGATTCTAATTCAATCACGAAGGTTCAATCCTGGTGAACAACACGAACTAAATCACTCGCGACGTTGTGGAAACCCATTTCAAAACGGAAGTAAGTAAAAAAACGTTCCAGTCTTGCAGCATGATCGTATGAGCGAATTTTCATAAACGGTCGTATTACATTTATGTTACAATCTGTTGAAATTTGAGCACTTTGTGGACAAATAAAAATTTCATTATACATTTTATAGCAAATTAACTTTTTGTCAGTAATATTCCAATGAACAAACAATTTTGTAGATTTTAACGATTTTTTCAAGTGTTCCTATCGATTTTTAGCTTATTTTAATGAAATTCAAGTACATTTTTCAGTAACATTTTGTGCTTAAATTTTTAAATGTCCTAGTTCATGTTCGATTAATTTTTTTCGAGTAAAAACGTTGTCTATTTCCACGAAAAATAAAGAGTTACAATGTTAAACGATTTCGACGGTTAGGCCATCATCAGTAACAAACAATAACTGAACTGTTACTGAATAACTGAACTGGTACAGAATAACTGAGATGTTACTGATGATGGCCTAACCGTCGAAACCAATTTAACAGTGTAACTATTTATTTTTAGTGGAAATAGAAAACGTTTTTTTCACTAACTTCCGTTCTGGTAAACAAGGCAGAATTGAATAAATAGAAATAGAAAATTATCCAAAACCAAAATATTTTCTTCGAGTAGATAAAAGAAAACTGTACCACAGTACTCTCACACGTAGAGCCTTATCCGTGTGGAATTCCATGAATCTACGACAGGATGTTAATGAATTTCACCGGTTAAAACTTAAAACCATAAAAGAGTTAACGAAATAACATATAACGGGACATAAGAATGGTATCATTAGACATAATTCTCATCTTGCAGGAAGTAATTAGTATGTAATAGTACGAAATTAACAAATAAATCTTCGCAATACTTAAAAAGGAGGAAGAAAGTGGGAGGGGGGGGGGGGCAGCGCTGGGGGTTGTTTTTCTGACCTCCCTTTGTTTCCAACTAGAGCCAAACGGCTAAACAATGAAGAATGTGGTCCACATTTTTACCTCTGGTCAGGGTAGCCAGGTGAGATGGGAAATAAAACCGGACTAAGTTGAAAAGCATTAAAAATTTCTAGTAACTACTGCTTACCAGTAGGTACCTACTACTCAATTGTATACCAACCATGTAGTGCCTTCTTTTCATAAGATCATTCCATTATGGTAACAAAACAATAAGTATTAGTTTATAACTTAGAATAATAAATCAGCATTCCTTGACACTACAATGGCTTAGAGGTCATGAGATGTTGTGATAAAATGAGAGCATTCCAAAAAGTGGCGAACGATTCTCTAGTATGAAAACTATTGGAGTTACTCTTCCCTAGTAACTCATTGGTTGTACGTGAAAAATCAATAGAAATTCTACCTAGCCTTCACTTTTCGAGTTAATAATAATCTAAAGTGCGGGGTCGTCACAAATTTTGGTGTCGTTACGCAAATTTTAGAATGACCCTGTGACAGTTCCCGCGAGATCCAAGGGAATGCGCTGCCGTCGCTCCGTTGTTTCCCAACGGGCGTCGCACGCCTGTTCTCGTGTTCTTGAAAGGCCGCGTTTGGCGATGGATGGGTGATCCTAGAACTGGAAAACCAATCTTCTCCGAACGTAGCATATATGCTATTAGTACGAGTTGTATCTCTTATGGTACTGTCACACCCCTCTCTATCTATGAGTGTGGATTTAGGCCCTCATTGCACCTCCGGTCTAAGAACATTACATGGTAGTAGAGCGTGGTTAGGATTATGCACGGCAGACGCCTAGTAATCCGATCCACTATTTTTGGGGCGTTAATGTTTCAGAAGAAACATGGCCCGGGTTTCCAGAAGGAATACCCATTATACACCCTTGGATACTTAAATACTTTCATTGGTTCTAGATTATTAATTTCTCAATTTATCCCCTTATATTATTTCTATTTAACATACTTAATTTTCAAGGGCATTGTTCCCAAACCCAGGGCATCGTTCCCTATTTCAAAAGTCCCCATTGTGGGCACCTTCCACTGTAAGTCTCCAAAGTTGAGCATTAATTCCCCAGGGCATAGTTCCCATTTTCGTAAGTCCCCAAAGTGGGCCGCTCCCTACTGTAAGTTTCCTGGTTGAGCAAGTTATATTATTCCCGGTTGTTCCAATCTTTGATTGGGGGTTAACTACCTAATGGATAATTCACATGAAGATTCATTGACAATCCATCCTGTTTTAATTTCACCTTTTTATCCTCAATCGCCAATGCAGCTATTTATTAGTGAGCATCAGGTCTCAACCAGTAAACTATTCCACCTAGTTCACATACTTGCTATTCAATCAAGTATGTTTTTTAAGGGAGTGAGTGTGACAGTTCCCGCGAAATTCAAGGGAATACGCTGCCGTCGCTTCGTTGTTTCCTAACGGCCGTCGCACGCCTGTTCTCGTGTTCTTGAAAGGCCGCATTTGGCGATGGATGGGTGATCCTAGAACTGGAAAACCAATCTTCTCCGAACGTAGCATATATGCTATTTGTACGAGTTGTATCTCTTATGGTACTGTCACACCCCTCTCGATCTATGAGTGTGGATTTAGGGCCCCATTGCACCCCATTACAACCCCCAGCCCAAAAACATATCCATGTTAAAAACTCATTAAAAATTTGTAGAAATTTACTCCACGCACGCGTCACAAATATTGATACGCATTTCCAATATGAATTTACCACCTTAAATGCATTCTCTATAATATATTCCAATAAATAATATTCTCTTCAATTGTATATATAAATTTTATATTATAATTATGTGATGCTTTGATTAAATTGTTGTGCACCGATGATTTTAATCAGTGGGTACCGTTCTTCGTTCCTATACGATAATAGTAAATGTATCACATAAATATAGTCTGAAGATTGAATAATTACTGATTACATAATAATTTATTGCTATCCATCGTCTGGAAACTACTGAAGCCCCTCAAAGTTAGTGGACAGCTAAATAGAGCTAGACGAACCTGAGGTTAAAATGTGTACTCGTGTTCTTCTAATTTCAATTTTTGATTTATAATTTATGTTGGTGCCTGATTGAACAATTTACAGCTCACAATACCTAACCATTTTTCGATTCGTTGGTTTCCCAAAATACTAATCAGTATAGGTCAGTGTATAAAACTTGTATAAAGTACCATGAATGTAATTAACATACTATATAGGCAGGAAACGTTTGGATCAATACATATCTGGTGAGTGGGAGTTTAGCGAAAAAATCTCAATATTATCTACGACTTGAACTTTTAATTAAGATAATCCTGAAATAAGAATTAATTGTAAGAGAGAATGCATAAGTAATGGCTAACAAAAGAGATAGAGAGTTCCTTCTTACGAAACAAGCGACAAAACTACAAATAATGATTTTGGACTTGTAGATAGCTTTCTAGCGACGATTGCCAAATAAACAATGTAGGTAGGTCCTCCAGAAGTCATGGCTGATTTCATTGTATAACAACCTACGATAGAACCTAAAGAAAAACCGGACATTTGCCGCCCATTTTGAGAAAACCGGACATTTGGCGTTCAGAGCGACTCCGAATTTCCGTCCGGACAGCTTGGTGAAAAACCGAACTGTCCGAGCCAAAACCGGACACTTGGCAACCCTGCCTCTAGAGTTGGTAGTAGAGGCTCCCTACCAAATTTCAACATCCTAGGGTGAAAAGGATAATGTTGAGCTCACCCTGCAGATCAGAAGAGCGCCCATAATTTCAATCGTCTCTTAATGTCCCAATCAAAGTTCTACTTCCTAGGAGGGATAAGTGAGAGTTTAGCTCACTCAGCTGATTAGGATAGAGCCCATAAATAATTTCAAGTGTATCGTAATGTCTTAGAGAGTCTCACTATAAAATTCAAACTTTCTCGAGTGAACAGGAGATAATTTTGCTCACTCAGATGATGAGGATAAAGCCCATAATGTCAATAGCCTCTTATGTCCCAGATCGTCTGTCTCCATATCCAATTTCAACTTCCTAAGGTACTTAACCCAGGAGAGAATGTAGCTCAATCAGCTAATCTGGAAAGAGCCCATCATTTTGTTTCTTGATATCTCGGGAGAGGCTTCCGACCAAATGTTTTTATTTTCGGTGATGTTTAGGCGCTAAATATTTTTTCGCTACCTACCCATTTCGTCTCACAAAATGGGCCCGCTATTTGGTTTTGCAAAAAGTCTTGTTTTTCCATGAAGAAGTCCCGGTAAAAGCGTGTTCCACGCTGAAATACTAATGATAGTAAAGAATAAATAAAAATGGGCCGTTGTTATATCACTGATCTTCAATAGGAAAGCTTAAGTAAAATAATGACAAAACAGAATTATCAAACCTTTGCATAAGTTAGAGAGTTTTTGTTTACTGAAATCGTAGGGTTAGAAAAACAAAACCTATCCCATTTTCACTATTTTTACTGAGAATTCGGTTTAACAAATCGTTGCTCGATTTTTTAAAATATAGCTGTGAATAAATCGATTCCTGATTTTATTGGGTACACGGAAATCAATTGAAGTTATGTCGATATATACGCTACATGCAGATACATCGGTACATGGATATGTCTTATTTTCCCGCCTGTGAAATATGTGTTTTTTGTCTCAAACTAGAAATGTCTCAATGAATCTAGCGCAGTCAGCTACCACAAGCCAGCAAATACCCAATAATTTCAATCGTCACTTGGTGTCCCAGGGAGTCTCATTATCAAATTTCAGCATTCTAGGATGGAAAGAAAAGAACTTAGCTCACTAATAATGATACTTTAAACAGCCATGCAATTCGGGAACTTCAGATTTAAATTTCTAATGATTTCTGATTTCATTCTTGCAGTACAGTTACCGAATATGATTACCTGAATCGCGTTAAAATTTTTGATATGAAAATTGGGTTGAATTTAAAAAGCACATGACCCCCAGATGTAGATGTAGATGTATAGGAACACTCTTAGGGTGGGGTTATTTTGGGCCCCAAGCACGGAGACCTGGTGGCTTATTGTACTTTTCTGAGAGTTTTGCGTTTAATCAAAGAGATTCAGCCCTCTGGTGAGGGATATGAGCGTCCTTTTATTAATTGTTAGCTTCGATTAGACATCATTGGGGTTGGTGCCCCAAAGAGTTCAAATCTGCGATCAGTGAGTGCAGGACACTCGAAGATTATGTGGGGTGCTAAAATTCAATGCTTCAAGTGAATAAACAGATTTTGTTTAAACATCAAGCATCGATACCCACCCCTTGTTCGAAACTTAAAATTTGTCCTTCACTCACCCAAACCCGACCGCTGTTTCAATACCAGAACAGCGTAGATACCATCGACATTGAACTTGAAGCCGACGAAATATTAATAGTAAACCCTAATCGTTTGAATCGGACGCAAACCGTCCCCTACGACGATAGGAGAAGCAGATAAAATTGGAATGACTGATGGTCGGGCCATCAATCTTGGAAAACGGACGGCGAATGCGTCCTCCTCACGCTCACCCATCTGCTCAAGGACCGAACGTGATCCCGACTTACGGCTCTTGCTTCATCTATGATGGGATAAACTGGCATCTAATCCAAACGGAGAAGCGTTTGTTTATCGACTTCGAGGAATCCCTTCGCCGTGGCTGTCGGTAATGAGAGATAATGGCAGAGCACTTACTAAGCTATATTTCACTCACGTGGAAATTCTGGAGTTGAAAGGGAAAACGTCAAGAGACTCACCTGCAACAACAAAAACGATAAAAATCAATAAAAATAAATCCATTGTTCATAGTCCGGAAAATATACAGCTGCCGTCTACTCTGCTGTGAGAACGTATAACAGCCTATCTATGAAATTCTGAGCGACCAAAAAATGTCTCAAGGATTCAGATTAAACAGGAAAAAGATCAATACTATATCGATTTATAATAGTTGTATATTTAATCAATTATTAACCAGTTTGGAGGGGGAAAACCCACTTGAGCTCTTCCACATCTTACAACATTTAAACGAACTCTATATAGTGAAATAAAACACTTCGAAATAAGTTGGCATCGGACAAAGAAAGAATCTCGAAAATCAGTTGAGAATTTCGGCCTGGACACCCTCGACACTATTTGTCACACACACACACACACACACACACACACACACACACACACACACACACACACACACACACACACACACACACACACACACACACACGCACACACACACACACACACACACACACACACACACACACACACACACACACACACACACACACACACACACACACACACACACACACACACACACACACACACACACACACACACACACACACATTTTTTTTTTTTTTTTTTTTTTTTTTTTTTTTTTTTTTACAAAACTCCCCTCAAAGGCGGAGGGGGCACACCATTAAATTAAAAATAAACAAATAAAATAAAAAGTGGGGAGGACGCCCAGGTTTACCCGACGCCGGCTCTAGGGATAAGGGAAGTTGCAGGACGAGGAGGAAGAATGGGATGAAAGGAAGTGCCCCTATAAAATGACCACCAGTTCAAGTAAGAACCCCTCAGGACGCGGGTGGTGATACCACGAAGTACTCCTGCCGAGATGCCCAACTCGAGTAACTCCGTGGCGCTTTTCCCGCACCACACCCCGCGCCATGACACGGTCGTGGCAATGACCTTGATGTTATTAGGTGCCACTCCTTTTAGCTCAGATATCGCTTGGCGCAGATCATTTCTATCATATTTACTTTTCTTAGCCCGCCAGGTCTGCTCCATGTCCACGCTGCCACTGACAACCTGGACATCCAGGATTATGGCAGACCCATCGGGCTTGATCGCAACGATATCTGGCTTCTTGCCCCGGTCACTCGGCATGTGGTATAGTCTCTCCCTTTCAACATCCCAACTGCTAGATCACAAAGCACCTGCTATCTGCTTGGCAACCGCATCGTGACGCAAAATGCGGCCACCGTGAGTACGAGGACACTGCTGCACTATATGATATAGATTCTCATTTTTACCCCGACAGGCACGGCAAAGGGTGTCAACCATCCCGCGACTACTCCTCGAACACCTCACCGAGGTGGCTAGTGTAGCCACCCGGACGGCGTGAAAATGGCGATAGTCGCGGGCCCCAATGCCCTCTGAAGCCCATTCCACCCACTGGGTAGAAATGGGGGATTCACAGCACTGTCGGAGTTCTTTACCATCTACTGACTCATGCAGTGCAGCAGCGAACTCAGCAGATGAGCTGGGTTTTGGAGCAGTTGGTGTTGCTCGATCGCACCACAACAACTGCTGCCGGACAAAGTCCAGGTCAGCAGCAGTGCGGGCGACCTCCCAGCTCGAGCCCCTAAGGGCAAGCAGGCGCTGGCGGCGTAAAGATGGGATGCTGGCAGAAAGAGAGACAATACCGAGCCCACCGGCCTTGACCGGTGCGTGGATGTAAGCACT
The DNA here is from genome assembly GCA_030762985.1 of Adelphocoris suturalis. Taxonomy (NCBI): domain Eukaryota; kingdom Metazoa; phylum Arthropoda; class Insecta; order Hemiptera; family Miridae; genus Adelphocoris; species Adelphocoris suturalis. Next base: position 21,804,916 of record CM061046.1, read on the forward strand.
TGGGACACCAGGTGGAAAGCCTAGCCAAGAGCGCACAGCAGAGCGAACTTCACGATCTAACTCAAGCAGCCTCCCCGCAGTAAGCCTGCCAACGACTAACCCATAGGTTAGCTTTGGCAGTAAGTACGTGCGAAGGAGGCGCAGCTTCTGCTGTGGCTTCAATGGAGCCTTGGTGACACGAGCTAATGCTCCACCAAGGTCCACACGGCTTGCGGCTATAGTGGCCACACCCATGAAGTCGACCCCAAGGTACCGCCAGACCTCCAACACGGATCGGGCAGGGATGGAAGTTTGTCCTAAGACAAAACACTCCTCATCCACTACCTTCACCTGATGCTGGCGACCAGACGGGACCAAGGAGACCGACCCACACTTAGCTGGGTTGACCACCAAACCACACCTGGCTAGCTGCTCAGCAAATGCGTTGAGGGAGATCTGCAAGCCCTCACGGGTTTCTGCGAGTAGGATGACATCATCAGCAAAAGCCAATGCACCTACTCGCACCCCAGGGGCGAGATCAAACCCTATTTCAGCTGGCAGCTTACCCAAGGCCGTATCCACGACCAGGTTGAAGAGGAGTGGCGACAGAGGATCCCCTGGCGTACCCCATGCCAAATAACTGCATCCCCTGGCATCTCACCTCGTGCCTCGAGGACCGTCACGCCTTCGTGGTACAGACAGGCAACATACTCAATTAAACGAGCAGGTGCCCCGACACCACGAAGACAATCGGTCAGGGCAAAGTGGCTAACTGTGTCAAAGGCCTTAGCGACGTCCAGAGCGGCAAGATGGAGCTGCCGTTTCTTGATACGGGCCAGAGAAATGACAGTTTGGAGAACTGTTAGATTTTCCGCTGTGCCATCTGCTGGCCGAAATGCTCTCTGGACGTCACCTATGACACCAGCCACTTGGAGGCGAGATGCCAGAACCTTTTGGAAGTGGCGGAAGACCACCGACGAAATAGAAATTGGACGGTAGCCTCCAGGCCCACTTCCCCCTTTCTTTGGGATGAAAATTGTCCGGGCACGGGTCAACGCTTTCGGGGGTCTTCCAGATAGTAGCAACAGGTTGAGGATGAGCAGCCTAACATTCTTAGGAGCTTTATTCCAGCGTCGGGCGGAAATACCATCGGGCCCAGCAGATGTGGAGTTTTGGACACGGCACTTATGTGCCTCGTCATGAAGCACCGGTGTGCACATGATGCTGCGTAAGGAGTCCCTGGTGGAAGCTGGGGGTACCACTGGCTCGCCAGAGTTGTGGCTGGGAGCACTCATAAGTGGCTCCCAGTAATCCACAAACTCCTGGAGGGGGGGCATAACTTGTTCTTCCCCAGCTCCCTCCAGTACCTCCGCAGCTGCACGAGCCGGATGCTTCCTCCACAATCTCTGGACACGCTGGTATTCCCGCCTCCTCGCTTGCTTAGCTGCTCTGCGACCTCCACGAGGCACCACATTAGGGGGAACTTCTCCCTGATGCCTCGCCACGGTCGCTTCCTCAACCTGCGGGAAGATCCTCTGCACATAGGCCGCAACCTCGTCCTCCAAGCCATTTGGCCCCTCAACAGCCCGCCTCGCCAGATCCTGCAGGTAGGCACTCTCATAACCAACAATATTGCCCACCTGCTCCCCGAGCCTCAATACTTCAGTCTTCAATTCTGAAAGAAGACCAGAGGTCACGGGGGAGGATTGCTGAATGGCGGGCTGTTGTCCCACGTCTGCCGGAGATCCGGGAGAGGCCCCACTGCTATTTGCCAGGATTGCATCCTGGACAAGCTGCTTATAGTGGGGCCTCAGGCGAAGAGATTGAATGGCAGAAAGCGTGCGCATGGGAAAACGTGCTTGCAAGAAAACATTTATATTTCGTACCCCATTACGCACAGCCTATGCCTCCTCTGCTGCCATTCACCGCAAATTCTCAGAAGCATACCTGGGCCGCTCTCGCTCTATATCTATTGCAGCGTTGGCCTGTACAGGATGCTTCTGCCAGACGTGGGCACTGAGGCCACGCTTGGAGCTGAAGGCTCTCTCACAGTGGGCACACTGGTGGGCATTTACTGGGGTCGTGGAAGAGGATGAGGGATAGGAAGACGAGGATGAAGAAGAGGGAGAGGATGGCCGACGCCCCTGCCTGGGGCGCCCCCGAGCGCCTCCCCTAGAACCCCGCGAGCCAATGGGCCCACGGGGGTTATGAGGCTGGGCTGTGTTGTGTTCCATAACAGGGGAGACGTAATTAGAAGGGTCGGGAGACCCGTTGACACGAGCCTCCCCCCTAATCGCCATTGGGTCATTCAGCCACCCTCCAGTAACCTGGAGGGTGCCCGGGTTGCACGACGGGGACGTATGACCTTGACTTGGGTAGGGATTTGAAGGAGCTCCGAAGAGATAAAAACACCAACAGTTACCCTACCCCAGCAACCCACACACACACACACACACACACACACACACACACACACACACACACACACACACACACACACACACACACACACACACACACACACACACACACACACACACACACACACGCACACACACACACACACACACAGACACACACACACACACACACACACACACACACACACACACACACACACACACACACACACACACACACACACACACACACACACACACACACACACACACACACACACACACACACACACACACACACACACACACACACACACACACACACACACACACACACACACACACACACACACACACACCACACACACACACACACACACACACACACACACACACACACACACACACACACACACACACACACACACACACACACACACACACACACACACACACACACACACACACACACACACACACACACACACACACACACACACACACACACACACACACACACACACACACACACACACACACACACACACACACACACACACACACACACACACACACACACACACACACACACACACACACACACACACACACACACACACACACACACACACACACACACACACACACACACACACACACACACACACACACACACACACACACACACACACACACACACACACACACACACACACACACACACACACACACACACACACACACACACACACACACACACACACACACACACACACACACACACACACACACACACACACACACACACACACACACACACACACACACACACACACACACACACACACACACACACACACACACACACACACACACACACACACACCACACACACACACACACACACACACACACACACACACACACACACACACACACCACACACACACACACACACACACACACACACACACACACACACACACACACACACACACACACACACACACACACACACACACACACACACACACACACACACACACACACACACACACACACACACACACACACACACACACACACACACACACACACACACACACACACACACACACACACACACACACACACACACACACACACACACACACACACACACACACACACACACACACACACACACACACACACACACACACACACACACACACACACACACACACACACACACACACACACACACACACACACACACACACACACACACACACACACACACACACACACACACACACACACACACACACACACACACACACACACACACACACACACACACACACACACACACACACACACACACACACACACACACACACACACACACACACACACACACACACACACACACACACACACACACACACACACACACACACACACACACACACACACACACACACACACACACACACACACACACACACACACACACACACACACACACACACACACACACACACACACACACACACACACACACACACACACACACACACACACACACACACACACACACACACACACACACACACACACACACACACACACACACACACACACACACACACACACACACACACACACACACACACACACACACACACACACAATTTTATTTATTTCATTTTCTAATTATTTCAATTTATAAAACTCTCCTCAAAGGTGGAGGGAGCACACCATTGACTTGTGAAAATAAATACAAGAAGTGGGGAGGACACCCAGGTTTACCTGACGCCAATTCTAGGGATAAGGGAACTCGCAGTAGGATGAGGAGGAAGAGTGTGATGAAACCAGTTTGACTACCGGTTCAAGTAAGAAACCCTCAGGACGCGGGTGGTGATTACACGGAGCACTACCGCTGAGTCCTCAGCATTCTAACCCATTTAAGAGAGTGCTAACTTGTATATTGTCCGGTTCGTATCTTACTAACCTCGAGATCAATCGATAACGTTCAAAATGCCACCGTATCCAGGAGTCCCACCCATCATGGAGATGGTTTTCCAGGCTGAAGACCTTTTTGAATAGGAGTGTGAAAATAAAATGAGCACCTTCCCAGCAATGTGTGGTTTCCACTCGACGAAGGCGATTCCGATCGTGCATCTTCAGAGCAGGAATGGCGACGTCTTCTCTCTCTCTCTCTTGTATGCTGCTTTAGATTTCTACGAAGGCATTATTTGTTCACTTCTGTTACCATGCAGTAGTGTATAAATGAACAAACTTGCAAGTACTCGCAAAATTCTGTATGAAATACTTGACTACTCCAATAAGTACTAGGTAAATTAACGAAATCGTAGCAACGAAACATATATGAAGCTTTAATTGTAAACTCATTTCTTAGTGACTCAGCACGTATTGTTTATCAGTTTCGTAACGATTTCTCGTGATGCTCCATTTCGTGACTGTTTTTCGAGATTATGTGCCAAAGCGAAGACTTGAAAATTGTAAATACGTGGCATGTCAAAACTTGGTCTACTTAGCTGAAGGATTGTTTTCACTTTCGCAATATGGAAAAAATCTCATTTCCAAAATCAAAATTTCCACTCTGATTTTACATTTTAATCAATTCTGAACAACTGTGGTTTTGTGTTCGTGTGTGTGTGTGTGTGTGTGTGTGTGTGTGTGTGTGTGTGTGTGTGTGTGTGTCCACGTGTCCTCAAATCCCTGTAACAAGCTTAATTTCCATAGTTTTCATCCAATTTTGATGAAATGTTTAGGAAATCTGTGAGTCAGGCTGCAAATGGTTTCCTATCAGTTTTCAAAGCCAACCGTCAAGGATGATTTCTTCACGTTCTGATCGTCCCAACTTGCTTACATTTTGAGGGTTAACCTATAGATCTAGTGAAGTGAGGTCTATTTTTTTGGAGATATTTGCAGGCTCTGTACCTAGGAATAAACAGCTATGTGCAGGAGTACATATGAGGGAGAATGAGTAATATTTACTGATTGAATATAGAGAGATGAATGGGAATTGTTTACATTTGAGAATGACAGAGAGATGAGTGTTGATCGTTGGATTTGTTTTTTCCTTGACATCTATCTTCTCATCAATCAGTCGTTTACAAACGTGTAGTTGTGAAGATTGTTTGTGAGATGGAAATTCTTCTGAGGAACTAGCGAAAGCTCGACAACATCCACTCTAAGAGAGATTTTACACATATCAATTTTTTTCCTAGATCAGTGTATCATTTTGCTTAGTATTTAATGTATCATTCGTTTATTATATACTAGTAATCTGCACAAAAGACTATATTGTTATAAAAATGATAACATATTGCGTAATAATTTGCAGCACTTATTAGGTAGTGCCTTTCACTTGTTTCGATCGTTGGAGGGGAAAGACAGTTGTTATCACATGATCCACACCTATATTGGTGTAAATCTGAATAATTTTGAACTTATTCGATCAACGGACAAAAGATAGTAGATGTCCTTTACAGGACAAAGGAAAATCCTGAATCAAATAATGAAAGGAGCTCACCGAGAAGCCAACACAAAAGCACCTAGAGACTCAAGGACTTGAGACTAGCAAGTGACATGTACCCTACCAATAAAAATACTGACTTTACGTCAAAAATAAGAGAAAAAAAAATCCTGTTTCTCAAGGTTACATGGACACAAAAGTATAGGTATAGAGATTGGAAGATGGAACACAAAAGCTGAATGAAATACTAAACAAAACGCACATCGAGGGCGTTGGAACACTTCATTGAAGTTTTAGTTCATTGCTTCTGCCTATGAACCTTTGTACCTATTCAACACAAAGAACTGGGTAGGTAAATTTTCCAAATTTACTGCAATTCATTCTTCCGGGCTGCAGTTTAGTTTCTACGTGAGATGCAACAAATTCAAAAAGTTACGGCCAATATTGACGAGCATTGTTATCCATTTCGGGAAATTTGGACTACTGGGGTAACTGAGATACCCCAGCCGGTAGCAGACGGGTTACCTATGTGTTGAAAGGAAAAACTATCAATATGTCTGTTAATTTATTACGAAGCGAGTTGCATGCATGAAACTATACTATAATATAATGCGTTATTGGCTGAGATTTTATTAATTTTGTTTTCTATTTAAACCTGTCTTTGCACGTATGGTGTCTGATTGTATAGACCAGAGATCTACGCAGTAGGGCTATTTCAGTTATATATAGAAATAATCATAGACCTTCTTGAAGTAATTTGAAGCGTTTTTTCCCTCAATTAAAATGAGGAATAGGGTTTGTACATAAATATACATCCAGGGAACGCATGCAGTGATATCAAAAATTAAAATTATTGATGTTGAAATGTTTGGAGCGAATATCAGACAAATTTGATATTAGTAGGTAAGTATGGGCTGAGGGTCAGGAACAGGCAGCTTTTGGTTTGTACATTTCATGGTCTTAACGCGGTGTAAACTTCCTAGATCGATGCGCCCGGCTGCAGCCACAAGTTCACTGTGCCACCGTCTCTAGCCCAGACTTCCATTAGTCTGAATGTCAAGGTCCCTCAGAGCAGGTACCTTTCAACCGCTGCGTTGGCGTGGACGTCTCTTTACAGCTGATAAAACCTCCGGGTTCAGGATCCTTCAGAGTCCGCCTTATCTCTTCAGGGCTTGTTTACCGCGCAACCTAGGGAATGTTACCGTGGGGGTTTGACCTTTTTTTTACTGGGGTTTATCCTCCCCGACCTCGCAGGTTGTTTACATCTCCCCCAGAACCGATCGAGACTCCGGGAACAAGCGTGATAGCCCACGCCCGGCGCGGCAGCACGAGCGCACCTTCTTGCTGTTATGTTCACGGTGGGGAAGAACATTGTGGGGCCATGTGTACCTATAATGCTTAAGTTGCCTACAAACAAGGAGGGCCCCGAACCGAAAAAACGACTGGACGGAGGTTACTTAACAAACCCGCCTTAAACGTAATCCATTATTCATGGTCGCAAGGCCATAAGGCGAACCAACAAGGGACATCACTTCAAAAGGATCATGAGGTCCTTTGTAAAACGATACACGGATAAAGTAGATTCACACGAAATATACGCCAGCCATCCTGAAAATAAAATGGGGACTAAAATCATCAACTCTATTATTGGTTGGTTCTATAAATAAATTTCGAGTACGCACCAACGATCTGCTTGATGTCCATCTTGCGGAACGTTCAATATGAGAAAGAAAATATGAATATTTTCTAAAGGAAGGTGAAGGCTATTTTCAGGGAGGAATATGGGTAAAAGGTTGTAGGTATAAGACTAGGTACCACCTACCCTTCTAGGAGTGGATCACATCCACATCCATCATGCGAATAATTTATCTAAATCTAAAGTACCTAGGAACTCCAGAACATTAACAAGTTCAAAGAATCTCATTTTAATACATCTGAGTTCTACGGCAAACGAACGCAAGAATCAAGAGAACACACAATATGTTCTCATTCAGAGAAGACGGGAAGCACGCCATTCTGGTTGAAGATGAGTTATTTGTTGGGGAAAAGAAAAACTTGTCATCCACTATGAACAAAGTATGTTGGAGGATTCTATAGTTACTGGGACAGAAGCGGATACTAATCCGAATACCCGCCCTCCCTCCCCAAAATTTCTAGATAACTGGGGTAGAAATTATGAAGAATAAAATCTACATGAGATAGAACGAACATCAACTATACTATTGAAATCTTTGCAAGATAAGGGACTACTACTGAAATTTGACTGTGGAGTGTACTGCTGATTGGTTGTGATCTGTCAAATACGCAGTGTTAATTTCTAGTTGATAAATTGTGAAGACCGATATAGTTATTATTTGATAAATACAAGTAAATCAAACATTATTTGTTGAGACAGAAACGGAAGCAAGATTTTAGCTATATTTATACCTCTTACAAAAATATCTCAGTAATACCTAAAAGTTAAGCAATAGAATTGATTGAATTGAAAATTGATACACGGATAAAATAATTGACTAACCTAAATCATAAAATCACCATCTAACTAACTCACAAACTCTTTTACTGGTTGGTTCCAACATCCAATTTTGGAAACGCACCAATAATATATTCGATGTGCCTATGTCTTACAGGACGTTTAGGAGTATCCGCAATTCCTTTCCAAGCCTAGATACATTGCACTCGCGATCGCTGTCTAGAAGAGTGTACCTAACAAAATAACGCACATATCTAATAAAAGTTCTCAACTGCTCTCCAAGTTTTGGTCCTCAAAAAGTTTGGATTCGTGTCTGTCAGTCCAAATGTCTATCTATCTTATTCGGGGATGAAGTCGTATTTCGAAGAAATTTTCAGGTTCTAGATGGTCCTGTAGGAATTTCATCGATGCCGGATAAATAGTCTCTTCGCATGCACAAATCCTAGTGGCAATCTTAACTTCTTTAATGATAAATTTTTTATGGATGTCATACATTTTTATGGCTGTTGGGAGGTTTAAATGGTTGTTCATCGGTCGATTACAAATGTTCGTTACCAAAAATAACAAACCAATGGTATACCTGCAAATCATATGTGTCAAGGGGCTCCCTACTGACGATTCAAAGTATTACCAATTTAAAACCTTAGCCCCAATGTTCAACCACCTTATAAACCCCTTAACGAAATCGATTCTGTCGTCCGCAATACAGAAAATTAATTTCTAAAATTAGTTACCAGATGACTTTGTACTTCTTTAATCATACGATTCGTTTCATATAAATATATGATTCATTTATAATTCCTTCTGCCCGCTATAGGTTTAATTGAAGTGGTCGATAGTCCGTCAATGATAAAGTGTAAAAATGTGAGCCGGAAATGAGATAGAAACTATCTTATTTAGACAGCCTATTTTCATATTTTCAAGATTAGCTCTATTTGAACTCCTTTTTCATGAGACTGGGATTTCTGGAGCCAAAACTATTTCGATTACATTCAGAAGACAATACTCATTATCTTAGAGGCTATCCAACCATTTCATTCTCATCAGAAAATATCTCCGCTTCGTGCTGGGCGACATGATAAAGTATATTTGTTTGTAAACAGATTGCTAATTGTTTTTAATGTATTGAATGTTATTGATTTGTTATTCGTATATTAATTTGTTAATTTATTTGGGCCACAATTCCCGAAGTATACCTTTGCGGTAGAAATTTTATATTGTATCTCGTGATGGATCTGTAATGCATATAGAAATAGTCTTATGTTCACGATAATATTTACTGTATGATGTATAAATTCCTGAAGTAAAAATATGAAGAGTAACCATAAGATCCATCAAATACCACAATAAACTAAGTAAGCCACATAACACAACGTATGTTAAAGCAAAATACGGATTCAAAATTTTACTTGCCTAACCTATACCAGCAAGTGGCCACTCCACTAGACAAATAAATTGATAAGTATATGTCTATAATACTACAAAGATGGTAACCAATTATGTTGATCTAACAGAACACAATTTGATCCTAGTTTGATAGATTAGGCGTATGAAGAACGATGATGAATCCTTAGTGATTGCAGGTTCTGACAGAGACCCTTGATGCGGCAAGGTAGGTGTGTTTGTTGTCGTGAGGAAGAATTGTACCCCCGAAGATAGATAACATCCAATACCGATCGTCTTGTAAGATATAATCGTACTATTTGATCTGAAGTTAAAATGATTGATTAAAACTCACCGAATGAATAATCATGGATATAGTTTTGACTGAGGACATTAGGTCCAGGGTTGGCCAATCGGGGCGATGAAAAGGTGATTTAACGTTGATGAGCGACAATGAGCAGTAAAATACTAAGTATAACTACCAAAATTCGATTGGTTCAAATCGTTAGGGGAAAGATCATGCAGAACAATTGTGAAAAAAAAAAGCTCTTATACTGGGCAATTTAAGAGTGATATTCAACTTGACTCCAGTCTGCCAGCAGCAGCCAGTTCCTAATTTGTAGAGTAGATCAGAAAATGAGATAGGGGAAAAATCATCGTCAGCTTGAATACGGGGAAAATGTAACTATTAATATGGCTTTGAAGCGATATACAAACTAGTAAAACTTGATTAGAGCAACACTAAGGTGCCTGTGGTCTATCATGAAATAATCATTGGAGAGACTGATGGTGTAGGAGAAGTTGCACTGAAAACCTATAATTTAAGTACGGCATGGCCATGCAAGATGACACGCACTAGACATATTTTACCTTCAGACAAGAGTTGACATTCTTATAAAAGCAATTTATAATGAACTCAGGAAAATAATCGACTAGGTAGTGTAATTCCGTTTCAGAAATTGAATCGCAACAGCTGCAAGAGAGAACAGAAAAGTGTGAGGGATTGGTTATAGTAAGATGTCACATGTGATAGACTTCTAACGTATAGCGATAAATTTCGACATTTGAGTTACAGTGGATCTCTTTCTAAATAATGCCAACAATTAAGCTTGCACAGACGCTCATATATCATGGTATTCTCCAAGCACTGTTAATGTTCAAGTCAAGGATTTTTCAGTATAACTAATGAATCATTAAAATAATTCATTACTTTATATTCAATTAGTAACAAACTTCATTCATTCAATCGCTTAAGATAAAAACTGTAATTAATTGTGAAATATAATATTATAAGTATAAAACACGGGAAAGATGAACTCAAGGCAGTCTTCTTATTATCTATCTTATTAGTCTTCTTATTATCGAAATGAGAGAAACCTTACTTTTGTGAAGAGCGTAAAAATTATTTCATATCCAAGGCATGGTCTTTTCGTTCCTTTTTTACTACCTAAAAAGCAGGCATCATTTAATTATACAGTGTGTGTGCGTTTCCAAGCAGAAAGGCTTCAGGTTAGGCCGGATTGAAGCTTAAAATTAACCTTATCTCAGTTATTTTCGTGCGTTTTTATGCGAAAAAATAGCTCCAGGATGATGACGTCAATTTAAATGAGCGTTCGAATGTAAGTGTACAGGTTTACCCTACTATGAGATTTTCATACGCCTGTTTGCTGGCGGCCACACCACCAGCGCGCTCCAAATCAATGCATTTTTTAGCTCCCAACTATGGGTTTTTTGTTCCTTTTTGACTAACTAAAAAGCAGGCAACGTGTAGCATCTCACTTATCATAACATAGTAACATGAAATTACCTAGATTTTTATTATATAGGGGGGGGGGATTTCCCTTCTGAGCTACTCAATTTGTAATATGTAATTATTATGGTAATGATAATTATTTAAAAAAAAATTATTATTGTTTTGTTATTAAATTATTAATGTTCATCAAAATAGAACAAATAAGTTACCACATGCGCATATGCTACTGATGGTCCAACGACAATATGATTAAGTATTTGGAACAGTCCAAAAGTTTAGCCGGAAAATCCACAAACGTTTCATCCGGTTTTCCAACATTATGGAATTACAGCAAACAGAGGTACGGACAAACAGATTGAAACTATTTCTAACGCTGCGATTCGCAAAAAATAAACGGAAATTATAGTGACAGTGCAGTAACAGTAACCATTATGAACTCATAATGTAGTATCTGTGTGTATCCGTTGCTATAACAATTATTATTCAAATTATATTTTTGTCCGTCTCGTGTTACTCAGTCTCTCTCTATAATAGAACTAGTTAATCGTATATTACGCGTGCAAGTGTGTTTACTTTTCGGCCCTTTTGTCACAACAAGTTGGCGACGAGGATGAACAGTGAAAATTTCGCGGAAAGTTAGTGAAATTGAGTAGAAAACGTTCGCCGGAGTCAGCCACCAGTTACCCAGCTTTCAACACAGTTTGTCTCGCCGAACACAGTTTTGTCGCCGCCTCCGCTCTCAGAAGTTCGGTAAGCAGTCACATTTCACTTATTTTGTACCTGATTTTCGGGTTCCTGTACAGTACCTCCCAGGATATTGTTTTTTTTTTTTTATATTTGTTTGTCACTCAGTCGCCGTTCCGCCGCATTTTTTCCTGTTTTAACGTCTTTACAGTCTCAAACATGGATGATAGGCAATTCAAAGAGTTGATGAAGCTTTTGTCTACAGCCCTTGTGAGGGAACCGACCCCAGCTCAACAGATATCGCCATTTGAGAACTATGATGCCAAGAAGGAAAAATTTTCATCATACCTTGAACGTTTTGACAACTACTGCGAGTTCAAGAATGTCACCGACGCGAAGAAAAAGCAGCAGCTGATCTGCTCATCGATTGGAAGAGAACACTACAACAGCCTGGCTGCATTTTTAGGGCCGGAGAAACCAATCAAAGATATTGAATATGATACGCTAGTTGATCATTTCAAGAAAATGCTGTCACCTGCTGTGTCAACAGCTGTCGCCCAGCACTATTTTCTCAGCACCACTCAGCAACCAAATCAATCCATTGCAGATTTCGTTGGAGCCCTGAAGGGGAATATCACAGACTGTAACTTCTACGCTACGTGCTCGTGCAGGAAGAAAGTCTCCATAGCAGACAATTTTCTGCAAGCTCAGTTCATCAGAGGACTCAAGGATAATTGGATACGCGAACAGCTTCTTCAAGACTCAGCTCTCAAGGATTTTGACAACCTACTGAAGAAAGCAACGTCCTTGGAGGCATCAACCTTCCCCTCCAATCGACTTCAGTCTCATTTCGGTCGTACTCGGATCACGTAATAAAGCCCAAGGGTAAGGTCACTGTTAAGGTTGCCTATGGTAACAAGTCGATGGATGCTGATCTGTTTGTGGTGCCAGCTGGTCACGATGCACTGCTTGGGCGAATGTGGATCAGGGGTCTCGGGATCAGCCTCAATGAAATCGATAGTCACCGTCACTCAGCGTCCAAGGCAGCAGTTGTGAACTCAGTTGAGTCACTTGGAGACATTTTCCAGAAATTTAGTGCGCCACATCATCCAGCGACAAATGGACTTGCTGAGCGCAGTATTCAAACTTTGAAAAGGAGGCTGAAGGCCTCAGCCAGTGACTTTCTTCAAAACTACAACAGATTATGTTTCGTTATCGAACAACGCCCTTGGCTTCTGGCCAATCTCCAGCGGAGCTTTACCTGAAGAGGAGACTTCGGATCAGGCTAGATGCTCTTCTACCAAATGACCGAGCCCCCTCTGGTCGTACGTCCAGCCGTGTCCGTTCGCTTCAGGTGGGGGAGAGAGTCCAGACAAGGATTCAGGAGTACTGGCAGTTTGGTACCATCACGAGGAAGCTGGGCCAGTACCACTATGTGGTTGAACTTGATTCTGGCCGCAGCTTGAAGATTCACATAAATCAGCTGGTCAGCACTCTGGTACCAAAGAAACGTGTTGTTTTTGCGCCTCCACAGCAGAGCCGGGGGATTCCGTTCTCCGCAGATCTACCGGAGCGTAAGGGGCCGCCGATGGCGGTACGACCAAGTGTTCAGCCCCCCTCTGAGATGTTGCCCCCTGGCAGACCAGCAAGGGAGCGTAGAGCGCCTGATCGTCTTAAGGACTACGTGCTGAATAAAGTGGGGGAAACGGAAATGGTAATATGAGAATACAAAAAATGTCAACCTAAGGAACGAATCCGAAGTTTCCCCACTTTTGGTGGTGAGGGAGTAGCAAGCCCTTTTAAATTTTCTCGTTACATAATAAATTTCGGTCTGTTTGCGTTCGTCAATTCCTTTTCTTTCCCGAAATTATACGTAGTTTTTGTTTATTATTGAGTAAATATTCAGAGACATTAGAACCTAAGCGCAGTCTACTCATTCTGATTATTTTTATCGAGTCTATGATGATGATGATACTCTAGTGTCCAACCGTCTTGGCGAACGACTTTTCCCAGTATCGAAGTGAGGAAGAACGAATGGGGTAGAAAAATCACTCAAACTGTCGGCATATGAGCTCTAGCAGACCAGTTCAACCTCCTCCGACCTTTACCATTTCTCTCCCAGTCGCTGGAGCCACTTGGCTAAATTGAACCGCCATCTATTTTAACGCTTTACTTTCAACTGAGCGACTCCTGCCGGCAGATGGTTGACATTTTGAATTGCCTCGGAGAGAGGGCCATTTTTTCAATAATGAAGGCGACGATGGATTCTCACTAGCCAGGAAATCCTTGCGGACGGCATTCCGCGCGTCACCTGTGCGTATATCACATGTGGCCAGGCTTATACTCGTAATACAGTAATATTCACAGAAGATTCAATATTTCCTCGATCAATCTTCAATTAAGGAAAGCTTTTTACAACTAAATTACGTGTCAATAAAAATTAAATGTTGAGTTGTAGACGTGACAGCGAATCAGAATAAATTCTTTGGCTTTATAGGTATGCAAGTTTCAAATAAATTGTATGTACACGATTAGGAATTACATCATGTCAGTTGACATCAACACACACACATATTAGTTATGTATACAGAGCGTTCACACTCAAGATTTTTAACCTCCTAAGGATCAACTCTACAACTAATTTCCAACAAAAAGTTTCTCTCAGCAATTTTTTTTAAACCAATGTTTTAATTTAATATTTCTCTTATGATATGAATACTAGTTCATTATTTCAATATCCAGAAACCTTACGAACTAAATCACTCGCGACGAATTTGTGGAAACCCATTTCATTAGATAACGGAACTTCAAGAAGAACGTTTTCAAATCCTATGAACAATTTTAGTGAAATTATACAACTTTCTTCTTTAACCTCCGCCTTATATCCCAGAAACCTTGGTATGTATCATCATTTCACACTACTTGATAATCCATACTTTTTATGGGAGACCAGATAGGTATTAGTCACCAATTATGGTGGATTTCTGTGTGTCCAATAACTGGGGTTAAGTGTCCAATAACAGGCAGAAACCCGTTTTCTGGGATTAAAATTCAATTTAAAAAAATTGTTGATATAAGAGCTATCGTTTTTTTTTATCGATTCGGGAATACTTCTCACACTCAACAACTTTTCAACTTTTAAATAAAAGCTATATAGGTTGATGTTTTGGAGCTCTCATAGTTAAACTTCCCCTTAAGTGTCCTTTACAGCCGGACCTACGAACTTTTCAGATCGTTCCCATTTTTCAGAAGGTTCCCATGACGCCTCCCCACAGCTTTTATTGCTGTCAGATTGCATGCGCATGCACTAACATGACCTTCCACTAACAACTACGAGTATTTGAAAGATCAATAATGGCCCAATATGATTGCAATTGGAAGGTAGTTGAAGGCCAAACCTATGGTGATTTTCCATGACTATTTGATCTTCATCACAATTACATTGGACTGCGCGTCCGCAATCAAAGATAAGCTTTTGGAAACTCTTAAACTGATCTGCCAAATTGAATAAAAATTTCACGTTTTGTTCGGGATAGGTTGTAGAAGCGTGGAAGGTACGATATTCACCATCGTTGGCCTCTAATCGCTGCCTGTACATATGCGCATACGTGCCTACTATTTGATACACTAGTGCTTTTTTTTACATTATCGGGAACTGAGCTTGTTAGGCCTTTTAAGGTACCTCATAAAATTTATCGCCGTTGAATATGTGTACCGCCGATTACTTGGATTGTGTCTTTAATTTATTTCGAATGTTAATGTTACAATAGGGGAGGATGTTATACTGCTCTAAACTTGGTAGATAATTCTTAAGGACAAAAAAGCCAAGAATCAACGGTGGACTCTGGGACATCCTTTATATATTTAAAATACTTTGTATACTAATTTATTGAATACACGATTACTAGCCAGGACCTATATTTTCATTATTATTGCATATTTTGCAAAGAAAAGGAAATCCCAAGTTTTCAAATGAAATTTACATGGTGGAAGGTGAACAGCCGATGGGATTCAGAATAAATCCTACAGCACAGCGAGGAAACAGGACGCGGCCAACGAACATTCGGAGGCGTCATCCGGGTTGAGTGGCGAGCTTGTAGCTGCTTTAGTGGGCCCATTCGTATTCCGAAAAAGCTGAGCGAATTTATAAAGGGGGAGGTTGACTTCCAAAACACGGCTTGACATAAGAAAAGGGAAGAAGTGGGATGGAGAATGGGTTTGGAAGAAATAAGACAAAAATAAAGTCCGCGTGAGGCTCTCGAGAGTTTGTACTTCGAAAATAGATGTTGGGATAGTCCTCCCGTCAAGGGTGGGGTCTACAATAAAGTGTGGAATCGCCTCCGCTCTGTTAAATTGGTCTGGATTGGTTTACGACACGAGGCATCGTATATACTAATGGGAGAGTTTAAGTGCCTCAATTTGGGATCAGTCGGCCGAATTTTAGTTACAGAACCCTCGCAATACAGTGAAACCTGGTTAGAATGAACCAGAAGGAACGGAAACAGTAAATGCAAGCTATCATTTTGCGGTACCATCCACTTGGCGGCCAAAAACCTGCATGTGAGGAAGTTGCCCTTTTGTGATATGTGATTCGGGTTCGCTTTACTTTCGTGAAAGGAAGATGGTTATGGGGAACCTGGAAAGTAAGAAGGGTCTCAATACAAGCATGACGAGCTAGCTCAAACATTTTCGTAAGGATGTTCCAAATGAACGAACAGAACTTACAGTACGATATAGCTTGACACGTTGTCAATGTGCTTTCGTACATCACTTGTTGAATGGCTTTAGAGGAGCTTGAAGCCAAAATATTGAAAATAGTTTTGTATCGTTATTTTCTGTTCACTTTTCTTACTGAGTGATTATATGTATGTGAGTGATCATTGAGCTAAAATTTCCGTTCTAGCGCCAAAAAATCAAGCTTTCCAAATAGGAGGATGAATTTGTTGGCCATCACTTTTTGAGCACATTAAATTGCTCCATACAAAAAATATGCTAAAAAATCACTAAATATGACCGAAAACGGCAAAAATTGACACATTAATATTTTCCAACAGAACAGTAATCAAAAAACGTTTACTCAAGGAATTTCAGGTTCAAGAATCATGGTTACGAAGATAAATTCTGCGCAATGAAATAAAAACCTCTTCTCCTATAGCCAGATACACTCTATTGTTATTTTACATGTTGTCAACGTGCCTTTTCGGAGAAAACATGTAGTCAATTCTTGATGGTCAATACATGGCGGTATCATGAAATTAAATTAAATTCCAACAAATTGGTTTTGACAACCAAGCTCTCCTGGAATGAGTAGTTTTCTTTAGATTATTTCTCCAAGCTTATTGAATTTAGCGCCACTTTGAACCGGGCGGATCCCGGTTGCCAATGTGACATTCTCAAATTATAGGAAAATCACAGAAAGTAAGCTGTCAATCGCAGAACATTGTTTTAACACGTAGTTCCTCGTCAATAGTTATCTATGTTTGTCCTACCGCGAAAGCTCTCTAATCATTATATAAAGAGAATAGTGTAAGGAAAGCTATCCACAGTCCTTATTCTCGAACCGTACTGAAACGTATTTAGAACTGGGTCTGCACAAAATTGGTTAGAATTTGTGAGACGTTGTTAGCTTCGTCCATACAGAAGTATAAGCAAGCTTTTCATTTAAATTAATGTTGTGAAACATGAAAATGACAACATGTTGTGTTCCAAATCATGAGTGGTGTGGGATCAAATTAACAAACTCTGCCGCCTCAACTTTTGGAACAAACGAGTGGTTTTCAAAAATATTAATTTTCTCATTCAGATTAACTTAAGGTGATTAGCCGCATGCACTTCAATGTAAACGGGCCAACGAATTTGGAAACGAACTTTGGAATCACTCAACTTTATTGTTGCTTGGTACACGGACCGCTTCTAAAACTATCCTATTTTAATTATTGATAAGGCTAAAGGATTGGCAAACGTTCTCAAATAAGGCAAACGTTCTCAAATAATGAAAAAACTGGGAACAGTTTCACCGGCACGACCCTAGGCGTGGGATGACCCCCTTTCTGGGAGACTTCATGTACTTCTTTATTTTATTTATCGTAAAATTAATGATAAGATTTTATCCTTCACTACTGGATCAATATTTATGAAATTCGGATCAAAAATCATGCGTCAACGAGGGATGTGCCTTTGATCTCGATCTTACTTTTGGTCAACCCCAAGGATTGCTATTGTTTCAAGGGTTAATATATTGAAGAATCAAGATCTCGAGAACTTTTGGAATAAAAAGGTATAATTTTGTTTGATTTATGTACAAAGAGGTTCAACAACCGAATGAGACCATCCGGGTTGCTGTGCGTTCACCCGTTCGTTTCTCATAAGAGGAACTTTACTGGGTTTATTGAGTCCAGGCCTGTAGGTTGGTTTGGATCCGTGTGACCCCCGGGTAAATTTCCAGTCTGATCCCAACAGCTACATTTTCGATAATCGGCTTTTCTATAATTCTAATTCAACAAGGCTAAACAGTTAATACATGCCTCTATTACCAAAGACGCATAAAATGTGAATAAAATTGATGAAACAATACTCTGAAACGCTTAGTTTTGAGGAACACGCGACTGAAACTTTACTGTTTCGCAAAAGAAGAAATAATAGTGAGGAAGGTTCCAAACTTCAAGTATTTCAAGACCTCATCGACATCGGCTACACATGCCCTTTTCCGGATATTTCTTCCAAGCAAAACCCCTTGACCTACGCGACCCCTCTATCCCCTCATATAAGTATATTAATTATTATTTATCTTAAATTAAGATTTCGCTCACAAAAATACACTTCAGATTTGACAAAACTAAAATCCATTAATAGATTGTCGAAAGAATCACACTACTCGCCACATCGGCAGGTTTTCTGAACCACAGAGAGCATTTTCACTACGAGCTTCCAACGGTGAACTATGATCAGAGAGTACAACGACCTACACGCTGGCAGCACAATTCATTCTCATCCTAACAAAAGTTGTCAAGCAATTTGCAGGAAGAGCCCATCCTACTGCAATAAGTTAGCTAAAATCGGAAAGTTTCGCAAGGTAATCCCATCCCGAAAGGCCCATGACGTATAATGACCCAATATATTATTTCCACCTCATGGAGATTACTGGACGGTTCCGTCTTTGGTTTATGGGCCTTAGAAGGGGGATTGCGTATTCCGTGAATGCGCTGCAGACTACAAATCAACTACAGAGGCGGCGATGAGGACTCGTTTCCCACGAACTGGTTGCGTTTGGCTGGAGTTCAACCGTCGTCTGTGTGAATGCACTATTACTTCTCAGATGAAAGTGAGCGGGAAGTACGTGGTAGTTCGTCTTGATTGAGGCTTTCCGGTTAAATCAACAGGTTTATGTCCGAGTGTATCATGAAACAAAAACTGCAAGTTTAGAACAGAATCTGGATATTTCATTCGAGTTCTCTTTCTCACGTAGGTACACATGTTATTCAATGTTATTCGTTCATCATCAGCAGAGCAAATAATTGAACCAGGTAGAATAAATAAAAATAGGAAAAAATGTATAAAGCAAACTAACCAACTTTCGGAACACCTTGTTAAGCAAAGAAAAATCTAGGTAACTAAGGTGAGCATATCACTGATGGGGAGTAGGTACATGCAATACTGAGAGGTATCATGGAGTATAAAACGACTGTCTTCGATCTCCAGCAATAGCCTTCCATCTTCACCAAAAAATCTCAGAAGGTACCATTTCACCCTCTCAGAATTCACCATTTACTCTACAAATTAAATATTTCGAATCCAAATTTTAACAATTATGTTTTCACCATTTAAGTATGTAGGTATGTTTTCTCTCTTCTGATTCACAAAAAAATAAAAATTTTCTAAATTCTTTTCATTTACCGCCCCCACACTACCTAAGTACTTTTACCTATCTCTATTCGAAAAGTTGGTTGCTTACGCAAACTGAGTAAGTGTTTTTTCGTTTGTTTCTATGTTTTATCGTATAGTAATTCTTCTCGTTCCAACCTAACTTGTCACTAACAGAACAAGCTCTATAGATACAAACAGATACAAGATACCTACATACCTACATATGTACAACACGGAACCGACCTATTTCCAGAAAGTCCTACCCATATCGACCTTTCAGACCTACAAAGAAGTAATTTGTCGAAGACTTAGAAACAAGATTACGGTTTACGATGATTAATGATCCATTAGGATTATTGTGGAGGATAACGGCGCTACAACGCCCTCACCTCGTGGCTGTGACGCTACAAATGGAACGCTGACGTCCTCTTGTGAAGGGCCGGGGAATCCAATTGTTAATGGTGCTCATGAGGTGACACTCATCAACGACGCCTTATCAACACTCCTGCTCAAGAGGAGATTCGTTCCTTGAGAGGTTCATCGCTCTTCACGATCTCTAAGGACACGCATTTTGAGGTCTCTCCTCCGCTCTCACGACCTTGAACCTGAGGAATTTGGTCGGAAGGAGCGATTTTACCGACTAACTTTCTTCCAACTATCTTCTGTTCAATCGAATATCAACAACTGTGTTTGTTAACGATATATTCAAAACAAAGATAACTATTATAATAAATATTCATAACTTATATGTAAAATTAATTAAATGCTTAGTTCATTGCAACATACATTATGCTTTACGTATAGATAGCCCTAGTTTACCTAACCCATCTACTATTTTACTTGGTGGCCGATCTCACCCGCATGCGTGGAAAGATTGTCCACTTTTTAATTTTCCTCAATTTTCATGTAGAGCCCGTTTTTCACGTAGACGTCTCATTTTTGATATACGGCACCTGCATTTTCGACAAAATCTCTGAAATTCCAGGATAATTTATGTTAAATTAAAAGGTGATATTCTTGTTTGAGATTCAACGCTAAGACTGCCTATACCACATATTATGATGGGTCTGTAATGCCTCCTTAACGCGTATTTTGCTTAAAAACCGCCAATAAACGTGTTTTTTTCACCAATTTTTCCAAAGTTTTTTGATAGTTTTGTACAAATTACACCACTTGGCGACATGAACAAATATTTGCTATTACTTGGAATATCTCTGCTTCCAATGAGACCATTGGAGGTGTAATAATTGATTTTTTGCGATTTTTCAACTACCGAAAAACGTTTTTTTGGAGAATACACCGAGGAAGTGGTCAAAAACACTTTTTTCGGTTGGTGAAAAATCGCAAAAAATCAATTATCACACCTCTAGAGCTAGTGGTGGTCTGATTTGACGCATATATAGTCCAAGTAAAAGCACAATTTTATTCAGGTCGCCAAGGTTTGTACAAAAACCATTTTAAAAAAAACTAAGGAAAATCTCCAACAAGAATATAACCTTTTAATTTAACATAAATCATCTTAGAATTTCAGAAATTTTTTCAAAAATGCAGGTGCCGTACATCAAAAATTAGACGTCTACTCTAAAAATGGGCTTCGGATTCGGATTCAGCACCCTCGAAAACTACCAGGACCAATACCAGTTTTTTGAGGGCACGACTTTGATTTTTGCGGTGGGGAGGGGAAGGGGGCAGTGTAAAACAAGAATTTCATGATTTTTTAATAAAGAAGAATGGAAAACCAGAATCGGGATGCCCCAAACACATTTTATACGTCTACTATTATAGAGGAACGGAATTTTGAAAAAAAGTCGTTCATGTATCCCTGGTCTACCTTATATGCACATTTTCCTATTCATCAAGATGCATTTAAAGGGAAGCTAACATTTGATGTATTCTAAATGCATAATTGCCGGTTTAAAATCTAGAGCTAACTAAGAGCAACTAAATTCAATGGAATCAAAACAATTGTATATGGTTACGCAGTAAATGGATTTTACGTAAAAAAAGTGAAATTCCGGAAGAGAAAATATAATCTCAGATTCTAAATTCTCTATTTATTTTCATTGAAATAGGAGGGTTCAAATTCGACACTTCACTTGCTCGTAAGAACTGAACCAGGTAAGTATAGCCGTTACTTTTCCGGCGGTGCGAACCACTGTCATTGTGATGTCGATAGAATACCTATTGAAAATTCACTTTCACCGGGCTGGATTTTGATGTGAAATTTAAATTTTATCATTATCATTATCAATCATCATTTCTTGAAATAATACAGTTATCGTCGAAGACTGTACAAATGATCTTAGTAGAGATTGGGAGAAACCTAATCAACCCGAAAAATCAACACAGTATGTCACGTACTTCTGGTACGGCAAAGTACGGTGTCATTTCTTGAGGTCACACAGGTATAGTTAGGACCCGGGAGGCACCAAGCTGTCTGGACGGGTGGTCTCACTAATTGTGAGGATTTCTCAGTAACAACTTCCCAGGAAAGTCGAGGTCATTTGTACGAGATTGCTAGGTTCGCGAACTTGACACAGGCCATATAACACAGTGAAGTTTTTCTGAATGTTTGCTGCATTTTGGTAGTTGAACGTTGAAGAGTAAATAACAAATACAGAATGAATATCAGAATACTTCTCGAAGGAATGCGGTTTTCTTAAAGAAACATTCACATAACTTTGATGTTTATTTTGCCAGGTTACAACATAGTAATGAGGGCCCCAAAAGGATTTTTCATAGACAAATTATGAGTCACAAACGTTCACATATCCGTCGTCTTCCATTTCAATAGTAATGTTTTGCATTTTCCTTGCAGAAAACGTTGTCAAATGATAAATCATAACTTTTGTCAAACACTAAATGAGCTCGAAAACAGCATGAATACTGCCATTGGGACAAACATAGCTAGAATTCTAAGAGAAAACGTGTTTGGCGAACACTTTGTAATGTCTACATTTTTGTAGTAGTTACAAAATAAAGCCTTGCTACGATTTTTTTGGACGACGCCCATGCACTGAGGGTATTGCGAGTATCGATAAACCGACAAAAAATAAATAAATAAATAATAATAAAATATTGGAATCACAAATTTTGATTTATGCGAGTAAATTTTCATTGGTAAAGAACAGCTTTGGGCGTGCATAATATCTTCACGCATGCCATCATTATGTGGTGGAAGCTACGGCTTTAATTAGACGTATGATTATTCATGGAGAGCTTTCTGAATCATTTAAAAGCACCTCCACTTCCCTTAGTTACGGGGATTTTTGAATCTAGATACCTTGGAGAAATCCTTGCAAATCGTTTGCACGAAATCCATATTTTTAAACAAAGAAAAATCGAAAATGAAGGTTGTTTGCTTAATTTAACTGTCCTCGAGACATGCATAGTTTGTACGTATGTGATCTGGTCTGAGCATCACGAAAACACCTTTAGTGCTTCTAAACTGTACCGATCGCGATTGAGTTTCCGACGATTTTCACAACCTGAACAATTATTTGTTTTGGCTTTTTGAACTTCTAGTCAATTCAACGTTTGGTGTTTGTCGCATTAGGAATTAGTATCAATGATTGGATGAAACGTTATATCATTATAGTTAACCCTTATTATGGTAGTTAAATAAAAGAGGGTACGTTTATCAGGTTCCACGTAAAGTTTGAATTAAGAATCTTTATTGTTGGCGATATTTATTGAAGTCCATAGCAAACGTATTTCTGAGGTGTTTCGTTCGACCTCGTTGAAGGCATTGCTGCCACATCGTGTCGGATTGGCGGTAGAAAACCATACATCTTAACCATGGATTTTATAGAGTTCTACCTACCCAATTTCTAGTCGTTAGCAATAAAATCGGGGCCTGTTGTGTAGTGCAGGCAGACATACACATACAGACAAATGCAGGCCTACATAAAGGAGAGATTCACTTTATTCGTCAATGAAGAGGAATCCAATAGCCTAGGAAGGTAATCAAGAAAAGGTTCTGATAGGATAAGAAAAGGTGTTGCAGTGATGAAATTTTCACCACCAACCGAGCTGTAGCTGCTAGTTCGGAATCCGTCTAAAACAGTCCTGTTTCCCAGTTATAAAAAAAAGTTCCCAGTTATAGAAACATTGTACCAGTATAAGAGAGGAAAAAAATGAAATAAAATAAAACAAAATAAAATAAAATAATAATAATTCGACCGAAAAACTGTGAGCTATATTATGGTGTGCACACGGAACTCAAACATAAGTATCTACCGAAGCCACTCAATAAATAAATGATTTTTAAATCTCAAACTGCGAAAGAAAGAAAATGCCTCAGAAATTATCAATAAACGTATGTTTCTGTTTTTCTTCTATCTTTTTCATTAAACAAGGGGCATATATATTATCTCAAGTTGGTTATATACGTTACCAGCATTGAATTTCCTATGGTAATACGGATTTCTGTGGGAAAATCACGAATTGCCCTGAATCAGAAATTCAGGAAAATCAGAAAAACTTTCAAAAAGTGTGTGATTCGGTGGGATGTGGGTCACTCACAGGCAATGTTGGGACCCGAAGAGGCACCAGGCTGTCTGGACGGGTGGATTTGCTAATTGTGAGGATTTCCCAGTAACAACTTCCCAGGTACCTGAAACCCCGAGCTCATTTTTACTACGAGACTTCTATTGGTGGTAAGTGCAATGAAAGTCCACTTTATATTCCTTTAAATAGAATTCAAAGAAAACCAACTCGGGCGTTGAACTTTTCCACAATTGGCACCAGGCAGTCTAGCGTAGGATTATCCAAACGGCACCAAGCTGTCTGCCAGGATTGAGGACGGCTTGTAACAACTAACAACAGGTGGTCGAGAGGCATTAAAAGCACTAGCAGGGTTCCCAGATGTTACCAAAACTTATTTGTCTTCTTGGTGACACAAATGGCCATAGCAATATCCAGAAGTCCACTTATAGAACTATCAATGTGAAACGTCTGTGACCAAAACTTTGACAAGGAACAAAACGAAGATAAAACACGTTCGGGACTGAACAGAAAACTGTTTATATCATTGCCTAACAATCCGGTCATTCACATTTTCATCATGATCGAATAGTATGTTTGCACATCGGAAAAATAATACATCACTTACGTCAAATAAATCTCTCCAAAGCAATCCCAAGTTGTTCATTCAACAATAAAGTTTTTATGAAGTTTTGAATTTTTCAATCTCTGAAACTGCGGAATAGCTCGTTGTTTGCTACCACAATCAAGTACAAATATTTCTCTCGTACTGCAGAATTTTGTGAAAGGTTGAAGGCATTGTTGATTTAATTACTCATTATTCATTTGATGCGTCTCTTAATGTATTTTCTGCTTTTCCTTCCGCATGTACAGTCTGTTGGGTACCTATATTAATAAAATTGTTAAATTATGCTATATTCACAAGAAACAGGGGTGCTCTAAGGATATCAAAACTATCTGTTTAACAAGTGCGTTATATAAGATGACTAAATATGGTAAAATCGCTCAACATATTTATTAGTGCCAAATAAAGGTTAGTATTCTCGACAACTTCCGTAGAATAAAGCTAAAGGTTCTTAAGGGTTGGTCTATAATAGAAACTTTCTGTCATGCCGACGTTTCGTGTATTTTAACACATCTTCAAGGTTACATTGAAACAGAGGATGTCAAGATCATTCGATTTGGCCCATAATCAGGTCGGAGTCAATAAGACTCTACAGTATTCAAACACTGAGCAGGTTAGGAACTTGCTTATGTGATCAGCCTTAGTTTGGTGGTCTGGATGCTCGCAAGCTCGCATCTCGAGAATAAATAACACCAAGTAGTCAATCCCTTAGTAAAAATGCAGATTAGTTGGACATATAGGTCAAAATGATGTGTATAGTTTGTCATTCCAACGTTTTTATTACGAAAAGGTGGCGAATTGTAAGAAGGCTAGGCTTTTTACAAAACGGCTGATTTCACAAAAAGGCTGCGACAGATTTATTAGGTTATATATATAGCTACATTCCTTGAATTGATTCCCAAAGAATAATAATCGGAACGGGCTGATAGTTGAACCCTGTTTCGCGGAGGGTCGTGATTTTGTAATATCTGACAAAACGAATCGCACCTCCGTTATTTTCAAACCTAAAAACGCGAGGTTGGTCTCCTTTGATGCAAAGGAATGTCCTCTACAAGATGCAGATCCAAAATAATTTTTCCAGACCTAATTTCCCATTATTAGCTCATGAAATTCGCAGAAAAAATGACAAAAAACCAAGATTTACCCACACTTTTTGCAAGTGTTTTTGATAAAATGGGGGATCAGAAGCAGTGCAATATAAAAAAATAGGATATTCGGAATCAGCGATAAATTGTACTTAAGTTAGACACCTATGGAAGGCATTTAATTGGGAGGGTGTTCAATGAAAAATCCTGAAAAATTTGTGCATAGAAAAAGTGAAGAAAGCTATATCATGGAAAAACAAGCTTAAAAAAAAAAAAAAAAAAAAAAAAACTTGGATTCGGATTTAACATCAAATAACGTAAGAAACTGACAAGCTCCGGCCGGATGCAAGACCACCCATAAACTTTGTAAAATAGTGTTATTATCCAATTACGTATTTTATCCATTCGCCAAATAAAGTGTTTTAAGATGTAAAGTGATAACGATTCATAAAATGAATTGCTTTATATTTTTTATTATATTTTATTTTTTTATTTTTTTTGTTACCTAATGGATTCATTTTATATTGAAAGTTCATGAAACAGAGATGATTGGAAGTAAACGTGCGAAATTGAGCTCAAGAACCCCAAAGTTGCCAGATATGTGACTGAGATCTCATAATTCTGAAACAACTCGAACGACTGAGAGTCTAGGGTTGAATTTTCAATGCCTTTAACATCCTGGGCAGCAAAGGGGTTATGTTAGAGGTTAAAAGTTCAACTCTTGAATTTTACTCTTTTTTTTACGAAAAGTAACAGTTACAAGGAACTGTTAATGAAAATAATAAACCGAATCATAGCAATATTTTAGTACTCAAAGGGAGGCATACAAAGATGCTACTAAAGGATTTCATGTCATTAACATGTTACGCGGAACAAACGAAGTCTGGTAATAATTAATAGATAAATACAATTCCGCTGTGCTACCGGCTCGAATGGGGAGCCGCGGGCTTAGCGCACGTAACCTTAGTTAAATAACCTCGAAAGATTTATGTGATATTTTCCAGATGAACTATAAAAATTGATTTAGTCCCAGGCTCATTAATATCATAACCGTAACCGAAATGAATGTAATATGTGAAACATGCGCTAGTAGTTAAGGTACGCAAGAATGTTCAATAACACGCTGCTTAACTTACCTAACTTCACGGCCTAGTAATAAAATATAATGACATGCCCCTGATCTTAGACCAATAAACATCATGAGTGCAACATTTGAGGTTAATGTAGACGGGCGGCAAGCTCAACTAAAAGAGGACATGATAGATCTTGTTGAAAAGCGAAGCATGGCTCGAAAGAAATTTCATACATAGATTCTTCAAAAATTTCATAGATAGATAGATAGTCGAAAAGAAGAAATATATTTCCGAAAAAATACAATAATAAAATTGAACTGATCAAAGACAGAAGAAAATATCGCTAGAATCGGAAGTACCCCAGCACTTGGATCTTAAGCTCTGTGCCGTGAGGGGGGGAGGGGTCCTCCAGCTCATTCAATATAATTAGTTACAAAAATGAACAAAATACTTTCATGGCAGTTTGAAATACAAAATACCAAAGAAAAGAAAAATAATTTTGCCCCAATATTATCGCTAGAAGAGGGGTTCTAACGCTACTTCACAAGTAGCGAAGTAAAAGGAGTAAGTTTATAGAAGATTTAGTTGCCCTGAGGAAAATAATCCAGTCCTTCGGGGCTGAGAGTATCAGAGAGCCCTAAGGTGGTGGCCCGTAGATTATAATATTGGGAAGACAAAACTCTAACATTATATGTATATTTAACATTACATGTATATTTAAAAAAAAAAAAAAAAGATGACTTTATATAAAACTGATTCTGGGTAAACATAGATTTGTTGTCAAATGATAACAAGGAGAAAGGATGGCGTCTTTTGTTCCTGGATATAACATTCAAAATAGCTTTTCTAAGAATATATTAAGGATCAACTATGTACTTGAGCGTTCCTCCTGAACTAGGACTTCATGAGTTTGACAAATGAGTCTTGACTCCTATTGCTACGTAATGGGCAATAAATAAATTGATGAAATTTTCTCTCTCTTTTTCTAATCCCAAGAATACTCAGTTTCCGAAGGAGGTTGTTAATAATGATTACTCCTAAGTACCTGCATTCTACTGCTCTAATGAGATAACAAATGTATTAACTTAAAACTCGAGTATCAACTTGAAATCCGTTACTTTATCTTTGGATCTAGTATACGTCAAATTCTTAGATTTAGGAGCATTAGTATAGTAGTAATATTGGTGATAATCGACTTATCAAATTAACCAAGAACAGTGTTGATAGCGTGAAAAATTGATTCCCAGATTCCTACGAGTCGCCAAAACACATAACAAGGCAAAATCAACAGCAAATAGTGGTGTTGCCGATTTTGGAAAGAGAAATACGATATTTATGAACAACGAGAAAAGATTGGTTCAGTCGTGCTGTCTTGAGCAATTCCATACTCAACTAGGTTTTCTGCGCTAGTGACCTACAGCAACCCCATGCGTCGATTTTCAAGATAGCTAATGAACTAAATCAATTCATCAATATTGATTTCATACGATCATAGGGTATTCAACGATTTAATTTCTACTCACTGAATCAAAAGATTTCGCTACGCTGAGTGTTACTAGTATAGTCTTAAGTACCCATATCTATAGAATCATATCAATCTCCCCTACTCTGTTACAACTGAGTTTCACACTTTAACTCATGAATTTTTAGTTTCTTTTGTATGCTCAATTTCCTGAGTTTTTAAGGGTAAAACTAGTTAGTTAAAGTGTAAAACTCGGTTATAACGGAGTCTGGGAGATTTGTAAGTGTTAACATTCGATTCAGCGTGAAAAACTACGTAGAAACCGGCCCCCAACTCGCATTTTCATAGAGGGTCAATTTTCACTAAAACCCTCAATTTCGTAGAAAAAAAACCATGTTTTTCAACATACGAACATACTTTTTTCACCCAATTAGCAAAGTAAAAGTAAAATTGACTATACCGTTCAAAAGCTGACATTTTGAGAAAGATTTTCCGAAGAGTGCACGCCGAAAAATCCCAAAACCGATAGCAGAATATAACGGGAGGAAAACTTCAGTTTTAAATATTTTTCTAATTTTGTACTTTGGCTTTTTTAGCCAATTAAAACTTACTAAAACAACTTTACTTTATATCCGGGTTATAGAAAATTTAATAATCTTCCCAAAGATATTCTTAGTTTTGAGTTGACTGTGATTTTAGGGGGAGTTATTGCCGTTTTGATGTTATAAGGTACAAATCACGAAAAAATCTTAAAAACTGAATTACTTGAGAACAAAGCATTTAAAAAAATCTCTTGGATTAACGTTTGATCAGAAATGAGCTCTGAAATCGATTCCTTGAGTTTGTCCTATAATTTTTGTAGACACCCCGCTATAAAGGTCTACCTTCCTATGTGTTTCACTCACAGTTTGGAGTCCAATAGAATTGAAAAAATAAAAATATCATCCCAGGATTTCTATAACATCCTGGAAACTGTTATCATTCCCTGACAAATAAAACTATTTATGAACTGTTTCATAACTATGTTTGAACTATTTCAGACAGCTCTTCAGCGACAATCATGATCTTATCACGGAACGCCATGTGTATATATGTTTAGTTAAGAAGATTCGACGTTGTTATGTAAATCAGAAAATACTATACCTAAATTGCCTCAAGTTCCAAACAGTGTCAGAATCATTGCGTTTTCGATTTATGGACAATGCTCCAACCTAGTTTTAAGGGGGGGGGGAGGGGGGATTATAATAAAATAAAACAAACAAAATATAAATTAAATAAAATATACCCGCCGCTCTGCGCCTTTCCGGGACTGGTAACCACCATTCTTTCCACCGAGAACCCAACGGCTAAACACTAAATACATCCTAGGGTGAAAAGAAGAGAAGTGAGCTCACTCAGCTAATTAGGAAAAGCCTATAATTTTATTAGTTTCTTGATTTCTCAGAGATGCTGCCTACCAAATGTTTTTATATCACGAGACGTTTTCCACTACTTTCTTGACACATTTATTCCTCGCAAAAAAGTTTCGTTTTATTTTCATTTCTATTTTTTTATTTTATTTTTTTAAAACCTTGCAATAGATCGGGGTAAAAGAGTGTTCCACGCTAAAAATAAAAACTGTCTTAAGGCGGGGAGTTAATCGTGTAGACTCCATGATCTTAATAAAGCTAAAAAGTAGTACGTAAATTATCTGAGAAGTGAATATTTATGACCGAGATTACGTCGATACGTTATAACCTGGAGGGCAAGATGAAGGGTAGGGGAAATGGAAGCCGGCACGGCATTTTATCAGAACTTCCAACGAAGGGTTCGCTCCGAAGCCTTTAATAGCTACAATGGATGACTGCTACCCTATCGGGACGAACTCGGAAATACATATGTAGGCAAGAAATTTTCTGCAACGTCGTTGTGAATGGCGAGTCGTTAGTTAAGGACGAAGATACCCGTGTAATAGCAGGGTGCCTGGATATTTTTCTGCCCTCAGGGCTCGTTCCATTATTTCGCTTCCTCGCCCGTACTTCAAAGATTAAACACTTTTACTCGTTTTTATTTTGTCTCGATCCGCGGGGTCGTCTTTTTGCAGGGGACCCTCCCCTGGGATCAAGAACCCAAGAGCTGCTATGAGGTGCCGACCATGTGTGGAAGCCACTGGAGTAGGTAGGTACCTACCTAACAGATAGGGAACCTGAAGTCGGCACCTTCATATAGGCAAAAGGCTCTGCTTTTATTTAGATCCCCGGCAAAAGATTGTATTCGCCGAGATGTGTGTATTATTATCTCACGAGCCGTGAAATGCGGCGCAATTTGAAGCCGGTTTCCTCCTCCCAGCGCCATCCTCTTAAAGCAAACAATTTGTTGGGAAGGACTCAAGCTGGGGGTTGGCCTTCGAGGCGACCCGACCGTTTGTGTTGTATCGCTATTAGGCGAGCATTCCACTTCCATCTTCTTTTTCCCAAGGCCTGAAGATGTCGTTGTGAAACGCTGCCCCTCCTTGTCCGGTCCATCGGGCTATTCATTAGAGATCGGTAGCCCCCTGGAGGTAGTTTGAGCCCCTTCAACATAAACAATAATGGAGGCGCTCTCCCAACACTCATTGGCTGCGAGTTCCACTCCAAAAGAGATGCATCAAGAACAGCGTTTAAAAACCCATATACTTACAAAGGAATTTTCAATGATGTCAAAGTTAGAAGCATGATGGTCAAACTGGAATAGCAGTCCCAGTTGTAGAGCTTCGGATTACTCACACTCATCATCAGGGCCCATAATAATTAAAAGATAGTACATATAAGGTTCAGCACATGAAAAATAACAACAAAAGAAGATGAGCTCAAAATTGTCAGGCCAAAAAATAACAACAACTGCCATAAGACAACCACTATAACTCACCCAAGGATGCTCTGCGGTGTCAAGACGTAGTGTATGGTAATAAAAACATAAAAACACCCATATGTTGAAAACTCCTTTATATATATATATATATATATATATATATATATATATATATATATATATATATATATCAGGGTATCTTTTGAAGTTAAGAATAACAGTTAAAAATCATAATGGATGACTATATCACTCCAGAAGAGACTCAAAAACTAACAAAACCTATCAAATTTTGACTGAAAGCTAGTACCTATTAATTAAGTTCTTCGAGCCTCTTCTTTTAAAATGAATTACATACTGACTTGATCAACTTTAAATAGTGGTTGCTTTATAATGGTTGTGGTTATTTTTTTAGCTCGACAATTTTGAGTTAACCTTGTGTCATTGATATTTTTTACCTACTGAGTCTAAAATTTACTTTATTCCAAATTTTTTAGGACCGGGGCCGATAGTTCGCATAATAAGGACTACAATTCTAGTTTGACCCCTATCCTGCTATGACTTCATAAATATTTGTGGGTCATCATCACTTCTTTACTTGAGTCCCCAGTGGGATTTGAGAATGGGATTTAGAATGTAAATAATTATGGGTAAATATAAGTTGTGCATTTGGCTTCGGAGTATACTAAGGTGGTGGGAGCATTGTGCTCATTACAGTGAGAACAATTGTTTGGGAAACATCGTTTTGTTACATTTTAGACCTCCCCAGCCGACTTTGTTTATCCGTCAATTAATCTCTGTGTTCGCAGATTATTATCACGAGCATAACTTCCAAAACTCGTGTCTCGTTCTATTTAAATTTAAAGGCATTTAGCTAGTTGGTTAGCCAGATTATCTCGTATAAGAATCAGGAACTCACAAATCAATATACATCTTTACGCTTGCACACACCGGTTCCTCAGTATTTTACGACGATTCTTCGCGATCTGATTTTGCTCGAAGTCAGGAGATAGTTGAGCATAGTGTGAAAAATGAACATAGAATGTTGGAAAGGGGCCACCAGATTTTAATGAGTATTTCACAGATTAAGTAATTACACGGTTTATGCTTCAAATAATGATCTCCTGTGAAATTCATCATTAGGTTACTGAATTTGGTTATCTATATTAAAGAGCAATTATGTTTAGATTAACAAATTTTAAGCTTCATTTCGTAAGTTAACGTTATATGTAAACTGAAAAGTTCAAATATCAACCGAGATGATGATAAACCAAAGGTCTAAATGTAAACATTGCCAACAAGCAGACAATACACAAAATATTAAGTGGGTTTGGTCACGTGAGGGAAGAAACAGATTTAATATATTATTCCTTAGTGGCTTCAATTTTAATCGTGCTGATAGTATAATACTAATCAAAAGGTTTTGTTTTACATGAGTTGAAGCCAGCCGGTCGCCATCTACCGGAGTTCAAGTGGAATAAGGACTGAGGACACTTCAGGTACGTTCCCAGAGGCAGAGATAGATCGCGCTCAACCTTATTGTTAGTACGTCAGAACGGTCGGGGGGAAACAACCAGACCAGGAAACTGTCCGAAACGCCCTTCCTGGAAATTCGGGGAGATCGGGGTTTCGTTTCAAAACTCCCGGAAAACCTGTTTCTCCAAACTCCCCGAAAAGGTGGAACGAGGATTCTGCCAGAAAACTTGAAACACAGATTGCGAAGAAGGGGAACTGCCCGAATCTGTACGAACTGAAAACTGTCCGAAAGTAGGGTCGTAAATCCCTTTACCAGGTTCCACCTTGGGCCTTATCAAAGAAATACGAACGTAAGTAATTAGCTCCTGAGGAACTCCCAAGTTCACTGCCAGACAACAGAAGGCCAGTAACATTATTTGCATGATCTAGGCCCCAGTGGAACGAATGAAATGTGAACTGTTCAAGTGAAACGAAAAAAATCTACAACTTATCTTTATATGCCTACGAGCTTTATTTTCAAATTGTATGTACATATTGTATGTATAATTGTATCTACAATTACGATTACAACACGAATTTTTTCTATATTTTCAGTTTTAAATGATGTTCTTAGATCGGTCAATTAAATCTTCAATGACGAGAACGATCTTTCAACGTCAACTGACACGAGAGGTAAATACTTGAATGATGCTGGTTCTTGTGCAGAGCACATCCACGCAGCATCCTCTCCAAGTCCAACGCTGCTCTCCAACCGAGATTTCTATCCAGCACGATCTCCAACTTTTTCCTCACAGTTTTCCCAGTCTCTCCAGGCCATGATTTCGCTTTTTCGATGACTCCATTTATTGTAGTGATTACTTCAACCAACTCCATCCCTCGCGATTCCAACTTTAGGATGACTTCAGAAATGATGGTCAAGTAGGTTTTTATGAAAGTCAAGAATGGCACCAAGTCGTTGGCGACCAAACGTTGATAAATCTGTATCACTAACATCTTCCGTCATGTCGGTCATCTTTGTTGTTCCAGGACATGGCGTATGCGAACATCTCATGTACCACACTGAGTTTTTCTTTTTATCTCTAATATATGAGAAATTATTGCACTCGTCAACGTAAAGAAGTGAGAAGGCTCGTTGGCCCTGCATTATAAAAAAAACCATGTTGAACGGACAGAAACACGTCACAGAGATGGGAAAATGAATATCTTACTCTCAGGAATGAAACTTTTCGAATGAATTATTATGGTGCGAGAATGGCCATATATAGGCTTCCCCCTAATGAACGCAAGACGCAGTGGTTGCCATTATAATAACGGATTAGAATGTGACTCAATAAGAGAATGACCATAATGCTTCCCTCTAATAATGGAAGAAGACGCTTTACAAAGACGGATTAGAATGTGACTCGAATTAGAATGTGACTGGATTAGAAAGGACCCACTCGGAGTTCATTGCCCTGAGCAGACTTTCGGACAGTTTTCGAAGTCGAAACGGGGATTTTCCATTGTGCCGGAATATTTTCGGACAGTTCTGCAGCTTTCTGTTTTCCGACAGTTTCCTGGCCCTCCTTTCGGAGACATTTACGTGAACTCCTTGAAATCCCCGAATCGGTTTTGGGGCAGAAATTCGGACAGTCTCCTGGTCTGGCAGTTTCCAAGTTCCCGTCAGAACTTCTTTCTCAAAGTTCACGGAAACAAATCCATACGCTGAACGATTTGAAGAATTACATTCTTTCCACATGGAATCGTGCGAAACAGCCTAGAAATAAGTAAGTAATATCGACACCAAACGTCTGCCAGTTTTCAACTAGTTTTAGTTTTAGTTTTTACTTTTTATTTTTAGATAAATGCATCTGACGCGTCTAACGCATTAGGTAGTCTCAAAAGGGTGCAAAACACAATTGAATATATACCCAGAGCTCAACACGATCATTAGGTATGAATCTAGGTAGCCACATACATTTGGAAGATACTGAATAACGGACAAGAGCATCAACTGTTATAACCATACGATATTTACGGAAAGGTGTAGTAGGGAGAATCGCCAAGGACGCTATTTATTATCATAAGCTTTAGAATTGATTAAGGAACGGCAAACATGTACAGTATTATGTGTTGAAACATTTTCTTCTCGAATCAAAATTTTCACTTGCAAAACGTGAAATCCTTATAATACGTAACCTTCTTCTTCTTCTTGTATGGCACGACAACCCGTTAACGAGTCTTGGCCTCCTCCAACAGCCTCCTCCAGACAACTCTGTCCTGCGCTGTCGACCTCCAGCTACGAGTCTGAAGTAAGACAGCTGCATCGCGGTTAACACCGTCAATCCATCTAAGCCTCGGACGTCCAGCTCCTCGTGTAGAAAACACTCTACTGTCCAAAATCATTCTTGGGATCTCATCAGTTCCCATTCTTGCTATATGACCAGCCCATCTAAGCCGTCCTAGACGGACAAAACGACCGATATCGGGCTCCTGGTAGAGACTGTACACTTCCCTGTTTGTTCTTCTCCGTCATAGTCCATCATCATTGACAGGGCCAACAATCCGGCGGAGGATTTTTCTTTCAAATATGAGGAGGCGCTCCTCGCAAACCTGTGAGAGTGGCAATGATTCCAGGCCATAAGTGGCAACTGGCTGTATGAGTGTCTTATAGAGCCTCATTTTTGTAGCCCTCGATATAAGGCGGCTCTTCATTTGCTTGAGGAGGCTAAATTAGCATCTCTCAGAGCAGGCTATCCTTCTTTTGACCTCCTCTGATACTTTGTTATCTTCAGTTACGAGAGATCCAAGATACAAAAAGTTTGGGACCCTCTCAAATGTGTAATTCCCAATCGCTATTTCTCCTGGTGTAACATTGGGTGGGGAAGGAGCTACCATATACTTCGTTGTCCCCTGATACACGACGAGCCCCATCTGCTTGGCTGCAGCCTCTAGGGAGACAAATGCATCTTTCACAGCACTGACACTTCGCCCCACTATATCAATGTCATCGGCATATGCAAGAAGTTGCACCGTTCGGTTGATGATGGTGCCTCGAACCTGTATACCGGACATTCTTATTGCTTTTTCTAAGGCCAAGTTAAAAAGGAGGCACGCCAGCGCATCACCCTGTCGAACACCCCTTCGAGACTGGAAGGGGTCAGACAGGTCTCCCCGAATCCTAACCATACAGCTGACATTCGACATAGTAGCTTTCACTAGGCGAACCAGTTTAGGAGGGATTCCCATGTCCAGCATGGCCTTGTACAGTTTATCCCGTGATATGCTATCGTATGCAGACTTGAAATCAACAAACAAATGGTGCGTCTGAATTCCAAACTCAGCTCCTCTCTCCAGGATTTGCCGCAGCACGAATATTTGGTCATTTGTGGACTTACCCTGCCGAAAACCCGCCTGATAGTGCCCAAGCTCTTTTTCTGCAAATGGCAGCAATCTGTCAAAGAGGACGTTGGACAGTATTTTGTATCCACATGAAAGAAGAGAAACCCCCCTGAAGTTGCCACATTCGAGTCGGTCGCCCTTCTTATGAATAGGGCAGATTACTGAAGCATACCAATCCGAGGGCAAAGTCTCATTGTTCCAAAGCATAACGATCAAATCATGGAGAATTTTGGTTAATTTCTGCCCACCCTTCTTGAATAGTTCCCCTGGTATTGAATCCACCCCAGGAGCTTGTAACACTTCTACTGTTTGCGTTTATTTTTGACAGGTTTCGAAGGGTAATTAGAGAAAAGCCTTAGATTATGTTTATGTAATTTCCTGTCGTTCACGATTAGTAGCCTACGTGCAAGCATTCAAAACACCGTCTTTCAACACAAGATTATTTAACTCTAGAAATATTTAACATGATGTATCTCTAGTACATAAAAAGTATGGCTGGCTTGCAATTATCCGTTGTAGTCCACTACTTTATGATTAATGTCCCTAGATACATAACTCGTTAGCGTGATTTATAAAAGATTCATAAAGTACTTCTTAAAATAAATAAAACAAAAAATCACAATGGACAAGAACAACTACAAAGACACGATTGTTGATTCCACATTCTGAGTTATTGAACCACCAGCTGCTGAAACTAAGCCGGATTCCAAATCTCGTATATATGCAATAGTAGAATATAATATTATGCATAACTTATCGTGAATATGTTTACCATAACACACAGTAACGATGTAACATAAATAATAATGCTGAAAAAAATGTTGCATCAGAAGGACAATCATCGTACGTCAAATGGCTTCACCAGCAACTTGTGTTATCTGATATTCTTCTGTAGTCTTTACATCTGACTTCGAAGATCCAGTACCTCAATAATTCATATGAATATATAAATAAATAAATATATATATATAAAAAGTGTTGGACACTACAATTTGTTTCAGAAGGCCTCAAAACGGATTTCTTTGGAGAAAATATTCAAAAATTGTGATTTTAAATTTTTTGGAGCAATTGCAATAGCTTCATTTTTTACGAAAATTCGCTGATAAATGGAGTGTTATGTGCATTATGTGTTACGTGCGTTATGTGCAGTGTATAAAATGAAGTAAGTGCATTCGCACAATTTAACAATACAAAATATGCAAAGAACTTAGGACGATATGAAGAAATTCGTAGGATCCAAATGCATGATGACTGGGTTATTGATCCCACATTCTGTAGGTACCACTGACAAACCAGTCGGGCTCGAGAGATCCAGCCGATGATCAGCTCCCCTCAAACATTGGCTAATCCGACAGTCGAAAAACCGTTCTAAATAATCAATTCCGAAGCCCGCAAGCTTCAAGAAAACCATCCGCGCTTCAGAGCCCCTTCATTGCGCAAAAGATGCCAGCAATGGGAGTGGCCGGTTGGAAAAGAAACCTACGAGGGCATTTCTCAACAGTCGTCCCAACTCATGAGCTCTAAAAGCTACTTAAGGTCGCCCTTCCTTAACCAGCCAATAGCGATTAACGACACTTAATCCCTAAGGAACTTGCCTATCTACATCTCGGTCTAATTGATCGTTGCACCGTCAGAGAAGGGTTTTGTTTATAATGAAATCGAGTTATCTAATCGCTGGTAAGTCGAGCTTTTGTTCTTCCTATCCCTAAGTAAATATCACTGTTGTAAATGTTCACTATGTTTTTTCCTCCACCGGCCCATAACAAAAGATAAGAATTGCATTTTAAAGTGCACTTCTCCGTACGCAGAAGCATAGAATAACTTCCACGAAACGGTTAGGAAGGCTGGTAGGTAGGACATCACTCAAAATTCCCAATCATCCAAAAAGACCCACGTGAAATTATTAATTTTTGCATACAAATTAGTGAATTTTAGTAAATTTTTACTCTTTCGTTTTAATCAAAATCCGTTTTTATTATATATTTATTAATTTCTTTTTATTTTGTTTTGTTGTTCGTTGTAATATATAAATATTGTTTTCACTTTCGGGAGAAAGAAAATTTTTGGTCTTCAAAATCAAAATTTCCACTTGAATTTTACGTTTCAGATCATTCTGAACAACTTTGGTTCCGAGTCTGTCTGTCTGTCTGTGTGTTTCTGTAGTGTGTCCGCAAATCCTTGTAACAAGCTTATTTTTCACAGTTTATATCCGATTTGGATGACATTTTCAGAGAATGTGCGGGCTAGAAGGTGGACGGTTCCCTATCAATCTCATCATTCTTGACTCAATACCTCAATCTGTGCATGCGCAAAAGTAAATTCTACCAAGCTTCATTTTTTCACGCCCTAGTTGTTTGATCTCGCTCAAATTTTGATGATAGTTGGGGAATGACTATTTGATCATCTTATATCAATTTCAACATGATTGTATCATTAATAGCTACTGCGCATGCGCCTATGGGAAGTCCTTGTAACGACGTTAATTTTCACTGTTTTCATCCAATTTCGATGAAATTTTCAGAGAACGCGCGGTTTAGGTTGTAGATTGCCTCCTATCAGTTTCATTGTTGCCAAATCAGTACTTCATTCTACGCATGCACAAACGTAAATTCCTTCATGTTCCATCTTTTCACTCTCTAGTTGTTCGAGTTAACTTAAATTCGGATGATGGTTGGAAGAAGAAGATAGGTAATCGAGGAAGCTTTGTGCCACACCCTACTTGGCAGACGTTTTTTAAAATACGTTTTCACTTACCTACGTGGAGATCAGTAGGTAGACCAATGTTTTTGAAACTAAGGTCACATATGACATATGGGGTCTTGCTGGTCCTAAAACCTTGGCATCAATTTTGGACGCATTTAAGGGCTGAAAAATTGAAAAATCGAGATCTCGAAAACTTTTGAATTATTCATCGTGTTTTTATGTTTGTCAGTGATAGAAATCACCCCAATATACTGGATGAGCTCACCAGGATTACATTCATCCGTTTTTCTCTCCCTGAGGGCTTTCAAATTCGGATGGAAAAATGATCGTTAACATGCGCGTACATGGAAAATTGTGAGGGCATGGTAAAAATTGCCTAATAATCTACGATGTTCATATCAGCTTATATAATTCTGATGGAATTCCCATTTCAAGAATGCTAATTATTTATAACTTTTGCCACCTATATGTACTAGTGAAGCGTGAATATGGGTTATTTAATCTTATCAATTTTTCAATAGGTGAGTGCTACACCTATGCTGATAGACGGTATACCTATCTAAATCCTGATGTACCGTTGTACCAATATATCAGCTCCTGTTACGTACAGAGGAACTAGTAATACGTAGGAATCGTATTTAATTTCATGAATTCCCTTTTGGTAGGTTCCTAAGACGTAAATTTGATAATATTCAGATTAAGTAAAATAGACTTGGTTGACTATTTATAGACCCAGTGATCGCGAAAAAGGGATAACTACTAGAGAAATAATAAACTTTGCATAGTATTTTGCCGCGTATCATAATGTTTCGCTGCAACTTAGCATTTTACAATTTTTTTCCAATCGTGAAGGTTTTCTGCGATTATCGTAAACTCTTCTTTTCGGATGAACCAATCAGTCATTCTTGCGCCGAATAGGAGACAAAATGGCTTTGGAGTTCACTCCGCTGATCAATGCCCTCCCATGCGTCAGGGGCCCCTGATACATCTTATTCTCGCCATGTTACAGATTACATCCATACCGTTTCATCAAAATCGGACGTCGAGAAGTGGCATTTGAAACGATTTTAAGAGGACATACATACATATATAAATCAACGGACAAAGTGAACACAATAGCTTTTTTTTTTAAAGAAAATTCGCCAAAAACAGAAATTTTATAGTACAGAAGAAATATAAAGACAAGAAATTCGTATTTGAATTGAAAAGTTGGAAGGTCAATGAGTTAGTGTTAGATTATTTGGAATAGCAAGTCAAAAATCAGTCAAAACTGTTAGGATGCCAGTACTGAAATAGAAAACGTTGAGCTGAAATCGTTGAGTTAAATTTAGCCAATGGAGAAACGAAAGAGACCAAAAATAAACATTTTGTTGGAAGACTGAAAATAAACAAGTTAAGATAAGGTCTAAAAAATAATTATTAGTTTCCCTTCGGTAAAAATAGGATTCGAACGGAAAAACGAGTTGAGCGTGGGCACTTCATAATTTATTTTCAAACTGTAAAACCATTCGTCTATTTTTCATAGCTGAACAATGGAAATGATTCAAGTACGAACCATTCCGTTTCTCAACAATCGATAAATTATCGAGGAGCCCGCAAGCAACACAACGCGTAACTGTAAATCAATGCCACATGGAACACGAGGGCAAAACCGGAGGTCAGGAATCGTGAGCCTTAAGCAGGTTTGATTACAAAAACCAAAATTAATTTATACCTTTACGACGTTGAGTAAAACTTCGTGTTCGGAATCCTCAAGGTGGGATGCGACGTGCGAAGGCAGATAAGGCGGAACCCTCCTTCATGTTTAGCTGAGGCATTAGAGACTCTTCACAACTTGAGGAATTTCCAAGAAGACTTCGCGTTATGTTAATTTTTCGAAGAAGGAGCAAATTTATTTTGGTCTATTAAACACGTCATTGTTGTTAAGAGGAAAGTTGTTGTTGGGTTGGAGTCTCTAGAATCTGTACACTGAAAATGTAAGTACGCTAAGTATGCATGTAAACCGAATGTTCGTCCTACTACTTTTCTTGACATCATAAGCTTTCTTTCATAGGGAGGAGCAGGACTTGATTTGATGATTTTAGTCTAGACTAATCGATGTACGTTGAGTGGAAAAAAGGAAAACGGAATGAAAACTGCTTGAGACCCATGCATACCTATGCGCACAATGTTCTGCGATGCACGACTCCGATGTACAATGCACGATACCTCATGAGATCGGGCGAATTACCACAACTACCCCAGATGGAACTGTTTTGAAAATGCTATAATGACCGAAACTAAAAAAATATAATAAGAATAAGTTAATTTGATTCGTCTGACACGAATTTCAAGCCATTAGAAATCTAAGAAAGAAGGGTTCTGAGACAGAAAGGAGCAGGTATGTAAGCGTTTCATTTATTACCTAGTAGGCGAAAATCTGAAATTAAG
Organism: Adelphocoris suturalis; assembly: GCA_030762985.1. Lineage (NCBI taxonomy): Eukaryota > Metazoa > Arthropoda > Insecta > Hemiptera > Miridae > Adelphocoris > Adelphocoris suturalis. The sequence goes on from CM061046.1 coordinate 21,846,483, forward strand.
GTAGTATGGAAACTGGGTAATAATGAAATGGTGCAGAGCTGTTATAATCAGCTGAGTGAGCTTTAAGGATGATTTACTTTTGATCCAACTGAGGATGCTCGACCTTCCGAGGACTAAAAAAGGCTTGCGATGACATCACCCGTACAGATTGATTCAGCCTCCATCGACCATAAATCCAGCATAATTTGGGTCATATCTAGTATGTGCCACCAAAACCCTGTGCTAGTATGAAACCCCTACACCCTAAAACCCATAAATACACTCATCCAATCCCAAAATATTAACTTGGGACTGTCCAGTAAACTCTGCTCCATTGAAAGTGGCATGTCTAATTGTCGAAGAAGTGAACAGAGAAGAAAACATAAAGAGTATATGGATAGATATATATTGTGTAGGTGATTGCGTATATTCCCAACCTATTGATAACTTATAAATCAGATCCTCCGGTTCCACAAATGACCAGTTTTTTAAGATGCAAACAATGAGTTTAGCTGAACGTACCGGCTGGGCTGTTCAAGCTCATGAACGAGTAGGTAGTTCTTGCTCTGCCAGTGAGTGAAAACGTAGTTCCTACCCTTTGAATTGTGAACATGCAGTTCTTTTACAAAGAAAAAACATTCAGTTTTTACTACTTCGTTTATAGATTTAATAAATTTTAGTAAATATCTAGCCAAAATCCTCATGTTCAGAAAGTAGCGGTCAGACGTGCTGGGACGTGTCCCGAACCCATTTGTTACTTGAATCCTGAGCCGCTCGATGATTTCGTATAAGACCTAGTTTCAAGATAAATGAGGAGTTTCCTCGATTCAATATCTACTTGAAATTCGTGCTATGCTCATTTGACGGTTCGTCAATCAGCGAACCTGTGCAAAACAAAGCAGTGGACAGTATTGGGATTCAAAAAAATATGTTTCCCCCAGAACAGATTTGGGAGGATGTAGGTTAGTTTCTTTCCTATTCCCTATTCAACCTAGGATGCTGAAGTTTGAGACTAAGACTGCTCTGGACTGTTGAGTAGGTAGCAAGATGGAATACGGAATCCTAATCTTATTTCTTTCATACATTTCCTGGATAACCAAACAGATTCGTTCTGGCATTTGCTTAATATAACATATAAATGTACATTTTATGGAGGAATCATTGAACTGTACCTATTGATTTCATCATTTGGTTTGGGATTTCTTGGAATGAAAAATGTACCCATCCAATATTTTGTATACTCGTATATGTAACAGTCAGAGAGAATAGAAAGAACATTAATTCTTTACTCTCTGGTAACAGTTTCTCACTCCAGGCCTCAAATGGTTCGAAGAGGGAACACTACGGTTACGACGACCAGAGGTTACGGAATCAGTGTTGCGGCAAAGATGCTCTGACCAGGCTAGCGGTGGCTTGGCAAGTCACCCGCATAACGCGCTATAACGATGCGATGGTCAGAAAGAACGGGTTTTTCTGATCACCAAACGTGACCGACCCGGGAAAGACACAAGGTGCTAAAAGCGATTTGAGGAAAGGGGAGGAAAAGGCAATAAAGGTAATCCCCTACAGTTGCTCTCCCACCATCCCTAATAGGAATTCGAGAAAATTGAATCACACAATGGGATTTTCAAAGTCAGTATCACGGATAGTCTAATGCCGGCCGAGCGAAACGTGACGTCCTCAGATTCGATTCCCGAAGCGTTTTACATCTTTCTCTATAGGGAACCGGGCGATTTGGAAGCACTCAGGCAGCTCTGCCGGCTACCTGCCCATTACTTCCCCATGCTCCTCCGGGGGCGTTGAACCAGTCTTTACTACCCTTTGTTTTCGTAGTACACGTCGATCTCTACACTGATCCCTCCGATCTGATCAGCAGCTGGGATATCGCGAGGTTCGGTGTGAACATGGACGGTGATGGAAGGAAAGCGTTGTGGGTTTCCAGAACAACCACCTTATTTTTAGGGGGCAATCCTAACTTTAAGTGACGCTTGTTACAATCTGAGCAGAACCCGACAACGAATTCTCTCTGTTCATTTTAGTTACTCGAGTACCTTCACGATATCTAAAAATCACATAATTAGTAAACACCGGAGAAAACTAATACACAAAGGTTTTGACGTACATATATTGACATCGATAAGTCTTTTACGAGTGGGACAACCAGAATTTACGGCAGGTTTTTTTTTGTATATTTTCCCCACACACAAAGTACCTGCAATCAAACAAAACACCCCAGATCTTTACGTAGGTACTACCACTCCATTGCTAGGGAAGCGTAACTCTGTCAGTTCTCATCCCAAGAAAATCGATTAGGACTACTCATTGGAAAGCTCTCAATTCACCTAAAAACATCGCGCTGTCTAATTCTTCTTCCCCTCATTCCCTATTACATAAAATACTTAATCGATTCGGCATGTACTTATGTTTTAAATTAGGGCGGGAATGCGTCAACGGGATATTATGATACTTTTTGTCTTTCCTCGGAAAGATGACTTTTCTTTTTTTCAACATAGGAGTGTGAAATTCGATAGGAAACTTCTCTGGGACAGTAAGAGACGAACGAAATTACGGAATCCATCCTGATCAGCTGAGTAAGCTCAATTATCTCCTTTCTACCTTTGGATGTTGAAATTTGGTAGGAAACTACTCTGGAACACTAAGATATGAATGAAATGACAGTTTCTATTCTGATCAGCTGAGAACTAAATCCTTTCCTGTTCACCCTAGGATGTTGATATTTGGTACAGGGAGCCTTTCCTGGACAAGATGAGAAAAATGAAACGACACATCCACCACTGTTATCTAGTCGATTTTTGAAAAGTCTAGTTTCGTAGGTACTTCTAGTTTCTTTGGAAATGGGAAGGTCAGCAAGTAGTATGAGATTCTATCGCTACCTATTGTATCTTTCAAAATATCATACTGACCTTCCCCTATTGGTAAGTAGTCGAAAAATAAGGAATCTCATATCCATGATTTTCGTTTCTCCCATTTAGGGAGAAATTTCAACATTAAAATTTGCTCGAAACAATACATTGAAAAATTGCCTTACTCGCTAATAATTACTACATTTTATTTTTATGTATTTATTTTTTTATTTTGTAATTATATAGGTAATACAATCGGGATAACGCCAGTCATAATAATGTTTCTATTTTAGATGGGCCAGGTAATCAAGTGTTTCTTACCAACATCTGTCCGATCCCTAAATTGTATAAACACAGACGCTGGAATTCTGTAAAGCCTTCATAGAATTCTAATGTATACCATATAAATGGGAACGTCTTTACATTTATATATACATTTACGAATATAGGTACGAAACTCTAATGTGACAATGTGAGTCGAAATTTATAGACATGAATGGGAAACGCTGAGGAAAGTTCGAAAAATGCGAACGAAATGATAAAAATCGTAAGCACGTTTGTGATTGTCCCCTTCGAGAAACTCTTGAAACTCATACGGTGGATACAGCTTTCGTACAAGTACGCAACCACGAGAGACATTTTATGTCTTTGCGCCCCCTTTCCCCTTCCTATAAAACCCCGTATTGTATTCTAGAGCCACTCAGCTGATCTGGGATCGGTCAGTTGTGTTCAGAAGTCCCTCAAGGGCCCACATACCAAATCTCAGAATCGTGGGATCATTAGGGAAAAAACTGGATTCTAGAGCCACTCAGCTGATCTGGGATCGGTCAGTTGTGTTCAGAAGTCCCTCAAGGGCAAACATACCAAATCTCAGAATCGTGGGATCATTAGGGAAAAAACTGGATTCTAGAGCCACTCAGCTGATCTGGGATCGGTCAGTTGTGTTCAGAAGTCCCTCAAGGGGCTACATACCAAATCTCAGAATCGTGGGATCATTAGGGAATCTCCGCGTAACGCTCTCCGCGTGACGCTCTCCGCGTGACGCTCTCCGCGTGACGCTCCCCCGCGTGACGCTTTTTCATTTATGTGCCATAGTAAAGACATAAAATGTCAAAAAGGCCGAAAGATGCTGTTTTTGAAAAATTGATACCTACAGCTAGGTTACCAATGGAACTCACTCACTTATCACGACGGGAGCCGCAATGAACACTAGTGGCACTTACCTGAAACAAATGGAATAACAATTAAGATAATCGTTCATCGATGAAACCAATTCATACCTATTTAGCACACAGAGGTTTATTACTTCTGTATTGTATAGCTCTTCTACGCAGAACACCTGTCTATATTATTACGAATTATTAGGTAGTTATCTAATGTGTCTTCATAGCAGTCGCGGATCCAAGGGGGGGAGGGTTACAGGGGTCATGCCCCCCCCCCCCCCCCCAGAATCAGCCTGTATTTCAAAAAGCAGAGCTGAACGACAACGAATTGTTGACAAACCCAATAACAAAAAAAAAAAAAAAAAAAAAATTAAACGACCAAAACGAACCCAATTTTTGTAAAATCAAAAACCAGAAGCAACGACCAAAGTTAACTTACCATATTGCTAACTAAAAACATTGGAAACAAAATATAACAATAATATCTTTTATTTTGATCAATTTTGAATATCAATAATCTTTTTATAGAATACTGATTTTTTTTATGTATTTGGTTTGTAGCAACACTTGTGATTTGTTTACATTTGTAAAAGTTCCAACTGGGATCATTTGCGATCAACTGCGATCATTTATAACACAAAGTCTAATTTTCTATTTTGTTTCGCAAATCTGTTGATTATCGCATCGATGTCTAATTCGATGTCGCGATGAACGTGTAACAATGCAAGCCCAGTGAGTCTGTCTTCTGCCATAGTTGATCTCAGCCAAGTTTTGAGACGACGGAGAGTTGAAAAACTCCTTTCTGCAGTAGCTGCGGTCACAGGAAGCGTATGTAAAATACCAAGTAGTTTCCAAAGGGATGGATACATTTCTTCATTACACTCACACGCAGCACAAACGAGAGGAAGTGAATCGGTAAAATCGAAACATTCTCTGTTTCGCGCGTAGATTTAGATTTCCCGTCTTCTGTCACTAGCTCACTAGCAAACTTTACGAGGGTGGAGAAATTTTGAAACATTATTGTTATTTTGGTTTGACTGGGGGTGCACATGCGCCTATGCTCCTATCAGTAGCCGCCCCTGTCTGGGGGCCTTCTGCCATTTGTTGTCGTTTATGGGCGCTGTGGGGTCATCATGGAAGAGAGTAGCCTAACCGATCTGTTCAACCTAATTTATGCTGTTCTCAGTACAGAAAAAGTTATGACAGGTCACGCTTATGCTAGAGATGTTCAGAGGCTACCTCCTTGCTCATCGAGCCTGTCTGGCCTGTTTGATATTGAAGGCTATTCAGTTTTCGCATTTATTTTGATCTGAAATAGGACAAGTTTTGTATGACAGGTGGTGTTTGTGTGATCGATCAGATATTCTGAATGGATTATGAATTCAGCATATAAATAAAAACGTGAATGTAAAAGGAAATTCTAACTCAGAAGTTCAACTCCCGTTCTCGTTTACTTTCCTGCCAAATTCAGTAAAAACGATCCTGAATTCACTGAGATCAACAATCGATTGTTGTGGTTTCAATGTTTTGATTTGCAAACTCTGAAGTTAGCTACGCTGCCATAAAAGGAACCACTTCGAAAACACATTAGGACACTTTTTTAGAAGAAAATTGAAAATAAATACATTTATCAGCTAAATAATTAATAAATATTAAAAATATTTTTTACATAAACAATGAATTTTATAAATAATTACAATTAGTTTTTAAGTAGACAAATTGGACGAGTTTGGGCATAAGGTTATTCTGGCTTTGTCAGTCTGTAAGAAAATTCGGTTTGTAATGTTCGTTTGGTTATTTTGTTATTTTTTATATTGTTCTACCCTGTGACCCCCTCCGGAAAAAATTTCTGGATCCGCCCCTCCTTCATAGGTGTGGACGTCTTCTGAAGAGAAATTAATCAAATCAAATAACAAACCTACACTTTCCTTACTGATGATGCAGTGCCGTGACTTGGAACTACCACGATGTTTACAGTTACTCTGTTAGATCAATGTCAACGGTCAGATCATCATCATCAATAACAAACAATAATAGTTATGGTTTCAAAAGTGAAGTTACTGATGAAAAGTTGTCTATTTCCACGGAAAAATAAAGAGTTTCAATGTTAAATCAGTCTTGACGGTTAGGCCATCATCAGTAACAAACAACAACTGGACACTCATTAAAAAGGACACAGCTTTTATGATCCCATTGGTCGAGAGATAGGAAAGGAGCAAAGTGCAAAGGAGTGCAAGCATAGTGAAGGAGGATAAATATGGACTGACCAGTGGTGAAATATATCCTCTAATACTTTAATGAAATTATGAAATATGTACTTATGAGGTACCTATATCCTTATTTCAACAATAACCAGACCTTTCACTTTTGATAATTTCGAATTTTTCAAGTAGGTACGTTCAACATACTTCCATTTGGACAATAATGGAGAAAATCTACAAACTATCTATCTTTCGAACCAAAATTGTAACTACGATTGGATTACTTGAGATGTTTCGCAAATGTACATTCTTATTTTTTTCCTAAAATTCTCCAGATACTCGTCTACTCTTTCCCTGAATTTCCTACCAGTTTGATCGCAATATTCATTGCCACAAGAAAATTGTCTTTTATAAACCCCACTTTTATACTGATCATTGATTTTGTCCTTAAAGGATCCTAGTAATGCTCAAATACTATTTATAGTTTTACTTTGTAACCTCTGGATGATATAATTTTGCCAATTTTATCAGAAATTTTCCCATACTAAGGTATATTTCCCATTACTTTTCTTCTAAATTTACATCTTCCCTAGCCAGATTGGAAACTTTGTCTCTACTCTTTTTTTCCCATACAGTATCAACGAGATCTCCTCCATAGGTATCCATTACTAGCCACTAAGCTTTTGATCATTTATTTTTCTTTCGATAAATTTTGTTCACTCATTGGAATAGATACTTCTCGTTTGATCCATGGAAGGCTGCATGCTTATGGACTAAAGGGTGATTTGAAGTACGATGGATAGTTATATCGCTATATATGTACCTTTTCTATAAATTGAAAAAATCATGCTTTCCGTTTACCAAAGAGATGGAAAGAGGAATTCTTTTCGTAGAAATTGACAACGTTTTATCATTAATATTCCGTTTTTCATTGAAATGGGTTTCACAACTTCATCGCGAGTGATCTAGTTCGTGTGGTTGAATGAGGAGGATATGACTTGTGCGGTCTTCAAATCTAAGTGGAGAGACCTTTGCCTGATCGCTATTTTTCGATTTTGAAATCAGATCAGACGTGCGGTACTAAAATAATGATAATAAATTTCCATAAATTTTTCTCTTGAAGCTGAATCATGTCTTCAACTCAACCAGATTAAGAACAACAACACCTAAAAGTTGACTTAATTTTCTTCATAAATGATGGAACATTTTCATTGGAAAAATATGATAAGGGTTGATAAAATATCAACAGTAGGGTTAATAACACAAGTACCAATAACATAATGCACATAGTATTATCACACCACCATTGAATAATATGAACATGTCCCAGTGGATAGAATCGTGAAATCCACTTTCATCATTGTGACACGATTGGAACACTTTTGAAAGGTTTGCCAGATAATTTCGAAAGAAAATACGGAGATTTTCCAAAGTAGCAATCACCAGGAACCCATCTTCTGGAGATGAGCGCCTCAATTTATTGTTCTTCGCTCACTGAACGCGTCAGCACGATTTTCTCGGACTGCGAATGGTCAAACCACTCGAAAGGGCGCCCAACCGTCAGTGGTAGTCATTTCGCTCACGAACAAAAACGTTTTTCGAGGAACTCAAACGTTCGTCCCAAGTTTCTTTGGGATTCACTAGGCTGGGCCTTTTTCAGGGCTCCCAACAAAGGGTTTGGTTTTCACAGTTCATTCGGGGCAACTGACGGAAAAACGGTGAGTTCTGTGGTGGTTTTCTTCATAATTAGATGGCAAAAGTGACGGCACGCGACGCGTTTAGTTGAGTTTGCGCCTTTCGGTTTTCAAAGAGCTTCTCCTAGCTGAATAGCTCGTCTTTTCACGGCTCGGTACTTGCAATATAAAGAAACTTCCAGACAACATTGAATTTCGTTCTCTTGAAACATTCCACCCCAAATGTTTTTTCTATTTTTTCTTCTTCAGTAATTTGCAGGTGCAGACTTGGAAAAAAAAGTTTGAAATTATTACACCAAGGTTAAAATTGTCCCTCTGTAAATAAGCGTTTCCTGTAAATCTGTGTTCGATGATTCGTAGGTAGATAGATAGATAATTTAAATAAAGACACTATACGTATGATGATAGTACAATAGTAGAACTAGGCTACTCTCCTAGCTTAGGTACTTTTCCAACGGTAGGCTTGGCCCGTGCTGCTGGTTAAGGTCTAGGCGATTTGCCCTTAATATCAAACATAGCACGTTGACATAACATCGCTTTTTGTAGTTTGGTCTAGTATAATTTTGAGCTCTTTTCATATGACTATATAGCACTCTGTGAATGATGTAGGTACGTAATAAATTTTGGACTGTGTGTTGACAGCGTTAATCTTGGTCTTGGTGCAATTACATTCCCTGCTATTACATATCTTGTGGTATAGGCTGGAGTCCGCTGTGAATTATTACGGATTATTTGTTGATTTGTTTATTTGTTGATTATGCTACGAATTATTTGTGGATACTTATGGATTCGCAAAGTAAATTTTCAACATAAGTTGCCTTTTGGTAAACAGCTTTGCAATATTATGTACATTTATAGATGGAGCCATAGGCGGTAACCAACCAAAAATTTTTTTGGGCATAAGAACCATTATTTCTGCATTGATGAATTTGGAACAATGTTATCGAAAAATGTTTACCCTAAGCTAAGTATACCAATATTCATTCAGCATAATCAAGGATCGAACCGGCTGAAGATTAACATATTCTTGCATCTAAAGATCCCGTTATCAAAATTCGTGTTGATTTTTTGTGGGTCGCACAGTGTCCCAGAATTCATATCTAGCCGGACGAAAAGACTGGTGCCGGTTTGAAGCCGTCTGAGCCCCTAGCTCATCATGATTCGTTTAATTAGAGGCAAGTAGTGTATGATGCTCATAAGCTATAGAACTTTCAACACTTTTTTTATGTCTATTAATGTCTATATCTGTAGTGGCACCTCTTGGTACTTTCTTTTGAGACCATGGACGTATTGCTATGAACCCCAAACCTCCCATGCAACAAGAAAAATCTCCACTAATTCGCTGGTAACGGAGGTTTTTTTGTTTTTTTGTTTGTTTTGCAGATGGTCCATAAATTGCATTTAGGTACGCGAAAAACTATTTTTTTCCATCTTGAAGGCGCTAAGGAATCAATTTTGCATCGAATGAGACCACCACCAGCTCTCTAACTCTTTTCCTCGATTTATGTCGATTTTTATTAGTTCTCAAATCACTCAATCATCATCTCAAAAACACTCGACACAAGAGTGTGTTGTGCATTAGAATTCGACAGATTCCAAATCAATCAACCACATAAACTCACCAGGAGGTCTTCAACACCAACCGTTTGCTCTCAACAAGGTTTAAGTATTGAAGTTAGAGCTAATCACCCACCCTAATGTGAACAACAAAATGATAGTCAGACACATAAACAAGCTGTGATTCTGCTAAATTGCATATTCCAGTCTTCTCTTCCAAATATTTCATGTTGGCTCAAAGACTGTAGACGTGATTTATGACTGTAATAGCTAAGAAATGAAACACGCTGGTGAATAATATTAATCTCCAACCAAATAGAATGCAGTAGGGTCATTGCCGATAGTATGAAAAGGCGTTCAGAGAAAGTGAAATGGCAAGCATTCAGCGCAAAAGTCACCGTTCTTTCCCGTAAACCTCAAATCTCCGCTTTTGGCATAATCTGATATATGAAAATAATTAGCTTCCACTTCAATCGCACTTGAAACTATGGAACAGCGTTCTGGAAACAGCTCAAGTGGTTTAGGCCCCTTTAGTTGGAAGGAAGAATGTTAATGGCAGACCTAACATCCAGTCTTCAAGGGCAACTGGTCTCCTTTCAAATGCGCCATTGATAAACTCCCTTCGGGAGCGACATCGCTTGTTCCCCTGCGAGTTCTCGGATTGACTACTACCATCAAAGTAAAAAATTAAGCCCGAGTAAGTTCGATTAAAATATAATGATAAACACAAAAAAAAAAGAATCAAATTAAACGTACCTACCTACGTATGGAAATAAATTCAAGTCATGTGTACGTGTTATTCCCCATATAAATTATACCCCATTTACCTGACATCAAAATCCCTAAAGGAACTGTGTTGAAAACATGAGCACTTTTACAGGATTGGTAATTTATTTCGTCTAACAGGCCGTTAAATTCTCTACCTTTTCCTCAAATTGTTTAATGCGAGAATTGATTCCAGACTGAGCACGTTCATCTTTCAATAGACCTAGTGAGTGAACAAATGTTACTTCTTCATCTTCTTGATGCACCACCTAATGCCTAGGAGTTGAACCAACTTGGAAGTGATATGCTCTCAATTTTAGGAATAACAACAAAAGTAAATAGCCTTCACTTGAATACACATACCTATACCTAATATCCATACGAATGCTTCTTTTCCTACAATAGCCATGCCATCCTATTGGTTTTTCAATATTAAAACATGGTTTCCTCTCCTAATTAGCAAATTCAAAATAAAATTGACTACACCACTGCAAAGGTGAGATATTGGGGCAATTTCAAACTTTCTTCTGTCTTGAAAGAATATTGGTTTATATAGGTAGTTCAATTTTCGATTGAAAAAACTCGAGGTTTCCCAAATTAGGTAAAATTTGAATTTTAGAGGGATTTTTTATGTCCCAAACCTTAATTTTGAATAATGTTCAGACATCTTCCCGATAGGGAATTTCATGCTCGTTCCAACGGCATCCATAAATGTGAACTTGAACAGCTAACTAAGGGAGTTATGATCAATTTAATGAAGGGAAGTTAAAATCAAGAAAAATGAATAAAATTGAAAAAATCAGTTTTTTAAACGGGTAAAATAAGAAAAAATGTTACAGGGCAAAAGCTGATGAAAATTAGTTGTAGAATAAACTCCTGCAGTTTGGCAGACCTGCTTTGTGTACACCCTGTGTATATGTGGAAGGTACCTAGCGACAAATACACAAAACACTACGATAGTGATGGGTACCTATAGTGGTTAGTTGGGATCTCACCAAGATGGTGGCCAATTAAAGTCGATGAATCAATAAAAAATATACAAATCTAGTCGCTTTTTTTTATCAAAAAGAAGAGACCCCCAGGAACGATTTTTCTCTAAATCGTGTAGGTAACTATTATTAATTTGCATAAGTTATCATTATATTAATAGCATTATAATTATTTCATATACCTAAGTTATTGAAGACCGCTCTGAACTACTATGGTTTTCTGTGTCCGTACATGTGCACAAATTCTTGTAACAAGTTTAGTTTCTTCAGTTTCCATAAGATTTTACTAAAATATCCAGGGAATGAGTTATGAACGGCTAAATATTCAGGTGGTCCCTTGTCAATTTAATTGCTAATAAATCAATAGGTAGGTGTACCCCTACTTCACTCTGCGAGAATTATGGAAATGACGATTTGATTAGGTACCTACTTACCTCGTGTGAGTTATGTGAGTAACACAAATCCTTGTAACAAGCATGACCTCTACAACTTTCACAACATTTTTATGAAATTTTGAGGAATTGGTTTTAAATGCTTTGAGGGTAAGTATTTAAAAAATTTTAATTAACTGCACATTCACTTTGCAGACCAGGACATTGTGTGGTACACTCCACTTATCATTTGTTTTATGAAGATCTAAAAATAGGTATATGCTGTTTATACCCATGTAGGTGAATTCGAAATCAAAATCGGAGAAATTTGAAGGAGGCGTTGAAAATAGTTCAGTTTTAAAATCAAGCGCGACTACGGGGAAATGTGGATGTGACGTTTGCACTGAACTCTAGCGGCAAACGCTTGCAACATATCGTCAACTCAAGGCGACGGTAGAGAGCGCTGCCATGAGCAAACCAGCTGCTCTCTCCGGGGCCGGGAGATGATCCTCGATTCAACAGGTAGCCTGAGGTGCACGTGCCCCACGAAGGTGGTGTGGGAGTCTGAGCGGAACGGAAGGCCGTGGAGTGTAAGGTATCCCCCGTCACCACACAAAAAACTACGTGAGGCCCCAGGAATCTTGTAAAGCACACGCGTCTTCGTGGATGTCAACCTACGAACAATATTCATTATTCATTACCTACCTATTAGTGATACATGACTCAGTCCAATTGAAAGCATGTTCCAGTCCCCTGGATAATTTTTAGGACACCCTCTTCTCTTTTTCAACACAGCTCATTTCAATTCAGAATTCACGTATCTCGAATGTCGTTTATGGATGAGACAGAAATTTTAATTTTGCCCCTTTATTGCGGAAGGCTGAGAAGCTTAGAATGCAACAGAATAGTTTATTTGCATCCTTTTTTTAGCATGAATATGCTTTAGCCGAGACCTAACTGCCGAAAAATATATGAGATTGGAACGAAAGTAGCACGATACCGATAACCATCCATCGCTAGTGATGTCTGCTAGCGACCTGGTTTAATACTCACTCATAATAATAAGACAAGAAAATTCAATAATGCAAATATTATGAACTTTAATAAATGATGCCGGACGAATGAGAGAGGATGGGAAGTTAACGAAGAAAGTTACGAAATCATGAATTGCTGTGCTGACTTTATGCATTGATGTGACGGGGACGGAACATCGTCCTCAGATGCTGGTTTCCTCTTAAAAGATGATAGTGATATCCTCTGTGAGGGGGATGACGTAGTTATCCGTTCGTACAGCATAAATTCCACATTCATGTCCATCGTGATTCCACGCTGGGTAAGTTTGAATTCGGTAAACTTGACAATAATGGCTGGTTGTAAAATATCGTTTACAAATCAGCAACACAAGCAATCATAAACGAAGACCTTACCTGCAACCGTTCACATGAAATCCGCATTCCTCCATTCCACCATCACATTATATCACTTCACCTATACCTATTTTTCCTTCATAATATCCGTTTTTTCATCACTTCACACTGATTCAATATATTCATCAACTGCAATTAACATCTGCTGTTTCATTGGGGAAAAATATCATAACAATGATAAGCCGTGATAGGCCTTTCCAGTGCCTACGGGATTGGATTCCTTCTATTGGTGGCAGTTACATTGGGCTTATATCCTCCCTCCGTATATCTCTTTGGTAGGGTCAGCTTGTACCAATTATTTACGTGTATCCTAGTTTTTCATATTTTAAATTAATTTAGGAAATTTTTTATGCCCCTTTTTTGTATTCTTTATATTGTTACAAGTGACTGTGAATGAGTTGTGATTTTGTGTTCTCAACATCCGCATCAGCTTATTCACCTTGCATCCCTGACTGGAACCTGCCTTGTTCTAGCCGCCATTACACTTCTAGTTCAGTCGTTGCAAAATTCAGACCTCTTCTCATTTTTCAAATTGTATCCTATAACATCCGTGCGTTATTAGCAATTATCCAGATCGATTCTGGTACCAAATCGCTGCATATTTCTTCAACCTTCTCGAAATATCACTGGAATTGCTGCCGGTGTGGATACTGCCACATATCTACTTGTACTATTTGGTTCATCATTTTCCAATCAGTTCCACCTGCATGCTGATCGATCTTCAGCTCAGGATTAAGATATAACTGTGGTGAGATCTTTCTTTATTGCATCTTTATCTTCATTTCACCTTAAGGTCTGTTTGGCTGTATCAATTCTTCCTACCTACCTTCTACAACTACATATCTTCTACCTACCTTAATGGGAGTTGGGCCTTCATTCTTCATCTATCTACCTACCTCTTCACCTATGGAATGAACATTTCTGAATTTATTTAATATCTGTGATACTTATCTGTTACCTATATCTTCTTTCTTCTGTGGCCACTCTATAGGTAGGAAACTTCATCTCAACAAGTTACCTCACGTAGGTACATACCTACTGTTTAATAAATCATCAGAAGCTACTTATATTCACATATTTATTTAATTATCCTAGTCAAATTATCTCATCTAGTCATTGGTTATTATAGTGCAATAATACCTAAAAATACAGTCCACTTTAGGCACATGAGGTAGTATTAGGAAACTAGGGTACCATAGTAGTTACCAGGAGCCTCATTGTGCTATCATTACCTTTCAGGAGGTTTTTCCAGTTTCCATCCACCACTTCATCTACCTCAACTGCATCCGTTAAGTATCAATTTTTGAGGCATGATGCATGGAGGTGAATATTCTAACTCCGAATACACATGGAATGGTGCGTCCATTATTTGTTAGTTTCGTATCACTTAATAGCTTTTGCTTGAGACGTTTAATTGACTCTGATATATCATTGATGCTAAATCGGCGAGCTGCAGCGGCAAATTCGTTTGATGGAGTATGTTCGTTGATGCGTATGATTACTCGCTCGATAAACTATTGCATAAGCACCTTACTATTCATACATAAGCATCTTTGTGCCACCAGTAGTCAACACTTGGTAAAAGTATATTGACTCTATGGTGTGACTCAAGATGAGCCAGGTCTTCAATGTTGCATCTTTGAGCAAAATTTTCAGTCGTATTTTTATCAACTAGGTAATCTGTTAGTTATGATATGGAGCATGGGTGGTGTGTTAAACTTGAACTGGACGCAGTGTGGATACGACGTTGGAGGCATTTTGAAACTCATATTTGCATCGTTCAATTGGGTTGTGGAGGTAATGAGTGTAAAATCGCTCTGTAAGTCATTGGCCAAAGTTGCTATGTTTGATTCATTGAAAATGTTCTTGGATTTACATGGAAATATAGCCATTTTATATTTTGTTTCGTCCGTTTTACTGATTCAAAAATTTATTATTCAAATCTATTGGGGCCTGAACAGTATTTGCATAACGCTTCCTCATCGATGGTTCAACGCCACCGATCGATAATTAACGTTCCTGGATCGATGGCTGTTCGATAGCTAACGTTCTAGGCTAAAGCATATTCATGTTTTGTAATTTTGGCCGAAGGCTTCAAGTAGAACTCACGCGAGGCGCGACGCGAATATTAAAATATAAAATAGTCCAAAATACATTCTCAAATCGGACTCCTGAAACGAAGTTGCTGCTTGACGCTTGGCCCGTGTTGTTAGAAATTTTCTCTCGATTTCGGAGGACAAGAAACTACTTAATACGAAGCACCAGTACAAAGCTTCCCAGCCTTCCGTAGTGAAGAGGCGAAATAACATCAACATTAGATCGACGCCTTCTCTCGATTTTGGATTTCACATCTACCTAATAAAAACAACCTCAGTGCCATGCCTGTCTATCGCTCTATCTCTCGGCCTGACTCCGCCTGTGTTCAGTCCTCGAGCAAAAGTACACAGTCCAATTGTAACGCAATTATCAGGGATTTAGCAGTTCAGCATTAAGATGTTCCCTATTTCTTCAAAATCAGAACCAAGTACGCAGTTATTTGGCTTTGGAGTCTTACAGGTAGCGGAAGCATTGTTTTGACTTTCGAGAAGTGGAGAAAAAAAGTTTTTTCTTCAAAATTTCTATTTGCGTTTTACGTTTTTGACTGTTTTGAACAACTTTAATTTTGTGTCTGTCTGTCCGTGTTTCCGCAAATCCTTCCAAGGAGCTTACATTCTACAGATTCCAAGAGATTTTAACGAAATTAATGTTTCGTTAGGTTATGAATGATCCCCCATCAGTTTCATTGCCCACAAATCAATATTTCATTCTGCGCAAACGCAAACGTAAGAGCCTACAATTACCATTTTCTAACAACATACGTTCGCTTAGTAATGTTGGGCCTTTTATTCTGATGGTAGTCGGGAAACGATTTACTCAAATTGTCCTAAATCATTCCATCATGGTCGTATTATTTGTAGCTGCAGCGCATGTGTGGCTGTGACATTTTGTTAACAAGGGTCACTTTTAAAGTTTTCATTTAATTTTGTTTACATCATCTGTAAATGCTCGGGTTAGGGTGGTTCCCTATCAATTTTATCACTAAAATTAATGGTTTCCTAAAATTAATTACGTTTCATGCCGAAACGTAATTTCCATCATGCGGTGTATTCTACTTGTCCGATCACGCTCAAATTGAGAGGGTAGTTGGAAAATGTCGACTTGATTACCCCATATGAGATTCATCACTATAGCGTCACTAGTAGCTGCTGCGTATACTCGAACCTCAGATCATTGTAACAGTCAAAACCTGACTTCTACATTTTCCATCCGATTTTGATGATGACATTGTATGATTGGATTGACATTTGACAATGACACTGATAGAACATCTCAATGATGTATACATTCATATCACCGATAGCATGTTGCTGTATGTGGCACACCCAACTGTTCTACGAGTATTTAGTTCACTTTACCTGTGATTGTATTTCCTCATTACTTAATCACAACACCCTTAGTTAACATAGAACTTGGTTTATGTAATCTTCGAATAGAATAAATAGATAGATAGATAGTTTTATTTCAATAAAGACACTTACATTTGATGATAGTACAATAGTAAAACTAAGCTACTCGCGTGGCTTACTTTTTCAATGGTAGGCTTGGCCCGTGCTGTTGGTCAAGGTCAAGACGTTTTCAACCCCATAATTTCAAACATAGTACATTGACATAACATCGCGTATGCGTCTACATAAAATCTACACATAGCTTGAATAATATAACTACAATGGTATTTGATGTCCCTATCTTCTTATAAGTAGAACAACTTTCTATAGTAAAATTATTGTTTTATAATATTACACATGAATGCTGTTTAGCATAGTTTCGCAATCCATTGCCCCATTTTTCACAAGTCACGTTAAAATGTGCTTTTAGTAGTTCTGTCTAGTATGATTTTGAGCTCTTTTCATACGAGTATAACTATCTAGAGCTCTCTGAATGATGTACATAATAAATTTTGGACTGTGTGTTGACAGCGTTAATCTCAGTCTTGGTACAATTACATTCCCTGCGACTACATATCCTGTGGTATATGCTAGATTACGCTGGGAATTTATGATTTGAGGATACTTATGGAATCGCAAAAGCAAATTTTTAACTTTAGGAACTAGGTTACCTATAATAGCTTTCAGTAAACATAAATTGTTACTACAAGTATTTGATTATATATTTTTTTATTGAACCCTGTCAGCAAGACCAATAAATTTTCTCTTTGCTGAGTCTCGTTCTTGAGATTGGGAGAGAATCAATAATCAAATTGACATTATGAGATCAATTATGAAGTTCTCGAATCATTGAATTAAAAATTACTGAAATATGTTATATGCCCTGATATTTGCCGGCAATTTTTAATGATCTAATACGCGTATTCAATGAACACATTATTAAAATCAACTGAAAACTGTGGGACGCGGACACACAACAACCACAACCAAATTTATTCATGAAGTTCCAAACTTAATTGAAGGAAAAATCAGCTTCACGATATTGAGAGATACGGGCACCTTTCTTCTCTATCCAAACTTATTCTTTCCTCAGATTCCCACTGAACATGAAATTATATACCTAATTGCAGAACAATTATTAAAATTGTGTACCTAATATGATTTACCAATAAAAAGGGTTCAGCCCGAACCCCCAAGTGTTTGCCATAAGAAGTTCTCATTAGTGAAACTTGGCTAGCAGGAGCTGAATTTTGGTAATTCTAATCTGGCTCAGCGTTTTGGTAGAATCCTCTGGAGGAATGTCTGATTTTTCGCATTTACGGTTGGAAGAGATGAAGTCGATAATCAAAGATACATGATGTACATATTCAGGTGGGCGTACCTACCCATTTCCAACTTCTGGCTGAATAAACCTAGCAATCGATATTTTGACAAAGTCGTAAAGAAATGGCAGTGCCATGAGTATATATCGAAAATTGAAAGGCCTTTCACGTCAAGATGGAATACATAATATGTACTACTGTTGATATTTGATATACGTGCTCTGGGTATGACTGTTTTCATTACGATAACTATTTCATTATACTTCATTTTCTTTAATAATTCATTCCATCCAGAATACTGTTTGGTTTCTTATCAAACGTTTCCAGGAACACGTGGTCTTCAGCATCAGTAGTCGATGGTCTTAATGGGTGAGACAAAAAACCTTTATCCTTATCCTTGGTTTTCATGCCCATACGTAGTGTAGGTATATATCCATGTAACAGTTACTCTTCGCGCGAAATTGCCGTTCCAGGGCTCGAATATTAAACGTACAGAACAATAAATGTTGGCTAAGAGTCATAAATATATTACTTTGTCCTCGAGTTTGTGTACAAGTTTTTTTTAGCTTTCAGGGCTCCTTCAAGCCCAGAGATGGAAGGAACCGATATGACTAACTGAAGCCGATAAGTGATGCAAGCAAAGGGATGATCCACCTCTTACCCACGTTTAGCAACATGGCGTCAAATCTCCACACTTCCACGTTTTAAGATGTACAGAAACCAAGCAAAAAATTATCGGTGCGAAATGATTTATTCCGCTACACAAATCACCGACCAGATCCGAAATCCAATTTGTGGAGCTAATGAGGGTCGAAGGGGGATAACCTCGCGCGAATCGCTCTGGCGATAACCCACAAAGCTGCGAGCGCGGAGGGGTGACGGCCGCTCACCGGTCTCTCATATCTCGACGATTTATTAGCCAGCCGTTAACTCGTTGGAATCCCAAGGACTCCCAGAGCATCAGGAGTGAAGGTTACGGATCCCATGAAGGTATCGAAGGCCCAGGGACCAGGGCGCAGGCTGGGAAAGACCGTAAGAAATGAAGAAAAGCCGCAGATCGCACTCCGGAGCGGCACCCTGTCTTGAAGTAGTGGCCTGCAGACTTCTCCTCAACTTTTATAGTTATTCTTTCCAACTATGACGCCTATTAACTACTTCTTGTGCAAGGCGAAAAGGCAATTTTTAGCAGAAGCTATACGTGAGGGTTTATAACAGCTGTAATAGCAATGTTTCTTATTTTTAGAAATTCCTGGGAAAATCATCTACCGCGGCGTATGCTTTTGCTCGTATTTCATAGATCTTTGCGTCTCCTTCTTCTCCAACAGCATCCACTCCGTAAGATTATACATCATACTGTAAAACCCAAAACAGACAGCATTATTCAATAAAACGACACACACTCAAAAATAGTCCTTAAAATTTTGTTCTAAAATTCTTATATAAAAATGGAACTCTGATGATTATTTCTTCCATATTCCTACGCTACCAAAATTCAAAATAGACCGTATTTGAGAAAAGTTTAGCATGATTACAACGGGTAGGTCCATCCAGGTCAGCAGACTCATCAAACTTCTCTCTTATCCAACCAACGGCAACGCTCATTGAGGAACTACCCAGATCTGCTGAAGCTGAACCATGCCTATGACAAGCGGGATTCGATTAATCTTTTGGGTAACGAACCACGTAAATTAGCTGAATGTTCACCGGATCTAACTTCTTTCTCACCCAAGCTTAACAGTTTATATATGTAATACCTAGGACCTGTTTAGGATAATAGTGTAGTACGACAGCAAAGTGAGGAACCACGCAGATCAGCAGAATGAGGTATGTAGAAACTTCTTTCACATTCAAGCGATTCCTCACCCAATTCAACACAATAACCTACCTATACAGCACGGTGTAAACAATGGCTGACCAAAAATGTTTTGAGCAATGCACCATTTTACGCAATTTTTGTTACTAAATTCTTCAACATTCAATATAAACGAAACTTGCTTTTGAATGTCTGAATATCGAACGAAATGGAACGAGTAGAAAACGGATAGTGCTTTTGTGCGCAATTGAGTTAGGGAAATATGGGGTTATTCATTTGTAGGAGGAGTTGGTTTTCTCAAAAAATTGTTGTGTAAAGTAAGTTGCTGTACCCAAATTTTACTTCCAGACGCCATTGGACCAACTTTGATTCACCACTGTGTTGCGCTCTTGTGGAGGAGACAACAAATAGATACCTTTCCAGAAAATAGGTTTTTAGGAGGAAAATAATTCTCCGTTTGGGGGTAACAAAAATAATATGCTCTTTTTTCTTTTCATGCTTAGTAGCCATAACCAAATGGCCATGCAACCTCCCACAAATATGTACCAAGGAATATGTGAAACGATCTCACTTCGATCATAGCGATGTGAGGCATCGGTGATGAGTTAAGGATAACACTTTCTGCCATACGTAAACAAACATTTGCAAATTAGGGTAAAAATAGCACTGGTAGAGGTGAAGCCAGGATCGCAGGAGGAACTGCCGGAACCGAGCTCGTGGGGTAATCGGTGATGCCACGTCATGGATCATACCATATTTATATCCAACCAATAATTAAAACAACATCGGTGCAAAGTGGACAGACAACTGATCGTGACAACTGAGTAACAATAACTCTAAGTTTTATTTTTCTCGATATTATCTAATTAGGTACTCAATAATATGCCTTCAATGGACGGGTTTAATTTAATTTGTTTTTTAGCGCATTTTCTTTTAACAAAGGAAAAATGAGCTACTGTGTTCACTTTGCCCGTTGAAGTATGTGTGTATGTCCTCTTAAAATCGTTTTAATGCTGCTTCCCAACATCCGATTTTGTTGAAACTTGGTAAGGCTGTAATCTATAGCATGAGGAGAAAAAAGTTGTAACAGGGGATGCTGACGTATGACACGTCACTTATCAGTGGAGTGAACTCCAAAGCCATTTTGACTCATATTCGACGCAGGAAGCTGAAATATGAGAGGAAGGCTGAAGGGAGAATGCTGAAGACGACTGAGAGGTCATCGATCAGCTGCGAGAGCTCCAAAGTCATTTTGTCAACTATTCAACGCAGACAGCGTCTATTTCACGCGGATCTCCTTACAAGAAAATGGGCTGTCATGTGACACACCGTGAGCACTGATATACTTGTTTAATTCTGTGCATCTTCGAACCTAAACCAATTGGTAACGTTTAAGAGTGATGTTGGTGAGGAAAGGGAGGAGGGATATTTTTTTATTTGGTTATTTCAAACGACAACCAACAACGAAATTAATAAACCAACATTTAATTCTCCGGTCACCACTAAGTTTTCCGGAGCGTTCATGGTTCTACATAATTTTCCAATGTAATTGCTAAATTTTCAATTTAAATTTGCCAACAAGAACTGTCCTTTTTTTCAAATCAGTTCTGAAATTCAATTTTCGCCGTACATCGAACAAACAGAACAGTTGGGTTTCGACCCTGAAATGGCCAATTACACATTTAAACCAAAAAAAAAAAAAAAAAAAAAAAAATTCACTAAAAATATCCAGAAAACACACAAAAAACGTTTGTAGTAGTTATTATGAGGGCATTACTGGGTAATAAAAATTTTCAATAAGAATTTAGAAAGTTGGAAAGCTGGACCAGATTGCCGATTTTTATTATTTTCGATAGTGCATGTTACGTGCCAATCTCGGTATTTTATAGCACACGATTTCACCAATAGAAAAGGGTACATGAAAGTAATCGGAAGGAGCTGAAACATATTATTGGAAATATTTTACACAATTGAAATACTTCTTTTAAGTAGGTACCGATATTAAGTATATGAAAGTATGTGAATAAAACGATCTTAGGAATAAACGGGTGATGGAGGATCGTTTCACGATACATAAAAAGTTAGCTTACGGGTGTAGCGGAACAAAAATATTCCCGTTCATAGAAGGTAATTTGGTAAAACGTCTCTAAAGCAAATTTTATTAAATTTTTAGTCGAGCTAAGTATTAGGTTTTATGGATATGGGCAGAGGAAAGTAAAAAGAAAAGTCCTCATTCGTATGACTGGTTGTATAAGAAATCAAAAAGGAAAACATGGGTTTTATAATTCAATTTTAACGACCTAAATTATCATATTATTATTTTTTTTAAGGATATGCTGGGATGCGAAATAGAGAAATGTATTAGGAAGAGTAAGCGAGGGAGGGAAATGAATTGTGAATGGAGTTGAGGTTGACCAGCCAGTGGCTACAGAAGAGGATAAGTCTATTCACAAAACTTTATAAACATAAAAAAAGACGAAATAAATCAATCAAGAATAACAACAAATAACACTTACGTAATTTGCGTAAGCAGAACCAAACTTTCGAATAGAGATTTTCGCATGTTGCAAAAACACCACGCGAATCGGTCAGCTGGAACTCAGGGTGAAGCCTGTCATTTCATTCGTCCTTTGATGTCCTTGAGAGGCTCCCTTATGAAATTCGTTGTAATCAGTCAGAAAGCATAACTTTTAGCACACCCATCTAATAAGGAAATAACCTGTAAGGTCATTACTTTCTTGTTGTCCCATAGAGGTCCTAAGGTGAACAGGAGAGCTTTTAGCTCACTCAGCTGATCAGGATGGCGCCCCTCATTTTGCTCGTCTCTTGTTGTCTCAGTGAAGGTCCTTATCAAATTTCAACGTCCTACGGTGAATAGGAGAGTTTTGAGCACGATTTTGCATCATTATGGTTGATATTACGGCTCGCAGTTAGCTGATCCTCACCAAAGTCAGCGAGGCACTAGTTCCGACATGGTAATACAACATATCAAAATCTGGTAAGAATCAGACCAGCGGTTCCGGAGGAGTGGTGAGCACGAAATTTTGTTCATAAATGTATAAATTATATATATAAATTCGAAAATGGATGACTGTTGTAAACGTGTTCTATACCCTCTGAAACTCAAAGAAAATGCATTCCTACCCCCAAGTGATGCCGTGCCGACGGCCGTAATACCATATTTTGTGTAAAAATTTTGGTTAAACAAAATAAAAGTATCAATGATATCAATGAGTGACTCTGAGACTCAACTTTGGACACAAGGTTGGAGTTTATCTTGAAATTGTGAGAACCAACGCTCCAGCTGAAAATGACGATTCATTCAGTATCACTTTCTGAAACAATCAGGAGAGTTCTTCCTTTATATCATAAAATACCACCTACCACTTGGTTAATGTTTGTCTCTCATCTCCAAATTAGGTTGTTAGTGGAGATGTTTACATTTGCAGTTCAGATTCCCTTTCCGGTCACCGAATGATGTTTAGCATTTTTTTTTAATCAACTTCCTTAGGGCCCAATCTTTTTTCGCGCCACGTTGCTGCGCACCTCGAAAGCCTTCCTGTTGTGTTCCGATTCACTTATCACGGAACGCGACTCTATCTCGTTTTGTTGCCGTCAAAAACATTGAGTGATTGGAAGGAACAGCTGGTTTTCGACGGGAAAACATCAGGGAGAGAGCGATTTCCGCGTTTTCCTCGTAATGTCACATTTCCGAGAGACAATCGCAGCAAGGCTCAATCGTAGATATACGCTACTGTCACTGTTACTTCACACAACTTCTAAACTCACATTTTATCGGAATTTTGTGAAAGTTCCAGTCGTGCAGCGCGCCTGAGTGAGCGTAGTTTCTTAATGCTCCACTCATTTGTCATATCAATTACTTTTTTAAAACATTTTCCAATTCTAATTTATTATAAAAGATGAGATCATTATCATTATTAAACATATTAATAACTGAACACAACAATAATGGTTACATATTAATGATAAACGGAAAAATCTAAACAAAAAGTCTGGCACGTTGGGAGGGTAGTACAGCTTCCTGATTTTTTGTAACATTGACCGGTAGACTTTTTTTTAATTGTTTTATTTTGGCATTACAATTATGTTCACAGCCATGTGGTAAATAAATTATATATATATATATATATATATATATACTAGCCGCTCCGGCTCGCTCCGCTCGCCTCCACGTCCAGCCGGGGGGCAAGCCCCCCGGATCCCCCATTAAATTGCTCGCTTCGCTCGCAAAGTGTGGCATATAGGGAATGTTGCTCGCTTCGCTCGCAAAGTGTGGTATGTAGGGAATGTTGCTCGCTTCGCTCTCAAAGTGTGGCTGTATACATGGAATGTATTACAATTGAAACATGTAGGGGATGTTGCTCGCTTCGCTCGCAAATGGTAGATCTCTAAGGGTAGGTTAACTTCTGAGGGGGATGCTGCTCGCTTCGCTCGCTTGAGGAAGTTATACTGCCCACCCAACTTGGCAGACGTTAATTAAAATAGAAATTAAAAATTTTGTCTAAAAAATAAAAAAAAATTAGGGGTGGACTGACTACCCCTAACATTTAGGGGGATGAAAAATAGATGTTGGCCGATTCTCATAGATACCAGATAAGCACAAAAAATTTCATCAAAATCGGTCAAGCCGTTTTTGAGGAGTATGGCAACGAAACTGTGACACGAGAATTTTATATATTATATAGTTACATTACATTTTTATGTTAGAATTTCTTTAAAAATTGTACAATTCTTTGTAAATTAATAAATTCTTTGATGCTAGGGTAAAGTTGTAATTTAAAATAATTGAGGTTCTTTTTTACACTGCACTGAAAAAGTTTGCTTTATTTCCGTCTTGTGTCGCAAATTCCACAATCATGTGTTCAAGGAAGCCGGTAGACTTGGAAAAGTTGATTTTCCAGATACTTCAAGGTGGCGCATGCGCTTACCCTACCATCAATCCAATGGCTTTTACAATGTAAGGTATATAGGGAACCAACTAAGAACGAACCGAAACCATCCCTGACCATTTCAACAAAATCGTTCGTTTTTTCCCCAACTTGCTCTCCTGCTTTTCTCTGCATGTAAGAACCAATAACAAGTTTGCGCATGCGCAATGGTTTTACAATCTAACCTAACCAATTTTATAGGATGCCGTTCGGATATATTTTATGTACCCACAAATTTGAATGGAATCAGTCCGATGATATATAGCATTAAATCAATGTTTGGGAAAATGCTTTTATAGATTTATCGGACGGATAAAATGAATTTATAGGATATTTTCTAACGGTTGACCAGCACAATTCCTAAAAATTTCATCAAAATATGCATGAAATAGTTTAGGAATTTTGCCTATGTCAATCGATTCCATTCTGTAACATATAGCTAAGCCCAGAAAGTGAACGAATTAACGTTGGTACACCATCGAGAAACAGATTTGTTAGAAAATTCATTCCTGCAGTTGTGCATGAGTTGCTCTTGATACGATGGCAAGGAAATTTATAGTGGATCGTCGACGACCTTACTCTCGAAATCTCTGAAGATTTGAACAAAATCGGACTGATACATTATAGTTATTGGAGTCTCGAGAAATTAACACAGACGGACAGACGCGAAACTGAATTTGATCATCAAACTTTGAAACTCAAGAAAAAATGTTGTTAAAATTACTAGTGGAAATTTGGATTCTTTCGGTAGTGAAGGAGCAAAAGAACCTGGCAGATTTTGAGAATATATTGTAGCACAATTTCCTACGTTTGAAACGTTCAAGTTTTTACTTCAAAAACTTTTTCAAAGTAATATTCTGATAATAAATATGGATCGCACAATTTTTAGCCAATTACTGTATTTTTCACTGATTTTGTTAAGGCACATTTTTGGAATTAGCGCACTTTATTTCGGTAAAAAAGAAGTGCAGTCCTACGAAATATTCCTTTCTATTGGATTGCTCCATTCATCACCATCGAATCCGTTGTTTCAAAAAATGTGCTGACAAATCTCTAAACTTGGTCATTTGTGACAAAAATGGTAATTGCTGAGAATCGTTACTCGAGATGATTGAAATCATTGGAATTGAAACTAACCGAAAGTTGTTTGGCGATTTTATAGTTCATGAGTCCTTTAAGATGTAGAATTTTTTCATTCAGTGTAGTTTTTTGAAAATATGTTAAATTGGTCATACTGTGTGTCTAGAACTCTTTGTGTTGGCCGATTCTGGTTGTCCCCAGCCCAAAAACATATTGGTAAGTAATGCATGCATTAAAGGGACGCCCCTTTGAATGGATTGTATGCAATTTTGGTGAGAATTAAAATAAGAGAAAACAAAGTATAATGATTCCTTGGAATCCCCCCCCCCCCCCTTCACCGACGGTAAATTTGAAACTTTCGAGGTCGCATAACTAGACTAAAATCTGGACGGGAAAAACAATAAAAACAGTCACGAAACGTCTGATGAATATAGTTAAAATATCACAATTTATCGTTATTACCCCCTCCATTCACCTCCTTCAATGATGAAATGTAAAACTCCTGATACATATTCCAAATCTAGACCAAATTCAAAGTTGAAAAAAAAATCACAAAAATTGGACAGCAATAGTTGAAACATCATGATTTATCAGTATTACCCCCTCCATTCAACCCATTCTATCATGGAATTCGAAACTCCTGTTACATTTTCCAAAGCTAGACCAAATTCAAAGTTGAACACAAAAAGAATCAGGAAAATCGGACGAGAATAGTTTAAATATCATGACTTATCAATATTACCCCCTCCATTCACCCTCTCTTAATGAAGTTTGAAAATCCTGACATAGTTTCCGAAACTATATCGAATTCATAATGGAACAAAATAAGAATCACGAAAATCTGTAGAAATTTGTATCTTGGGCAACGCTTCACAATACCGGTAATTACCTATCCTCTCCACCACCTCGATGGCAAATCCGGAATTTCCTTAATTTGATTGAAATCGGAATTGAACATAATGAGAATCACGAAAATCGGTTGAGAATCGTAGCCTGGGTAGACAAAATTTACCCTTTCTATTCCCCCTCTTCCATGTTGAAATTCAAAATTTCCGAGGTTTGTTGCACAACTAGACTAAAATTGGGATCGAATAAACAAAGAATCTCGGAAATTGGTTGAGAATTATGATCTGGGCAGCGACAACAAAATTTGTCACACATACACCTATCGTTTTTTTCACGGATTCGGTCTTACAATGGTCTGAAACGGATTTGTATGTGGCTATTTTTTTTTCCCTCATGCTTGGGTTGTCCCCTACCCCCCTGGATCAATTTCAATAGGTTGTCCCTTTTAAATTGGAAGCCTGTATGACCTAGCTTCTGAGGGACGTCCTAAACATATATACGTTACAGATAAGCGTGTTTGAAGGAAATTCTAATTGTAGAGAGAAACTAAACGAATTAGAACTTCATGCTATAGTATAAAAGCACCATAAGTATGTTAATGTTGTAAAAATCAATGAAACCCGTTCAGCACAACATTAATTTTCAATATTTACGATGGTAAGGTAGGTACATTGATTTAGCGAAGATAAAGAATACTAAAATTGTGTTTTGCATGAGCACTGGGACCTCAAGCTCATTTCCAATGCTGCCAAGTTCAAGGTGATCGGGTCCGAAGGGGCGGCCGTTCGAGTTATGATAATTATCTTCGTATAACAAAATCCATCAATGTAAACGGAGTCAAATACCCGAGCCATTGGGCGTGAAGTACACCGCAAAATTATTATGCTCAATTTGGTTTTTTTAAGCTGATTTCGGTCTGGGAGAAACCAATCTTCATAATTTGGAATTTCGTTATTTCCTCACTCGTTGAAGTAATACACTCTGTATTCACACTTTTTTTTTAAATTATTTTTTTTCTGCGGTTCTTTGCAAGTTTCTGGTTTTGCAATAAACCATGAAAGTGATGAATATTGAATATATATACGAACCCATCCGAGACCTCATTGGATCTACTGTGAGTTCGTGTAAGAACTCGATAATAAAATGACCTCTTCTTGCACGAAGTGATGGAGGGTTTGGGTTTTCTCATGAGCCATTTCGGCGGGGTTCAAAAGTCAGAATCCTCATTGCAAGCATCAACTTTAAGGATTGCATTAGCGCAGAAGCCAACTAAATTGTCAGCTGTCCTCCAACAAACACGAGCATTGCGTTCCCAGATTCCTGTCCGTCGCTCTTCAAGAACTTTCATGATTGTCGTAGCCTTTCATGGCTCATTGCATATACACACTAAGCGATGAAGTGAGGCGAATGCTGAATGCTTTGTTCATATTGTACACTTCCACGTATGATGCAATTCTCATGATAAATAACGATTCCAGCCCGGACTCGATCTATGTTGGACTCTGGTTGGCAAGACGGCTGGCGCATGCGCACGGAGCAGATACCTGGGTATATAAGGCCGAGGAGAGCCTCAGCTGGTACCTATCCATTCGTTCATCCAAATTTTTTGCTAGTTCTTTCAACAACCTAGTTATCTTCTACCTTCCACATTTCCTCCCAAGAGCGTACGGTGATAGGTATTCAAAGTCTCTTAATATCCGTGTTACCTAGAAAAGGTAAGTTTTCTAGAAGATAACGTGTATAGCCTAGATCGGCTCATCTGTTCCGCATATTCTTCGCGAAACGCATTACCAGAAAAATTGGCTACCCCAGTGAATCCCTCATTTTGCCAATGCTCTACCAAATACTAATCCCGAATTTTGATTATAGTAACAACGCTTAGGTACTTAACTCGCGTATCTATGATACAAGGGATCATATAGATAGATAGATATATATAGATATATATAGATTTATATATACATAGGTACATATAGATATATATATATGTACGGATGTACCTATGTCTATATATTCATAGGTATATGTAGATTTATTAGCCATCGAATCAATTAGCAAATCTCCAATGCTCCAAAAATGTAAAAATTGAAATTATTGCAAATTTTATTCATGGAAATCCGTATAGAGAAAATCTGGATTGGTTCCAGACCATATTGTACCAAGAACGGTAGTGTAATGTACGAGAGAGCGTCAGTACCAACGACACTGTTACCGAACCATTCACTCCCAGTCTTGCAACTGAGTAAGCATGAGAAGATCCGCAACAGTCACAGGGTGTCAGAAATTCATGCATAACTCATAAAATACGGCCTCCATCAATTGTGGCAGATAGATAAGGGCTGAATACAGGTTAATTCAAGGTTTCCTAAATACGTATTGTATCTTTCTAGCTAGAAAAGTTAAAACTTTTTAGGTGCCTCGTATATAAACTAGATCGGTTCACCTGTTCCACGAACTCTTAGCACAACAAATTGCCAGATCCGCCATTCCAGCGAATTCCTCGTTTAGCTAATGCGCTACTTGCTTCAATAGTTCACGCTATTTTATTAACGAGTAGATTGTATTTCTTTCTCAATTTGTTTCAATTAATTAGGTATTTAAATTTTTATTAATTGCTATCTCGTCTTTCTTATGTGATGTTTATCAATTTTCAGCTGAATTGTAGGCATTTTTATTTTCTTCAAATTTATTACTTTTGCTTTCTTTTATTTATATGCTGTCACCTAATTTCAACTTTTGTAAATTGTGCGATCGTGCTAGTTCTGTAATAGAGTGATGAAATTTCTAGTGAGATTAAGGAGTTTCGGTGGTTCGTTAAGCCTAAAGTATTGGAATATTATAGCCCTTTAATATTGGAAGTATATTACTGAAACGGAAAATCAAAATTAAATCAAGAGTATAAATTAATGTGAACGGTCCCCGGTAAAACCTAAGTGTGCATTCCTACGTGAGTGCGCATCCCGCCGCTTTTAGCTCGTACACGGTCGGCGTGAAAGCTTCCAAGCTCAGAATGAGAAGGATCGCTACTGGCTATGGCAGGATTCAGATTTCCCAGCCGTCGAAAGAAATATAAATTAAGGAAGCACAAGGAAGAAGAAAAAAAAAACCGGCCTTTGGAGGAGACTACGCGTCTCTAAAAGGACATGGAACCTCGCTCCAACTTAGAAAGTGCACTCGCCTAATAATTTCCTTCAGGAGGGAGGAGGGAACAGGCTTAGCGAGTTTCAGCCCTCGTTTTATTGCGAGGAGTCGCAGTGAAAGCTGAGCGCGGGTTCCTCTTGTCTTAGGCCAAGTGATATAACTGAGGACGTTGGGTTCGGTGCTGAAGTCGGGTGCCCGATCGGGATAATTGCGGAGAGAAGGGTCTCGAGAAGGAAGCACGCATCGACTCCACAGTATTACGAACTTCGTAGTCATTCAGTTATACTAAGTTTGATTTGCAGCGTGGAGCAGTACGTTATTTAACGAGATTGGTATTTTTCAACTTTTTTGATAAATCCTGATAGAATCTACTTGCACAAGAAACAGTACGGACATCCCTGGCCTTCTTTGTTTCCACCTAGATCCAAGCGGCTAAACATTAAGAGACGTGGAACCCGCTATTACCCCTGGTGTCGGTTGTAGAGCACCCTACCGCATTTCAACACCCTAGGGTGAAAAGGAAAGATTCAGCTAACACAGCAGATCAGCTCCGTCATTTCATTCGACACTTGATGTTCTCCTGTTGATTTTAATTTCCTGGTGTGAACAGGAAAGGATTTAGCTCATTAAGATGATCAGGAAGGAGCATTGCATTTGCATGTTGATGTCCCAGAGAAACTTCCGAAAAAATGCGTTTATTTTCAGAATGATTTAGGCGGTGACTGTTTTCCTGCTACTTTTGTGACGCTTATTAGTTTCGCGAAAAAGTCTCGTTTTTTAGCAATAAGTCCCGGTAAACGAGTGATCCATTTTTTAGCCATAAGGCCCGGTAAACGAGTGATCCATACTAAAAACTAATAGTTAGCAAGAAATTACTCTAAAAATAGTTAAAAAAGTCAACATAAGTTAGACAAAACAAATATTAACATAACAAATTTTATTCAAGGGCATTTGACATTCACTTCATTACCGGTTAGTGGTCTAGTATAGAATTCATACAATTGGTTTATCAAGGAGGGGTTTGAATAACTAGGCACTGTGTGGGAGTTTCTTCCCTTTCATTGAATATCTTGGTGTAAATAAGTTGCTGCGCCGTCATGAAACCCAATGAGTTGTTCAGCACTGCACCAGCGTTTGCTAGCTCCGTACATGCTTGCTACGCGCAGGTTAGACAAAACATAGTTAAGTCAGATACTACAATAACTAAAATTGAAATAAGTACTCCTACTGTCGCAAACTGTGTCACCATTGATCAAATTGGAGTCTGCCATTTTAATCTTCACCACTAGGTACATCTCCAAATCAGTCTCTTCCACTCCCTGTTACACACGTAGATAGGAAGTCCCTAGATCCCTGATACAATATACAATTGTATCTAGTATCCCTGATCCTACCAGGTGATAGCCGTAAACTTTTTGATTTTAAATTATCCACTGCTGCAGTTTTTCAAGTGCACTTTTCTCAAGCGGCGTTGAAAGGAAAATCCGGTTTCCTTGGAACGAATCCCACGCGAAAAGTAAAGCTTGCTGCATGTCTACCTCCAGAAGTGTGGTTTCTTACCGGTTCAAAAAAGACTCCCATCACGGGTGAGTGCACTAGGATTGTCTCATAGCCAAATTCCTCAACTTTCCAACATTACAAAAGAGATTTCTCCAGTGGAACACGGGAGACGTTACTCCTGATTCGTGAAAGAGAAAGTGTATAATCCAAATCAATATAATCCATTCAGCGAATCTGTTCATCTCCAATGTGCAGATCTACAAATGCTTATGAACATACTTTGGGCAGCTCTTCGTATTATTTTTTTGTGCTGAACCTTTAAGATAAACTTCAATATAGGTATACGGTACCTTTATAGTACGTAAGTAGCACGTAGAATAACTTTAAAAATGCAACTTGCAAAGGAGTAAACTGCAATTATTTCACTTTCAGCAACTGTAGAATTGTACTGAGCATTTCGCGACAACATTGTTCGTACTAGTAGAAATTAGGAATGTATAATTCACAATGCAATTGAATCTGTCCATCTTCAAGTTAACTGCACTCAATTTGGGCGAAAATTCACTTATTCAAAGTACCTTTATGAGTAAAAAGAACAACTTGCATAAAGGAGAGCAAGGCTTCAGCGTTTTCTGCTGTTTCGGTGTTGTACTGAGCTTTTTACAACGATGTGCTGCTTCTAACTGTAAACAATTGGAGTTGGACAATTGCTTTAATTGCTTTAAATATGGATGGTTTCCCTGTATATTTTTATGGTATCCGTTAAATGTATTATATCATGATTTCCCAGTTGTTTTCTTTATTTTAAGCATCTAATAAATTAATTGCCCAACTTCTCCCAAGAATTTCATTTGTCTCATCATGAGCTGTGGCCTTGATTTTGACATTATCTAGTCCTCCAAAATCGAAATTTTTACTAGCTCATTGTGTCATTATTTTTGCCTTCAAGTTCGTAACACAAATAAAGATTTCAACGAGTTAATTACTTGACACCCAATTACCCACACGAAGAAGAGAACAATTATTGGAAATTCAGAGTTCAGAAAACATGCAACAGAACACATTTTTGAGAAACTCACAAGTTATTTAGTTTAGACAAATCGGTTTAATTAGTCCTCCAAAATCACTATACATTATTTTTGCCTTCAAGTTCGTAACACAATTAAAGTCAACGAGTTAATTACCAGCGAAGAAGAGAACAATTATTGGAAATTCAGAGTTCAGAAAACATGCAACAGAACACATTTTTGAGAAACTCACAAGTTATTTAGTTTAGACGAATCGGTTTAGACACCTGATGAGTTTTACCACTATACGATGGTAGGCACATAATTATCGTAAATAAAAGGAGCAGGTAACATATAGCTAAACTTTGTCAAACTGTGTGGGAGGCTGAATCGTAGTATGTACCAACCTAGGTTTTATAGGACGTCCTCCAGCATGGAAGGATTGATTATTGATCAGTATGAAACAATGAGGTCATCTACCTAGATGTCATTCAACCATTTAACAATTTGAAGTAATATAACATGACCATGTGAAACATCATTCTATATTTTTAAATAAGTATTAATATTATGAATATCGTTATTATCATTAATTATTACTTTTTAAAAATAAAATTCAAACCCGCTCCTCAACCAGAAGAGTTATTAGCGGCGTATGAAAATAAAATACTATTGTTGTCATTATTATTATAAACCGATTTATTTATTCTTGACATTCCCATGTCGTTACTATGGCCCCCCTCGTTGGGAAATGATCACGATTCACGTCACACAAAGCGTAACGGAATAGCGGAAATGCTGAAAACTGAAAATTATGTTTACTTTAGAACCCCAAGTAGATACTGTCTGAAAAAAAAGCATCACAGCGTTACTTTATGACAAAACACTTCAATAAAAACAAAAATAATCAAGGTTTTGGCTGCGGGGGTATTTTTTTATTTTACTTTTTTCCGCTTGGAAACGAAGGGCGCAAGCGATCAAATGTTGACGTACACAAACTAGACTATGGCAATGTCTCCTGATGTTGAGGATTTATCGGCGAGCTGACGTACAATTTGTTTAAATTATATTTTCTTCTTTCTTTTTGTGCACTCTATCTATCTCTTTTTTGAATTTTTGGCACTTTGTGTACATAGAAACTATCAGCTATAAAATTTATGACACAACCAATTGAAAAACACATTCAAATATTCACCTATAAAAACTAATTTTATTTTAGAAAAATATTCGACGATTTAACAATTTTTAGGAAATACTGAAAAATTAATTTAGTTTTGTATTTTTCAGTGCAATTTTGAGAAAATAATACAGGAATTAATAGCTTATGAGTTTCTCCTAAGTAACATTCTGGCAATTGTATACGGCCAAACATTAATTTAACCATTTTCAGTCGTTTTAGTGTCTTTTCCCTCATTTTAAAAGTTCTTAAAAAGTGCTGTCGTACGTAAATTTTTCGAATCCGTTGCAGTATTTTTTTTTCTCCCTCGAAAACTCGCCGAATGGACTGACCAAATTATTACGACTTATTAATCAAATTTTAATTTCATCACGATCGTATCACCAGTAGGTACTGCAGTGCAAACGTAGAGTCCTTGTTACAAGCCACTCATCTACAGTTCTTTAATTAATTCGATTAACATCTGTGTATGACTTTCTACAATGAATGGAAGTTGTACATGCATACTGTCTTCAAGAAGTCTAGGCCTGAATTTTCAAAATATATGAGTGGTTATTTGTATCTTAAAGGTAGCCGTAAGCCTTGCACTTACCGGCTTGTAGTTGATTTTTCAGAAAGAAGATTTATGAAACTCACCTGAAACATAATAGAACATCGATTACAACATCAGCATTATGAAAATGAATAATAAATCACACAAAAACAATCAGACAACAAGAAAATGATGCTTGATAGATGTCACATTTACGTATGCTCGAAAACTCCGAGAGATTCGGAAATGATAGAATTTACTGGGGACAATCTACAGTCTATACCATTCAGTCCATAACATTTTCATTAAAATCGGATAGAAAATATAGATTTCACGCTTTTTACGGGGATTGAGGTTTGCACGAGCACAGCAGTTATCCTTGATAGGTACGACAATGATGAAACTCATGTGAGGTAATCAAGTTGTCA
Source organism: Adelphocoris suturalis (assembly GCA_030762985.1). NCBI lineage: Eukaryota > Metazoa > Arthropoda > Insecta > Hemiptera > Miridae > Adelphocoris > Adelphocoris suturalis. The sequence goes on from CM061046.1 coordinate 21,880,773, forward strand.
TTTTATCAACTTATGTTTCATCTCCCGAAAGTGAACAATGCTTCTACGACATATTGATAGACTCATAAATGATAAAAACGGCGATTTTATTCATTTCTTCACGTATTTCTTGGGATTGAGTAATTATTTCATGATGATCGAAATCAGACTAATTCAAATTTAGATCGTAAAAGCTTCAATTATGAGTCCCTATCGTGATTACTACTACCTTTTAGATAATTTTAATTATGTTTTATGTTGAACGTAAATGCTAATGGAACTATGTATGGAAGAACCCCCCCATCCAATTAAAATTAGTTTATTACCTATTGTTCAAAAGGCGTAGAATCCAAACAATGAATTTAAAAAAATTCCGTCCGTTTGCCGCGCAGTAAGCCATCCGAGGCTTTCATCCAAAACTACTGGCCTAAAGTTTGTGAGAATTTGGAATTCGAAATCTTTTGAAATTACAATTTATTGAAGAGTACAAGGGTGAAAGAAGTATACTATTTTTTATTAAAAAACTTCAGGAGAATTTTTTAAATATCTACAGAAAATGCTACTGTTCGTTTATGTGCGTTTTTTAAATTTGGGAAAATGTTTCTTATTATTCGTGATGAACCAAACATGGTTATCTAATTAAAAGCTCAATGATCCGTACGGGGCAGAAGGGAATATGTTCTTCAAAAATGTTTAGTCTAAGTAAAAATGGAAACTTTGTGGGAAAATAATATAAAACATATTCCATAAATTAAATTTCAAAGATTCCGTTCGAGTTGAAATTAGAAATTATGAAACTCGATTGTTAAAAAAATTAAGTAAAAATGGGAATAATCCCACATACTTCATTATATTTGTACTATATAACATAATATTAGGAACAGCAGAGGTAATCAAACGCATTTTTTTTTTCCTTTGCTGTTCTTATGCTTTGCATCTTGTTATGGCCGATTTGTTCACAAAGCAGACTCTTTCGTCTGTTGTTTTGTTTTAGTGGTTTATCTGATTGGATATTAGTTTTTCAATTTTATGATTGATTATTCGTGTTAATGTTTATTAATTTTCAGAGTGAAATTTTCGTTCGGTGTTCTGTTGATGAACTGTGAAACTGCCACTAATATTTCAAATGTCGTTAAATTTGTATCCTATCAATTGAAGGCTTTATAAATACACTCTGTTAGGAAACTATAACTGAGTTTCGATCTATTTTAAATGTAATATACCTATGACTGAACTGTAAATAAATACTTGTTCGACATAAGGGATGATTTTCATTTTAGGCTATTAACTGAATTATACGCTATCTGAATAACTCGTTCTGATAAGCCTTTTCTTCAATTTTTTATCCTGTGTAATAACAAAAACTATAAACATATAGTAAAAAGCATCTACATACGAACTTAACAACACCTGAATAAAAATTTGAAATAACAACTCTCCAACTTCTACAGATGGAATTGAGGAAAGGAGTAAAATTCAAGGGAGACTGGGAGACTAGACGTCGTGGTTGAACGATGTCGTAACTGGGAAGGTTCATCGTTAAAGACACTTTTCGGCCCATAACTAAATCCAGCTGTCAGTGTTTGTGTAACGCAACATGTGGATGCACCGAACCGGAAATTCTAGGGGTCCGTCGAAAGAATTCCCATGAAAAGTATATCTTTTACTGTGTCAGGAGATAAAAACATAAATTATCATGGCAACGTGTAGCAATATATTACTCCCCAGCAGCATAACGATCTTGTAGGTGATGTGAACAGTCACATAGATTACTTTCTGACTACGTAAAATTGGGATAAAAGTTGTAACAAGCGATAACGTTAATGAAAAACTATAGAAAGTTATTGTTTAAGTGGAAGTTAAATAATTGATTACGGCCCCAAGTTAGTCATAAATGAAATTAACTGAAAAAATATTGTCTTCTTAAAAAATATGTTTATTAATTCGTTTTCCCGTGGTAAAAATCAAGGTGAATGCTGAGGAGTAATCGGAAGAACTATTTGGTTTATTAAATGAATTCATTCGATACCCTATCCATGGAAACGGAGATGAGATAAATAAAATTTGACTTCAAAAGAAGAAACTACCAACTTGAGCCGAAAATAAAATATGCGGAGGCAGCTTGATCTTCCAATTGGGAGAAATTTTAATGATTGAATAAAATGGTTCAATCTCACCGGTAAATTGATATATAGACGTCAGCAGAGGAGGATGAGCAGTCTGATTGAAAAAGCACAATAGGGAAGACACACGAGCAGAACTTGTGCGGGTGAAGCCTGGTTATAAGATTCTATTCTGTAGTAATTAAATCTAAGACTGACAAGTTAAGTGTGGCACATGTCCTTCTTGTATCCGTAACGTGGATGTATAGATGTTACTTACATTAGATATTATATTGCGCATGCGCAAAATATACTAGTTAGTCAGTAGCGATAAAGTTCGTTGTAGGACTTCGTGCCAACCGTTCAATCTCTGAAAATTTCACTAGAGTTAGAAGAAAGCTGAAGTCATGAATGATACAAGGATTTGAAGCAAGCGGACACATGCATCAGCAACTAATGATACAATTATGATGAGACTCGCTCATATTATACAGTAATCAAATCGTCATTTTCCAACTGGCAAGGACGGTTGCAATCCAAGCTGCGAAAAATATGATTTGTTTGCTTGGTCTCACTGATTTGTTGGACATTTTGTTCAGTATAGTAAATTTTTGCATCGGTAGGTAGACGTCCGTTCAGGCCATTTTCCGTCTATACGAACTTTGAGAAGTCATTCGTTTTTGACATTGCAGAATAATACAGCTGCAAATATCCATCGAACACTTGTGGAAATTTATGGAAATGATGTGTTGAGCGACAGCACATTACGAAGTTAGTCGAGTTGTTCAGAGAAGGCCGTACTAAGACTCAAGACCATCAGCGAAAGTTGAAAAAGTGCAAAATTACTGTAACATGAGACTTGACGAACTTCCCAAAAGATTTTCTGACCTTTCACGAAGCCTTCTACGGGATACTGTGTCCAAAGACATTGGAAACAGAATCCATCGATCTTACGTGGCCAACTAATGGCATTTTACCCCGATGTTGTCGGCGTATTTGTTATTAGTAGAACAACAGTAGTTAACATCGAATTGATTGAAACGTAGCATATATCACCAATTCTGAAAATCCTTTCTGAGAAGATTCAAATAAAGAACTTTAATTATTTAAAAAAAAAATCAGCAAGACGGAGTAAAAGTAGGTTCAGTACCTACATCCAAAGAACTATTTCGAATATGTACACGGATCATTCAACTTTGGAGTTGGACCTTGAGCAATAATGTGGGAGAGTTCACTCATTAGTTTGTGAATTTCAGTTATAATTTTTTGGTATTGAGAGTTTCCACAACATCACCGCGCACAATTCAATTACTACCTTGTAAGTAAATCAGGAATTGGAGGAATGAACTGTTCTTATCGATTAGTTAATCAAATTTAAATAGAACAAACAGAGCGTGATTGCACAGGTATTGGACTATTTCATTGATTGTGATGTTGTAGTTGAACAAATCTCAACTAAACACTGAATACGTGCTTGGAGGTTTTCTCAAACCCTTCCGCTCGTTACCTACTTCCTACACGTGAGTACAACCTGTTGCACGAAAAACATTATGTCACATCATCCTACGTTCCCGAATGAGGAATAATTGAAGCTCGGGATTCGATTGGAAGAACGTGGCGGGCGGCTATGTTTTCCTACCGTCTTAGATCGGGATTGAAGGGTCTTTTTATAAACCTCATAACGAGAGATTGCCCCCTCCCAGCCCCCCCTTCATCAACCACTCAACAGACAAGACCACATGGAGCACAAAAGAGCTATTCTAACGCGGGGTCTATTGGGGCACGTTCATCGGGAAGGTATTTCGGTTATGTCATCGAACGGCCGGCTCCACCGAAATGATCGCTCGGGAAAGTCGCCCGAGGCACATTTTTGGAGGGAGGTTTTGTTTTGCCAGGTTTTCTCACTGACCCAGTGGAGGGTTTTTCGGAAAAACTCATTAAGGAAATCCCTATTTGCGGCAAACGGCGCGGAACGATTCGTTTCGGATTTGTTTACGCAAGGTCCCCGTGCACCGGTAGATTTCACTTTCTGGCGTCAGCCTGAAGACGTGTGTCACGGCTCCAACGATCTGAAACTGATCGGATGCCAAACCGTAGCGAGATGCCATTCAGGTGTTCAAGGCTGGTTGACTAAATATTTAGTAACTGCCACAAATAGGATGAAATGGGAAATTTTACAGGACATATACTGGTGTACCAACAGTGTAACGAAATCGATTTGAAAGGCAACGGAAGTACAGGGTTTTTGGTCTCTCATACTGGTGATTCTTCCACAATCCTATTACATGCCTGAAGTTTTCAGGAAACTTCCATTAACTAAAAAAGCATACATTCATGATTCAATTCAACACTATTTTATTCCAAACAGCAATGGGCAAATCATCAATTAAAGCAGAAAATAAATTGAGGCAACAAAACAAAGAAAACATATGTTTGCGAACTACTTTTGACCGTCCCTCTTCTTAAAAAAATAAATAAATAAAATGAAATGAAAATACGAAGAAAAAGGAAGAGAAAATTGTCGAAAGGTTATAGTTGTTTAAAATTAAAATGTCTGTTGTTGTTCATGTTAAAATTGTCTCTTTTTTTTTGTATATTGAGAACTTATGGGACCTAGGATTGAGAATTTGGAAATTATCTAAATTGTACATAATCTGTGGTACCCGGAGAAACCTTGAGTTAGCTGAAGCAATGTTAGTAGAATCTCGACAAGTTTTCAAACTTAACTAAAAACGATTTTCTGACAATTTTCTTTATTCGTTCATCTACATTTGTGAACCTGTTGGGATACAATCTCAAAATCAATTCTGCAATCCGTAAATCCTGGTCATCAACCAACTTCATTCCGGATATTTCCCAGTGATTTCCTATACGGAACAGTGTATGTTATATTATAGATCTTGATTTCTAACGAATGGGATAAACGACACAAAATGCATTCCTATCATGATGTGAAATATTTATGTGAGAATTTTTGATTTACTTTGGAACATGGTATTTAAATCATCAATATCTTTGAAATGATATTGATGCGTCAATCAAGGTGGCAAAAGCCTCCTTCGATGACCTGAAGATTATTGTGCTGAAGAATATAATTCTACTCGCACTTTGAGTTTTTCCTCATTCAACGGGTAGGAAGATCAGCCATTAATTAGCAGTGGAAAGGAGCTGAGGGTTCCCTCAAGGCGGGTGGATTTCAAGACCCATTTTACTGGTCAGATACCCATCAAATGACAACTTTTTGGAAAGATCTCGAGCATATCTTTCTATTGAGCGTATAACAATAACCATGATAATTCCCCATTGGTGCTTGTTAATGTATTTATGAAGTCGGAACGTTTACTCCTTTATCCTTAATCGTTCATACACTAAAGAGGTCACCCTCGTTCCGCTATCTTATAATCTGAATGCAGGTCAGTCAAAATAACTAGACGCACTTCACTTATTCTCAGCAATTACCATCATGGGTGGTCATCACCAGGCAAAAAAGAGAATATCGTATTTGAACGAAAAAATATCGTTGACTGAGAAAAAGATTGTAATGAAGCACGGGAAAAAACCGCTCACTCGCCAACTCGCTCCAAATGAAAGCTCTAAAACAGAAGCCCGAGAAAACGCCGAGTTATCAACAAGTAGTTGTGAACAGCTGGGAACCAGGTCAACACAAGATGCGCTCTCGTAGTATCAGCTTCATTGAAGAAACTTGCGACACACCTGTTGCCGCGAGAACTTTCACAACACTGACCGTTTTCATTTAAGCCTTCCCACCCGACGGACCGGTTTTTACTCTTTTTTTGAACTCGGAGTCAAACTGAATCGTTTATAAAATTGTATAAACTATTTTCGCGGTCGATTTCAGTTGGAGTGGTCATTCGAGACTGTATAACCGTGATAAAAGAGTGAGAGCCCCGTCAGAGAGGGCTTGCTCGGAGATTCATTTGCAACCACACCTAAACAACATTCGAGCGCTGGGTCGAACAGTATAATTGATGAAGGCGGTGATAGCGTTCAACTGGAACTTGAATGGGTTCGTAATGAATGAACGCGGCATTGCGTTACTCTTGGATATGGCCTCTTTAATTATTTAATAGGCAGTTATTACCAGGTCTATTTGGCAAACAACCTTGAAACTCGGTTTGAGACACACTTTTCTTAAATGGTTATCACAGGGTATTATAAGAGAATTAAATTTTTCATGGAGTATTTTGCCAGCAAGTTTCTACGCTAAATCGAGTCGGGTCAGACTTTTTTCTAGGTTGATCCGGTCTGTTCTGCTGCCCTAAATGCTTTAGTGCTGATTTCTGAAAATTGAGAGACTGAGAAATCTGGAAATTACCAACCATTACAGAAGAAACAAGCTTAAAAACACATTGAATACTTGAATGATTCCGCAATAAACGAACGCAGCATTTCATTACCCGTTAACATGCTTCTTTGATTATAAAAGTAGCTAATACTTCCAGGTCTATTTGGCAATCGACCTTGAAACTCTTGAGTTTGAGTCACACTCTTCCAAGTCGTTATTATAGCCATAATTAAAGGGGCGTTCAATATTGAGTACATTTGTCAGCGCGTTTCAACGCTTATTTGACCAAGGTAATATAGATTTATAGGTCAATCAGGTCCGTATCTCCGCACAATATCATATCATGGTCATTCGAAAAGGAAAGAACGAGACATTTGAGAAGAACTACCATTACAGAACCCATCAAGCCAAATATCACACTGAGTAATAGAATGGTTACACATTACAACTATAGTATATTGCCGATTTGAGTTTTTAGTATGCAGGGAATATCAGGTCTACTAAAATCCTGACACTCTGGAATTCATGTCATAATTTATTAAATGGTTATTATAGGAAACTAAAGGGGAGTTCAATCTTTAATGGATCACTCTGCAGATGGTGATTTTTAAGCTAAAGGTCTACTTAATATTTTAAATAGGTTGACCCAATTCGTTTCTTTGTCTTTCGGTTACGTCATGTCTTTATATGCTGATTTTTTGCTATGAAAAGGCACAGAAATTTGATCATAAGCAACCAATGCGTGGAAGTAAGTCAAATATTATCTTGAACTAATACAAACTTCATTACTTGTATCTATATGTTCAGCAATTAGCTATTCCTGGATATTGCTTCATTATTCATAGGTTAACTTCCAGGATACTAGCAATTAAAACAATCTTCTTTAAATAGCGATTACATTGAATTTATCTTTCATGGGTAATTCATATAATGACGAACTTGATTGCTAATTTGTATCTGGTGATAGTCATCTTGGTAGGTTTAAACCTTTTTTCTACTGTTTAGACTGCATCATAAGTATATGCTGATTCCCCATAAGAGACGAGATTTAAAGAACGAGCTACCATTTTTGAGATTTATCTAGGCATGTAGAAACATATTTTGAAAAATATTTGGAATATCATGAATACCGTATTTCTTCCATGGTATAAAACGTGTAGTCACTTCAAAATCCACGATGATGTTCAATTTCTGAAGAATGGTTGACTACGAACGAGTCAATAAGAAGTTTTCAATATTTTATGAACGATCTCTTGAAATTTATAAATTTTGATAACTTTAATACTAATATGCTCCTCTTAGTAAAATTATATCAGTCCAACTCTGTCACTCTCCAAAACTGTCACTAAAACCCAAATAGTTCAGTGCAGGCACTGAAACCTATGACAAGGAGGGTGATTGAAATGAAGGAGTTACTCCTTCAAAGGGGAGACTATTAACCTGCTACTCCCATAGGATATCCTAAACGCTGGTATTCTAGCAAATATCCCGTTAGATTTAATATTTGCAAGAATCGATAAGGAGGAACTACTCATCCATCACAAATCTTCACAATTTCGTTCACACAGAAACCGATAGGAATACAAAAATATTCCCTGAATAACAGTGAGCTTGATACATTTTGGGATAATACTTCTCTGTACTATGTCACCATAATTTATTTCAATCTTTTTGATAAAGCAAATTTAAAAAAAGTTGGCACTACATCTACAGTTGAGAGATTGATACTCCATGTTTCTTACCAGACTAAAGACTAGGGAAGCGAACCTTTCCAATCGAAAATTCAAGAGAAAGGGATACTTCAGGCCGTGAGGTTGTGGACACTAAAGCTTAAAGTTTATACGGCTTAAAAGACGTTAATTTCCTGTGTCTCAAATACTATTACATCACTCAGATTGTAGCTGAGTCGAGTGTCTCGCCTAAAATTACAGACCATATAATAAAACAACCCTCCTTTCAAGTCCTTAACTTTCTTTCCTGAGAACCCGTTAGTTACTTTCCCGTAACAAGTCCCAGGATTAGGAAGATTCTAAGAAATATACGTCTTCTACTCTAAATGAGTGTTATTTGGCAGAACTCTCAGTCATATAAGTCATATTTCCTCTTTATATAATATTACTCCCTGACGTAATTGAAATTGAGGAATATTGGCGGAAAATCAACAATAAGAAATATCAATTTCACTCCAATTGAATTGAAATATCAATACAATATCAAATATCAACTCTAATTTACTACATTTTAATTTATTGCTATGACTTTTCAATGTTTTAACAAGAGCGTTGAAATCATTGCACCACTGCCCAGTGCCAAGCAGATAGCAGGTAGGTACTCTGTCATCCAGCGGCTGGGATGTGGAAAGGGAAGACTACCGAATGCCGAGTGACTGAGGCAAGAAGCCGGATATTGTTGCCACTAAGCCCGATGGGTCTTCCATAATCCTGAATATCTACGTTGTCAGTGGCAGCATAGTCATGGAGCATACCTGATAGGCTAAAAATAACAAGTTTGATTGGAATGATCTGAGGCAAAGAATATCCGAGCTGAAAGGAATGGTGGTAAATAACGTCAAGGTGATGGCCGCGACGTGTCATGGAGAGGGGTGTGGTGTGGGAAAAGTACCACAGAGTTGCTAGATTTGGAGATATCGGCGGGAGTACTCCATGGGGCATTAAGAGACGATTGAAATGATTGGCACATTCCTAATTAGCTGAGTAAGGTAAATTCTCTCCTGTTTATCCTGGGAAGTTGAGATTTGACAGGGAGACTCCCTGGGACATAAGGAGGCTATTGAAATGATTGACTCATTCCTAATTAGCTGAGTAGGCTAAATTCTCTCCGGTTCATCCTAAGAAGTTGAAATTAGATATGAAGACTCTCTGGAACACTAACAGACAATCGAATTGATTGGGTTTCTTCTGATAAGCTGACTGAACTAATTTAATTGAGACATTTTCAACTTGAGACACAAAACACAGGGGGAAAAATAAGACATATCCATGTACCGATGTATCTTCACGTAATGTAGATACTCAACTTACTCTTCCTTATTATAGAGGGAATGGTGGTTTTTAATAATTTTTTTCCTGCTTTGATTTAATGGTGTGCCTCCTCGACCTTTGAGAGAATTTAGAAAACAATCAAGCATTCAATAGGAAACGATGAGTTCTTTGGACAGCACTTTTTGAGCATATTACATAGGCTAAATTTCAGAAAATGTGCTTTAACAAAAAGGCAAAAAACGGCTAAATACTGTTAAATTTAAGTATTTATTTTTTAAGCGAAATCGAATATTAAACTATTGACTCATTTTCAACTAGGTCATCCAGAATTTTATGTACAAAACTATGCAGAAATATTTTCTTCGATTCCATTAATGAGGGGGAGGGGGGGGGGGGGGGGCAGAGAGAAAAAACCTGAAAACCAAAATCTCTATTTGAACTGCAGAATTTTATTTAAATATACCTACGTTTTTTGAAAATAAAATGAAAAGTAGAACAGTAACTTACGAAAATACGCTCTTGCATCATGCTGCATGACTGGGAATTTAAAGAACGCTTGTTCAGCAATGCAGTTCATTTACCAAAGCAATCCATACGACATCTAATAATATGTAGCCAACTTTTAAGTACCGCTTACATTCTTCTCAGGTGGCGAAACAAAATTCAGTGCGTGAATATATAATGATGTATGTCGTAATGAAAGGTTTAAAGTTTGATTAGAAATCGCTCTGAAACAATTGCCGGAGCACAGCGTCATATGCAGCAGTCCGAGTTCAAAAGCTAATAAATAGGTGCAGAGAGGATAAGATCAAATGGGGCATGAGCTAGTGGAGGAGTTCTGCCCGCCTATAAGTTTAGGTTTAGGCAACCTCAAGATTTCTATCTACATTGCGTAAATATAACACAACTACCGCTAGAGACGCACAGAATATATTTAAATCGTTGAAAGAACAATTGCTGTACCAAATCAAGATTTTCTCAAAATGTAGAAACTTTAAATCACTGAAAACAATCCAAATTATTACGCAAAAGTTTAATATTTTTGTATAGATCACGGTATAGATAAATATTTACCGGATCCTATATCACACGATGTTTTACGAAAAGTTGCTCAAACGCTCTTGCTGCAAGACAGTATTTTCTTGCTTTTTGATACTAAACAAAGGTTGATTTTCGAGAATGATCAATACACTAATAATCTGTCCAATACAATAACATTTTCGAACGGTCGGACTGATTCAAATTAAAGCCAAACTTTCAATTGGGGATCAAAATTGAATGTGTTCATAAGAGTGACAAAAGCCTGGGGAATCATGAAAAACGACTTGTTTACTGCTTATGACGTTGATGATAATAACTGGTGATAAAAAGATGACATCGTTATAAATAGACGAAGACCAAAACTTCAATCAACGTCCAACAACGTCACTCTCGTTCTTCTGTAATCGTCAGAATCGGCAAAAGTTTTTACGAATATGTTTTTGGTATAGGGAGAGAAACTTTTTCGCAGTGGCAAACTTTGTAGTTTTTTATTTTATTTTATTTTTTTTTCAATACGATTTCCCTTTGTCATGTTGTCTAAGAGTCTAGTGGAGCGTGACGTTTACCTTCATTCAATGTCTCCACGCTTAGTTTGTCCTATCGGTCGGGAAAACGGCGTAAAATCCAGTAATGACAGGATCAAGCAAAAACCATAACTTGGGCTCGAGCTTTGGGTATTCATGTGCCTACATCTTTGTTGTGAACACCGTGTGAATCGGTACGGTAAGAGATTGTGGCAGCTTTTCGGCGGTAATTACGTTCGTTCTCATATCGCTACCCAGTGACCGGGTTGCCGAGGCAAGAGCGAATCGATGACTCTCGAGAACAGTGTTATGGTAATTGAACTTTCCCGACAATAAACCAGTGTTGAGGAAGACCATGCGAAGCTGTAAGGCTCGTGTTGCTTCCTTCATTACTAAAGACAAAGAAGATTCGTATTGTTTGAGGTCTGAACAATACCAATAAATATGTCAGTCCTAATGAGTTGTGTTTAAATATCACTGACAATAGATGGTAAAGGGGAGCGACTATACCGGTGGTTCATGCAGAAAAGTAATAGAAAAACGTCCCATTGATTCAAGTTGACCGTATGAGCCGGTTTTCGTAAATTATTCATATTTTTATTTAAATGTTTTGAAATTTCAGGTCCAAAGAGAATGCGCGCGTATGTATGTGATCAATTTTGTCGACCCTCCGCAGGGCACAAATCTTAACCGATTTTCGAGATTCTTTCTATGCACAATCTCAATTTCAGCCCAGTTGTGCGATAAATCTCGGAAATTTTGAATTTCGTTACGGAAGGATGAAAATGAAAGAGGTAAATCCGAAGAAAAAAAGGTTTTTTTCTATATATTTGGTCGACGATAGCCAAACTACGATTCCCAACCAATTTTCGTGGTTCTTATTTTGTATCATCCCACTTTTAGTCCAGTTGGATGACAAATTTAAGCAATTCGAAATTTTTAATGCGGTTGAGGGGGGTGGTTACCGTTTTTTCAAGCGCTGCCTAAGCTACAATTTTCGACGGATTTTTGAGATTATTTATTTCTTTAATTAGGAATTCGGTCTAGTTTTAGAACATTCTCATCATGGTCTTCAAATTTCATCATGGAAGGGAGTGAATGGAGGATGAAGGGGATATTATTGATACATCGTAATGTTTTCACTAACTTATCTGATTTCCGTGACGGTTTTTTTTTTTTTTCTTTTTTTTCTTAAAAATCGGGGATTTTATTTTGATGACGGGTTTTTCTTAGGAGAAGTGATGGAGGCAAAAATAAACGATACCTGCTATTTCTCAGTCAATTTCGATTATTTATCTTAGTCTTGTGAAAAGGACGCTAAATGGATTTTACATTTCCGCACGCGCAGCGGAAACTATTATTTTTAAAGTGATTGAATTGGTGGGAGACCATCCTCAGTCAATTCGCACGTTTCATCCAAATAGTATAGATTTGATTCGATGTGACTATGGTACCGATATTGCGAATTTGGTATTCTGTTTGTTACCTATACTGGGATTGATACTTGGTTGGTATCGAACTTCTCAAGTCGAGAAATTTGCTCTAGGAGCTGCTGTGGTGAACAGTGAAAATTGAGCAAAAGTTGTAACCTACTTTATACCATATGGGTACTCTATATCACTCAAGGGTTGGAAATAACTTCTTATACAATAATTGTTCCCTCGTCATTGCTGTAAATTTCTAGTACAGTAAGACGCAGCGCTCTACATTAAGGTTGAATGCGGGTTCCTCGCTCGGCTTTTATGACTCCTTAACTCTAATGGCCCGTGGTGGGACGTATTAACGGCGTGACGCTAATCCCGCTGGGCGAAATGCGAGCGGAGGCGTTGGCGTTCATTGCAGCTCCCGGGGGCTTGGAAATCATTGTCTGAAGCTACTTGGGATTTCACGCGTCCGTCAAACGGTCTTTTCCCGCTTGGCATCTCGTGAGTCATTTCACTAGCCTTCGTCATTCCCGTTCGTCATCATCAGTGAACATCAAGGTATTGGCGTAGAAACAAAAATTTTCAGACGTGCTGCATGACCTCAAACGAAACTCGGAAATTTTCACATGTTCTTTTTATGTCAAAATTTTATAAAATATGAGCCATTCGAGGTGAACTGAGCGAATGAAGACGGCAAGCTATATGTTTGCAATCAGAGCATCACTCATGATTGATATATCCACACAACATTCATTTTCAACAAAATAGGCTCAAATACAACGTCAAACACTACAAGAAATTGTCGCTTTGTGGTGAACATATAGGCTCAATATACATATTTCAACTAAGCTATCGCAACTATAACGCGACGAAATAGATCGATGATGACTAAAACAAGAAATTTAGTTGAAGCAAGGTAAGTTTTCAAGGTATCAAGAGATGAATACATCAATACAAGTATTATTCCGCGACATCAATAGAGTACGATCAGTATTGAAACCTATGTCAAAAGCTCTACTCATAACTCGAGGAAACTCTGATTTTCAATTTTCGCAAATCAAAATTGAGATCGCCGTTAAATACGATTGGTATCGTTCAATAGTATAATGAATCGCAAATATCTTCTTCAAATTCATCGTGAATTTCAGTCATTCATGGAGTATACAGGCTGGCTGAACACCGTGATTTATTCCTAATCACTTTCTATGGTCTCTAAGAGGCCGTGAACCGAATTCTTCTAGGATGAACAGGAAAGAAATTAGCATCATTGCTAAAGCAGCTGATCTGGCTTCCCCATGACCTTCGGTCATCAAAAGGCAGTGTACAAAATTTAAACGCTCTAGGATGAACAGAAGTGCAGCTAGTATTCATTGCTCACACAGCTGATCTGGCTTCCAGTGGTCTTCAAAAGGCTATGTACCAAATTTAAGCGCTTTAGGATGGGCAGGATAGAAGTTAGTTTTGTTGCTCACACAGCTGATCTGGCTTCCGATGGTCTCCAAGAGGCTGTGTTCTAAATTTATGCGCTTGACGAGGACATGATAGACGTTAGTTGTATTGCTCACAATGCTGATCTGACTTCCCTGACTTTCTCCCAAAGACTTCCAGTTGATTCCAAGAGGCACGGTACAAAACTTCGGCGCTCTAGGATGAACAGGAGAGAAGTTAGAATCATTGCTCACACAGCTGATCAGGCTTCTAGTGGTCTCCAAAAGGCTGTGTACCAAATTTAAGCGTTTTACGATGGACATAATAGAAGTTAGTTGTATTACTCACAATGCTGATCTGATTTCCTTCTAATGGCTTTCAGTTGTCTCCAAAAGTCTGTGTTCCTAATTCCAGCGCTCTATTAAAATGGACAGGAGAGAAGTAAGAATCATTGCTAACACAGCTGATCTGACTTCTTTGACGTCCTCCTAGTCATTGTGTACCATATTTCAGCGCTCTAGAATGAATGAGACAGAAGATAAAAGTGTCGCAATTAAAAGTACGTTATGTCAATTGGAAATTTTAGTGAAACGTGGTTTAAATCATTAGTGAATGATGAAATCACTAGACTGATTGTCATTTGGCATGATTCTACGACTGAATTTTTGTAAACTATGGTATTGGAATAAAATATGTAGAATCGTTTCAGAGCACTTATGTTAACTATAAATCACTCAGAACAATTGTTAACTATAAATTTTGTGGCAATAAAACTTCTATTTATCTTTAAAAATCTCGTTTTGCGTGTTGGAGATCAAACTCATCCGAAACAGCTAGACTGATTTTTATGACATTGTGTATGTATATTTGGTAGGTTTGCAATAAATCGTAATGTATATTTAAGCTGACTACTCTGATTAGCTGAGTGAGTCCTGAAACTGATTCCCTTCATAATTGACATAGGATGCTGACATCTAAAACGGAGCCTCTCTGGGACACGTGGAGCAACAAAGCTGATCTGATTTCCTCCTAATGGCTTACAGTTGTCTCCAAAGGTACCAAGGAGATAAGTTAGAATCATTGCTAACACAGCAGATCTGACTTCTTTGACGTCCTCCTAGTCACTGTGTACCATACTTCAGCGCTCGCTGAACGAGACAGAAGATTAAAGTGTCACAATTAAAAGCATGTCATGTTGCCTGTAAATTTTGGTGAAACGTGGTGTCAATCATTAGTGAATGATAAAAATCACTAAAATGATTTAGTCATGCGGCATGATTCTACGAGCAAATTTTCATAAACTATGGTATTGGAATAAACTATGTAGAATCGTTTAATATCTTGAGCACTTATGTGCACAACAATTGTTAATAATAAATTTTATGGCAATAAAACTTCTATATCAATAAAAATATCGGTTCACGTGTTGGAGATCTAACTCCCCCGAAACGGCTCGACCGATTTTTATGAAATCAAGTAGGTATGTATATTTGGTAGGTTGCGCAAAGATCGTTATGCATGTTTAAGCTGACTACTCTGATCAGCTGAGTGAGTCCTTAAACTAATTCCCTTCATAATTGACTTACAATGCTGACATTTAAATCGGAGCCTCTCTGGGACACGTGGAGCAAACCTACCTTTCGAATATAAGATGTTTAAATCTGACAAGGAGTCTCTCTGGGATATCAAGAGACAAATGAAATGATGAAATCTTTCCTGATCAGATGAGTGCGCTGAATTCTCAAGGCAAGATATGCATCTACATCTACTAACCTTGAGGCGTTAGTTCTATGTGTATTTAATACATGTAGCTACAGATTAGTGCGATTTGCGACAATATGATGATAGTTACTGATCTGCAGATATTGTAGTGGCAACTGCAGTAGTTATAAATATGCATTTCACCTACTGTAGTTGAGAAAAAGTAGTTTGTGTGTCCAACTACCAACCAGTAGTTGCTGTCGAAACAACCTAAAATGTAGGTAATAGTTGCAGATAACTGATTTCTAGCGTTTAGGTTACACCTCGTACCTAGTTGTTGCTTGAATTACTCAGGGTTTTCAAAAGTATTTGCCTATTTAGAAACTACTAAAGTAGTTCAACTACAGCCAAAATATGGCATGGGAGAACGTATATTGTCTCACAACCCATATTCGCAGTCGATTATTCAATGTCCTTATCGCAGCCTAGCAGTGTTATAGAGTACATGTAAATGTCCGCAGTCTACTGATGGTTGCACCTGCAATGTTCTTCGAGTTGTTGTCCTGTTCGATTACGACTTCCCCATCCTCGCTGCTCCAGAAAAACAGCATACCGTTGAAGAGCTTCTCTGCCTTTTCGCGCGGGAGAACCCACGTTCCGTGACGTGATGCCTTGAGACCACTATTACAGGCAATTATGCAGATCGGGCTCGCGCTCCACGCGGTGCCATAAAATCACACCAAGAAACCTCCAAAGGAAGTTTTTTCGAAGAAAATGATATCGTTTCAACACAATGGGAAATACTCCCATGTTGCATGCTATCTGGAAATATGATAGATTGTTCAAAATCCCTTTTATCGTGTTGTTAGTTTCAGAGGTGGACTTTAGTTTGCACTTTTGTTTATTCGATAGGTACCTACAAATCATCAGTCGCGCCAAAACGCCGCCGCCGGGCAATGTTGGACCTTATACACGATGATGGTAAAAAGCAAAACGACTGCTAAAATACAACCAAGTAGACAACTTTTGAAACAGAGAGCCAGAAAGTTGGAAGAATAAACCTCTGATGAACTGTATTGAAATATAAGGTAGCGGTATCGTGAATTCCTCAGATAAGATGGCTCGAAATCCTTACAAGTTAGAGTGGTTGGAATTTAATCACGATTGAATTAGTTTGGACATTGAGCTATCACTATAAAACTATCCTTCAACTATCCTCTAATTTTGAGAGAGTTTGGACCATTAAGTCATGAGAAATATAAGTATATAGTATGAGTATTACGTGGGGCATACATAACTAACGCTAATAGGCGATCATAGAAGAGCGGCTAAGGGCTAATCCGAGTAATCCTCAAAAAATGCATCATGATTAAACTTTAGGGGTCTATAATTTTAACCGGAGCAAGGAAATGACAAATACAGAAATTAGTCTCTACCCTAGCAGAGAGTTTGCATAAACCACGGTCAGCAATCGCAGGATGGGTAAGAGTAAAGTTACAGTTGGCAACCATCCGAGCGATTTCCTTGAGGCTGCAGGAATCGAGGAAGCCACTTAAAAGTATGATCCCACAGGATTACCAAGGAACGGTGGAACTAGGGCTAGAAGACGGAGCCCCACTGCCTCTGGTAAGAGAAGAATGATGAAAAAAGAAAACAGAAGCTAACCCCAGCATATCACAACTCCATCAGAAAAATTTAGCTCCAATAAAACCTAGTAATTGATGGTTAAAATGACAAATACAGCGATAGACGGAAATGGAACACAAAAATGATGTACGAAATTGAACTTAGAGGAATACACGGCTTTTTAGCCTCAAGTACGGTCAGGACATCTTTAACTTTGATAAAGATGTAAACTGCATCTATTTACATGAATGCCACTTTTACCGGGTAAATTCGATTATTGTATGCTGCAATAGAAGTAAGAGATATGATATGTTTTTCATTATTGAATGTATCAACTAATAGTACCTGGTAGATGTATCAAATACATATAACGAGAGTGGTGGAGCGCTATGAAAAAGTGAACTTAGATAAGTGGCCTACCTCAACACTGTTATTTTACGGATCCTGCTGACACAGCAACGATGAAGTTGATGAACTAAAGTACTGACAAAAGCTATTGCATGGCACACAAAAATTTTGGGACCCCCCTCTTTTGTAAACGTCAATTGTAGAGGTAGGTTGACTACACTAAAACCAGTATGGAACTCGATGGTCTTGAAGTAGATGACTTCAAGAAATGATCATAACGTAGTCAATAACAATAGTTTAGGGTTTATTGTAGAAAAAAACTGTTCACAGTTAATACGCTATCTGCCATTATTACCCATTGTTCCAAATCCAATAGCACTTCGCGAATTTTACCATTTTTCAGTAGTAAACTAAGGAATTTTGAAACGTTTTGTATACCTCCAAGACTCTAAAACCCGTCGAATCCATTTTAACGGCCCAATGACTGTTTCTACACTAAGGCCTACGTGGAATTTACTTTAACTAAAAATTCGCATTGTTTTCTCAATCTCTAGAGCCTGTAGGATCACAGTAAGTTAGCGGGGTTACCCAGAAATTGCCTTCGTTGAAGTCGATTCGTACATACTAATCTGATAAACGTATCTAGGTACCTATATTCGTATGCATTATTCCCCATGCATTTCTCCTTGATTCACGAAAGGTACATATTTATTGTAGTTGCCAATGATACAAAAGAGCATGATTCATGCAATGTCGCATGCAATGAGTCATGACGCAGTAAGAGGTTATATCATAATAGAACCTTAAATTGCCACACCGAAATCGCGAACGAAATTGCTGGATATGTACAGATTGAAACATGAGTAATATAATCGACCACAAGAAAAAACATTTTTCCATGACTCTCATTATGATTGGATCATCAAAGAATACTGTGCATACGCGAATGAAAATTACTAATCAGAGAAAGAATGAGATGAAATATTCAAGAATTAAGGCGGATTAACCTTGGGATGATTTCGTATGGACCACTTTTTTACCAGCAGACGAACAAAAGCATATTTGAATGTGTAAAGATTAATTTGATTGAGCTTTACTTTTCTATTACTACATCCTTCAATTTTTATTATACTTAATAATAATAAAATTTGGAATTACTTTCATTTGAACTCTCAAAGATTTTTGTGAAAGAAAAAGCACTACAAAATATTACACAGTGGTTTATTATTTTTGTGGTGGATAGCCCTTCTACGCGGATCATTGGTCTATAATTATTATTAGCCCCATTAGTAAATTAGGGAGGTTAAACTTTTTTTTCTTGGTCGATTACAAAGGTTCAATATTGAAAATAATAAACCAAAAGAGGCTGCTGCTAGTCAGTGATTCATATTTTGAAATATGAAGAGTAATTATAGAACAAGTAATTATCTTATGAAATAATCAGGCCTAATACAACTTTCCACACATAAAAGTGAATGAACTGGTAGAAACATCACAATGCAGTCAACGTGATAAAAAGAATTTTCCTAGAATGGTGGTATGACATAACTATGAGCCATTTAACCGATAAAAAGTAATGAGCCGACCACAAGGTTAATGTAAACTACCTAATTAAAATAATCGATAGGTGTATGATTAATCGTCAAATTTCCAAGTCAACATATCAAGCTTATTATATAGCCTTTATCTACGAACGGAGAAGTGATTGTCTTGGTTCATTTCGTCGTTCTCTTATGGTAGGTACTGACGTAAATACCCATGTAAATAATAATGTACCTGTTAGCCTGATGATAGACCACTGTTTTCCTTCAGTTCGAGTTATTGATCAAAAATTTAAACGTATTATTATTATTATTATAACTTTTTCTAGTTGTGTGTCGTCTTTGTAACATACTCTTAATGTGAACTGAAGTCACTCCTGTGTAAGGTATTCCTTAGAGAAATATACTCTTGTACGATGAATACAAGTCGCAGATTTAGGGACACTTTGGAAGATTGTAAGATGACCCCAGGAAATAAAAGGCCTTTAGAGGCCTTAGTGCTTGAGAAGAACGAAAAGAGAACTATCGCGAAGAGGAGAATTAAAGTTAATGGAGCGAAGCTCTTATTACACACGTCGAGATGGAGTGGCTGTGAGGAACAGGCACCGGTCTACCAATCCTTTACGGGATTTTCTGAGGTCAAGAATTATTGATTTCATGATTGATATTTTCATGATACTGATTTATATTTAGGTGACTGGACTAAATAGTGTGCTATCAGGAAGCAACAGAGGGCGTTCTAGAGGGTCCAGGTAGTTCAATTTAGTGTGCTGTCATGTTGGAAACATCATTGAACACAAGTGGGAGGATGCTAGCTGGGAATGAGTAACTTTCTTTCATGCTACCCGTGCAACAGTCACAAAATTTGTCGCGGCGTCAACATCTGTCTCAGTTGTGGTTGGTGTCGTAGGGTTTATACGACTTACTTATTACTTACGACTTACTCTTTATACGGTTTATGTATGGTTTATACGTAATATTGGCAATGCAGCAGTAATCTGCGTCACTCGGGTACGGTTCGGGCTCGCGGGGGAGGGCTCTTTGTGAGTTGTGTGAATTACCAAAAACTCGGGTTCCAAACATACATACATAGTTCGAAAGTACAAGGTAGAAAGTGCGCGTCAATCTATAGGTCAAAACTGGTGCTTCAATACGCAAGGTCATTCATTATGATGAAGTGTACATGTAGAATCAACTTTACAGGGCACAGATGGATGGATGGTGGGCATAGGCTAGAGGCATAGCTAGTAATATTGATAGTAGTAATGAATGCATGTTTTTATTGTATACAGACAAAGACCGTTACAAAGGTGATAAACAGGTTAAGTAGGTTTGCTGCATGTATATTTTAAAAAATTATTTGTTACTTCCAAATCATGAATTGAAATAGATAGGTAGTACCTGTCGTGTCAAAAAAATCCTCTGCTGAAGTAGGTATAAACTATCTTCCACAGGGCAACAAATTAGAATGCCCTCAGCTGACTCCCTGATTGAAATAGGTACCCTAGAGCTTTCCCTACTGCTATTTGTTTTCAACGAGTTACTTCAAAAACACTATAACAGGCATTTACGTAACTTCCCTTATATAACAACAGGAAATATGCATGGTTATTTGAATATTGGGATTCTAGTAAAAGCTGAAAATATATGTTGTGTTTCCTGAAAAAATTAAGTTTCCTAAGACGCAAAGTTAGATACATTTTCAGCTAGCTAAACTTTTAGGGTTCATCCAAAAGCTTGCACTGAGCTCAAATATCGAGCCACCAGGCTGAAGAAACCCGAATTTCATGGGCGATGTGTTGTTGACTCAGTTAACTCAAATAAACGAAAAAAATATTATGATTATTATTATTACTATCAATTTTTTTTTTTTTTTTTTGACAAATTGTTTATTATGTTTTTCTTGAGTAACATATGAAGGTAAATAATAGCCAGAGCACACCTATTTCAACAAGGTAACTATGATGGGTCCTGTTTACCTAATTTTCACAACGTCGTCGGCATGGTTGCTCGTTTAGGGAACGAGGAATGTGATGAGGTGTCAAACTCCAAAGAACTTCTTTTATTTCTATTCCTTCGGAAACCTTTATCTTATCTCCGTAATTTTTCCAGTTTACGAGTCCTGCTAATAAAACAAGTTTGACGGTCCGGAGCTCATTTTTCAAAATTCTGACTCCCCCCCCCCCCATCCTTCCCCTCCCAAAAAAACAAAAAGTTTTTGTCTGGCTCGTTAAGGGGCGATACAATCGGTCGGGACCCAGGGTGACGTCATGAGGTCGGCAGACAGGAGTGAACCGCCAAGCATTCCTTCAGGATGACTCCTCCACACAGAAGAGATGCGACCTCAACCTCCCAGAGTGAGACCATTAGTTCAACAACCCACCCTCAGACGAAAGCTGATAACGACGGTATAGCGATCCTAGTCGGGGTTATTTCTCATCCTAATTAGATCACGTTCTGTATTTCACATCGTCTGTCTCTCATAACATTCATATACTCATACCTAAAGTATCACTCATAAGCAGGCTTTTCATCTAGGAAATTTCCTTGTTTTAACATACAACCGTCCTTCTGAACGTTGATAATATGTTACACAAAAGTGCTATATTCATATTATTGTCATACCAACCAACAATTTTGATAACTGAATTTATTGAATAGGTAAATGGAGATTTAAACTTTCAACAAATGAATTTTTGGCAAATGAAATCAATCCTTGAATAATAGGATTGAAAATAATAGATTTTGATCAGGTATGTCAGTATCGACCTCTAAGAAGGTAAATCTCTTCCACGTTGGCTGCCTGCATCAGGAAAAATGACTTACGCGACGTCAAGAAATTTAATTTAATATAGGGTGCCTGAATTTCATCAGCCTGAATTTCAACTTGATGCGACAGCACCATTATTTCAAGTTGCAACAGAAAACAACTAGTCAACGGCTTCCCAACCTGTATTCAACTTTCAAGATAGATTTGGTGTCTTTTTAGTAAAATTACGAAAGTGGCTGATAGCAAACTTTTCTGGAAAACGAAGTTATTGCAATAAGCATTGACGCAATGTCTTTTAAGAATCGAATGGTTTGAGACAAGGAAAACCTTACAGTACCACTCATGTGAATCGGATGGTAGATACCAATATTTATGAATTCAGCGTAGATGTATTTGCTAATTTTATTCCATGTTCAACCAAACCATTTTGTACTAGCTGGCTCAGTTATGGATTGATCAGGTTGATAAGAATACAGCAAAAAGAAGAAGAAGAAGAAGAAGAAGAGGGGGGGGGGGGCTAGGTGGTTATACCTAATTTTGTATAGTTCGGCGTTTCAAGACTAGTTCAAACACAGGTAAGTAAACAATTCAACTGACTGAGCAGTCATACCATGATTTAAGGTATAAATAATAATCGAAAAGATTTGTATTAAAGTATTTGGTGTAAACTATTTCGTCAAATTACCTCCTTAACCAAATCACTACTTAGGTTAGGAACATCATAATGCCTTGTTGAAGTGGACAACGAAGAAAATATTATGACTTCCTAATGTATAGATAAGCAAACGTATAATGTGGCAGTTGATGAGTACTAGGTGGAGAAAGAATTGGGAATAATGCTGCATTATAAATACTAGAGAAACTTGTATTGATCCGAAGAAATCATGATGTCAAGTTATCAAGATGTCAGTTATCCTGAACATATATTGACTCCTTATTGCCGAGCTTTCGGAATATTCAAATTGCATATTGACTATTACTGTTATTATGCTGCTAATTTTGTTTCTGAGCTGGCCCCAAAGAAGGTGCTTCAATTGTTTGCTGTTGGCCCTGATGATAGTTTTAAATACACGAAAGCTCGGAAATAAGGAGTACATTTTTATATGCCCCGATTATGGTTTTTAATGAACGGAAAGCTTGGCGATAAGGGTACATTCCAGTTCAGATCCCCTATCTTGGTAACTTGGCAAAATAATTTATGAAAAAGGAAAAAATCTGGAAGATACGAGAAACTCGAATTTGGGTCAAAACCCAATAAGAAAATCCAAATCCAAAAATATGGTGGAAACGAGTGAGGATGGCTGTACTTCACAGTGTAAGTACTTCACTAGATGTAGTTATTGGGAGATCAAAACACCCTGGTCCCTACTTCAGCCCGTAAAGTAAAGTCATCTTCGGCCTGATTATGGTTTGAATGAACAGAAAGCTTGGCGATACGGGGTACATTTCAGTTCAGATTCCTATCATGGTAACTTGGTAAAATAATTGATGAAAAATAGAAAAAAACTGGAAGATACAAATAACTCGAAACTCGAATTCGGGTCAAAACCTAATAAGAAAATCCAAATCCAAACATATGGTGGAACTGAGTGAGGATGGCAGTGTAAGTACCTACTACACTGGATGTAGTTATTGGGAGATCAAACTACCCTGGGCCCTACTTCAGCCTGTACAGTAGAGTCATCTTCGGCCGACAAATTGAAAATTCATGGAAACGCTTCTCAGACCAAAAATACAGTCCGTGGAACGCAGAACGAGCGCGGATGCGTGGAGCAATCTTGGAGCAATTTCTTTAGGAACCCGGTAAAGTGGTTTGGGCGGACAAAGGGCGTTAACTCGATGGAACGAAGTGTGTTGAAGGCGGAGGGCGGTTCATCGGCCTCTTGTGATGTCGCCAAAAATACTCGTTGAGGGCGTAAAGCTGCGAGGGTTTCTACGTGTCTCGCAAACAGGTCTCAGACGCAGCTGTGGGGGGGACGCTGTGGGCTCCTAGACGTAACCAAGCCAGCTTGACATCTACTGTCAGCCTGCTGTTGGTCACGGCTTCGCAATCTCTTCAGCTATTGGGAGCGGGTTTAGTAATTTGGCCCCAGGCACGGAATAAAACTAACTAAATCACTCTCAACGAAGTTGTGGAAACCCATTTCAAAACGGAAGTTAGTGGAAAACGTTGTATATTTCCACGAAAAAATAAAGAGTTACAATGTTCAATCGATTTCGACTATTAGGCCATCATCAGTAACAAACAATAACTGAACACACATTAGGAAGGACACAGCTTATATAGGCACAGGTAAAGGGAAATTGAATCCCACAGGTAGAGAGAAAGGAAAGGAAAGCCCAACCCCCTTTCCTTTCTCTTGACCAATCGGATTCAATCTCCCTCCACCTGTGACTATATAAGCTGTGTCCTTTCTAATGTGTGTTCAGTTATTGTTTGTAACTGATGATGGCCGTCGAAATCGATTTAACATTGTAACTCTTTCTTTTTTCATGGAAATTGACGTTTTAGCAAATTTTCTTAGAAAATAAAGCTATTGCAATGGCTCCAAAAATTTTAAAATAAAAATTTTCTTCATCGAAATCTGTTTTGAGGCATTCTGAAATGATTCCTGGATTTTAACGTTTTTTTATATGTGTATATATATATATATATATATATATATATATATATATATATATATATATATATATATATATATATATATATATGTGTCATTCCAGACGATAACTCTCGATAGAATTGAGATAAAAACTTCGTTCTTCCGCCAAAAAATCAAGCATTTCAAAAGAAAGGATGAGTTCGTTGGACAACACATTTTGAGCACATTAAATTGGTCAAATTTCAAAAAATTTACTAAAAAAATCTCTAAAAACGGCTAAAAATCGTTCAATTTATATTTTTTGGTAGAATATTGCTCAAATTAAGTTTATTAACTATAAAATAGAACATCCAAAAATGTATGTACACAATTATGCTGAAAAATGTACTTAAAATTCATCAAAATTTGCTAAAAAATCGATAAAAACTGCAAAAAAAGCTAAAAATTCAGAACCTCTATTTGAATAGCAGGTTATTATTTAGAACGTTTTTTGCCATAGAATTAATGGTTAACGATTTCCTTGCACTAAAAAAGCTCAAATTTCAAAACAATTCAACATTATACAATACGATATTTTACGAAAATTCGCTCATACGATCATGCTGCATATGAATGGAACTTTTTTAGAAACTTCCGTTTTGGCTCCAGGCGCTGAGGAACGGCAGAGTGTACAAACTCAACCTCTCTGAATGACCAGGATGTTTCGTGCATGTTCATTTCCTCAACCTCTTAAATTGCGAATTATCGTAGAAAATTAAGCTGTGGCTTAAAAAAACTGTTTTTCCCAAGAAATCGACTAAAACAGCAAAAATCAAAAATATTTTTTAATGTGTCTGTGACAACTTTGGTGTTGCAATTTTCCTTAGAGGGTCAACATTCATGACCTACATGTATATGAACTCCACTTAGTATTGGATATTATATGAATGTGGGTATGTTAACATAGGATCAATCCATTTTATGTTTTGTTTATGAAAAGTAAAAGTTTTTGTACCACTATTGTTACGTGAATTCACGACTCAATATGGTTTTCCGTAACGGCGCGCGGAGAAAATTAATTGAAAGTAATCGCCTGATTAAATATAACTGAAACAAACACTTCAATCGGGAAGTTGAAATTTGATAGACTTTTTTTCTGGGACGTCAAGAGGCGTATGGAACGACGGGCTATCCTGATCAGTTGAGTGAAAAAACTCTATCCTACTGGGAAAACATAGGTTAATTTATTCCCCTCTTCTACATGAATATATTTGCTCTCTCGATGAATAGGTTTAAAGGTTTAAGAAGATCGATTTACGTCCTTTTAAGACGTATCCATGATCTCATCAAGGGATGTGAGAGTCCACTTGAAATGAAAAGGAAGTTTTTATACTCGTAATTTAATTTGGGAGAAGACTGCCCACTTTTCATGAAAACAGTGGCTATGTCGGCATGGTTACCAAGCGTCAAACTTTTCACCGTATATCGCAAGTGCCCGGATTCAGTCTCCACTTCCCCAAAAATGGCCAAATGTTACAAAGTGGTCACAATATTATCATTAATTGTGATTCTAAGACTTCCGTAACGTTTGAACCCGAAGCAATATTATTTGTAATAGGAAGTTTTACATTCAGGCTCTTCCGTTGTTTATAGTCTAATGCACAAAAAACCTTTCTTCTTTTTCATTCACCAGTTTGATTAGAAATTAATTAACGGGCAGAGGCAGTAGCGCTAAAAAGGGAGCGTTGATATAACGAGGGAATGTGCAAAAGCAAATGAGCACAAAGGGCGGTGGCAGAAACAAAAGAGGCCCCCAATTCCTGGGGTGTTATTGCCTTGTGAGTTTCCGTTGTTCGCAGCAGTCGGCGAGTGTCCATGGGCGGGTGGAGCGCGGGAGACAATAGGAAACTCGCATGTGTGGGTTCAGAGCAATGGCCTTCCTCTCATCCTCTGAGGGCCTGCCCGGCACTAACATCACAACGCGGTAGTTGACTTCCATGAAAATGGTAGGGGGTACAATTAATAATTAAATTGGATGCAGGTGACATAACCCTCCGATTTGGTCTGGTCAACTTTTTAGCGCATTAAAAAAAAAAAAAAAAGGAAAAATGAGCCATTTAGTTCACTTCGTCTGTTGATGTATGTATGTGCGTATTTCTTCTTAAAATCGTTTTAAATGCCACTTCCCGACGTCCGATTTTGATGATACGGTATGGATGTAATCTGTAAAATGGCGAGAGGTTATCGATCAGCAGAGTGAACTCCAAAGCCATTTTGTCTCGTATTCGACGCAGGAAGCTGAAATTTGAGAGGAGGCTCTGCGTCACCTATAATTCCTAAAGAGGCTTCATCCCTAATTGCAGCTTCATATGATAAACAGCCTAGAAATTGGCTTTAGGAGCCACTCAGCTGATCCGGGCCCTATGCATCTTCAACCTTAACTCTTCAGGAGGCTTAATCCCTAATAATAGCTTCATACGATAAACAGCCTAGAAATGCTTTAGGAGCCACTCAGCTGATCCGGGCCCTATTCATCTTCAATCATAACTCTTCAGGAGGCTTAATCCCTAATAATAGCTTCATACGATAAACAGCCTAGAAATGATTTAGGAGCCACTCAGCTGATCCGGGCCCTATTCATCTTCAATCATAACTCTTCAAGAGGCTTCATCCCTAATTGCAGCTTCATATGATAAACAGCCTAGAAATTGGCTTTAGGAGCCACTCAGCTGATCCGGGCCCTATGCATCTTCAACCTTAACTCTTCAGGAGGCTTAATCCCTAATAATAGCTTCATACGATAAACAGCCTAGAAATGCTTTAGGAGCCACTCAGCTGATCCGGGCCCTATGCATCTTCAATCATAACTCTTCAGGAGGCTTCATCCCAAATAACAGTTTTTTACGATAAACAGCCTAGAAATGCTTTAGGAGCCACTCAGCTGTTCCCGGCCCTATGCATCTCCAATCAAAACTCTTCAGAAGGCTTCATCCCTAATTGCAGCTTCATAAGATAAATAGCCTAGAAATTGGCTTTAGGAGCCACTCAGCTGTTCCCGGCCCAATTGTGCGTCAAAGGCTGCATGCCAAATTACAGCTCCCTGCAATGAATAATATAGTGACAAACACTTGACAAAATTTTGTGACAAGATTTTCCGTGGAAAAATTGTAACACACCTCCCTGCCGAAAGACATACTTACATGAAAAAAAAAAAACCATTATACCTACCCATTTTAGTGTTTCTGTGAGAAAAATTTTGGTATGATCCGTGTTCCTTTTGATACCACATCGATCAGTCTTGTGTTACTCTAAATCAATAGAATATATAAAATACCTAGGAACAATGAAATACAAGCCCATCTGAACGTGCTTCAGATTTACTCAGTTTTACTGTTACTATATCGGCTTGGGAAACAAGCTCGCCGCAAAATCAATTTTCATTTTAAAGGCCAATGAAGACTAGCAAAAGAATGTTCCACATGCCACGCTATGAATAAATTACAATGATGCAGTTTGTTTCTTAAAAAGAAACTTCCATACACTGCTGTTCAATTATAAATCATGGGGTATAATTACAAGCTTCGTTGCCTTCTCCTCAGAAAAGTGTATGTTCCTTATATGGACTCCACGAAGCGGCATATTAGAATAATGGGGTATCCTATTCAATTTTTCGGTTAACTACTTTCAATAATAAAATTTGTAATTCAAGTAAGAAAAATAAATCGTCCAACCATCCACAAATTGTTTCATTCTACGTATAAGTGTCCGTAGATTCGAAAATCGGAGAAAAACTATAAAAGTAATGACTGTCGGTTGATTATGTTAATAGGTTGTAGTCCTTGAGACGAGATTTCTGGTCTGGTGAATTTGCTTACCATCTTCTACGATCAAACGTAATTATAATGTGTATCGTAGGAAGAAGCTACTTGAGCGATCATCGCCGTCAGCGAGTGAAGCAACGCCAAAAAATGCTTAAGATCTGACTAGGTTCGTGAGGAAGAATGGAGGAGCTCAAACAAAACAACGAACAGATGATGTAGGTTAGGTGTTTATTGAAATCGAGATTTCCCTTGCGTCGGGACTTGAATCCGTGACTGTACGGCATTTTAAATTAATACACTCATAAAGTTGTAGACACCCATTTAATTCAGAAACTAGCTTCCAGGTTCTCCTTTATTTCGTAGAAAATGGCATTCAATAATTTATGTTTTTCCATTTAATCAAAATTTAAGCGTTCTCGTTTGGTTTAACAGACCTAAGTGCATGGATGAATCGAGCAAAAACAGTGACCCATTATTAAAGAGCCTCCTCAGTCACATATGTGGGGTATTCAAAACCAGGAACTGAAGGTCTTCTGTATACTTGAAAGTTAGTGAATCGTACGAGTATTTCATCTAGTAGATGTAGAGAATTTCCTCATCAACGAACAAGAGCCTACTTCGTTCTATTACGCTATGAGAAATTGAAGCTTGATGGATGTCACACGTGCGCATGAGCAAAAGCAACCAATGGCTTGGAGAGTAACGAATTTCATCAATCATTTACATTCTAACCCGTACATCTCCTCAAAATTTCGTCAAAACCGGATGAAAACTGTTGATATGGGCTCATTACAAGAATTTTACAGTCTCAAATGCGCAGCAGCTACTAATAATACGTCGAGGGATGATTAAATCGTTTTTTCACAACTTTCTTCGACATTTGATCGTTATCGAACGACTAGGGCGAGAGGAAAT
The DNA here is from genome assembly GCA_030762985.1 of Adelphocoris suturalis. Classification (NCBI taxonomy): domain Eukaryota; kingdom Metazoa; phylum Arthropoda; class Insecta; order Hemiptera; family Miridae; genus Adelphocoris; species Adelphocoris suturalis. The sequence goes on from CM061046.1 coordinate 21,909,883, forward strand.
AATGCTTGATGGAATTTGCATTAATCCGACCATTAACAGCGTAAAACAGACAATCAGAAAAACAGATAGACAGGCTTGGAACGAATTTTGTTCAGAGTGGTCTAAAACGCTAAATGCGAGTAGAAATTTTGACCTTGGAGGAAAAATATTTTTCATCTCCCGAAAGTGTTTATGCTTCCGCTACCTATGCACAGTTTGAAGCATTTTAATATGACTGGACCAAATATGTTACTATTCCACTCCATTGAAAACGTGAAATTCGTAGTTCAATTGGTTTTCAAGAACTGTCTCCTTTGAGTTCCATCGCCGTTGTGCCATTTGTGCTACTATAAGAAAGTATTACATATGTATTACATTCAAAATGTCGCAAGGAAGAGCTCCTATGCTGACATCCTTTTCTGGCTGACAACATAACTTTTGTCTATATACTTAGGTGTACGAACTATTAAAGAAAAACGTAACGGATTTATGTAAGTATCTTCTTGGATATTCAGATCCAAACCCAAGATGCACCACCTGCAAGAATTACTTTGTTCCCAAGTTAATTCTACATGACAATGACAGCACGAGCCTTCAGAAGGTGGTAATGCTAGCAAAACCTCGACGCCCTGAGTATTAAGACGAAGACTAAGATAAAGAAGAAGAAGACAACAAACGGTAGACCACCTTAACCATCCATTTTCAAGAATTTATTCGCGGTCCCACTATTTACTGCGACTGCGCATGCGCGAATGTGAAATTAAACAAATCGGCCAACTTTGATGACATTTTCAAGAAATAATTGGTTGGCGTTTAGAAGCCCTCATGTAGGAATATACCTACTGTTCAGAATTAATAGGAGCCTCCAAGAAAACGAATATTTCCATTTACAGGAGCATCTATTTCATATGATCTATTCGTCAGTATCCTATTGAATTGGAGGGTAGTTAGAGGACGGACTCAACATGATTGCTCGTGATAAACTGTTTAGGAACAGTTCTTGTAAATTGATTACCTACTGGAACTGATAAGACCAAAATATGGTTTACTGTAATTCTATTCAGATTGAATTGTGAAATTCATTGCCAAAGGCATAACTGTGAGCTTTTTGGTATTTATTGAGGTGTTGAAAACGTAAAACTTACTAACTTATAACGTAAATACGGATGTAGGTATCATCTAGGAGGTTCAGAGCCCAACCCAAGATGCACCACCTACTAGAATTACTTCATCTTCCCAAGTAAATTCATCATGACAAGGACAGAGTGAGCCCCTAGAAGATAACAATGCTATGTAGGCTCAACAGAGAGATTCACTCCTTCGACACCCTCCGGGAAAAGAATGGACATCCCAGCATCCGCCGAATACTGAATCATTCTCCCAAGTACATTTGAATACATCTTCCCACGGAGCGACCCCGTAAACGGTAAGCAAAGCGGCCTTTGGCTTTCAAGATGTACCCACCTGTTGCTTAGGAGCAAATGACAGATTATCGCGAGCCTCTCACGGCATCGTGAGCCTCCCCCTTTTTCCCGTGAAAGGTGGGTACACCTACGATGAACCATCGGAAAGATTTACAGTTATGTAAGGCTCCCTCCCACTAAGTCAAGGCCGTTCCGCGACCCAGTAGCCTCTCGCTCTCCATCGCTAGCGCCCAAGAGAAGCAGCCTCAATGACTGTGAACTTCCTCGGGGATCCGATCCACGAAATAACGATGAGATGGTAACGCGGCCTATTTATAAACTCGTGCAGCCCTGCGAAGCCAGTGCAGGGAATAGCGGTGAATGTGCGTGTCCCTCAAATTCGTGTCAAGTGTAATAGGAATTGATTACAGAACCGTTATAGGACGTTATTACTTGAGACATCCTCGGAGGACCTAGCGAATCTAATTTCTCGACGTCTCTTTCTTCGTACTTAGGACAGGTTCACTAATTGTCAAGTTAACGGCAAGATAGCTATCTGGAGTAATAACTTCTGCACAAAGCAAACATATTGAAAGGATAACTTTTGAAGCTTTTATAGTGGTTTCAGTCGATCTTTTGTGGAGAGAACTAATGAAAACGATACAAAACTCAAATTTCCGGTTGGTTTGACGATGATCTTCGTCAACGACTGCATGTTCCTGTCGTCGGATCGTCACCAAAAACTATACAGTTAATTATCGGGTGATATTATCGGGTGATAAAGGAATCTACCAACTGAATTTCCAATTTATAGCTCCACAATTGCGGCCTGTAGCGCGGAACACGGAGGCACGCACACACGCCGACAAATGCAATCCAAGTCAAAGTAGAGACACCCTATACTCGTCGATATTGTATGCCTATTGTCAGTGCTGAACTATTCGTGGAGCGAAAAATAGGAGCTGTGAAGCTCTTAGCGATGATTAAAAATATCAATTGACAGCCAGAAAACTTATAGATAATCATGTTCCACGTCTACAGAACCCCTAAATCATTTACCTAAAAAAAAAAAAAAAAAAAAAAAAAAAAAGAGTGGTGCTTAGATCTAATCTAGCGAAATCTAGATATCACGATCACCCCACAACTTCTAAATCAGTTTTCAACGACTTTCCATAATTTACGATTTTTCATGCATCACCTATCTATCGGTACACTACTAGTTAATTGATTAATTTGTACTTCTCGATTAATTTGAATAACTTTACGATGTTCTCAATCACTCTCATAATTTTTTAGTTGGTAATTCACAATAATGGGCTTATCCAAAATGCGGCTCAATATGTTCTTCATTCCAAAGTCGTAAGGAACACAAATACGGTCCTTCAGGGACGAGGAATACGTTCGAAATTAATTCGGTTTGTTTAGCCGATTCTGAAAAGCCCGAGTGGAACGAAGCCGTTGGTCGGACATCTCGCATTCAAACAATTGTGATGTTGTCTATTGAGAACAAACAAAAAATTTCCAATAATGCAGCATGCATATATTAGGATTTTCTTAAATAATCGTACTGTAATTTATGTTACTTTGTTTTGAAATTTGAGCACTTTAAAAGCAATAACACTAACTTAATATGACAACCAATTTTATTTTAAAAACAAACTATTTCTATATAATATTCTGCAATTTGAAAAAAAGTTTTGGATTTTTAGTTTTTTCCTTTTTTGTTATGGAATTGATGAATTTATAGTCAACAATTTTTTCACTTTTATTGAAATTTTTATTGATGTTTCTGAAAATTTTAATGAAAGTCAAGAACATTTTCCAGAATAATTTAGTGCAATAATTTTTCAACGGTCTAATTCACTGTCGACAAACTTGTTTTGAATGAAATCAGGCTAACATATATTATATATATATATAAGAAATACATTTAATGGCTTTAGAATTTGTTGCCATTTATAGTGATTTTTGAGCACAGATCTTTAAGTTTGAGCAATTGCTAAGTTTGTTAATATGCTCTAAAATTGTTGGCCAACGAACTCATCCTATCATTTAGAAAGCTTGGTGTTGGCGCAAAACAAGATTCATTTCCTGAGGAAAATCGCTAAAACCTGCATTATCGTCTCCTAACTTTCCAAAATATTGATTATCGTAAATTAAAAGTGTTGAAAGTCGTTTTTGGGTTCATTTACAGTGATTCTGAAATTCGAACGGTTGATCTCGATATTTCCCAAAATTGTTGAAATTCGGTTCTGAAAATAAAAATTGGCCGAAGATGGTCGAAAAAACTTGGACACTATCAAGCTATCACGAGGGATTTCGTTTCAGGGTGTTTAATTAACGTGTAATTTTAATATTTACTACGAAATTTTCTCTGTATTGGATTTTAAAGAGTAGTGTTTTCAGAATTATTAGATTGAATTCTTACGAATCTAGAAACACTAGCCAGGGTGCTGTTCGACCGGTCTACTTTATTCGTTTTATGTATTTGCTACTGATTTTAATTGATTAAAGTATTGAGAACAATTCAATTGTCGATCTAATGGCTTGTAGAATTTTGATTCGCCTGCGAGCAGTTCACATATTTTTCTCTTGACTAGAATTATGAGGCTCCGTTTCTCAACCGTGGACTGGACATTGCGCAGCTCGCCAGCTATTAATAGCCAGTCGATTCAAGGTCCATCGAATCGCGATGACAGTTGGTGAATACACTCTCAGCGATCACTAAAACCTAACAATAAAAATGTTTTCGACATCAGGCTGTAGGTCGTTTCGTGGGAGATGGCGTGCGTACGGTTGCCCAGCTTCCTGAAGTCTTCAGTTACTTCCTGCGTATATGAATCATTGTCTCGCGATACGCTCACCATCAAGGTATCCAGATAATGATGAACCTTCCCTTTGTCCTGAAACCCACCAAGGCCAACTCCCCATATTCTTAATGAGGCTGAATACGTTCGTATATATATTTCCCGTAAACATCGTGATGGATTGCTTTGTTTCTCGTGTAGTTCAATTCATGTTGTAATATTTAAAACCGACTCGTTCGCGCTGTACATATCTATATCTATAAAAATCATTGTTTGTATGTTTGTCCTTTATAAAAATCCACATTTTTTATCCGGTCTCGATGAAAGTTTGAAGATTTACTATTTAAAGTACGATAAGCCTGAGTGACCACGACTATTGAAGATGACCCCTGATCAGATGAATGAGGCCTGAGGCCAATTTCTTCCCCAAATCTACGATGCTGTAATTTGAAACGAAGCCTGTCTAGGATATGTGAAATATAATTACATCATGCGGAACTACCCTGATCAGTTGAGTGAGCTCTGAGGCTCATTTTCTTTCTTAATCAACATGCGAAGCTGAAATTTGAAACGTAACCTCTCTGGAACATGTGGACTATGATTACAAAGTGCGGAACTTCCACGATCAGTTTATCATACCATAACAATAAAACACGTTAACATGTAGGATTCGTTTCAAAATGGCCCAAAATGGATTTCTATGGTTGAAATTTTCAAGATCTCACTTTTGAAATATGTGGACCTATATTTCAACTTCAATTGCTTCAGTTTCCTTGACAATTTGCTAAACAGTTGGAAAAATCTACCTATGGTAGTTAAGCCAACCCCACGGTGAAGTATTGCTTACACGTCTAGCTGACAGACCTGTAGTTCGCACAGTGGTTCAAAATACCAATTTCGAAAGGCAGAATCGCATCGAACAAATGCGAACAATGGCTTCTAGATCCAGGGTGACTGAAACGCCTGTTGAGTTATAAAAACTTGGCTGAGGACTGTTCAAAGAAGACAAATATTAATTCATGTACTTTTTGCTCTAAACCCGGGCAACGCCAGATAATCCAGCTAGCTGTCGAATAAGTTGGCTAACTAAATTTAGTTGAATAATTTGAAATTTAAAACATGAAAATTGTTTTTAATCACACCCAAAATACTCTTCTTACAGACAATGAACTGGTGCTGACGCTCGAAATGCAGAGTGGAAGGTGTCCCACACCCCAGCCACAACTTCTTGGAGGAATACCAAGACTTTATGGTCGTCCGATTCCAGCCACTCAGTTGGTTGACGTTCTATCTGGACCAGCACACCAGTCCCTTTTATTGCATCTGTGAGCAACTGGGCTCAAATAAATGTAGTGGTATCTGATCTGCGATATATTTATGTGCATCCTGTCTTAGTTTTATACCACTTTGCTGATTATATATAGTATAAAATATATGTTATAAGCCCACTCATCGTCTAGAATTAGTTTTAGTACATCGTTTTTACTTTTTATCATCCGCTGTAAAGGCTAAATAGTGGTCGTGTGCCTCTTGTTGCAGAGTGCGGCGATGCATTTCTCTGCGGAATGTTATTGCTGTTTTTTTCCTTCTCCGTTCTGCCATTGGAGTCCATGATTGCACTCTGTTAAGAGACAGTACCCTCTTAGCATCGTGCCACTTGCAGTGTCCCCTTAGACACCTTGTTTACTGCCGCTAACACCTCTCTTGGTTGAGGTGGGGTATTAATGGTTAAATAAAAACTAACAAACCATAGCACATCACAGAACTAAAAGTTTAAAACCATAATTTGAAATAAGCTTAATCGAAATAGCGTGTTGATGATGTACGATCTAGGGTGTCTAGCAACAAAGAATGTAAATTTACCATCTTATGGATACGTAAGTACTATAACTGTATTGAAAGCTCCAAAAGAGTTGAAAAACTCCAAGCGGCACTATTGGGAGACAGCCGAAAAAATTGGACTGGTTTTGGATATCGAGTAGTTCCCAAATTAGTAACTATTTCATCATAGATACTACAGCTGTTTGTAGTTTATTTATTTTTGTTTTGAAAGCTTCTGAATAGCTCAATGTACATCAAAATCTTAATATACTCCTGTGCTGGTTCTTACAAACAGGATAACTATAAAGACGCTTCCGCGGAGTTCAGAGTTCCGTGTTGGCCTCACAAGGTGAGACTGGGACGTTTTAAATACCGCGGGACATTTCAAACCATCTCCACGAGCTATAAACGATCAACATCTGCCCGGAAAAGGTATGAAGAACCACAAAAAAAGGAACTGGCTCATGCACCAGTCATAAAACTAGCAAAACCTGAACGAACGGGTCATTGAACGGCCGGAGCAATCCACTACGGGGGTTCCTCGGACGTTTACCAGCGGTTTGCGTAACCTTCTTTCTTGGTAACCTCTTCTGTACATTACGGAGTGGAACATGAAGAAACGTGTTCACCTTGGATATGGTGCTGGGATACGTCTCGAGATTAGTATGATTCAGTTAGGACGTGGAACCGCAGAAGAGATGCAAAAAAGGGTGACTAGTATCGGCGGATGGTCGCTCAAGTGGACGTATCTGTGCTTGCGGTCTCTACGTGACGGTATCCTGGTCGGATGACAAGTGCTTGACCTGGGGAGCGTCTTCTTGTTTCCAGCAGTCGGATGTGTAAAGTTGTTTTGTGTTTATCATCGAGCAACCATCTGGAAGCTGAAGGAGCTCGAGGACGCCCGAACACTTCAAAAGATGCGGGAGTGGCCACCTCGGTCGGGTGGGCGGTAACACGATCTTGAAACACTGCCCGTCGTTTCACGGACACCGAAATCCACAGAAAAATATGATGGAAAGGTCTCTTTGTTCTGACACGGTGCCTTTAAAACAGAACCGCAAACTTCGCTTTAGCAGTAAAAGGAAAAGCTTAACCTTAGCTTAGGCGTGTCCTGCATTTTTACCATGACAAGTTAGAAAATTCATTCATCACACGAAAAAAAAAGAAAAAACCGCGTTACGCGCTATTATTACAGCAAAACGACGTGAAACAAAACAAAAACAAAAAACCAAACAACCAGCTAAATCAAAAACGAGAATCTATTAAACTAGGTACGTAAATAAAAAAAGAACAAAAAACGCCATGCTGAAATTTGAAATTTATCCTTAACAAAATTACGTGATACTCATAAATAATGAAGTCACTACGAACACTGACTGAATGACTAATAACATGATTTATCACGTTTTTATACCTACGCTGTGATTATATTAGTGAGTATAGGTGCCTTTTTATCCTGGATTCGGTGCTGCTCGATTGAATACATTTATGTTACGTACTAAGTATTTAATTTTTTAATCGATAACTGAACTTATCTCACCTAGAAGTGATAAGAGGTTTGATCAAGAGTGGCTGGGTATGAAGGAAGAAACCAAAGAACAGGAGGCGAAATTCGTTAAGAACTATTCTGCGTACTAAGAATATATCCCGTATCTGACCAAACCCTACTTTTGGGAAAATGAGTCTGAAAGTTTTGAGTCGAAATTTACTGATATTAGCTCTATTTTACGTAGTCTCGATCTTCGAAAGCACTCGTTCCAAAGGAAATTTCTCGCTAAATCGTGTGATGTGGGTGGAAGAACATTATTTTGGTCAGAAAATTGCAAGAAAAGGTGTATGTGCATAAGTACTAGACGATTACCTCGTATCTGGTGCACATACGAGTTTTTGTTTTGCAGTAAGGCTGATAAGTTTTTTCTAATACAAAATTAGCACCGCTCTAAGTGGCGAAGAAATATTATTATCTCTTATATGCAGGATACTAGGAGAAATAATCGTGGTTGCCAACCTCCAAAAAACTTATCTGATCAGACAAGAGAAAGTACATTCTAAGATCAAACTACTGGGAAGAAAAATCGTATCTGGCATTGATTCCGAAAAAGTATCAGGCGCCACGAGTCCTAAAATAATAAGAAATAAATAATTATCTGGACATTCAAGAGTGTCGCGATTACCTGAATACTAATAAAATAATTGTAGAATAGATATAGAAAATGAATTGTAGTACGGGATTTAGATTAGTAAATTGAACCAAAAGGCATTTCCCGCTGAAATCCGACTTTGAGACTAACCAAATCGAAAGAATCCACCCCCTCCCCCCTCCGTTTGGGGGGTACAATTAACTTAATATGGCCGAAAATGCTGATACGGGATCTACTCTTAGTACTGCAGTATTGTTGATATTAGTTATCGCAATGCGGGGGGTTTTTAGTGAAGAACTTCTGAAATTATCATTATTGAATTATGATGCTAACATCAGGGGTTGTACGAACTTAATCACAACTGATTGACTTGCAAAATCTCGAGCAAACGTCTGGTTGGAAACTTGAAGCCTCAATAAAATCAATTTATTACAATATAGCAGACTGACATTTCTTGAAGAACATAGCTCATTATTTAGTTTTGTCCAAGTTACATCATTACCTGCTGAACGTTACAGAAATCACCTGACCGCTATTTCCTAAGCCTCAGACCCTTAGGCACCAGAGAAAAACCTATCTAGACAACTTTCTCTCACAGTCCAATTTACTCCAACAAGACTCATCTGTTGAGGTAAGCTTGTTGATCACTTCGCAGCATTCAAAGCTGTCGTTCTTAGAACAACTGAGAAGTGAATTGCATTTTCTCCATCAAGGATATAAACAAGGTTCAACTTCCTCAATAAATCGATAATAATTTCCCGCCGTTACCACAGCACAATGATTGGAAATCGAACGATTACTATTCTCACTACCGACGGATTGAAAGTCAACCGACAGTAGTTGGTTGTAAACCCAACCTGACCTTGAATTGGTTGTTCGAGTGGGGGCGCTAATATAATGAGTTTTACCAGGCATTAGCGACCCAAGTGTGTCTGTACCTACAGGAGTTACGCAGTTTGATTTCGATTTAATCGAAATTCGGGTCAAATCAGGGTACAGACAAGACCCTTGAAAACCTCAATCAAAACTCGAATTCGTCAAAACTAGATTTAACCAGTCCCAACACGACACTAATCTATAATTATCTCAAACTAATCTGACATTTAACTAAGGAATTGTCTACTTGATGTCATGTATTTTGCTTCCTCAGTACCCAAGGTAGGGAAGCTTTGTGTTCGTGATTGAAGTTGAAAAAATTTTCGTCCTCCAAAATCAAAATTTCTAATTGCTTTTTGTGTTTCAGAGCTTGCTGATCAATTTTTGATCTGTGTCTGTCTGTCTGTGTGATGTCTGTCTATCTGTCTGTATATCTGTGGTAAGTCCTTGTCACGCCCAAAACTATACCAAGTTTCAGTTGGATTCATTTGACATTTTCAGATATTCTGAGGGTTAATATTATTTTCAAAGCCGTAAAATCAACAGTAGCCTGTGCGCGTGTAAGGTAGGGTTAAGAAACCGTTATCTTTTATGGAATCAAAATCATCTCCGGTGCTATATTTTCTTGTCAAAACCCAATAGAAATATTATTTCTCATTTCTTATTCTGAGTTTTACGACCCACGAACTAAATCACTCAAGACGAAGTTGTAAAGACCAATTTCAATGGAAAAAATGTAGAATGTTCGCTAGTTATAATGAATTAGGTATTCAAACAATGAGCGATTGATTTTTACTTATTATGACATAACTGTAGGAATCTACCTCCCATCGTAATTCTTTATTTCCTTAGATAAATAACGTTCTTATAGAATCTTCCGTTTTCTTCAGTTTCCTGATATCAAAATGTTTATTTAATTTATTACATGGCAATGTAAAACCCTAATGTTTTAATTGCTGGGAAAGCTTACGAAAAATATAAGAGCGATAGTGAGAACAGTAACAAAATCTTGGTATTTTGAAAGATTACACTTTCCCTGTGACCTACATAAAATGTATCATAAGTTCCTGCAGTAGACAGAGTTTTCAGCGAAAATGGGAATTTATTCGAATGTGTTGATTGCGATTCAGAACTTAACTTTTGCCATTTCCGGGCGATATAATTCTGCAACAGGGAATCCTGATTAAATAACTCCTATCACCTAAAACACAAAGGTACTCGTACAGTTGAAACGTGATTTATGAGAGAATGGATCGTGTGAAAATGATCACGAACAATGATACGATTTTCGTTGTTTTTCAACTAACAAGAAACACACACGCTAGTTGAAAGTTAACACAAGCTCATGGCCGGGGCTGGAATTGTGATTCGAGGTTTTCTACGATACGGCGGTGGCCATGAAATGACTAGGACTCGACGACGGCCTTGTTTTTGGAGCTTGTACCTCTCTCCCGTAAAATATGTGACCAGCTCCCTAGTAAGAACATTCCATGTTCTAATCATAATAATTACCTCAGTTACCTCCGCACAGTTTGTTCTTGAGTCGTGAATCATAACTTTCGAAACCTTTACAAGGAATTAGGTCCAGCAGTCACTGACATCACAATTGCCTTTGGCCTTCGTTAACTATATTTGTGTGGAGTAGATCTAAAGATCTAAAATTGAATAAACTAAATAAGAATGCTGCTTTGATAGTTCAATATTTATGAACCTCCATACATAAACTGTCTAGTTAAGGAGGCGATCACCACTGGCCTAAGAAAACCGGATTGCAGGCATCGGTTTTGGACGGATTTTCGCTGAAATAACAAGAAACATGTTACTGATGGTAAATAAAACGACTTGGTGGGCCTGTAAAATTGAAATTTTTGTAATCTGATTCATTTTGAAATCCCAACAGATAGGATTTTTGTTTTTCCTTTTACTATTTCAAAAACATTCTATTTTCAATTCTCAAATGATAGGCTCAAAAACATGTAGGCATTATTTATATAACTCTTCAAAATCGTTAAATTTCCATTTAGATTTGAAATCTAAGCTTTGTATGGTCCTGTTTTCGGTTTTTTGTAGTTTGCCGAATTTGCCAAGATTTTTTACTCACCCATTCCTTGAAATTCCACTATAACCAACATACCTGAAACAGAGAAGTAAAATCATGTTATTAACCTCATCGCCAATCGATAATTTGATGACCAAATTCATGCATTATTATTATTAAAAATTGCAAATTTTATTTCAGAAGTACATTTAACAATTGTTAATGTTAAACAAAATCGTACCTATTTGATTGCAAATTATTATTAATGCAAATAATGAATCAGTAACCAGGAGTACAGTAATATGTCGCTATTATACAACCATGATTGTAACTCTCATTTTTCTTGCAATGTCATAAATGACAAACTAAAGTTACTATATGAACGAGAATCGGGTACGGAATATATACCTAGACATAAATTTTTTCAATATCATACAACAATCGAGTTCAATCATAAATTCGAATTGAAGGGATATTAAAATGATAACTTAACGGCGTGATTTCAACAGACCCAAGCGGGTATCGCTTAGTGAAATCATATTCTGATAATATTTATCATAGTTAATACTATTCTATATCTTTAAGAGGAACATTTTCGTTGAGTGTTCCAAAAAAAACGAAGTTGCAGGGTACATGATTGGGTGTGTGGAACTAACAAGATAATTAACTATTTGAATTCAAAATTAAATGAATGCTCACGACCAACGCTTGCGTTAGCCCTAAGCAGAATATGTCATAATATAATGATTTAAGACCATTAGGTATACATAACTCGACGTTGATATACTCGTACAAGGTCACGATACTCACGACTATGCTTTGCGTACGAATAAGGGCACCATTAATCACGATATTCGTATCAATGGGCATGATTATCATATCATAACGAATATGAAGTATTCGTGTGAAATGTACGGAAATGTCTAATATATTTATATGCATAATACAACAATCATTTCTGATATTATAATCTCACATGGATGACTGCACGTTGAAGACGTATGATGCGAGTCTATACTATATCTCCGTCAATTATATCCATAAAAACAATGTTTATCTTCGAGGAAATTTCACGAAAATAGCTTGAAAATGTGGTTTGGGAAGAACTATAAAAAAAATCACCTACAAGGTTATTGGTAATTGCAAATAGTAACTGCAATGTTTGAGAGTATTTTTACAACCATTAGTTTCATGATTAAGCACCAAGGTTTATATTACCCATTAAAAATCAAAAAATAATTGGTTTAAAAATCACGTAAACAACACAAAATCATTGTAAAATACATTAATATGTAAATACAGAATATTCCAAAAGTAACCCCAGCCCCCCTAACTCTTATCCACTTTTTTTGAAATATCGAAATGAAACATGAAGAATGTTTTCGGTGTTCCTGACACTAAGTTTAAAGCCATTAAAAATCCGATGAACGAAATCCACAAGTTGTTGGTCTACCCAAGAGATATTTTCCATTATTTTCCATTGCGGAGTGACATCAGATGTTTTCAGTCGTGCTGAACACGATGGTGAAACCAGAATTTATTGCAATATCTTATTCCGTTCTCAAATCAGAGCTTATGAACCATGAAGAACGGGATTAATTCTGCAGATAGGTAGTTTTAGACAAAATTGCGCTTCTACATGGTTCATCAGCTCTAATCCGAGAACGGAATAAAATGTTGCGATTTTGGTTTCACCATCATGTACAGCACACAAATATCTTTAAAATGAGGGGTAACTTGGCAAAAAAAAAGGGGAAAAATGTATTAGAAATACCCAACACTTCCCCCATTCGGGTAGCCCTAAACTTTTCAATTTTTTCGGTGATTCTTATTTTTTGTTTAATAAATAGTATCAGGTACCCCGAAAACTACCCCCAAGTTTCACGTTGATATCTGAAAAACTGTGAAAAAAGTTCGGGACATCCTATTTGGGACGTCCAATAATCACTCCAGGACCAAATAAACGCGGATAAATGATGGCTTCATATTAACCCATAACATCGCTTAGGTACCTCAAAACACCCCACACCCCCTTATAGTATAAACAAAATCATATGAAAATGGTGAACGTGTGGCATTACAGACATGGAATCAATAAATTGGTCAAGCAAGTCAAAACGTATAATGCGAAAAATTTCACCTCACAAAAGTAAACGCTGCAAATTATTACACAATGGTTCATTATTTCTGTGTTAGATAGCCGTTCTATAATTATTAAACCCCACATGTAATATATGATCAGAACATGGCGCATTGTAGCTCCGAGATGGGTTCACACATTCACAGTTCCAAGACTCAGCAATTTTACGCTTCACAGTAAAGATGTTAAAAAAACGTTGAAAATTATGATTGAAGTAATTTACGTTAGAGCATGCGCAGAATGGAGTAATGATTTGAGAAAAATGAAATTCGTAAGGATCTACAGCCTAACCCACAAATTCCCAGAAAATGTAATCAAAATCTGATGAAAACTGAACTTTTTCCTGGGAGTGCACTTCAGCTACCTCGACAGACCTATGAAAAATCGCTTGCGAAAATTACGTTTTGATATACGACAAAAACAGGAAAAACGGCGTGACAGAAAAAATCTTCACCTAAAACAGATTTATTTAAAGTGAGGAAAGCACTGAAGACATGTTCATCAAAATCAGCAGTTCTGCAATTTCTTTCTAACGTGTTTTAAGCTGCAAGGAAGTGCATATGGCGTCTCGAATGAGTGACTGTAAGAATCAATACGATATCCAGCAAACAGTGTGCTGTAATTTGATTGATGTCTACTACCAAATGCTTTGTAATCGTTTGTTTGTTTAATTCTATTGTTCTCCTTTTTTTTAAAGATATTTTTACTGGTTCGGTTAGAAGATTCATGAAGCGGGGTCCATACGTCACCCATTCATCATCTCAAATTCTTGTAGGATGAAATACACCTTTTAAATGCATTTCATCGTAATAACTTCCAGATGCTTATTGGCTCTTCAAAACTCGAAGAAACATGAAGACATGCAGTAACGAGCCGCTAATGACAATCAACAGTTATGAACTGTAGCGTTGAATCCTAACGATCCATGATGGTTGCAAGGAGTGAGCCATAACAGCTGAGAACATCTCAAGACAATAATTGCAACACGGCAGCACACCGCTTGCCAACTGGAACGACCGAAGCTTATCAAAACGGGGGCTTCACACAAAAACGTCATGACCACGGAAAGAACAATAGCGGAGTCCTAATTAGTGGGAATAAAGACGTGCAATGCTGGTTCTACCAGTGATGCGGAAAACTGGAGCGATCCAGTCTTAGAATAGTCACGTGAATCAAGATGTAACTCGTTGTGGGTTGGAATATCGTATTGTGTTCCGATTTCAATTTATCGCCTCCAAAACAGCTAGAGGTCAGTTTTGATCACGTAATTCTTAAATGTTTGGCCACGAAATGGGTAGAAATAGTGCGTATGGATGCCGTGGGAAACTAAAAGCTGCGGTTTACCCTTGACTGATCTCAACATTCCCGAGACAGCTGTGTCTAGAGCTATCCGCTCATCGGACACCTTACACATTGCACCTATTCGGAAACCCTCACTGAAACCATACAAATGATGAGGTAAACATTTAACTATCTCGTTGGAATCCGTAGAGGGCGTATGAAAATACGCAAAGTCTAACTTAAACTCGGGAAAAATGAAAAGCATAGAGGATCATTTCAACCCCAACCTACATAATCTATAAGAACTTAATCGTAATTGGATAATAATTTACTCGTAGTTGGTATGCTTCGTAAAAGAATTATGCATTTGATCATGAATATAAACCATGAGAACATCTAGATCATAACCCACACAATCACTAAACATTTCATTTAGTTTGGAATACAACATGTTAGTATAGCTTAGCAAGTAACAAGAGCCATAGGACGCCCAAACTGACTAATAAAACAAAACCGGAATTTTTCTGTAAAAAAAATTAAAATGATTCTGGCGGGATATTCTGGGACTATGAGGTTTAGGACCTAAAATGTCCAATATTATGATAATCTATCGGATTAAATATTTGAGAGTGATAACGAAACATGCATAAATGATTTACCTATTGGATTCAAGTTGGAAATTTTGATTGGAAAAATTAATTGGCATCTAATTCCATGATCACTGCACTTTCGAAAATATAAATGTGTAAAAAGAGTAAAAAAAAAAAAAATCATTAGTAAAAACAGTAATAATGTCCAAGGCAGGTATAATTGTATAATAAAGATCAGTACAATTGTTTAGGTTGGTTTATTTCTCGACCATTTGGAACTAATGAGATATGTGGAACCAACCCTCAAGATTCCAGATATACCATTAGTATAATTAATTTCGACCCATAACTATCTCACCAACTAATGGGGAATTTCCATGGCTATTTTTTATTTGTTCACTAGAAAGATATAAACAAGGGCTTTCCAAAAAGGTGCTATATGACAGGAATAAGACCAGTAATTCGGGACTTGAAATTAATTTGCACAATGACGTCATGGCCCTCGCCCGCCTGGGTTGAACCCATCAGCACCCTTCACAACTACGTCATCCGTGATCTTCCTACTTGTTTATTGTCAAAACCAAACAGTCTTCAGAGCTGGATTTGGTACTTAGAATTTTCAAAAACGCTGAATCCGAATCTGAGGTCAAAAGTATGCAATCCCAACACCAAATCAAGGTACATAAAATTGTATAATAACGATCAGTATGATTAATTAGGTTGGTTTATTTCTGGACGACTTGGGACTAATGAGATCTGTGAAACCAACCCTAAAGATTCCAGAGATCCCGGTAGTATAATTAATATGAACCAACTAATGGGGAATTTTCGTGGCAATTTTTTATTTGCTCAATAGGATAGTATATCTGACCAGTAATAAGGGAGTTTAATTCGCACGAAGATGTCAATGGCCTCCGTTCGCCTGGGTGGACAGGGGGGGGGGGGGGAACTACTACGTCATGCGTGATCTTCCAACTCGTTTATTGTCAAAACTAAACAGTCACTTGAGCTGAAAATTGGTACTTGATTGATTTCAACCTCGCGGAATTAGAATATGTGGTCAAAAGTGTGCGATTCCAATACATGGAAGTTCCCCATTCTATATCGATGTTAAAATAAAGTAAAGATGGTTGCAATCAAACTTGGCAAGTGTTTTCAAAATCGTATAGTGTGATGAGGCAATTTTGCTGATCACGATTTCTGACTTGAAGCAAATGAGTGTCATTCAGCCTTAGTATTTTGTATGAAACGCGGAAAAGGTTGTACTCGTTCCTCTCTCATCCTGTCTCTTTTTTCCTCTTTCTCCCTCCCACGATTGTTTATAATGTCCGTAGTAATTCTCGTGCTTCCGTGTGCTTCCGGCTTCCGCTCGACTCGGCCATGTTGGTTCTGGTCATCAAACCGTAACAGGTTGACCCCACGTCCAGCTCGGCGGTGAAGTTCATTCATGATGAAAGCACCAGAATCGAACTGGAGGATATGAGGTCCAACGTAAATTGATTCGGTATGCTGCACATCCTGGCTTAATTTCAACTGACGGAATCATCGGAGGAAATACGCTATCGTTTGATGGTGAGCTATCGTGATAACAGTCACCGCTCTGGGATAAATTTCCGATTTAGGCGATTAAAATTCATGTTAATGATCAACCTACCTATCTATTAGTTATTAACCTCACATCTCAGCTTCTGGAGTAGTTTTTCTGTTATTTATAAAAAATAAATTAAAAAAACATCTGATGCGAGGCTTCAGTTCATTTTCCTTACTTGTATTCATTTTACTATATTTTCGTTGTGCTAAACACAAGGATGAACGTTAAGAGTTACTCAAGGACCTCACTTTTTTCGAAGTAGGGATTTAGGGCCAAATTTCATTGCTTACAGGAATTCATACTTAACTTTATTGTAACTCCTATTTAAATCATGTTCTTAAGGTTCCTGACTCGCAGGTTTTTACAAATTAATTTATCGTTGCATAGAGATGAAAAATCGATGGCCGTTTTTTGTTTTTGTTCTAGAACGTGCGCGAGGTCACAATTGACCAGAGAAACTCAAAAACCTTCATTTCGGCCAAAAGCGAACTTAAGCAATAATTTCTTTCAGTTTAGGACGAAACAAGCTGGAATTCTGAGGTGAAAATTGGTATCTGAAGTTTGTTAGTCTGTAGACTCTAAATTTAAGATCGAATGGTTTTTTTTTTTAACACACCGAAAAATAACTTATTACTTAACAATATTATTTTGAGAATACAGATATAAGTATTCAAAACTAAGATACATCACTGAGTTTTGTTCATTATGACAAATGCTTTACTTCTCTGTTTCAAATGTAGACAAGAACTAGTGATTTAGTACGCTTAAGTCTTCTTGTGATATCACTTGCGTCAAGGAGACACGACAGCTACCTCGATGACGTTATATCTTAGCCGATGGAGGTGACTCACAGCTTGTCGCTCTATAGCCTCACTTACTGCATCGATCTAGCGTTTGTGATGGATACGCTGATTTCGAAAGTACCATGGTGCATCGAAAATTTTCGCAGTACATTATTCTAGAATCATTGGATGATGGCTTGGTTTGATTGAGCCGTACAATCAAATTTCATAGTTCCAGAAATTTTCAAAAACCTGGGGCCTATTTCATAAACCACAAGTGACAAGTTACAAGCCAATTTTATGTAAAAGTTGTAAAAAATGAGTGCGCAAGCGTTTCATAAAGGTACAAGTGTTAACTTGTAATGCTCTGTGAAAATTAACTAGTGTACAGGCGAATTCGGACAAGTTACAAGTGTTTCCCCATCATTTTGCACAAGTCACTGTTTCACAGTTGTAAAAAGTGGCTGATTTTTAACCTGCGTCCATTTACCTGAAAACTTGTTATTTTCCAGCATTGTGAGTTGACATTTTTCGGTGTTTAATATGAAGGAATCATCTTCTGCAGAAGAATATAGACAAGAAAGAAGCATTCAGCGTAGAAGACGCCAACGATTTTTTTGGTAACGAATAAACGTTTATTTCGTGGATATTTTCGAGTTCAACGAGAGATTTAGGATGCCTTCCACGACCTGTGAATGATTCAAATGCTGCGTGACCCAGTGCAATTTTTCCTGATCGGGCATTGAGGATCTCCCCCATCATTTAAGAACAAAGTGAAGATAATTTCGAATTCACATGTGACATTCCTAACCCAGCAGCATTAAGACTTGATGAATTGATTAATCTTTTCTGCAGAATGAAGGGGGGAAATTCAATTATGCCAGTCATCAGAATAAGTTGAAGTTGAATACACACTTTTTCCACTTTTCAGTTTATAATTTGTCTGTCTTCCAATCATTACACTTAGCCATGTATGATAAACATCCTATCGAGTACTTAGAACTGTTTTTGCATTACGATTCGCTGACAAAACTTCATATCGGAATCCCGCTTGACGTTCATTTCGTTAGTTCCAACATGCCATTTTTATTTTCTGCTATACTTGTAAACTTAGCTTCTACAAGTGTAACTTTTCCACACTTGTACTCTATGTTTTGGTGAAACACTTGTTCTAGTTTACTGTGCATTACGAGTACCTGCACATGTTAATTTGTACACTTGTAGCTTGTTGTTTTATGAAATGGGCCCCTGGCGTTCGTGATGGATACGTTCATTTCGAAAGTACAATGATGAATCGACAATATTTCGCAGTACATTATTCTGTAATCATTGGATGATGGCTTGGTTTGATTGAGCCGTACAACCCCACAGCTGGGCTTCATAGTTCCAGAAAGCTTTAAAGACCTGGTTATACAGTGTGAGCTTGATCTGTATCGATAGCTTTGACCATCTCCGTTCTAGCCAATGAAATTTTCAGAATTTGAGTAGGAGGCTAGACTGTGTAAAATTCGGATTCCAACAACAAATCACTTTCACACCATTTCTTATAAATGCATATTAGTATAATTGAATGAATTCTGTGCTCGAATACCTACCAGGAAAAAAGTAATAACTCTCAAGGTCATGCTGCACGTTGAGCTCTATTTTCAACTCAGAAAGCCTATCTTCTAGATTCTGTCTTGAGTCAGTGGGTGTCGGACGCACCCGAGAACGGGATTGGGTTGTTTCCCTTCGTCTCCCAAATAGTGTCACGAAGTCACGGACGGCCGCATGTTAATCAGACGGTCAGGCTTGACCACCTTGCGGTTATCTAGTTTTTTCAAGCTTTCCCTAGAAACCGCAATGCAAAAATCCCGACACCCAGTGACTGGACCGATAGTTCACCCGTTTCCAAACTTTCGACGTTGAATACTCTTACATGGTGACCGAAATCCGGCACGTTACTGATCTGACTTCAAAAGCGTTTTACGGCTGTAGGTGGTCCTGAAATTCGAGTAATGTTATGGAATGATCTGGTGTGGAAAAATATTAAACTCAATTTCGATCGCTTTCAGTTCCATAATTGAATAAAAAGCAATAGCTTTGAAAATAAAGCTATTGCAATAGCTCCAAAATTATAAAATAAACATTTTCCTAATGGAAATCCGTTACCGCCGCCGATTTATGTACCTATATATACAGGGCGTCCCAAATATACTTTTCTCCCCTAACTTTTTTCCAGCATTTTTGATGTATCGAACTGAAACTTGGAGAGCGTTTTCGGAGTGCCTGGAACTGAATTCTAAATGAGAAAAAATCATCAGTAAAAATTCCAAAAGTTTTTGGACTACCCGAAGGAGGGGGGGTCTTGGGTACTTGGATTTTTTTACCTTTAATAGCCGAGTGAACTCACTTCAAAGAGTTTTTTTTTTCTATTGCTGAATACGATGGTCAAGCAAGAATTGCAATATCTTATTTCTTATCTGGATTGGAACAGAGAGACCATGAAGAAGCTCAATGTTTTCATAAATAAGACGCCGGACGAACGGACGACGAACTGATTCGATTTTTGAAATCTATATATCTTGAAACCAACAAATTTTGAGAGAGGGGATAAAAAAGCTTCTTGGCCAAATACAAAGGTTCACTTTACAAATATCACTTCGAATTGAAAACAAAATAAAACAACACGATGATGGATGATGGAAACTAGGATCAGGTTGGAGGAAAACTGAGTCGGAATAATACAAGATGTCGGAATCAGTTCAGGTTACAAAATTTGATAAGATACGACGTGTGAAGACCCGTGAAATACCAAGCTTGCACAGCCAGCGTGTTAGCGAAATTTTGATTTTCCCTAGATTTACTCTCCCATATTAGAGCACCGTAAGTATAACCAGGAACTCTCTAATCTCGACCTCGCTGAACGTGATTGGCTCAGGGATTTTTATGAAAGATTTGTAAGTTCTCAGTAGTGGAAGTTTTCAGAGTGCGACCGAAATAGGATACTAGCTTATAAGAACAGACGAGCTCTGCTCTCAAACTGCGTGCTAATACTGCCAGCCGACCCGGCTCATGTTCCCAAGAAGGGTTCTGATGGATCTGCAGGCGAACGTTCATCGACGCGGCACCCATATCCATGTTTATAACAACAGAAACTCGCATCTCTGCAGTTCCCACAAGTTATTACTTAGGAAGTAGGAGTAATAGGTAAATTATTTCAAACGTTAGTCTACAAAATAATTACTATCCATTTGACAATGATCGTATCATTTTGTGTTGAAGGGGTGGGAGTGGGTATGATGTTGCAGCAAATTTTTACCTTTCCAGTATTTCACAATTCTCTTCAAGAATAACCGAAGGCAGAATCCTATAATTCTGTCACATCAATTATACCAATCTTTCTTATCTAATTACACATTTATATACTAAATTACAAATTTAGATAAAACGTTATGGGTGAACTCATTAACAAGGTTAGTGGTCTAAATCCATGAAAGAGTTATTGATGAAACATGGCCAGGCGGAATTCGCATGGAAAATTATCCTTTTTGAGCATAATAAATTATTCAAACTTCAATATATATGCTAAAAAAGTTACTAAAAATAGAAAAAACGGCTAAAAATAATAATGTATTGTTTTGCAGAAATTAACCAAAAAAGTTTATCAGTTATGAACTAGTGCACTTGATAATTTATGCACAAAATTGTGCTCATAAATGTACCTTCTTTAATTTAATTTTTTCTGCGATTAAAAAAGTAAAAAAAAAAAAAAAATCAACAGAAACAGCTAAAATTCTTGAACATTTGCTTCAATAGTAGACTAGTATTACTTGAAACGATTTTTTTTTTTTTTTTTTTTTTTTTTTTTGTCACGAATTTGATAGTTGATTATCTCCGCACATTAAGTGTTCACATTTTAAATTTATGTAAAACGAATTTAATACGATAATATACACACAAAAAATTCACCCTTACGATCACGGTGCATCACTGGATCTTTTTTGTTTCAAGTATTAATGATTGCGTAGTATTTTAGCCTTGACTGTCTCTTTCACTGCCCATGAATATGAATTATTGAAATAACACTTGTAATGATTCTTACAGCGATATTGCCGCCATATCACAAAAATAAGCCAGATTATAGAGTCCCCTCCTAATCTAGGTAACTGAAAATTACGTAGTTACCTAGAATACGTAATTGCGAACGTGCAAGGGAAAAGGCAGCTTAACTTTCCAAGGCTTTTTTTCAGGAGAACAGAAAAACGAAGTATGGGCCTAAAAATGATTTTTTTAGTAATGTTTTTTTGGGTCCCAAAACTAGGTACCTCTTTCCCCAATAATCATTAAAACTTGAATTTTCTAGATTTTCATTGAATTTATAATCGCGAAAACTACAGTTTTGCATGTCTGCTGAGAATCTGCTGAAACCTGATAAACATTTGCAATTTTCTGGGCCGCTTTTTTCAAATTTTGAAAAATCATACATTTTGATTGGAAAATGATAGAAAAAACTATTATGTTGTGCATAATGTGGAGAAAAATAAAAAAATATATAAACTCAGATTCGGCCTCGGGCAAGTTAAGCTACCTTTGCCCTTGTACGGTCACATACGAAGATTTAACAAAATTCTAGCAAATAACAAAACCCAAAATAAATTTTTTTTTTTTTGACAAGTTTTAGTGCGCCAAGTAATAACAACTTATAAGTAATATTCATGTGATAAATTATTATACATGTTCTTAAAATCTAATTGACTTCACTTTAGACTTATTGTTCTGATAATTGAGTTACTAGTCTTGACGTTCATTTTATTTCACTTAGTTCATGCGGTTTAGTTCTTTCAAGTCTTCTAAGTAGATCTTCGGTGTCAAAGAGCTAGACGACATCCTCGTTAACATGATCTCTGAGCCTCAAAAGGTGATTGACGGCTTGTTTGCGGATAACCTCATTGATAGATTCAACTTCCAACTCACAGTGTAATCTGTCGTTTCTGAAGTATTTGTATTCATCAACGCAGGTACGCAGAACATTATTCTGAAAGCGCTGAATAATGTTGCGGTTACTTTGTACAGTGCACCCCCACTCACAGTTGAGCACCATATTATGTCCAGACAGGTTTGAGGACTTGCTTGTACAATATGAGCTTATCGGGGATAGACAGTTTTGAGTGTCTTCCCATAAGCCAGTACATTTTCCTGAATTTGGTAACTAGTTCAGAATTTTTCTTTCTAACATGTGATTTCCACCTCAGTTTGGCATCGAGTGTCATCCCAAGATATATTTAGTCCCATTGGCATAAGGAATCGCCTTGTTGTCAAGGAAGGCTGGCACGTAGTTGATCCTTTTATTAACCCAAAAAATAGAGAAATTATACGTAATAGACAATCCAGCAGATACTAACCCGTGATGGATTTTAATAACACCAGTAGACTAATGTTTGTCCATTATTACAAGTATTAATTAATCGACGACATGACTACTTAAATATAAGCATTTTCAGGTTGATATTCGACGACAGAACTGTTTGTTCCAAGGGCTCCGCATGGACAACCGAGAAGACCTTCTGCATATTTACCACACAGAGTAGAAAAGGACATGACTATGAAGATGATGGGTGACTAAAATATGGGGACTTTTGGATTGATATTTGACGACAGAACTGTTTGTTCTAAGGGATCGCGGATGGCTTAGATGTCCCGCATAACCTCGACACAAAGTAGATGAGGACATGACTAAGATGATCAAGGTACTAAAATTTGGGGATCATCGCAATGAAATTTGGGGACAGACCTGTCTGTTCCAAGGGATCCACGGACGACTTATAGATGTCCCTCTGCGAATCCTTCGCACAATGTGGAAAAGGACGTGACTGGGCTGATGTGGCCACTAAATGCGGGAATTTCGAATTGAAATCTGACTACAGAAAATTTCTCAATTCTTCATAAAAGTGGGTCGCTTGTCAAACAAGAAGCAAACATCATATCTACGACGGCTTTCACAACTTTGGACACAATGACAAAATTTGCGAAGCTAGCAGAGTCGCTGTTGTTTGAAGTTGAATAGGGATCAGTTGAGTCGTATTTCATGGCGATCCCTTCTAATAATCGGATTCGTTTCCTCCCATAACAATACCCCATCCAGGTGTCAATAAAACGGGGAAGACAGGCTCAGATCGAATTCACGAGACCCAGTTGATAATAAAAGTTTCAAGTTATAAGAGTTATATATATAAAAGTCATGAGCAAATTAATGAAAAAAATAAAAAATAAAAAATACAACATTGAGAAATCATTAAGTAACACGATAGACTATAACTTATTTTTACCGTCAGCCGGCGTTCGCTTTTTCGAAATGACTGTTGAATAACGCATAAATTGTTAGTTTTGTAATTTTAATGTGTTATTAGCACTGGTTTATGTTATTTTTGGTTTATTATTTCCAATAATAAGTCTATGTGATCGTATAGCAAAACATTTTATAACCCCCCTCAAACTTTGTCACTTTACGTTTCAAGTTGCGTAGAATCCAAATTTGAAATGTCCGTCCGCCGTTCGCCGTCCGCCGTCCGGGCCATGAAAGGCCTAAGAATTGACTTTAAAAACCCGTTCTTTCGCACATAGACTCCATTTGGGGTCTAGTTGGTCCTAACGTTCAACCATCCCGATCGCTTTACTCGCATAGATGCTATGGGCCAAAAACGGGCGAAAAAGTGTCTTTTTCGAGATTTTGAGTGTTAGACTTACGCACGCTTGGCAGGGGGTCACGGTGGGTGGTGAGGGGGGTTGAGCGGGGGGTGGAGTGAGAGGAAGAACAGAGGTGGATACTAGAAAAGAGACTGGCGAAAGCCCCAGAGCATGCTTCAGAAATAATAAACCATTATGTAATAATTTGCAGCGTTTTTCTATTTTATAAGCAAAAATATTCCCTTTACAAGTAAAGTATATTATTTAACTTCGTTACGTTCATCACGGTAGGTGTCCACCAACTCCATAATTAAATTAGTCATTTTCACTTCGTTTAACAGTAATAGAGCAGTGAGCAGCATAGATGCGATGTCTATCACAAAAATATTATACCTTTGTGTAACGATTGGCAGCATTTTTGGATCCTATGCAACTTGAAACGTAAATCAACAACTTTTGAGGGGGTAATATACCTTTTCTTTTTTGGTGGATTACAATGGTTCATTATTAAAAATAATAAACATATTTTCATAACTTTCCAAAAGTGTATACGCACCTCTGAAACTGGCAAATGGGGTGCAAACCTCTAAGAGCGACTTGAACGATTGAAGTTCCTCGTTAAATTTTTACAATCATACGCTAATTTGATATTTTTTTGAGAATTATTCAATTTTCTTGGGTGATATGGCCCATACCAAAATTTATTTTTAAATAATATATTCTCGAACCAGATCCGTTCAATCATTGATTGTGGCATTATGCGGCTGATAGTTATCGGATACTATCTACATTCGTTAACCCATGAAACGTTAACCCATGATACGATTCGCATATTTTCTGAATCTTTTCATTCTGTTCAAGATTTTTGCCATGCAGCTGATGTTGGCAGAGCTATTGAGCGCAGCAAACTGCTTCCAGAACGAAAGTTTTGTTTTTCCTTAAGGACAAAATCCTCTTCACCAATACCAAGCAGACACGCCAAACGTATTTCATACGTCTTATGTAATAAGTATTTCTGTTAAAGATGTTTTCAGCTTGAGCCCAACATCATCTATGTTGGAAGTTACAAAACTTTTTTTTTTTTAACATGGAATCATGTTTTAGCGATGGATCCCCCGCCGAAAAGTGAGATGAAAGTAGCGCCAATAATTGTGATGATTTCCGCTTACAACCGAGTCGTTGCTAGGGATATGATACTTCGTCGTTTTTCATCCCACAAAATTCGTTGACCATTCGTTCGAAAGCTCTCGATTTATCCAACCATACTATATTAACTACTGCGAAGTGTGTGGCCAACAAGCTGAGTTATGAGCATGGTTATATGAATAATTCTTTACACACAGGTGATCATTCTCAATTATTGATATTGTGAACATGATTGCAACCGCTTGTTAATTTCTGATGATTTCATTGAGCTGGTGTTTCGATTATATGATTCATGGCAGGTGATCCGAATATTGCGAGAACGGTTTGATTTGTGAAGCGGTGGTTAAATCATTTTAATAGGTAATTTCTATACTTTACACTATAGGAAGCTGTAATTTCGTATGTAGCCTCTTTAGCCTCTTTCTATAATAAAGTGAATGTTTACTCGCGAGTTTCTATTAGGAGATCATCATCTCACAAGAGCTCAATCGTCGTGATCATTTCTATAATAAAGTGAGAGCGAGGAGCTAAAACATGATTCCATGTTTTTTACATTTTAGCAGTCAGGCTCAAAGTAATAACATCCGGGGGGGTCCAGGGGGGCGGAGCCCCCCTGGCGGGGTCAAGGGGCGGAGCCCCTTGCGAGGCCCAAAGTTTTTTTTTTTTTTTTTTTTTTCTGTCAAGCCAATTAGATACAGAACTATTTTCAATTTTTCTCTTGATCCAAACGAGTCAAAAGATTTTGATTATCATCTTCAGCAACTTTACACAAAAGCTTGGTTTGTTACATAGAAAAGGCAGTATCATTCTAGTTAGGCTGGAATGATACTGCCTAACTAATATAAGAATTTCAACTAGTACAGTATGTAGTATGAGTTGAAGTATAAGAGTGCCATTCAGGAGATAGGCATGCGGTATTATGCAATGAGTATTCTACAACAATAGGTTCTCCTACAACAATAGTGCGTCCATATCTAGCAAATACCGTTTGAGAGATTTTGAGGCAAGGTTCGGAGAAGGTGGTAGTATCAGTTGTTTTGTGTGTGATCAGTTGTTTTTTTGTTGTAATGTTGCCTTATCAGTTGTTTTGTGTGTGATCAGTTGTTTTGTTGTTGTAATGTTGCCTTAATCAGTTGTTTTGTGTGTGATCAGTTGTTTTGTGTGTGTGCCCACCCCCCCACCATGAAACACAGTTTTGTGTGTAGAGTTACACTCTTTTCAACTCTTTTGAAACGACGCCAGTTCGCTCTGGTGGAGGTTCGGAGAAGGTGGTATCAGTTGTTTTTTTTGTGTGATCACACTTTGGTCAGTAACTTTAAAAGGGCTTTTGGTGTTAGTTACTTATCCTGTCGAATTAGTTACTTATCCTCTTTTGGTATTCAATAAACTTCTATACTGGAATGTAAAATCTCATTGCCGGTAGAGATCTGTCGAAGGGAACATCAGTGGTGGTGAATCTTGATATTCTTTCATTGAATCGAAAGCACGAGTGTTCCAATGACATATCTGTGGGAATCGCTTACCGAACTAGTGGCGATGAATTGGTTCGTGTTCGAAGCAATCCCTCGGATTGAGATGAATGTCGCTCCCGCCTCCCGTAACACCCTGAGCGGTCGTGGTTGCATCCTACGGATGCTCGGGAACATCGAACGTGATGCAATACGAACGGTCAGAAAAGGCCGATTATTCAAGAGAACTCGAGTTATCTGCCTTTGGCGAACATGACTCGCCACACGGCGCTCTCCAAAACTCGGGAGAGAGAAGACCCTTTTTTTCCCCTTAATGAACAGACTCCCAAATCAAAAACCCGTCTCTTATGTGATGTTAAGGGGATTTTTGCTTTCCCTGAGGTTGGGCGAGAGGGTAGAAAGCCCCCCGACAAGGGGTCAGTGTTTCGTCGTACGCACAGTGAAAGTTCTTTGCCACGCCTTCCTCCAACACCGCGTTGCGCGGCCTTCTCGTCTGCGAGCGCAGCGGGACCAATGACCCGCTCCCTAACCGCCCAACCCCGCCGCTCCAGTCGGTCATTACCGCCTATACAGGACCTTTTTAACCCGGGGTTCGGTCAGAAAGTGAGGAAATCGCTCGCTTCCCCGGGTCTTGACTCCGCCGGAACGCCGATTCTCCACAGAGTCGTTTTGTTCATAAAAATTATGAGATAGTTGCTGCGAGTTACGACGAATGACCTGGCGGAATACCAAGAAATATCCCACGAACAAGAGCGCGACATAACGCTTTCAGAGAAAATGTTCATCCCGCCTACTCCGGCCTGTAGTAAATATCACACAACAAGCATGTTCTGTCGATCAATAACCTACCGTCTAACAGACAGAAGTACTTGACAATACTAGTAATAAAAAAATCAAAACAAGATACTTCTTTTTAAAAAAGTGAAAATTTTTCATTTCAAGGACACTAAATTAGAACTTATTTAATCAAGGACTTTAAAAAATCGAATAATTCGCCCACCAAGGCTTAACTTCAAAAGAACTTGTGTCGCCTGGTGGAGCCCTACTCTTAAGAGGACCCGGTAGCAAAAAATTTGAGAAAAATTGATTTTTTTTCTTTCATAAAACGATGTAGGGAACAATTAAATGCAATAACATAGTCAAATTTATGCTTACAAGTGCGTAAATTTTTTGTTTTAGTACAGGCCGGCAGCATTGGCTGGCTAGATGGTTGCTCTGTCGTCTTTATTCTTGAATAACGGTTTACTGGTCCTTACCTTTTTTTGAAAATTCGTGTAGAACCACCCATTTTCAATAAATAATCAAAAGAAAACGTAAAAACGAAATTGGGCCACTAAAAATCACAAAGAAACCATAAGATGTAAAGATAAGATGTAAGATGTATGATAAGAGTCGAATGATAAGAGTCTCTTCATCAATTTCTTCTTTGTCTTTATTTGACTGGGCTACAACCATGGGTATTA
Organism: Adelphocoris suturalis; assembly: GCA_030762985.1. Classification (NCBI taxonomy): domain Eukaryota; kingdom Metazoa; phylum Arthropoda; class Insecta; order Hemiptera; family Miridae; genus Adelphocoris; species Adelphocoris suturalis. The sequence goes on from CM061046.1 coordinate 21,938,076, forward strand.
TGTTTATATTATCCAAGGATGACATGGTTAAGCTATCATGATACAACACTTCATTTCAGATAGGTCTAGGGAAAGCAAAACAGCTTCTATTTGCATAATGCGTTGCGAAGTCATGAAAAGATGGATGCTGTTGGTTTTTCTGCTCTCCTGTAATGTTTTTTCATGTTCACGGACGTTTTTCTTCTGAACGGTTGACCCTATTGGCTTGATTTTTGTTTTGTATTGAAGCAGAGATATGGGCCAAGATATTAACATAGCGGTTTTAAAAACTGTTGATTTCAACTGCCGCTAGATGTTTCTGAAGTAAAAAAAAAAAAAAAAAAAAAAAAAAGACATTTATTCCATGATACCTACGAATTCGTGGTTTTGAGATACCTAGAAACCCCTATGTTAATTGAAAATTGAGAATATAAGGAACAAAAAGAAAAAAAAAGCACTGAAATTGGTTGCAGGGGGGCTGAGGAAAACTCCTGTAAAAAGAGGTTTATTAAGGGCGGGAGGGGGGTGGGTGCTGGGTCCCCTTAATAAGAGGCGCCCAGCTGTACAGTACCTATACCTTCTATACTACACCTTAAAGTAGATTATAAAAATAAAACTGGCGGAAACAGGAATAAGTACGAGCACTTTATCAACATAAAATTCCCATAACCGAGATTAAAATAATGTTTAAAATTAATTATGAATTCTCCTACGAAATACAGAACATCAATTCCCCATGGTACCCATTAACTATTAAATGTCAGAAAGAATCTCCGATATGCATCTTTTAAAGCCATTTACGTTGAGGAAAATAGACAAATTAATTTTGTGTCTATATAAAAAGTTCAAAGCGGCATTGTACGAATTTCTACGATGCAATTCTGTACGACAGCGGGTTGAGGAAATGTTAGATGCTGAAGCATTTCTTCTGAAGGAAACACATAGGTGCTCAAGACTCTATTAGAAAAATGGTCTACATTATGTGCATTAAATTCTGAATATAATCGAGCAGTAGGATACATATAAGGTTTATTGAGAAGTATTTTAATCAATGCATTCTGAACTGTCTGCAAAGGAACTAAGTGCGATTTATTGGTCCCTCCCCATACGGTAGGTATACCGTATTTAAGTAATGAGAAAGCAAGACCAAAATAAACCATCCTCAACTGCTTTTTAGATAAAAAGCATTTCACAGTATTAAACACAAAAAATAATTTACCTACGTAGTTTACTTAAAAGAGATGTTATGTGGTTATTAAATTTTAAATTCCCATCAAAGATAATCCCCAGATACTTACAACTGTCACTAAAATTCAATGATCTGCAGTTACAACCCTACCTTAATCCAGTACACTGATAATCATGGTAATTAACCAAATTGCAGTTGGGAGGGTAACGAAGCCTAGATATAGAGAAACGAATCACTGATGTTTTAGCAATATTTAGCTTCAAAAAATTTAGATCAAGCCATCAAGCATTTTAAATGATGAGCTGGCAAACAAATTTACGATAAGTGTGAGTAACTCGACTTCTTGAAATCTTTAAAAATTTACAAATTTCCTAGAAATACCTAGGGTTTTTTAGGGGCATTTTTGTCATATTTTGGGGATTAAAAACTTAATTGTATAAGAAAAAATGCCCAACACACATAAACAACAAAAATACGAACGGTTTCTATAAAAACCATGAAAAAACCTTAAAACGAGATTCACTTTCTTAGGATAGCTCGTTAGGAAGCAGTAGATCACTAAACACTGATAACAAAACTCATTATCGGAACGTTATCCCGCCACTGCCTGCTGAATATTGGCGGTAAAAATAAAGCTGATTCTAACCTGTAGAATGGAGCTTGTTTCAATTTTCTACCTGGCGCCAAATTCTCATTTTTCGAATTCAAAGTTGGGAGTGGTGATGAATGGTACACTGGTGGAGACTGGTACACTTGCCCTGCCTATTCCACAAACGGGAATAAATAACATGTAATTGTAAATGATATTTCATTACATGAGTTTCTCGATTGACATTAAGTGACTCAAAACGCAGCTATATCAAATCGCAAAATGTAGTGCTGAAGAGTTGAGAGGGTAAATTACTATTGTTTGAATGGCAGATTATTATATTCATGAGGTCCGTCAAGTGGGGAAACGACACGCAATCAGACCTTACCTAGCCTCCATAGGAGCGTAAAAATCCACTGACTTTAGCTGAAAGAAGCTAGAAGACATGGATATTAGATAGACGTTGAGAGAACGGGGTTGTCAAGGAAATGACCTGAATTTTGTTCCCGTATATATAGGTGCATAATCTTTTAGAAGAAATTTGACAAAGAAATGAGAGCAGAAAAAATCTGATATATCGATCTAAAAATCTTGATCACAGAAATAGAGAAATGATTCACGATGTCCTGGTTTCTCGCATATGTATAACGGCTTCTATATTTACTTCATAATTCATTTAAGAAGCAATAAAACGCATATTTAGTCGTTGATATCAAGGCCAGGGGGAAGATTAACTCCTAGGACCCATCCTTGCGCTCTTTCAAACTGTTGCAGCTGCGTACATTCTACTTCAACTTAAAAATCTAAAAATAGTTGTTTCAGGGCATTCCGGTTTTACGCATCCGCGCACCTTACAAATCGGATGTTGTTGAGACGAATTAGCATAACCCATAAATTTCATTAACAAAAGTAAGAAATTTTCTTCTTGGAGAATATAAAATCATCCACCTTTCTGCATGGATACTGAACAGCATTTTTCAAAACATTTTAAATGCTCAGAGAGATTGGGAACTCTGTAGTATTATTTTACTGATGAGAAGTAAATAGCCAATTTAAGTATTGTGTTAGTACTGACCAAAGAGTTGCTTTATTGATTGTCAGAGAGTCAAAGACAAGGAGAATTCGTTTGCAAGAAACGTAGTGATGCTGGATTCATTGCGAGATCTCGAACAAGTAAAGAAATGTTTCCTTGATATGTGAAAATTCTATGCATCTCAGAACCACAACAAATAAAGCTGTGATATCGCTTGCCCAAGATCATAAATCTGTTAACACTAATCAATTCACAAAGGAAAATCTCCACCCTCAAAACCTGAAAGAAACCTGAGGAATTGGATTTAAGAGTATGTTCGAAGTAATCAAAGCAATGACCAAATACACAACTCATTCCCAGATTTATTAGCCGGTAAATAAACCAGTTACGTCAATAGCTTTTACCTCAAACCCACTTCATGACTCTAAGAAAGTAAAACCGGAAAGAAATATCTAGCAGATGCTTCGTTCGCATGTTTATCTATCGTTCTCAAGTCAAATTAATCTTTCACGAAACTTTTTTTCTCTTCGTTTTTCAACTTCCTGTTGAGATTGCGGTTTCCCTTCATCCCGCTACACTCAATTTTCTGATTATAATCCATTTCCTGAGTCGGTTTACGCCGTTTTACGAATTTCATTTCTGGGTCTTCATATTCAACAAAAATTCTTCACTGGATTAGTTTTTCGTGATCTTAAATGTTCGCCACATTAGAAAGCAAGAGCTGCAGTTGTGAGACATGATTGTACAATGAATAGTTAAAGTTTTTAAAAATAATTTCTTGAAAAATTAGTACATATCAGGTATTTTACGATCTGGCCTCCATGAATCAAAAACCGATTTTTTTTCGACAGCGATCCCTTAATTTTGTACAGCAGTGCATTTAGTAAAAGTATATGATATTCTTGTAGGTGCTGTTCTATCTTCAAATAGGGAGGTAAAACCACAATTTTTGCTTTCATATTGGACAGTTGGAACACTAATAGAACACGTTCATGTATATGAATACTTTTTCCTACTTGTACTGAGAATACATTAGGCCGAAGGGGCAGGATGATTGGAAAGTTTACTGTACGCTTCACGAAAGTAAGCATGGTGACTTCCTGCACAACCGTAGATAATGATACTAGTAGCTTTATATTTTACCCAATTAGTTCTAAAGTTCAATGTTTATGATCCAATAGACAACTTAAGCAACTTGCTGAATAGAAAAACGTCTACCATTATTTAACTTTATCTTTAGTATCCTCCACATGTGATAATAGATAACAATGTGGATGATAGACGTAAACCGAGGAGCTGGAGTTTCTTCTTTTGGTTTTTGCCCATAGTTCTCCTTAAGATATTTCATCCGATTAATATTTCCTCGGGTTCTTTTGATTAGTGACCTTTTAAAGGCAGTGTTGGGGGAGGGAGGGGGTATAGCACGAGCGGGTAGTTTAAGTGAAGAATTCATTTGATCGTATCTCTCTAGTACAAAGGTCCACATTATCCCTTGAATTAATAAAGGCTTAGCTCCCCGATACCGGTACACCGAACTACTCTTGACAATAAAATGGAATCAAACGGTCGGTCACAAAAAACCCTTCTCAAGCCCTTGATATATGGGCGGGTTCGAAGATGATAATTCTTCGGATCCTCTGAGGACGTGGAGCTTCCTTGACGAAGTGGGTTCATAACTTGTCATGAAGTCTGTCACAGAACTCAGAACAGACCAGGCTAATTCCTGAACGTAATACTTTTTTTTTTTTTTTGTGGGCCGGCCGTATAATCACGGCCGTAAGTTCCCATGACGGCTGAAGGCGAATCTTCCTATATTTACCGCTACGCACCGTAAGTGTGCTTACTTCCCATATTTCGACCAGAGCTTTATACGGCACTTACACGGTACCGTAGCCCAGGCGGTTGACTTCCATAAGCCATCTGGAAAGCTGTGATGGAACATTTCATAAAACTGGGCATACTTATTTATCAACGGTTAACATTTTCTTTTCTTCGTTGTACAATACTAAGTGTATTTGATGAGAGTGCCAAAAAAAAAAAAATTCTACCGAATATTTACAATAAAAAGTGGTACTTGAGTTTGCCGAAGAATTGCACAAAATAAATTATATTTTAGAAGCAGCTGCTTGTGACACATTTTTTACTCTTGTCCAATAAAAATATGTCTAAATTCCATTCAAAAAATACCTTAGACAACATACTATATAAACCTATAGTTTTAGAAATCAAATTCTTCCCAAGAGGTTGTTCTCAATCACATGTTTGATATGTTTTGTGCCAGTAAATCCTTCAACCATAAGATGTTTTAATAAATGTGGTATGTACCTTAATATCATTGAATAACTCATATACATAAACAATCTTAATAGCCAATAGATAAATTCAAGCAGGCGAGTAGGTGGTAAGGGAACTATTCAGAATGAACCATGAGCGTTTGTATGCGAGTTTCACTGCAAGAGAGAATTAGTAAATTTAAATTTTTTAGTGGAATATTACTCAAAAGAAGTTTTGTCAACTATGACCTGGACATTCAGAGATGTACTATGCACAAAATCATGCTGAAAATGAACTTATTTCATTCATATACATGCTAAAAAAAATCTATAAAAACTGCAACAATATAGTTAACTTTACAAGTTACCCCTTTCTTCAAGCACAAAGAGCTTAAATTTCAAGAAATTGAACTAATAAAATACGATATCAGCTCATTTGATCATGCTGCATGACTGTAACTTCTAGCCAATCACATAAATGATATTTTTAGTTTGAATGTAGAAATAATTTCGATGGAGTACTGGAAGAAAGTTGGCTGGCCGATTAGGGTACATAACTTTCCATTCCAGTTGTTAGGACAATGCTCCCGCGAGCATTGAATAAATCAGTGCTACAATGAATAATCTACCACTCGTGTATGTGTCACTAAGTATATCAGAAAAATGAATCCAGCTACTTTTTCTCGAATTCTGAAACAAAATAACTTCCGAATCACCAGCCAATGGCCATACACGTCTTAGCGCATGAAGCTAAGCATACCTGCTTAGGGCAGAAGCTGGTGAAGCTGTGAGTGGGATTAGAGGAGGTGACCGCTTCCTGGAAGATTGCCCTGACCCTATGGATTTCCGAATCCAGCGGAGATAACCGTTCTAACTGGGACAGGCAGAGTCCCGTTCTTTGGATTACTACAAACTGAGATAACTGATGTATGATATACTTGTGTTCATCTGGTCATAATTTTATTTCAGTTTGCTAATTTTATATAGTAATATTTATAATTAGTATATTTTTTATTATTTTTGGGATTTCCACCCCCTCCGATCTGCTGGTGGTGTGGTGTGTGATCTTCGGTAGCAATCCAAAACATGACTTTCTCGCAAGCGCTATTCGGAGAGCACCAAATATTCGCCAAATAGCGACGTGCTCTAGCGCCTTGCGATATCCTAAATATTCGTCCTTCAGTACCCTGGCCACACATGCGGCGTTCGTCGAATAGTGAGCAAAACCCCTGACATTTAAGAATACTCTAGTCAAACATTTTAGTTTTTCTGATAAAAAGCTGAAATTTTGGGCAAGTTTTCCCAGAAGAATGTCCATCGAAATTTGCAGCGATTCGAAAGATCAAAATATCTTTTAAAAAGTAGAATTTCGGAAAATTTTGAAACTTTGCTTTATGAAAAAATGTTCAATGTATGTAATCTGTAGGAAAAATTTTGGTTTTGTACTAGAGAGATAGGAAATTTAACGCTCTTTTCAACGGTACCCTCAACTTTGATTTTAAAGTTCAAATGTAGGACGTTACATCCATTTCAGTAACGTAAGGATAAAAACAAGAAAAAATGCTAGAAAAAATTAAAGAGGGATGTTTTAAGCAGACCAATATTATATATATTAGACTTGACACGCCAAACTCTTGCGTCTCAATCACGAACATTCGGACAAATGTGTGGTCGGGGCAGATGCACAGCGACTTGGCGAATGTTCGTGTACCCAAATGTTTTGTGTTCGCCGCTTCATGAATACTCGTCGACCCAGCAACACATGCAGGAAATCGGCGCACTTTTGCTCCTGGTTTGCCGAATAGCAAATATGTGACCGCACCCTTACAATCGTGTCCCTTGCAGTGACCCTTTTGACACGATATTCAATGCCGCTGATGACTCTTTTGGTTGAGGTACGGCTTACATGATTAATTAAAAATAACCAACAAAATAAAAGTGCAACGGCGATGAAGTAAATTCAATAGGTTCGTCATGTTCATTGTAATAATCAATTGCGTTCTATTTAGAGGTGAACGAAAAGGTTTCCCCAGAATTATGAATGTCGTAAACTCTCAATGAGCAGTAAACTGCGTTCCGAACGATGCACATGCGTATATTCATGAGACGGAATACATTCCCGGGTGAGTCAGCCGTTGGCAATCCATAGCGAAGGGGGCGATTGTGGCGTCTCTGAGGCTCAAAAAGAAAAGAGGGATTCCACGAGGGGGGATGGGAATAAAAAGTGAAGAAGGATGATTTTAAGGGAGATTCGATCTCAAGAAAAGGATGACGTCATCAGCAAGTATTTCTATGAGGGAGACTTTGGGGCGAGGCAGTAATGCGGCACGGTTTATATCGTCAAAAGACGGACTGAGAGCAACGCTCGGGAAATCCGGATGTTAGTGTTATTTTGTGACTCATCTTTGGATGGGTCTCCCCGTCTTGGCATAAGCATGTTCCAGGGGTTGTCTACAGGGGTTTATCTAATTAAAAGAAAATGTTGAAACTGATAAAACTGTTGCAACGGCTCCAAAATGTAAAAATTGAACTTTTCGACTTTTTGTAAATTTAAATCCGTAATGAGACAATCTGAAACATTTTCTAGAGTTCAACTATTTTATTACTCTTTCAACTGTTTTACATAAAAAATAGCATTAAACGTACACTATACATGCGTCGACCGTTAAGCTTCATATCACTGAGCAGGCACATAATATTGGTCTTGGGGGCACTATATCCAGCTGGTCTCAACTGATACAACACCTGACCATCGCCACATCCAATATCTTATTTTTTTATTGTTCTAAAATGTTTTCTAATTGTTCCAAGATTTTTCACAATTTATCTACGTATTTTGTTTCCTTATTTATATTATTTTTTACCTTTACCCATTTTCTATTTTAATTTGTTAATTTAATCCAGTGAGACTCCAACTCTCTCTTAGTCACCAGTAATGTTAGCACCGTGGTGTATAGTGTTGGTTGGGTACTAATTTCAATGAAGACGCAAGGCTAGAAGAATTAGTTGATTGACAACAATTAGACGAATCGTCTCACGGTGTGAATTGTCTCACTTGTGTGAATTCATTCTGTGTAAAAATCTGAGTATGTATATATATGTCAGCCTTCTAATCGTCATGTAGGGTGGAATTCATAGACAAAGCCTGAGTGTGTGTGTTCACTCGCACTCACTTAAATGGAGGGTCACCCTCCACTCACCAGTTCGAATTCATAGTTGAGTGGGGTGGTTCAATCAACAGTTAGGCACACTCAGCGTAACAGTGCACTCAGGGGACACTCACCACTTTTTCAACATAAGTTGGCAGCCCTGACAGTATGATGTAGGGGAAGTTTCCCTGGTTTGAGGGAAAAGGACGGAAAAATTCTCTCTCACATTCTGTACTGATCAATAACAGTTCTCAAAGGTTACTCTTTTCTTTTGGTTTTTGCTTTTTATGCTATTATCCTTGTTCCTTGGGGAGACAGGACATAGGCCTTATCAGACAAAAACCAAAGTTATTGGTCCTCCCGCTTGGATCGGGGCAGCCATAAATAAGTTGAATTGAATCCTTGTTGCTTGTTTGTTGAAGTGCTGATAATCTGTTTATTATCTATTGATTTGTAGTATTGAATTGTATAATTATGTAAAGAGTTGTGACGGAAAAGATGTGAGAAAATGAGAAAACAATGATTCGCCTGTTAGTTTTGAAGAACAGATATGTAGTTGAAAATAAGAAGAGTTATAGGTATAATGAGACTGTTGGAGAGAAAGAAGACGTGAGGTTTTGGGAGAGCTTCAAGCAATCACATTTTCTTAGAATTCTCATTGATAGTACATCCTGATGAATGGAAGGTAGGCACCTACCAACAACTCATTCCATAAACCAAGATGAATCTGAAAACCATGCACTACAAACTTGGTATGTAGAGATCGCATAAAATCAAAAAGCGACCAGCACTTTCAGCTGTGGTAGTTATAAATCCTTTCCATTTATTTTAGGCTCCTAAGGGTTCGTAGTTGTTCATGACTGTCTTTCCCGAATCGGAATAGTTTGCGAAATATTTCCTTGTTGATTGTGTAACATTCGAATGGGATGTGTCACATCAAACATGTACCTAACTACCGTTTAGGAACAGCCTAACTACTCTTATGTGTGCGTACTCTTATGAAATTTTTGAATAAACTCCGAACTAAATAAACGATGTATGTTCTACTATATTACCTATTCCTATAAGTACCTAAGTGAAAATAATAATAAAAGTTATCAGTTGACGCACTTAAGTGACCTCCTGCCGTCACTCAGGATTTTACACCATTGAGCTGAGGGTGAAACTCACCTCAACGCCATTTTTTGTTTATGAATCCCGTTGAGTGTGCACTTGGGTTGCACACTTAGTGCACCCTCAGGGTCGCCCTCAAATCATGTCTATGAATCGCACAGAGTGCATGAAGTCCCTTATCGATACACTTAGGGGCCCACTCAGACTCAATTCCCGTATATAAATTCCGCCTCAAATTCAAATTTCAAGACTCAAATTCAATGAGTGCTACCGAGTCAGGAGGAGGAAAATCCACATCTCCACTATTATGCTGAAAACGCCCGCATTTGGGTTCTGGGTTGTCCACAACCCCCATGATTATGGGGCTGCTTTCCTCCGCAGCCAATTCCTTTTTTTCAATTTACCCCATCTCAGGCCTTTTGCTCAATTTCAATCTCTATTCAAAAACTTAGAAAATGCTAATCCACCTCTCAAACTGCTACTAGAGTGAGTTGGCGTTATTATCACTTATGCCACCCATCGCTTATAAAAGCGTTAGAAAAAATTAAATTAAAATTATTAGAGCTTTTATAGTTTTTAAGTATGTTACTTTGGAAGTGAACAATAAAAAACTTCCTACCACCGAAAATTGAAACCATTCATATAATATACAGAATTTTCTTTTTTTTTTTTTTAGTTTTTTTTAAACTAAATACTTTTTCTTTTTCGGGCCTTCCATTCCACTCAAGTCATTCTTTCTGTAAACTTCCTATCGATGTGGATTCCAAGCAAATTCACAAGACAAGCTCCGTAGGGTTTATTCTGGTCTTTTTTCTGGAAGGAGTGACGTCATCCGCAAACATCCGGCTGGGGGAATCGGGGCTGGTTTATTAAAGTTGGATGTCGAACAAGAAGACAGAGATACGTACTCGCTAACGTCATTGTTTGACGATACTTCCGAATTTTAGTAAATTGATAATTTTTATAGAGAATCAAGCAGATTTGATGAATATGAGATTTAGTTCGTGGGAACTGTCTGTCTGTTTGTCTTCGCGTAATCGAGAGGGAAGCAAACCTTTGCAACGGCATAGAAAATATCCCCATCTGAGGTTGGGGCTTGTACAGGTACTCAAAAGTAGGAGAAAATTTCTGGCAAATAAGTTAAGCACTTCATCTTCACCGTGTTATGAATATGATAATTTAATATTTACAATTAATGTAGAATACTGTGCAGGTAGCACTGATAGCGTATCCCACACGCTGCGCGTTGTCCATCATTATTACAGTTTTTTCATAGTAGTGTTATACGTACATTTTCAGCTTGCAGATATAGGTGACGGAAGTGATAAGTCAAAAATTGAAAGCTTATTCCTAATCGTCTCCCGAATATTTAGGTGGAACCTTAAAAAAAAAAAAAAAAAAAAAAAAAAAAAAAAAAAAAAAAAAATATAAAAAATAATATTTATTGAAACCCAAATGATTTCTGACCAATTCACCGAAGTGTTCACGAATGTTGAAGGATTGATCATTGCATGGTGATTATTGTATAGGTAGTGAATATTGTAAGAATTGCACTTTCACGAATGCGGAAATATTTCGAACAAATGAACAATCAGATCCTGGGAGCCATTCATGGTTTATAAATGGTAAAGTAAATAATTTGAATATTGACTGAATTAAGGGATTCCAAGGATTTTAGGTTTTCCCGCATGTCTAAGACTTGGTCTGAATGGAAATAAATGGAGACTGCACCTCAAATCACTGCTACAATTGCTTACTGATTGCCATCTCATTTGAAATCGGATGACAATTATTGTAGGAGCTACGCGAGTTGCAAGACTGTCACATTCGCCCATGTGCAGATGCTTTTGTTTACCTAGAGAATTGTCTTTTTCAATTCAAATTATTTTTTATGCATTGATAATAAAAAAACAAATAGAAAATATTTATCTTACCTAATTCCATCAGTTTTGACTATTTGAAGAGATAAAGAGTTTTGAACGACGGCTCGTTCTATACGCAGATAAATCATTTTATGAGCACTAGAAACCGTAAGGTTTCGTAACCGTATCGTTTCTTCTCCTATAAACTGAACCCAACATTGACGTACTTTTCTTAACGTTCCGTGAATTTCAACAATGCATTTCAAACCCATTTCAACAATTAAAAATGTGGTGATTATCAGCACTATGAGTTCTGGTTTTTACGTCGATGTGTTTTATTTCAAATTCATCTTACAACGGTAAGAGAAATAATGTTAGAAAGAAACTAATAAGAAGGCAGGTGATATAATATGATTTTTCATTTATTTTTCAGAGTTATGTTTGTCCCAAATTTTAGTTTAGAACACGAATAAATTCATAAGAAGCATGATGGAACCGATGTTGAGTATATTCACCGAATATTTCATAAATATATTACCTAGTGATTGCCAAATCGATAATGTTTTTGCCCCTCTTCATCAATGACATTTATCATTCGTAGTTGCTTTCAATTAAAACTTTTTGAAAAAATAATTAAACTTTACGTACCTTGAATTCATCTTTAGCAACTAGGATTCAGTCTTGACTAACTTTTTTAAGCGTAATTTGAATAAAACCTACATTCCCATCTAGATGAAAGGTTGAATAATAAAGGGAACATAAGCCATTTCTGATAGGTACTTGGCATCTCATTGTTTCTCTGTGTTATCAGAGTTTATTTATTATGCAGTTCAGTTTTGTTTCTCTAAATTTATAAGTATTTATTGCTTCCAAGTCTATAGGTAGTGGAAGCATTGTTTTCACTTTAGGGAGATGAAAGGTATGCAAATGTCTACTTGCATTCTACGTTTTAGACCATTCTGAACCACTTTTGTCCCTTGTCTGCCCGTTGTGTCCGCCAATCCTTTTGACAAACTTAATTTCCACAGTTTTCATCCAATTTTGATGAACTTGTCCCCTATCAGTTGTACTGTTTCCATATCAATAATAAACTCGGCGCATTCCCAAACTTAAATTCTTTCTAGTATCACTTCCCCAGGCCCTCGACGTCCAATGTCACTCAAACTTGGGGGATGGTTGGGTGAAGACACCTTCCCACATCAACTTCAACATGATTGTATCGTTAGAGGCTACTGCGCATGCGCGAATGTCAAATCCTTTTTTAACGTATAATTTCTGAAGTTTTCATCTGATTTCGATGAAAGTTTCAGGGAATTCACTGGTTAGGCTGCAGATGGTCCCCTATTAGTTTAGTTGTTAACAAATTAGTACTTCATTCGGGCATGTGCAAACAAAACATACCTATCAAGCAATATTTTCTTTCTCGTTCCCTAAATGACAGATTTTGGCATTTTGGCAACATCTCGATCAACTATTTCCTAATTCATAATAATGGTGCTAAGGAACCTTTGAAGATTATTTAAAACATTTCAATGATAATAGATCATTCATATTACGGATACGAGGAAGCTATGCGTGCCATCCAACATGGCGGATAGGTACTATTTCTTATGTGCGTAACATTTTCCTGTTTGTATTTGGTCAACGTCTTTTAGCCTCCTGTACATTGGCAACATTGATTAAGAAGGCTGTGGAATGTGACGTCTGAGGGGACGGGATGCTAATAATAAACCACATATCGGGTTTGAACGAAACCGGACATAACAAATATGCTATTGCGCCTACGCTACTATTATAGATTCGAATACAATGGAGTTCGTGGTGGACTGTATGAGAGTATATCCACACAAACTCTTTAAAAAAAAAGACTAAAACTAAGTATAACTTTGAGCGTGACGAGCATTGGCATAGTACAGACAGACGCACATCAGACACGGAACGGAACGACTGACTGACAGATACGGAACGAAAATTAATCAACAAGCTCTGAAACGCATAAAGCAAGTTGAAATGTTGAATTTAGAGGGTACAGTTTATTTTTTTGACTTCTTATACAAACACAAAGCAATGGTAGTGAGGATGCAAAATTTTTAGAAGTTATGTGAGTTGCGAAAATGAGTAGTTACGTACAATGCTCCATGACCTAGAGGTCTCGAGGATGGGATAGAGCTCATTGGCCCATCCAATGGCAATCGTATTCATGAGATTACCTGATGAATATGAAGAGAGAGCAAAGAAATTGATGCTAGAGAATTAAACTTCAATTTCACGCTAAGAAACAATGTCAACGTTATGGTGGTACAATGCATCCAAAAGCTTGGTCGGCTATTACAGCAGCGGGTATGGAGCAATGCGTCAAACGATATCGATTACTTATTTCATTATATCAGAACAGCCACCATACACATTTATATGTTAATATGTTATATGTTCGTTTGTTATTTATGTAATATCGTTTCGTTATTCCATTGGCATGGATAGGGCTCGGGAGGGATTGTTACGTAAGGCTCCATCTACTTCAGCATGCACCACTAATTTATAGTCATAGGCAAGCAGGAAGGGAGCAGGGACTATGTTGCCTGGCAGTCAACGTACCGACCAATCACTTTCACTGTTCTAACCGTTCGGAATCGTGTTTTGCCCACGCCTTCTAACGGCACTTTCACTCATAAGAAAAAACTCCAATCTCTAGTTTTATGAGACTCGCCGGTCTTCGAAAAGGGATTTGATTAATGAAGGGAGAGAATTAAATGGCTAAACGATGCAGAGACTTATCAAGGTAGTTATGTTTTGAATCGACGTTCTTCTTTATACGGAATATTCGTCAAAATTTCTTAGAATAACTGACTCTTCAGACACAATATTAGCAAATGTGTAATATAATTTTCAATTGAATTACGGAGTTACACGTATGTTTGAACTTTGGTAGGTGCTTGATACTGTAACATATGAACGGAGAAGGCTGTTTAAGGGGACCCGGCATCCACCCCCCTCCCGCCCTTAATAGACCTCTTTTTACAAGCGTTTTCCTCAGCCCCCCTGTAACCGATTTCAGCGCTTTTTTTTCTTTTTGTTCCTTATATTCTCAATTTTCAATTAACATAGGGGTTTCCAGGTATCTCAAAAACACGAATTCGTAGGTATCATGGAATAAATGTCATATTTTTTTTTTTACTTCAGAAACATCTAGCGGCAGTTGAAATCAACATTTAGTAAAACCGCTACGTTAATCTTGGCCCAGATCTCTTCTTCAAAAACAAAACAAAAATCAACCGAATAGGGTCAACTGTTCCGAAGAAAAACGCCCGTGAGCATGAAAAAACGTTACTTTACAGGAGAGCAGAAAAACCAACAGCACCCATCTTTTCATGACGTCGCAACGCATTATGCAAATAAAAGCTGTTTTTGCTTTCCCTAGACCTATCTGAAATGACGTGTTGTGTCATGATAGCTTAACTATGTCATCCATGGATAATATAAACATAATACCCATGGTTATAGCCCAGTCAAATAAAGACAAAGAAGAAATTGATGAAGAGACTCTTATCATTCGACTCTTATCATACATCTTATAGTTTCTTTGTGAGTTTCAGTGGCCGAATTTCGTTTTTACGTTTTCTTTTGATAATTTATTAAAAATGGGTGGTTCTACACGAATTAAAAAATAAAAAAAAAAAAAAAAAAGGACCAGTAAACCGTTATTCAAGAATAAAGACGACAGAGCAACCATCTAGCCAGCCCATGCTGCCGGCCTGTACTTGAACAAAAAATTTACGCATTTGTAAGCATACATTTGACTATGTTATTGAATTTAACTGTTCCCTAAATGTTAATACATCGTTTTTTGCTACCGGGTCCCCTTAAGGGTCACGGGAAAGAACAATCAGAGTCAATTTTTGGTCCGAAATGAGATAGTGGTGCGATCTTGCAGGTCTTTAGAGAAACGAATCGAAGAATGCATCGCTTTGGGAACAAATGATAAGGTTGGCGTCCAAATACAGAGCGAAAGATTTTCGGTGTCGCAAAACAACGATCAGAGTCTAAGCGCTGACGGCTAAAAAGGATCAGAGTCCTAAAAAACCTCACTTGTTGATGAAGTTTAACGTGAAAGAAAGATCAAGGTTTAGCAGTTTTCCTGAGAAAATCAGTTTTTCCATTCTCTTCATATTTTTTCAAACATTTCGATTTTGGTTTCTTCACTAAAATGTGTTTTTTTCAATGAAATTACTATTTGGTGTCGAGAAATAGCCATAAATCTTGCACCCAAAATATTACACTTGAAAGTTTAAAATTTAAATTTTGCAGATTTGTGAAGAAGTGACTCTGATCGTTATTTAGTTCATTTTTCATTTGTCACATAGTTCATGGTGCCCATGGTAGCTGGTATGATATTATATATGAATACCGGTACAAGATGAGAGGGAAGACAACGATCCAATTCTCTAAATCGGCGGAAGAAATATCGCGGATGGACGGACGAATAACACGGCGATATTAAGCCCTCGAAGCAGATCTAAATTATAACTAAATCCGCTGCAGATATATACTATTTATATTTATTTGTGCATAGAAACATGAATAGCTCAATTTAGCTTCATCCTCTCCAGATATTACCTACTCATCCATAGGCAATCATCACACTACATCTTCATGCAGCTACCTACAACGTCCCCAATAAGTTTATAATCCATAGTTGAGTAGCAAAAGTTTCCTTTTTTTACGGTTCCTTAAGAATCACTTCTTCGGTTCTTACAATGGTCTTCAGCAGCATATGAGTAGACAATCAGTGAAGATATTTTTAGCAAGTGGAGAATGATCACTATGCGTGAAGCTGATTGGGGGAACGTTGTGCGTGAAAATCCAAATCAAGTACAGAAGCCAAAAATGTGAATTACAAAAGTTTCTGCTAACATTGGTAATCCATAATATCGAAATTTTTAATATTGACTCTGTGGATTAAACCGTTTTCATCAATTCAACAAGGAGTAACACAATTCATTAGGTGATAAGACCACCCGAGCAATTCCTCGCAGTTTAATCAAGATAGGGTAAAAACTGGAAAAGAAAAGCTTTTCAGATTAATTTTATATATGCGAGAGGCCACATCTAAAGGCCATATGGGGTCAAAGCCTCTCATCAGATCTAAGTTTGCCCGTTACAAGGAAGGGTACCCACCATGCGAGCATTATTGCCGTTCGACAGTGTTCGACTCTGCTCGAAGTCGATTCTGCCAAAGTTTTTTAATAAACATGAATAAGGGTTTGAATCACTCTTTAGGGTTATATTCTTTTTCTTTATTTTATCCTTATGATAAACTGGTTTTTAGTTGTTTCATTAATCCCGTCTGGCACGAGCAATATGCAGGGCGAAGTCACTTGTCTGCATGGTGTCCTTCAGGACTTGAGCCCGGTGGGCCCTTTCGTCACCCTACTTCCAAGGAGGGATCAAATAGTGGTCAACCGGGTTGCCACTGGCCATACCCGTCTTACTCACAGACATCTGCTTAGTGCAGAAGCTCGAGATGTTGTGTTTGTGAGGTGTGGGGATGATCTGTCCATCCGCCTTTTTCTGTAGGACTGCACAGCCCTTGTGGACCTCCGAGTCCCGCATCCCTCAGTGGGTTGACGTTTTATCCGGACCAAACTAGGTTCGATCCCTGTTGTACCTGAGAGCCGCTGAGCTCTACTACGAACTGTGATATCTGATCTGTGATATATTTTTGTAAATCTAGTCGTAGTTTTATTTCACTTTGCTGATTGTATATCATGTGGGCTAAACAGTGGTCATCAATGTACCCCTCATTTTTTTCCCCCTCCGAGTTGCCAGTGGAGTCCATGATGTCGCTCTTTTTAGTTAAGGATGGCAATATGGCTCCCCTTGAAATCGAGCCACTTCCAGTTTCCCTTTAGGCACCTTGTTCAATGCCTTTAAAGACCCTTCTGGTTGAGGTGCGGCTTAAGCCTTAATAAATAAAAAAACAAGTTGTTTAATTAAATTTGTGAGCTGAATTGTTTATGTCTGACAGTGCTCTATTAATAGGACAGTTATGATTGTTAGCATTCCTGGATCTAAGGTTCCTGGATGATTTATTTGAATACCTTATTTTTATCGCTCGGTCGTCACTTGAGATACCCTGATTGATCAATTGATTTCTGATTGGTTTGATATTAGCACTTTTTCTCTTTGAATATGTACCTACTTGTCAACTGCATTACCTAAAGGTACTGTTTCTTGTTTTGGTATTTCACTATTATAGATTATGAATTCACGATTAATCATAATTCGTTTTCGTTAATCATACCATTGTTTTATTATGTTTGCGAAGAATATGATACATTTGTCGAAAGCTTGGCGGAGGGTGGGGAAGTGCTTGTTCCGCCCCATTAACGATAGTTGAATGACAGATAGCTGCGTTTTGAGAAGATGCTGAGTTCGGCTGGATTTGCCACATTTTATATCTACTGATTTTATGCAATACTGCTGTTTGTGCAACTATGCAATGCTGCTGGTGCATTTCTGCGTTTTATATCTGTTGAAGTGGATAATGTGTGAACTTTATCATACATGCGGAACGAGAAGAACACCTAATATTCGCCGCACAACAACCCAGTTCCCCCGGAGAGCCACCCGTGTAAACGAGGACGGTCGCCGCGGAAGACGCGCGCGGTCAAGGCGGAAAGAGGCGGCAGAAGTGCGGTGGGAGATTTTCCCGGGCTTTTCAATACAAAAGCCTCATCGGCAACGAGGACTTGAGACGAGGAGCACAAAAGGGAGTTGAGTAGCGGGTCGAGTTACCTAATACTCGTAGAATGAGGCATAACTAATGCAACTCTGGCGGGAATCTTCACATAGACAAGGCCGATGGATTGTACGGCGAAGGCAGGGACTCCCTTCTTCCACCCCCTTCCCGCCAAAATCGTGTCCCAGTTTTATGACGTCTCTCTAAAGCTAGGTCATATAGGTAAGGCCTCGTCTATGAGAGCGATATGAATTAAATCACTCGCCCAGCCAGTGATTGTGGAAACCCATTTCAAAACGGAAGTTAGTGAAAAAACGTCTATTTCCACGAAAAATAAAGAGTTACAATGTTAAATCGATTTCGACGGTTAGGCCATCATCAATAACAAACAATAACTGAAGACACGTTAGAAAGGATAGTCATAGGTGAAGGAAGATTAAATCTCATTGGTCAAGAGAGAGGATAGGGTGCAGAGGTACAACCAATTAAGTGCAAGCAAAGTGAAGGGGGATTATAGCTAATCAGATGAAGTGAAAGGAGGGGAAAAATTACTGGTTCCAACAATTCGAAGGGATAATTCCAAGCATTACAGAAATGGACTTATCAGTGGTGGAATATATTGAGGTATATCCTCATTTAAACATTTACCAGATCTGTCACTTTTGTTAATTTCGAATTCTCCAAGTACATTCAATATACCTCCCTTTGGACAAAAATGAAGAAATTCTACTAACTGTTCATCTGTCAAATCACAATTGTAACTATGATTGGATTCCTTAAGATGTTTCGCAAACATAGACTTACCCTTATTTTCCTTGAAATCCTCCTGATGCTCGTCTATTCTTTCCTTGAATTTCCTACCAGTTTGATCGCGATATTACACCACAAGAGTATTTCATTTTACAAACCCCTCTTCTATACTGAACATTGATTTTGTCCTTAACGGATTCTTGTAATGCTTTAAGACTAGTCTTAGTTTTAAAACCTACTTTGTAACCTTTTTTACTGATGATGGCCTAACCGTCAAAATCGATTTAACATTGTAGCTCTTTATTTTTCGTGGAAATAGACATCGTTTTTTCACCAACTTCCGTTATGAGAGCTTCAGGGGAGTCGCGAGTTGATGAGTTCGTAGAACGTAGACTTACCCTTATTTTCGTTGAAATCCTCCCTATGAGTTTGATAGATTACACCACAAGAGTATTCCATTTTACAAACCCCTCTTCTATACTGAACATTGAGTCCTAAACTATGACAACCTACTTTGTAACCTTTTTTATGGCCTAAAAGATCGATTTAAAATTGTAAAATAAAATAACGACGCCCTATTAGGAAACTAATGAAAATAAAATAAAATAAAAGGAAATAATGATTATAAAATATTAAATAACCAAATACACATCTGTTTCAGACCATTCTAATACCAAATCCGTCTATAACAAAAAAACTTGTCTTTGTGGGCACGTGTGACTAATTTTCTACCGCTGCCTCGGCTACAATACAATTACTGCTCCCAACCGGTTTTCGTTATTATTTTTTGTTCTATCCCAATTTCAGTCGTTATCCTACAAATCTCAGGAATTTGGAATTTCGTATCGATAGAGGACAATGGAGGGGTTAAAACAATAAATAAAAATAAATAAAGTATTTTTTAAACGAAATATTGTCAACGCTACTCACGCCGAAATTCTCATCCGTCATCCGTATCGGTTTGGTTGTTCACATCGTGCGGTTTGGTTATTAGACCAGATTAATTTGCAAAAACCCTCAGTATTGACGAATTTACCGTCGAGAGGCGGAATGGAGAAAGAAATTTGCGACATTCATTTAAGAGCTGCCCAAGATATAGTCAATCAATCAATTTTCAAAACTCTTCTGTGTTCAATTGAGCATTCACTAGTTGTTTTGGAACGTATTTCAGAAATTTCAAAATTCATTGTGGATCGAGGTGAATGGAGGAGAGTAGAATTGATGAATTAACTTATGTTTTCGATATTCACATCAATTTTCCGTTTTAACCCCCCTAAGTTAAAGCTACCTAATTAGTTGGTACTACTTAATTTATTGCCTGTGAATCTGCAAAACGAAGATAATTTATTTTCACCACATCCAATAAGATATAGGGACATCCCTGTAATGCGTACATTACTTATATGTTAAGTTAATCTCATAAATAGTTCTCACTTCATTTGCATATCTGTCATAATTATGGTGGCTTTGTTTCTCGACATTTAATAAGGGTAATTATTTTTAATTGACTCGATAATGTATAAAGTAGGGCATTGGACTGTCCATAAGGCTGCATTCTTTAAACACATGTATTATACAATGTAGTCATCAAATTCGTTGACTAATTTTCAATTGAAAATACCTTTCAGCAATTTTGTTTTGAAAACCTTAGTAAAATTTCGGTAAAACTTGTTGTTCAAGCGTAAACTCGATATATCATATGCAAAATGCAATGCGAATGAAAAAGACTAAGAAAGAAAAATGTGGAATTTAAGTAGTTAAAGTTAATTTTCATCGACAATTTCAAGGATTCAAATCACTCTCAAATTTTGGGATCTACATACTAATCTACATTCTTTATTCATAGAAAATTTATTGAACCTTTCAAAGATAATAAATTTATTTTTTTCTCTTGCACCTTCTAAACGGATGACGGTACCGGAATTTGATGGAAAATAATTATAATAATAAACAATAAATAAAAAGTAAATAAATAGTTACGAGCAGTGTATAAAGTTACATAATGACCCCCCGCACAGATTGTTCAGGAATGAGCCGATTCCGAGCTTCATGCACTTTTATTTTACGATGGTTTTGGGAGAACAAACTTTTGATTACTCATCACTTACTTTTGTTTGTTGGACACAATTTTGATAAATTGTTTCCAATATACTCACGTAATCAAACGAGAAATGAGTGCTAGTCAAGGTGGATCTTTGTGGTATCCACAATATGATTGCATAGTATAGTTATTCGAATGATCTTATACAACATTTAGAACAATATATTATTAACTTTTAAATAATTGTTCATTACCATAATTTGATTAAATTGTGGCAATAAGAATTTTACCAGTAATTATCTTGAATGGGATTAGTTTTTGGAGGATTTTCCGTTGGCGCATGCCCAGAAGACTACCTTTAATCTGGGAACAATGAAACTGACAGAGGACCATCTCGAGCCCAATCCGGACATGCTAGAGAGTATGATCGATACAGGAAAAACGTCTGCAATTTGGGTGTCGCACATAGTTTCCTTGTTTACGAATCAGGATTGTATTGATTATTGAAAAGTCTTGAATGATCTTGAAAAAATCCATAGCGGAAATGATTAAATCGTGAAGTAGCGTGAAAAGTCACAATTGGTAAATTAAGAAACGAAAAAAATGATACTCAATGTAATTTACGTTTGTGCATGTGCACAATGAACTGACGAGTTGAGAACAATGACATAAATACGGGACCATCTACAACTTAACCCGCACATTCCCAGACAACTTCATCAAAATCGGATGAAGACTGCGGAAACTATGGTCGGAACAAAGATTTCACATTGGCGCATGTGCAGTAGCTATTGATGATACAATCTTGTTGGAGTTCATATGGGATGATCAAATTGCCATCCCCAAACTATCATCAGAATTTTAGCATGATCTGACAACTAGGGCTTGAAAAAATTGGGCATAATGAAATTTACGTTTGCGCATGCGCAGAGTGGAGAATTGATTTGGCAACAATGAAACTACAGGACCGTCTACACTCTAGCCCTCGCATTCCTTGAAAATGTCATCCAAATTGGATGAAAACTGTGGAAAATAAGCTTGTAACAAAAGGATTTGTAGACACACGACAGATAGACACACACACACACTTTTTTTTTCACAAAACTCCCCTCAAAGGCGGCACACCATTAAATTGAAAAAAAAATTAATAAATAAAATAAAAAAGTGGGGAGGACGCCCAGGATTAACCTACGCCGGCTCTAGGGATAAGGGAAGTTGCAGGACGAGGAGGAAAAATGGAATGAAAGGAAGTTCCCCTATAAAAAAAAAAAAAAGACACACGGAGAGACAGACACGGAACCAAAGTTCTTCAGAGTGGTCTAAAATGTAAAATGCGAGTGGAAATGTTGATTTTGGAAACCAAAAATTATTTTTCTCCTGAAAATGAAAATGATGCTTCCACTACATATAGAGGTAGACTCGGAAGCAAAATTTGTAGAATATATTGTTGCTAAAAGGATTTTACGTTTGTACATGCGCATATTGCGACGTGAACCGATAGCAATTATATAGTTACTATGCATTAATGGTATTTTATCATTCTGATGTACTCTGTACATATCATCCTTTCCAATCAAGAACTGGAGAGGTTCAGACATCAAACACCAATGGGTAGTTGTGTTTTACAATTAGTCGCAGCTGGCAGAGTTATCTAATAGAGTGAGGTAAGTCGGATGGGAAGCCGCGCAAAGCGGAGTGATCGCACGCAACAACGGAGACCGTCGTGCCAAGATTTAATTGCAGAATCAGCATCTAGGGAGATAGTACGTAAGGACGTTGTACGTCAGTCGCCCGTAGTACTCAATGTACAGGAGTACTTATTATTTTTGTTGGTGTAGAATGAAAGAAATCAGCTGAGGAGGTACGTTAATAAAGTAAATAAAGTACTCGGAATACGTGTTTCCGTGAGATAACCAATGTACTCCAATAATGCTTTTAACAAACTAACGTTAGTTAATATATGGTGATCGATAGGAAATCGTTATAAAGGTAGCGGGGACAACCTGAGCATCAAAAACACAAGCCGAATTAGGATTCGAATTTTCTCCTTGTTATCTGCTGTTGGTATATCTACCGATATTTTGAATTTTATTTACCAGCTATTGTTCCATCTGATCCTGACTATAGTATAGTTAATAATATTACATCTAATATTAATAACTATATGGGCTGGGTATATCCCATTTCTCCTATATCTTAATAGGAATAACCCATCATTTCTTATGTAGGCAAGATTTTTGTAGTTCATACTGATTTTATTGTGCTAGTCTAGTGGCTGTCTGTCCAAATTGATGGTGAAGTTGTCTAAAGAGACCCCCTTCCTCTCTCTGTGTTTCGAGAAACCCGAAACATTTTACATTTCACTCATAGTCAAGAAAACCCAGTCTGATTTTCAGATATCTTTATACAGGGTGATTCAGGACAAAAGTGAAAGAAAAAAATTGGTGAAACCAGACCCGAAATGGGGTAGAACCGCACATTTCTATCTCAACCTGTTGCCGAGCTATGATTTTTTGACATTTTGCTCTCGATTTATCCAACCATATTATGTTTACTACTGCGAAGTGCGTGGCCAACAAGCTGAGTTATGAGCAAGGTTATTTGAATAATTGTGTACACTCAGGTGATCATTCTCAATAATTGATATTGTGAACATGATTGCCACCGCTTGTTAATTTCTGATGATTTCATTGAGCTGGTGTTTCGATGATTTGATTCATAGCAGGTGATCCAAATATTGCGAGAACGGTTTGATTTGTGAAGCGGTGGTTAAATCATTTTAATAGGTCATTTCTATGCTTTACACTCTAGGAAGCTGTAATTTCTTATGTAGCCTCTTTAGGACATTGACTTGACGATGCCCAGGGTCCAGATCAGATGAGTGGCTTTTGAAGCTAATTTCTATGTTTTACACTCTAGGAAGCTGTAATTTCGTATGTAGTCTCTTTAGCACATTTACGTGACGATGCCCAGGGTCCGGATCAGCTGAGTGGCTCTTAGAGCTTGCATACGAGTCTGCAGGGGGGTAGGTGATGTAGCCTGGCTCGAATTCAATGAAGTACCCACGGGTGTCGAACAATGAGTCAACACGATCGCGAATTCAATTAAGTACCCATGGGTGGGCGGTTTCTCTTATGGTCCATTTAATTGATTTGTACGCCCCGCCGTGCGATGCACGGGTGAGATCTGCCTAGTAATAAATACAATAAGAAAACACACATGAAAATGTCCCAATGTGTTGCAGACTCGTATGCAAGCATTTCAAGCTGCTTTGTCTTTCTTATGATTTTCACGTACAACCAAGCCGTTGCTGGGGAAATAAAACTTCTTTAGTGTTTATGGTTTCTTTTTGTTTTGTCATTTGGTTGAGGTGGTATCTTGGTTATGGTTCTGTTTCTATAGAAAATTGTTTTGCTGTTGTATAACAGAAAAGACCGTAACGAAAAAAAAAACCCTGATTTCAATGAAGAAATTTTTGAAAAATTTTGATTTTAATATTTTTTGGAATTTTCTTCAGTTTTTGAATTTTTAATTGATACTTTAATCATGAAAATACTTCAATCGCCAAAATTCAGAAAAAAATATTATTTATGTGTCATTATACAATAGAATCTTCCTCTAGTTTCATAGTTCTGACCTTTTAATTTTTTTTTCTCTCACAAAAACACGTTTTATACCATATAAACCTCATTTTCTCCACTATTAATACACTTCTTTCAACTTTTAACCACATTTCTGAAATCAACGTTAAATTTCCTATAAGAATATTGTTCTTTGGATCTTCAGAAGTCCAATCCCAAAACCATAATCCTTGTTCGAACGTGAGAAAATTGTAAAACTAAGTTTCCCGAGAACCTTCAAAGCTGTACTGTCTCTCAATAAATAATATTGGGAGTTATCAAACCTCACAAATTAATTCTTCATTCAAAGAGATTTTAAACGATGGAGTCACTTTTGAAATTTCTTTTCAAATTGATGAAGTTATTCAACCTGTAAGATGAAAAAACGTGTTACCTTTTGGTTGTTTTTTTCTAGATGGACGGGCTGGGATGAGGAAACAAATGAAAAGCATGGCAACGGAAAAATCGCAATTTCAAATGAAAATTACTCCTGGATAAAGAGAAAACAAATTTACTTTTACTTTTACAGATTGCTTCAAATACAACTCACAATTTTGTGTTTTCGAAGTGGCTCCCTCGACTGCGGATGCACGCTCTTGCCCTTTTTCGGACCGACCCCACCGTCACTCGCATACTAAATCCATTGCGAAGTACGTCAAAAGCCTGGAAGACTCTTCTTCGCAAATCTTCTTCGTTAGGAACTTTAGTTTCGTACACTTGGTCCTTGATGAAACCCCATACATTAAAATCCATGGGCGTGTGTTTATTTGTTTCCTCATCCCAGCCCGTCCATCAAGAAAAACAAAAAGTCCAGTCATGCAGCATGACCCCATGAGCGAATTTTTGAAGAATATTACCGATTTTTACAACCAGCGAACGGCATTATTTCAATTTTTGACTGATTTTTCAACTTTGAAATTTTTGAAAACTTGATACATATTCTTATAGGAAATTTTACGCTGATTCCGAATATACTACATGTTAGTATGCTGAAAAAATTATTTCGCACGACAAATCGCAAAAAACAGGCTATTTTGAAATTGTTGACTACATTTTTGAAAATTTCAACCCGAAGATGTAATCCGATCAAGCTGGCCAACGAACTTGAACTTTCGTTTTGTGCCCTTAACATTTTAAAATTTGTTTGAAGTTTCTAGCACAATTCTACGGACAGTTATCGTCTGGAATGACACATACATATATACATACATACATAAAAAAATGCGTTAAACTTCAGAATATGATTCAGAATAGCCTGAAACGGATTTCTGCATAATTTATTTTCAAAAATTCACATTCTACAAATTTTGAGGCGAGAGCAATAGCTTAATTTTCTTCAAAAATTCGCTAAAACAACCAAAAGGTAACACGTTTTTTCATCTTCTAGGGTAAATAACTGCACCAATTTGTAAGGAAATTTCAAAAGCAACTTCATCGTTAGAAAGGTCTTTAAATGAAAGATGAATTTGTGAGGTTTGGTAACTCCCAAGATTATTTATTGGGAGTCAGTACAGCTTCGAAGATTTTCAGGAAACTTAGTTTTTATAATTTTCTCAAGTTCGAACAAGGATTATGGTTTTAGGATTGGACTTCTGAAGATCCAGAGAACAATATTCTTATAGGAAATTTAACGCTCATTTCAGAGATATGGTCAAAAGTTATCGATAGAGGAGAAAATGAGGTTTTTATGGTCTAAAATGTGTTTTTGTCGAAAAAACTTTAAAAAATCATAGCTCGGCAACGGGTCGACATTTTACTGTGGCTGGTGGCATTCTACCCCATTTTGGGTCTAGTTTCACTCAATTTTTTCTTTCGCTTTTGTCCTGAATCACCCTGAATATTCCTATAGGAAACATAGGATTTGTCCTGAATATTCATGGAAACAATTTTTTGGTCACTACGCCTCCCGATCTGCTGTTCCGATTTGGACCACATTTTGATATTTAAGTATTATCATATCGGAACTTGTGCCTCGCTGACTAATACGAGGATCAGCTGACCGCTAGCTGTAGTATCAATAGGGAGAGCGAACTCGTGCTCAAATCTCTCCTGTTCACCGTAGGAAGTCGAAATTTGATAGTTAGCCTCTTTGGGACAACAAGAGACGAGAAAGAGACTGACGCCAACCTGATCAGCTGAGTAAGCGAAAATCTATCCTGTTCACCGAAGGACTTTGAAAACTTAGCAGACGTATTTTGCTCGTATTTGTTCTTCTGAGCCTACCTGGGGAGTGAAAGCACAGTGATAACTATTGGAAGAAAAAACATATTTCCCCCCATTCAAAATTTCACTCTCTATTTAAACCGTACTTAATGAACAAGAGAAGTTTTGTGTGTGTCAAGATACCTAGTGCCCAATTTCCCTTGTGGTTAAGGAGTAAAAATATAGCTATAAAATTGCTCTCAGGTTCAATTAAATATTACTTATTAAAATGCTTCCATAAACATTTAAAGGATGGTACGGATCCTGCCGTAGATGGTGCTCTCTGAATTTTGGTGCCGATTTGAAAGTAACCCATGCGTAACAAAAGGATCCATGAAACAATCATAAATGATGGAGTTTTCAACTGATTTCTATGAAATCATCTTTTGTAGTGAAGATTTTGCCGAATCTAGATGCCGTTTTAAGAGCAATCTAGACTCCGTTAACACATTAGCCAACTCCTTGCAACAACTCTCATTTAGGTTTAGATGAATTTATCAGGGATTGCGAGGGGTTTGAACTTTATAGGACGTGGGCAATTTTGTAAATTATAGCATTCCAACACAGATCATGAACAGATATGATATATATTCTTCAGACGATTCACTCACTTCTATCCAACCATAAAATTTAGTTGACCATTATCTTTTGTTCTTGAAATTTGACTACTCATGTGTAATCAGTTCAATATTTTTCTATAGTCAAGGTATTCAATGGCGTACGAATTATTTCTAAATAATAATCTTTTAAAAAAGATGGATTTCGTGGCAAAAGAACGGATTACTTATTTTATCCATTTTTTTCGATACCGAATTTGCATAATATATTACCAGGGAGGGCTCACATAAATATGAAGTATTTGAACACACATTTATATACATGCCACGTAAACATGTACGTACATCAATATTGGGAAATGAAGGTTGAATATTTAAATACTAAAAACCAAGTTTATTCAGTTTTTTCCGTGCTTATTTATACATGATTGAGAAAATGTGGATGTGTTACGTTGATAATCGAAAATTATAAATTCAGGTCCATCACCACAAAATTGTCATTATTATTTTAAAAGTTTTAGTGGCTTCCGGCTGCGTCGTAAATACGTCGGTTCTCCAGAATACCGGTTTTATTTTCCCAAATAACGGGAAGGTTCAATTTAAACGGGAAAAAACTGCATTCTTACGATTACAGCTGAATTGAATGGCTTTAAAAAGTTTTTTTGTTTTCTCTTTCAAAGTTGTAAGATAAAGCTCTAACGACAGGCGAGGCAATAACGATATAACGAACCTTCGGTTGTATAACGGGAAACAATACTCGGCAATTATTTCGGCAAATCGCACATGAGGTCGTCACCCGGTGGAAGGCTTCCAGAAAGTTACGACCTCAAATGATATGAGCGTTGAAAGCTTGAAAGTCTCGGCAGCTACTGTCATAGTAGCCTACAGTGATGGAAGTCAACGTCCCCCCGGCCTTTCTCCGCTGTTTGTTTTAAAGTAAGACGTGATCTCAGGTGGCAAACAGTAAAATATCTGAGCTCATGTCAACCCACTGTCCCACATTCCAGGGGGGCGACCTTGCTAGCGCGTTCCCGAAGACTTTTTAAGAATAGATCTGTTCAGTAAACCCGGTTGACCTGATCACTCCGTTTTCGGTGAACAGTTCCTAGAAATGAACCCTCTGGAGAGAAGCTTCATACTTCTTTCTCAACGTTTAAAAAACCATTTATAAATTTATCCCTTGAGGGGAAAAACAATAGATCATGGATACGTCTAAGTTGTAAACATTACTTTACACTCCGTTGGGAAATGTAAAAATGACATTACTTTCCATTCTGTTGGGATGTTGGGAAACTAAAGATGGGCATTACTTTCCACTCTGCTGGGATGTTGGGAAAGTAAAAATGGACATTACTTTCCACTCTATTGGGATGTTGGGAACGTAAAAATGGACATTACTTTGCACTCTATTGGGATGTACGTAAAGTAAAAGTGGACATTACTTTCCACTCTGTTGGGAAAGTAAAAACTCCCGCGCTACTTTCGTTCCATGCTAAAACAGAAGTCTAAATCGGTTGTTGAGGAAGGCGGAATTAGGTACTTCATTGCGGTAGTACCTCATTGATTTTTACCTAGCCTTCACTTTTCGAATTAATAAGATCTAAAGTGCAGGGTCGTCACCAATTTTGGTGTCGTTACGCAAATTTTAGAATGACCCCCAGCCCAAAACATATCCATATTAAAATAATTGTCTAGGACTTTAAACCTTTTAACCCCAAAGCAGTGCCTAATCTGGTGGGGCAAATTTTGTCCTAACAACACATTACTTTGAATTGTTTTTTTGAATTTGAATTCATTCTTTTGAATTTTGTTTTCGCATCCAATTTTTGTTTTGCTTCGTTAACGCCCCGAAAGGGCTACTATAAAATTCCAGTCATGCAGCTTGATCTTAAGAGCGAATTTTCGTATATTATCGAAGAAATTGTTAGCTACCAAATTTATGGCAAAAACTCGTTCTAAATAATAATCTGCTATTCAAAAAAAGAGAATTTGGATTTGAAACTTTTTTGCAGTTTTTATCGATTTTTTTGAACATTTTATTGAAAATGTATGTATATTTTTCAGCATAAGTTTGTACATCAATTTTTAAATGTTCTGTTTTATAGTTATTAAACTTGATTTGAGCAATATTCTGCATAAAATATAAATTTGACAATTTTTAGCCGTTTTTTGCTATTTTTAGTGATTTTTTCAACACTTTTTTGAAATTTGACCAATTTAAAGTGCTCAAAAAATGCTGGCCAAAGAACTTGTCCTTTCGTTAGGATAGCTTGATTTTTGGCGCAAAAACGGAATTTTTATCTCAATCCTAAGGAGAGTTATCGTCTGGAAGGATACACACACACAACTGTCCGTCGTCCAGAGCTTTTCTCCGAAACTACTGGACCAAAGGTTATGAAACTGGTTATAAATTACATTTAGAACATTGTTGATTCTACAAGCTCAACATCAATTTCTATCAAAGCTAAAGGGTAGCATTCAAGAATCGAGATCCCGAATACTTTCAATGTAACAATTGATATCCTTTATCATCCCAAAGAATGGATTGAATCCACCCGGAACGGTATAAGGTAAGAGTAAGTCCTTCAGTAATTCAAGAATAAGATCTCGAGCTTCTAAGCGCGAGAACTATAGGAGAAACTTTACGCTGGTAGTGGCATCTCTGAATTAGCGAGTCAATTGCTAGATGTCATGAATGACTGCTAGAAAGTTTACGTGTTTGAAAAATCGGAACGCAACACTTCCCCAGTATTATAGTGGATGGACGGACGGATGGGTTGCAACGGATGGATGAAGTGTTGGTAATTTTATTTTGTCTCATAAATTTTCAGTTGGTAGGTACCTCCCTATATGTCGTTATATTTCGATCAGGGGGAACAATGATGTGAAGATGTATAAAAAAATGCATGATTGTTCTTAATATATTCATAATATACATTAATTTTCTCTCTGTAGATGCCTATGCCTACGTAGACATATTGATGACAAAGCCAGCCTTTCGGTCGACCACCACGAAATTGAATTACGCAAATCGTTTACAAAGGTGGAATACTTTAAGGGGACCGTGAATAAAATTTCTTTCTTAATCAATCTAAGGATCTAAAATTTGAAATGGAGCTCCTTTGGGATATCAAAAATACAATTTCAGTTCACGCTGATCAGCTAAAAGACCTCTGAGACTAACTTGTTTCCAAATTGACATACTTGGAGCTCCTTAGAGACTTCTAGAATACAATTACAAAGTATGGTGGGGCTCTAATCAGCTGTGGAATTTTAATATTTTATTCCTAATCGACTTACTGTGCTGAAATTTAGATGGAGCCTTTTTGTTACACTTCTAACTGGTTTAGTAAAATCGTACAAGACACTCATTCTGGATTAACAAATACTTATTATCTGAGTTTTCCTTGAACCTGAAATTTACTGGGAATTGAATATTTGATCCGAATATGTTCAAATTATGCACGAACAATGAATATTGCAAAAAGGCATCACTAAACATGATGGTAAGCAACACTGAATTCGGCTGTCAAGGTTGTGATAAGAAGTATTAAGTAGGTGTATCAACGTACCCATATTGCCGTAAATACGTAGGTCCTACGTTGCCCTAAAACGTACAGATAACCATTCAGCTTCAGCGAATGCCTGTTATCTGGCTTGGTTTTCGACACTCATCTTTATGATACAAAATTTTCCTTGAACCTGGAAATTATGCAGAATGGGAAATTTGATCCGAGTTTTGTAAAATTAGGCACGATCACTAAATATGACAGTAAGGAATCACTGAACATGGTGGTAAGCAAGCACAGGTTGTGGCTATCAAGGTTGTGTAAAGACTATTGGGTAGATACGAACGTACCCATATTGATGTAAATACGTAGGTCCAACGTTGCCATGAAACGTATAGATGGTCATTCAGCTTTAGCAAATACCTGTTATCTGGCTTGTTTTTAAGGGTTATCTTTAGGATACAGACCTTTTCTTGACCCTGGGATTTACAGAGAATTGGAAATTTGATCCGAATACAATCAAGTTACGCACTATCACGGAATATGACAGTGTATGTGACTGAATATCACCAAATACGATGTTGAGCAAGCCCTGATATAATCCATAACAGATCCTTTGGGTCGCAAAGGAGGATTGCTGAAAATTCCAACCTCATCGTCCCTAACTAATAAAATGCTGATTGTGACTGTCTGGGTTGTGAAAAGGACTAGAACTATTAGGTAGGATACTGGTGTACCCATATTGACGTACTTGTGTACATTTGCCATAAAATGTATAGATTAACGTAAAAAAAAAAAAAAAAAAAAAAAACGGTTTAATCTTTAGTTTCTTTCTTTAGTTTAATCTCTCAGTTAAGTGAAGAAAACAAAAAACTTTCCAGTCAATTTGAGTTTAGACCCGAATAGGGTTTAATTAAACCACTGGCCACGAATGTAAAGGATCAAGTCAGAATTTTGATACTATGAGGTAACCAACGTCCTGCTATTGGCTGGACAGACCTGCTCCATCTCGCTATTTTATTGCCGGTTTGGTCTTGCTTTTTGGCATGAAGTCACTTTGATCGAATATGTTTATTGGCAGACATTAAAATGATACTAGTAAATTCAAATTGCGTCGGTCCTGAACCTATCTATTAGCACACAGAACTATACCTATTGCTGCGATGACCACCTCTTCTATGCTCTGAACAATATTATAATCTTCAACTAATACCTAGATATACTATGATAATGACTTTAGTGTAGGTACCTAACAACTAGCTAGGTTTTTGGTTACTGATTTACATCTTATTATTGTCAGATAATGATCAAAATATTTAGTCCGTGATTTTTGACATTTTATGTCTTTACTTTGGCACATAAACGAAAAAAGCGTTAAATAAAAGCGTTAAAAAAAGCATTACGGTTGGTTCTCTGATGATTTTCGCTTACAACCGAGTAGTTGCTAGGGAAATGGTACTTCGCCGTTTTTCATCCCACAAAATTCGTTGACCATTCGTTCGAAAGCTCTCGATTTATCCAACCATATTATGTTAACTACTGCGAAGTGCGTGGCCAACAAGCTGAGTTATAAGCATGGTTATATGAATAATTGTTTACACACAGGTGATCCTTCTCAATAATTGATATTGTGAACATGATTGCAACCGCTTGTTAATTTCTGATGATTTCATTGAGCTGTTGTTTCAATGATTTGATTCATAGCAGGTGATCCGAATATTGCGAGAATTGATTTGTGAAGAGGTGGTGAAATAATTTTAATAGGTAATTTATATACTTTACACTCTAGGAAGCTGTAATTTCGTATGCAGCCTCTTTAGGATATTTACTTGACGATGCCCAGGGTCCGGATCAGCTGAGTGGCACTTAGAGCTAGCATACGAGTCTGCAACACATAAGATTCTGCAACTAAAGACATAAAATGTCCCAATGTGTTGCAGACTCGTATTCAAGCGTTTTTACTGTTTGTTATAATTCAAATACAGTGGAACCTGGATAATTCGAACTTCTTTAATTCGAAATCTTCTTTAATTCGAATATTTTTCTTGGTCCCTAGCATTTTGTATTTAAACAATGCTAAAAAATCGAGGATAATTTGGATTTTATTTTGGATAATTCGAATTTTCGGAGTGCTAATTAAGGTATACATTTTAAGCTGCGACTCAAAATAATAGTAAATTTATCGGGAAATACGTTTTAGTAACGATATTCGGCAAAAGGTTTGCGTTAGACCAAATGCATGCCAGTGCCATCGTACGGTCTGATAACTCCCCTTCCCCTCCCGCCCTCATACCGTATCAAAACAACAAAACAAACCTTTTTTTGAAAGCCGAATTAATGTAAGTGATTCATACTTCAACTCTTTGAATGCGTTGGAATCTTTTATAATGGCCGAGAGACTTAATTCAAGGAAACAGGCCCAAAAATCATCCTTTTTCGAAAAACAAGAGATTGTTTTTTATGGTTGCAGTTAAATACAGTACCATTCTAGGGGTGTTTATATTTATTGTTCAATATTCTGTTGGTCAATACAGTATTTTATGTTACTGTATGTACTTTACTTCGTACTGCAGTTTGTTAAACTATAATTTATTAAAAACTTCTCTAATTCGAATTTTTGGTTTATTCGAAGTTTTTGACTGGTCCCTTGAGGTTCGAATTATCCAAGTTTCACTGTACATCGAAACTGATTGAGAGTTAGATATCAATTTGGTCCTAAATAATGATATTAATACATTTTTATTTCTTCATGTATCAATTTTTAACAGCGCCTTTTGTAAAAAAATTGCAAACTAAGTCGCTTTTAAGTTTTCGGAATTCGTTCTCTCGTGATATTGATAAGGAGTTGTGGGTGGGCGTTCAGAATTTGGGGAGGTTCTGTGTGCCGGTGCCGAGTGCGGCATTTGACATTCAAAACTAACCTGTTTGCGATGACCACCTCCTCTTCTATACTCTGAACAATATAATAATCTTCAACTAATATCTAGCTATACTATGATAATGACTTCAGTGTAGGTACCTAACAACTAGCCAGGTTTTTGGTTCTTGATTTACATCTTATCAATTTCAGATAATGATCAAAATATTTAGTCTGTGATTTTTATATATCAATTTTTAACAGGGCCTCTTGTAAAAAATTTGAAAACCAAGTCTTGCTTTTAAGTTTTCGGAATTCGTAATTTCGTGATAATGATAAGAAGTTGTAGGTGGGTGTTCAGAATTTGGGAAGGTTTTGTGTGCCGGTGCCGAGTGCGGCATTTGGCATTCAAAACTAACCTGTTTGCGATGACCACCTCCTCTTCTATACTCTGAACAATATAATAATCTTCAACTAATATCTAGCTATACTATGATAATGACTTCAGTGTAGGTACCTAACAACTAGCCAGGTTTTTGGTTCTTGATTTACATCTTATCAATTTCAGATAATGATCAAAATATTTAGTCTGTGATTTTTATATATCAATTTTTAACAGGGCCTTTTGTAAAAAATTTGAAAACTAAGTCTTGGTTTTAAGTTTTCGGAATTCGTAATTTCGTGATAATGATAAGAAGTTGTAGGTGGGTGTTCAGAATTTGGGAAGGTTTTGTGTGCCGGTGCCGAGTGCGGCATTTGACATTCAAAACTAACCTGTTTGCGATGACCACCTCCTCTTCTATACTCTGAACAATATAATAATCTTCAACTAATATCTAGCTATACTATGATAATGACTTCAGTGTAGGTACCTAACAACTAGCCAGGTTTTTGGTTCTTGATTTACATCTTATCAATTTCAGATAATGATCAAAATATTTAGTCTGTGATTTTTATATATCAATTTTTAACAGGGCCTCTTGTAAAAAATTTGAAAACCAAGTCTTGCTTTTAAGTTTTCGGAATTCGTAATTTCGTGATAATGATAAGAAGTTGTAGGTGGGTGTTCAGAATTTGGGAAGGTTTTGTGTGCCGGTGCCGAGTGCGGCATTTGACATTCAAAACTAACCTGTTTGCGATGACCACCTCCTCTTCTATACTCTGAACAATATAATAATCTTCAATATCTAGCTATACTATGATAATGACTTCAGTGTAGGTACCTAACAACTAGCCAGGTTTTTGGTTCTTGATTTACATCTTATCAATTTCAGATAATGATCAAAATATTTAGTCTGTGATTTTTATATATCAATTTTTAACAGGGCCTTTTGTAAAAAATTTGAAAACCAAGTCTTGCTTTTAAGTTTTCGGAATTCGTAATTTCGTGATAATGATAAGAAGTTGTAGGTGGGTGTTCAGAATTTGGGAAGGTTTTGTGTGCCGGTGCCGAGTGCGGCATTTGACATTCAAAACTAACCTGTTTGCGATGACCACCTCCTCTTCTATACTCTGAACAATATAATAATCTTCAACTAATATCTAGCTATACTATGATAATGACTTCAGTGTAGGTACCTAACAACTAGCCGGGTTTTCGGTTCTTGATTTACATGTTATCAATTTCAGATAATGATCAAAATATTTAGCCTGTGATTTTTATATATCAATTTTTAACAGGGCCTTTTGTAAAAAAATTTGAAAACCAAGTCTTGCTTTTAAGTTTTCGGAATTCGTAATTTCGTGATAATGATAAGAAGTTGTAGGTGGGCGTTCAGAATTTGGGAAGGTTTTGTGTGCCGGTGCCGAGTGCGGCATTTGGCATTCAAAACTAACCTGTTTGAGGCCGTCGAGGCGGCCCATGGATTTGGAGCCCTGGAGCGGAGCGGAGACCTCCAGCCGGCGCCCTCTCAACTTGTCGATCCTCCGCTTGCTCTTGGGCTTCTTCTCCGTCCCTGGAGCGTCCTCCGGCTCCGACTGTACTCCCCGGTACTCCCTGTACTCCTCCTTGAGGCTCCTCCGGGCCGCGAGGCTCTTCGCGGGCCGCCTCCTCACTTTGGGCGACGCCAGCGGCGACGTCACCGGGCTCAGCGTCTGCAACCTTTGCACCAACTGACCTAACATCATCACATATCACAACTGTTATCGGCGTCGACGACTGGAAAAATACACGCGTGACAGACCGCGAGGGGTTAAGGGGGGCCCGTTGTCAGTTCACTGACGCAACACAGAGCGGACTGGAGGCCCCTGGAGACCGGTTGGCATTCTCCGGCACTTGGCGGCTCCCCCCCCTCCGTCATCCGCAGCCGCTGTTGCTCCCACCAAACTTCTCGACTCCTCCACCATCTTATTCTCCTGATACTCTTCTCATTATATCGATTATTATTCTGTTTTCTTCCTCTAATTCTTTCTTTCCTCGTACTCAAGGAGTTTTTTTCCCTCTTTTTTATGACATCCTTCGTCCTTTCCCTTCACGTAGCCACACTATCATTATCACACACCAACAGTAGACGAAAGTAGGTAATGTAGGCAGTAGGTATTAGGTAGGTAAGGTAGTACCTACGCAGGCGTGATCACCATTAACATCAAAACATAACCTTCACATCTCTTCCTTTTCGTGTGGTTCTACTTTAACTGATCCTACATAGACTCGAAAACACAGCTGATGTTCATAGCAACAGATTTTGTTTCTAATTTTCCCAACAACCCAAAATACTACGATTCAGGTAGGGTTACCAGATCTACTCTAATTTAAAGTATCCTACTTTATTTTTGTTCAAAATACTGTAAACTTTATAAAAATTCAAAGTAGACCAAAATACTTTATATTTGAAACGAAGAAGACAAGTGTTCAGCCCCCGATCCTACTTACTAGTCAAGGACAAGGTTCCCATACCTACCTAAACCACCTAAACCAGAACTAGGGTAACCTGTTGTACCCAGGGCCACTTTTTCTTCAAATCGTAATTTGAGTATCAAAGTACCCTCATTTCATACTATTTTTACAATTTATTGTTGGAGCGACTCCTTAGTAACAATTCTCA
This sequence comes from Adelphocoris suturalis, assembly GCA_030762985.1. Lineage (NCBI taxonomy): Eukaryota > Metazoa > Arthropoda > Insecta > Hemiptera > Miridae > Adelphocoris > Adelphocoris suturalis. The sequence continues at coordinate 21,974,582 of CM061046.1, forward strand.
TTGGCTTAATCATTCATCAAGACGCAATTTTTTGTACAGCAGCATGTTTTTTAAAAAAAGGGGAAAGTGGCCCTGGGTACAACACCCCGTTGTACTTAGGGCTAGAGAGTGTTGTACCCAGGGCCACCACAGTTGATCATTAAAATTAGAAGAAAATGCGCCAATAAATCAAATAGCCGCTTTATTTATACCTTAAATGAAAAATTTAATATCAAATTGAGTATATTATACAAGATCTTTCTTAAATTTTAAGATTTCTTGACATAACTTTGCAGGTCCTACATCAAAATCACAATGGTATTCAAAACTCAGCCTGACTTAAAGACGAATAGATGGTTGATTGAAAACCATAAAATCGAAAACTTAGGACTATCAATTGGTCAAAATCACATCCTAACACGATTTAAATCCAAGATCTTATTAATCACAACTTAGAGACAACTAGGATATGCTAAATCATACAAAGGCATAATAAATTTGAGATCATAGGGAATCCTCAAATTAATGTCCTGTGTTACTTGTTCAAAATCACATGAAATCAAAGCTTGACTTGGGAACGACAAGAAAAGGACTACAAAGAAATTTTAGAGAGCTAAAAAGCTCGGTACATAGTTAAGATAACCAGAGAGACTACTATATCGTAGGATTGCTCTCCAGTTATAGTTTCATAACTTCTATGGTTTAGATATTATATTCAATAATGAACCGTTGTAATCAAACAAAATATGGCGATAAATTGTGGACTGCTCTTGGAATGGAGCAAAAAAAAAAAAAAAAAAAAAAAAAAAAAAAAAAAAAAAAAAAAAAAAAAAACGGGGGAATACGCCTACATTATATAACAATGAAAATGAAAATACAAAAATACAGACTAAATGGAACCCTGAGAGTGGTTAGCATGGTCTATCGAAAAAACGTAAATCACATTACGTTCAAACCTTGGAAGTCGACCGAAAACTTCATTTGCCCCCTTCTTTGAAAAACTGGATCTGGTAGAACCTTAAAAAACCGCAAGATGTTCTTCAGATGCCGATGCATGGATATGTCTTTGCTCTGGGGGGTCAACCAAAAATTTCCGTGACGCAAAATTTGTGTCACAATTTCAGTGTTTTTCACGTACAACCCAGCCGTTGCTAGAGGAATGGAACTTCCGCAGTTTTCATCGCACAGATATCGTTCGCCACTCGTTGGAAAGCGCTTGATTTATGTGATAAATGTTCACATCTCAAGCTATCAATTTCCCCCTCCTTACGTACCTGGCTACATTCCTAAACTAAGTTGATTGGACTATAAACAATTTTAATAAGCCGGTTACAGTATTCTTAACGTAAAGCAATAGCATCATTTACTTACTCCACTCCATAGGAAACATTTTCATCCTCTTGACAACAGTCGACTGTTAACAACAACTCATTGTAGTGGCTTCTCTCCCCTGTTATTTTCAACATTTCTATAAGTAAACCGTTGTTTTGTTGGAATTAGTCGGGATGCGGCCCAGGGATTTGTTTAAAGTTAAAGGATTTGTTTACAACTCTCGAGGACAACCGTTATGAAATCCCCAATCAAAGACATATCCATGTAACATGGTATCTGCTTGTAAAGCAGATAGTGAAACTCGTTTACGATTTTAAAAATAAAATTATTTCTTCCCACAGCATGAAATTGTCACCAATTCTACGTAAATATGTAATCTAAGAAAGATGGAATACCTAGAAACATCGGGCGGGCGTGAAACAGATTGGGGGGGGGGGGGGGGGTATAACGGAAAAGTACCATTTTGCATAGCTGGTTATGCTCCGGAAGTACCTTTTTCTTTTTCAAAAGTCATGGTTCATGTACTCCGGAATATTTTTTCGAATAATTCATCGTCGGGTAACGTGAAAAGAAAAATGGAAATCAGTTTGGGATGAGAAGCTGGTAAAGTGGTTGTTGAAAGTTTATTCGGTGTATCGCACAAGTAGGAACCACGGGGTTTCTGCAGTATAGAACTCAGCGGTGTGCGAGACCGTCGTTTGAAAAAGGCTGCCTCGCTTAAAATTCACGGGCATGTGGACTGCGCATTTCCATACCAAAGAGCGGCTTCCCCGATGGAATTTTCATGTGTAGGATTTTGTTGAACGTACGATGGCTAACTAGGAGTGAAATGGCTTCAGTTAGTTCCGGAGAACCTACGAGTATTCATCTAGTTGTCTTGTTCGAGCCACAAAACAAGTAGACGTGTAGGAACGATTATTCGTAGGTGGTATACCTATAAAACATTACTTACACACTAAGGTGCAGTAGGTATATCAATTGCATTTGTTAGCCCGATGGAAGCCTGATCAAGTCTAATCTCTTCTTTGACATACCTGTATATCAATTGTTTCACAGCTCAGTTATCCTATAATCGCAGATTATTTTAATCGGGCTTCTAAGGGTCAGTTAACGTTTTAGCTGCTCAGTTAAATGAGTAATGGAATCATCGTCTTGACAGTCTATAGTAATAAAGCCATATCTTACATCCTGCAAGTTTCTTTCCTTCATTTTTTGTGAATATTGGACTCTGATTCTGATTGGGAAGATAGGACAAGTACAGATTGGTGGTGGGCGATGTGTATTTCCATGCATACATGATTTCGTTTAATGAAAGGTAGGTGCATAATTTTTCATTCAGTTACTTATTGAGTACGAAATACGACGGACTACCTCCCAGATGAAAATTGAAAATGTATGATAAGGAAGATGAAGGTTTGAAAGAGTTGAGGGGCTGAATAAGGTAGGTGCGTACCGTCACAATTTACTGCCGTTCTGAGTAGGTACACTGAGGTCGGTACGCGCCTACCTACACATTTTCTACTCTCCCAAAGTCGCGAATGCCACTGGGGAAGCTTTGTTTGGCCTAAAAAACATTTTTTGGAACTGCTTAGAAGTTCGAGAAGAATTAAAGGAGAGAGAGTATTCGCGAAGATTCATGAGGGGTGTAAAAAATATAGTCTCCGAGCCAATTTATTAAAAAAATATGTTGGGAAAGAATAGTGAAGCATAGCGTTCAACGTAATGAGTTCATTTTGAGGCTGGGAGCTGGTAGGTAGGTCTGTAATCATTATTGAAGTTGAAACAAAACAAATAACAGCAATTCACGAAAGGAAGGATTTACCTTAATCAAAAGAAAGAAGTTATGGACGAAATATGTGACTGGAAGCTGAGGCCTGTCAGTTGTTATGGTAACTAATAATACTGCGCAGTGTTACAGCCTAATCTCGTGGGCATATTTTTATGTTGTTGAGTACCTCTGTTTTCCCCGTGGTAAAATCTGATCAGTTAGTCAATAGCCTTTTCAATATTGATAAATGGTAACGGAAAGTTGAACACATTTTAACCTCTGATTAATTAGGTATATACGGTGATTAGTTAGTTAGAGATTTGACTGAGAAATGATAAACCAGCCTTTAAGGTACGTTTTGTTTGGAATGACTGCTGCTTGGATCGTTGACGACGATCATACAGAGTGAATAGTCGCTCACCGGCGGAACGAATATAATCAAATTCAAATATATTTCCCTATAAATTTCAACATGATATTTTTAAACATTTTACAATGATCCATAGGTGTGCCGGAACCTCTTCTGTTCCCAGTTAGAAGAGCCCAGCTCCGTTGGTATGGCCATATTTAAAGGATTGATGACCGTTGCATCCCACAAAGAGTGTTCGGTGATAAAATGCGGGGCAGGAGGCCAATAGTCAGACCTCATACGACCAGGGTCAACAATGTAAAGGTGGCATAGCAAGAAAGAGGGATTCCCTGCACCAGCGATCCTGGCCTCGCCCAAGATAGGGAAAAGTGGCCACATATTTGAGCCCAACACTCTGCACCAAAAGATTGAAGAGTTCTGAAAAGGAAGGAAGAAGAAGAATACTTTCATTCATGAATGACTGTATACAAACAAACCACACCCAATAAATTGCGTGGGGTATGAACATTTACGGTGCCATTTAAGACAAATCTACTTCACGATGTATTAGTACTCTACTTCACAAGGTGTTGACTTGATAATTTTGCAGGAGGCATGACCTGGTGTAATAGGTTGGTATGAAAGGGCTAATATTGGTTACTCCAAAACCCCATGGTACCACTTGCATCCATAAGTAAAGAATAGACAGGGGAATAAATGACCGTTTCTTTACTTTTCAATCAAGGAATGAAATATGGAAGGTTTATGGAGGATCGTATGTTCAATATAGAGTTACCTAACTAACCAATTTACAGAAGACGATACCTACCTACCCAACATTTTGACCCCCATATTGACATGGATATGTCTTTACTCTGGGGGGTCAACCAAAAATTTCCGTGACGCAAAATTTGTGTCACAATTTCAGTGTTTTTCACGAACAACCCAGCCGTTGCTAGGGGAATGGAACTTCCGCAGTTTTCATCGCACAGAAATCGTTCGCCACTCGTTGGAAAGCGCTTGATTTATGTGATAAATGTTCACATTAAGCTACCAATTTCCCCCTCCTTACGTACCTGGCTACATTCCTAAACTAAGTTGATCGGACTATAAACAATTTTAATAAGCCGGTTACAATATTCTTAACGTAAAGCAATATCATCATTTACTCCACGCCATAGGAAACATTTTCATCCTCTTGACAACAGTCGACTGTTAACAACAACTCATTGTAGTGGCTTCTCTCCACAGTTATTTTCAACATTCCTATAAGTAAACCGTTGTTTTGTTGGAATGAGTCGGGATGCAGCCATGCGGCCCAGGAATTTGTTAAAAGTTTAAGGGTATGTTTACAACTCTCGAGGACAACCGTTATGAAATCCCCAATCAAAGACATATCCATGTAACATGGTATCTGCTTGTAAAGCAGATAGTGGAACTCGTTTACGATTTTATGAACAACAGAACGCCCTTAGATTTGCAGGTCATATTCATTCATGCCGCTAATGACCCTTCTGGTTAATAAAAAATATTTTCACTCCAAATATAACCCCCGTTCTTCCAACATTTTTAGTGTAATAGAAACAATAGTAGCTTCTTAGCCGATCAGATTGTTTCTCTAGTTCTGGATATACTAATATTATATTCCACCACAGTCAGAAAGGTCCTTAGCTATTCATCATTTTAGTAAATCTATTCACGAGTTCATAGCTAAAAGTTACAATAACTTTTGAAGAAGGAGAATCAACCCTTTTGTTCTCGGTAGGTACCTACTACCTACTTACTATCTAGGGTGAAAAATGAATGCAACACCTGCCATCATTTGTATGGTGAGGATTTTTAGCAAATTCCATCTTATAAATGAGCCATGGAATAAGTGAGCGCAAGCCCGTTGCTGGATTTAATTTGAACTTTATGTCAATCAGTGATATTCGTTAAATGATTATGACATCAGATCTACATAAATATGTATAATTCCATTTTACCGATTTATAGTTCAAGCTCGAACCACCAGAAAACTCCAAGCCTGAGAAATATATTGCAGATGAATTTCTTCTTGTAACTTTTTTCGATGTTCTTATGAAGTTTTATTGAAAAAATGATGTTTTGTCATTTAATTTCAAAATATACCTATCAAGATTCGTTATTTTTCACTAAATTCAATTGATGAACATCTACATTGAAATATCTTATCTTTTGAAATATGCGCACGGTGATGGTACGGTAGGTTTTTGGATTGGTGTACGAGAATGTACGGTATTTTGAAGAGATTGGCACGGTAATGGATGACCATGAGTTGGCAACCCTGGATACCACACGCAGCGGGGCCCGTTTCAAAGTTAAGCGTCTCAAGATAGATTGGAACGAAATCACGTACAAAGCCCTTTACTGTTTTGAAAGAACGGTGAGTAATGCGAAAAATTTATATAAAAATATCCTTGAAAAGGTCTGCGTATTGGGCCAAAATATGAGCTCAATCGATGAAGGACTTTTTACAGGAATCAGTGCAGGAGTTTTTGAAGTGTGGAGTACACAAACCAACCTAACATTTCTATAGATATAGATAATACACCAAAACTCTACCTGGGAAGTACATAGCCGAACTTATCCTTTCAGTAAGACTACGGTCGATAAAACCGCCCTAAATTGAAGGAAAAGGGCAATTTTCTCCCATTTCTCTAATGATTGTTAATCACGTCCACCCAGACGGGGCCGCTTGCTGGACGTTCCGAGAAATTGGTCGTCTGCGTTGAGCCGGGGATGGGAGCGAAAGAAATCCCACCGCCCCAAGATGGAACTTCAAATCACAAAAAAACGGCCAGGGGTAAAAAAGAGGGTTCGGCCGGCCCTTGGTTTTCTAAGAGTTTTTAATTTATTGTCCGTTAATTTACTGCCACCGGCTGCCCCCCGTCTGAAGCGGTTGGGTTCGCTAGAAGGAGAGATCTATTATTCTCAACTAGGTTGGTGTTGGTAAACACATGTTTTTCGTTGAAGAAATTAGTGGGGAGGATTGGAGGTATAGATTTATCAAATAAGAGAATTTCCTGGAGTCTGAGAGACATCAGAAGGCACCGTTCTTATATACCTACTTGTTATCTTCAGGGGCCTTATACCAGTGGTGATTCAATCCATTTTTTGTGTTCAATATCAGCAAGAATTTTAATCATCATTCAATAAGTTATAAGCATAATAAGTTATTATATAGATATTATTATTATTATCTTAAATAGTACGTTTATTTAATTTAATAGTTTATTTATAGTTTAGTGACTGAATTTGTTTAGTTAGGTACCAGCTAGGACGTTCCTTAAGCATTGGAGGTCTTAACCCTGTGGGAGCTAGAATAATAGTCGTCCACGTGGGGTCCACCAGGACCCCACTCACATTTCTGGCTGTGCCGCCCTATTGTTGCATGGGACTGGCGTCAAAACATCATGCAATCAATTCTGAGGTGTCTACGAGGATAGTCTCCTAATATCGTGTCTATGGTAGCAAAGTTGCAGCTTGTAGCTCCGAAATTACATGGGCCAAAGAATTTCCTCATCTAAGAAAACCAAAAACGCAGGAGAAAGGAATAAAAAGCTAAACGTTCAAGTCTTTTATTTATATCATAACGAAATATAAACTTTAGTCAACTTTTTAGGCATATAAACTCTAAGAAGGCCCATTGTTTTTCAATAAAATACGGAACTTCAGCCAACACAGAACTTTTTCGAAAATTGCCTTTTCATATTGCCTTTTTGCATGGTGCCTACGAAAGTGAATTTACATTTAGTGAGCACCTCCGCTAGTACGTATGACGTGAACCAATTGTTTGCAGTCACATTGCGATTGGTATTTTTCATGTTTTCACAACAAAGAACTCGTCGGACACTGAGTCATCGTTAGGCAAGATTTCGTCCTCCACTTCACTGTCTACTAGTATGGACAAAAAACGACTGATTCACATTCCCTTAAGGTTGTGTTGTTGGTGATGTGGGAACAATAGAGAGTTACTCCTTTTTTTCCTGTCTTGCTATGCATTTCGAGTCGGTTATAGCTCAAATCTTCATCGGGCATTTCAATACATGTTCTAGGGAGACATTGCACCTTAATTTTAGGTGAGGTTTGTTCAGGTATATGTGGGTGAAACAATAGGTTTTCCTTGCATAGAAAACAATTTTCTTGCTACAATTGATTTGATTAGGGCGTTCCTCTTGCTCCGTTTCCATAATATTTGGCAAAATGGTTAAATAGGCATCTGCTTATTAGTCTGAAACAATAGGTACCTTGGCAATACTTTGCGGCTTCAGCGACACACATAGTTCAGTGTCTTTCCATCTGGTTACGAAGCACTTTCCAGTATTAGTATTGAAAATATTGATACACAATCTTTTTATATAATTTTGAATCTGAACGTGAATTAAATTATTGCTTCACATTCCACGAAAAAAATTGAAATTTCCATTTGCATTATATGTTTTAGACCATTCGGTGAATGTATATGTTTTGTATATTAGTGAGTGTCTGTGAGTCCGCAAATCTATAAGTAGCTTAACTCTTACAGTTTCCATCACATTTTGATGGTAGGTACCTATTTTCAGGGAACGTGCGGGTTGGGCTTTGCATGGTCTCTATCAGTTCCATTGGTGACAAATCAATACCCTGCACATGCGCGAACCCGAAGGCTTTGTCGTCCAATCTTGCTCTGATTCTTAGGGTACTAGAGAAACGACTATCTGATTACCTTACCTATGAGTTCCATCACAAAAAAAAAAAAAAAAAAAAAAAAACGGAAGGTAGTGAAAAACGTTGTCTATTTCCACGAAAAATAAAGAGTTACAATGTTAAATCGATTTCGATGGTTAGGCCATCATCAGTAACAAACAATAACTGAAGACACATTAGAAAGGATACAGCTTATATAGTGAAGGGAGATTGAATCCCATTGGTCGAGAGAAAGGAAAGGGGCAGTAGGTACAACCAATCAAGTGCATACAAAGTGAAAGGGAGATTGAATCCCATTGGTCGAGAGAAAAGAAAGGGGCAGGAGGTACAACCAATTAAGTGCATACAAAGTGAAAGGGGATTATAGCTAATCAGATGAAGTGAAAGGGGGGAAATAACTAAATAGGGTTTCAACAGTGTGAAGGGATAATTCCAAGGTTTACAGAAATGGACCTATCAGTGGTGAAATATATTGAGGTATATCCTCATTTAAACATTTACCAGACCTGTCACTTTTGATAATTTCGAATTTTTCAAGTACATTCAACATACCTCCCTTTGGGCAAAAATGAAGAAATTCTACAAACTGTCTGTCTGTCAAATCAAAATTGTAACAATGATTAGATTCCTTAAGATGTTTTGCAAATGTAGACTTACCCTTATTTTCCCTGAAATCCTCCATATGCTCGTCTATTCTTTCCCTAAATTTCCTACCAGTCTGACCGCAATATTCGTAGCCACAAGAACATTTTAATTTATAAACTCCACTTTTATCCTGCACACTAGTTTTATCCTTAACGGATCCTAGTAATGCTTTAAGACTATTTTTATTTTTAAAACCTACTTTATAACCTCTCGATGATAGAATTTTGCCAATTTTATCAGAAATTTTCCCATAATAAGGTAAACTTATCCATTGCTTTTCTTCTAAAGTTACATCTTCCCGAGCCAGATTGGAAACTTTTTCCCTACTCTTTTTCCTAAGAACCTTATCCCATATGGTATCAACGAGATCTCCTCCATATCCTTTACTAGCCGCTATGCTTTTGATAATGGATTTTTCTTTTGATAAATTTTGTTCACTCATTGGAATAGATAGTGCTCGGTTGATCATACTATGGAAGGCTGCATGCTAATGTACTAAAGGGTGATTTGAACTACTATGGATCGTTATATCGCTATATGTATCTTTTCTGTAGATTGAAAAATCATGCTTCTCATTTACTAAAGAGATGGACAGATCAAGAAAATTTAGTTTATTCCCGCCGAATTCGAGGGTGAATTTGATATAGGGATCTAATTTATTGATCTTTTCGTGAAAAGAATTTAGTTGTCTTTCTGTGCTCTTCCATAGAATGATGATGTCATCGACATATCTATACCAATAGAGAAGGAAGTTGTAAATATTTGGTGCTGAAGATAATCCATGTAAATATCTGCAAGCAGAGGAGATAACGGAGAACCCATAGCAACCCCTGGCTGTGTATAGCATTGCCCCTCGAATAAAAAGTAATTTTGATCCATACAGACAGACATCAAATTAAACAATTCATCCTTTTCGAAAATATTAAGTTTAGAGCCGTGAATCAGCCTGCATACCACATCTTTGCAGCTAGCTACATCGATATTGGTGAACAGACTAACCAGTTCCATCACGATTGTGTCATTAATAGCTGATGCGTATGCGAACCTCAAATCCTTGTAACTTTCTTGACTTTGACAGTTTTCAACTGATATCACAATGGAATCGTCCAAGATTGATTAAAAAAGATTTCAATAATGTATACATTCCAGTTACGGATATGAGGAAGCTACATTCAATCCCAACTTGGCAGACTTTTTTGTTTTGTGATCATGATTTGGTATTGATGGTTGTTCGTTCGTGATCCTACTGGACATATTATTATATAGCTGGGACCATCGAGACTAATAACTGTGGGTACACAAAGGTTAGGGAATGAAAAAAGTGAAACGCACTGGCGTCCCGGTCCATTCAATATCAATTAATCGGAACAAAAGAGATCGGCTGACAGCGACCTTTTCTGAAAGAGGCCGTTGTTTACGGGCTAAGGAGTTGGGCTGAGAGCGCGCTAACTAAGAGAGCTGATACCGTAGTTGCTCCCGCCGACGTCCGCATTAGCCTTCTCAAGTGGTCCCAGGGAAAAAGAACAGCAACTACTTTGAATATACGTCGGGATAGTTCGATACAATGAGATCGCTTGTTCATCTCAAGGACTCAGCTTCTGGGTAGCTCTCGAAACGAAACATTCTCGATGGCGCTGTTAGATCCTTCCTTTTGTGATGGATTTGCTTCATTTGTATTATCCTTCAGATCAACGGCACCTCTTAAAACGTCTGCTACCGATTGGGGTAACTCAGTTTCTCAGTGTTTCAAATTTTCCATGCTGGGTAACAATGCTTGTCAATATTGCCTTACGGTTTTAACATGGGCCCAGTGCTCAATAACAGGACTATTTTTCGAGACGAAATTTTTTGAGAGACCATTTCGCGAGATTGACGTAACGGAAAATCCACCTCTGCATAAACCTCTACGAAAAGTTATTGACAGGGAGCCTCGCTGGAATAGAATGCTGTACTCTTCCCTGACCAGCTGAGCTAAATTCACACTGAGAAATGAAATTTTTTAGTGGAACTCTTTTGGACATTAAGATACGAACAAAATTAAGGGCGGATCAGCTGAGTGAGCTACATTCTCTATTTTCAACTCAGTAATATGGAGTTTGGCAGGCAGCCTCTTTGGGGCATTAAAATACAAATAAAATGATGAACCGTTATCTGATCAAATGAGTGAGCTAAATTTTCACCTGTCCTCTTGAAATGTTAAATATGAAAGCGGGAGAACTACTCAGCAAACCTGAAATCTATTATTAGTTGGCAATTGAAAACTACTGGTTTATGGAAACAGTTTTCAAAAATTTTGATTCCCCTTGTGATGAACTTGGAGTGATGACGCGGTGTTCTGTAGAAATAGACGGAAGTCATAGCAACGCAATCATAAGTATTGTGCTCTCTATGATTGAGCAACACCTCGGTCTCGCGTTAGATTTGGTACGCGCTGAATTACTTAATCAAGATGGAGACGTTAGCGTCGCTGGACGGTTTGAAAAGAGCCCTGCGGGTTGCTTTGTGCTTGAATCCCGGAGCCAGAGAGATCAGAACTACCGTTCCTGAGTTTTTGCCGGGACGAATCGACGCGCGTGCTCCGAGCCTTTGGGGCATCCTCCCTTGGCCCAGTAACGGAAGTGATGAGCCCCCTCAGAGTTTGAAGAACGGCTGGTTTTGACTCATAAGCGCTTTTGCTTTCGGGTAGCGGGCGGAATAAATCGAGGCACAAAGGGGCCTGGCGAGAAGGGTACGAGGTAAGGACCATTTTCACATTCAGATACCGAATAGAAAGAAACGTGACAAGAAAAAATTGTACTCTATCAACACTTCTCGACTACCAAGAAGGACGCATAGCTAAGTGGTGTTTCAAAGGTGATAAAATGTCCAGGAAACCATCATCATCCATTTGGACACTGCACGGTAGTGATAATATTTACAATTTTCTTATTACTGTCTTATAGGAGCGTCTGGGCGCAGCGCGACTAGCCGAGAAGTTCCGAGAACTCCCGAACCCTTCCGAAGAATCCTCTTTTAACAAAACAACTTGTGTAAGCTCGTCCTAGAGAGATTTTACACGGTTCAGTTTTTAGAATAGTTCAGTGGTCTCGATGCTCGCTACACTCGCATCTCAAAAATGAAATGAAATGAAAAAATGGTTTATTCCTTTCAATTACAAAAACATTACAAAGGCGGGCAAAAAGCCAATAAATACTTCAAGGAACTACCCCACACAACGAGAATAACTCCGAGCTGTGTGGGGGAGTGTACTTCCTAACTACTGAAAATTAATTTTTAAATATTTGAACATTAAACAAAAGATATCCAAAAAATCAATAAAAAAAAGAAAGTTACATTTATATTTAGCGATAAACACTTATAAGTATAGAATATATTCGTTCTGGTCCTATTCCAATAAGCCATGTAAGAACTATTTTTTTAAACTTTTGACGGGTATATAATAGTGGTGAGCGAATGGCAACTGGAAGAATCGGGAGATTAAAATGAATATGATTGTTTGATTTAAATAGTCGGGAACGAGGAGCTGAATGAATGGCTAAGCTATATTGACATGTCTCAACATGATATGCTTGAGAACTGTCGGAAAACTGAAACCAACCAGTATGCTTGTGATAGAACATCAGGGCTGATTTTGCATATAACTGTACAACATCACAAAATACATAACAACCAGTAGTAAATCCCTTAGTAAAATTCAAGATTAGTTGGACATATAGATTAGTATCAGGGTGGCGGAAATACGACGCAGAAATTTTAATTATGAGTGGGGGTCGATCACGTGATCTCCTTCAACACAGACGGATATACTAGCCATTCGGCTACTAAAGACCTCTAAAGCATCTACTCAATTACTGTACTTAGCTGCTGAGTTAAGGATGAAATGGCTAGTTGCGCTGTGCCCAGATGCTCCTCTGTCTTATACATAGTTAACAATTCAATGCTAATGCGTTAATAACTCACAGTTAAGGAGCTCAAATAGCCCCCGGTTTTAATTTCAAAGTATCAACGGCAGGTTGAAAGGAATATCGATGCCGGTAGCTTTATTCGTTGAACATAAGATAAAATAAAGGAAAACTCGGTTATGACGTTTGTGTCAGTTGACTTGACACGAGGTGTTGTGTTTGTTTTGTGCTTTTGTGTTTGTTTTGTTCGGATTCGCAATGGTAAAAACTAAAGCAAATGAACTCGTATGAAACCTTTGACGACTGCAGTCAACTGAATCAAGGATGCGCAGCCTCTTGAAAAAATCAGAGAGGAGCAGCACGAACCCAGTTTCAGAGATTTACCGACCACTGTATCGTGGTGCTATGACAGGTCTTGTTAGTGGATACAAACATGCTAATATTCTTGAATGAAGTAATATTTTGATTTTGTTCTGACGGATTTGTATTTGAGATGGACGAAAATGATCGAATGTTGAGTTACTAATTCAATACATTGAAACCTACAAATTTCGTACGAAAACAATAACATTGAAGCAAGTTTTCGTCGATCAAATCTGAAAACATATTTATGCGCAATACCCAGGTAGGATGTAACTCGTGAGATATTATCTCAGGAAAAAATATAATTTTGAATTATTTTGAGATGCAGGCTTACATTAAATCAGTACCATTCAATTTTCCAGGAAGCTATGGACTTGTCGATAAAAACCTTAATTTACTAAATCCATCCTTTTCTTTCTTGGTTTTTACGAAAATTATTATGGAATAAAACAGCGTGATTGGGAGTGCTAAGTTTTACCGCCTGCTTCGGTTTTTTCGTCTTTAAAATATTGAGTAAGTAGTTAGTTGAGTGATATATAAATATAAGCTTGTGGTCAAATATGATGTGTTTTTTTTTAATCGGTTAAGATATCAATAATATATCCACATTTTAACCTACCGAATAAATAAATCAGATAACTACTATGATTATGATCTGAAATTGATGAAATATCCACTTGACTCGAACAACTAACAAACCAGTAAGAGAAAACCAAAATATAAGAACAAACATTTTAACAATAAGGTCACTTAAATATGGAATAAACAACAACAAAATCCTTCATTACATACATTTTTGTTTATGTAAACGTCATCATCATCATCATCATCAACTTAAATGACTGAGATACTATAGATGCTTCTCTTCAGGTATTCCTGTATTTGGACAGTTGATTTCTTGCACATAATATGTACGTTGATCCTTTGATAGTAGAAAACCAAATATTATTGGTTAACACTGGGTTGGTTTACTACCTAGTATACAGTCATACATTGGTTTTAAGACTTTTACGGACGGTAATATTAATTTTCATTATTGTAATCTATGATCACAGTAAGGAAAAGTTTGTCGAAGAGTTTCCCGAGGAGAGTATAATCATTGATCTAGTGCTGTTGACAGATCTTGAAGTGTAAGATTTTACCAAAAGATGGCTGTCTGAATATCGCTTAAAATCCATCAACTAGGTGACGCAGTATGGATGTTGCCTGTAGGGTTGTAAGACATTTTTTTAATGAACATGTAGTACCAACATTGAGTTTCTGATACTGGAAAAATATAGTACATAGTTTAGAATGGGATATTAAAAATGAACAGCCAAATTAAGAACCCGGCTATTTCATAATTTCTTTGGATTTCGGTAAAAATATAGTACACTGGTGTACTACACTGTACGCAGTTTTATATACTATATTGGCCCACCTATTCTATATATATAACATTGTTACGGTTCTATATAATTACTATAGTACGTGTACTTTCGGCTACCTGTTCTATGTTTCCAGACAGCTCAAATTAATAAGGCTTTACATAGGAAGTCGTCAATATAAACACACCGACTCTAAGTCGATTCGTTGGCGTTAAAGCAATCCGATTTCCCCTCTGACGAGTCGAATAGGCTCCAGCTGAAGGGAGGCAGTTTGAGGGCAACAAAAAGAGAAAATAATATAATATTCCAACGATAACCATGTCATAAACATTAGTGGGGCAACACAATAAAAATGGAAGTTGATTTAACATAGCTGATAGGGAGAATTAAAAGGGGAGACGGTTTATAGGTAACGTGAAAGAAAGAGAGAGAAGAAGGGGCTACCTGGCGTTTTTTTAATCATTTTTCCTTCAATTTTTTTCTTTTCGGAACCAGGTATGGAAGAGGCCACTGGCCCTGCGCCGGGCCTCAGGCAGTTAAAAAAAGGTTATGTAACCAGTTTAAGAAACCTTCCCGATGTACTAGGTCTTCACGGCAGGGCTATTTGATAGTGGGCAGGGATTGAGGGGGTGCAGGAGGTCATGTTTACTTTTCAGTTCAAGCTCCAGATGCACGCAGATTTTCTGATAAGCCGCTTACTTCATCGATTTCATGGTGGTTGCAACTCAATGTCGTGTTGCAGTTAGTTGTATTCCTTTTTTGCTTCCGAGACTGCAAGGCAGCGGAAGCTTTGTTTTCACTTGTTTTCACTTTCGAAATGAAAAAACATTTTTTGCTCCAAAATCAAAATTTCCACTCGCATTTTGCGTTTCAGAGCCTCCTGAACAAATTTGGTTCCGTGTCTGTCTGTCTGTCAGTCCACATTTCCTTGTAACAGCCATAACTTCCACAATTTTGATCCGATTTTAACCAAATTTTCAGGGATCGTGCGGATCAAGCTTTAGATGGTCCCCTATCAACTTCATCATGATCGAATCAACGGTAGCTTCTGCGCAGGCGCTAACGTGAATTCCTTGTGACGGTCATAACTCGGTCAATGTTGAACGGATTTCGGTCAGATTTTCAGGGATGATGTGAGTAAGGTCTCTTGAGGTCCCATAAGACAATCATCATAATTACATTAGCGGTACGCTCTGCGCATGCATGAACGAAATATTCTTGTTTCGGTCCTTGCAACAGCCGTAATTTCCACAATTTTGATGCGACTTTCTTCAAATTTTTAGGGATCGTGTGGGTATAGCTCTACATGGTCTCCTATCAGTTCCGTCATGATCAAATCAACGGTAGCCTCTGCGCAGGCGCAAACAAAATTTTCTTGTTTCGGTCATAACTCAGGCAATTGTGAACGGATTTCGGTCAGATTTTCAGGGATGATGCGGGCAAGGTTTCTTGAGGTCCCGTATCACATTCTTCGCGATCATCAGCAGCGGTACGCTAGGCGCATGCGCGAAAGTGATGTTTTTGTTACGGTCACAGCTTAGTTAATTTTATCGGATTTTGTTTCCTTATTAATTTCATTTATTATATGTACCATTCAGCTTCCAATTTCCCACCTTATTAATTTCCTGATGCCAGAACCGGTCGTTTCTAGTTTTCTGGAAATTAGTGGTGACGTACTGTGAAGGTCACGAGGAAGCTCATGTGCCATTTCCTTGGGAGTGTATTTTTTTTTCGTATTGGTCACAATGGACTGCATTTGTTTTACAAATAACATGTTTTGTATAGGTACATCTTGTTGAATGTTTGGACAATTAATCTGTACAAGGATTGGAGCAATGCTTATATTAGGGTTGCCAGATTTTTTCGGATCATATAAAGTATATCCTGGCTGCAACCAAGGAAAAGTAAAGTATTTCAATGAAAGTTAAAGTATACATTAAAGATAACGTTCTCGATTTACACGCTAAGGTATTTTTCATTCAGCATCTGCACACAAGGTGTAGGATCCACCAACGTCTACCTACAAGTACCGATGACACAGCTAAAGAAGAACAGGTTCTAAAAAAACCGAGTCTTTCTTTTGGGAATCATTTTCCACTAGTTTAAGCAAAAAACAACATCGTATAAGGGCACCTACTCATTAAAAATAACCATAATAGCTGAAGGAATCCTCATCACATAGGTACCACATACAAAACAGACCCAGGGTATCACATTATCATGACAGATGACATCCAAAAAGTAAACAGAATCATTGAACCGTTCTTTGCTGTTGTTGTGGTATGGGGTTGAGTGCCCGGCGGGAGATGGTCAGCCTTCTCAACTTCTCCAATATACGTGAGCGACCCTAGACCAATTTTTGTCAATGCAGCTAGGTATAGTTCTGGTGTAGGTCGGTATTGGAACCTTGCCTTGACTAGTAAGTAGGTGCGGGGGCTGAACTTTTCTTCTTCGTTTCAAATATGAAGTAATTTGATCTACTTTAAATTTTTTATATAGTATGCAGTATTTTGAATAAAAATAAAGTAGGATACTTTAAATTAAAGTAGATCTTGCAACCCTAGCTTATATCTACGAGACAAAGACAAAGGATGTGAGGAGAGATATCAAACAGCAGGTACCAAACTGATGGCGCGGTTAACTCGTTAATTTACAGTAGGTGAATACGATGAATTTAAAAAAACGCTGCAAATTATTACATAATGGTTTATTATTTCTGAATCAGATAGCCAGCTATTGTAACCAGCATGCTCTGGGGCTTTCGCCAGTCTCTTTTCTAGTATCCACCTCTGTTCTTCCTCTCACTCCACCCCCCACTTACCCCCCTCACCACCCACCGTGACCCCCTGCCAAGCGTGCCAGGCGTGCGCGCGTGAGTAAGTCTAACACTCAAAACCTCGAAAAAGACACTTTTCCGCCCGTTTTTGGCCCATAGCATCTATGCGAGTAAAGCGATCGGGATGGTTAAACGTTAGGACCAACTAGACCCCAAATGGAGTCTATGTGCGAAAGAACAGGTTTTTTGAGTCAATTCTTAGACCTTTTATGGCCTGGACGGCGGACGGCGAACGGCGGACGGCGGACGGACATTTCAAATTTGGATTCTACCCACCTTGAAACGTAAAGTGACAAAGTTTGAGGGGGGGTTATAAACATTTTTTGCTATGCGATCATATAGGCTTATTATTGGAAATTATAAACCAAAATCCCTCATTCAGCAATAAAAAATGAATTGTTTGAGAATTATGAATGTTGCAAAGGTTTCAGCTGACAAAATCTTATTGGTATTAATTGGTCCAATATACAAATTAACCCTCCGTACAATCAGATTATATTGTACCTCATGGTATGAGCATTCAACTTATGAAGTTGAGCAATGTATACAAAATGATTAATTAATTATTCAGTAATATAATGTACACAATAATGCTCATCAACCTCTTCTAATTTGCAGTATTACAATGTAATTGACAATAAGTATAGTTAGATTCAGTTGGATTGAGTATTATTCTTGAGTGTGGTTGGCAGTGTCACATGTACGCGCGTGCGCATTCGAAACTTTATTTTGAGGTTTTGCTATCCTTCTCAACCCGTCTAGATATTATTATTAGAGATTTATTTTAATAATTTATTTCTCAAAAGATTTTCGGATTGGAGAGGAATTGGGTTGACATATTGAAGGTTATAGTCGTATTGGCAAATGTACAATGACTAGTACCCTTGTACATATACCATCATATGCAACTAAATTGATAGGGCGTTGTACTGAATAAACCAATAAATGCGTGAATTGAGTTTTCTCAAAATCGAGTGAAAATGGAGGAGGTAACACTCGTAGGACTTCACGCTTTACTGATCTAATGCTCAGACACTAGCTTTAATTCGCATAAGATGACTCTGGAGGCCGAGTAGAGCCTCACCGGAATAAGTACTTACCGACAGTTCCATGCTAATAATGTAATTTGTCGAAAGAGTCTTTTGCACTGCTAGAATATTATGTTCTGCGCATGCGCAAACGCAAAACCAGGTTCAAGTGCGCTGTAGCTCACACAAATCCAGGGCAAATTAAGTAGAAATTATAAAGTTATACGTGCTGAATGCGTTTTTGAACTCAAGGAATCAGACAAATGTAGGACCAACTTTATTAAGTAGGTTTTCAAAAACATATCAAACAGCTTTTATTTCATAATTCGATTTGGCCGCAAGGTTGCGGCAACGCATACACGACGAACAATAGACCAACGATTTTCTCACAGATTATAGAAGCTTTTATGCTATAGGATTGATTTACCAATTTTATTTGGAGTAAGGGTAACGCAAACATCATCTCAATGAAAAAGATATAGAAAGTTGTTTTCGCCAACAGACATACAATCAAACCTAATCAAGGTACGAACGGGTTTTATATACTTGCGGTTCTTATGGGAATATTATTGAGGAAAGTACAGCTAAAAAGAAGCGCCATTCAACAAATTTCTGAATGTCATTGCTGAATGATTTCGCATAAGAGAGATGGTATCTACGATAATAGTAAAGTCACCAAGTATTATATGGGACAGGGGGCCGATAACTGAACTAGATAGTTACATAAGAAAAACAGTGACTGGCATCAACAAGGCTGTCTATAGCACAGCAAAAAAGTAAAACGCCATCAAAACACGATAGATCTCTGTTTGGGTATAACGGTTGTATCCAAAGTGTCATTAGAGATTAGGTTGAACTAAAACTACCTATAATTTTCCCCCTAATCGAAATTTTATTAAATACGTGAATCCCCTCAGAGTTGCATAACAAGAAATACAAAGTCTCTGTCAGCATCGATCCTTTAAATGAAATATGATTGGGACGACAGTAAATTAACTCACTATAACCACACTGCTGTGACACATTGTTCGATTAATAATTTTGTACTTAATATTGCTCAGTGAGTATTTTAAACTAAGCTTTGATATTTCAAGTATTTACTGATAAATAATGAAGATAAAGTTTAGTTTTTGTAAATAGTTAGATTTTTCTCGTTTTAAACCTCATTTCGAAGAAGCCAATATCGATGAACTGGTTTTCATCAGGAATAAACGCTTCTACTTGCACAATGACACACAGGTATTTCATTGAAAATCGTGCATACTAGGTACCTATACATTTATACAAACACATTATTCATTATTCTAATACACAACACAAAATATCATTGTAGTAGAACTAGAAAGTGTATTTCTAAGTTGGTATAGCAGGACAAGAACTAAAATTCAATTTAACCAAGCTCTCGATAACCTTCTGAACTTTTTGAAGGCTCGACTGGAGAAGAGTTAATAATATATAACGTATTCATTCGAATTTTTATAGTTTAAATCACTGCTGTTTAGATATTATTGTTTGAACTTTATATGTGTTCACGAAATCTATATTCATTCATTACTTATTTAAAATTTTTTTTATAAAGGTTATTTTAAAAGTCGCTTGAAACAATTTCAGAGCTTGATGATCAATTTTGGTTTCGTGCATGTCTTTGCCGATTCCTTATCATGCTCAAAACTATACTAAGTTTTAGTCCAATTTTGGTGAAATTTTCAAGGATGGTTTTCTAATGGATGCAATAGCAAACGTGAATTTTTCACTACGTCGATTTATAAGTATCTATCTGTTCGATCTCGTTCGAATTCGAAGAGTATAGGTTTCGAGAAGTTGATCTATAAATTCTATCGAGATCGATCGAGTAATAAATATAGCGCATGAGGACAATAAGTGAGGAAGCTATACGCCCAACCTGGCAGACATTTTTAGGACTTACCTCTTAAGCAAGGCTTCGTCAATAGAGGGACGACGTATTGGAGTTGATCAAGGGGTTGAGGGACAACCCAAGCATGAGAACAAAGATAATCGCACACAAATCTGTTTTAGACTTCTAAGACCAAATCGGTGGAAAAAAAAAAAAAACATGGGCCTAAGTGTGTGACAGATATTGAACTCAGCCCAGGCCACAATATTCTTGACCAATTTTCGAGATTCTTTCTTTGTTTGATCCCAATTTTAGTTTAGTAGTGCAAAAAAAAAAAAAAAAAAATGGAAATTTTAAATTTATTATGGAACAGGGTGAATGAAGGGGGTAAAGCCGAAAAACTGGGTTTTTTCTGACATATTTGGACGACTCCACCCAGGCTACAATTCTCAACCAATTTACGTGATTTTTATTTTGTTCGATTCCAATTTCAGTCCAGTAGCGTTACAAGCCTTTAGATTCTTGGATTGGCTGTCGTGATGGGGGGTGGAAGGGGTAATTACTAGATTCTTTTAAACGATACCCTAGCTCAAATCTCGAATGATTTTCGTGATTCTTATTTTGTTCCATTTAGAATTTGATCTAGTTTTGGAACGTATATCAGGAGTTTCAAATTTCCTCTTGGAAGGGGTAAATGGAGGAGGTGATACTGATAAATCAAATTGTTTTAACTATTCTCGTCCGATTTTTGTGATTTTTTTGTTTGTTTGTTCAATTATGAATTTGATCTAGTTTTCGAAAATGTGTCAGGAGTTTCAAATTTCATGATGGATTGGGGTTGATGGAGAGAATAATTAGCGATAAATCGTGGTGTTTTAACTATTATTTTCAGATTTTCGTGATTCTCTGTTCGTTTATGGATTCGGTCTGGTTTTGGGAAATATGTCAGGAGCTTCAAATTTCATGGTACAAAAGGGAGAATGGAGAGGGTGATATTAATATATCGTGATATTACTACTATATTCATCTTATTTCAGTGGTAGATTTTATTTTTGGATCGATCTAGATTTTAGTTATGCAACCTTTAAAGCTTCAAATTTCTTTATGATGAGTATAGTTTGGTTAAAGGGGAATATGCCTTGAACTTAGATTGGAATAAAAGCTTTTTTTTTATGAAGAACCTCATTGTCTGAAGACCCCATGCTGACTAAAGTTCAACGTAGCCATATTATTACGTCATACTCCAACCTTATTAAGATCCTCTGAAACTTTCTCCTAGGGAATCAAATTTGGAAGGAAGATTCGTAACTCTTTCCCTTCTACTCGCCTTCGTTCAAGGGACGGCGTTCTAGGGGGATTGGGTTTGGAGAACCGCTTCAATTAGCTGAGGATGCGCACCTGCTGTCCCAGCCGACCTCAAGGGACCGCAGCAACTTGGACCAGCCATTATTTATACGTCGTGCATCCATCCGGAAGGCCAGAAAACTGACGTAACCTCTTCGGGAACATTCGAAGACGCGTATCAATAAATCTTTGACACTCGAATTTCGGGACTTATCCAATGTGGTTCATGAAGGCAAGGACGTTGCCCCCGCGGATCTGGCTGTAAATCAAGACGGCGAACTCGCTTCTCTTAGGGAAGAAAGATGAGATAACTTTAAACCTACGCCCATGGTCATGATCAGAGTGAAAGTTTTGTAGCTGTGGGCTTGTTTTTATGAGTCGGTTTCACTATCCATTCCAAGAGGTACGGCCCATTTTGCGACCTATCACACCCCCCTCCAACCCTAACCGTTAAAGGCAATAAATCAAAGACTACATATCTCAGAGCTAAGAGAAAATATCAGAGTAGAGCTTCCGCGTTTCAAATACAAGAAGATAGTTGACTCCATCTTTGCAACACGTTCACCTTTGCTGTCACAAGTTCTTTTTCTACCAACGGTTCTGAAATAGGATGAAATTATCAAGGATTATTCATCAAAAAATATCCGAGTATTTTCAAACTATTATAAATTTCTCAAATAGTTCACAGTGAATGAATATCAACACTTTCTCGTCTACTCATTTCCGGAAGGCACAGCAAGTTTGAGTACGCATGCTCTTTCTTACATAGTCAACTGAATCCGAATTCTCATTACAAACTAAGAGCAAAATATGACTGATATTTCAACTTGTATAAAATATACAAAACTGGTGTACAGATGGAGTAAAAAAGGCAGTCTCAAAAATATTGCTAAAATTGAACATTTTCTTCTATAATTCCAAACCGTGATTTCTATGAAATTTTACATGAGCACCAAAGTTGTAGAGTGTAAAAAAACAAAACAATATGATTAAAACAAAACAAAAACGTATCTAATAATAAAAAATAAATTAATTAATTAAAAAACATACCTATATATATTTTATTTCCCAGAATAAGGGATTAAAAACAATAATAATAATAATAATCGAGAGCAGGCTAATTTTTGTCATATTTTCCTCCCCTCGTCTGGACTTTTGCCTTCCAAAATTACCTAGCTACCTTAGTATTGTTCCGATTGAAGTCTGCTGTAGTTCATTTAACTCAGGGTTAATACATTAAAAGGTTTATTTTGAGGAAGTGTTAGCTCAGATTTTGTCACACAGCATCGCTCCTAATTTTCGTTTCATAAAACCAAGTTCGCAGATACTGCTTTTAAACAAAGAAAATAGATATAAGCTGAAAATCGCTCGGTATAAACCATAGTAATTATTTAACCCTAAGTGAATTGAGCTTTGGCAGAGTCTAGTCGTGCCAACATTATAGGCGCTAGGGGGAAGTCCAGACGTGGGAAGGCGATGACTCTCTTAATATTAGCCCAATTTTCAGTTGCTTGTAACTCCCTTACTATGGGAGATAATTTATAGTCATTAGAGTCACGATTTAAAAGTTGCAGGAGGTTGAGAAGTGGAGTTTAGTTAGGGAATTACTTTTTGTAAGATTATCATGTAAGACAGGGAAAAAAAATTAAAAATACCAAAGTGCTTCACCTATTGAAGGTGTAAAGAAGGAACCGGATTTTTTCCCTTTATTGGGACAAACAAGAGACATGGTTAGGTCTATTTGATGACCATCAACCAATGAAAAACCTGAACAATGGCCTAATTGGTCGCATCTCATTCTCAACTATGTACATGGTGGGGGGAAAAAACGGGGTAAGAGATATTCAGACTCGCAGTGGGTGAGATTAGGGTTAGGTACTTAGGAATGCATGTGAGATTCTCACATGCTAGTTGTTCTCAATAAAACTATATTATTATCTATAACCAGTGCTACAGTGTTTCAATATATCCCGAATAAGTTTCAATTGTTATTAGTTTACACAACCATCAATGACCACGAACAATTATAAAAGGTGTAACAATGGTGGCAGCGGTAAGGGGCCATACACTATGCGATTGTCTGCAGTCCGTCGCCTTGACAGGCGAACGTAAGACCAATATCGACGAGGTGCATACACTACCAGTCAACCGATTGCAGGCAGACTGTCTGGAAAGGAATCAGGACTGCAGGCGAACCTCAGTTCTCTACCGTTTTTTATTTATTTTTTTGCATGTTTTTTTTTTCTGCTGTCTTTCTTTTAAGACCTGCCGTTTTTTTTTTTTTTTTTTTTTAATTTCCCCCTCTTCTTTTTCTTCTTCTGGTCACCCTACGAAATTGGAATTTCATAGGGAGACTCTATGGGTCGTTAGGAGACGAATGGAAATATGGTATCTTTCTGGATCAGCTGAGAGACCTTAATTCTCTTTTTTTCCCCCCTTACGGAGTTGAACGATGTGCTTTTTCCCGATCAGCTGGGTGAGCTTAGTTCCCTCACGTTCACCCAGTGAAATTCCAATTTCGTAGAAAGCCACTCTGTGACAACAAGAATCGAATGAAATGAAATGCATGTTCAATGTGAAGGAGGTTTCCCGTCCATCTCTCCCCGTCAGCCCCATCTTCGTTCGTGAATGCAAACTCAAAAATTATCTCTGATGAAAACTGGGAAAAAAGGAGAGAACCACGCCACGCCTGCAGGCTAGGGATGGCAAAAAGAAACGATTCTGAAAACAATCGATAATTTTATGGAAACTCGATACGATTATTTTTTTTAAAAAGATTGATACGATTTAAATTGATTACTTTTGAAGAATCTGACATTCCTACTGCAGGCCAACTGACAGTGCGGGGGGGGGGCACCTGAGATCACCATCCGACAGGTCCTTTGCCTGTCGCGGATCTCTCGTCCGATCCTCGCCTGCCCGACGCCCACACACCTTCAGTCCACGCGAACTGCAGTCCACAATCTCTAGAGTAACTGATGAAAGTGTAGGAGATAATCTTCAGTAATACTGACAGTTTGTGCGTCCTTTTAGCCTGAAAAGGCCCATGTCTAATATCCCGTTAATAAGGGATGGGGTTAAAGAACATTCGTAGAGTCGCACTTATACTGATGTATAGTCAGGGGTAGTCAATGTCTTTTCAGCGCTTTTTCTTCGACAAAAAATACGCTATTGTATTCACGTTGTCCGTTTAGGTATATATATGTATGGATCTTCATCCTAGTAAAAGCGCTTTACATACTTAACTGGAAAACGGCTGGACCGAATTTGACGGGATGGGTCACGAAATGATCAGCTAGTCATTCAAAATGAAGAGGTTGCAGAAATCGTCATTGATAATCGGTAGCGTGAGCTGATTTCGAGATTTGAAAAATCCAATTTCTATGCTATTTATCCTACAATGCTGAAATTTGGAACTGAGCCTTTGTGAGCCAAGTAGGATAGGACTTTCCAAACCACCCAAATCAGCTGAATAAGAACGCTAATTTCTATGCGATATAACCTATGAAGCTAAAATTTGTAGCGGAGCCTCTGCGAGACAGGTGAAAAATGATTTCAGCTTATCGAACCACCCCGATCGGCTGATTGAGCTCTCAACGGTAATTTCTATGCTATTCATCCTAAGAAGTTGAAATTTGGAAAGGAGACTCTGTGAGACAGGTAGCAAATTATTTTCACTTCCCAAACCACCCGAATCCGCTGAATGAAAACCGTGCTCCATTCAAGAGTTGGACATCCCCCCCGAAATTCTCATAAATTCTCATTTCGTCATTCTTTGTGAAACTCTAATCTACTTAAAAGATAATACACATAAGTACGGGAATACTGATCGATATTTTTTGATTTGTTAGATACTGGGGTCAACAATCTCTAACCATAACTAGATCCCCCTTATTATATTTTGTTCAATGGCTGAATAAACCCAAAAGACTTGACTACTCAATAATTCAGTTTCCAAACCTCTCGATAGCGGGTCCAAATCTCGAGGCGTTGATATGTAATATAATTCAGCTCAACGGTTGGGTTTTCTGAACACCATGCTTGGGTACCTACTGAATGCAGATTCATACTCAACGTACAGGCAATTTGTGCTGCTACATACACTGCTCAGCATCATCAATGAAGAAGACGAAAGTGAATTAAACGTTGTTTATTTACTCGAAATGAAGAGTTATATTTTCATAATCAGTAGAAAACCAAATTACCAAGTTATTGTTTGATAACTTAGCCGTCGAAATAGATCTATCAGGGTAACTCTTCATTTCGTGGAAATATAAAATGTTTTCATCTATTTCTGTTTCATTCACTGAAACGGATTTCCACAACTTTGTCGCGAGTGATTTTGTTCGTTTAGTTTAGTTTCCATCCCCAGCATCTTCCTTTTTTTTTTTTCTTTAGCCCCACGGAATCGTTGAGCCATCGTTTCGCGATTATCCGCCGTGGCCTCAATTCCTCAATTATTTGGATCATGAAATCCGGCGAGAGTGAGAGCTCCCGGTAATTTTCGATTTCTACAGTTAGCGGTGTCCAGACGCCCGATGAAAGGCTCATAAGGGAAATGCCTTGTACCTGTACCTCCTCCAGTACCGTTCCATTAGCCAGGCGATTGGAGAATGCACTTGGCGACTTGGTAGCCTGCCTGCTCATCTGATCAGCGTGACAAAATGCATCGGAACCTGCCTTTCCCTTTTAGTCGCTACCTCTATGACGCCAATGACTAAAACCCACCGGCAAGTGGAGTTTAATGACGATGACTTGACGTCGTTAAAATGGTAAATGCGCTCTTCACATGAATTTCACGGCATGAACGTAAAAACGATGACACAGAAACGTCATTACCGTTTATTTCCGTAATTTTACAATCCGAAGGATCGTTGTTATAGGGGAAACATTATGTAAAAGTTCAACGACACGGCATTTTTTAATGGATACCTAACCATAACTGAGGGCGCCACGTAACTTTGCAAGTAATCAATACGTTCATTGTCAGTAGATCATAAATATTAATATAAGTAACAACTAAGTTTATTCATTCATCACTCAATAAGGTTCGTCCCCGTTAATTTTATCGGTCGAAGTTGATTTCTATGTTAATCAGATGACGTCCTCCTGGGAGGATGACGGACTCTATTCGAGATTTTAAGTCATCGGCTTGGTCCACCATTTTCCCAATCACTCAGAGCAAGCTGAGACGCGAAACAACTCCACGAATGTTTTTAATTTCTAAAATGTCGATTATGCATTTTGAAAAAGTGGGATTCACTTGATAATTTGGTGCCCACTTTCATGATGACGGTGAGTGCTAATTATCTTCTCTCACAAAAGCATGTGAACTTCATTAAAGAACACCTTCATTACGAACCATACTAATATTATTCAATGATATCAACTTGAACAAGAATAAACGAAAATCACTACAAATTATAACACAAAAGTGTATTATTTCAGTATTATATAGACCCAATACGCAGATTAATGGTCAATAATATAATTTACATTTAATACATTGTCAAAACTCGGTGCATTGCGCCACGCAAGAGAGTTAGCCCCTTGATACCGACAGAATCCCCCCATTTTATGCATTTCAGTAAATGTTAAGAAACAAAATCCTTGATGACAATGTCGTCTTCCTAGCATGTGGAAGGTCCATGGACTGCGTAGCGGTTTGAAACTATATTTTTTCCTTGGACATAAAGTCCTCTATTACAATAAATTATTGTAGTTCAGTTGGTAATTTAAATAATTATTCAGCCTCATAAGACCAGCAGCTGATAAATGGTCCTTCATACCACGTAACATTGTTTTCATGGTAAGTGCCCTAATTTAAATTTCAGCACCGTAGGTCGATCAGGACACTAGTTTTCCTCTGAGGTCTTTCAGCTGATCAGTGGAGCTCCGACTTTGCAATTCTATCGTACGTATCCCAAAAGCGCTATATTTCAAATTTCATCACTGTAGGTCGATTTGGAAAGAAATTAGTACCAGAAGCCTTTCAGCTCATCAGCTGACCTCCATACCTTGTAATTGTTTCCTACGTGTTGTATAAGTGTCAACCATCATCGTCGGTCGATTAGAAAAATAATTAGCCACGTTGGCCCTTCAGCTGATCGGTGCACCTCCATACCTCGTAATGAGAGTTACCCATGGGTACGAAAAAGCTATTTTAACTATTTTTAAATGAAAGAAGATTCCATTCTAAGAAGTTTGGCATCAACCGCACTCTCCTTCGATGAATAGTTTTGTTTCCATGATTTTTCAAAGTTTCGCGCACTGGTGACGTCAAAGTACTCCTCCTGCCTAGACGGCGACCCCCTTGCCGCCCAATTTGACGTCACTAGGGAAAATTTTGGAAAATCATAGGAAGAAAACTACTCAACGTAGGAGAGTGCGGGTGGTATCAAATTTTTCAGAATATTGAATCTATTTTGAATTAAAAATATGAAATTAATAAGTTGGTACCGCTCATGTTTTCTAGGTGTCACAGAGGACTTTCATCTTAAATTAGAGAACTGTAGGTCAATTTGTGAGAAAAATAGCCTAAGATGTCTTCCAAACATTGTAATTGTATTCTAGATATCCGGAAAGAACCCCATTTCGAATTTCAGCGCCGTAGGATGAATAAAAAATAAATTAGCCTCTCGGGTCCCCTCTTCGTAACCGGTTCGAGAGATAAAATTCCGTGATGGTTGAACGAAACGATGACTTTGTCGCCAACACGCTTAGATCGATGATGGCACTTACCCAGAAAATTAATTTTTCCCTAGATCGATTGCAAAGGTTCATTATTGAATATATTAAACCAAAATCAAACGAAGCTAAGAGACCTGCGTCCCATTAATTTTTCTGCATCAAATTCAAAACTGCGAGATTCTTTTTGGGGGATTGGTAAAGTAGAGAAACTATTCCTATTGTGAGAAGCTTTGGGGTTCATGATGGCTCAATCATGGTAAGCTTCTTGATGAAATGGTGAAATTTTGTAAGGACAACTTCTTCGTATGAGCAAATCAACTGTGTAAATTACTCTCATCTACTGCGGCTGACAGCAGATAATCCGATGAGTGTTTTCAACAACGAGATATGGAATGAAAGTTTTAGTAGAACTATCTATAACTTGGCGAATATCGTTATAAAGTGAAAACCACACATACGTAAAACCACACCTAGCACGAGGTGGGTGGGAAAGAAATTTATAAGAAACGTAAATCAAAATCGGAGGATTGTTAATGCGCTTGTCAATTAGTGAAACTCAACCGACGCGGAACCTTCAGTGACTGTTGAATGCGGAAGGCGTTGGACATGGGAAGCCATTCTAAGTTAAAACTACCTTACTCAATATGCTCTCCCTTTTTTAGTGATAGGCCAAGTCGCCTATAAAATGTAAGGAAAACGTGACTATTATAATACAACCTCGTCTTCATAGATGTTGTAAAACGCAGTGGTAAGAAAAAAGGATGTGCGTTTAACCCTACGTGTGATAAAAGTGTTGAAAGATGGCATTTTGAAGGTGCGGAGATAAAATCAACAGGTTGCATAATGAGGAGTCATGGAGCGTTTCATAAGGGCTCACGACCTTTTGTGAAGCTCTTGCGATGATCGTAATGATGACCCGGGCAGCTGGGGTGTTTAATCTGCGTTGAAATCTTGTTCACATACGCAAAAGTTCGGTGCATCGATTGAGCTTTTGTTGAAAAGGACCGGAGAGGGAAGGGGAATGAGTTAAAAGAAACGAGGGAAAGTCGTCGTTCAGGGCTCGGCTTTTTAAAAACGTCGACATTGGAAAGCCTGCTGACCCGACGAGATGGTATCTGAATACCTTGCGAAGAGGCTCACTCAAACTCACGACTTTATGCTAAAGAGAATTTTGAATAGAAGTCTCCACATGCATTGAGTTGACTAAACACCAGTATACACTGAAGAAGCTTGAGTGTTTTCATAGTATTCGATGGAGTTAGGAAACGGAAAGTTGTTGATGAGTGAAAACGAGTTAACGACCGCTAGCGGGTTCCACCTGTTGCCTGTCTTCTACGGTTGTCCATCCTAGTTTCATTAAACGATTTCTTGATTTTTTAAGACAAAGGCAATTTAGTTCGGTTTTGTTCTCGTGTAAACTGTCACGATAATTTCAGCGCAATAAAAAGTTCTACTCATGCAGTATGCTCGTATCAGCGAATTTTCGTAAATTATGGTGCTTTATAATGTTAAAATCATTTGAAATTCGAGCTTTTTGAGTGCAAGGAAACTGTTAACTATTAATTTGTATGGAAAAAACGTATTCTAGAATGACACACACACACAAACACACACACGCACACACACACACACACACACACACACACACACACACACACGTAATATATTACATAAAGCATTGCTGTTAATAATCGCTATAAAACACTTTAGTATGTTTTCCCCCGACCCTCAGCCACTAGACATAAACCATGTCAAAAGTTCATTCGCCATCAGTTGGTACATTGGTAAAACTGTTCACGAAAATTGCTGAGACTAAAAAAAATCTATAACTTTTTGTACTAGTAGATAAAGTACAATATTCGATATTTTAAATGTCGTTGAACCATAAAATGGTAAATATGTAAGCTATCTGTTTTGTATTGGACCAATTCAGTCATTGATGGATGAACATGAACTCTAATGAGATCCCTGCAACTCGAAACCGACAGCGGCTTTCTATCTTCGACACCCTTTCGTTGTTAACCACAATTTGGTCCTACTCCTACGGTCCCACGGCGGGCATCAATGTGAAAGGAATACAATCGAGGAGATCCGGGAGCATAATATTTGAATCTGCAATTTAGTCTGACCTGTATAACGTATGTGAGTAATGGACAATATAACATGGGAAGTGCATGCAGGATCGGAGGCAGTCCAGATATTAAGTAAGGGCCTCGGTACAAGTCAAAGTTTAAACTGAAACATAGCTGAGCGTATTTTATTTTATTGAAACCAGGTTTAAACTTCAGTTCGCATTAAGCGTGTGTTAAACCCTTATCAGTTCGGATTTAGAAACTGGATTTTTCCTTAGATGGATTAATTCTCCTTTTTAGAAGAAGATGGAGAATACAAAAGTAGAGTAAAAATACGTGGAAAATCGAGATTTTCATAGTTCCACGTTTCCCCCACTGCAGATTTTGGTAATAATCCATCGTCATTCATGGAATAACCTCATCCTATCAGCTTCAAGAAGCCTGGAATTCAAAATTTTAGATCATGTGTCACCTACTAAGTATGATCAGGCCAAACAACTTTCAATTTTGACCAGGGAAATTTAAAATTTGTTGTCAACACACAGAGACAGACATACAAACATAAAACCAAAGCAGTTCAGAATGGTCCAAAACGTAGAATGTGAGTGGGTTTTTCGATTTTGGAATGGAAACTAAGTAATGTAATATATATAATTTTTACACTATATTCACCTCATTCAATTAAAGGTGCTCTCTATAAACTCAGAATAAATGTATGAAAATATAGATATAAATTTCATTTTTTCAAATTTACATCATGACTATGATTCCACAAAATTTAATTCATGATTTTAAATCCCACTGAATTTATGGATTTCACCATATACATAATTTTCTTGAATATGATTTGTGCCCTACTTATGATGATTATATTAATATGAATTTGACAAATTCATATCTTTGAGTTGGGATTTCGCCATGAACATTCTGGTCTGTGGATACATTCAAATTCAAGTTTATGAATAATTGGTCCGTATCAGTCTCAGTTAATAGTTAGTGTTAGTCCCTACCAGTTCTGTCCCTACCAGTTCTGCGCAAGGCAGTTGAATTTATCTTGTCTGTGCAAGAACAACTGCAATAGAACGGTTCTGGCAGTTTTCATATTTTCCGGAACTCGAACGCAAGGTCTTTGTTCCATAATGTAATGAGACCTTTTTTCGTGCTGAAAGCGCTTCCAATAGTTCCGACACACATTGTGAGCGGTAAACTAATTTGATCAGAAGTTAAGGTCGAAAACCTCCATATCGTTCCTTATCGAACCCGTGTTACAGGACTTGATATTTCAACACCTGCATTTGCCAGGTGCGTTACCCTGAGAGAGATCACAGCGTGAAAGGCAAAGTAGCTGCGTAAGCAGCAACCGCCACCTGACAGCCGCTCCACAAATACACCCTAAGCCTTATTTGACGATCTCATTGCCGGCTCACAATCCTTCGGCGTCTCTTCTATTCAGCTGGCCTCGTGATAAGGGCATAACCATTGGATAACCCTTTGTACTTATGTAACTTAAGAAGTCCGCTGAGATCCAACCGCGGCCCTCGTTCTTTACTATTGAAGTTGGCCTCATAGAAACCGCACTGTCACTATGGATTATGCCCCTCTGTTGCTCCGAGCCGATCAGCTCTGTGTGGCCTCTATAACACGAATATTGTGCGATTCAAGGAATGAATAGCTCTGAGCAGCGTGAGATTAGACCATTACGAGTTGACTTCTGTGGTTATTAGGTCGGAACGCTATGCTTGAGTCCCAGTTTAGCTTTTATTTAGTAGAAAACTTTTAAGCCAAATGATTTAGTAAGTGCTATGGTGTCACGTGGATATTGCAATTGTAGACATTACGCTATAAAAATACAGTATAATCACGAAACATATTATGTATGAACATAATGATATACACAATATTGCACTATAGATAAAAACTAGCTTTTCCCCTATCAAAATCCCCCACACCCAACCTGGCAGACTTTTTTTGTTTACCATAAAATTCTTTTTCTCACAATTTAGTTGCGCTCAGTTGGCTAAAATGTCAATATAATTTAACAGAATACCTAATAGCACGACTGGTAATTTAAGCAAATTAGCACACACAATCATACAGCACGACTGAAACTTTTTTACCTATACGCACAACGGAGTGGCGACAAATGACATCAAGTTCATGGCCGCTTCCGTGTCATACTGAGGCTCGGGGAAAATGCCACAGATGATTTGGATATTTTGGCAGGTGTACTTTCTGGTATCACCACCTAGATCCTCCACATTCCTCCACTTTCATAATTATTGGGATGGGGCTTAAAAAAATAAAAAATTTAATAGTTACATAATACTGCAATATATTATGTTAGTGTATGTTGACATGGGACAATCTTTTTTTTTTCACTGGAAGGTGCTGCTTAAACATATAGTTATTTTGCTACCTCTTTTGGACGAAGGACATGAACATTTATTCGAGAATATAAGCCGAATTTTCGTTTTCAGCCTGCTTGATGTTACCAACTAATAGGTATGCTTATGCATCATTAGAAGCAACATGACTCGACAGTATCCTTGAAGAATTTCTTGTTTTAAACTAATTGGTTAGAGATCTGGTGAATTTTAAAATGATCTGTACATCGATGATTTGCAGAATCATCTGGATTCTCGCAGTCAACATGGCGTAGAATGAGCTTGCCCATCACCTTTCGCATTCCCTTCTCAGTTCAGGGATGGTACCCACTCTGGTGAAGACGTGGAAGACCTAACCTTGGAGGTGCCTCGCGAGATTACGTACAATGTCGTGTGATTCTTGCAGGTGGCCTTTTATTTGCGCCGTTCCTCACGATCTCCTATGACCTAACCTTTCTATTTTGAAGCGACAATCTTCCCTCCCATTGTGAAGTCCGAAGATCCGAAAGTTCATACATAATGTTAGAAACAATGAAATGGGGAACTGGACCTCCTGGTGCGATGGTGGCTGCAATCAACAGACGTTGCAATCAACATTGCTCGTTGAAAAGCAAACCGTAATTGATCAAATTAGGAGACTATTCAACATATTCGACAGTAACAAGAATGTAACCAACTGAAATAATTTTATTTTGCGAAGTACTACAATTTTTATAATATGTACTGAACACACACACACACACACACACACACACACACACACACACACACACACACGCACGCACGCACGCACGCGCGCACACACACACACACACACACACACACACACACACACACACACACACACACACACATATTATAGCAGTATTAATAAGTATTAATAAGCAGCATTAATTTTGAAATTTTGAGTAATAAGAAATACTCAGACAATAATTTTATTGTCTGAGTATTATTGTTATTATTATTATTATTATTATTATTATTACAGTATTATTATTATTAAAATTTTAATAACAATAATTTTATATTTATGAATTAAATGTGTAATTTTCCTGAAGGACTTTTAATAAATCTCAGTGTTTACGTCGTTTAATTCATCGTGGAAATTTTTCCAAGTAATGACCAGTAGTAATGTCATTGCACCCCTCGCGCCTGGGAACAACGCTTACCCATCAGTGTTAATATTACTAGCTGAGACTTGAGAAAATCGTTGCAATAAATCTGCTTGAGATAGAAGAATGCAAATGGTGCAATGATTACATGTATAATATTGAATTACATCCAACCGCAAGCAGGTGTAGCTCAAAGTACGAGGAATAGACCGTTGGCGGTTCCCCATGAATTTGATTGCGATTAAATGAATGCGATTGACGTTATTATTTCCTATGGAAAATCTAATAAATCCTTAGTTTCCATCCCATTTTGTTCAAAGTAGAGAACTAGAGGAGAATGCTCTACATACAGCACCATCCAGGTCAGTTGCGTACGAAACATTATATTCTTCAAGACACACTTGCTATATATTTTACATGATATCCCCATGCTCTACTTTGTTCTGATCAACTTGAACATGTAGTTATCTACTTCACGTGGCAATGATAGATAAAGGAAACTGGAATAATATTCATTTGGTTCGGGCGTGGCTTACTGCAAATAATTAAACGTTTACCTACTATTTGCTATGCATTTTGCTATCAATACTCCATATCTAATGGAAAAGTTCGGAAGTTATTATTTTTCTGTCATTAGCTTATCAAGATATGTGGGAACACTCATAACACTATGAAATCGCAGAACCTGCGAATTCTAGTGGCCACAGGAGCCGTCAGGGTGGGTGGGTCCAGACTGATCAGGACAATCTGGCCCTGTTCGCAAATTTCCGCCCCATTCACACTTATTTATTTTTTTATTTTAACTGAAAATCATAAATTTCATCTAGCAATACTTCATTTAATAATACTTCATTACACATCTGTAAGGGTGGTTTACAACTTAACCTAACCCTTATGCTGTAGCAGAAATATTAACACTGAGTTTCATTCCATTACTGATGTAGCACAGCGAGGTCCAGAGATTTGATTCGCTTGGTTGTCCAGGAAATTCAGCATTTCCAGGTTCTCATGTTTGTAGAGGCGTCGTTCGTGCTTCCGTGCGTCTTTTACAATGGTTTGATTGACGGTATCCATCCCTAAATCGGGATGCATAATCATCTTTTAGCATGAAACTTGGGACATCAAAGATGTTTCTCAGTATTTGATTCTGAAAAGTTTGGATTTTTTAATATTTGATTTCTTGGCATATCCCGTAAGTCCAGATAGGGAAAAGAATCTGTTTACATATGAGTAGTTTGTTGTGAAAAGAGAGCTGGGCATTTCTTCCCAGCAATCAATACATTTTCCTGAACTTGCTTTTCAGCTCCTTTTTCTTTTTCTCGACCATCCACAATAACGAATAAATTCCAAGTAGTCGAAAATTTTAATTTCTTAGCTCAAGGCTGTATGGATTCATCCCAGGAACAGTGCTGAATTTGGACCATTTTGGTACTGACAAATCTATTTCATCACGAACTCTCAGAAAAACAAACTACTATCATTAATAAAATTTAAAATTTAGCAGATCAATATTATCAAAATACGTATACATAGTTACTCAATATTATTTTGTAGCTGTTTTAGTTCATGAGAATTATAACACTGAAATTAATAATAAGTATAAACAATGAAATGTTATCGAATAAATGTGATTTCGTCATCAATGGCTGAAGTGTAAAGCGGAATGATAAATGCGTAATAGTTACTGCAGATCTCAGATTTTCGTGATTTAAAGTTGGAAATTATTTTCTTCGTTATTTCTGGTATCTATCAGTAAAGAATGTAATTTAGTTTAGGTTCTTGAATATTCACCCCTTCTCTTAGGAGAGGTTCTTTGTATTTGGTTGGTTGTTGATTTTATTGTATTTGATCAATACTTATCTACCTTGTGAGTGAACTCATATACGATCGGAATGTGGGAGTATCCACGCACTAAACTCTCAAACCAAACTTTCTCAGCAGTAAAATCTCACTATACCACTTAAGGCGTCATAAAGTTGTCGGTTGCACTGTAAATTGGTTTGACCGTTACATTGTATTAGACAATAACTTACGGGAGTAGGCGAGAAAAGAGAAAAAATCTCGGGCCTCGGGGTTTATCTTGTCGACAACTCCTGCCACTATTGTTCATTAACTGTACATATTATTACGACCATGTTGGCTGAATATACGAGTATGTTCTGCATGTCATAAACACTCGTCGGCCCAAAGAGCTGCTCAATTCATTTCGCTTTCCCACTTCGCTTGAAATTGAAACT
Source organism: Adelphocoris suturalis (assembly GCA_030762985.1). Lineage (NCBI taxonomy): Eukaryota > Metazoa > Arthropoda > Insecta > Hemiptera > Miridae > Adelphocoris > Adelphocoris suturalis. Next base: position 22,010,552 of record CM061046.1, read on the forward strand.
TCATCGAACCGTTGGCATCGGGTTAGGACAGTGCCCAACTAGTGGGTTGCGTAGAGGTTCCAGGTCGGTCGCAAAGTCCTCGAAAAAAAGGAAGCGTTCTAGTATGCAGCATGATCAAATGAGCCATTATCCACTCTTGTCTTATTATATTATTATTCTAAATCGTTTGTAAATTTGAGTACTTGACCGCAAAGAAATGGTCAACCATCAATTTCATGGTGAAAAATAATAATAAAAATAAATAAAAAATTGTAAAAAATTAATAAATGAAAATTTGTTCTAAATAGCATTCTGCTATTCAAACAATCATTTTGAATTTAATAATATTTTTCAGTCTTTATCAATGTTTTAGAACATCGCAATACAGACATTTTTGTACATTTTTGGCATAATTTGAAGCATAGATTTTTAACGTTCTAGTTTCTTCTTTGAGTCATATCCTGCAAAGAATAGATAGTTAATTTTTTGGCCGTTTATGCCATTTTTTATTGATTTTTCCTTTATAATATAATCCTAATTCTTTGAAAGTTGACCAATGTGATGTGCTCAAAAAGTGTTGCCTAAAGAATCCTCTCTATTGGAAATATTCATCTCAATTCTAAGGAGAGTTATCGTCAGGATATTATATATATATATATATATATATATATATTATATATATATATATATAGAGAGAGAGAGAGAGAGAGAGAGAGAGAGAGAGAGACATCACATACATCACATAGACAGGTTACATAAAACATTTTTAGCAATAATTTAGAATAGAGAGAGAGAGAGAGAGAGAAAGAAAGAGAGAGAGACATCACATACATCACATAGACAGGTTACATAAAACATTTTTAGCAATAATTTAAATATGGTACGAAAATGATTGACACGTCTAACGGAGAGTACGTAGAAATTTATATCGACGAAATTTTTGTTAGTAATTCGCTCAACATGCATTAAATTGTTTCCTTTTATTTTCTTTTGTGAGATAGGTAACTGTCCTGTGATGAGATGCTTAGCTGCTGGTAACTTCACAAATTAAACTCGGAAATCAGCTCATTACGATATCTCCAAGCCAGTTTGCCGTATTCTCCGACAGCACTCCAGCTCTCTTCATCATTGTGCATAGACAGCATCAGCAACATCCAGCGTTACTGCCCAAATGTCTCAACCTGAACTCACCCAACACTGGGCATTTTGCCAAGAAACTCATCGCATCCTCCACAACACCCATGTTGCACAGGGCACATATAGATCCTCGGCCCTGATCGTCCCAACGAGGATCATAGTTGAGAGTCAAGAGGGCTCCCCGAAATCGGATGACTCATCTCAGGACCCAAAGAGGCTCCATTTTTCCAGCAGCCAAGACAGCACATCGGCTATTGAAGTCCCGTACTGACAATGCACGTGTCTGCATACCATCCATCCATCGAGCAGACGAGCGCTTAACTGTCGCCACTATCTCATTCATTTGAGTCCGCAAACTTTCCAGATCATTCAAGGTCACCGTCCAAATTACATCCATGTTGTTCAGCCAGTTTTTTCAGGTCTTTCATCTAGAATAATGATCTGCGTTAAAACTTAGAAGACGTAGTTGCTGTGGGAATCCAGCGTATGCACAAATATCGGGTTTGCTTTATACGTATAGGTATTTAAAGCGCAAACTTTAGAAATTGTTTCAGAATGCTTCAAACGATTTCTCAAAGGGAATTAACTGAGCTAAGGAACATAGAGTCCCAAATACGAATGCTTTATAAAATCATCTTTTTCTCAAGTATTTCTTTGGTGATTAGTAACATCTCAACAGAAGTTGTATCACTATCCGACCGCACAGTGGTACTTTTGCGCGATCTAGCCCGTAAAAAGTTAAAACAAAAAAATCAAGATCCTGAATTATTTGGATATTTGTTGAAATGTTGTGGGAAGATAAACCGCAAATATTATAAATGTCCAAGAAGCTTATCACGAGTAGATCCTTTGTGCATTGTGCAAACAAGAACCTTCCTATCGTCTGTTAAACAATAAATTTTTCGTGGCGCGTAATCAGTTCTAGTTCATGCGTTATCGGTAATTCATGACAGTGAAATTATGTCCAGTTCTATGGCATCTGTTTTCAAAGAAGGTATGGAGCCCATATTTCCATCAGTCTCGAACATTCCAACTGGTTGGTCCCGGTGAAAGTTGAGTTGGGAACCATTGGGTAGGTTATGCATCGTGATTTGTGTATCAAATCGATTTTCAATTTGTGACACTTCGCCTTGAGCAAGTAAGGCGTATTCATAATAGTTCATCATACACCTTAGTTATGAACTATAACTGTATACAACCGCCGGAAAGTATCAGACTATTTTGATGAAAGTATCATATTGGTAGAATCATTAATTAGGTTATGTGATAGGTATTTCATTTTATAGGTATTTTATTTTTACTGACAGGCCCCATCGGATAGCCTCGAGATCTAAGAGGCTCTCGAAGCAATAACATATTGTTGACATATCAATCAATCAACAATAAAACGCAATGACTGCAAGGCACCAAACATTCCACGTTAGCCTCAACTGTTCTCGGCATACATTTTAAGAACTCGAAGTTGTGGAGCTAAGACGTACCACATTTTCACTGACAGTGAGATAAACAATAGCTGTCGCACTCACACCTAAATATGTCAAAGGCGTACTTTCCATTAATGACTGGTCCACAGTCATTGTTTCCTCCCATAATGCGGCTATAATTTTTCATCTCTTATAAACCTTCCTTCTCAATAACATCTTCCTTCATATCTTTTAATTTTGAGTCATACAGGTTCCCTTTCTCTGGTTGGTTCGTAAGAGGGACTGCGTTAAATTTTTACTAGCATTAGACAAGTAGCCCGCATCATTGAATGCTTCAATACAACTCGGTAGGGGGGTGGGAGGGTCATAGTACCCTCATAGCGTGTTGATGTGCAGCTGTGAAGAGATTGCCTATTCTCCTATTCAAATCACTCGGGAGTGGACTTCATTCGAACACTGAACAATAATGATGAAGAATCACTGCATCATATTTCTTTTAGTGGACAAAACATGGGACTCCTATCGGAGGTTATCGTTTTTAATATGAAATTGAGTCCAACGGATCCTAGCAAATCAAGCGTACACAAATAGGGTGTTGACGTTTAATGTTCTACGTAAATCAATGGTTCCACTGCTTTCATTATATGTTCCGGTTGATTGATTTGAACTTCAATGTTGGAAGTTCAAATAATTGAACAAATCGCAAGCTAGGTAAGGGAGACTGCCTGCTGAAGATACAGTTTTGAGGATCTCAGAAAAATTTTAAAGTTTGATGGGCGGTTGTTGAGACTTGCTACTTTTGAGTGGAATGATCCGAAATTCATGAGTACCTTCAACTCAAACTGAACAAGCACTTTTCCGTATTGTGACTTATCATTGTAAATATTTAGCCGTCTACGGTCTAGTGGGGTGATAAGTTGGAGTTCAAGGTATTCTACAATATATAAATAACTGTCGAGTACCTGGAATTTCCTAATGAAAATTCCTTACATTACTTTTCTCATTAATTTGTTCAGCAAAGGAAAGTAGGAAAACTGGTGATTTATGTTATCCGCTCCGACATGTACATTTAGAATGGGGAAGTCAACCTGCTGGGTAAAGGACAATTAAGGAAAGTGGAGTAAGGACAAGTAAGTTTTCGACATTAAAGGAAAAAATGTCTGCCAAGTTGACTCCTCCAACAACTATCTTAACAAGATAATGTATTTTGAGAAATCGGAGTTCCAGATAACTCATGTTCGCGCACACCCTATCATCAATCAAACGTCACTCACTATCTAGGGCTAACCAACACTAACCCTAACAATTTTATCAAAATTGAGTAATTCGGCTCTGCGTTTCGACTGTAACAACCAATTTCAGGTTTGCATGTGCGCAATGGTGACTTCAATGTTGGAAGTTCAAATAATTGAACAAATCGCAAGCTAGGTAAGGGAGACTGCCTGCTGAAGATGCAGTTTTGAGGATCTCAGAAAAATTTTAAAGTTTGATGGGCGGTTGTTGAGACTTGCTACTTTTGAGTGGAATGATCCGAAATTCATGAGTACCTTCAACTCAAACTGAACAAGCACTTTTCCGTATTGTGACTTATCATTGTAAATATTTAGTCGTCTACGGTCTAGTGGGATGATAAGTTGGAGTTCAAGGTATTCTACAATATATAAATAACTGTCGAGTATCTGGAATTTCCTAATGAAAATTCCTTACATTACTTTTCTCATTAATTTGTTCAGCAAAGGAAAGTAGGAAAACTGGTGATTTATGTTATCCGCTCCGACATGTACATTTAGAATGGGGAAGTCAACCTGCTGGGTAAAGGACAATTAAGGAATGTGGAGTAAGGACAAGTAATTTTTCGACATTAAAGGAAAAAATGTCTGCCAAGTTGACTCCTCCAACAACTATCTTAACAAAGGCCGATTATATATTTTGAGAAATCGGAGTTCCAGATAACTCATGTTCGCGCACACCCTATCATCAATCAAACGTCACTCACTATCCAGGGCTAACCAACACTAACCCTGACAATTTTATCAAAATTGAGTAATTCGGCTCTGCGTTTCGACTGTAACAACGAATTTCAGGTTTTCACGTGCGCAATGGTGACTACAACCAATCGTAACGAAATTTGTGGAACACCATCCAAAGTACTCTCAAAATTTGAACGAAACCGGACTGATGACATATCGTGTTAAATCAATGTTCCAGGAAATTCACGTTTGGGAATGAATAAGGCGCCGACGGCTTGATTGACGATCTCGGGGGTCTCGAGTTTTGCTGTGTCAATAAATTCCAGTTTTGTACATGCTAAGTATAGTTTTGGGCGTAACAAAGAATACAGACACTCGGATAGACTGACACGAAACCAAAATTGATCAGCAAGCTCCGAAACGCAAAAAGCAAGAGGAAATTTTTATTTTGGAGAGCAACAATTTTATCGACTTCTTTCACGAATTCAATACTTCCCTCAAACTTTCACTACCCAAAAGATTGTTAATTATTATCAAATTGTTTCGGAAGGAATCCAAGAATTAGTTAGGTATCATGTTGTCTTACCTAGTCTACGATGTGAATTTGTTGATTTCTTATTCTAGAATGCTACATGCACGATAATGAATGAAAATTGAATGATGGCTACTATACGCAGTGGCAGATCGAGCTACTCGATAATTTCCGGCAAACCGCCACTGTATTCCTCTCAAAGAGTAACATTCCTTCGTCCTCGTTCTCAAAGCCCGTTTGAGTGACTTTTGACGCGCGCACGTCTCAGAATTCCGAGCTGTCTTCACCATCTCATTGTTCATCAGGGCCCTCGTGTTCCGTTCCCGCTTTCGTTAATAGGCTCCGATATCCCGGGTACCGATATCTCTAAGACGGTCGAAAGGTCGGACCCAATGTGAGACCGCCTTTATCTAATTTCCTCTCTAGATCCCCGTTGTTTTCCTAGAGGTTGAAGGTCAGAATAGAAAAGGAATGTTATGAGCATCGAGGCTCGTGCCCTAGATGCAAATTAATGTGAGTCACTACATATCCAACGAAGCAGCTGTCGAATGGCGTCCCACTTACACAGTCATCAACATGACTCCTACGAATTTTGATAAGACTCATTCATCTGAGAGAGAAAGAAGCTAGGTTTGATTTGAATTAAACTATTTAGTTTTTATTGTTCTTCCAGTCATCCCCAACGAAAATGCGAATGCAGGTAACCATATGATAAATAAACTGTACATCAGTGAATTGAAGTACTAGGAGCATAGAAATTTGAGCTGTGTATTCGTGCTTGGCAACAGACAATGAGCGTTACCCACTTATTCATTTTATATTTTTAAATGAAAGTAGATTCCATTCCAAGAAATTTGATACCATCCGCACTCTCCTTCATTGGGAAGTTTTCTTTCTATGATTTTTCAAAGTTTGCACAGGTGACGTCATACTGGATGGCAGGGAGGTCCTGCCCTGGCGGGATGAGCGCTTTGACGTCACCAGTGTGCGAAACTTTGAAAAATCATAGGAAGAAAACTGATCATCGTAGGAGAGTGTGGTTGATGCCAAACTTATTAGAATGCAACCTTCTTCCATTTAAAAATAGTCTAAATAACTTTTTCTCACCCTTGGGTAACGTTTATTTGTGGTAGTAACACTGCAACTTAATGTATCATTATCAAGATACTTGTTCCATGATTTTTTTTGTAATTAGTTTATTTTTGTTTAATTAGTTTGTAAATGTACCAGCACTCATTACATTAACGATTTCACCTATAGTCCAGCAAATCTTCCCTTGACTATTCATCAAAAATGTCATCAGGCTGGAAATAACACTTGATTTTGAAGTATAAACAATTGAGTCGCAATTAAAAGGACGTTCTAAATTTATAACAGAGTCGAAGAAAAGTTTCCTCTTTACTTCATGCCTGTGGCATAGCATCAGTACGTGTTCCATGACATCCTCTTCACCACGTACTTCACAGAGGGGAGATGTGATCACATTAATACAGAAGAGGTATGATGAGCAGATTCCAACGTTCATTCATAGTCTATCCATCATCTGAATTTCTCTTCTTCCTGTCCGTTCATGTATTCTCCAGTAGGATCTTTTCATCAGTCCTATCACATTTCTTCAATCTCTGCTTGCAGATGCCCGTCGTCTTTCTTCATAGGTCACTTCCCAATCTTTTCTCGCTAATATCTTTGCTTCCCTAATACAATCCTCTTTGGATACAGGTTTTTGCAACAACACTCCCTCTACAGCCATTTTTCTTGCAAGCGTGTCTGCCTTTTCATTACCATGGATACCTGCATGCAGTTAACCTTGGTTGATAGTTGCAAAGCCCCCATTGTATTTTAATTTTATTTTTTATTTGCTAATTCAAGCCGCACCTAACCCAGAAGGGTCATTAGCGGCATTGAACAAGGTGTCCAAAGGGTCACTGCAGGGGTTCAATTCGGAGGAGAGCTATCTCTCCATCTCTCCATCACTTAACAGAGTGCCATCATGGACTCCACAGGCAGATCGGAGGGCGAGGGTGTCCAGCGATAACTATACTGTTTAGCGTCTAGAACGAATAAAAAACACCAACAATAAAATAATGCAACTAAGACTAGATAATGAATGGGCTTATAACTAAATACATTTGTTATATATCATCAGCAGCGTGAAATACAACTATGACTAAGTATATGTTCATAAATATATCAGATATCACCGTTCTTATTAGAGCCCAGTAGCTCTCAGGTACTAAAACAAGGACTCGAGCTCGTGTAGTTCAGATAGTACGTCAATCCACTGAGGGGTCATATGCTGGACTCGGAAGTCCATCAGGTCCTGGCACTCTCACAAAAGTGGCAAAAAGACAGATCACTCCACAATTCTCAAACACATCTCTTCTACGCTTAGCCAGTGGTGGTGATCCGATTGACCACTATTCGGTTGATCCTTTTTAAGTTGGGTTGAGAAAAGGCTTACCTCGCTCAAGACCTAAAGGACAGCACGCAGACCAGTGGCCTCACACTGCCATTGCTCATGCCAGACGGAATTGACTTCATGTTGCAAGAGATTCGATCCTCAATGCGAATAGTCAACATCCTACTAGAGCTGTCGCCAATTATTCTCATGGCAAGAGCATCAATACCCCATTGCATGTTATGTGGAAGGCAGAGTACAGTATACTGTTTGCTATGACCTCATAACTTGTATACAGGTAGTAGCCACCGCATGTCAGGTACTCACTGAGTCAATGATCACTAAGTCCAGACCCAGTACGGTGGCTTAAGTAATATTCAGTACATGGTAAGCAATATGGCGATAATGAAGTATGAATAAGTACGCGATTGGTAAGAACTTTCAAGTACTCACCAAATTACTTATCAACTATATTGGTTCGAATGACTAAATTGAAACTATTTGGCTCGATGTTCTTTTTGAGGCGATATTCCATTTTACCAGACCACGTTTGTGGAAAATGCCCAGTTCTCATGATTATTAATAATGTGATCAAGTTCCTCACTACCTGAGACTTTGTTTCTGCTTAAGAAGTCAAACTAATTTTACCTCCTAAATCATATGTTCACCTGCCTATCGCGTTACAGAGCTTGCTGATAAATTTCGGTTCAGTGTTTGTACGTAAGTCTGTGGTAATTCCTTTTCAAGGCCAAAATTATACTCAGTATGATTTTGATTAAATTCTCAGGAATTGAGGGGGTTCGTTCCAAGATCCCCATAAGTTATATTAATATCGGGTCAATAGTAGCATGAGCGCAAACGTTAATTTCTTTTAATGTTAGTTTCTGATGATCTATCGAATTCAAACTCGGATGGGAGGGAGATTGGGGGTTTAGTTGGGTATACGTTCCAGAATGATGAACTATTAATTTTTAATTTTATCGCGATTGGTTGAATAATAACTATTGCGAATGCTCAAAACTAGAGTTGGTTGTTACAATCGAAACTTCAAGAGTAATTGACAGATTTCGATGAAATTCTCGGAGATATTGCAGATTAATAGTTGGTCCCTGATTTCATAAACACTGGATCAACAGTAGTTTGTGTGCATGTGTAAGCATGAAGGGATGGTGCCTCTGGACAGATAGCTTCAAAACGGTCACCCTAATAAGAACAGGCATGGAGAATGTCAATGCACTAATGGTAGAGGTGCGCATGCGCACACATAAAATAAAGGCTTGCTTTGCATATTAGCCGTATGTTGCATACACTTATATTAATGATCTGTTTTGCATTCAATCATCTTGACTACTATATACTTCAATCAAGGGGGCACCGTAAGTTTTCCGAAACCAGACCGACTGATGCCATTCCTACCAAAAGAGCAAGAAAGGTGAGTGACTCGAATGTAGTGACACCTAGCGGTAGACGCGCGGACTCTGTACGATCCAGAAAACGGCTCAAAACTCCCTCCAAATTCAAAATACGACCAAACGGTTTATTCAACTTTTCTCAACCAATCATTGACCAATTTCAATGATTCTTTCAGCCCTCGTTCTATTTTCGAAACCTCCAAGTCACACCAACCTCAAAATTTGAAAGTGAAATTTCTAGATGGTATCTGAATTTGAAAATTCAGAAATTTGAAAAATTCAGAAAGGCGATCTTAAGGGAATTTCAATACCAGTAGATTACCGCCAGAAGTATCAAAATCGGTCGACTATTGACCGAGAAAAGTTGAAAAAACCGCATATATAACATTCCGGCGCCTCCTTAATTCTGTAATGTCACAACAAGTGAGGGAGTCATCATACCAGCTCCCCCCACAACTTGGCAGCTATTATTTATTTATTTTTTCATTTATTTATTAATTTTATTCATTTTAATTTCTTTTCTTTTTTTTATATCCAGTCCCCTGTTTTGTTTTATTTATTCATTTATTTTGTAGTTTCTCACTTGCCTCTTATATTTTATCAATGTCAGTGTGTACGTATGATTTATCAATCAATCATTCGGAAAACATTACTGTGAGAAGAATTTTTGGTAATGTGGCTGACAACCTGTCATGCTATCGATGTCACAACAAAACTAGATCAAACTATAAACTCAAAACTGTGAAGGGAGAGTAACCGCGTATTTATGCGACCACATAACAAAAAAACCAAAGCTCACAAAACACGATGCTGCGTATTAAATCCCTTATAACGAATGGTTCATCGGTTGTGGCTAATGAAACCCACCACCTGACACCGGACACCTTGAGAGGGCCACGTGAACCTCAAGATTGGGGATGAGGCCCGAAATACAAGACATCGGTCTGTATAGGAAGAGGAAGGGCCTTCAGGGACGCCAACTTTGGGCAGGTAGACGCCGGTCTTTATTCCCACCTGACGCCGAAGTAGGTCCAGATAGATCGATCTCTGATAGATGGTGAACTGATTGGTCCGAGAGTTGTGTGCTTGTATAACAGGGTGAAGAAATGATTCAGAAGAAAGAAAAGAAGGAAGTCTTAGCTCACTGATCGTCTATGGAACTGTTATTGGTCGAAGTTACCTGTTATTGGTTAACATCTGTAGTCTGCTTAAACGGTGAGTAATAAACTGTGATACACAAATTTTAGTACTGATACGTCAAAAACGTCACTTCAAGTTCTATAATCAAAATCAATGATGAAGCCAGAGCCACGATTCATTGCTGGCAAGGACATCCTACTAGCAAGTTCAAGAATCATGAGAAAAGTCTAGCACATACCTTCTGACTTCTTTCCTACAATGCCTACATACTAATTCTACCATGCAAAATATTTGAAGTGAGTCATGACACTACTTTGCAACGTTTCTTTAATGGACAGTTCAAATTATTGGAGAACTTTGATAAAAAGTTCTTGTCATACAGCATGATCGTTCGAGTTAATTTTCGTAAATTATCGTGGAATATAGTGTTAAATGTTTTTGTAATTTGAGCTTTTTAAGTGCATATAAATTGTTAACTATTAATTCATGGCAAAAAACGTATTCTAATTATTAAACTCCTACTCAAAAAGAAATTTTGGATTTTTTAGTTTTGCAGTTTTATTGATTTTTCAGCAAATTTTAAATACATTCAAGAATATTTTTCAGCATAATTTTTTGTACAAAAATTTTTTAGTGTTCAATTTATAGTTAATAAACTTTATTTGAGCATTATTCTGCTGAAAATATAAATTTAACGATCCTAAGCCGTTTTTAGTAATTGTTAGTGAGTTTTTCATCACAATTTTGAAATTTGGCCTATTTAATGTGCTCAGAAAAGTGTCCCAAGAAACTTATCCTTTCATTTGGAAAGCTTAATTTTTAGGCTCAAGAACGGAGTTTTCCACTCTAAGATTTGTTTTAGGAAGCCTCATATAGGATTTCAATGAAGAAAATTTTCGAGATGTTTGATTTTAAAAATTTTAAAATCATTGCAATAGCTTCATTTTCTTTGGGAATTCGCTAAAAATGGCCTGTCTTTTCTCAATTCGTTTTTTTTTTTTTTTTTCAATTTATCTACATTCTTAACCCTTGTTTGCTCTTTGTCCTTAAACCGAGTTAAGGACGAAGACGCAATTTTATTGAGGTTTCCTCAACCCTACTTTCCACATAGCATACAGATTTAAAAAATCTGTTGATAAGTTTGACATGTTAAGATAATAGAGAAATTCTAGTTTAGTCTTTATCGGTGTAACTTTCATATTTTTATCTAAAATTTGGACACACCAACAATTTATATTTTCAATTTTGTTTCTGAATGTGTAGTAGCATTACTGTTAACCAATAATCCTTTACGACACCCGGGTAAACCAGATAGTATGTAATCAAAACAAATACTCAAATATGTATAAATAATTTTAAATCAGTCTTCATTAAAAAATCTTGCGTGCATGTCGCTCAATCCAGGCTCAGCAGACTGTAATGAAAGCCCTTTTACGATAGGAAAAACAAGTCTCTTGAGGCTATTTAATAGTTTAATTAAATGCGATTCTTTCACGTCGCTAAGTCTCCTTCCATGAACCGGTCTTGCGAAGGGGTTGGTTCGAGTACAACAGCTAATAGGGTCGAGATCTAGAGGTTAAGAACCTGAGCTGTGACTAGAATGAACTTTCTTGAATGGAATACAGACAATCTGCCACGCCGCTGATACACATGGAGATAATTGTTGTGATTATCTATCTTCGCAGTTCGATATTTCGATGTTTTGAGGGTATATTACAAGGAATAAACCTTGAATTGTTGGTGAATGGTAACTGTAATTGAAAAGTTCGTAGATCATGTCTGTTATAGCTAACATGCTTGAAAACTATAATCCTATGACACAATGTTAGACTAATGAATATATTACATCAACAGTTGATCTAATAATATTCATTTTAAAAAAGTGTTAAAAAAGTGTTTAAGTCGTTAGTCTTGGGTGATTAGCACCTAAACAAAAATATAGTTTCCTGAAATTTTAAGTCCGTCGTGAGCATTATCAAATATTCCTACAGAATATTTGTTCGGTTAATTAGGTAGTTACTACTTAATTAACCGAAAAGATATGCGGTAGGAATTTATGATGAAGCTTGATACGGACTTGAAATTTCAGGAAACTATGCAGCTCTCTCTTCTGTTCTTGAGCCCTGCACTTCAGCAAATACAGGGCTTAAAAACTAACTGTAAGTCGTTTGTTAATTTTTTTAATACATTTTCTCGAAGAATTTCGTTGACTTCTCATGCAAAATTTTTTTTGTTGGTTAGTATTAAATGAACTTTTCTTCAAATAGTCAGCTGTCAATAATTGCTATTTTGAGAGAAATCTTTCGTCCGCATTAAGCGATTATTGAAGCAAGTGCATCGAAACTCGACGTTGAATCTGCGCATAACAATTTCTCATGTCTATATTATAGTGTCTAAATCATTTCTAAACACATAAATGAAATTAGGCAATTTATCGTCGTTTCAAACAATTTTTAGTTTATTTTTTCAATAATAATCCTTGGTAATTATCCGGAGGGAAAAATTGTTTCGAACTCGATCTAAATTTGTAGGTTTACATTCCATGATCTAGGTACAGAATCCTAAATTCCAGAGCATTGTACAACCACCCGTTCGCAGTTCATTCTTTCATCAAAGTTCAAACTTGTGACGCTTACTGCGATGTTTCATTCGGACGGACGTTCGTTCTCGAGTGCGGAAGAGGCGATTCGGGACACATGTTACACGTAGAGCTACAATTTTATGCACTATTAATGTTAAACGGACATGCCTCAATCATTTCCTGTTATTTATTAAGTGGATTTAAGCGATGAATACAAGCCCCAGTCCCCAAAGAGAGCAAACTTTTTTCAAAGTCCCCAATGAGGGCGAAATTGCTTCAAGTCTTCAAAGTTGATAAAAATATCCTTCCCAGTAGTTCCAATCATTCATTGAGGGATACCTAGTAGCCCATTGAATGTTTCAGATGTCATTTTCCTTGAATCATTAATAGCTACTGCGCATGTACCTATGTGAAATCCTTGTAACGACCTTAATTTCCACTGTTTTCATCCGATTTCGATGAAATCGTCAGAGATCGCGCGGGTTAGGTTGCAGATAATCCTCTATCAGTTTCATTGTTTCCAAATCAATACTTCATTCTGCGCATGCGCGAGCGTAAATTCCATCAAATTGGAAGACGATGATAGGCGAACGAGGAAGCTATGTGTCACACCCAACTTGGCAGGCGTTCATTTATTTATTTATTTTTATTATTTTTTTAAGAGGAGGAGTGTAACGGTTCCCGCCTGACCCGGAAGAGTGCGTCTCTTCTGCGGTTTCGTTGGGTCAAACTTACTAGTCCAGGGTTTCTAAAGTGGGTATTCAGGAAACACCTGACTCGTATAATCGAAGAAGGATATTCTTAAAGCTATAAAAATATGCGGTATTAAGTGTAAACGGAGTTATCACATTCCTTTCCTGATTTATTGAGCGGATTTGAATGGTGTAGCCCAGTCCATTCGTCTTAAATCTGTGTAAAGTGTTGAGAGGTATGATCGTCATCACGACGATGAATCGCAAAGCGACTTCAACACATATAAATGTGTGAGGTAAAGCTCTGCTAATTCAGCTCGATCAATATTCAGTATTCCTGTAGTGTGTCTGTAAACATGTGATGTCTTACTATATAAATTCCAGAACAGTGATCTGTGAGAAAGGTCTATCTTGAGGTTTTAAATTTTAGCACATTTATGAGAGCAGCTACCTTTTGATCTCGTCGCTGCTTATGTGATGTTAAATATTCTAAGATAGACTTCGATATTTCGGTTTTCAAAGCTATTTAATGGATAATGTTATTTATTTTATTTTGTTTTTTTCCTCTCTGAAAGTGCTCAAACATTAGGTTTTCTTCCATGGTGTATTTAAAATTACGCCCGGCTCATGCTTATTCAGGCTCAAAAATAACCTGTTGCTTTGAGGTTTGATGTCACTCTAAGTGCAAGTTGACAGCACCAGGAGCCCACATTGTTGTCTAATTCATGAATGATACCGAATGTTGGAGGGAAGGGAGTAGGTATAAGATTTGAATTTCCTGAGAACGTTTAGATATTGGTAAGTCGTATGAGTTACTTCATGCGCTATCACCGTGGTTATCTATCTTCGGAATTGTGGACATAACCGATATATAATAATTGTATTCAAACATTACCAGTCTTATTTATTATTTGTGCTAGTTATCATTTTGTTGATGTGTTTTCCCGTTTCTTGCTGTGTTACCCGTTCACTGATTGATATGGACACAGTTGTTCACATGAAACTTACATACTTATTTCCTTTGACATCTACCTGATTAAAGATGGCGCAATGACGGCAGTTAGGGAGGTCCAGATGAAAGTAGCTAATACATACCGGAATTCGCAACTGTTCTGCGTAGAAGCTATAGGCGACAGAATATCCTACCGATAGAAAAATAGGAGGGATCAACCTCACATCTCCATGTAAACGGGTTTAGAAAGAGGAATCTCACGTAAGAAGGCAAAGGGATACTCGATTATTAAATGCAAATTGTAGGGGTGGCGTCGCAGTCATCGAGTAGTAGACCTACCAGTCTCGTTGGGATAATTATTGTGAAAGAGATGCACTTCCTTTTTCTCCAAGTCGCAATCTAGACCTATACCAACCTGTACTTCGAGTAATATTGCACAACATAGAATTGGTAAACTATAATTTTCTTGACGAGGATTATCTTTTTTCGTAGGTAAATCAAATTTAATAACGTGTATAAGAAGACCGTAAAGTAATTTCAGGAGTTGACTTATGATATTGGATTCTTTTGGTTTATTGAAATTTTCATTTATTGACATTTTTCAGTCTATGAGTTGACTCACAGCAAGAATTTTGCATTTTGAGTCACGAAATGCAAGACCAGAAGATTAAAAACAAGATGAAAAATCGTCACGTGAGCGAGATTTTCTCTTGTGTTCACCCTATGAAGTGAACATTTCATATGATAACTCTGAGACATCAAGAGATAAATGCAATGATGAACCAGGTACATCCTGATCAGCTGTGAGTTAAATATCTCCTGAAAAACCTAAGAAGCTTGAATTCAATAGGGTTCCTCTGTGGGACACGAAGAGAGTATATTTATAGATCACGGGTTCCGTCCAAGTCAGGTGAGTGAAAGGTAGGAAACCTGAGGTTGAGAAAAGGTTTTCCTCGTTACCGTCAAAGGGAATTCGGTAAAACCATTTTGAGCACAACTGCAGTAAAATTAACAATAATTGTTAAAACGAGTAAAATTTATGTTTCCAAGAGTGAATATCATGCACTTAAAGCACCCGAAATTATTCAAGCAAGCTTATTTTAAAGATAAATTTAGATAGGATTTTAAACGGTAACCATTAATATATTCTTCAAGAATTAAAAATAGGTGTTCTATTCCATTCAAATAAAAAACGTAAAAGTAAAAGGAAGAAAAAACTGAAATGTAAAAATTGATTCATGAAAAGTAAAGGTTTTAAAGAAAATGGGCTGTAGACACAATCAATCAGGAGTAAGAAGAAAAAAAAACTTCCAAGGACATGGCACAGAAGCTTCCTCGTGTCCTTCACAGTATGCCACCATTGAATTTTCAGAAATGACCGGTACACCATAATCTTGACGTTAGAGTGCTGGGCAACCAAAAACCAGAAAACCTGACTAAAATCTGTTCAACAATGACGGACTTATGACGGTCACAACAAAATTACGTTCAGGCATGCGCTGAGCGTGTCGTGATTCAATCATGATGAAACTGGTAGGGGACCATCTAGGGCTGAATCTATATATTGCTGGGTTAATCATGATGAAACTGATAGGGATCCATCTAGGGCTAAATCCACACGATTCCTGAAAATTCCATTGAAAACCGGTCAAACTTGTGGATGTTATGGCTGTGGCAAGGAAATATAGAAAGACGATTCAATCATGAAGAATGTCGTAAGGGACCTCAAGGGACCTTCCCCGCATCATCCCTGAAAACCTGACTAAAATCTGTTCAACATTGACGGACTATGACTGTCACAAGAAAATTACGTTCACGCATGCGTTGAGCATATAGCTTGTTCAATCATGATGAGACTACCAGGGAACCATCTAGGGCCAAACCCACTCTATTCCTGAAAATTGCATTATAATCCAATCGAAATTGTGGAAGTTATTGTTGTTGCCAGGAAATGTGGACAGACAGACGTACGGACAGACAGACACGAAACCAAATTTGTTCGGGAGGCCATGAAATGCAAAATGCGAGTGGAAATTTCGAGCGAAAAATGTTTTCATTTCGAAAGCACTAATAATAAGCGGTCATTGATAAAACTTGGTTAGTTCCCCCGAAAAATCATAGGGTCGCTGCTCCATTATAGCTTGTAGTGAGAGAACGGAAAATCGTATGGCTTTCCGGATGATTTCTTGGGAATATAAATATATGTAAATGAAAAAAAAAAAAAAAAAAAAAACATTATTGTTACCTTGAAAGTTTTCGAGATCTCGAAATTTTCAATATTTTAGCCCTTAATTACTACCCTTAGGGTTGATGGAAATTGATGCCAATGTTACTGGCACATTCCCGACCAATGTATGGTTTTTTAGCCAAATTTCGTAAACTTTTGGTTCAGCAGTTTTGGAAAAAAGCTCTGGACGGCATATTATGGACAGAGGGATTTTTTTAATTTGATCTTTGGATTCTTTGCATCTTGAAACGTAATCCAACAAATGATATTTAATGGCAGATGTTCCGCGTAGAAGGGCTTAACAATATAGAAATAATAAACCATTGTGTAAAAATTTGCACCGTTTTTACTGTTGCGTGATTCATGATAAATTTTGCTTCTCCACTGCGATAGTTTATGATTTCCATCCCAGAATTCACCGCTGCCCAATTAGGGTTCCTTTCGGAAACAACCAACGACGAAGACGCCACGTGTGGACGAAGACGCAACCCCAGAAAATGAGCACAAGCGAAGTACACGCGCTAAGGTCCCGAAAGCCGCGCCCAGAAGGTTAAGAAAGCACCTTTATCTGACCCATCTTATTGACAGCGTAAGAGGGTCGAGTTTCCTCAAGAACGATTATCGTCGACGTAGAAAGTGGAGATGACACTCCTATGTTTGTCCTTGATCCTTCAAACTACATATTAGGCGCAGATAGACGGAGGGCTACGAGGTCTTCCTCCTCGCCACACGTGTACGGAGAACAATACGGTGCTGCTGCCGCGCCCTAACAATAATTAACGCTTGCATTGTTCGAAAAGTCAAGCATCGCATCTTTCCTTCGGCGGTTCAGAGGTTGACATTTGAATTTTAACGATGGCTCATGAGTTAACAGACGAAAACATCAAGTTATCCTGAATCGCATTTAAGTAAGTGTCATTTCGAAATGAGAGTGAATTCAGACAAGTGTGATAAAAGTCTCTGCGATCCATGCGTAGTCTAAAATCTGAAAACATGGATCATGTCTTCATCCATTCAGCAATCTGATGTCTCTCAATATACAATGCTCACCCTCAATATGACTATCCACATCTGGTTAAATGAGTTCCTTCATGTTGTAGATGAACGTCATGAATTGGTTTTCTATCTGTGGGTTCCCTTGAACACTATCTCATTCTGGAATACAAAGCACAAGTGTAAAGCAACTTCAGCTTTGGAATGCTAGCGTGAGGTGGTGGTACGTAAATTTCAACTCTCAATCCTCTATTTTCTTGCCCATCATAACAGAAGAAGGTTTTTACATGTCTGATTCAACAGGGCCCAACCTTTTATAAAAGTACCAACACTATTTCATCGATGAACTATTGAAGGTACTTAGCTAACAGCTCTTGTTATATACTGAGGGAAAGTGAAGTGTAGGTGTTCTATTTCATTTATCATGAATCATATCATAAGTTATATTCGATTGTTATAATTATGTACTGTTGTTGATTACGAGTTGTTAGAAAAAGCATGTGTCTTTTTCGTTATAATTTGATCGGTGTGTTGCCAATGATACCTGCAAATAACATTAATATTGATTCATCAAAAGTATAATCCTAAATCTATGTAAGTACTCATAATCTATATATTATACAACTACCATACCTACCAATATCATACCTTTAGTATACAACATACCCCCATCATGTGAAGTAGACATGCAATAATGTCATACCTAGGTACCCTCCAAAACGCAACTTTAATTACTCCCCACACACACAATGTCTGTACTCACCACCTAGGCAAAAAAAGACACGAAGAAGGAAATCTTTCCTATCTTTTTCAAGCCCTGGCTATTCATTAGTTTGTTCTTCACATAAAGTACGCTTTTTATAATACAAAATTGATTTTTTTTGCTTCCCAATGATATAAATATCTATATGATATGATATAAATCATCTCTCAACACCTCTAACTTTTTCAAACTTCCACCTCTTGGAACCAGGCTTTGATTTTACGAGTACCTATCCCATCGAATCAACAAACACTGGTGAGTAGAAACTAACTTTACCTGACCATTATAGCCCAGACTTGTCGCATCTATGCTAATACTCCAGAACCTTAATAGTATAATATTATTTATTACAGACTCGACCTTACGTGGCACAACAATAACTTTAATTCCCTGATAAACACAAATCTAAACACCAAACCTGTAAGTAACTACCATATAAGCCACAACCCTAGTCAAATATTTGTAGTACAAACGTAATAAGAAGCTAGACTAAGAGCAAGATATTCTTGTTTACATATTTTAGATCCCTGAAGAGACTGCTAAGGCGAAAGTTCTTGGATGTAATGGATGTCAATAAAACTACAATGAGTTACCGCCTATCCCAAGACTCATTCCCTCAAAACCCTCCTAGCATTTGTTATAATTAAAAGTTCTTAGTTGCGTTTTTGATGTAAAAAGGGTATAAGTGACTGCTTGTTTATTTCAATAGAAATCTCGTTAAACCATTATTCTATGTTTACCATTATGTTTTGTTTAATACGATACAATTGGTGGCAGGGGTGGGATTTGGCTCAAATTGTTGACTACTAAAAAAATGGTGTTGACAAATTTTTCCTCAGTAGGCAACTTGTATTCGCAGCTATATTTTGATAATGTAAAAGACTTCAATGAATAATTATAGACAAGCGTTCTGCATAGAAGGTCTATCTATAGAGAAATAATACACGGTGGTGTAATGATTTGCATAGTTTTTGTTTCCGGCTAAAATATGCATTTTTGAAAAACTGTTATTTGGTGGTTTCGAGCATTGACTACTTGAATACCAGTAAATATGTGTTGGGCTAAAAATACCTCTGAATGTTACACTCCGAGAGCTTCACAATGTGGACCGAAGGTTGATAAAGATATTCGCTCCAGCATAACTGCAGTTAGGCATCTGCTCACATGCCTTTGCAGACTCTTCAAATTGGAGGTCAACGGTTTCTCAACTGTTTGAAACCCGACCCTTCCTCGACCTTTTCGCAGCTCTCGCATTCCTCCTAACACTCATGCCCTGCTATTAACCATTCGATGTTTGACCCGCGTATGTCAATCCAACCACCTGGAGACGGGCAGTCTGTTAATCATTCTGATACAAGAATACCGGTTTCAAAGCCACATTTTTCAATATCTTCAAGGAGAAAAAAATTAAAGGAATGCAGTATCATTAATAATTGTTACCTACGTTCTAATACTACATAGTTCACAGCTGCAGTGAATAATGACTATACTCACTAAATAAAATGAAATGAAGACATAAAAAACTGACCATTCACTTACGTTTAACTTATCTATGGTTAATCAATTCATTGCATGACGATTAGCATCAGGAATATTAAATTATTCGGAATTCCATGACTCTGCTCTCAAGATAAGATTAACCCTTCTTGATAACTTACATGAATCATATTGCACCTTCTTAGGAAGCCCTCATTGAGATTTGCCAGTTGAAGATTTATTTAAAATATACCTATACAAAAACTCTGAACGTCTGTGGAAATAATGTACGACATTTATTTTCTTGTTTCAAACTTCGTAACCTTGTTCATTGTAATTAATGGTATCTGAATAACGGAGAAGCAACCAATAGAAAAAAACGCCTGCCAAGTTGGGTGTGGCACATAGCTTCCTCCATTACCTATCATGAATATATAGATGATCTTGAAAAATTCCGTAGCGGGTAAGAGTAAACCAAGAAGTAGCATAAAATGTCACTATTGATCAGTTAAGAAACGAAAAAATGATACTGAATGTAATTTACATTTGTGTAAGCGCAGAATGAACTGATGAGTTGAAAAAAATGCAATGGGTATGGGACCATCTACAACCTAAGCCGCGTATTCGCTGAAAATTTCATCAAAATCGGATGAAAACTGTGGAAATTAGGGTCATTTCACATTGGCGCATGCACTGTAGCTATTAATGATACAATCGTGTTGAAATTGACATGAGGTAATCAAGTCATCTTCTCCCAACTATCATCCAAATTTAAGCGAAATCGGACGAGTAGAGCAAAATAATTGAGCATATTGGAATTCACGTTTGCGCATGCGCAGAATGAAGTATTGATTTGGCGACAATGAAACTGATAGGGAACATCTACAACCTAGACCGCACATTTCCTGAAAATTTCACCCATATCGGATGAAAATTGTGGAAAATAAGCTTGTTACATGGATTCCATATTGGCGCATGTGCAGTAGTTATTACTGATACAATCATAATGAAATTTATATTAGATGATCACATTGTCATTCCCCAACTACCATCCGAATTTGAGCGAAATCGATTTGAGTCTGATCGGACGACTAGGGCGTGAAAAAATGTTGATGAAAGAAAAGAAATTAGAAACTCATACGGTGGATACAGCTTTCGTACAAGTACGCAACCACGAGAGACATTTTATGTCTTTTCGCCCCCTTTCCCCTTCCTATAAAACCCCGTATTGTATTCTAGAGCCACTCAGCTGATCTGGGATCGGTCAGTTGTGTTCAGAAGTCCCTCAAGGGCCCACATACCAAATCTCAGAATCGAGGGATCATTAAAGAAAAAACTGGATTCTAGAGCCACTCAGCTGATCTGGGATCGGTCAGTTGGGTTCAGAAGTCCCTCAAGGGCCCACATACCAAATCTCAGAATCGTGGGATCATTAGGGAAAAAACTGGATTCTAGAGCCACTCAGCTGATCTGGGATCGGTCAGTTGTGTTCAGAAGTCCCTCAAGGGCCCACATACCAAATCTCAGAATCGTGGGATCATTAGGGAAAAAACTGGATTCTAGAGCCACTCAGCTGATCTGGGATCGGTCAGTTGTGTTCAGAAGTCCCTCAAGGGCCCACATACCAAATCTCAGAACCGGGGGATCATTAGGGAAAAAACTGGATTCTAGAACCACTCAGCTGATCTGGGATCGGTCAGTTGTGTTCAGAAGTCCCTCAAGGGGCTACATACCAAATCTCAGAATCGTGGGATCATTAGGGAAAAAACTGGATTCTAGAGCCACTTAGCTGATCTGGGATCGGTCAGTTGTGTTCAGAAGTCCGTCAAGGGGCTACATACCAAATCTCAGAATCATGGGATCATTAGGGAATCTCCGCGTACGCTCTCCGCGTGACACTCCCCTCGTGACGCTCCCCTCGTGACGCTCCCCCGCGTGACGCTTTTTGGTTTATTATTTCCAATAATAAGCCTATGTGATCGTGTAGCAAAAAATTTTTATAACCCCCCCCCCCCCCCCCCCCCCCCCCCCCCCCTCAAACTTTGTCACTTTACGTTTCAAGGTGCATAGAATCCAAATTTGAAATGTCCGTCCGCCGTCCGCCGTCCGGGCCATAAAAGGCCTAAGAATTGACTTAAAAAACCCGTTCTTTCGTACATAGACTCCATTTGGGGTCTAGTTGGTCCTAACGTTTAACCATCCCGATCGCTTTACTCGCATAGATGCTATGGGCCAAAAACGGGCGAAAAAGTGTCTTTTTCTACGCGCGCACGCCTGGCACGCTTGGCAGGGGGTCACGGTGGGTGGTGAGGGGGGGTGAGCGGGCGGTGGAGTGAGAGGAGGCGCCGGCGCCGCGGCACCTTGTGGTGGGTACGGCGCCGGCGTTCCTTCGAGGCATGAATATATGTTTTTTTTCAAGGTCATATTTGTGTGTTAATACCAAAGCTTTTCCTACGCATATTTAATAACATATCCTCTCGACTTTTCGTACGTGCTTAGATAATGATATTATTAAGGCAATAACTATTTGAATAGATTGGAGCTCAAATCGAGAAATATAAACATGCGTATATAATTATAGAAGTATAGGTGATGGCAACTCGAAATAGGATACGCCGAGGAGTCTGGACGGGCCTTATGGTACGCTAGCCAAATAAAACTGGGATCATACTCAATTGAAAAAATAATAAACCTTTGCCACTCAATTTGCAGCGGGCTCATTTATGTGCCATAGTAAATACATAAAATGTCAAAATGGAGCGTAATGGAATTTACTGCAATAACGAAACTGATAGGAGACCGTCTACACCCTTGCCCGCATATTACCTAAAAATGTCATCCAGATCGGATGAAAACTGTGGAAAATAGGCTTGTTGCAAGGATTTCGTATTGGCGCATGTGCAGAAGTTATTACTGATACAATGATGTTGAAATTGATTTAAAATATTCAACTTGTCATCCCCCAACTATCATCCAAATTTGAGAGAGATCGAACGACAAGGACGTGAGAAAATAATGCTTGGTATAATTTACGTTTGCGCATGCTCAGAGTGAGGTATTGAGTCAATAACGATGGATCTGATAGGGGACCGTCTACCCCCTTACCCACAAACTTCCTTAAAATTTCATCTAGGTAAATCGGATGAAAATTGTGGAAAATTAGCTTGTTACAAGGATTTGCGGACACACGACATACACACAGACAGACAGACACGGAACCAAAGTTGTTCAGAATGGTCTTAAACGTAAAAGGCAAGTAGAAATTATGATTTTGGAGACCAAAAAATTTTTTTCTCCCAAAAGTGAAAACAATGCTTCCGCAACCTTTAGGTAGACATGGAAACAAAAAATTACTCCACCCAATCATAAGGACCCGCTCAGAAATCTAATCCATACGATCTAATGAGATGATCTAATCTAATCCAGTAAGGCCAACTTTCACCAAAAACTTAAACCAGTTTAATTTCGAAAACAATGAAAATTAATGAAGACTATAGCTCAACGTCTTTCACATGAGCGCTGTACAAGCTTAAACCCTTACTGAGGCGGCTCGAGCTTAATCTCCCAAAATCCGGCCTGTACTCTTGCTTGTTTTGTTTCCTTTAGCCGTGATAACAATGATATCGAGCTATATGGCCGCATACGAACAGCTGTTTGTTTGATTCACAGTCAAAGTTGGTTCATAGTTTCAATTTACCTATGTACAATGAATGCACGCAATTTGGCACTTGGATTTATATTTGATTCCTCGAATATCCCTCGAAGATGCCCGAGAAAGATCCGATGGCGAATCCCCCACTTTGAGGAATCGGTCGACATCGAGTTTAGATGTAAATTTCGACTCGGTAATCCGACAGTTATTAAAGACCTCAAACTCATTATTGTCTCTCATCTGGAGTTCCCGTCGGATAGGTAAGTTTGAAATGGTTTTTGACAATCAAATTGATGAATTTTAATACATAAGTGAAATAGAATATTAAGGAAATAACGTATAATAGATGGGGTAGCACGTTATATTAGGAAGATCAATAGCAATCCCTTGTAGAGAAAGTCATTACATCGGCTGGTATAATGTCCCGGTGTTAAAATCGTCCCAAATTTTATTGGACAATTTATCTAAACTCCATAGGGGAATCTCCGTTATTCAAAACCCGATATAAATGATTTTTGTGTTGGTGAAAGACGCCAAAAGGTTTAATCCTCGAGATTATTTTTATTGGAGTTTGGCCAATCTTCGTTAAATAACTTTTTGTTAAAAGTGGGTCTTAGATGATTTAATCCATACTCAGTGATCCATAGTACCCACCCACATTTTCTTTAATTTTACTGTCATTTTGAGAACAATATTGTTGTATTCAGTTTTTCGGTCTACGGGCATTAGTTTTTGGAAAATCTGGGTTTGTACTACACCGATAAAGATGTAATTCGAAACCGTCGAAAAAACCCCAACGTCATATTCACTTCCGCCTTCGTCAGAGAAAGCATCACCGCTCCGACGCGAGTTGTTCAACTACTTGCCAAAGCCATCAGGAAAGAAATGAGTTCGCGACCTTAACATTTCTCTCGCAGAATCGCTACTGCCGAAAAATTTTTACGAGCAAGCCCCTAACGCTCGGGATTTTTACACCACTTTCTCCATCCCTTGCGCAAGCCACGTTGGGGCATTTCGATTCTTGACTCGCCCCACTCATTTACATGGAGGCTGCGAGGGATCGAAAACGCTTTGAGTGATGTAACAACCACTTCCGTTCTACTATAACTGGTCCCAGCGACCGAATTTATACCTAAACGATTTCGCAAACACCAAACAGTAAATATTACCTACCTTTCCGAGAAAGTTCACAACATGTAACTGAAGAAATATAATAACATATTCTAGATGGTTATTGGTTTACTTATACTTATCAGAGGGTGTGTTTGGATTTCGTTCGATGAAAACGTCTTGCAACCAATTCTAGTCTGCAAATATCTTAGATTCGTTCCAAAATGTAAGAAATGCATTGGAAATATCAACCAACTGTTGATACGTCCATAAATTCTTTCTTCATCCCACCTTAATCTCCTTGTCCTTAGCAGGTGTTGAGTATAGATGATGTACAAATAAATTATTTTCCAATAAAAATATTGCCAGATACCATTGCTTAAACCCCGTATTTTCCGGGTTTTTGACGGAAGATTTTATTGAATCTTTTTCGACTTCACATCAATAAAACGGTCATGCTCCTTTACAGTGTTTATTCATAGTGGAGAACATGAGTTTTATATTACTGCCTAGAGAAATAAATTAGGCCTGAATTTCAAATTTTGCCTAAACTACTAATTCGTTGAATTTTGGGGAACCTAATGCACAAATTCTGCATTTTGATTCACATCTGTAGGTTTGAAAAAATGCACTTTAGTCAGAGTTTTCAGCAAGGTAGCAACTTCCAATTTCATTGTACAAATCATGGTTGAAAATTTGAGTAAATGCATAAAAGAAAAAGTCATGCATCATGGCCATATGAGTGGATTAGTAACATTGAATGATAAATATGTTAAATATGTTAAATTTTTTTTAGAATTCGTTATTTCAATGTAATTTTCGAAATTCGCGACATTCACTTATTATAATCAAAAAGTGCTTTCTAATGACATTATCCTTTCTTTCAAAATACCATATTTTTGGTGGGAAAACAGATTTTTTATTCTGAAGTTAAATTTTTTTTCTTGCGTTTATGGAGTTTTTGCTATACTTATATTTTCTTCGATAATTTGCTGAAATTGATTTTGGAACTTTATGGGACTTTAATGATACATTACCCCTCCTCACATCAACGTAATAGCTTCCTTGTGAAAACCCACGGTGATGAAGGCTTCATCGAACGAGTAGGTAATATCGGAGTTGCACACATACAAGAACATGGAATCAATCAAGCCTAAAGACGGTTTAGGAATTAGTAGTAGATTGCTGTTAGTTCTATCTAAATTACACGTATACCACGACTGTCCCTTATTGATATAAAAGATAATATACGCAAGGTTGCCAATAATTTCATCCTCCACCCGTAATCATCCCCAAGTTCCCTTGAACTGCAACTTTTTTCCAAATCAAGGGATAATCTTTAAATACACTTGTTTCCTGCTTCTTCATAATAAGGTAAAGTTGGGAATTTCGAGCCATTATAGGAAGAACCTCAGAACATTCTACTGTATTTCAATCCTTATCACACAACTCATATACTGATCATCCGATAAATTTGCCCTAAAACCATTAGGAATGATGAATTTCTTAAATCTCCATCTCCCCATGCCCTTCAAATCAGCTACGAAAGAGAGTAATGCTCATCCAGTGGTTCAGATCAGACTACTGAAGTAAAATTCTGCAATTATTTTATGCCATAAACGTTTCACTCGTATACCTAATGTATAGACAACAGTGAGATTGAAAATATACATGCTGTGTTTCATATATTAGACGATGTTTTTAGATGAAAACTACGAGGGTGAAATAATGGAGACGAGAGAACAATCATGACTGGTAATTTATTCAGGTTAGGTAAACAATTAAGTGGGAGGCGATCATGACGGCATCTATCGAGATATGAATACACTATAAAACTGTGAACACAGAGTGAGGATCACAACATCATTCCTCTTTAAGTAAGTTGGTATGATTGATAATCGCCACGGCAATAGTAATCTACCAGGCATTGATAACAAATGGCGGCGCCTCGCCGTTTTCGCAGTTTAGTAAGGTTATATTGTTAAGCTTCGTGACAATGCGGTAATTTATACTTTTACATTACCAAATTTGACCAGTGTTAATTAATTCAACAAAAGTGCAGTGATTAGGATTATTATTATGAATAACGGGTTATACATAGTGTGAATAATTCAATACAAAGTTTAGGTGATACTTAATACCTCTAATTTGAGTATACCTCTGGGTACGTTATGTTATTAATTAGCTATGTACAATCTTCTTATACCTATATGTGTGTATGTATATCAAATAAATTGTTTACATCTTTCTCCTAATCAATGTCTATTCCATAAATCTTTTTGGTGCCTTCAAATTTTCTCTGTTTCGTAAATCGTATTTTCGTCTATCAGTACTTTTCACATTTTCATTCGTTTCTTCTTTGCATGGTATTATATCCTTCCTATTTCTACGATAGTTTCTGTTTTCTTTATCCCTTACCCAATATGATCTGGGTGTTTTCGCTTTCTCAACAACTTCTCCTTGTACCCATCTATTGTTATGACGATATACAATATGCTGACCTACGTTAACGTCACTCAATTGTTTCGATCGTTTGTCTTGTTGACATTTTTGATTATGCTGAGATTTTTGGAAACACTTTTTTAGGATATTTCTATTAGGTATTTGGGGTTGAAGTTCCTTATCAATTATCGTCATTTTATCCCTGAGTGCCCTATTAAATAGGAGTTGACTTGGGGAGTAATTATTGATAGACGGGATTGCGGTATTCCGATAATGGAATAGTAAAGTGTAAGGGTCTTGGCCTGATATTTTGGATTTTCTAAGTATTGATTTGCATATCTTTACCGCTGACTCGGCCAGAGCATGACCTTTTGGGTGATGAGGGCTACTAGTGGTCAGCTCTGTCCCTAATTCAGACAAAAAGGTAGCAAACTCTCGACCACCGAAAGGATTATTGTCAGTGACAATCTCCTGAGGGTAGCCATGGGTGGAAAATATTTGTATACATACTTTTTTTATGTCCCGATTGTGGGCGTGGGTTCGTATCCCACTTCTGACACCATGTTTCATATATTAGACGATGTTTTTAGATGAAAACTACGAGGGTGAAATAATGGAGACGAGAGAACAATCATGACTATACGACGTCGTTCCTCGTAAGTTCCCTTAAAGGGGCTGTTAGTTCCGAAAGTTTAGGAATGAATTTTCCTAGGTATTTAATTACTCCTAGAAATCTTAGTAGTGCTTTCTTATCTGTTGGTAACGGTATCTCAGTTATAGCTTTTATTCTCTCAGGGTCTATTTCTAAACCTTTATGGGAAATTATGTGACCTAAAATTTTTAGGCGCTGCTGTCGAAAATTGAATTTTGTTGGGTTAAAAGTGATCCCATTTTTTATTGCTATTTCAAGTACATTTATCAATATCTGATCATGTTGTTCAACTGTCTCGGCTGAAATTATAAGATCGTCTATATATATATTTACTCCTTTTATCTCACCAAATATTTCACTATTCTTTTTCTGGAACACCTCAGCCGACGTTTTTATCCCAAACGGTAACCGGGTAAATTTATAACGTCCAAACGGTGTGCCAAAGCAAGTGAGTTCTGAGGATCTTTCGCTAATAGGGATCTGGTAAAAACCATCTTTGAGGTCTAAACAACTGAAAAATCGTTTACCATTTAGATCACTCAAGATCTCGTCTTGTGTGGGAATCTGAAACTTATCATTAACTAGCTGATCATTTAAATATTTGGGATCTAGGCAAAGCCTTAACGAGCCATTGGGTTTCTCCACTATGACGAGAGGATTTAACCATTCAGAGGGTTCAGTTACTTGTTTTATTACCCCTATTTCTTCTAATTCAGCTAATTTATTTTTTAATCTGTGTAGTAAATGCTTAGCTACTCTACGTGGTGCATGTGACATAGGCTTGGAATTATCTTTTAATTTTAATTCATACGGCTTTCCAGGGAATGATCCTAGACCTGTGAAAGCTTTCTTATATGTTTTTATTACCACTTCTCTGGATTCGACGTTCGTGTTTCTAATGGATGCTACACGTTGTACCAATTTTAATTTCACACAAGTGCGTAAACCTAGTATTGGTTTATCGTTAGTGTCTACAATTAGAAATTTAATCTTAGAGTAATTATCGTTTATTTTGGTGAGTAACACTACTTCACCCATCACTATTAAAGAACTACCATTATAGGCAGATAATTTTACATTGCTTTTGTTTAAATTCATTTTATTTTTATTATTTATTATTTTAAAGATTCTTAGAGGCAATATATCAACTTGGCTTCCCGTATCCAACTTGAATTTTATTTTAGTATCGCTTATTATACCTTTTTCCTCCCAGATATTATCGTTTTGATTATTATCTTTTACGTTGTCCACTTTTATATAATCAATATACAGCGATTCATCACTGTCGCTTTCATTATTCACATTGATGGCCCTAGTAAATTTCTTATTCTTGTTATATGTTTTCTTAGTATCTTTGTTATTTTTCTTAAAACAACCTACTTCGAAATGGTTATATTTGTTACAGAAACTACAGATTTTTCCGTAAGCAGGACAATTTCTAGGTTCATGTGTATTTCCACATTTTTTACAATGGTAAGTTGGATTCTTATTATTGCTATCTCTATTGTTATCATTCGATCGATTTCTAGTTTTATGTTTTATTCTTAGTTTCTTAGCTGTACCTTTTCTTATGGCATCTACTTCCTTCTGGGTATGTCCACCGGTGATATCTTGTATCTCCACTTTCCTGGTTCCGTGCAGCTTGCAAATGTTGGTTGCTTCCTCCAGGGTTAATTCGTCCCCTTTATCCAGCAATCTGCTTAGTAGTCCCTCGTCGGTTACTTGCGAAATCAGTCTATCCCGTATCATATTGTCCCTCTCTTTATAATCACAGGAGGCGGCGGCCGTTTTTAACTGGGTAATAAATTCATGGAGGGGCTGTCCATGTTGTAGCGATAGGGTGTTGAACTTAAAACGCTCGTGCAACACGTTCCTCTTTGGGGAAAAATATTCTGAGAAGGCGTCTACCGTTTCTTGGTATGTACTTAAAGCAGTTTTCGTCGCAGTCGCATCATCTGCTTTGAAAGTTGCTTCACGATCGGCCTTGAGCATGTTGTAGATTTCTATGCCTTTGGATCCGAGTTGGTTCAGAAGAACGGCTATTTTCACTTCGTCCTTCTCCGCCTTTTTCTTGGAAGCAACGAGGAAAAAACCAAAAGCTTGCAACCAGTCCGTCCACTCCTTCTTCAAATCGCTAGCCTCAAAATTGAATTGTTGCGGTGGCCGTGTATCAGACATGCCGTCCCGTTTTCTATGGCTGCACCGTGGTTAATGACAACGGTTGTCTTGGTAGTTAACTGCCGAAATACGCGTCGACGAAACACTGTATACTATTAATTAAACACTGTATACTAATTAATTAACAGTCCGCGTCTTTGCGATATTACTCACATTTATCTTCTGACACCATGTTTCATATATTAGACGATGTTTTTAGATGAAAACTACGAGGGTGAAATAATGGAGACGAGAGAACAATCATGACTGGTAATTTATTCAGGTTAGGTAAACAATTAAGTGGGAGGCGATCATGACGGCATCTATCGAGATATGAATACACTATAAAACTGTGAACACAGAGTGAGGATCACAACATGCTGTCTATTGAAGAAAAGTTCTGAAGTCCGTATGTTGAAGAAGCAATCCTGAGTACGTACGTATTGTAATTGATTGAAATATATCATTTTCAAATAATTATTTATCTACTTATATTTTTCTGTTCCTGACTGCAAAATATAAATATTAGGGAAACTTACATAGATATATTTGCAGTGTGACAGGGTCTTTAACGTAACAGAGTATATCGAAAATAAAGAGTTAGGTACCTACATAATATAATCAATCAAGTTACTGTAAGATAAGAATACAGTCAAGTTAATATAAAATATTGATTCCTGGAATATTGGAATGGACTATTTGAATACCAATAAACGTGGTTTGTGTAAGATCATACTGAATGTTTGGAAACCAGCCTGCGTACGAGTCCGCGAACCCATGTTGGTTACTACCAAATCGAATCATTATACCTCGAGGATTGTTTATAATTCATTAACTTCACGTGTTGCTCAGGTGCTTCTATTTTCGAAGCGGTTTTGACAGAGTATGATTTTAGCATAAGTTGATATTTATACGAAGACTGGTGGACGATTTTTGTTCGATGAAAAATGGCAGATACAGTTCCGTAGCAACGATTAGGTTGTAAGCGATAATTATCAGAAACGCTATAACCCTTTTTGACATTTTCATGTCTTTGCTTTGGCACATAAACTAAAAAAACGTCACGGAAAATAATTGCTCACGAAAATTGCTCACGAAAATTGCTCACGAAAATTGTCCCAAGTGGCCACAACGATGATTATGACCATCAGAAATGACGTTTTTACCTAATGATCCCACGATTCTGAGATTTGGTATGTGGGCCCTTGAGGGACTTCTGAACACAACTGACCGATTGCAGATCAGCTGAGTGGCTCTAGAATCCAGTTTTTTCCCTAATGATCCCACGATTCTGAGATTTGGTATGTAGCCCCTTGAGGGACTTCTGAACACAACTGACCGATCCAAGATCAGCTGAGTGGCTCTAGAATCCAGTTTTTTCCCTAATGATCCCACGATTCTGAGATTTGGTATGTGGGCCCTTGAGGGACTTCTGAACACAACTGACCGATCCCAGATCAGCTGAGTGGCTCTAGAATCCAGTTTTTTCCCTAATGATCCCACGATTCTGAGATTTGGTATGTAGCCCCTTGAGGGACTTCTGAACACAACTGACCGATCCCAGATCAGCTGAGAGGCTCTAGAATCCAGTTTTTTCCCTAATGATCCCACGATTCTGAGATTTGGTATGTAGCCCCTTGAGGGACTTCTGAACGCAACTGACCGATCTCAGATCAGCTGAGTGGCTCTAGAATCCAGTTTTTACCCTAATGATCCAACGATTCTGAGATTTGGTATGTAGCCCCTTGAGGGACTTCTGAACACAACTGACCGATTACAGATCAGCTGAGTGGCTCTAGAATCCAGTTTTTCCCCTAATGATAAGAAAATAATAAGAAAACACACATGAAAATGTCCCAATGTGTTGCAGACTCGTATGCAAGCATTTAATATACTTTCAGTTTCAATTCTGTAACTCTCCTAGATGTTAGTAACTACACTACGTCTCTTGCTTACCGTGAATTGATGGCAACTGTTGTTACCACCACAGCCTAATAAACAACTCTCGTTGATAAGGACCGCCTAGAACACGATCAAGGCGGGTATATTTGTTGTGTCTTTCATACTCATTCATATGGTCTTTGCAGATAATACCTCTTCATCGTAATCCAAAACAAAAGATGTGTCCATTGGATATCACTTTTTATAACACTTTTCTGTGACGATTTTTCAATCATTTATGTGCCGAAGTAATGACATAAAAATGTCTGAACCTTGTATTTTTTTGTACATCACTATTATTTCTCACTTCTACTATATGTGCTTATCAATTGACAATGAGAAGACTTTACCAGGTAAAACGAATTTCAAACATTAACAAAGCGGATTGTGTTGTAACACGAAAGCTCCCAATGCTATAAATCAAAAGTCTGTTCAAAATTATTTTTGTTCAAGTACATATACGTAATCCATTGTACCGTTGGAAACAGCCGAGATACCTGTTGTCCCTTTCGTCCGTCAAGTCTTGGTAATCAACATTTTGACGAGTTTGTGATGAGAGTATGAAGGAAATAATTTATAAATGACATCAATCGCCGTCAATATTATGTCATTCCCGAAATTACTTCCAACATTAATCTTGAGGTCGATGGTTATCTACAGTCTAACTTAGCCGCCGCACCAAGCACCCCGTGTGTACAAAGGTGTCAAGGAAATTTATGGAGTTAGAAATTATTTGAGCTCTTCTTCTTTATTTGATTGATGGTCTCGATAAGAGCGCTTTTGTCCCAACTTGTCCCGACCTTGTGCTCAACGCCGACGACGCATTTGAGACTTAGGCCCTATTCTATCAAATAGTTATTTGACGAAATTCAGAAAACCTCTATTAAAAAAATCTCTAGGATTAAACCTTGGCTTCTCTACCACAAAAACGAAAGTCGTTTGGAGTAACGGAGTTGGGTTTGGGCAAACTGTCTAATAACAATCTGGACACTATAACCGCCAAGAAAATAAGTCACCACAACAGCACAACCACTCTACCTATCTAATTACCAAATATAACACATTATTTCACACTTTTGTGCTCGAAAGTGGAGATTTTCGTATCATTTCTAATCAATGTTGTTGGGGTTAGTCTATAAGGGGATAGTATTCATCGTGGAATAGTAATGTTCCACCATCATTATCATCACCTATTATTACAAAATTTTCTATTTATCCGTGAACTTTGCTTTTAAACGGTGTTGGAGTGTATATGTGATCAGGCTGTTTCTGATTCAATCTAGAGTTCCTTGTATTGTTGGTGATTAAAACGCCAGTGATCGCATACTGAGGAGCGGGTGTTGAATACTTGTAAGTACTTGTAAGTTGGTGAGTACTAATAAGTTGAATACTTCTGAAGAGATACAAACTATATCTACGACAAAACTATAAGTTACACACTTAGATTTTTTTTTTTTTTTTAAGCCACTGAGACCGCAATGGCCTATTGTAGCTGGAGGAGGAGGCCGTACCTCCTCCCCATCCCAGACACTAGATTGGCCCAATACCGACAGCCCTGCCAAACCAAGCACTATCTGCCTGGTTCCGGCACTCCTGCCAGCCAACAGGCACTACCTGGGACTTAGATGTTACATCACTATTCCAACAATTATGCTTTATCAAAAACACCTGTTGATACCATAGGTAACGGAGATAAACAAGAGCAACTGTCCAGATTTTGGTAGATTAAACTCGAGCTGCCTCGGTAACAGTTTGAACTCGTAATGTGATCCGGTCAAAAACGATGAGTTGCAACCTCCGTTTGAGTTTATACCTGTTAAGTTGTTGGTAAAATTTTGCCTTGCTCTATGAGATAGCTGTTTACATTGATATAACTCAGCAAAGCCTGAAATGCGAACACTGATAACAGGAAAAATAAATAGTTGTGCTAGTATTAAGCATTTTAAAGTTTTTTTTTAATATTACGTAATTGGATGAGAAGCTTAGCAGCAGATAGACAAAACTATCTAACTCAGCTTCTTGTAGTTGACGACTTGGCAGCTTACATTGTTCTCATTTGTTTTATAGTCAATTCGTATTTTTGTTACTCGATATTCCTGAGAGTGACTTACCTAGTTTGCATGACGACGTCCTTATGTTTACATTAGGATCGGAAAAAAGTGGCCACCTACGAATCCGATCCAGAGCACCCCGAATGAAATTCAGTGAAAAAGCCTTTGGTGCATGCTGTATACGCATGCATGATGTATATGTACAGGTACACAGTTCTATCCTTCACGAAAAATACTCGACAGGTTTCGGATTTAGCACACTCAAAAGTTGATTGTAGTTCAACAATTATTTGGAGCTCGCTAGACTGAAAGTTTGAGAAATAGATGAGCAAGAGTCTAATGAGACTACCAAATATCAGCTCCCTGTACTGCTTCGCATTCTGTCAACTTGGTCTGATGCACGTGCCCATGGTTGTTAACAATTAGGACAAGTAATTTTGGACTAATAATAATGAAGTGTATGCTACTCTTTGATTTTTGTTTCATAAGTTTTCAGTGCCTCCACTTTAGGTTGCTAAGCAAAAAAATTAGTTGACGAACGAAGCGAGTCTCTACTTTGACTCGGCTAGCGTCTGTCAGTTGCGTGTGTGTTCCGCGCTACTACATGCCGACGTTTTGGAGCCATCAACTTGAAATTCGGTAGGTAGGCTCTTTAGACATACGGAATTAGCTGTATAGTTTTTGGTGCCGATCCGGCCAGAGGAACTTGTCTTCAAATCAACTAAAAATCGTGTTTGGCATAGTTTTCAATATTTTTCGCCTAAAAAAATCGATTGAAACGTCTATAAAAGCTTTTAAAGTTGCCTTGAAGACGATTCGACGTCATTGTTGTCGTCACTGAAGTTAGTCATCTTCAAAATAATAAAAATCGAGTTTGGTATCGTTTTCAATAATTTCTGTGATATTTTATCGTTTGAAATCCTTTTAGGCGAACTAAAATGTGACTGACGCAAAAAAATGATGATATCATCAAAGTCGTGGGACAATAAATTCGTGGTCCTTTCAGTTATTTTTAGGGTGCTGAGGCGAATCGGATTATGTTCTCAGCTAGATTTATCTTACTTACCTTAAAACCAACGCTGGTTCGGAAGCTGGAAAATTCGAACATTACCCCAACTTCGTGTGACACCTGGTCAACGGACTCTCCAGTTTCATTCTACGTGGGTACATAAGATAATTACCGATAATAGTGTGCAAGAATGCATAGACGGAGTTGGTAAACTTATTCAGGCTGTATACCTAAATTTTAACTATAGCGATGGAGAAAATATTCATCATAATCAGTATGTTAATCAGCTTGACAATAAATTAAGTTCGAGTAAATCTGAACAAAAACGTCATAACTGATAGCTGACTCACCGGTAAATGAATGAGGTCATGGAGCCCGTACTTCGCCGCTCCACGTCGGATCTTGCAAAGTTCCGCAAAGTCGTCGTCGTTTTTCGCTTTGTCCCTGAGCAATCTGTAAAGTAAAATGAATTTGGATAAGCACGAAAGCAGATATCTTAATGTGGACTAACGTCACTGCCCAACTGTTGAGTATGCTAGACAAAGAAGTGTCCCTAAATGTGAATGCCATCAAATTGTCTTAGGTAGACATATAAGTAGACATATTATTGGTAAAAAATAACCTCGAGCTTCAAATAAATCAGCATCTATATTAATTATATCTTTTATCATTTATGTCTTGGGTAGTAATCTATTTTTTAAATTCTTTATGGGTCAAATTTTCTTTTTTACCAAGATTTTCATTAGATTAAAGAATATCAAACACTTATTTTTCTAGGGTGAAACTTTGTTCACACACGTTAAAGCACAAATAATGATATGTACATATTTGTTTCAATCTTTCAGCTTTAATTATGAATAGTTTGCTGAGTCCCGTCCATCGTAAAGGTCCCAGAAATATACATTTGCATATTTTTGAAATTTTGTATAATTCAAAGATAGTTATTATTTATTGTTCTAATACACAATAATTTGTTACATTAGTTTACGAACGGGGAAGGGCTCAAATTCGTTGAGTGGCCTAAGTTCCGTTCAGTTCAGTGTTATTTAGGAGTAGATAATTACATTAAATACCAAGCAGGATTGATCGTTTAGGCAAAATTTAACCTAAGTTACTTAAAAAAAAAGTAGAAAATTTAATACCACCATAACATACATTTAGTTTTTTGACCACATTTAGACAATCAAAACCACTCGCATACACATCACCATGAAATGGTTATGCCATATCAGTATGTATGATGAAGTGCGTGTATACCATAGTACATTTAGGTATGTACATGTAACTATACATAACCTGCAGTAGTATATACCTGCTATGTATACATAAGCATATTATACAGGGTGTTCACACTTAAGATTTTTAACCTCCTAGGGATCGATTCTACAACTAATTTCCAAAAAAAAAAAGTTCCTCTTTGAATTTTTTTCTTTTAAACCCTTCATTTTTTTAGTTTTTTCACTTTCAAGTATTTTTTATTTATTTATTTTTTTTTTTTTTCGTGTTTTTTACCTTACATAACTAAAATGGCTGAAGCTCCCCTAATATACAAAGTAAACTTAAAAATAGATATATCGTTGGAATATGTATAATTATTTTATAAATTGTTTAATGAATAAATTTATGTAAACTAAATGTTGGGTTCCACAAAGCCCAAACTAAGGAATTTAAAAAAAATAAAAATAAAAAATGAAAAATTGAAGTACGTAATCACATAGGCACCACAGACGGTATTCTGTCATTAAGTGATGTAACAGCGACTATAATTGAGTGGCTGCGAAATCCCTAAGATTATTGCAACAAGTTATATGCATGGAATTAGAATAGGTATAGATATATTTCCATGATGTGAAACAAAAATAAACCAACATATGAGAATCATTTGTCCATACGCTGGCTATATTATGGCCATATTAGCTAACTGAGGAAGGTTAGTATGATTGTATGTTGAAAAACATGGTTTTTTTCTATAAAATCTAGGGTTTTCGTGAAAAATGACCCCGAAGAAAATACGAGTTTGGGGCCGATTTCCACGTAGTTTTTCACGTTGAATCGAATGGTAACACTCGCAGATTTCTCCAACTCCGTTAAAACCGAGTTTTACACTTTAACTAACAAGTTTTACCCATAAAAACACATAAAAATTGAGCATAATAAATAAAAAAACGCCATTTATGTTTCAATCGAGTATAACTCCTACAATTATCTTATAGGTTCGACTTTTAATACAGTTGACCATATATTACAATTACATGTCTGTCATTTCCACATTGATAAGTACCACATTTTCCATTCGTGTTGGTTTGAAGTTATTCAATTTCTATTAACGCTAATCTCGCAACGTCACGGAATCGAATTGCAATCTTTAGTTTTTTCAAGGTCCAGTCAATATCGAGCATGCAATACCTAAAAATTGATTATAGAACGACATAATCTTTTAGACGAGTTTGGTTCATCGAATTATATACCTACGCACATTTGGTTAGGCGTTACCCCAGTTTCCGAAATGGGTTAGATTATACCAATATATTTATGTGAAAAACCATGAATATCGCTGTTTTGCGATCGTTAGGAGTATACTAACTCTTATTTAGTGATGATTCTGAAGATTATCAGAGATTATTAGCTGTCATTTTCAGTCACACGAGATGAAACTCATATAATTTTCAAAGTTGCATTTTATTTCTTTATTGATTTATAATATTCTCATTTTTCCACCCAGCATGAATTTCATGACTTAATTTACTTAAGTGCTTACTTTACCGTGTTTTTTGATGTTCCTTGGAATCCTACTCGAAAAATTTTGTTTAACTATTTATTCTACTAGTACGTCATTCCTAGAGATTATTCATTACCTTTTCCGATAGATAATGAGAAGGAAAATTGTAAATTTAGATCACTTTTGCTTGCAATATGAGTGTAATTAACACTATTTAAGAAACTAGAAAATAGGTACATCTAGCCTTATTTCAAAAGTTTTCGTTATTCTAATATCTTAATATTCCAACCCTTCAAATTTACCCATTTCGGTTAATCAGTGTTAAGGTTGGGCGTATCACAGACAAATTATTCTGCTTCTTCAGTGATGTATATGATCAATTGATTTGGTATATGAGCAACAATGTCAGTATATGTCCAAATGATTACCATATGTTGGTTTATTTTTGTTTCAAATCATGGAAATATAGGTTTTCTAATTCTATGCACATAAATTATTGCAATAATTTGGGCGATTTCGCAGCCACTCAATTATAGTCGTTGTTACATGGATCACTCAAATGAAAAAATACCTTATGTGGTACCTATGTGATTACATACTTTTTTTTTTTTTTTTATTTTATTTTATTTTATTTTATTTTATTTTTTTTTTATTTTTTTATTTTTTTTTTTTTTTTTTTTTTTTAATTCTTCAGTTTGAGCTTTGTAGAACCCAAAATTTAGTTTACATAAACGTATTCATTAAACAATTAATAACGGAATTATGCGTACTGCGCCCTATAGTGTAAACGAATGATATGGCAAAAAGTAACTTACTGCATTGCAGAACGATATGTGCTCTGATAAGTGTCGTATTGATTCCATAACTTGTCGGAAAAAACATCACCTGAAACAGTAAAATGTTTTGTCAAATGGCGGTCAGTTTAGATATCATAACAACTTATCAATATGCATTCCTTGATTAGGTTCAATAATATTGGAACGTGTAGGTTTAAATAACGTCAAGGTTGGGGATATCGAAAAAAGAAAAAGGTAAAATTAAGTGGAATATCATTATCCTATATTCTAAAATCACGAGGGAAGTGGAAGAGGATTGATTTCAGAATGTAGATAAATATTTCCAGAATACCATCTTTGATAGTATATCAATAGGTCACAAATTTAAGGATCGACCTATCGAGAAAGAATTAAGTTGTGTATTTATACTCCACTTATTCGGTACTAGGTATATGAAGTTACTCACTTGATCTTACATCTTTAATCTTTTGGTTGGCTAAATAGTAGATCTTCTGGTACCTACAAGAGGGTATCATACTAGTTGATGGAAGTATTGTGACAGAAAACTATGGATATTTTGTCAGATAAGAAGTAAATACATACGATTCTCTACTTTTCAATAGGAAACAGAGAGGGTTACCAAACTTGGTTAGGTACCTTTCAAAGTAGTGAGTTACTAATCTAAGCTGGATGAGGCAAAGCATTTCGGCAACATCAGTTTTCATCTAGCTTTAAATAATGATTCTTTTTCTTATGACTCGGGGTCGTTACCACTTGAATAACATTCAGAATGAGCAAACAAAACAAGTTGTTGAGCCGCCCATAAAAGCTTAGTGATCTCGGATTTCTTGTCTACTGTTTCAACTACCAAGCGTGTGCACGGGAAATTAGAAATGTTGCGTTTTATTGAAAACTTCTCCTACAAACTCGACAGTGGTGGCGGATGGCGGAGGTTATTTGAGTGAACATTCTTTTTCCCAAGTGACTTGTGGCCGTTTTTTAAACCATGTTGAACTTATATATTTCAAATCATTAAATATTATTACATGTTTGGTAATTAAAAAGTGGAAATTGAAGGCTCCGTACACACAACTTGATGATAATCTTCCGTTACCCTTTTAATTCCTCGAGGGTCGGGTGATTAGTTAATCAGCGTCGGGAATCAGATCGTCAAGTTTTGACGGACGAGATAACCAACGACGGGTGTTGGTTAAAGAAAAATCGTTTTAACGTCTGATTAAGCTCAAACATAATGCCACGTTAACGCTAATTCTTGATTAACTCAAAGGGTGAAAGTGGCCCTCATATTGACATTGTTAACGCCAAACGCCCCAACAGATGAACACATTTGTTTTTCCCCACTCATGCACTTCATATTAATTTTAGCCTTTCTAGGTAAATCTCAAACTTCTTAGCCTCGAACCCCTTTCCTTTCTTATTCTTTTTCTTAAAATTTCCTAACTTATTCTTTATATATTTAAATAATTTCCATTATTATTGTCCATTGTTCTCCTACGTGACTACCTACATCAGAACTGCCACTACATAAACCTGGTAACTAGCCAGTCCGTCTAAGTCCTTCAATCAAGACTCTTACCTTTTTCTATCTAATGCAGTAATAACGGGTAGTTTCTACTTTTCTCTTGCAATATTATTTAAATTCAAAATCTCTTTTTCCTTTCCCAACAAATTTTATTTACTCCAAATATCCTCATTACATTCATAATGCTTGAGCATATTTCAGAATCCTGGTAGATTCGGTGGTAGTAGAAACCCTTTTTGTAATTTTCCCCTTCTCAATAGAGCAATTTGTGGGGTCGTTAGCTGGTCCTGGGATGTTACATTTAACAAAAACTAGAGCTCATTTGGGTAAACCTTTACAAAATCAATCACGAGGAAAAGGGTAGCTGAAGACTTTCTTCTCCTAGAGTGCTCTCTTGACGGACACTACTGATTGATATTCCTAAGGAGGCTACGAGAACTGGTGATAGGACGCAACAGCCCGCAAGGCACCTTCTTGAGGCATAAAACACGGCAGTGGCGGTGCGAGTAGATAGTGTGGGACGAGCTCCTTCCGTTACATCACGAACCGCCAGATAACAAGCTGCACTAATGCACTTCCTCTTCTACAGTGGGATCATCGATTCTTGAATTATCTCGTCGATAGAGCGTCGTCGTGCTCGTTCGGGAGAAAAGACCCTCAAGCGTATTTTGGATAGCCCGGATCAGATGCTCGATTCATTTTATGAGAACCGACGTGTTTCTAACTCCTGGAGCCACTTGAACGTTTCAGAACGATCGCTCGGAAATCTCAGCTCTTTAACAAAACCAAGTCTCTTCAACACCACCTCAATTTCCTTGCAAGACATTTGGAGAGACAATGATATCCCTTATTCCCTCAGAAAGATCATATCAGCACAGCAGTACATATATATAATGCTAGGTGGTCGAACCACTCAGGCCTCGATATCAACGACCGAAAGCATCAGGAATTAAAATAATAATATAGGTAAATAATATCTTGATGAAGACAGGTGATTAATATCTCCATGAATGCAGGCAACAAGCAACGAGGTAACAAGACTCTTAAGAAGCATCGCCATGCAAACAGTGTCCGTACCACTCAATAATGCACATTTGAACACACACACACACACACACACACACACATATATATATATATATATATATATATATATATATATATATATATATATATATATATATATATATATATATATATATACCATCAGAACGTTAACAGTACCTCCCCCAACCTTTCCCAACCTTACCCGATATTTCATGCAAATAGATTATAATAGTTTTTTTTTTTTTTTTTTTTTTTTTTTTTCAGTTTTACCACTCACAAGCATTCGAAAACTTGTGCTTCTGAAATTTGGATTGGGGCATCGGTAGTTGTGGTAAAGTTTAATTAAAACTTGAGTAACCAATCCAATCTTAAACGGAGCCTCCATGAGTGTGGTTTGTACCTATAATCGCGGTTTTTGTTGTCTATCAGTACTGAACTATTGATGAGAAAAAATATATTATGGTACGTAGTTGTCTAACACAGATATGCCATGTACGAAAAGGCGAAGTGATAGTAGTCATGAGCGATAGTGTTTCTCTATCAATTGAAAAACTAACCCAGAATTGATGACAAAAGTTTCGGTGACTATAATGATATCTGTCATATCTCTTTGGTGTTGGGTATAGCTCATCAGTTGAAAAATTATTTTAACAAAACATGTTAAATCGAGCATAACGATGATTTTGGCTTACTAATTTACATAAGGACGAGTTGTT
This sequence comes from Adelphocoris suturalis, assembly GCA_030762985.1. Classification (NCBI taxonomy): domain Eukaryota; kingdom Metazoa; phylum Arthropoda; class Insecta; order Hemiptera; family Miridae; genus Adelphocoris; species Adelphocoris suturalis. The sequence goes on from CM061046.1 coordinate 22,052,043, forward strand.
CTACTTACCTGAGAAACCATTTCGAATGTTTCGAGGGACTACTTACCCATCCCTACTCTACCATCACGACAGGAACTGAAATTCTTATGCAATGACCATCTCATCCTTTCAGTACGGTAACCTATCATAAATATACTGACATTGAAATATTCAGCTTAGTACATTTATCATTGTGTTCTACCTGTTGTCAGAAGGTCTTAAAGTTCAACAGGTTTTCACACAAAATAATAATTGAAGAAATCTAATTACATTAATTTGAGGTTATATACATACGTTGCGAGATACTATTTCATTTTGATTTCTCTTTGGGAAATTGATAAATCGTGGGAATCTACTATACTGATTGCTATCTCGTGCACGAGAGGATTTTGATAAAATACGCCACATAGTGGCTCCCTCCTTTTCACCGTATCCTAATCAATAATCACAAATAAAATTATGCTAGTGATTCGTAAGGATTGTTCTTAACGACTTACTACACCTTTACCATTGTTTCAAATTAATTGTTATCATGTAACTTGGTAAGCACCTACATTACGCTATCAGATAATGGTAACAAGAGTCAAGTGATCCACGCATTTTACCAATGTACAGCATTGCTGATGTTGGATTTGCATGTTCAAACTTTATTAGTATGTTTGCTTCCTTCTATCAAACAAACTTCCACTGTCGGTTAATGTTGAACACAAGTTTGATGCAATCCTCCGCTTTTGAGGTATGCAGGTAATTCTGGAAGGATATCCCCTTTTAATAAACCCAGCGAGGCTCCACCTCAACTGAAGATGACGGATTAGTAATGCGGGAACGTCATTAGGCAATACACGTCCGACGCGGCGTAACTCCAAGATTCTCCTTTGTTTGTTGATGTCTAAAAAGCTCATCATGCGGTTACGTCCACACGACTCATAACTTGCGGTCTCCCACTATCCTTCAGTTCACACAGTGTGTTTTCATTTATTCGCCGAAATGTTCAAAAGGTAGCCACGTTAACGTGGAATTGCTCTATGATTTTTGCCGCTGCTTCGTGAAATTAATGTTTATTGTTGCAGAATAGGAAGCGAGGAGGATTCCCAATCTCGGGAAGTAATGATGTTGAAGTTCACAACCGTATATTAGCTAACACAATGAGTGCTCTCTCTCTCTCTCTCTCTCTCTCTCTCTCTCTCTCTCTCTCTCTCTCTCTCTCTCTCTCTCTCTCTCTCTCTCTCTCTCTCTCTCTCTCTCTCTCTCTCTCTCTCTCTCTCTCTCTCTCTCTCTCTCTCTCTCTCTCTCTCCCTTCTTAGGCTCGATTCTTGGGCCAATCGTTCCAAGTACAAGCGATCCGCATTTTTAACTTTAATCCTGAAATGTTTGATACCAATAAATCCGTCTCATTTCGAAAGATTTCAAATCTGAATTGCTAAAGAGCATCAATTGTAGTTAAAGATTAGTTTTATTTTCTCGTTTTTAATATGTCACAAAAAGATAATATAGATGTCAACAGTTAACCTATTACTCTGTACTCATATCATTAAAATTAATCATTATTACCGTTGCTCACCACACTTCATAACAAATAACTATAGAAATATTTAGAAGATAGACAATTTGTTTGAATTTTTATATTAATTTTTCTGGTATGAGGTAAGAGATGACCTGAAGGTCCTAATTGTATCAGATTCATAAAAAAATCAATCAAACAGTCAAACAGTCTCTCTCTCTCCTCTCTCCTCTCTCTCCCTCTCTCCAATTAATACAAAGCATTGGTCTCCTTCGTCTAATAGGGAAATAATTCTAAAACAATATTTACTGTCTGCCTAAATTATTATTTCAGCCAAAATCCAAGATATGGCGTGGACTCACTTAGTTTATGCAGAGGCTAGCTAATACAGATGGTAGATGTGGTCTAGCGGATAAAATTCAGACGTTTCTGATCTTGAAAACATAGCCATCCAATTTTCTGCTGCAAATCTTTACTAGTTTCTCCATGAAATGGATGGAATCACTTGGTAAACAGCAGAAACGTGAGGGTCTTCAGGAGCAGCCCTACCGGTGAATGAAAGAGAATATGAAGAAGAAGAATGATCGTGATATATACCAAAGTGCAAAACTTAATATTAATATCGATCTCTAATATTATATCTTTATTATTATCTTTATTATAATAATCTTAATATTATGGGAACTAGGTACTTCTGTTTCC